>CADWAE010000093.1:1329275-2658551 GCA_902982915.1 Phalloptychus januarius
CTATCTCCAGCTATTGTTTCGGGCGAGAGGAGGGGTCACCCTGGACAGGTCACCAGTCTGTCGAAGGGCAACACAGAGACAAACAAACATGCACACACACACACACACTCAGACCTAGGGACAATTTAGAGAGGCCAATTAACCTGAATCAATACATCCAAAAGTGTAATTAAGCGAAGTTATTGTGTGCAGTTAGTGATAAGAATAATCCTTTTTTTATATTTATATTTATATATATATATATAGATAGATAGATAGATAGATAGATAGATAGATAGATAGATAGATAGATAGATAGATAGATAGATAGATAGATAGATAGATAGATCACTAGTGTCCTGAAGAAATCTATTTAAAAATAATCGTTTTTATAATAAATACCACAGAATATTCTGATTATATTTTAATTTTATATCTCCCACCCTTATTATTTTATGACGTGTTTTTCTGAAAGCATAGCACTTTACATGTAAAGTCTGATCTGAATCAGTTTGAACACCTAACCTGACGTTGAAGTTAATTAAACTTCACATAATTAATTTTATAAGTAGATGACTTCTAAAATTGTGCTGGTTTTTATTTTGAGATATTAGGGGCATTAGAACTGTATTGGGGAGGGTAAGTACGAACACATTTTCTGACTTTCATTTGTCGAAACAAGTCAAAAATCATTTTCCTGCCATTTCACTCTTATGCACAACCTTGTCACTTAAAGTCTCAATAAAACACATGCCAGATTCACTGAGCTGGAAGGGAGTTTAAGTGCAGCTTGACTCAAAATGTGAATGTTTTAGCACAAAGTTGCAGCAACGCTTTTGAAAGAAAAGGAAAAAGACAAAACCCTCCAGGAAAAAGGGTGAAGTGTTGCGATAACTCACTCCAACGTGAACAGAGACATACAAAAATAACTGCATTCTATTCTAATCTTTAAACTAACCTGACAAGTAGAAAAAAACAACATTGTTTACTCTTTTGTGTTATCGAAAGACTATCAAGATTTTCTGATTTGTTTTCAGGACCACGTCGGTCCCAAGTGGTCTCATCGTATCACATGCGTGAAACGGTGTAATCGTCAAGCCCGAGGATATTCCCCGTCAATGTCAAAATCGGGACAGTTTAGGCTCCCGTCATAGAGGTGAACAGCGTTTGATCCGATTACACTTCGTGAACAGCGGCAGAGAAACACTGACACACACTGAAGAGGGGGAAGGGAGGAGGACTGACAGGACAGAAGGAAGGCAACACAACGCACCTTTAGTCAAGAAGGTTTTTTTTTTAGCAGAGACAAATATCAGTGTGAGGAGTAGAAGTGGAATCTAGATAGAAATAGAAAGAAGGAAAAGGTCGGAGTCAAGGAAGCTGACAAAGATGCTGAAAAAAAAGTAGAGCAAGTGTAAAGGTAGATTTAAGCATTCTGCCGTTTTTTCTGAAGCGTGTTTTTCTAGCATTGTGTGATAGATATACATCCCTAGGCTTTAAAAAATGTGAGACGGGAGGATAAAAGATGATCAGAAATGTAAACAACAGTTACCAGAGTATAAACAACTGCTAAAACTAACCTAAAAACAAATCTGATTTCACAAAAAAAACTGACTCTTCTCGAATGATTTACACAAGAATGCTGCAGATCTAATCTTTTTCTTTTTTTTAAGGATTCTCATACCCTGAGGTGATAAAACACAATCCCAGTGCTGAGGACATCTCTATCCAGAGACACCAGGTGTGGCTGGAGAGAGTTGATGAGGAAACCGGCCCGGTCTCTGTTGATGTCGACACTGTACTGCTCCAACAGCTCCTTCTTCTTCTCTCTCCAGCTCTCCGACCAGTCCTTGGTTAGCTGCTCCACCTGCATGGAGGAACAAAGGAACTGTCAGACAGAGACAACTCGAGGGACAGCATGAAAGTGAGATTTGAGAAAGAAGTGGGTGTTTGGGATCCCGTGTCTTTCTCCGGCACCTTTAGCTCGTTCTGTAGCACCATTTCCGAAAGGTTTCCGTCCCTCTCGTCACTCAGGGACGGGCTGGGATTACGCTGCTGTCCGTTTATAGGGGCAAAAAATAATCAGTCGACATATTGCGCAGTGAAAATAAATTCCGCACGCTGCGGTGTCTGAAATGTTTGAACAGTGAAACGTTATCATACCAACTCAAAGCTGAGCAGCATGCTCTTCAACCTGTCGATCTCCTCTCTCAGCTCCCGGATGAGCCGCACATTTGCATCCTGCAGCAGGATTTAAAGCGTAACCAAAACCTGAACAGAGATTCCAATCTAACACTAAATGCATTCTGTACTATCAGTACAATTTTGATATGCTCGTCTTTTTCTTTTTTTTTTCTGTTTTTTTAGCAAATAGCTTTTCTTGAGTCTGTGTGCTCCAACTAACAATCGATAGATTACTAAAATAGTTCATAATCACTTCAATAATCGATTACAATTAATTGTTTGAGGCCTAGAACACTTCTAAAATGAATGAAACATTTATGAAAATAACTAAAAACTAATGAAATGTAAAATATGGTATTGCTTGAGCAAAAATAGTAAAAAAAAATTTTTAATCATAAAACCTAAGAAGTTAAACAGAAATAAAACATAAAAAGACAAGAAAAATGCCTAATTATATTATTTCAGATTACTTTTAAGAACCTGAAGAGCCGCTCACCTCATTAACACGAGGCTTGTTGACAATGTTCCTGGCATGCGCAGCATAGCGCAGGGTGCTGAGCGACTCGTTGTAGCTGTTAGCAGAGGGCGACACCGCTGCAACACAATGACGCACACAAAAACACCAGAATAAAAACAATATTTCTATCAATGCAACAGAAACAGCAGTGTTTCCGATTAACAGTTTACATTTGCCAACTGCTTCAGCGAATGCGTGTAATAACAATCGTTTGGCTCCAATCTGAAAAGCAATATTTACTTGCGATCATAATTGTCTTCGAGTTGCCACCCAGACTGTCTTTCAGTAGCCAAGTCAGGACCGAGTCCCTGTAGGGAATGAAGCAGAGCCTTCTTCCGCCTGCAGCTCCTCCAGACAAGGAGCTGCTGTGGCTGCCCAACGTGCTGCTGTCACCCTCAGAGGCCACGCTGTTGATGCTCTGACAGCTGCTCGACATCTGGGAGTTCTGGGCTGTGGAGGTCGAGGTAAGGAGGCGGAAGGGCGTGAAAAGAGTGTAAAAAAAACAAAAAAAAACACAGGAACGATGTAAAACATGAGGTATTTGATCCAAATAAAAACACATACTGTAGTACCTTCCAAAAGTATTCACAAACAAAAACTTCAATGGATCTATTGAGAATTTTTCACGTGTACGAACACGAGGTATAACCATGAGGTAGAAGGAAATGGTAAATGATTCCAAGTCATAAAAACAATTAAAAGATATAGTGAAGGAATGGGAACGAAGTGACTCAGCTTTCTGTTTTTAATACATGTTATAAACAACATGCAATGATTCCGTTTGCATATTTTCTGCTGATCTATTCCAAACCCAATAGAATACATTGACGTTTGAGGTTAAAATGTTACAAAAACTTAAAATGCGCTCTATATTCTGATCTGTAAGAACGTCTGATTTTATTTACCCAGAGCGGAAATGACGATGCCCAAAGTGACCAGTGACTTGTTGATGTTGGAGCCCTCTGTCAGTCTGTCCCGGCAGTACTGGGGGTCTGCTCTCTCACTGTCACACACAACATTAGCTTTAATGGAGATTAACGCCATCCTTCATTGAAGAAAAATTTGAGGGCAGCAGATAATATCCACCAGGGGGCAATATTATGGAACGATTTCACATAACAGCTTTTTTTGAGTCTGTATGGTCAGACTCAAAAAAAAAGCACACAGACATTTTTGAGACTTTCACCTTCCAGCCAAGTCCACCAGGTTAATCTTGCTGACCGTTTCAGAAGGGAGGTTGTTCTCTAGTATTGCCTGTGGAAGAAGAGACGATCAAGAACTGTACAACGATCATTTTTTGCATATTTGTTGCGTTTATTAACTAAAACAACTTTATAGAAGCTGTGAAGTGTAACCACCTGTGTGTACTGAATAGTGAAGATGGCATGGGATCTGCTGCTGGTGTCGTGGTTGTGGGTTGCTGCCGTCATGCGGTTAGCGATGCCTTCTTCCAGAAGGTCTATGGCCTGTTTGCAGTCGGTGACCACGTGCTGCGAAAGATCTGATTTTAACGAGACATAAAAAAAACATTGAAGATTTACTATTTAATAATGTTTTCCACAGTGGAAAGTAATCCAATTGAACATCCTATTGAGAAACTCTCTGCGAATGGCTCCACCAACAAGATCATTCTTATTTAATTTATTATTTTTTTTTTTTTACACAGGCTTAAATTTCTTTATTCTGTTTAGTCTGTTAGGATTCAGATTAATAATCTATTTTACAGAATCGAATTTGCAAAATCAGCATAAAAACAAAAAAAGACTGATGGTGAAATTTGGACCATCAGTTTGGGATTTAGGCAAATGATCTCAAATTTAGGTAAAAACTTGCTAAGTTGAAGTGTGTGTCTTCATGTGTGATGAAGGGATTTGCTTGGGAGCAGAAGGAAATGACATCACTTCCTGTGGACAACTGGGATTTCTCCTGATGCAAACAATGAGTGGATGCTGGGATTTAAACACAAGCAGTTGTACGGTTTGGAAAATAAACAGAACCAGAGGAAGTACAAACTATGAAGAACTGATGTAATATTTTAGGAATTATGCCTCTGAAATTTGTCTTTAATACATCACAGAAACCAAATTGTTCCTCATGATTACAGTTTTGTAGTTCAAATTTACAGGCAAAAGCCTTTCTCAAAATACTCAGCCATTTTTCTCTCACAATCACCTGAGTTATTTCAGAAATTTAGCAGCTGAAATACAGGCCTCTGCATCAATTATGAACGACTATATGGTACCTTGAGTTTTTACCATAGGGGCATGCACTGAGTAGGAATATTTAAGCCCAAGAATAAAAAAAACATTCCTCGTTTTTGGAGCAGCGAAGATTGACGGAGTTAAGCATCTCTATAAATCCATCTGTGGCTAAAATAGGAAAGACTCTTAAAACAGAGCTTAGCCTTAGGAAGCACACGGTATACCCTTGCTGTGAAACATTTAATATATTAAAGGGGAAAAAAACCTTCAACATATGGCCCCTTCTCAGGATGTTCTCTGACTCTGAGGGACGTCCTCTTCTTCTGCTCTCCTCTCAGCAGATCTCTTACACGCTCATTGTAGATCTCCAAAAAGCTGCAGAATGGAAGATAAACATCAGGTTCAAAACATCGTCAGAGATGGATCATTTGATGATGTGCATTGGATCTGTGCTACAAGGGAGTTACTTCAGCTGCAGGTCTACCGTTGAGTATTAATTCTTCAAACATAGCACACTGACACAATGTTTTTCCAAGTCCATTGCTAAGCAATTGCATGACAGCGCCATCTGATTTAGTCCAACAACAAGATGCGACACATTTCATACTTAATCAATTGTTCTCTGGTGTATTTACACATCATGTGTGTGTCTTCTAGTCATCACTTCCAGTGAGACAACTGCATGTAGGATTCCTCTCCTGTTTCTTGAGTTTTTGTCAGCGAGTTTAATTTCAAAGACCAAAGTACCCCACTGACCCACCTGATTTCCACTCTGCTTGAGTTTTGCCCATCAGAGAAAGAGTCTTCAGGACAAAACAACCCCTGTAAAGAAGATAAGAGCTGAAACAACCCAATACGATAACCACCGCAAATTCAAAAGGAAAATCAACCACCTTCTTTATACTGCTACCTGCAAAAACGGCATGACCTACCTGACATATGCGAGGCGTCAATCCAATGGACTCCTGCAAATCAAAGAGAAGCAACTTTAGCGCTTTTGCAAGCTAACTGATGGATGCATGGCATGATGAATGAACACAGTCAGATGGATGGATAGACAAACAAATTAATCACTTTCTGTATAGAAGAAAATGTTTCATGGAGTTTGTCTTCTCGCATTTATTCTGATCATAATGCACAGTTTATAGCACAGTCCTCACCGGTGTGCCCATCATGGTGTACGTCTTTCCTGATCCCGTTTGGCCATAAGCAAACAAGCACACATTGTAGCCCTCAGATGCTCCGGCCAGGACCGACACACCCAGATCCTGGAAGACCTGAGGAGATTTGGAAGCACTACTGTAATCACAAACACATAAACAGCTAGAGTCCTGCACAGACAGCGGATTCAGGAGAGTGTTGAATGGTAACGAAAACAGTGTAGGAAAAATAAGATTGCTGGAGGCATGATGGAAGTTTCTTTTAGCAAAAAAAAAAAAACAAAATGCTTGAGATCTTGTGGAGTGTTGAAGAGTTTATAGTGTTACAGCGAATGCCCTCGGTTTGGAACGCATTGTGTTTTTACAAGAGTGTAGCTCCTACACCAAGGTTTTCTGATCACAATGCAGTGGCATCAGGCCAGTCATGGGGAGGTACTGTTGCTTCCTGATGAAGTGTTTGTGCAAGGAGCAAGGAGGTCAGCTAATGCCCCGAGTAAACAACTTTGCAGAATGTGCATTTGAAGAAAATGCGACGGCCGAAAAGCTGAAAAATGCTTGGTTCAGGAAAATAAACAAGCTTGCGAAGCATAGTTCTGAGACTGGGGATCCCAGAAAAAGGCCCAGTAAAAACAATCAGCTGAGGCCTTCTGTTTTCCTTTCTTCTTGTCTGAGCTTCAGAGGCAAAACCGAACCATTGCCACTTTAGACTGACACATATATTAATCAGATTTGTTGAAAACCATGGTACAATCTACAAAAAGCGGTCACCCAGAGGTCCATCCTAACAAAAATTCTCAAGTAAGAATCAAAAATCACTTCCCAAGCTCAGCGGATGAACACAACAGACCTCTGCGTAAAGATACATGTGAAGTATTTGGCAGTTACAATTAAAAACAAACAAAAAAAAAAGAAATGAAAAATTATAAATATAACCATTTCCCGAAAGAATGTGTTCTCAATTAAAAACATAATCCAAAGGCAACACAAGTCGAAGGGAGTGGCAACCTGATCCACACACAGAGCGTTCTACCTCTGAACCGTAACCCCGGGATCAGTGAGGGGTCCCCTTTCCTGGCCCCAGGCTCAAGTCTGGAACCTGGACAAGGAGAAATGGGTGCACATGTAGGGGAAAGCTCTCAAAGCTCCAACAAGCTCAGAAATTACAACACGGGTATATTTGCAATAAGAAGTGCTTTTTAATGTGACTATCATCCAATCTCAGGAGACATGAGAAGCTTAAGTAGGATCTGACTGAGAGACGTAAAAGTGCCAAGAAAGTCAAAGTGTCTTTTCCTTGACAACATTAGTTTCATTATTTTAGATTAGTTTTGAAATACTCATTAGCCTGTTATTAAAGATCGGGCTTTTCCAGGCTGATACCGATTTCGCTGCTAGCTCTGATTTTGATTTATTCCATTTTTCCCACCAAGGGACTAGAACACAAATACAAGAAAAATGTGCTTCGGGCTGTTTGATATAGGTAGTTTTAAAGCCAGCAGAAAATGAAGGAGCTACAACATTACAAGCATTTAGCTGATTGTTCCCAAGCTAAAATAAAAGAAAAAGCATCAAAGCACATGCTGTTTGCTGATGCATTTTATCCATCTTTTGTCCTTGATCTTGATACATTGCCTGAAATCTGTTGACAATTTAGATTCTGGCATCTTTATGGAAACAAATTATCTGTTGCAGAACAAATACCAGCAAAAAAATAATAATTTATCTGCCTGGACACAACGACTACAGCACAGACTACAATAAAGGTAAAAACCGAGCTCAGTATCAAGCTGCTGTTTTCTACACTTTTAAATCTCTATGTGTATTTGCCAATTTTTACATGGTAATTTCCTGTCGTAGTACCAGGAATGCGGTCAGGAACTGAAACCCCTAGATTTTATGCAGTAATAAATTACCAATAGTAAAACGACTTAACTGTGTTATTCATTGCTTGCAAAACCTAAAATAATATCTCATTTGGAGCAAGCAGCTCTGCTGATCTTTTTTTAGATGACAGTGATCTGTCATAACCCAGGCACAAATGGGGGGAGGATTTCCATCCATCTCTAAGATTTCTTTTACTCGTAAAAAGAGCAGCACACTTGCAGGGCTTCTGGTGGCCACTTTGAGAATAGATTATTAAGCCACATTTGTGTTCTTCTGGTTACTGCCAGATAGACGATAGAAAATAATCCACATTCTGCAGATGTTCAACTTTAATTCCAGCTGAACCTGAAGGTTAATCTTCAACAGAATGAAATAAATAAGGTTCAATGCCCGTATTTATTTCGCTTCAAAACAACATAACAGCAGATGTATGATTACTGTAACAGACAAACACATTTAGCTAAACTACTAACCACTTATTTTTTAGAATACGTGCTCACTATATTTCAAATAAAACCGCTTTAAAGCAGCTAACAAAATGCAGATTACTAACGTAATCAATCCTGCAGCCGCATGAATGAGGTGGGCAGGCTGAAAATGGTGGAATTTATTTGTTTTGTTACATTTACTAAACAGGGAAATCAGTGACCAGTCCCAACTCAAGGGAAGGTTGTGGGTGATTGATCAATGCATCTTTATTACAACCAATTTCACAAAGCACAACAGGAACTTACAATTTTTTTAATACACAATAAAAAAATTTTTAACATCATAAAAATGCAGATTTTATCATGTTAAAACGACATATTTTATGGAAAACATCTACATCTAGTCACATAGAAGTGTGACGTCAAAGCATATCTTATAACAGTGAATCAATAATGGAAACAGTGACAATAAAAGTCAATACTTTTTACCTCCCACCTCTCGACTGAATGGAGGTTTTAAGCACTTTCCTGTCTTGTCTTCATTCTGCATTTCAAAACAGAGACAGACTCTCTCCTCACTCAAACACAGAATCAATACAGCTCTTGTTAAAGTTGACCCTTTAAACTCACTCTATAGGCGCCACGACAATGCCGAGGGTCCCCTCTGGCTCTTCACAAAGACGCAGACGTTTCCCTTTAACTATCCGCTCCTTTAAATCTGAAACAATCGCAACCTGCTGAACACAATTCCAATAGTTGTTCACCATAATTATCATTTCTGTTTTGACTCTAAGTGAGAAAAACACTGAATGACCCCAGAAAAAAAACACTTTAAAGTAATCTCTGAATCCTGAAGGGAAATAATTCACTAGTGTGTCTAGACAAGGAAAGTCAGGCAACATTAAAAACAAGACAATTGTTTATCATCGCTGTCACAACAAATTACAATCAAACTGTAATTTGTGCTTGTGTACTTTGTCTAACGTGGATACAATGGCCTTCTGTCACAGCCTACTTTCAAAGTTTGAAATACCCCTGCAACACTGGGGGATATTTTTGGACTAACAAAGCAAGGTGAGGTAAGAAGCAAGTTGCATTCTGGGTACTGAAATGTGCTCCAGACTCAAAACGAAGCAGGGGAAAGAGCCTGGAGATAAAGTCATTGGGCCGGAGCCACGAAAAGAGAGCCGGCCAGTCGGAGTTCTGAAAACAACACGCGGGGCAGACTAAATACATTCATGCTCAGCAAGGCTGCTCTCATCATCGGACCACTGCCCACCAGTGCCTTTCTTTGCAAGTGTGTATGTCCACCCAGTTAAGAGCTTAAGCGGAAAAAACCTGGAAGACAAAAACAAAAGCCTCAGACTTTTGCTTCCTTTTCTGAGTCAAAAAAAAATCACAGTCTCACAAAGAATGAAAGGAACAGGAGACCACAGATTTCCTTATTATGCAGGAAATGCATCTATGAGAGGCTGGGACAGAATACAGGGACGAAACATGGCTCTATGGTAAAAGCCTGAAAAATAAAGCCTTCAGGTAACTACTAGGAGAGCATTAGTCAAAGAAACAGCAAGAAGTGAACAACTCTGAACAAGATGGACACGAGAAACTGCAGAAGGGAGAATTTGTTGACAAGACAGATATACAATTATTATCTGGAAATTCCACAAATCTGCCCTGTGTGAAATTGGAGACCAGTCCTGGTCTAAAGACCACGCTGCAGAACGCAAAAGCGGTGCGGTTTCAACTTGTCTAGTGCTAGAAATGCCTTGTGGTCTTCAACCAAAGACAAAAAAGAAATCCAACAACCGCTAAAATTTGGTTGCTGTTCATATTTTGTGAAGAAGGAAGGCGCTCAGTGTCTTCTTCAGAGGTTTTCTTGTCGTGTCCTTCAGTGGTTCTTGGAGCAGAGCCACCACAGGCAAGAAGAGGGAGCAGGTGGAGTGTGAAAGCAAACCGCACCAGCTGAGATGTTACAAATGTTGCAATTCTGGTCCCCAATCAAACCAAGTCTACCGGACTATCAGTTGTGAAAGCACCCTTCATGCGGCTCCACTGGTTGGTCTGACAAGCTCAGTCCATTAACCATGAAGGCCATTCAGCAAACGTAACAGATGATCAGATGAGCCCAAAAAAGGTCCTCATGAACCTACTGACAAAGACTCAGTTTCACAACAGTAAGTAAAATAAATTTTTAAAAATCACTGCCAGCCTTAAGTTGTAAAGAGAATGCTAGCCTGATTCTAATCAAAACGAGGCATTAGATTCCAAAAGTTTGCAAATGACCAACAGAGCTGGATCAATGTTTTCTGAGAAAAGCAAAGGCTGGCATTTATCCCAGAGATCCAGGCTATAACGAGCACAGTGTTCAGCTTTAGTTTTTAACCATGGGAAAAAACAAAACTGAGCTCAGCTGCTGACCAATCAGCATGAAGAAAGAGCGCTTACGAGCAATTAAGTGTTTGATAAACGTTGGAAAGGAGTGGAAATCTCAGCATACATACACAAGAAAATGGCTATTAGAGGTAAAGTAATAGTGTAATGCTTTTTTAAAGACGCAGCTCCTGTAATCACTGGCTGCACTAAATGCCAACTGCTGGTCTCTTTTTACGAGGCCTGTTTTATGCTAAACTCTGGATGGAAAACTATTTAGCTGGTGTGTGTTTAAGATGTTGTCGGGGGTGATGGCGAAAGGCCAGTGAGTTGAAACGTTTTATCATAATTAAAACCTGAAATGTTCAGAGCTTAAGACAGGATTGGAGAAGCAGTGGACAGATCCTGGCTCCATAACTACCAAGATTAATCTTCTCTCGACAAATTTCAGTAGGAGAGCACAAATGCAAAAACAAGAGACCGGATATAAAATCCGGCGTAACAGGCTGTATAGGTCAAGTTAAATACTATTTAAAATGTCTGTGTCTAAGACACAGACAGCTGCAGCAGAGGCAAGGGTCTCTCGGTTCTTGTCCCACGCTATCCAACTGGGTTACACAAACACAACAGCTGGGCCCAGAGCAAAACTAAATGCCTTTGTTTAGACACAGAAAAAAAATGTCACAGGAGATCCGTGTCCTTCCTGTGAGGAATCTGAGTTCCAGAATAAGAGAGGAGTGAGGGAGTGGGGGGGACGAAGCTAAAAACCTGAAGACAATGACGACAGGAGAGACGAAAATCTCATACAGCCGGAGGAGACGGGCAGGAAGCAGTTTGGCCCAGAGTTCAACAATGCTATCGTTTGTCACACTTGGACAGAATTTGTAGGTCAAATTAGCATGGAAGAGCAGGGGGGCTGTGGGAGAGGGTGCAGGGAGAGAGACATGTGCTGGCCAAATGGAGAGGCATCTCATCATGGGAAGATCTGTTTCCAAATGAACAGCAGAACAAACGGGAATATTCAGGACGTGAAAGGAAATGCAGAACGAAGGTATTCCCTCTTTACAGAAAAGACTTCAAAAATATAGTGAGAATAAAGACAAACAGGAAGTATATCTGGAGACAGTTAAGGAGATTTGTTACTCCCTCCCCCAGTTCCTGTTGAAGGGGCCAAAGTAGAGCACTGTAAAGTGGAGCTACATATCAGACTCTTTATGCAAGCTGGCAATGACTTCTCCAGGTTTTAGACTGATGAGAGCCTTGGGGGATCTCCATAGGGTACAGCTCTATGACAGGTTTCCCCAGTGTGGAATAAATTGGGGAAATACTGGCGTTACGGATAGAATCTGGGCTGGATTATTAAACTTTGAGGATTGCTATAAACCACAGAAGGGAAGAAAACTATGGAAAGAATTAAGTCAGGGTTGAACAATATTATTATAATAATGAATAATAATTCATATTTGGAAATTTATATTCACACTTTTTGGATGTAGTCCCGCTTTGTGGCATTGCAACCCCCAGTTTCAATGTGTTTTAGAGAGTTAATATAAATTAACAGCATAAAGTTGTACATGATTAAGATGTGAAGGGATAAGAATAGTTTAATTTTTTTTAACAATTACAAATCTGAAGATGTGTATGTGTGTGGCCTTCTGGTTTTAGTCTACTCTACATCAACAGACTCAGAACCAGTCATGGAGAAGCAGCATTCAGTTTCTGTGCTCCTCCAACAAAGTTCCAGAAAACTGCAAAATACCTGAAACACTGAGTTCCTTTAAATCAAGGCTAAACCCCGCCTATTAGAAGCTTTTGATTAGTATGAAGTGGAAAATTGATCAACATATCTGATGTATATTTGCTGGATGATTTTGATGACAGCATTGGACAAAATGTAATGTTGATTGCTTGTTTCATAATTGGTAACTGTATGATGTTTTTATGATGCTATGCAAATAAACTAGAGAATGTTGCAAAGGTTTGTGGCTGAACATAATATTACCGAAGGGTTTTTTTTCATACCTACCTTTACACACATATGAACTTCAGTGGCATTCTGTTCTTCTGCTCCTCTTCTGAGAAGGTTTTCCAGAAGGTTTAGGAGTCTTTGACTTTTGGTGGTTTGCCACTATGTCTCTGAGCTGCTGAATGTTAAAATTGCTCCCACTTTGTTATACAAACAGTTGTGGAATATTTAGCATCTGGAAAATTTGACAACTGGACCTGCTGCACAGGTGGGATCCAATCACAGTACCACGCTAAAATTCACTAAGCTCCTAAGAGCGCTGCATTCTTTCAAAAGGTGTTTGCAGAAGAAGTCTGCATGCATAGGTGCTAGATTTTTACAAACGAAAGGGTCAAAATTTTGGTTATTTGGTGTATCTTCTGGCAGAAAATGTCCTTGAACTGTCACCAGGATGCGAGTTCCTCTCAAGAAGTCTCTACTCCTCATTTTAATCCTCGGCCATTGCTAGTAGAAAATGTTTTGGGGCATGTCTTGTGCGTTGTTGACAGCTTGCGGTTTATTTGCTGTCTTATTTGTGGCCAACTCTTAACCATTCTTTTGGCTTTCACTCCGGCTATGAGTTTAGGCGGACTGGATTCTCACACACGCATGAAGGATTAATTCAGGACACAGAAAAACTATTCTTCTCCACTCTGCTGCACCACTGACACACAGACCTAGAAACAGCGTGAGCAACTCAAACCTTGCTCTGTATCGGCAGAGAGGAGGAGGAGGAGGAGGAGGAGGGAGGGGAGGAGGAGAGGGAAAAACCCCAGCAAACTGACTTCATTTGGCAGTGATGAAAAAGCGCTCCAAGCCAAGTCCTCAGCAATGACGTCTATACAGTGGGATTTAACTGTGAAAAATTACTTTGTGAGGCAGCTGTGACTTTGGCAAATGAGAGCTGGAAGGCGGTGGGGGGTCTGCACAGGCAACGTGGACCCCCATTTCCTCTCCTTTCTTTCCCTCTTCTTATCCAAAATGTCATTCACTCTCCATCCTTTTTCCTCTTCTCTTCCAATCACCTTCTCTCGTCTTGATGTCGGGCACAATAAATAAGCTTGGGCTTTCCATTATGAAGTTGTGAAAAACTAAACAGAGACCGCATTTAGTCAACAACCATAACTTGTTGTGCTGCTTTAAATCTACAGCTGGTTTCCGTTATGGATTTTGACTCCCGTCCAAGAACAACTCTCTTCACCGGGTAAAACTTCCTCACCATCAACATTTCCCAAAAGGAAAGCAATCAGAGACTAAATTGAAACATATTTACACCTGATATAGACCCCTTGGATCAAGATCAAGACAATAACAAACAATAACAGTTTTAATATTGTTCCAAAATGATTTTCACCCCTGAACTTGTTCATTTAGTCCACCTGAGTCAATACTTTGGCAAACCGCTTTTTTGTTTTCGGGAATTATCCTGCTAGAAGGCAGAGCTCTCTCCACAGATTCTAATCTTTTGCAGGGCCTATCATGTTTTCCTTCAGGATTTGATTGTATATTTAGCTCAGTTCATCTTCCCAACAGCTTCCCTGTCTCTGCTAAACAAACACACCCTGTAAGATGATGCTCAAGGTGTTTTTCGATGCTAGTTTTTCACCACACAAAGCATTTTGTATGTAGATTCAATTGTAATCGACCTGGTGTCCAGTTGCGAGCTGATGATGTATACAGCTCCTCCAGAGTTACCATGGCTGCTTCTCTGATTAATGTCTAGGTGGTTTCCATACATCTTCCTTGTATGACACAAGGAAGATGTGTCATACTCTTTGCATTAAGCGTTTTCTTCGTATTTTTGCCATTTCAAAGTCCAACTCTGCCATGAGTCGGGGTTTCTTTCTGTTAAAAAGGAGTCTTTCCTTTCCACTGTCGCTACATAATATGGAGTATTGTTGCAAAGTTAATAACTCGATGCAACCAGCTGCGTTCCCTTAGTTAACTTTTTACAACTTGGCATTTATAACAATGGTTGAATTGGAATGTATGTAATTGAATCTGGATCCGTCCAAATGACTAGAATGAATTGTCTACTTCAATGCAAATTGGATCTGTTTGTCTTGTAAAGTGCATTAAGACCGTATTTATTGTGAACTGGTGCTATATAAAGAGACATTAACTCAACAAGATTATTGTGTGTGTCGGTCTATTGCACAAAATCTCAATTAAATTAAATTGAAGTTTATAACTGTAACACAATGAGAATGCAAAATAGTCAAGGGGGCGCTGTTTGTCACTTTTCCCCCATTCCTTTCTGATGGCACTGCAGATGAAAATCCCAAATAGTAGCAGGTGTAAGCGATCGCTGGCCAGTGTTTACAGTATGAGCTGGAGGGACTGTCTGGCCTGTTTTGAGATAGTGCAGGACTGGAAAAGCCAGATCTTAGAACCCGTTCCTCCTGTGTCTTATTGCATCCCCTTGGTTCATATAAAGTTCCATCCTCCAAAGGGAATACAATGTGAAACAGAATTCCTTCTCTGCAGTAGAAAATGTATGGGAAACAACAGTACTTGGCAGTACAGTACATCGACTCATCAAGCTGAAAGAAGCAAATAAAATCTACAAAAAACTGAAGAAAAAAAATTTAAATAGAAGAGGGCAACGAGATCAAATGGTTCACAGAGCATTGTTGGAAGTGCAGGTAAAAAGATGAAATCTGCCAACTGCAGCAATTTCTCATTTATCTGTAGAAATAATTAGGAGTGATTCGGAATGTTTCAGCATGCCCTGATAAATCTTGCTTCTTGTTCTGCACAGTATTTCTCCTTTTTACTGCTTTTAATCGAGCGTCATGCAATGGAAAAATATGCAATTTTAAATATCAGTGAATTCTTAGCGGCTAATGTTGCCACGCTGGCATAGAAGCCCCTTTGTTAAACAGACAATTCTTAGTGCAGGAAAAGAGGTCAGATTTAAAATCCACCAGCTCTGTCCTCCACGAGTGCTCGGTCGCCCACCCAGGGTCGTCAGAGGAATGCCTTCAGGCAAGCAGGCGACTGTGAGTGGACATTTTCTGCACAAGACAGAGGAAGATAAAGCCAGAACCAGAAAAAAGGGGGTGGGGTGAGGAAAACAAGTGCTGAGATGACTGTATCAGTCCGCTCAGTGGAGCCGTACAAAGGCAGCTCTGACATGAGGGGAGAGGGTGTGGCAGAAGAGTAAACTTAAAGAACAAAGAGGAGAAAAAGCGAAGTAAACTCGCTACACTGGTTTAAGATTTACTAAATAAAAGCTTGGATGGGGATAAAAAAACAACTTCAATTTAAATTCAGGAACAGAAATTTCCTGAAATAGAACGAGCTTTATCTTTATCTCCGCCCCGTCTCAGGTTCCAGAAACGCCCTCCAATCAAAGCCACAACGAAGATATCTAATCGCCCCAATCACAACCAGGACATGAAAAGCCTGCTGACTCTAGACACGCAACTTCTGAGGCAAGCAGACTTCTGGGCAACAGATGGCGCTGATATCATATCCCCCGAGTGACCATCTGTGTGAAACTAGCACAACACACACAACCTTCTTCTTGCATTTTTCTCCCCGCAAAGATGGCTGTGTATGTGCCTCTTTTTAAAGAGACGACACGCGAGATTGCGCACAAAGCTTAAAAATCGGCAGCAACTTGGCCTTCGAACATAATAGGACACAGAAAAAAGACGACAAAATATGAGGGCACACGATGTTAACGATTACATTAGCAATCAATTAATCTATTATTCTGCCGATTAATTGATTAATCGGATATAAAAAAAATTGCCACATTCTGCAAATTTTTTATTGAAGCCTGTTTTGTACAACCTTAGAAATTTCTTTTACATAATTCGAAGCAGGTGTAGTAGGTGAACTATGCCTCTTTAGGTTCTTGGGCTGACCATATTAACAGACAAGTGTGTTTCCTATCTTAAATGCAAAAAGTAAATATTTTCTGCACATTTTTTGGATTAATTACTGATCTGAGTATGTTGTTCTTTCAGCAATTGACCTTTTTCTGAGTATGTATATTCCAGTTAATGAGATTACTCAGTTACTCAATTAATTGATGATTATTACAATAATCAATTCATCACGATTAATCGCCTCAGCTCTAATATAATGTTTAGGCAATCACCATGTCTTTCAAGGGGACAGTGAAGCTGGTCAGAATTGATGAGAAGGTGGGCGGAGCTAAAATATAAGGCACTCCTGGAAGAAAATCAGAAAGGTCAGTCAGTTTTTGAGTAAGGTCGTTACCTCCTCCTGCGAGGCGTAGTGAGGGTCTGCAGACTCCACCGACCAGTAGCAGTAATCAAAACAAAACTCCAGAAGCTTCTCCCTGGAATCTACAGCTCCCTCTGAACGCCCATCCAACTGCGCAGAAGAGACAGAAGACGAGCAAATTAAGGATGCAGCTAACAGTTATTTTAGTGATCGATTATTCCATCGATTATTCTGACGATTAATCGATCAATCGACACATGCTGCAGTCTTTTCATTTTATCACTTATGCCTTTTTCATATATTCTAAATGCATGAAAAGGTGCAATTGAAAAAATAACCCAATTCCGTTTTTAACATTTTATTGCCTAAAATACAATAACATAGCATTCCTTCAGTAAATTTGAACCGGAGGAAAGTAAAACTATATTACTTGAGGAATTTTGGCTTGAACATATTAATAGACAATGGTGCTTTTATCTTAAATGTATATATATATATTGTAAAGTTTGGGATTATTACTGCTCTGAATAGATGGTATTTTTACCAAATGACCTTTTTTGGTCATTTTTGTTACTCCAGTTGATGATTAATCAATTACAAAATTAGTTGACGATTAATTCAGTTATCACTTCTACACAATTAATCCAATCTCTATGCTCATCAAAATAGAGTTGAGAGGTCAATTAAGCAATGATTCATTCACAAAGTGAAAGAAAGAGCAACAGCCAGTATAGTGCTCTGCTTCCCTGTACAGTTACACAGAAAGGCGGCCTCCGATTTTTAGTAACAAGGACTAAAGGGAAAAAGAAACAAAATAAATCACTGCAATAAAACCCAACACAACATGTTGTGTCAATGGGCCAACTACAGAGTGGAATCGCAAGCAAGCTGTTTCCACTCATTAGCAATGCACTTACTCCTGCAGTCCCCGATACGCCTCGGCGCACTGACACTCACCCACCTTTCTGATTACTATGAGTGAATAATGAGCCAAGGACAAACAGCGCAGCAGGATTTTTAGTGAGCAATCAGATTTCGGTCCAGCATGATCAGCAACGCTCCTAAAAATCTCCGCTCAACTAAGAAGCCGATCTCGGCTTACGTGGTGTTTAGTTTGTTCAGATCGCTCAGGATGAATCTAAGCCAAACCGCCTAGTTAAATCTACATATATAAATGAGATTGTTAAAACTATGATTAAAGAGCGCTTTGATCGCATCAAAGACTTTGATCTTTGATGTTTACTATTGGAGAACACATGGAAAGGGAAGCTTTGCCTGTATGACTTCAGAACAACATGGCCGTACGTCTTTGGCGCTTTAAGACTTAGGCAGTGATTTGAATCAACTTCATTTGTCAAGCATACCTTGGAGTAACCTGTTGTATTAAAAATTTGACCTGTTTTTGATTAGGCTGCTTTTAAAACATTCAGAGCAGAATTTTTTAACAAGTATAAACATAACTTAGTTTAATTGCATATCCTGATAAATTATAACATGTCTATATTTGCTTAGTAAAATATCCATAACATGGATTAAACCGAAAATGTTCAACTAACTATCAAAAACTAATTTTTCTGCCCTTCAGGCTGTCTGATTTTGCTGTTGTGCCCCCCTTTTTTTTCGCAACTTAATTGTATGTCCATTTCTGGGGTATTTTTTTTTTTTTTACATTTTTATGGACTTTCCAAAAACTTTTAAAATATTTTTTTTTAAAACCAATTACATACACATACTAATACAGCTTTGTAAAGGTTCTCACTTCTGTCCACTCCTGTTGTTAACTTACAAGAATGAGTCCTTTCTCTTAAGATAGAGAGAACATACAGTGCAGAAAATGAAACAATTTCTTTAGAAAGTCTCAATTTAGGTTAAATACTTATTTTATGGACTAAGTGCTTAAATTCAAAGAGCTTTCATTCATAATTTAGGCTCACAACAGGGTTGCCGCCTTACTGTTTAGGTCAAAGACCTTTCGTACTGTTACCATATTTGTTGTCATCACTTAAGAAATTTGATTCCTGTACAAGTTATAAATGGAATTCAACAAAACTAACTTTCATATTTTAAATTAAGACGTTCCATAAATTGGATCTGTCTGACCTGCCATTTAAAAGTAACAGCAATTTACCTATTAAAGCAATCACAATAACAAGAAAGCACAAACATTTAGTTTATTAGTTTTACAGGATACCTTTTAAAACTAATAAACTAAATGAAAGTGGGAGTTTTATTTCCAAAAAAAAGGGCTTTGAGGTTTGAGGAGGAGTAAATAAGGCTGCACAAGGCCCTGGTCACAGCTGGGTGACTTTATCATCGTAGCAGATTCTCTTCTAATGACTTCGGCTCCAGGGAGAGCCAAACTCACAGTACTGGTTTTATCTGTCTAGCCTAAAAGGTGGACCACTTAGCCTTTCTGCTTTTAGAAAATCTGACTATAGCGAAACGGAAGAGTCGAGAGGAACAGCAGCCAACATCAGCTATCCTGAGCAAGCCTCAAACCACTGAAGTTACAACTGAAAAGTTGTCCAACCCTCCCCCGTTGTTTTCTTTTTAAGTCCTCCTTGTTTTATTCAAGTCAAAGTCAATAACTTTTTATAGCCTGTATCTCTTGCTCTCTCTATAGTAGTCCCTGTAAAAAGTCATCTGTGCTTTATTCTGTCTCAGATCCTTCAAAACTGTCCCCCTTTCCATAAATAATTACTCCCACTAGACCCTCTGAAGGCTTGGAGTTTGGATTTTTAATTTTTTTTTTTTTCCATGGAGTAGGGAGGCCATATGTGGTTCGTCTCTTGTCACATCATTTACAGCAGACTTCTACTCCCACACCCAACCCCTCTACAGAAATCTGTGCTTAGAAATGGAAATGTAAACAAAAAAAAAGGTTCTTCAGGAAAGAGACAAAGTGATGCAAGCTCATGGTTTTAGCTGTGAAAATGTGTAGCAGAGTTTTATCATCTTGATACTTGAACCGATATTGTGAGAAGGCGGAGAAGTTGTTCAATTACTATAAAATCAACAACAAACATGTTCTTTTTTTGTGTTGGAAGCGGATTAATAAGTCAGATTCCACATTCAATCAGCTAATTAACAAGAACGCTTGTGGCCGTTCCAAACCGCACGCGCTTGACAGAAGCTGCCCTAAATGTGTCGGCACAAGCTCAAAACGAACTATAAAAACTGCGGCGACGTCGAGCAGGAAGACGCTGATCCGAGGCTGTAAACATCCTGTTGTTGCGATCGACTCCCTCTGCATCACGGCTCAAAAAGTAACCCGATGCAATCGACAGAGAAATGCCAAACTGGAGCTGGATCTGAGAAGGCTTCTCTTCGCCTTGCACGCAGGAACGACTCACCTTCACGTTTCGGATCCGGACTAATTTATCGTCCACCTGAACGGCTAGCTTTCCTCCATCGGCGCTCTCCCTGTGAACGAGATGAAACCGTAAACGACTGGAGGTAATTCAGTGAATCCGATGATTGCTGACGAAAGTGGGAAGATTGATTAGAAATGAGAGAAAATTAAGCCAGACAGAGTCTTTATGCTGCTTAACCATGACACCTTTTTTTCAACTACAAATTGAATGTGTTGAAATGGTGCTGCTGGGATCAGCGTCTCCCAATTCTAGCTACAAACCGGACAAAGGGACAAGAACATTTCCCTGCAGGCTCATACTTTATCATTAACAGATTGACAATTTTTAATTGGTTTAAATTTCTCCTTTTTTACTGAGATTCCCACAACAGAGAGGGTGTCCAGATACATTTAGGCAAGTTCCTCCTCACTTAGGTCATCACATGACAGCCAACACAATGGACCTTTGTGTGTGTGATCTATGAAATCGCCCAACAAGAGTCCGACTGACCGACAATGTCAAATTCGAATGAAAACAGACCCCCGTGCTCTTCAGAGACTTTCACTGGTGAGGCAGCTTTGAGCTGTTTCCACAAAGTCGAAAAAAAAAATAGTGATGTGTGCACACACGCGTGTGTGTGTATCATCCCAGCTGTGTGTGCTTCAGCAGCTGGACTGATGCAACACAAAGGAAACCAAATGCAATACGAAGCTGAGAGAACTCGGATCTCGAGGAGCGATGACCGCTCCGGTGCAAACACTCCGTTGTCGGTCGGTCGGGGAGGGGGAGGCCGGGTCAAACCAGGAGGTAGTTTTCTCCTTGTGCTCCAGCACGTGGAACTCATTTTGCTAACTCCAGCACAGGCCCAACCCAAAACCGCCAACCTTGAATGTCAGGCTCTAAACAGCATGGAGGAGAAGAACTCTTTGAGTGGAAAACATTAAACTGTAAAAAAAAAAAAAAGAAAGAAAAGTTTGTTTTGATACAGACAAGAGATCCTGCACATATTCCCAGGGGTCATCCACTGCTTCCTACTGGTCAGCTAAAACAATGAGTGACACACTTTTGAATGAGAAATGCAAGTAGAGGTGGTAGTGGCAAAAATATAAAGGAAGGATGCACGTCCTTTACTTCACAAATAGAACAGAGAACAGCGAGAACGTCACAACCGTACAGTAACTCAGGAAGGACAGATTTGCATTACAGAGCACTGCACATTTGGTATAGATTATCCCTTTGTTATGCAAAGTAGGAGGACGACCAACTCAAACAATTATTCACCCTGTCTTTCTTTGCAGGATTAATGCTTTGTTATGGAGCGGTAGTAGCCTACAGCCTAAGCAATCCTGCAAGAGTTCAAAGGAACTCCATGCTTTGCTAAGAAACCTTTTTATTCAACATCCTGCACCAATATTCCTGATAAGGTCAAAGAAGGTCCAAAAGGAGAGCAAAGCAACCTCACAACCTCAGACATTTTTTGCTACATAATTCAAATCCAATAAAAAATATCTATTGATCGACACTGCGATGAAAACTTTAGGCCTAAGTTTAACTGAGGCCTTAATTGGATGAATTTTAAGTTCAACTGCACACCAAAAACTTATTTTTTCAGACTTTTTGTAAGATAGAAGAAGTGATAAATCCGCATTAGGTGTTTTTCTCCATAGTTCCAGGGGGCATTAATATTTTATTCTTTCTAGATATAACTATTTTGAGAAAAGTAAAAATGACATTCTAACAAAAATGGTGGTGCTGCTGTTTATGCTAATTTTTTCTCTTAGAAAAATTAGCATAAACCGCTAATGTAAAGCAGCTATGCGTGAACCCTCCACCTGGTGGCCATTTTGCCCATATTAAAAACGGCTAAAGACAATATTAAAAAAATAAAATTAAACAGATTTGAAGCCACTACAGTTACTTCACCAATACCGTTTAAAGTATACAATTTAATAAACTTAAAGTCCTCATATTTCGACTCAGAAACACATTTATTCAACACTATGAGTGAATTCAGACTCACTACGGCCACAGTAATTACTCGGTCACTTGTTAACTGACCAGCTAGCTTAACCGTTGTTCATGAAAGTGACGCACGAAAAAAAAAACATATAGCAGGACTAATGATACGTAATATGAGGAATGTCCCACCTCTGACAGAACTCACTGCACCTAGCCACAAAGAGGAAGAAAACTACAGCAGTCTAGAAAAGGCTAATTTATCTGGCGTTTAAACGTTAATAAATGAGCTAACTTACCTGGCATTGAGAGGACGGACCCGTACAGCAACTTTAACGTTTGCCATGATGCAGCCGCCTTGGTTCTCCACAGCTCAGCAGCTGACTGGCACCGAGAGGATAAGAACTAGCGGACCTCCCGTCACCATACTGAGTTTTGTTAAATATTAATTTGAGATAGTGGAGCGAAGACGTCAGGAAATCCACATCCCGTTGAATTGCTGTCCCGCTGTAGGTGGAACCGCCCGCCGCGTCTCTCCAAAACTCTCCACGGAGAGCTGAAACTTCCTCCTGGACAGACATGGAAATGGGAGGGACGAGATGCTGCTGAACACCCCTCCCTCTAAGCCATATTTAAATCTGCATGAGATGTCTGTTAGGATTTGAATCATAACTGTTTTGGACATTATATCTGGAGCAAATATCGTACTGTTATTTGTGAAAAGCTAAGCTACTGTATGTATGTGTCCCCTCTTCTCTAATATATTTCACTGAGAGCATTTCCTTATCTTGATTTAGATTTCCAGGGTTCTGTCTTTTTTTTCATAACTTGACATACTTAAAAGTACAAGAATTCACAATGAAATTTATTCAAAGGAAGGAAAACAAATGAGTGGATGGAGAAATGAATGGATGATTGATGGATTATTTCATAGATGAATATATTAAAGGGCTGCACAGTGGCGCAGTAGGTAGAGCTGTTGCCTTGCAGCAAGAAGGTTCTGGGTTTGATTCCCGGTCTTTCTGCATGGAGTTTGCATGTTCTCCCTGTGCATGCGTGGGTTCTCTCTGGGTACTCCGGCTTCCTCCCAAAGTCCAAAAACATGACTGTCCAAATATATGGATATATTAAAGCCAGAAAACGCCAAGATTTTTTCACAACCCATTTTCCTTTAAAATGCTTAAATCAAATCGCACACTACTCCAAACTATGTATAAATAAGCTCAGCAGTTATAAAACTTTTTTTTTTAATTCCCTGAAAACAAAAAGAAAGCATAGACGCCTAATTACAGCTGCTGCACATTGGAATACATCTTCATTAATATGCCAACATTAAATCTTTCAGTTTAAAAATTATAGGAATACAATCGCCGTTCAACATGAACAATAGCAATCACAAACGCGGGTAAATGCATTCATGAAATTAACTCATAACCACTAAGTTATGTGGTCAAAGGCAATATGTGAAAGTGCTAAGCTACCTGCTGCCTCGAATTGCATTTGCATTTAAAAGCCTTTGATATTTGTACTTTTCAGCTTGACCTGACATCATTCAGAGTTCTTTTTTTTTTTTTTTTTTTTAAAAAGCAATCATCTAAATTGCTAAAAACTTTTGTGTAATAAAATATTTATCTTTGTTTACCTTTACTATTCTTGGTATAGAATCAGTTCCAAAGTCTTAAAAGTCTGATCACGGTGTCCTTCTAAAATTTCAAATGAAAAATCATTTCTGTTTGTTACTTGAATGTCCGCATATCATTTCATGACTTCATAAGGTGGCATGTAAAAAAGCCTAAATTAGAAAGGAAAAAATAAAAATAAAAATTCCGGTCTTGGAGAAAACATGCCCAAACTTGACATAAGACACTGTGGTGAAAGCATACAAGATGTTTGTAGAATATGTTGCGTGTTATTGTTGTCAGGTTGCTCCCTCTATTGTCTGCTGCGAGACCTGCAGCCTGTCCAAGCACGACTGCATCTCGGCCAGAGGCAGTGATGCAGTTATGCTCTGCGACTGCAGCTGGAAGTTCTCAATCAGCTCCTGAAAAGACGCAGGAGAGAGAAGTGACTCAGAAATGCTTCAATTGGTCAAAATCAATAGGAAGGAAGGACTTCCAAAGGAATCTTTGATAAAAAAAAAAACAATAGACTCACCGCTGGCAAGGTCAGGTCTGTTAGCTTCCTCCAATACGATTCCACTTCTTCCTTGTTCAATATTCCTTTGTCGACCAGCTTTCTAACGAGAAACAGGTAGTTCTTCTTCTAAAAAGACGAACGAAATGCATCACGATGCGTTTGCCACTTCCAATTGATAACCTCAAAAAAATACAACTAAAAAATCTAAGGCACGTGATAAATCACACAAATTACTGGAACATACTGGAGACTGTGAGAGTTCAGGACATAGGGGTTAAATGCATGTCGCCTGGATTTATAATGAAAATTTGACAACAATCCAATGTTTAATTTAAGCAGCTTTATTCATTAGAGCAAAAAAAATAAATAAATCCCCTGTTACAAGACAAACTTCTAGTTTTAAGGTACATTTATTCCATACAAGGGGATTAGAGTAGATCAATGTTTATCCTCAAGGGGAAACTGGGTAAATAGGAAGGGATTGCATACGTCCATTGAGTTTTCAAGAGGATTCAGATCTATTTGCTACAACAGCTCTATTTTAGTCTTCTCATTATTCTGTCATTTGTCAAATAGAAATCATTTTGGCAAATAATTTGCCAAAATTATAAATTATAATTTGCCAATAATTGGAAATAATTTGCCATTTATTGGCAATAGTAGTTGTCATAAAAATAATTATTTTTAAATGCATTAAAAATGTTAAAATACATTAAAAATGTATTTAAAAATAAAATTTTAATAAATGTTATTTATTTAAAATAAAAATAATTGTATTTGAGACAAATAAAATAAGTTTATTTATTTAAAAATAATTTTACTTTTTTAAAAGGAAATTATTTACTTTATTTAAAAATAAATAAATAAACAGCAATTAAGAAAGCAAGCTTGTGTCCCTATTTTATCTGACCACACTGAGAAAACGTTGTGGATGTTCAATTGATGGAGGCGAATCGACATTCATCCAACTGGGCCTTGTAAGAGTTGCATATCTATTTAAAAGAATATGTTCGAATGTATGTACAGAAGACGCACTCAACCTCTTGAGAAGGTTTCATTGATTAAACCTGAGCAAAACTCTCTATGCTAAAAGTTTTAACATCTCTAAGTTATAAGAACTCTCTCAAGGTAGTATAAATATTTGAACAGAACCAAATATTACATTCTGAAACGGCTTTAAAAAAAAAAAGCTCTGAGACAGCAGTGTATAAATCAGTTTTTAACATACCTCTGTGTCGCTGGCCTTCAGCACAGCGGCCACTGTGAGCGGGGTGAAGAGCTGATGGAGCGGGGCGGAGGAGCAGCCGTTTCTCTCCCACAGCTCAGCAAGCCGCTCCAGAACGTCTGACACCGAGGGCTCTGACCCGGGATCCACAGCGGCCTCGCCGCGCCGCGACGAAGAACGCACCGGCAGCTCTCCAGACACTAAGCGCACACAAACGGCAGTAAACGCAGAAATTTGTTACACAGTGCAGATTACGCCTCCACGATGAAGCCCCTGGTTACTGCTTCAAATCTCCCACCCAGTTTGCAGGCGAGCAGCACGGTGCAGTTCTGAAGCATCTGCTCCGACAGAGAAGTGAGGAACTGAGTCGAGAAAGACGAAAAGAAAGAAAAAAAGAGTGAGGTCTTCGTACAGCACGGTTGTTTTTGCTACTCGTTTGTTTCTCCCCGTACCTTCCTGCACTCTAATGTGTCCCCAACTCTCTGAAGCAGCGTTTTGAGTTGCGGGCCGGTCGGCAGCTCCCCATCTGTTGTGGGTCCCACCGCGACGCTGAGCAACTCCTGAATCGGGAACAAACCCTGGATGACTGCCAGATCTTCATTTTTACATCAGAGTCAAGCAAACCGCCCACACAGCAGACTTTATGAGATAAAGAGGTCAAATTTGATTACTTGCTCTCAATCTTGAAACGTCGTCAATCAGTGTTTTTAGGCAGGTACTTTAGTTATTTATTCTGATGATTAACCGGATAAAAAAAAAAAGGTCATTTTATGCAAATATCCTATCTATTTTTAATGAAATATTAAAAATACATTGTAAAATGCAAATAATTCAGCTACTTTTTTATGTAAGAAAATTTAAAAAAATGTATTGCCTAAAATCAAACAACATGGTATGCTTCAAGTGAACTCTTGATCATTTGTAGCAAAAAAACAAAATACTTTTAACAATACTTTTACGCTTGGCATCAACACAGTGCAGGGCTGATATGTATGCTTTGGATTAACAATTACTAAATGGACAGCAAAAGATGTATAATAGGAGACTTTATTTATATACATTTTTTTTACATAATTTAAACTAGTTGAAGTTAAAAAAGAATTTTGGGTAGAACATATTTACAAGACATACCTTGATCTCAATGAGGACATCTGAGGGGAGGGAAGCGTCGTGTTTACAAAGCGGAGGGCAGGACGTCGCCCTCTCCTGTTTCTTCCTGGGGGTATTCGTCTGGCCCTGCCTGAACAGATCTACCACGGCGCTGTCCGCATCCACAGAGTCCGGAGCCGCCGGACTCCCCAGAGCCTTTTTCACACGGTCGTACCTGCTCTTCCACTCACGCCTGATCAGTGCTTTAAAAAGGAAGAAAACAAAACAAAACAAGGGCAGGGTTGGATTCCAATTAGGAAATCCAACCAGTTTTAAGTCAAGGTTTTGAGTTGATCTAAAATAGAGGCCCAGAGATTTTGCTCATTTAAAAAAAAACATTTTATAAAAACGGATGTGGACACAGATATGAAGCAACTTGCACTGAATTTGAACCGAGCCGTTACCTGTGATGTTGGCAGAAAGCCAGCTGCAGGCTTTCTCGGCAGCCAGGCGTTTGGTGATGTTTTCAGACGTAGTCAGGACCTGCCGGGGCCAACAAAACATTGAAAATGACCATAGCAAATGTTCATCCAGCCATGTAAATAAAACATGCTGTATGCAATTTTACTTTTTTACTTTCAAAATTTGGAGAAAAAAATAAATAAATAATTTCGGTAATTACCGGTGCCGTGGTTTCAACAGGGAGGAGTATACGTATGGCGTCGGGGCTCTTCTCGTTGCAAAATCTGTATTAAAAAAAAATAAAAAATACATAAAAAAAAATGGAAATTCAATGGAGATTCAGCTGATTTTTGCATTTTTTAACTCAGTGGTTCCCAAAGTGTGGGGCGATCCAAATCCATAGGGGGAACCACTGCTTTAGCTGAAGCTAATTGCTTTCGGGGTCGTTGCAAAGGATAAAAATATTCTCACTAGATCAGAAAAAAAAAGAGAACAGAAACTGCATGTTTCTTAAACACTGTTTAAAAGCTAAGATGGTAACTAGTCAGGCATTGCTGCAAAGAGGACGACACAACACAGAAGGAGCTGCAGAAGTTTCTGGCCAGTACTGGTTGTGATATACCGATAACAATAACAAATTATTAACAATAACTCAATAAAGGCACAGTTTGAGGCTGCCCAACCCCACTCAGTAAGACGCGCCGTCGTACCTGGTGGCTTTTGCAAGTGCTTCCAAGCCAACATCGCACAGCTGAGCACAGATGGAGTCGTTGAGCTTCGAAGAACTTGCACTTGACGACTGCAGTCCGTCTCTCAGCATCTTCTCTCCTCTCTCAACCAACTCTTGCACTAATGTAGCCCTGTGAAATATTAGCAAAATACAGGAAAAAGATTATTATTTTTCTTTTTAAATTTACATTTAAAACAGGGAACACGTATAGAAACGAGGGCAGGCTGTAAGTGTCGGTGATGTTAGACCGATGAGCATTCTGTAGCCTCTTAGGTAGGCAACGAACCGCATTCACGGGTCCATTAATCACTATATTCAGTCGTTCCCGATTTGAAATGATGATGTGCCGGAGCACAACAGCAAAAGAAAGGATTGTCAATATTAAACTGAATCTGGTGTTGAATAACTTCAGAGATATTGAATATCTATTGGTCCCAATCTCCCCCTTCCCTCGCAGCAATACTAACTTTATATGCTTGACGGCGTTGGATCCGACCCTCTCGGCCACAAACTCCACCGTGCGGCGCAGCGACGGAGGCTGATTGTGGAAGAAGGCTTGCTCCAGGTCCACCTGTCACATCCAGAAATTCCCCTCAAATACTCGGAAGCAATTACGTGCTTTTTCTTTTTTTTTTATTCTTAAATGTGCAGAATCTCCTCGCAGCTGATTCACCTGCAGTTTCTGCTGCGATCGGCTGGCGGTTGGCGTGCCCTTGAGCTCAGCAGAAGTGGGGGTAATCTTGCGGATAATTCCTCCGCTCCTGGCCGTGCTGCCCGACACGAAAGCTGCGAGGAGCTTACGAAACTCACCTGAACAGGCGGAAACAAGGCAGAACATTAATCCACTCCTATAACGGGATGTTACGCTCCCTCGGCTCGCATCAGGACCAAATTCAACTCCAAATTCCTTTATATTCTATGAAAAGTTGATAAAGTAGCTTGTGAAGAAGGAGGGGGAGCTTTTCCATGTTATGTCATAACTTGGAACTGAAGGAAAAAAAGCTTCCGGTTGATTTCACATAATTTTACTTTGGGGTAGCACAGTAAAAGGGGGTTTGAGTACAAATAGTTTACTTGGATGAATGCTCTATTAAGGCTCTTTAAGAGAGCGACTTGTACATCTGAACTTACCAAGAAATGGACAACATGTATAAAGAAGTTGCTGATCGACCAGCGGAATGCAGTCCTGCGAAATAAAATTAAAAGTCACCATTTAAATACGACTCTTTTTCTTTTTTTTTACTGTTGTTATTTTTGGATAAAAGCCAAATTAAATTTCTCCTCACAAGTCCAGCAGAACCTGCAGCGCTGCCCTCGTCCTCGACAAGTGCAGTGAACTCGCTGGTGAAGAAAACGTCCTCAGGAATCACTGGGATCTACACAAGTCAGAGACGCAAGTTAAACCGTGTTACTCAGTGGGAAAACAAGAAAAGAAAAAGAGGGATTGCAAAAAAATTGCCAAAAAAAAGCTTCTAAGCTTGTGCAGAGAAAGGATATATTCTTTTCAACCATGAATAACTCCAGAGATCACATATAAGAAATATATATATATTTTTTAAATAAAGTAACATTTTAAGTCTTTTAAATGGAACATATATGTGCGTTTTCAAGAGTCTTACACTCCCTTGAAAAAATGCATTCGTTCCTGATTTGATTTCATTAATTTTTAAACCTAAAGACAAGAATAAAATAGTTTGTCTTTCTTTTATACTTTTTTTTATATTCTTTAGTCAATTTATATTTTTAAAGTAAGCTCATTTGTTTCATGTAGCTTTTTTGGCTTTTAAGGTTTGTAAAGGCAGCCAACCCCCTTGCTTTAGGCAAACTGACGGAGAACGAGTCTGAGCATATCGATACATTTAGATGCACCATTTCCTCTTGTGCACCTTCATCTAAACGTGGAACATACCTAAACCAAATTTCATGCTGTTCCAGAGTACGTAGAAATCTTTTGGAATCACAAGAAAAAAAAATGCTGTTTTGTGGCGATGCAGGTTGCAGCTCACCTGGAAGAGCCATCCCAACACAGACACCAGCAGCAGCTTGTTTAGGTAGCACATCTCCTCGTGTCGGTTCAGCTGGAGCCGCCTACAAGCAAAAAGAAAAAGCAAAAAAAAGAAATTCAAGTTTTCAGTTTAATTTTTTTCCAGACTCATTTTTTAATTTTTTATTTTTCATAGCATTACGCATTATCATATGTCATGAAGCAACACATATAACAGTGTTGAAGACGACTTCCAGTTCAGCAGTGAGGTGAAGGACTATTTCATAGCTTATGTTTGGCATCTGGAACCACCGAGAACATCTGTGTGTCAAAATCTGACACATTTATAGCAATAAAATCCAGAGTGGATTATCCTTAATTAGATAATCAGTGTCTTTAAATTAAAGCATGTGATTTGTGATGCTTTTATTAGGAACAAAGTAGGATGTCAAGTGATTGCTAACTAAATCAGGCCCAGTTTAACAAGCCTGATTTGAGGTTAGGTAAATATTTACTTTTTGTTTTTAATTAGTTTTTTTTTTAACTCTGTGGGCTCTGTTACAAACTGGAAAACCAAAACAACCACTTATGATGACATATTGATATAAATCTATTAAGAAACTCATTATTATCAGAAATTCTGATTATTTTTCTGCAAAAAAACAGAAAAAGTAGTAAAGACTTAAAAGTCAAACTTATATATAAAAAAAAAAAAGAAAAATCACTGTAGATCCGTACTTTAACAGTCAATTTTTAACTGAAGGTATTCTTTTAATTGGTCTATAAAACTAGGGCTGTTGTAAAGGAAATCGAGTACTCTATAGAATATTTTTACAATTATCAGAGGAATCAGAGCTCTCTCTCTCTTTCTCTCTGTCTCTCACTGTGACGTCGCGACTCCAACGCCAAAAAAGCCGTCGTACTCCAACCATCACACCGCAAAATTCAACAATTCTTATTTGTCCCCCCAAAAACCCGACAAAACGCTGCAGCATTTCACAACAGCTCATAGTCGGACGCGAGAGCGCTGCCCACCACAAATAATGATCCGGGCGGAACACGCTACATGCGCTACATAATAAAACATAATTTAACGAAGCTTCGAGGCAGATCGATTTTCCTCGAGGAATTTTAATCATTCCAGGAATCGTTTCAGCCCGATATAAACCCACTTAAAAACGAGGTGACTCAGACCTGTACAGCAGGAGCAGTGTCCCCAGAGCCACCCGGTAGCAGAGAAGCAGAGGTCCAATGAAGTCCAACATGGAGAGGAACTCCACCAGCCAGGGCACGGTCAAAATGGTGCGCCGCCGCCTCACACTGTTACTCAAGACGGCACAAACGTCCAGCACCTGAACACTCTGTGGAGGGAAAACATGTTCACTTTTCCTGAAATCCATAGCAACAGAAAACAAAATGTAAACATCTGAGTTAAACTACTTAAAGGAGGAAAAAAAAAGAAATTAATGTCGGCTTTTAGTTGAAAATTACAGGCATCGTTTTTATTACCTTGCTGCGTAGGGCTACAGATGCTTCCTGTATTTCTCTGGAGGGTTTCTCGGATGTTTGGTACGGGAGAAAGGAGATGAATCCCAGGAACTTTGCCAGAAGACGAGCGAGGAGCAGCACAGAGGAAAACCGCTGCTTCTCATCCTGGAAAGAGAGCCAAGTGTAAGATGGAAACATTCTGCAAAAGGCACGACATGTTTGCAAAGAAAGCTCATAAACGGAGTACCTGCTGCTCCATATCGCCGTCCTCTTCCTCCTCTCCCTCCCCGACGGACGCAGACGGACGAAGGATGGACACCTCATCCAGATGGAGGAGCTGCTGGCACAGGCTGTCCTGGAGGTGCTGGTTCATCTGGCAGCTGAGGGCCACGACAGACAATTGGGGAAAAAAAACAACTTGCAAATTTAGGAAAAAAACAAACAAAAAAAAGTAAATACATGAAATTTTAAAAATGTATTTTGTTACCATAGTCTAATTTGACCATTATTACAATTCAAAAGTGGCGGTGCCAGTTTATCCACGAAAGATTAAATCCTAACAATTTTTTTACCTTTTTCTTTTTTTTTATATGTATATTTGATCTGTAAAGTTTTGTCATTTGCCAGGTGCTTTTCTTTTTTTTTATTCATTCACCTATTATTACATCCAGGCCCAATCCTATTAGAGTTGCCTTATTATGTAAAATCTACTGGTGTTTTGTTTTTTTTCTCTTTTCTTTTAAGAGCTTTAAGAGTTCTTTTAAGAGTTTGCTTCCTCACCAGCTGGCTGTCTGTATGAAGTCCCTGAAAAACTCCTGGTGACCAGGAAAGGACGGAGGGGGACAGGGCCCGACAACCCTGTGAGGCTGAACGAGACGCTCCTCCAGACGCTTGAGTCGACCCAGGCTATCGGCTCCCAGCATGCCCAGCAGGTCAGCGTCGGTCGTGTCTACTGACAGGGTGCTTGTACGGGGGCCTTTACACATCTGTGACACGGTCAGATTTAAGAGTTTAGTAGCGTTGTGGAAAGTAAGTTAGAAAGCAGCTGAGGTGAAAGACAAGTAAAAAATTTTTGAAGTTTTTCTGAGGCCTTGGTTTACCTGAACAAGCTGTTTCAAAAACAGACGAGCAAAGTGAGAGTGATTTCCGGCAGACGTCAGTTGGCTCATCATTCCTCTGAAGAAGAAGAGACATCGTCACCATGGAATGTGATTTTTAAAGCCTGATTAGTAGTGACAGTCCACTTATGGAATGACTGTGGACTAAACTCAACTCCTGGTACAGGCAGCTGCTACACGATCTGACTTTCTGCGAGTTGTGCAGATAAATTTTAAATATAACGGCTTTTTTCCATGTGTGTGGTTCGCAAAGTTGTACGAAAGCCCAGCCATAATTTGGTGAAATATGTTCTGAGCCAAATCATCAACAAGTCTAATCAAAACCGAGAGTAAACATGCTATAGTCATTAGCTTAGCACTTAGAAATAGACATATAAGTGTATTCAGAATATCATTGGCGTGAAAATTTATATAAGCTATTTGTCTGCATTAGCAAATGCCTTACTGACTGACTGGCCGGAAAAATCTAATCATTAGATTTGATTCACTGAAAGACCATAAGGAGGAAAATGATGGACTTCACTCACCTGATTCTGGTTCCAAGTGCAGCATCAAAGTTCCAGCCCGGCTCCTTATGGAGGTCCTCCCATTCTCGAAGCACTTCATAAAAAATATCTCTGAGAGGAAGAAAGAATGCTGTTGGATCTACAGAGTCTGGACATTTTAAACTGGGCTTACTAAATAATAAAAAAAAATGTTTAAAAAAAACTGGGATGTACCTCTGTTTTTTAAAGGTGTGGAAGGCCTTGTCGCTTCCGAAGTTGGAACGATTGTCAGTAGCAGGCTGGAACGGGACTGAGTGGATAAAGGTCGACACTGAAGGAGAGAGCTGGAACAGACACAGAAAGTGGGACATAATTAAAATCTTTAGCTTTGAGACGTGCTTGTTGGACATATTTCACTCCAAGTCCATTCCTCAAAACTATTTTCTTTTCTTTCAATATTTTCTCTCCCTTCCCCGCCATCCCTTCTTGTATCAGGTTTAGATATCTGCTTATGTTAAGCACAGGATCAGAATCCCACCACTTCATATATACAGTCCTGAATGGAATCTTAAGGACCCAATTTAACCCAGTAGCTGTTCAGTACATGTCCTACCTTGGCTGTGCTTCTGTTCTGAGCCTGGGAGAGGCGGTCCTTAAGATCTGGAGAGAAAGAGGCGACCCGTTCGTTCTCTGCTAGTAGACGTAAGGTGCACTTGTCCAAATGAGCGACTAACCTGTAGAAATTAAATGAAAAAAAAAAATTTTTATGGTTCCACATTTAGACGTAATTAGTCGTGAATCAGACTCGATAGAAATGCTTGATGTAAAGACTTAAGTAGATAATAACACATTGACAAACAAAAAAAATATAAAAAATACTCACTGAAATTGATTCTCCAAAACTTTCACCGCAAAGTATACACAATTGTGTACTTGTCTCAGGTAGCATCTCTCCAAGACATCTGCAAAAAAACAACAAACACAGTGTAATCATTTTTCAAAGATTCAACAATTGGTTCATCTCTGTGTTAATAGGTCTAGTCCTCACCTGAATTCACTGAACACAAACTCAACTGCTCTTCATCATTATGTGTATGAGGAGACCGGGATGTTAACAACTGCATCACAAAGAAAAGCTCCAGGAAAAGGTTTGGCACCAGGTTTTCTGTGATGACATAAAAAGAAACATTTAAAAACTTCTATTTGCTTTATTTTCCATAACTGCATTCTTAGCATTTGCCAACTTACTTTTAATTCCTTTTAATCAGTTAAGCTACGTTTCCTTTGACTACACCAGTGGAATGTTTAACAATAAATTATGCACAGAAGATTTTCCACCAGGACCAATTCGAATGCTTAGCTCGTTACCACCACCCTGTGGTCATTTACCTGAAATGCAGGTGCAATACAGCTCAGCCAAAACATCCAGGTCTGAGGAGAAGGTGACTTTGGATGGTTCAGGAGACATCGTCTGCGGGTCAGGGGTCACTTTGGATTCTGCCCCAGTTCCCGTCTTGGTAGGAGTACAGGGTTCCAGAGAGGAGGGAATGAGAGAGGCACCCTGCTGGGCAAGCTTTGTCCTATAAACAGAAACATTTTAACAAAATGGTATTTAGCGAGTCATAACGAATAAATACAGTTCATGTTCTTAACTTGAACTGTACTGAACTAAACAGTTCATGTTTAGTTCATTTTTGGTGATTTTAGTTTGAGAAAACTATTTTTTGTTTTTGGCCCACAAGTATTTTTTTAATTGATTAAAATGCTTAGACAATCCTTCAGAGTTGGATGCAATAGCAACAAAATGTGATTGAGTAAATATGCATATAAAATACCAATAAAGACAGAAGTCTGGAGTTAAAATAAGACAAAATAGGAAAAATGTCACATGGTGTGCCAACTTTTGCAGTGCATTGCTATAGCATGGTCAGCTGTCACTTTTACTTCATCTTTTCCATTTGAAAATCACCAATACAATCGTGAGCTTACTTTTCCCTTTTGAGCAATTCTCTCTCCTCCTTCAGGCTCATAGGACCCCCTATTGCTGTCAATCCCTCAAGCGGCACCAATCCTAGTGGAGGGCTGGAAGCCTGGAGAGGTGTGGATGTGAAACACGTCTTTGGTTTAGAGTGAGGCCGGTCTGCACTGACCGGAGTCGGGTTTATTCTTCTGGATGGCTTGGACGTCCTGGAAAGGTAACAAAAGCTAGGAGACGTATTCAAACCTAAATGATCGTTTGAAGATTTCGGGAGAAATGTTTTACTCACCCGGAGGAAACGGGAGACGCCCCGACTGGAGGGAAGTCTTCCAAGTTGTTGAAGTTGAGATGAGCTGGAGATGAAGGTGAAACCTGCTCCGTCACCCTGACATGCCCTCCAACTCTTGCTGATCTCCTCCCGCCAGCCTCATCGCTCTGAGAGCCTCCACGTCTTGTTTGCCCTCCTACCTGTGTGCTGCCAGCACTCTTCTTGCGCCCTTTGTGTGGCTGGGAGCTGGTGCTGCTCTGTAGCTCCGGGGGAGAAACCATATAGTCACCAAGGCAAACTTTCTGGGCATGCTTGTGCTCAGAGCCAGATGGCCTTGAGGCAGGACTCCATCCTGTAGACCAGGGAGGGCTGCCGAAGGCACTGACTCCACTTAGTCCTGACTGACCAACAGCATCTGACTCATTTCCAGGTGACCCAGAAGTGGCGGGAGAGAACAGTTGTACGCGACTGGCACTGCGAGATCCTAGTCCACTCCCTGCAGACTTGCATGATGTCTTGTCAGAGATGCTTTGAGTCTGTGCGGGAGGCCTGGGGCGGCTGGGGGTCTTGGCTGGTGTTGCAGGACCATTAGTCAGAGCGTCGCTGCTCTGCTCTCGAAGGAAGTTTAACAGGAAAGGGACAAACTCTTGTTTCTGAATGGCCAGCTGAGGTTCGCTGAACGTCAGCTTTTCACCCTCCTGTTGACGAGAGACAAAGACGAAACTAAGTGTAAACAACTTTACCTGACCTAGCTCGCGATACCCCAGCTCGCGATACCCCAGCTAACCCCATATTTGCCCCTATTTACAAGTAAATACAGCAATACCGAGAGGAGCATGTAGAGTTCGCTTCGTTGTACTGTGAAGAGTTTCTCTGAAGCAAATGGAAGAAGAGAACATCTTGGCTGGCTTGTCCGCACCACCGCTATAGAGACTAGCTAGCTCCGCAGCTAAAAGTTTTGTTTACAATAACTTGCGGGCTGTGACATCTCATACAGCGCCCCATGTGAGGACGTAAGCGAAGCGAGCGTTGCTACGATACAGGTATTAACTGTTTCAGACCTACCTGAACGCTTTTCAGCCAGTCAACAACCTTATCCACGTCCACTTTCCGCAACAAAACAGATTCCAAAAGAGCCGCCATTCTGGGCTGCGCGGCTGAGGGACACAAGAAAGAGGTGGAGTCGGCGTGTGCGCATGCGTACTGTCAAAGTAAGGCTCGACAGCCATAGACGTACAAGAGTAGACGCTGCACTGGGTTTGTTGTGATACGTGAGTAGGGCCGCCATGTTGTGATAGGCAAGTTTATATTTGAGAGGAATAACTGAATTAAAACGAGATTTTGCGAATGAAAGAAATACAGAAGTTTCATTAAATTAATCCAGATTCATTTTTATTCTCTATTTAGATAGTGTGGGTTAATAATTTATTTAAATAATATTTATTTTTTCTTACTTTGAAATGTGGTATTATTAACGACACCATCGAGACTTTCATTATTTACATAAATATATTCGTTTGCATATTTGTTTGTTCACAAAAAAAAAAAAAAAAAATGGCGACAACGCTGACGTATTTGTGTCTTAGTGTACCGTCTATACTTCTATGTCTATGCTCCTAAAACGTCAAACAATGCTCGATTGGACTGAAATGGGCTTCCGTAGTTCTGAGGAAGCAACAGAATAACTGCTCTGTTATTTGGCACGTAAGGCCGCAGCCTCCTCAAAATAACAAAAATAGAAGTCAAACGTAATTATTTTACGAAAGAATAGAAACGAAAAATACTTTTAAAGTTGGCTTTATTTTTTTATACATTTTGTTTTTCAGAAAGAAAGACCAAACGTGTACAGTCGTTTTTATTTATTTTTATTTTTTTATTAAAAAAAAAAACGTTTTTAGTATTATAAATGAGCCAGATGAGGCTCTGGCTCGATGTACTGCCATCGAGCCAGAGCCTCAAAACAAAGGTCTAATTCAATCTGTTTCCTTGTACTGCTCAGTGGAATTTCACAGTCTATTGAATCAGATTGTAGTGTGTTATATATTTGCATGGAACTGTTCAACCGTGTGAATGTGAATCTGGGTTAAAATATAATTGGATGAACTGGACTGGACAGTTCAATGTGATTGCATATATATTAAGATTGTTGTGTAAAGTGTTTTGAGATTTATTTAACTGCAAATAGGGGATTAAAAAAACAAAACCCAAAACTACCACTTTAATTTAACATAGGGTCCAATGGTTTACTGTAAGGTTTTTATTTACATTTTACACAGCATGAGCAGGTTCGTATAAATTATTTCTTCATCTAGCGCCATGAATCCTAACCAAGAATATGTCAAACAGTTCTGTCTGCATGCGGAATGAGTATTTTATTCATAACCAGTTTATAAAAATAAAATACAAAATAATTCTAACGTAAAAACAAAATTAAAGAAACACTGTACAAGGCATTTATATGATACAAATAAAATATCAAACATAAATAATTACAGGTATATACAATGCAAAACGCCCACTTGTTACATTCCTTCCTTGAAGCTGTACAGTGACATTTCAAAATAATGACAAATGCTACAGAATAAAGAATATGAATAAAGAATATTCAACATTTAAGAAAAAAAATCAGGATTTTCAAATTTAAAATAAAGTTGAGGCTAATATCACAATAAATAAATTAATTTAAGCGTTTCTAAGTCATTGACAGGTATTCTAATGTTGTGGCATGAACAGTGTTTTTATTTTATATAATTTTTCGAAGAAGAAAACAACAAACAGGACAGATCAGTTTGTTCTTTCGGACAGTGCGTAGAAGGAACCACTAACACCAAAATAAATGACACCTTTCTACCTGCGAGTCACTTTCAAATGTGACAAAGGAAATCTAACTTGGACAGAAACACTAACACTATGAATACACGCACCACTTCTGTGCATTAATAATAAAAACCATGAAGGAATCTGATTATCATAGAAAACCAGCAGCATTGTTTTAGCATCTCTTCCTTCCTCTCATTGAAGCATATAAGTTATTTTTTACAACACTGTTTTGTTTTGTTTTTTAATTTAAATATGACTTTGAATATCTTACAGGTATTTATTAAAAGTCTGCGTAATGAATTTTAAAAGCTGAGGGTACTTCGATGTCTGCGACTTGACGCGGGACAGTTCACAGATTGGATGTAAAAAGAAACAATAAAAAAATAAATAAATAAAAATCACTCCGCCCTGTTTACAACACTACAAACACGAAGACTGACCAGCTCCCTCCACCCCCAAGTTTTTCTTATTTAATTTGTGGAATACAGATACATTTCAGGGTGGTTTTTGCACACCAAAAGTTTGCTTTTTCTTCTTTCTTTTTTTTCCTCCCCCTGGATTTCAGAGGAACTGTAGCACGTACGGACAGGAGAGAAAAAAGGAATACCCCGTTTTTGTCCTAGTGGTGAAACGATCTCCAGCACAGACAAGGCTCAGTCATCCCTCGCTGTCTGTACAGAGGGGCAGGGAAGAGGCATTAAGGCTGTTCTGACTGAACGCTGTCCGCCTTCGGGATGAGTCATCGGAGCTGCTCGGTGAGACTAATCTGCACGAGTCGAAAGAAGCGGGACCATTTCACATCTGCGAACGAGCCGCATCTCAGCTCGAGCCGTCAAAATATTTGTCAATGTCACCGTTTTCTTTGTCCTCATGTATAGCAGCATCCCATCACACAGGATCTACAATCTCCTCCATTTTGTGCATCAGATTAGTGGAGTGCACTACTAAAAACAGCATCGTGTACAGTGCCTTGGAAAAATATGCATACTAGTAGAACCTTTCCACTATTTGTCAAATGTTTAGAGTGACGGTCACACTGTTCAGAATAAATATCAAAACGTGGTATTTGAATACAAATGCGGGCCAAATAGAATCATATAAAATCCAAATGTAATGCACTATGTGATGACGTCTGCAATTGTAGCACAATTTCCATGGTGAATCATGATGGTGCGGAGGCTTTTTTTTTTTAGCAGGACATTGATCGTGGTTTAATAAAACTAAATCCAGAGCAACCCAGAAGGGAAAACAAAGAATAGGTTGCAAAAGACTAGACACTACCAGAGTTACAATGGACTATTTAAATCTAATCATATTCACAGTAGAATGGCCTAGTCAATGTCCAGCCCTAAGCTCAATTGAGAATCTGCAGTAAGACTTGAACGTGTACGTTCAGTCGTTCTCCATCCAATCAGAACTTTTGCAGACATTGTGAAAACTATGCACCATTCATTCCATTTCGCCTCACAATTATGAACTATTTTGTTGTATCACATAAACTCCCAATATAGTAAATTTCAGTTTGTGTTTGTAACAAGACCATATTTGGGTAGTAATGACAAGCTACATGTATATTTACTTCTGTAACCTTTTGAAAATAAAAAAAACTTTAGGAGTATTTTTGCTACACTGTACTTTTCACTTTTACTTGAGTAGTTTCAACATGAAGTATTGCTTCTTTTACTCGTGTAACTTTTCGGGATACTGGACCGACAGTGAGTAACTTCACTGAATGAAGAAGAAGCTACTTTCAACCAAAAATTCACTGGACGCACCTGAAGTTTTTTGTTGAAGCTTCATAGGTTTTATATAGAAAGAAATTGATTTGGAAAAATTTTTATTTTGCCTGGTTTTGTTATGTTGAAATTACGTTATTTAACCAAGTTGTTTTCATTTTGATTTTTAAAATACCAAAACTTCTACGTAACTTTATATTTCAGTCCATTTGATGATGTGGTTTTAAAATATTTGTTTTACTCTTGATTGAGTCATTTCTTGGGCGGCTATTTTTTACTTCTACTTGAAGAAGTGCTGCTCCTACTTGAGTACAACCTTTGGGTTCTCCATCCACCTCTGAACGTGACAAAATGTGAAAAGTTAGAGATCCGTCTGTATTTTTCCAAGACACTGCAAGCAGCAACATAATTGAGCCAAATCAGGACAAGAAGCACAAAGACACAGAGTCTAAGGAATTCAATCTATTGACTTATTCAGGTAACGATGTCAGTGGGTTAAAAGAAGAATACCACCTGATGCAACGCGCTGTGTGACTCTTTTGCTCAGCAGCTGGTATACGTGTCTGTGTTTTCTCAGCATGCAAAGAGTAGCAGTTGAAGGAGGCTGGAGTTAGCGGTATCGTACAAGCGGAGGGTCTGGAGGAGAAGGCGTAGCGAGGAGATGCGATAAAAATGATAAAACAGCAGCCAGGAACGGTCATCAGTGCAGAATACATGAAGGTTTAAAGCATTGTTTTATGTTGTGAAATGCATGTTCATATGGCCTCGATTTTCTGTATTATCAGAGGTTTTTTTTGTTTAGTTTTTTTTTTTGAGGTTGCTTTTGTTCAAAGCCAAAAACTGCGACACATAGATATACATCAACCCTGTAACCTAGCCCCCTCCCACCCGCACAACTCCCATCAAGTAGTAAGAGCTACTTTGTCCAAAAACTACAAAATGTCCATCTTGCTACCTTGGTCATAGAAATGAAGATTAATCTAAAGGTTTAACTTTTTAAGTGCTGGCACAAGTCTTTTTGGCCTTTTATTCCCAAATTACAAACACATGAGAGTAAATCTTTAAGCTGCCCAAAGTGCCAAGGCACATGCTGAGAGAAACGTCTGTGTCCATGCATTACTCACCAGTAATGCACCTTATGCTGTTCAGTCTACGTCAACCATGACCACTTGGTAAAAAAAAACCATGATCCACTTATTCCTGTCCTAAAGATCCTAAGTTAACCTCACAGCATCACAGTAGGCACAAAACGGTGCGCGTCGTCACGCACTTTACACGGCTGATTGTATAGAGGGCCACTGAGCGATCCCTCCGACATCTGGGGGAGGATGTTTGAAGAAGCTTCACAATAAATACTTCAATAAAAACAACTTTAGACAAAGTATAGCTTAATTTAGCAAAAACTTAGTATAATACCTTCTCCAAAAGCAGAACCGAGGCAAATTCTTCATTGAGTTGGAATCAGCTACACTGTAATTCCGAAGCACATGAAAAAAAACGAAAAACGAGGATTAAACCACTACTAACACCTAATCAGGCATAACGTTATAACCACCTGGTAGCGGGTTGGTATCAGCTGCCAAACAGCTCTGACTCAGTGAGGTTTTGGACTCCACCAAACCACCAGAAAGTGTGGTAGGGTATCCAGGATCCTGCTAAGTCCCGTAAGTTGCAAAAATGTTTCAGCACATCCAGAAATGGCTCGATTCCAGTGAGATCTGGAGGAACGGGAGGCTAAGTCAAAACCTAAAAGCATTCCTGAAACAATTTTCTTCCGATGTAGGGCATTTTGTACTGCTAAAAGAGGGCAAACCCAGTAGAGATCATCACTTTCACGAAAGGATGTTCAACATCATTTCACAGCCGCCTGGTGAAAGGGACAAAACCCAACAAAGCATCATCAAAAGCATTACACTTCTTCTCCTGGGCTACCTTCTTCTAACATGGTTTCCTAGTCGCATGTGTTTCTAAGCAGCAACGGTTCTTGCATGAACGCCACTTTGTCCTAAACTCCAACCAATGAAAATGGAGGAAGTTTGAGATTCCAGGACGCGATCAAATCCTGCGAAGTTCCTCACATATCGCCTTACTCAGTTTTCCCCCGCAGCAAACACTGGTTGCCAACTCCCCTTTGACTTAAGAGAAACTTATTCAGCACAGAAGTCTTTTGTTTTGTTTTTTTATTCTGGTGCCATCCAGTTTCTTTAATGCCATCTTGGTCCCATATCCCCAGATTATACACGTTCCCCATTCGATCTAAAAAGAAAAGGTGATTAATCAGATCGGCCAAAACTCTTTTCATTGCTTTGGGTCAGTTCAGACGCTGACCTGGCCGTTGTTGTGCAGCGGTGAACAGGGGGGTCAGTGTCATGCTGAGGAGGGTGATGCTTGCAGCCGCATGTGCAACAAACTGTGATGCACTGTGCGTTGTGACTCTTTTCTATTAGAAATGGCACTGTTTACTTAAGCAATCGAGCTAGAGCATGTCATTTGTTTGGTCGGTCCACAGATCCACCCAGATGCGTTAGCTTGCACCGATCAACTTCGCAGAACCACTATCGCTCCCTCTTTGGACCAGTTTTAATTGATACCAACCACTGTAGATTGGGATCGACCTAAAAGACCGGCAGCTTTAGAGATACTGACCCAGAACTATTTGGCTCTTGTCAAACTCACACCTTTCCTCACAGTTTTTCAGCTTTGAGGAAAAAATATTCACTTGCTCCTCACTACTATCCTACTCAGTCAAAGTTGCCCAATCGCCTGTAGGTGGTTATGTTATGCCTGATTGGTGTATGTCAATGTACAGAATAGATCAAAGTTAAAGGCTCAACTTAGCTACTGCTCTATATTACACTACCGCCTGCAGCATGATAAAGACACAGCTTTAGTAAAACGAGTATCTGTATGCAGCCTTTTTTTGTTTTTCTTGCTAGTTATACCTGCGAGGCTCAGTTTGAAAGATGAAATTGAGACGAAAGCTGATATTTAAGTTACCAAATAGTCAAAACATTTGGAAGTTAAGACAAACCCTGTATGCAAACACGGGAAGGAGGTCTGGAACTAATAACACAGAAGGGGAACGAGGTGTTTTACTGACTGAACAGGAAGACTCAGGCTTATGTTCCGACTGATGTCTACCCTATCATCACTGGAATCCTCACTTCCTTTGCTATGGCGTTACAATCCGGCATGAAATTATCTGCTCAGCTTGCTGGAGCACTTGCCCTCTCGGCTGCAGCCCTTTCCCCGGGTCAGGTGGAGTGGGCTCGTGCGCGCCTGCCGACTGCAACACGTCTCCTGGTGGTGGAGGTAGAAGCGACGCGGAGGCGGCGACCCCGAGAAGCTGGGCGGTGAGTGGCTCCGGCCCAGGCAGCCCCCTCCCACTCCGCCGCGGTGCTCGTGGCGGGACGGCGAGGAGCTGACGGAGCGCTGCAGGAGGAGGAGCTGCGTGGCGAGGCGCTGGAGCTGCGGTGGTGGTGGTGGTGATGCTGGTGATGCGGAGAGGTGGTCACGCTGCAGACACCCATCCTGGAGGCCGCGTGCTGCGCCGGGGAGCGGTGGTGCAGGGGGGAGCCACGGGCGCCGTGCATCAGCTGAGCAATGCATGACAGGAGGTCCGAGTCGCTGGTGCTGCCAGCCCGGATGCGGTAGCGCCTGAGTCTACGCGGGAAGACAAAGATGGTGAAGCATATACATATATAATTTACCAATTATTCTGACAATCAATTAATTGGATAAAAAAAAAGTTGCATTCTGCAGATTTTTCATTTAAACTACTTAAAGCTTTTATTAAATAATAGAAATACATTAAAGAATGCAAATAAGCAAATATTCCAATTCCTTTTTTCAAAAGATAAACATTTCATTGCCGAAAATGAAATGACAGCGTTTTTCAGTGAATCATCATTTATAGCAAAGGATGTCCATCCATCCATCCATTCCCTTATTGGGGTCGGGAGGGTTGCTGGTGCCTATCTCCAGCTATCGTTTCGGGCAAGAGGCGGGGTACACCCTGGACAGGTCGCCAGTCTGTCGCAGAGCAAAGGATGTATCTGCAGCTAAAGCGCGTGAGGAGCTCAGCCATTTCTGCTTGACTTATAATCAGTGCAGAGTAGAGCTGATCTATTGATTATTTTCTTGAGTAAACAATTAGTAATTGGACATTAAAATGTGCTTAAGAAGAGATTTGTTGTTGTTTTTTTGCAGAATTTTATGAATTCTGGCTAAAACATATTTACATATAAAGGCTTTTTCTTTTTTATCTTAATTGCAAAATGTAGATATTTGGATTAATTACTGCTTGGATGTAGTTTTTGTTTTTAAATTTTCATTAGAATTTAAAGTATATTGATCTTGCATTTTTATGCCATTACATTTTAATACTTGAAAATGGTTTAAAAAAAACAACAACAATATAATAGTTTAACGCAATAATTTTTGAGACAAGTTATCGTCTAGCAAAATTTATCGTGACAGGCCTGTGTATTGTTAACGATCAACTGATTAATATAATAGTTGATTACTCTTTCAATAATCGATTAATCACAACCAATACAATTAATCTGCCACATTATATTTTATTTAGGAGTACTTGAGTAAAGGGGGCTCAATAAAACTGCATACTGTACTTCTCTTTAATTCCGCTTCACAATAAAACCATATATTTTATTGCGCAAGGCTATGTACATTGGACCACTGAAATTTGAAAGCGGGCGTTACCTGCCCTCCACTGGGGCGCGACAAGGTGGCTTCCCCGGGGGCGGGCGTGGCAGGAACTGGCCAGTCAGCTGCTCTGCGGAGGCGGCCGAGTGAACGGGGCGAGGGATCCTGCCCGGAGGGGGCGGAGGGGGGAACCCCCTGGCGGTCGGAGCGGGAGCCGACGAGGGAGTCCTCGTCCTGAGAGCGGTCGGAGGCAGACGACAGCGGGTCCTTGACGAGGGAGGCCATGGCGGCGCCACGGCGGTCAGAGAGGGACGGGGAGGCAGTGGGGGAGGGGACGGGCCCATGGTGGCTGGCTTTTTTCTGTAAAAGTTTCTCCTTGGCAGACCCCGGAGGGGGGAGCTCGAGTAGGCTGGAGGGCTCAAGCACGGGGATGCGACTTTGCCTGTGGCTGGGATCTTTGCGGGGGGCAGCGGACGAGGAGCAGGAGGGGGTAAGAGTCACGTTGCCCCTGTCTTCCTCCCTAGTCTGTGCCTCCATCGCACATGGAGTCGGGGTGGCGTCATTGTCGGGGTCTTTGTGTTTCGAGAGCTCTCCGGCAGCTTGGGCATTGCAGGGCGGAGAGATGCAGCCGTTGGCAAACAGGGGGCTGCGAGGAAAGAACTGAGGAGGCGAGTGAGGGGAGCGGGGTGAGCAAGGCGAACGAGGCGAAGACGCGCGGCTTGGCACGGGACTTTGAGCTTTGCCGCGAGCGTCCCCGTTCGCCACCGTTTCAGCCAGCGGGTCCGTCGGAGTCCCCGGATGGGTGGGCGCAAGTTCCTGCTGGGAGTTGATCTGCTGAATCTCACCTTCAGCATCACCACGCCTCTCCAGCAGGAGGCACTGCGGAGCGCTGTCTGATCCTGACTGCGAGGACAGACCCGAAGGACGCTGAGCTGTCAGCTGGATGGGGAAGGGAGGTGGACGAGAGAAGAGGGGGGAAGGGAAAAAGCAGAAACAGGTGTTATTCAACGCAACGCTAAAAATGGGAATAAATTGCTTATATAAAAAGGTCTGTTGCTGGAAGACCACAACATGTGGAGTTGTGCTGTAGATCCGCAGCAAGAGCCAGATGCAGATGTGTTGAACGGAGAGGAATTTGATATTAATAAATTTTTTTAAAAATGGTTAACAAATGGTGATTAGTTGAGCAACGGCATGCAAAACCATAGCTACCCATTAATCAGACCGAAACACACGAGCGCTATGGCAGTGTCAGTCAAGCTGTGAGTACTAAACCGGCAAGGACAGGAAACGTTCACGCAACTTCGCAGGGGGCTTCAGCGAAGAGAGGGTGAGGAACAAATACAGGGAGAGAGAGAGGAAGAGGAAGATAGAGAGGACAAAGACGATCTGAAACAAAAGAGATCATGCAACCTCTAGTCATGACTCCACATTCCCCAACAGGCATGCCACAGACAAAGAGACACCCTACTAATCACATGACAAGGACACATCTGAACCCATGCTCTATCTGGCCTGCCCAATGCCCCCTCTACATAGATCTGGGAGAGAGAGCTGCACAAACGAGCCAAGCCCAAAGGAACACATACAAAAAAAAATAGCATTAACCAGCAACAGAGGAGAAGACGGAAACCAAGAAAGAAAAATATATAGAACAAATGTGCTGCTACGGGTGTAGAGACAGAGGAAGCGGAATGGAGGCTCGTTTGTGTCAACGGGAACAGTGATGGATGGGAGATTCATCACCTGCTGAAGCTGGGCGCGGGTGATACGTATGACTGAGGGGAACTTGGCGTTGGCGGCACCGGCGGGGATGGCCGGCAGTTTCCTGCGGCTGGGCGAGCGAGCGCCCGGGGGAGGGTTTGTTGGCAGAGGGAGGGAGGAGGTGGAGAAGGATGGGCGTTCCTGCTGCGGCTGCTGGTCGGCGGACTGGCTGCGCCTCAAGCCCGCTGACTGGCGCAGGTGCAGCGGGTCCGACAGTGTGGTGAGGAGGGTGTGAGGGCTGGGAGAGCGCAGCGGGATGGGGCTGGACGTCCGCGCCAAGACCTCCTCGGGTAGAGACGGAGGAGAGGTGGGGAACTAAGAGAGGAGAGGGGGTCGAGGGAAGTGGGGTGGGAGGGTTGGAGAGAGGAGGGACTGTGAGATTGATGAGGGTGTGTGAAGATGGAGGTGGAGGTGGTGTGAGGTGGAAGAGACGCTGCTCTGGCAGGGAGCGCCACAAGGAGTTGCTTTAATCAAAACTGGTAGAGGATGCAGGAGGTGAGGTAGGAACTTTATGTAAACGGGGTCTGCATTTATTTCAATGTTAGGGGGTAGTTCTGCTTGTAGGAGGTAGGGAGGATTGGCAATAAGTTCTTACAGTGTCTTGCAAAAGTACTTCTATACAGTCAGTCCCATTAAAATCACAAACCTTTTTTTTTTAAAGTTTTATCTAGAATGGGAAGACATGGCAAAGGTCAAAGGCCCATGCCTGAGGCCTCCATACATGGAACCCTGAGCCATTGCCTCACCTTAAAATCACAAACATGAATACAATAACTAATTTTACTGTGATAAACGATAATACTGTTGTTTTGAGATCATTTTCTAGTAATATAACGGCAACGGCGTAGAAATGCAGGTGCATCCTCTCAAAAACCAGTCAGCTTTCTTTTCGGACATTTAACACTGCAAATGGGAGATATTTTAACTGTCTAAAATGAATAAACAAAACAAGAAATAAAATGTAGTACTGAAGTCTCTGTAAGCAAAATTGTTCATAAAAAAACAGGCAGTTGAGACCAAGGGACCAGACTGAAGCTATTTGTCATTTGGTCTTTGGTAGAAAGAAAGACACAAGGAAAATAATCAATCATGCAAAGAGTTTGTTTTAATTTCCTGTGCCGTTAATTGGTTTATTGCTGATTGCAACAGGCCTATTTGAACATTTCTGTTCTATTTTCATATATTGTAAATAGTGATGTTTTAATGCACATTTTGTACTTTTTTGAAAGATCCTATTCAGTTGCTACTTTTGCCACCAGCACAGTATATATGTATTTTAATACTGTGTGAACCTATATAACTCGTGTTCCTGCTATTTATTCCATTCCATCTCCACAGCATGTTGCTGCCACCACCATGTTACACCCTTTAGAGGCTTGGGTGTCCAATGTTTGGCCTCATCTGCATTGAGACTGAGATTACATTATAAAAAGGCAAACTATTTAATAATGAGGTAGCATCTTCGGTATAAAGAGGGCTGTAATGCATAAAATCTGAATCAAATACTTTGACGTTTGTGTTTGCAAAGTGACCGAATATGAAACAAATCGAAGGGGTATGAGTATTTCTGCAAGGCACTGTAAGTTTTCAAAGTTTAATTACAGATTGAGAAGAAATGCAACACTGAACTAAGTCGTCTACTGAGAGAATATGAACAGCAAAACAGCAAAAATATTTAACTTAGAAAACCAAAAAAAGCCTTTGGAAATTAATTTGTGAAGCAGAATTAAAAAAAACAACAAATACTGCGAACAAAGTAAAGCTGTGCACAACTACTCCAAAAGAAACTGAACGTTAAAATCATAAGCTCTCTTTTTTTTTCTTTTCTTTTTTCCCATGCTGTGATCTGATTGAAGCACTCAGGCTGAGTTGTATCTATTTCTAAAATGTACACAGGTGAAAGAGCAAGCACAACACAAAGCGGTAACATTTACCTTCAGACTACGGCAAGATGCAGCTGGTGGGACACTGATTGTTGTATGATAAAGCATCGAAGTTCTAGACCTAGAACTCTGACTCTGTGCAGCTTTTTATCCTTGTAAAAACGCTGACTACAGTCATTATCATGTTTGGCATGTTGCGAAGTGGCCTTCCAGTGAAGGGCCTTACCTGAGTCAGGATTCCCTCAGCCAGAGCTTCAGCTGGGCTGGTTGGGGTAATAGGAGGCAGAGCCCCCGCGGGGCCCACACTGAGCTCCAACTTGTCCACTTTTACGCTTCCTTTGGAGGAAGCCGCGCTTTCTTGCTTAGCTCTGCCAGAGTTAGGGGTCGCGCTTCTCTTTTCCCATGCGGGAGATGCTTCCTCCGGTTGGAGCACCTCCGGCTCCTCATCTTCCTCCGATGGGCTTGTTGTGGCTTTGGCTCCAGGGGAGCCACTGGGTCGCTCTACCATTACCCACTCCCTTGAGTCAATGTCCTGCCTCCCAGAGCTCAGATTAAGCGCCACAAAGCCACCGCTACTGGCCGCCCCCTCTCCCTGCTCAAAAGACCCAGGTGAAGCCGGTTTAGGAGAACCGGCTCCGGACAGGAACTCCTCGTCGTAATGCCAGACGCGATCGGGGCACTCCCCGGCGGACCCAGCTTGACCCTGAGTTGCTGGGACAACAGCAGCCTCCCTGCCCTGGGGCTGAGCGCCAAACTGTTGTTTCCCTGAACTAAAGGACACACACCACAAAAAACAGGGAAAATTAAAACAACTCGCGGTTTAACCCAAGGAAAATGTTTGTACACGCTGCAAAGTTTTGGTATACTTTCTAGTGCAAATATTTTACTTCACTTGGAAACCCAACTTTTAACTTTTCAGCAAGATATAGAAGCATGTTTTAAGTAAGTAATTCCTCATTGTTGATTTTAAATAATGTCACTTATAACATTTTTCCCAGAAGAGAAAAGATCTGCCAGTGGAACTGGCACTTGCTCAAAAGTTACTCACAAGTTAGCTTTGTCTTATTTCAAGTGTATGCAGATATTTGAAACAAAAACTAGACCAGATCTACTTGGTAAGATTGTGTGTTTTTGTAGTGCAACATCTCATAAAGGGGCCGAATTGTGGCCATGCTTTACCAGTTATCCAGGAGACGCTCTGGGCTGGACTTCGACTCCAGGCCCAGCCTCCTCTCCAGCTCCAAGCTGTGGATGTTGCGGAGCTTTCTCAGCAGAGGGCCCTCCCGATCGGCAGCCACTGCCTCCGAGTGTGGTTTGATAGGAGAGCCCAGGCTTGGCCCTGCGTAGGGGCTCTGGTGTCCTTGCCTGGCCTGGTTGTTGCCTTGTTCCTCCTCTGCTGCAGCCTGTGGAACCAAGAACGGATTTCAAATCAACATTTGTGTGACTGGATGACAAGGTGCCCCGAAGTTATTGCAAGAAACGATAATATTGTTAATTTAAGGCGATTTAGAAGTATCTTTTTGATCATGGTGTAATAATGCAAGTTTGTCCTCTTGAATTTTGTAAAAGGGCTCTTCACACTGGAGCTGGCAGACATTTTAAACAGCCAAAATAGGACGCAACAACCAAAAATGATAAACAACACACTAACGAAATAATTAACAAAATGGATTATGATGTCTCCATAAACACAATTGCTCTTCAAAAAATATGAATTATCAGAATGGAAGTTATGCAGCTTATTTTAATTTGTCGCACGATTCATTGATTAACTGCAACAGGGTTTCATTTGCATGTGAATAAGCTGCTCATCATTGCAAAAGTATTTATACTCCCTTAGTTTTTCTATATTTTTTACACGTTACAACCTCAGAACTTAGCTTTATTTTTACAGAGAATAGTCTAAAAACCGGCTCCGGACAGGATCGGTTTTTAGAGGAGGTTACATTAGGATGACGGATTTAAAAAATTTAAAAAATAAAAAAAACACTTTCAGGGTTTAGCCGAACCTTCCAGTGTCCCGTCCTGATCCTGTTCCGGTTTCGGTCCAGCTCTTCCCAGACGTCGGCCTCCTGGTTGCGATGCAGATGATGGGGGGAGCCCGGCACGCGGTCAGGCCCGGGGTTGTTCTCCACGTCGCTGAGCTGCTCGTCCTGCAGAACCTCGTCTGTGTTCTCCCTCAGCAGGTCGCCGGGGATCAGAGAGGCGTTCACCATGCTGCAGCAACGAAATGTGCACACGCTGTTAAAATGCCGTCAAACCTTCAAAAGGACCGGTTGTCACGCACAAGATCGCCGAGGGATTTGGGCCTCGTACCCCATCTGTGCGGGAGTGAGTCGGGTGTGATGCTGCGGCGTTGTAGCGCTGGCGCTGATCGTCAGAGTGCCGTCTGTGCTGGTTCGCTCCCAGTCGTACGGGTCGTTTTCCACGACGTTGTAGGTTTTCATGCTGTTGTCAAACACCGACATCAACAGCTGCAACGACACAGAGAGGCGTGATCTGCTTGGTTGTCTGAGTTTTTCATTCAGGAAAATCCTTCTGAGCTGCTCGAATATCGACCTGGTAGTCAGGCTTGGTATAATAGTCCAGGCTGGAAATGTGCTCCAAGAATACACCAAACTCTGCCGGCAGGTGTTTGAGCATCAGGCGATGGTCGTAAGTCTCCTTCAGTTTCCCCACGTGTTCCTGAGATGAAGCAGATTTTTACTATTTGGTAGATTTCATCACCCAAGGTGACCTCAACCAGCTTTTGATTTGAGAGTAGCCTCACTTTGTCTTTAATCTTCCTCCACGGCAACTGCCCGACCAAAAACTCCACCAACATGTAGAAGAGAGACCACAGGTCGTCATGACGACCCATCTCCTGCATAATTAAATGAATGTTGTGTTTATATTTCATCATAATGAAAAAATGTAAAAGATGTCGCTGCGTGCGTTTGAGTAACAGCAGCACCAATAAAATTATACACTTTACTTGAGGCTAGAGAATAATTTTTATGTGCCTGACGTTGCTAATTAGCCTCAAACCTAAATTTCACTTGTATTGTAGGTGAAATCTTCATACAAATGCAGCCAGATTTTTCTTTATAGAACCAATTTAGCTTTACTTTCAGCTTTGCATTTGTGCATTCCTTTGCATTGCTAGTTTCAAGCCTAACAAATTAGATGGAATCTTCTGCTTGAAACGTGACAGAAGGAGAGCAAACACTTTTGTAAGGCACAGTACTGGAGATCCACATTGGGTAGCATATCAGAGTGACAAACATTAAACCTCTTTGGACAGATACTGACCTTGTTCTTGTGCGCATTGACAGAGGCGTAGCGGACTGTTCCCCTGAACCCTGCGACTGGACGAGGCTAACAGATGACATACATGGTAATTAAAGTCATAGAAAAAAAACTCTAGAATATGTTAGCGTCTAGATCAAAATCTCAATTTGGTAAAATTATGCAAAAAAAAAAACTTTATGCATAAATCAATGAAAATAGTGATTTAATAAAATACAATCTTTGTGATATTAAACATTGCACCTGAACTACTTTCTGTTAAATACAGCACAGTTTTAATTTTCAACCTTGTTTATTAAACAATAACAAAGGCATATAGAGTTCAGCTAATGACCCCCATATTTATTACCTATCTTTTTTAAAATAGCTTAATTATTTATAGCCAGCATGAAGTCAGTTTAAGTAAAATAGTTAAGATACAAGTTTTAAAACTAAATGCAGGAAAACTGTGGTAGATGTTTTTATTTTAATTTTTTTGTCTGACCAATGATATTGATATAGAAATTTGATCTACAGCCTTATGATCAATAAAGAGACAGCAAGAGCGGAGTCCACTTACAGGGCGGACCTCCTGACAGGAATTGGTGAACTGACGGGCCAACCCGAAGTCCAGCATGTAGCAAGTCCGACAGGTGCTGGGGAAGCGGCCCATGGCGAAGTTGGACTGAAATAGAACGAGGTCGGACACAAGGAGATAAAAAGTGCAGAATCCGTGAGACAATAACGTTCTGTGTGGTTTATTTCTATCCATGCAGCTCCGAGATGATGAGAAGATCTGAGACAGCAATTCACAGGGTAAACAATATTTACATTCTGGTACCTCAAGGCATTTAACCCACCCTCCTGCTGAGCCAGCTAACTGAAAGCCATCAACAATAAAAAATCAGCATTCAGTAATGGGAAAAACAATGGATCACACAAAGACTTTCAGGTCATTCAGGGAGGAAAATTCCTATATCCATTATTATTTGTAGTTTTGATTTTATTGCTCAAAAATTTTGTTCCAGATTTTTCCAGTTGAAATTTATAGAAAATGTAATTCTATAAGGCAAACCTGCAAGTTTTAGATCTATTATAATTTACACATCCTTTTCTAACATGTTCAACTACTTTATTTGTTTAATTAAAGTATTTTATGCATAATTTATTATTAAATAGATAAAATATATGTATCTTTATTAGTTTCTGATTTGATGATTTTGGCCCATGTGACAAAATATTTGTACACTCCCTGCTGTAGATGATAAGGAAACAACAATAGATTGCAGGAGACAAACTGCTCCCAGGATTTTGCAACGTACCGGTTTGATGTCCCGATGCAAAAATCCAACAGAGTGGATGCTCTCTATGGCCTCCAGGATCTGGCGCCCAAGACGCAGTGTGGTGCTGATGCTGAACGTTCCCCGAGGCATGCTTCTCCTCAAATCTGCCAGGTTTCGACCCTGAAAGACCGCACGGGTTATATGTTAGTCCAACGGCAGGTTTGAAAGATGACTCTGACCCCAACAACCTTCACATATCAGATGATGCTACAGAAAGGAAACTTCACAGCAGCCGCTCCAGTACCAGAACAATCTCTGTGGGTGTTTAGATTCAAATCGCAACAAAAATAAATAAAAACCAGACAACTAGAAGCAAAAACTGCCTATTACGTTAAGGACTATGAGTTGGCTAACAGCCTTATCTGGTCCAAGATAACCGTTTCTGCTTAACATCCTCAAGTGTGTAGTTTGCAGGTTAGTAAATACATTATTCATGAGAAGCTGTATTTTTAGACTTTTCTGAAATATTTATTTGGCTCAGTTTTCTGTAAACAACTCCCAGACATGAGTAACATGCAGCGGGGGGATGTGCATGACGCGTCTAAGGTGTCAGCGCAAAGTCAAACCAAGATCAGAGCAAAGAGACGCCTGATGGGCAAACCTAGAGTCAAGTCAGATGACATTAGTGGACATATAACTGAGCACAGTGAGCATTACTATCTCTCACAGCTCAGGTTCTCAGTATGGTTTGCTGTTGTTTCCCGAAAAATCAATAAAAGATAGAGGTGAACCGAGTAATCGGTTAGTGACTGAATTGGGCTAATTTTTATCTTGGCCTATCCTGACCTGTGATAGACCGTTGGGTAATTCCAAAAGACAATCTTTTTCTGACTTGAGTGCCAAGTAGTCCCGCTTACAACACTCTTGAGTGTGGAAGTTATTACGAAGGGAAAATATTACCCACTGAGTCTTTCTTGTGGTGATGGTGTATTTCCCAGCCTGGTTTTAATTGTACTGGAAACTTTTGACCAGGCAGGATTTATGCGTGTACGAACGTTTTGGCAGGAAATGAACTCTGGTTTGCCACAATATCTCCACATCCCTGCCAGTATGCGTGTCAGGAACCAGATGGTTCGGATTTTATTGTGAACCAAAGTCCCTCGTATTTTCCATTTACGACACAGGCAGCTCATGTTAGACCTGCAGCAGTTTTCAGTTAGACGTCACATTTTTCCACGCTGTAAAAACGAATAAAATGAAGAAACTGTTGTTTTTGTTTTTGGAGTTAAGGACTGACTCTGTGGTGTACCCCTCCACCAACACTGACCTGAAGCTCCATCACCACGTAGTTGAAGCGGTCGTTGCGGCCACATCCCACAAAGCGACACACATGATCTTTACCTAAGAGAATGAGGATAAAATTGTTTCAAGCTCACAACCAGCAATACAACCTCACCACACACCAATACTGGTATTTTGCCACAATAGGTGTGTCTGTACTCAATGGGTTTTTTTCCATATGGGCAGTATGGCTCACTTCTCTGGGCAAGGTTATATCAGGGGGTGGCATAAGCACATTGGAGAGAAAAAAAAATCTGTCAGCTGGGCCCAAACTGTTTTTTAATTGCTCATGGTTTAAAACTAGAGACTTTCTGCAGATTAATTGTTATCAGGTAGCATTAGCATGCAGCTGGGTGAGCCTAAAAAGTATAGAATGAGCTGGAATTACAACTAGCAATAGTACGGAGCAGCAAAGTGATGATAACTGAAGCATATACACCCAGCTGGCTAAAGGGACATTACATCATTAAGACAGAACCACAGACTCTAGAGCAAAGGTGGACGGCGATTGGCGTACATCACCGCTCAGCACGCATGCCGGGGGGTAAAACTATGTCTGACCTCAGCGAACACTGCTGTGTCGCCAAAACCACAGAGTACATTCTGAATAAAAATATTCATACGCATTTTATTGTCATCAAATTCATTTTGGGGGCAATAATGAGGTTAACTAAAGCCATTTGTGGCTCTCGTGACCAAAGAGAGCCACAAATGAATGATACTGTTGGTCAATGTTTACTCTCGACAGTTGCATGAAACAGCAGCATTGGGGAGGGGAGATTAGAGCTCGGTTCATCTCAAGTTACATGCAGGCTCCCGTAGGAAGCAAGAGAATCACAGCGCTGCAGGTCAAGGCCATTAGACAGCAAACATGATCCCAGCTCATCGATTTTCAGCTCAGATGGGCAAAAGAAACAACATGCTGGTTAAAAAGCAAGAAAGTCGAGTTTGGAGTAAAAAAAAAAGAAAGGGTTTAAACCTATACGAAATTTTCTGATGAACTGTAAGAAGAAATTGACAATCAGGACACTGCAGCAAAAATAAAGTGTCACTCAAACACTTTATTTCAGACGTCTCAGATTACTTGTATTACACCAATCTGTCCCCAGCACTGATCCACACATGGGTTTGCCACTCAAAATGCCATTTCCTGTGTTTTCAACAAGATTCATGTAAAAATGGTTTTCATCTTCCCTACAACATTCACCCAATGACAAAAAAAAGCATGCATTTGGAATCAAATCAATAGGTCACTGTGTCGAAGTGGATCGATTGGTTCTTGTAAATGAATCAGCCGAGCCCATTTCCACTCACCCTGGAGCTTCTTCAGGACGGCTACCTCCATCTTTAGCACTTGTTTGGGCTGCTGGGCCGATTCCACCTTCAGCGCCACGCTGCCCCGCGTCAGCAGGTCCTGCGCCTCGTAGATCTCCCCGAAACCGCCACCCCCAATCTTCTTTACCTGGTGGGGGTTATAGAGGGAGGCAGACACAGGATAATCACCTCAGAAAGGGTAAAAACAAACAGAACAACACTCAGAGGGAAATTGGATTATGTTCAGGAAACATAATCCAATTTGTGGTCCAGTGGTCGCATCGAGCAAAACAGGCAAACTATCATGAAAACTTTGAAGATACGGCCAACATTTGCATCATGGTGCCTCAGTTAGATGAGACCAAATTGTAACTTTTTGGTCTATGGCAAAACTGTAGCTAGCTGTAAGCTAACACAGTTCACCACTTTTTGAACGCACCATCTCCGTTGTAGAAGCACGACAACTTCAGCGTCACGCAATGTCAAAACTGCTGTCCACAAAAGGTTTTCGAAGAACGATGGGCAAGGATTTCAGTTTCTAGATGTGTAAACATTTCCTGTTGCAATGGAGGTAAAACGCGCTTCGACAAGATATTAGGACAAATGCCCACCACACTTTTAAGATTTCTGTTTGCAAACTGTTGGGACAGAATTATGCACACCATTTTGTCGGTGTATCCGAAATATATTAAAATAAAAAGAATAATATAAAACTTTGAAGCTTATGGTTTTAACACAACAAAAGCTTATGGTTTTAATACAACAACACAAATAAAGTTCTAGACATTTGAATTTTAGACAAAATAAAAAACAGATTACAAGAAAAAAAAAGAATTTACAGTTTTTATTATTTTCATTAAATGAAAATTGTTAGAATGTGAAAAGACTATTTGATTATAAAGAGAAAATGTTATGGGGCTACATAATGAACTAAACTCTGTCTTCTGTGAAGATGAATTATTCGTATCCAACTCCTCTACCTTTCACCCCGCCATATTCTTAAGGCTTCATTTCACCGTGACCTTCACTGTCCTCCAAGCTGTCCGAGTTTCGGAGTCACTCTGAGAGCTGGAGGGGTGGATTTAGCTGCAGAGTCCTTACGTAACCCGGCTGCTGAGGAGACAGGAAGTGATGCCAGGGTGCCAGTTGGGGACAACTGCATCACATGGCACCGAAGCAGGCCCCCGGCACCAGGAGACACCGGCCTACGAAGGATCTTCTGCCTATAGCACACTGCGCTGCCACAAATAGCAACACCAGCTATTTTCAGATTTTCCACACTGCAGCAGGAAAACTTGGAACGAGGAGGTAAAAATGGCAAACTGCAAAAGTTGTAGGTGAAAGAAAGAAAAACCGATTTTTTATTTTTTTTTTTGCTAGGACAAAGATTCATTGTTAGTGAAACAAGGGGGCTAAGTTGGGACAGGCGGTGATGGGGCTGGACAAACACGGCGCCTACTGTAGCTGGAAGACAAACCACTTACCACTTTCCATCGCTCCTTGACCAGGGAGAGGCCGCTGAGGATGTCAGCTTGCTCTGCTCCCCCGCTCATCCCGTCTGCGGATCCGGGACGCTGCCCTCGCTGCTTCCCTTTGACCAGGAACCTCACACTGGGCCGGGCATTTGGAAGCTGATGCAGAGACCTAGAAAAGTCCAGGAGACGCACAAAACCGTCAGGGACAGTTTACAGGACATGGGCAAAACGTGGTTCAGCTGGTAAAATATGACAGCAAATAAAAAATTTTTAAAAAAGTCACGAAAGACAACACAGGACTGAGGCCTGATTGGCTGGAGCCGCACGATACTCAGCCATCACAGCAGCTGCAACAACTGTTGGTCCAGCAGCTGTCTTTCTGGACAAACGGAACCAACGAAAGCCCGACATCTTAAATTACAAAAAACATTTCAAACTGGTAGGATCCTGTTTCACATGATGGCGAAACAGAAAACGCACCGGAAAATTTGATCAAGCCTTTTATTTTTGCAACATTTTGCATTGGATGCCAGTTTCCAGTGATTGCATGGAGCAAAACAGGCAAATGATCATGAAGACTTTGAGTTTTTACTCTGGAAATGTATTAACCTTTACACATTTCTATATTAGACATCAAGGCAGAAAGATCCCAATGTTGTAAGGATGGTAGAAATGATCAAATAAGGCTAAACTGCAATACCAAATCACTTGAAGGCATATTCACACTCCTTGAGCTTATTCATCAGGAACATCATAACTTCAAACTTTGATGCATTTTATAGGACCTTGTTTGACAAGGCTAACATAAAAATGGATGTAATGTGGAAAGAAAGTGATTTATGATATTAAAATATAAAAATAAATATCTCCAAAGTGTGGTATAGATTTGTTTTCGACCTCTTGAGTTGATACTTGGCCCTTTGGTCTCTAACAGCTTTGCAAATCCTGAGGCTGAACACTTTAGCCATTCTTCCTGGCAAAATAGCTGAAACACAGTCAGCACTGATCATCATCAATTTTCCAAATCATATCAAATTCTTCACAGATTCTCAATTTTATTTCATGTGTATTTCAACCCATTTCTCTCGAGTATCACTTAAGGCCTAAATAAAATACATTGCATGCCTGGTCATAAAAGAAATGCTCATCATCTTTCCTCCTTTGCATGGCCACTTTGAGCTGCTGACATCAACAGATTTCTGCCATTTTTGCTTCAAATGTTTTTTTTTTCTTTTTCCTTTTAATAAATTAATTGAGCCAAGAAACAAAGCACTGAGAGGCTACAGAGCGCCTAATGCTGGAGGATTAGACTCTGTACAAAATGGGAGAAAAAGGATATACTGGTTTAAAAAAAACAATGCAGAGTCCTGCTACTTTTACAGTAAACACTTTTGTAACAAATTTATTAAAAAAAGAAAAAAACGGTGTCATGTTAGTGCACGCATATTTTACCTAAAAAAAAAGGTGTTTATAAAAGCAGCCTGAACTGTTGCTTCCCCAAGAAAAGCTGCATCTTTATTATACAACATCTGTGTCAGAGATAAGCCTTCCTCTGGAGAGCACACGCTGGCAACTTCCTCTGCTCTGCCTTCAAACGCGCGGAGCCAGACCGACTTCGATTCATCATTCTGCACACACTGCGAGCAAGGGTTACGCAACAGCCTTCAAAACGCTACTTGGTTACAGGACGTGAGTTGGTGAGCAGGAACCTTGCCAGCGCTGTGAGACGGAGGCAGGGCTGAAAAACTGGGGGGACGACGAGCAGCAAAGGTCAGGGCTGAGGAGTTAAATGGCTCTGGAGAAGCTGGTAACACTATAAGTGTCTTTTTTTTCTATGATTGACTGTAATAATAATTAAACTGTGCTTTATCGCATAAAATAAACAGATAATTATTATTTTTTTGTATGCTTTCCCCCTTTTTGTCATCTACTGAGCTTTTCTTTTAACAGTTTCACAGATTTCCGAACATACGTCCCTTTCACAAGTTGCCCAAAAAAAAGGCATTAAGGTAAATTATTATGAGCTGAAATAAGCTATATTAAAGTGAAAAATGTCAATAATTTGGTGTACAATACATAATTTCCACTGGTAGGATACATAGGAGAATGCTTTTCAAGAGTGAAATACAGCTGTTTCATGGTATTAATACATGAAACATGACCGAACGTTAGTCATCTAAGCAGCTACAAAAATAATACAATAAATATATATAAATAAATTTTGAATAGCGTTTGTCGAATGATTTGATTTTGATACGGGACAATATTTTTGAATCACCAAATGTTTTTTCAGTTTAATTAAGAAAAAAAAAATCTAGGTTTCTTTCAAGTTGCTGACCAGCAGTGTGCAGCAATAGGTGGGGGAGGAGCAGCACTGGAACATTCGCTGCCGTTCTATGAAAAATACTTAATAACGGAAAAATTTAGAGGTATAATTTTTACTGTTAAACATTGGGCTATTTTTTGGAGGGGTAAATACCTCAACCAGGTTTATTGGATCAAGCTGTTTTCTTTTTTTCTAAAAGTGCTTATGATTCGAAAGGGGTGGAGGAAAGGCCAAAGACATCTAACTTTTGAGAAGAGGGTTTGGTGATTGTGTAGTATGTACTTGCTCAAATTAAACCCCTCTTCCTTCAGATTCAACCTCCGTCACTTAAATCTTTGCAAACATGTGCATGCTTTTAAACTCCATCTTACTCATTGTCAAAGTTCACACACAATCTAACAGGTCATGACGAGGCGGGGTCACGTTCTTCCTCCTCATCGACGACGTTCATCATCATCAATGATTGGAAAAAGAAAAACAAACCTTAAACCCCGGCAGCATGTTCCTCTCTCCCCTATCACGAATCACGCTTCCTGACCCAGCATTTCCATGGCGACATTGGTGCAGAGCCATTTTCGTTTGCTGACACGGCTCGTCGTCACCTCTGCCCTTTTCGCTCAGTTGGGAAGCCGCACGTTTTTAGCTTAACCATCGTGAAAACCTGCAGCCCATGCGTGTGCATCAGCACAGGCAAGCAGGGAGGATCATTTGGCAGAACATGTTCAATGTTTCCTGTATTGCAGCAGGTCTAATCTTGGAGTGGCCTAGTTCAGCATAGCTGGACAGAGGTACACATACAGCCTGCAGCTGGATGAAGAGTCCGGTTTAAAAACTGGACAGAGGCCAGCTCTGCGAAGGCATGCCCTGCACGCTATGACCGAGATCAAGGCAGGCTTTTGATTAGTTGGTACGGCAACAATGAGTAACCCAATGTGATTATTTACAACAACAAAAAAGGGCTCGAGAGAAAGTGTTGTAGAAGGCGAACCGGGAATTTTCTCTGACTAGCTCAGGAGGATTCAGGATTAAATGCTTGCAAGAACACACAAGACATAAAGTACCCACTGAGCTTTGTTTACAATTAAATTGTGCCTTATTTGTGATCCCAGCTAGAATACAACATCTGGAATTATTCAAATACAATAGTAGCATTGAATAGCGACTCGACAAACCAGAGACAGTGACCTGAGTCAGCGCATCAGGCTCCAGTTAGGACTGAATAGGTATGAATTAAAAAATAAATCTCAGCTTTTTTCCTTAAAACCACATTACATCCATTTTCTAACACTCTTGTCTGTCGTGGGGTCTGGAGGGTTGCTAGTGTCTATTTCCGGGGAACGTTTTAGGCTAGAGGCGGGGTCACCCTGGACAGGTCGCCAGTCTGTCGCAGGGCAACACAGAGACAGACAGGACAAACAACCATGCACACACACACTCACACCTAGGGTGAGTGTGTGTGAATTTAGAGGGACCAATTAACTTGACAGTCATGTTTTTGGACAGTGGGAGGAAGCCTGAGTACCCAGAGAGAACCCACACATGCACAAGGCAACAGTTCTACCTCTGTGCAGCCCAACACATTACAAGTAATAAAAATAAATACTAAAAGAAAAAGTGGCTTATCTTTCAATGATCAATTCTGTGAAATGAAAGTAACTTCTTTTCTCATAAACATAACAATCTGAATGCAGGGGTGTTGTGTGCATCTGGTCTGTGCAAAGACATTGTTTCACAACAGGCAGCTGTGAAATTTATACAAGCTACTACTTTCAATAAATGTAACAATAAGATAATAACAATAATAATGGGCAAAATGTACGACAAAATCAATATTTATTATGTTTATATTTTTGAGTGTGCCTTTACTGAATGTCCTTCAGCCTGTAAAAACACTTTTTGCATAATTTTAACACATTTCTAAACTAGCATTATCAATGCACACAAAAGCATTCTAGAACATAGCCTTTAAATTGGGAGGTGGAGGGGGGACTCTGCCTAAGGCCTTAAAACACCTGGGGCCGTCTGTGGAGGGTCAGACCTGGATCTGCACGTTTAGAAGCAATCAGAGAGCTGCATTTGGTTCACTAAAAGTATTGAAATATGTGCGTAAAACAATAACAATAAAAAAAAAGCCACAAAAAAAATGGGACCAACAGGAAAAGCTCCAATTTGTCTTTAATGTCCAGCTGCGCCATTTCCTTTCTCCTCATGCCGCGTCGAAAAAAATAAAACAACCTCTCCTCCCCGAGATGAACCGACTGGCTTTATTATGGAGAGCTGTTGCATGGCGAGGCTGGGTTGCCACAGCAGATTTACTCAGGCGCGTCCGCAGGCCACGCAAACTCATCCTGCCTGCCGTGCGGATGAGGCTAGCCTGACGCCGTGCAGGATAAACCCTGCGCATGCTGCAGCGGCCGCTTGCAGTGGTGGAAACAACAGGCACAACCGAGAGAGGCGGGAGGGGGGAGAAGAGGGGAACCTTACCTCGGCGATCCTTGATCCAAAGAAGAGCCGGGTGTGGTTACAAAATATCCTCAAGGTTTCGAAGCGGCGCGTACGACATCGAGAGGAATGCCATGACGCGCGGACCGTCCATAGGAATAGGACGAGGGGAGGTGGTGTTGGCGTGATCGGAGGAAAAAAAAAAAAAAGAACCGGTGTGAGGGGAAATATTGTGTGTGTGGAGGGAGGGGGAAAAAAGGTCGTGTCGTTCCCTCTTCTGCTTGTCACCTCAGCATCTCGCTGCGGATCCGTGACGTGACAGCTCCTTGGTGGTCATCCGCTTTCCTGCGCGCGGCCCCGATCCGATCGCCCCTCGCAACAGCTCGGTCGCGCGCACGGGGAGACATTTAAAGCGCGCTGACAGTTTACAGCTCCACGCACGCGCAGTAGAGGGTCTATTAAGTCAGTTTAGTATTACTATTTTTACGATTACTAATATTATTGTTATTATTATAACACCTGACTGTGAGTTTGTTTTTACTGCATTATCTAAATAGAAAATTCAGTGCATCTAATGAAATGATGCAATTGGTTTTATTGGGAAAAAGTGAAATCTTCTAAAAGACCACTAGAGGGAACCGGTGAGCTGAAGACTGCGTCTGCAACTTCAGTATTAGATTTATTCAATCTTTACCTGTGTGACCAATGCCAAACAGGAAAACTCGTAAATATTGAGTCTTGCTGCGTATCATGTTAACACGATTAAAATATATGTTATGATAAATCTGATATGTAGAAGTGAACATAGTAAGGGAGACTGAATTTTTAATTAAATGTGTAAATTTAGATGCTTAAAGGGGATGGATTCCGGGTTCCACAGGTGTCCGTGTTTTGGTCCTAAATTTGCAAATAACACGAAGCTTTAAACATTTATTGCTGCCGGAGAGAAACGTAAAGTGTGAATCAAACATAAACCGGAAGTGCGCTTTTATTTTGAAAGGAGGGCGCCGTAACTTGTGCGGTCGCGTACATTAAAATCGGAAATAGCTTTACTGTCATTTCCGAAGAGGCGGCCCAGCTTTACCGCCTTGATAGATGAGGGTTTCAATACTGGCTGTTGGCTTCTATCTAACACCAATGAAAATGCTGACACTACTGTAGGAGCATTAACAATGTTATTTAAAATATTAATTGCATCTGTGAGTCGCTGCCGTTCAGCTGCTTTTCTGTTCGTGAATACCCACCTTCTCCTGCCTGGGGGTCAATCAGACACTGAGATTTTAAGTTAACTTACACTGCTATCAAACTAACACAGCTTGATAGTACTTGTGAGGGCGTTTGATAGTACGTGCGAGAGGGTTTGTAAGTTTTGGCCCAAGGGGCCTCTCATAAAATAAGGTAGGCCTCATTTAAAAACATATTGTATCTTGTTTCGTTTTATCAGTGTGATTGTGTCCAGGAGTATTGGGGAATTGATTTGGACTACTGCAGAGGCTCTATGCAAGTCTTGGTCTTCTTATTTTTCAAATTGGATGTGTCCCTTATTTGAATTTTTTTTTAATCGTTCGCAATATTTTTTTATTTTAATCTTCAACAAAACCAGACTAAAGAAAATGTACTCCCCTTCCCTTACTCATAGTTCTCATAAAACTGAAATACATCCATGTCTCAAAATTGGTTACATCTGACGTAATTATGTTTTTTTCCAAAGGCAACAAATTAATAGCAAGAGGGTCACAGGTGGAGGTGATACTGAAAATAATGTCAGAGTGGGACCTCCTGTTGGCACATAATCTCTCTTCGTTTGTGTGGTGTAGTTTCCACGCGAACGGGTTCAAGCTGTAGGAAGCTGGTAGGCAGCTAACAGCTGGATAAACCTCCAGCTGTTAGCTGGAGCACTGTCCCTGAGCAGTCTGTCCCCGTCTGTTCAGGGACAGACGGGAAGTATATCCCACGCGAACCGGTTCAAGCTGCAGGAAGCTGATCCAGGTTTATCCAGCTAACAGCTGGATAAACCTCCGATATACTTCCCGTCTGTCCCTGAAGGCAGCCGAACGGAGCCGTGAATGAACCAAGCACCTCAATGCGTCTCCCGTGGCCGCGATGGCAGCAACAAAAACGGTCTGAGCCTTAGCTTTAGCCATGTAGCTAGCTGGTGTGTAATGTCAACGGTCGTGTGATTCGTCCCCTCCGCTGTCTACACCGAAAGTAACAAGCTTTTTTCTCTCTGTCCGGGACAGACGGCGGCAGCTAGCCCCCCTTTTCTCGCCACTATCGGAGGATGCTGAAGCTGTTCGGTGCGCTGGTTGTCCTCGGACTGGCTCTGGCGTACATCACCTCTTGGGTGCTGGATAGCTATGACACGGCTTGGCACCCTAAACGCAGCATTCGGCACCCGGGTGCCAGTGATGGAGATGGACCTAAAGGAAGCTCTCCACCATTTCCCGGCGGCGAGTTGAACAACATTTTCTGGTTTGTACAGGTGGGCTATCATTTTTTTATTCAGTTTTTTTTTCCAAGTGATAGTCCTCAGGATGAAATCTAACCAAACCCCATAATGTCTGAACATGGTGCATGGATTTGACTTTACGGAGATAAAAACAGGCTTTTGTGGCTTTTTGAATGATTGACACACATAAGTATAATGCCAGATAAAAAAAAAAAAGGTAATGCAGCACCACAGCAGGTTGTGTTTAAACTTAGATCTCTTGTTCTTTACAGCTGACAACAATAGAAATTTCAATCGGATTTAGGTCTGGATTTTCACTGGGCCATTTGAACACATAGGTATTCTGATGATTATGATTGTAATGTGACAAAATTTGGAGAGAAAAACAAAATGCCAAGTTGTTGTGCATACTTTTTTTAAAGGAACGGTGCACTAATGAATTATAATTCTGTGTTTTCATCCTATTTTTTTGTCCGATCCAAGGTGTCCGACATTCACATTAGTCGGTTTCACGCCCCGAGACGTATTACAGATTTGGAGAAGTTCTGCACCCACACCGTCGATGTGATCAAACCGGCTCTGGTGCTCGCAACAGGTAAAATTCCAGGAAGCATTTATCCGGGAGCGAAAGGTCCTGTTGATGCAGTTTGAAAAAGATGACCGTTTGTTGTTGTTTTTACTCAGGGGACCTGACAGATGCCAAAACAGAGAGCAAGGTGGGTTCCCTCCAGCACGAGGTGGAATGGCAGGCCTATCATAACGTCCTGAAGAAGTCGCGAGTGATGGAGCGCACCAAGTGGATCGATATTCGAGGAAATCATGGTAGGTATCACAGCGCTGTTAAATGTTTCCAAAAGCTTGTCGATTTATTGGGACAACTCCTTATTTTGAGAGTTTACAAAAGTCTTTTTCTCAGGAATCAGAAGGGAGTTTTTTTTATGACTCAGGATGCCTTCACTGTATTTTCAGAAAGCAGAAAATCCCCATCAATGTACTCATACAATGCCACGCAGTCACTTTCAATTTCAATTAAATTACGTCCTGTTGTATCAAGGGTGTCAAACTCATTTCCACTTTGGGCCACATCAAGATCATTGACGTCCTAAAGAGGGCTGGCTGTTACAGAATTGATTGATAAAACTATCCATTAACAAACAGTTAAAATATAAATAAATAGCTTTCACTGCATTCATAGAGACCTTCATATATTTAAATATTACTGAAAATTATTTCACATTGAACAAGCTACTAATACTACTTAGCTAAAAGCTAGGCTAGCTACAGCTATACCTAGCTAGCTAGCATTAGCAGTATGCTTATTAGCATTAGCAAGTATTGGCAGCTAGATAGATTTTTTGTGTTTATCTTGGGAGTGTGTAAGTTTATCGACAGTTAGCTGCACAACGTTTGTCTTAGCCTCTGGCTCGCTTCTGTTTTTTGTTCTCTACAAAAAAGTTTGTCACAAAGCAGCTGCTAAGAGCCACAAAAACACCCCATAAATTTCAAAGCTTTGTTCTGCTGATCCCTCCTCCCCCCCAAAAAAATCCAGTTCTTTTCTGCCCAATATAGGTCTTGAATTTGATTCATAATGATCTTAAAAAGTCTTAGATTTGAGTTGTTGAGACTGGCAAGAACCTTGTGTTAGCTTATGTGTGTTTGAGATGCTTCTCACTCTCTCCCGTTTCATTTTGCCTGCAGATGCCTTCAACATTATGTCTTTGGATAGCGTCAGCAATTATTACAGGTTAGTAAATTGTATTGAGTGTAAATTGAACCACTCTCAGGCTAAGCCCATAGTGCCAGCCTTTCTGGATAGCGGTGGAGGGTTGTAAGCCCACCATGTGACAAGTCACCCAATGTTGGACTCCCCTCATATGAAGGTTTTCACAGCTAATAGTGCTGTTCTGCAACAGACTGAATGCTAGTTTTCTCCCGGTATAGACTACCAGTCTGGAACGAAGCGCACGCCGACCGAGTTCGCAGTGTTCCTATGGACAGTTAAGCTAGGCACCAGAACGGCAGGCAAAAGAGAGAAAAATAGTCGGCACTTCTGCTCGTAACTTGAAGAGGTTTTTGAATGATCTGTCTGTGCAGGTCCAGTCCTATATATAGGTCCCTCTCCCTGGCTTTACCAGCCTTAACCCAGCCCATCAGGGCTGGTGGAGTGCGATCGGAGCTTCTGATGAGATCACACCCAGGGTGACATGAAACGAATGCTATGAAAGAGAACCCGAATCTACATGATCAGAGTCACTGCGTTGTCTTTTGACAGTTATTATGCTTTATAGTTCCCTTGCATCCTCTCTTAATGTTGATTTGTCTCCTGCCTCCCTAATAATCCTTAATGTCCCGATTTTTCATCTGTGAGACAAGACTAATTTACTTATATAGAATGCATTAAATTATCTCCGAGGCTCCAAACAGGACCGCCGTGCCGACCTCCTGCTGCTCACGTCGCCTCTTCTTGTTTTGTCCTCTTTCCTAGAAAATATTCAGCCAATCAGAAAGTAGGCTCTTTTCACTATGTTCACACGACCCCGTTTGGTAACTACTCCTTCGTCTGTGTGGACGCCACCCTGACTCCTGGACCCAAACGGCCATACAATTTCTTTGGAATCCTAAGTCAGGTAAGCGCTGTTTTTTTTACAAAAACATGCCCCAATTTCTGATTGAGTTATTTTTTGATGCAAATGACTGCTCTGAGCTTTTTAGTCAAATCATACAATTAAATTTTAGTGAATTTAGGTCACCCATTAAAAGTGGTAATAGAGGTGTAATTGCACATGTGCTGGTAACCAGGCCTTTGTCAATATTACATCATCAAGCGGTACAACATATTATTTGAAATGAGCTCAGCCTTGAAGAGCAGGAGCTGCTTTAACAATGCAGTTGTCATTGAGAAATGACCTATTTTGAAAGCCCCAGCTTTTTATGTTGGCGGTTGTTTAAAAATGTTCTTCATTTCTGTCGGAACTGATCTACATTTTTGAATAAAAGCCTAAAACATGTTTCGTTTTATATTCATGTAGATTCCTTAAGCATAATGGTAATTTAGCTAATAGACAAATAGCTTCTCAAGCTTGGTCAAACATGAAGAAACAAAACAATTTTAATTTAGTCAGTCAGTACAATTAGGAGTATAATAGACAATGTAAAATAAATAACCAAGAAACAAAAAATGTCAAAAACAACAAGTCAAGCATGTAAAAACAAACTGCAACAAATTAAGCTATTTTTAGGGGGAGAAAAAACTTGTGAAAGAAGCAAAGCTACTTTTGCATGCCATATTTTTTTGTGTGTTTTTTTGTTCTCTTCCTATTTCTTTGAAGACATTTTCTGTTTTTCTGGATTCGTCAGTCTCAGATGGACTTGCTGAACACATTCAGAGCAGAGAGTTTGACAAGCAATCAGTCTGTCTGGTTCGGGCACTACACCACCTCCACCATCGTCTCGCCGTCTCCTGGGGTCAGAGACGTGATGAGGTAGGAAGGTTAAAAGCCACAACAAAAGATGGGTTAATAGTTGCTGTCATGGTGCAACTATTCATCCACCTGGTTTCGCCTGCAGCCTGAACTTGCATCACAATGCTATAATATTGTAGCCCAGGTTTACCATGTAGATTCCCAGTTCTCAGGTCTGGTCTTTCTGTGTTCAGATCTGCTGTGGCGTATCTGTGTGGCCACCTGCACACACTCGGCGGCCTGATGCCAGTCCTCCACAGCCGCCATCCGCACGGCACTCTGGAGCTGGAGCTGGGAGACTGGATGGACAACCGCAGGTGTGTGACGCAACAGAACGTTTCCAAATGACAACTTTTTAGTAGTCGCTTTTTTTCTGAGAGGATTTCTCTGATGTATTCCTACAGGTTCAGGGTCCTGGCCTTCGACCATGACCTGCTGAGTTTCTCTGACCTCCAGTTTGAGCAGTGGCCTGCAGTGCTCATCACAAACCCTAAGGACGCGCAGTACCTCCACCCAGGGGCGGAGCCGCTGGGCCGGATACAGAGATCAACGCACATTAGGTGCCTGTAAATTTATTTTTATGTTTCTGGAAAAAATTGGGATCTAATTTAACTGTTTTAAGAGTCTGGAGAAGAATGGAAAACATGTTTGATCCTTCAGTTTATTATCATATCCCATTTTCTAAAAGATCCATCCATCCCTTTGATTGTTTATTCCTTCATCTATTTATCTGTCTGCCTAATTTTCTTCTTTCCTTTTGTCTGTGACTTGTGACATCTGAAGGGTCCTGGCCTTCTCCGAGGCTCCGATCACTGCGGTCCACGTCAGCGTAGACGGGGAGCCGCTGGGCACCGGCCGCTCCGCCGGAGGGCCCCTGTATGTCCTGCTGTGGGATCCGTCTCATTACCTCGCTGGACTGCACACGATTACAGTTAAAGTGGAGGTCGGTGCTAATGCGATTTCTAAAATACTTTATTTAGATTCCCAAGAGAGCTTAAGAACTGGGTTTTGATGCTTCCCTACTGGCCTGTGTTTGCATCAGGACTCGGCGGGACGGTCGGTGGTGAGGGAGCAGCACTTCACGCTGGAGGACACCCTCACTCCCAGCTTCGGTTTCGCTCAGTCCTTCATCCTGCTTACGGATCACTACATCCTGGGCCGAGCGCTCTTCATATTCACAGTGTTTCTGAATGTGGGCGTGCTCGTCGCCTTCCGGTTCCTTCACGTTTCCTCCAGCAGAGGTGAGCTGCTGCAGACTATCGGTCGCAATGCCGTGTTCTGGAGCTTCAGATGATAATGGCGTCTGATTCAACTTGAGAAATTAGTTCAAAGAATACTAATTAATTACTTTTTTCTTTATTTCACAGCATTTTTTTCTCCAATCTGTGTGTCCCTCCACCTGATCAGTAAAATAGACCTGTTCTACTACTCTCTGCTGATGTTCAACCTGTGTACAGCTTTAGGTAGGTAACCTGCTGTTCTTCAGTCTTACATTGACTGTTTAGATTAATAAAAAAAAAATCCAAAATATTTAAATTATTTTAAAATGTTTTTTATACTAATCGAATGTTCAGTCCAGCATCTGTCTTGTCATAATCAGCTTTTCTGATGTACAGAATCTAAATAAAAGATAAAATATGGGATTGCAAAAAAACCCAACAATGAATCTTAACATTTTTGGACAGTTTTAAACATTTTAAAATTGTTGAAGTTCCCTTTTTGCCGTCTCGTTTACACTAGGCGTGAGTTTTAACCTCCAGAAACATCTAATCTGTATTTAAACAGAGGAAGATATAAATATAACACTCAGCTGTAGGATAGATATCAAGCTCTCATAATCGCCTTGCAAAACCCAACTACAAATTGTTTTATAAATTCTCACTATCAAGACATTATATTTATGTACTTGTAAATAAAGATAAGGACAATAATATTGTTTTTCTGAGGCAAGCTCTGGGATTTTTTTTTTTTTACTTGAAGCTGGAAACAATATTTATTTCATTATAACAGAGGTTTAGCAGAAGAACAACTTTCTTGCTTTGTCACATTAAAACCAACCAACTTCACTGTATTTTTGGAGTATTTTATTTGACAAACCAAAACAAAGCTGTGTATAGCGGTAAAGTAGAAGACTAAAGACTTGTGGCATTTTTGAAGCTGGGGGAAACCCTGATGTGTAATGCTGTACACTTCTTTCTTGAGTATGTCTCTGAACTGAATGAATGAACTGTTCGTGTGCTGCTTCCTGTCAGGTCCGTGGTTCATCGGAGAGCTGATAGACGGACACAGTGGCGCCTGCTTCGCCTTCGGCGTTTTCATCGAAGGCCATTTCCTGGAAGGAAGTCGCACTTATGTTTTTGGAGTCAATCAAGTAAGTCTATTGATTTTATTGATTGCTTCTGCATCTCTTTATGCGTGCAAAACTCCTTGTTTTTTTCTTTATTTCATGTTTGCAACATGCCTTTGAAGAGTCCATGTAAATATTTAATCAGCAATATTCTTAGCCTGCAGAGGTTTTTTTAATACATCTTTGTCCAGACTGGAGATGTAAACAATTAACTGGTTTCCAGTTAATTGTCTGTTAATGGTTTATTCAGCAACCTAAGAGCTTCCTGTTATGTTATATTTTAGAAATATGTCTAAGATTAATAATTTGAAAAACCGCCAATTTCTGTTTATTCAGTGAGTCTTTAATACAGCTGACATAAAATATTTAAATGTTTTTTGTTCTAATTCAACATATTTTGAAAAAAGTATCCCTTTATGTTATGAAAGGTCCCTCTTGATACAGGAGAAAACTCAGCTCATCAGTTAATCATGAGTTGATCGATGGGACCAATCAACTTTAGATTAACTCATTAATCAATAACTTCCAGACTTATCTCAGTTAATAAAAAAAGGGGCATAATAAGTGAACTCACTTTCTTTCTGGCAGCTGCTGTTCTTCAACATTCCCCTCACATCTTACCTCTGCTGGATCCTTCACCACCGTTGCCACGGCAACACCCTGTGGTCCCACCTGGCGCGGCCGGGCCGCCGCGGCCGGACCGTGGCGGTGCACATCTTCATGCTGCTGCTGCTCACCTGGCAGGCCCACTCCTGCTACTTTCTCCTGGAGACCTACGGCGTCACGGCCTTCTTCCTGTCTCCCGTCCGCACGTGGGCCCTCGCGCTCGGCGTGGTCCTGGTCTACTGGGCCTGGACGGGCCCCGCCCCTCTGTTTCGCGACAGCAGCAAGAGCAACTCTTCCTCTTGACAGTAAAGTGCACTGTTGCACCCTGAGCCTGACTCACAGATACATTTTGCTGTCTCTCCTCACCCTGAAAGCCTGACTTGATTAATATATTTAATTGGAATTTATCAGATTTGTATTGAATCTTGCAAAGTTGATACTTTGTCTTTTTAGCAATGTCTCCATGAGCAGCAGCAGCAGCAACCACTATTAGAGACTGAAATGTTTCCACTGAGCTATTCCCCCCCCACACAGTCGGTCAGACTGGATGAAAAGCGATTTTTAAGTCTTTCTCCAGATTTTGAGGTCTGACTTTCGTGCTAGACTTTGACTAGGTCATTTAAACAAAACCACTTTATTGCAGCTCTGTGTGTCTAAAGCTGCTGACCTGCTGGAAGGTGGATTTCTGCCCTAGATTCAAGTCTTTTCCAGCATATGTGAGGTTTTTCACAGTTATTACGTTTCTTCTGACAAAGTAACAAATATTAACATTTCCAGATTTATTCAGGATTCCCTTTTCTAAATGTTATTTCCTTCCTTCCATTTATCTGTTCTTTTCTTTCCTTGTGCCCTGACTTGTTCCTCCCTTTGTTTGGCTGCTTCCTCTAGCTCTTTTCTGTGTTCCTCCTTCTTGCCTATCTTTCTTACAGCTTGACAGCTGTACAAATTAATGACAATTTCTTAATTTTTCACTTAAAAACTAATGTCTGATAGGGCTGCACAATATCAGAGAAACATTTAACTGCGATTCTGATCTGTACCTTTTCTGAATATTGTGATGACTATATTGGTCCATAATTTCCAGCCATTTTTCCCCCTTCATTAAAAATGTCGCCACTTTACTGTATAAGCTCTAGAATCACAGGCGGATAATGTTCGGATCGAGGGCAGTGATCTAACATCTTACATCTTACAAAATATATCAGTCAAGTGTTCTTATGGATTGTTAATTTGCATACAGTAATGTTGTGTTTTGATTTATGGTGCAGCTTTAATGAATGTCTAATCTTTCCTACCTTTACCGGAGAGAAGCCTGTCCACAGCATGACGCTGCCATCACCATGTTGACAATCTTTTTCTGACTTAAGTGCCAAGTAGTCCCGCTTACAACACTCTTGAGTGTGAAGTTATAACGAAGGGAAAATATTACCCACTGAGAACTTTTTACCCCATCACTAAAAGATACAAAACATTCTTTCTTGTGGTGGTGGTGTATTTCCCAGCATGGTTTTAATTGTACTGGAAACTTTTGACCAGGCTGATTAGTGTGTGATCTTTCCACACTTATGCGTGTACGAACGTTTTGGCAGGAAATGAACTCTGGTTTGCCACAATATCTCCACATCCCTGCCAGTATGCGTGTCAGGAACCAGATGGTTCGGATTTTATTGTGAACCAAAGTCCCTCGTATTTTCTATTCACAACACAGGCAGCTCATGTTAGACCTGCAGTTTTCATTTAACATCACATTTTTCCACGCTGTAAAAACAAATAAAATGAAGAAACTGTTGTTTTTATATTTGGAGTTAAGGACTGACTCTGGACTGACACCAACACTGACCTGAAGCTCCATCACCACGTAGATGAAGCGGTCGTTGCGGCCACATCCCACAAAGCGACACACGTGATCTTTCATGCGCATTTTATTGTCATCAAATTCATATTTGGGTCAATAATAAGGTTAACTAAAACCATTTGTGGATTTGCCATTACCAAGGAGATTACCAAGGAGAGCCACAAATGAATGACACTGGGTCAATGTTTACTCTCGACTCTTGTGTGATGCTGTGGTATGAGAAAGACCAAAACACACACGTTGAGCTTCCTTTACATTCAACAGGAAGATTTACTCTTCTTCTGTGTAATAAACACACTTCATATACAACATACTTCAGTAGAGAACCATTAGCTTCTTTACATCAAAAATGGCTGTAATATTCCTTTTAACAACATTCTTTGAACACGTTCCATTTAGCATTATGAATAGCATCAAATTACTAAATTAATTTACAAATAGCTTTACTTCTCTAACCATATTCATTTTGCAGTTGGTGCTTTAAATCAAATACCTTGTGCCCTTTTATGAGACCTTTTGTATTTAACTATCAAAGTAAAAAATATATTGTCGTGCTTTTGGTTTCCTGTGTGATGGAGGCGTGTCGGTAGGTGAAGATATACAACAAGAAAAAGCGGGTCTCTTGCATTAACATCCTCTTCATTTGGTTGGAATTCTTGATCTTGGCAATTCTCCAGCAGTCTGCTTCTTTGGCGTAACACCCAGACTGATATCACTTCACTGTCATATGGCTTGAGCCGATCGTGGTGCATCTGCGCAGCGCTTGGGGCCTTGTATTTCATACAGTACAGGACCGCGGCGAGCTGCAATGATTAACGGGCCTTTCCATCGTTTTTGAAGCTTAGGGCTTAACCCTTTTTCCTTGCATCGTCTTTGACAAACACCAGATCTCCTACACTGTAGAAGTGTTCTTTGGCCCGGAGGTCATGCACTTTTTTCTGTCGCTCTTGTGCAGTGCAAAGGTGGTCTCTTGCCAGGTCATGTGCTTTTCTTAAGCTTTCTTCCAGATTGTAGAGGAAATCTGCAGCTTCCAGTGCATCAACCTTGAGTTTTGCAGTGCCAGACTGGATATCTTGTGGTTGGTGGACTTCCCTGCCAAGCATAAGTCTATTAGATCTAAACCCAGTCACTGTGTGTCGTGAGCTGTGATAAGCTGCTGTAAGTAGTGGCAGTTGTTCGTCCCAGTTCTTTTGGTCCTGGTTCACATAACATCGAAGCATCTGCAACAAGGTCCTATTGAACCGTTCTACTTGTCCATTGGAGGAAGGATGGTAAGGGGTAGTCCTGGTCTTAGTGATCTGCAGGAGCTTGCATACATTCTGAAACAGGAAGCTATCAAAATTACGACCTTGATCTGTGTGTAGCTCGAGTGTGTAGCTCCAAACCTGGCAATAAAGTGGTGGACTAGTTTTCTTACAGTCGTTTCAACACTTTGATCAGGAACAGGAAAAGCTTCAACCCATCTTGTGAACTGGTCAATAATAACAAGAATGTATTTCTTCCCAGTGCTGGACATAGGGAATGGCCCTGTTGGCGGTCCAGAGGTGCTCCAACTTGGTAGCTTTGCAATTTTGCTCTCTTTGCAGGACCTGTGATCTTGCATGTACTACAGTGTGAACATCTCTTGACGAACAGGTGAACATCTCCACCCATGCTGAACCAATGGTAGCTCTGGCGCACATGCTCTAGGGTTTTGACTTCTCCTAGATGGCCAGAGTGTGGAGGGTTATGGCATGATTCCAGGACTTCCTTCTGCATGGACGAGGGAACCAACAACTGCAAGTTTGGACGCTGGTCTCCAATTCTCTCCCAGGAGTAATAGAGCTATCCTTGCCTCAGTGCGACTTGAGGCCAACACAGCCAGAACTTTCTCACTGCAGGGCTCTCCAGTGCCACTTCATCTTTGGTAGGAAGTGTCCCTGTTTCTTTCCATTTATAAATAACAGCGAGAACCGGATCTGCTCTCTGGAGTGTTGCTAGCTGCTCAGGACCCAGGGGTTCAAGCCAATTAACCTCTGGCCTTTCTGGTAGGGACTCAGATGGCTGATCCCCTAACTTGTGTGATCCATCTTTGGTGCTGCTTCTGGGCTGGATGTGCCTTATGGCTAGGGGCACAACATCATCCACATCATGTTCAAACTTGGCCCACTGGATGTGAATTTTTTGTCACTACCTACACCCTTTACATGGGTCCTGGTTCTGACAGGTTTACCCCTGCCTGGTAACAGTCACAGTTCTCCACCCTTTCTCCTGGCATCCTCGACATGGCATCTGCATTACCATGCTGTTTGCCAGCTCAATGTTCAATTTGAAAGTGGTACTGGCTTAATTCTTCAAGCCAGCGGGCTAGTTGTCCTTCAGGACATTTTAACCTAAAAAGCCAGGTGAGATTGCCATGGTCGGCCCTAAGTAGAAACTTTCTTCTTAGTAGATAGTGGCGAAACTGCTGTGTGAAACGAACAACAGCAAGTAATTCACGACGAGTGACCAATACCTCTGTTGAGCTGGTGAAAGGCGGCTACTAGCATAGGTTAGAACTCGTTCCTCTCCCCATTGTACTTGTGACAAAACAGCACCAACACTGTTGTTTGAGGCATCCGTATCCAGCATGAACTTCCCTTCAAGTTGGGGGTACCCCAACACTGGTGGAGTGGTCAGTTTCTCTTTGAGTCTTATAAAAGCAGACTGCTGCTCATCAGTCCATTGGAACACTGTCTCTTTTTTGAGAAGGGCATGGAGAGGGCTTGCCAGCTCTGCAAAATTGGGTACAAACTTCCGGTAATATTTACACGGCCCAAGAAAGGTTTGTAGCTCCTGCGGGTTATTGGGGGAGTTCTGACCAGTTGTTATAGCCTCCAGTATTATTTCGCCTCCTTTCATCAGGGTAGGTAAAAGTGTGTTGGACCTCAGGTTCACTGTCCCTAGTGTCTCTGTGTCCTGTGTCAGGTCCAGGGGTTGTGGTTCGTCTCACTGGGCCTGAGCTTCGGGATCTTTGGTTTATAACCTCCAGCTCAGCTGCAAAAGGAGCGTGAACACGTGGTCTAGTTGTCACATCCAAAGAGGCATTTGTTTCACGTGCATGCCTTTCTCGTGTAGAATGTATTGGGATTAAGTCATCACTCCCATCAGAAACAGTACGTGATGCTTGGGTCTGTTGTAGAGGTGATTGTCCTGTTATATGTGAAAGGACAGGAGCCAACATCATTTGAAAGCATCTTGTTTGTTGATTTTGATTATCCAGCACAGCTTGTAACCACTTTGGAGTCGTGCCTGCCTCTCCAGGGCCTACTGTAACACCTTGTAAATCCTCTGTCATTTTAAATTATTTTTGTTGACATGTTTTGTTGACGCTCTTATTTTGAAAGGACGTGGGCGGAAACGGCCTGCGATAAAGCCGCGCCAACTTTATTACTGTTGCTCTTATTGTGAAGGGCTGGACCGGAAGTGCTACGCGGCAGTACAGTAGCAGCTTCATTACCGTCTCAGCGCGATTTCTTTTTTTTTTTGTTTGTTTTGTTTTTGTTTTTTTGTTTTACCCGGCCGTGGTTAGTTGTAGCTTCTCTTTAAGTTGTAATTAGGCCAGGATGCGCTTGGATATTGTCTTTGCAATTGGATTCACTCACAGAAGTCTTGTAGATGATCCCACTTCTGACACCAGAAGTGGGATCCGGTGGTTTCCGGTGTGATGGAGGCGTGTCGGTAGGTGAAGATACACGACAAGAAAAAGCGGGTCTCTTTAACTCTTCCAGTAACAGATGAGTTACAATGGCAACTAAGTTGTTCAAACTTACAAACTGTGTTGTTTCCAGCCTCTAGCTCTGGCACAGACAGCATTTAGCAATGTCCAGAGTGAGCAGCGAGAACCGTAACCAACAACAACAGAACATGAACCGAATCTCGCGATACTAGCCTTGTCTCCAGAACTGTGTTGCATTTACTAACCTAACATACAAACCAACTTATAGTCTAATAAAGTTTAACCTTCCTTAAAATATAAAATGGTTTTTAACTATTAATAGCTTTTACAATTTTTAAAAAGCACAAATAAAATATATTTTAACATTTAAGCATCTTAGCTTTTAACCATATTAATTAACATTTTGCATTAACAACTATTCTCTTAATATAAAACTGAAAAAGGCGCAATACTCCTTTAATGTTGGGCCTCTGTACTCAGCTTCATATATATGCGATATGTATAGCTTATCTGGTTTTTGCAACAAATCCATAAAGAAGCATCAAATAAAATAACAAAGAAACCAAAATGATGTCCTTTGAGTGAGAACTGTTTCAAAATGTGCAAAACACAAGTTCAAATGAATTCCGCAGTCCTTCAGCTGGCTCTTCAGCTAGCTAACACGCATGTAGAAGTGTGAGTGAAATATTGTGCGTGTTTGTGGAGGGACGGGGAGAAAGTTCGTGCCGTTCCCTCTTCTGCTTGTCACTTCAGCATCTGGCTGCTGATCCAGCTCAGTCGCGCGCACGGGGAGATATTTAAAGCGCGCTGACAGTTTACAGCTCCACACACGCGCAGTAGAGGTTTAGTTTTACTATTTTTACGATTACTAATATTATTATTATTATAACACCCGACTGTGATTTTTTTTTAATGGCATTATCTAAACAGAAAAATCCAGTGCATCTAATGAGGTGATGCAATCAATTTTATTTGGAAAAATAAAAAAATTTAAAAGACCACTACAATGTTGAATTTAGAAAACATTTTAATTTTTCTAAAAATAACTATTTTTATGAAAGGCCATTCAGCAAAGAGGAAGCCATTACTCTGAAAGAAACGTATAAAAAAAAAAAGGCAGATTGCAGTTTTCAAACACACACTGGGAAGGAGATCTTAATTTTTGGAGGTATCCTGGGAACAATATTCCAAATTTGAAATACAGGGTTGGCAGGATCAAGTTGTGGAACTGAATCAGTGTTCACTTCATAAACTAGATAGCATGAAGAAAGAACTGTATGTAAAAATATTGAAGCAACATCTAAAGACTTGTTTGGGTACAAACAAGTCTTCCAAATGGACGATAACCTAAAAGGATACAGGCAAAATGGTTACAAAATGGCTTAAGGACAATAAAGTCGATGTTTTTCCCATGGACACCACAGCTTTGTTGTGAATATCCATCCATCCATTTTCCTGCACCCTTTTTCCCTTACTGGGGTCGGGAGGGTTGCTGGTGCCTATCTCTTTGTTGTGAATATATAATGAAATATAGAGAGCTGGAAAATATTTTGCTTTTGATTGTTTTTCTAAAGATTAATGTAGCTGACTTATTGGATAACCCATAGGAGAGTGTAGCTAGTAAGGATGGTATAGACTGCATAATAATAAATGAATTGTACCGATGTAATTCGGAAAGAGTAGAAATTGTGATTTTTTTTTAGCAAACTAACCAAATTGCATCAGATAGCATCGTAGTTGATGCATTTACAGGCAGAAAAAAAAAGAGTTTTCATATTTATTGTATGAATGAAAAGGCCAGTTTAAATGATCGATTAGATAAATAAATAAATAGATTACTGGCCGACTGATTATGAACATAACTTTTGTTTTTAAGGTTGTACTTTTGCCATGTTCTTATGTCAAATGTTAAAAATCATTAGCAAAATCGTTCGCAATATTTTTTTATTTTAATCTTAAAAAAAAACAAAAAACTAAAGCAAATGTTTTTCCCTCCTATACTCCCCTTCCCTTACTCATAGTGCTTATAAAATTTAAATACATTCGCGTTACAAATACATAAAATATTTATTAATAAATATAAATTGGTTACATCTGACGCAATTATTTTTTTCCGAAGGCAACAAATTAATAGGAAGAGGGTCACAGGTGGAGGCGATACTGAAAATAATGTCAGAGTGGGACCTCCTGTTGTCACACAATCTCTTCGCTTGTGGTGTCGTTTCCCGGCTAACCGGTTCAAGCTGCAGGAAGCTGGTAGGCAGCTAACAGCTGGATAAACCTCCGATATACTTCCCGTCTGTCCCTGAAGGCAGCCGAACGGAGCCGTGAATGAACCAAGCACCTCAATGCGTCTCCCGTGGCCGCGATGGCAGCAACAAAAACGGTCTGAGCCTTAGCTTTAGCCATGTAGCTAGCTGGTGTGTAATATCAATGTTCGTGTGATTCGTGCCCTCAGCTGTTTCCGCCGCCAGTAGCTAGCTTTTTTCTCTCTGTCCGGGACAGACGGCGGCAGCTAGCCCCCCTTTTCTCGCCACTACAGGAGGATGCTGAAGCTGTTCGGTGCGCTGGTTGTCCTCGGACTGGCTCTGGCGTACATCACCTCTTGGGTGCTGGATAGCTATGACACGGCTTGGCACCCTAAACGCAGCATTCGGCACCCGGGTGCCAGTGATGGAGATGGACCTAAAGGAAGCTCTCCACCATTTCCCGGCGGCGAGTTGAACAACATTTTCTGGTTTGTACAGGTGGGCTATCATTTTCTTATTCAGTTTTTTTTTCCCAAGTGATAGTCCTCAGGATGAAATCTAACCAAACCCCATAATGTCTGAACATGGTGCATGGATTTGACTTTACGGAGATAAAAACAGGCTTTTGTGGCTTTTTGAATGATTGACACACATAAGTATAATGCCAGATAAAAAAAAAAGGTGATGCAGCACCACAGCAGGTTGTGTTTAAACTTGGATCTCTTGTTCTTTACAGCTGACAACAATGCCTTGCATAAGTATTCACACCTCTTAAACGTTTTCACGTTTTCTCACTGTGATAATAGAAATTTCAATCGGATTTAGGTCTGGATTTTCACTGGGCCATATTAACACATAGGTATTCTGATGATTATGATTGTAATGTGACAAAATTTGGAGGAAAATACAAGAATGCCAGCGGGGTGTCATTTTACATCTTTGTTTTACATCTTTCTTTTCATCCTATTTTTTTTGTCCGATCCAAGGTGTCCGACATTCACATCAGTCGCTTTCACGACCCAAAACGTATTCCAGATTTCGAGAAGTTCTGCACCCACGCCGTCGATGTGATCAAACCGGCTCTGGTGCTCGCAACAGGTAAAATCCCAGGAAGCATTTATTCAGGAGCGAATGGTCCTGTTGATGCAGTTTGAAAAAGATGACCGTTTGTTGTTGTTTTTACTCAGGGGACCTGACAGATGCCAAAACAGAGAGCAAGGTGGGTTCCCTCCAGCACGAGGTGGAATGGCAGGCCTATCATAACGTCCTGAAGAAGTCGCGAGTGATGGAGCGCACCAAGTGGATCGATATTCGAGGAAATCATGGTAGGTATCGCAGAGCCTACTGTTAGTAGGCCAAAAGCTTTGGTAACAAGCTTTTGGCAAGCTTGTTACCAAAAGCTTGCCAATTTATTGGGACATGAAATAAATATAAAATAATATTGAGGCACGCAACATATCTTGAAGGTTCTATTTATGTGGTCCTCCAAAGTCAAAAGGGCCACATAAATAGCTGTGGTGGACCAGATTTGGCCTGCAGACCTTGAGTTTGACACCTTTGTGTTAAATGGCGTCTGCTCAAGTCTTAAGTTAATATATCCAAAATTAAGGCTTTAAAATATTTTTAATTCATTAAACATAGTATAAATTGGCTTTAAATGCATAAATCACAGGTCTTAGGTTATTCTTAGACTATGTAGTCTTGTATATTCTTTGTAGGTTTTTTTCTTGCAGGACTTTTCTTTTAGGCAAAAGAAAACTCGTTCCTCCCCGCGTACTGAGGGAACAAGCTGCTATTACCTAGCTAATTAGGCTAGCTATAGCTAATTATACACAGCTATAGCTAGTTAGCTAGCCTTAGCAGATAGTGCACTGCTACTTGCAGTCTACTGCTCGCAAAAGTTAGCTGCATACTTGCTAGCATTAGCAGATAGCTAGATTTTTTAGTGTTTATCTTGGGTGTGTATAAGTTTATCAACAGTTAGCTAGACGACGTTTGTCTTCGCCTCTGACTCGCTTCTGTTGCTAACACATACAATGCTACGTTGTAGCAATCTGGTTCTTTTCTGCCCAACCTAGGTCTTGAATTTTATTCATAACGATTTTAAAGTCTTACATTTGAGTTGTTGAGACTGGCAAGAACCTTGTGTTAGCTTATGTGTATTTGAAATGCTTCTCACTCTCTCCCGTTTCATTTTGCTTGCAGATGCCTTCAACATTATGTCTTTGGATAGCGTCAACAATTATTACAGGTTAGTAAATAATCAATACGCCACTGAATTCTTGCTCAATGTTGAGCTCACGCATTCACAGTATGAATCTGATCAGCATGCGTTGTGTCTTCGGTGCTCCTGAAACATGAGTCTCGCCGCATTGCAAGCAGATTAGAGTTCACATAGACCAAAATAGAACCTGAATCTACATGATCAGAGTCACTGCGTTGTCTTTTGACAGTTATTATGCTTTATAGTTCCCTTGCATCCTCTCTTAATGTTGATTTGTCTCCTGCCTCCCTAATAATCCTTAATGTCCCGATTTTTCATCTGTGAGACAAGACTAATTTACTTATATAGAATGCATTAAATTATCTCCGAGGCTCCAAACAGGACCGCCGTGCCGACCTCCTGCTGCTCACGTCGCCTCTTCTTGTTTTGTCCTCTTTCCTAGAAAATATTCAGCCAATCAGAAAGTAGGCTCTTTTCACTATGTTCACACGACCCCGTTTGGTAACTACTCCTTCGTCTGTGTGGACGCCACCCTGACTCCTGGACCCAAACGGCCATACAATTTCTTTGGGATCCTCAATCAGGTAAGTGCTGTTTTTTTACAAAAACATGCCCCAATTTCTGATTGAATTATTTTTTTATGCAAATGGCTGCTCTGAGCTTTTTAGTCAAATCATACAATTAAATTTTAGTGAATTTAGGTCACCCATTAAAAGTGGTAATAGAGGTGTAATTGCACATGTGCTGGTAACCAGGCCTTCATCAATATTACATCATCAAGTGGTACAACATATTATTTGAAATGAGCTCAGCCTTGAAGAGCAGGAGCTGCTTTAACAATGCAGTTGTTAAAGCAGCATTGGGGGAAAAAGTATTTAGTCTGTCACCAATTGTGCAAGTTCTCCCACTTAAAAAGATGAAAGAGGTCTGTAATTGACATCATAGGTAGACCTCAACTATGAGAGACAAAATGAGGGAAAAGAAAATCAGAAAATCACATTGTCTGAATTTTAGAGTGTATTTGCAAATAATGTAACATAAATAATAAAGAAACACAAAATGGCAAAAACAAAAAAGGTCAAAAATGTAAAAATAATCTGCAACAAACCTTATTTCAAATGGTTAAATTAAGCTATTCTAAAGGGAAAAAAAATGAAGGTGCAAAGAAAAAAAACTTGTGAAAGCTACTTTTGCATGCCATATTTTTTTGTGTGTTTTTTTGTTCTCTTCCTATTTCTTTGAAGACATTTTCTGTTTTTCTGGATTCGTCAGTCTCAGATGGACTTGCTGAACACATTCAGAGCAGAGAGTTTGACAAGCAATCAGTCTGTCTGGTTCGGGCACTACACCACCTCCACCATCGTCTCGCCGTCTCCTGGGGTCAGAGACGTGATGAGGTAGGAAGGTTAAAAGCCACAACAAAAGATGGGTTAATAGTTGCTGTCATGGTGCAACTATTCATCCACCTGGTTTCGCCTGCAGCCTGAACTTGCATCACAATGCTATAATATTGTAGCCCAGGTTTACCATGTAGATTCCCAGTTCTCAGGTCTGGTCTTTCTGTGTTCAGATCTGCTGTGGCGTATCTGTGTGGCCACCTGCACACACTCGGCGGCCTGATGCCAGTCCTCCACAGCCGCCATCCGCATGGCACTCTGGAGCTGGAGCTGGGAGACTGGATGGACAACCGCAGGTGTGTGACGCAACAGAACGTTTCCAAATGACAACTTTTTAGTAGTCGCTTTTTTTCTGAGAGGATTTCTCTGATGTATTCCTACAGGTTCAGGGTCCTGGCCTTCGACCATGACCTGCTGAGTTTCTCTGACCTCCAGTTTGAGCAGTGGCCTGCAGTGCTCATCACAAACCCTAAGGACGCGCAGTACCTCCACCCAGGGGCGGAGCCGCTGGGCCGGATACAGAGATCAACGCACATTAGGTGCCTGTAAATTTATTTTTATGTTTCTGGAAAAAATTGGGATCTAATTTAACTGTTTTAAGAGTCTGGAGAAGAATGGAAAACATGTTTGATCCTTCAGTTTATTATCATATCCCATTTTCTAAAAGATCCATCCATCCCTTTGATTGTTTATTCCTTCATCTATTTATCTGTCTGCCTAATTTTCTTCTTTCCTTTTGTCTGTGACTTGTGACATCTGAAGGATCCTGGCCTTCTCCGAGGCTCCGATCACTGCGGTCCACGTCAGCGTAGACGGGGAGCCGCTGGGCACCGGCCGCTCCGCCGGAGGGCCCCTGTATGTCCTGCTGTGGGATCCGTCTCATTACCTCGCTGGACTGCACACGATTACAGTTAAAGTGGAGGTCGGTGCTAATGCGATTTCTAAAATACTTTATTTAGATTCCCAAGAGAGCTTAAGAACTGGGTTTTGATGCTTCCCTACTGGCCTGTGTTTGCATCAGGACTCGGCGGGACGGTCGGTGGTGAGGGAGCAGCACTTCACGCTGGAGGACACCCTCACTCCCAGCTTCGGTTTCGCTCAGTCCTTCATCCTGCTTACGGATCACTACATCCTGGGCCGAGCGCTCTTCATATTCACAGTGTTTCTGAATGTGGGCGTGCTCGTCGCCTTCCGGTTCCTTCACGTTTCCTCCAGCAGAGGTGAGCTGCTGCAGACTATCGGTCGCAATGCCGTGTTCTGGAGCTTCAGATGATAATGGCGTCTGATTCAACTTGAGAAATTAGTTCAAAGAATACTAATTAATTACTTTTTTCTTTATTTCACAGCATTTTTTTCTCCAATCTGTGTGTCCCTCCACCTGATCAGTAAAATAGACCTGTTCTACTACTCTCTGCTGATGTTCAACCTGTGTACAGCTTTAGGTAGGTAACCTGCTGTTCTTCAGTCTTACATTGACTGTTTAGATTAATAAAAAAAAAATCCAAAATATTTAAATTATTTTAAAATGTTTTTTATACTAATCGAATGTTCAGTCCAGCAATTGATTTTTGGAGGATTTGATTTGACAAACGAACACAAAGTTGTGTTCCTAAGCCCGGTGGTCGGGGCGCCGAGGCGGTCCGCCGTGTTTTTCTATTAAAGATGCTAAGTAGACAGGAAATGTAAAAATATTACTGGATAATTATGTGTTACGGGAAAACATCACCAGTGAAATGATATTTAAATCCACAGCTAGTCTTAAAAACAACAAATCAAAAAATACTATTAAAATTAATATCGGTTATTTGCACTTCTGTTTAATCCAAATTAAGTCAGCAGCTCCATAAGGCCCCCAGGGCTTCAGGGGCCCCATAAATGCTAATATTTGAACACAGACCACATATGTATATATAAATGTAACATTTGTTTATTGGAATTATCAACGCTGCTGAATGTGACTTTATGGTTTCAGCATAAATAAATTAAAATATTTTAAATTGTTTAGCATTTAAATGTAAGATTTTAAGGAGATGGCAGGTTTATTTTGTAAAACTTCAAAGAACCTTCATTGTTAGATTGTTTTGCTTTCTATATAAGTGAAGCATGTCAGGCCACCAGGCTTATAATGGACTGGGGGAAACCCTGATGTGTAATGCTGTACACTTCTTTCTTGAGTACGTCTCTGAACTGAATGAATGAACTGTTCGTGTGCTGCTTCCTGTCAGGTCCGTGGTTCATCGGAGAGCTGATAGACGGACACAGTGGCGCCTGCTTCGCCTTCGGCGTTTTCATCGAAGGCCATTTCCTGGAAGGAAGTCTCACTTATGTTGTTGGAGTCATTCAAGTAAGTCTATTGATTTTATTGATTGCTTCTGCATCTCTCTATGCGTGCAAAACTCCTTGTTTTTTTCTTTATTTCATGTTTGCAACATGCCTTTGAAGAGTCCATGTAAATATTTAATCAGCAATATTCTTAGCCTGCAGAGGTTTTTTTAATACATCTTTGTCCAGACTGGAGATGTAAACAATTAACTGGTTTCCAGTTAATTGTCTGTTAATGGTTTATTCAGCAACCTAAGAGCTTCCTGTTATGTTATATTTTAGAAATATGTTTAAGGTTAATAATTTGAAAAACCGCCAATTTCTATCGTTAACACACTGTGTTCCAAATTATTATTCAAGTTGGATTAAAGTGTCATAAAGATGACATTTTTTGTTGTGCTATTAAATTCATAGACGGTAATGTGTCTCAGGGCCCTTTAATCACTGTAATTAATTTCAGAGACCTGGGTTGATTAGTTTGTCAAGTGAGCTCAATTAAAGCTCTGGATGTTCCACATTATTAAACAGGCCACAGGTTAGAAGCAATATGGGAAAAAGAAAGCATCTCTTATAAAATTTGATTTATACTGTTATAGTTCATGACTTGAAAATTATACAGACCATCATTTGCATAGACCATTTAGGAAAATCTGAGAAAATATTACTTGCATAATAATTTGGAACACGGTGTACAGCTAACACAAAATATTTAAATGTTTTTTGTTCTAATTCAGCATATTTGAAAAACAAAAAGTCTCTTCACATAGAGGCAGAAGAGGTATGTATTCAGATACAAGAGAAAAAGAGAAAACTCACAAAAGCTGAGAGTTTCCTTTGGAGTCTCTGCTTGTTGAAAACCCATTCACACAGAGATATGCAAAAAGGAAAGGAAAGGACTTTTATGTTATGAAAAGTCCCTCTTGATACAGGAGAAAACTCAGCTCATCAGTTAATCATGAGTTGATCGATGGGACCAATCAACTTTAGATTAACTCATTAATCAATAACTTCCAGACTTATCTCAGTTAATAAAAAAAGGGGCATAATAAGTGAACTCACTTTCTTTCTGGCAGCTGCTGTTCTTCAACATTCCCCTCACCTCTTACCTCTGCTGGATCCTTCACCACCGTTGCCACGGCAACACCCTGTGGTCCCACCTGGCACGGCCGGGCCGCCGCGGCCGGACCGTGGCGGTGCACGTCTTCATGCTGCTGCTGCTCACCTGGCAGGCCCACTCCTGCTACTTTCTCCTGGAGACCTACGGCGTCACGGCCTTCTTCCTGTCTCCCGTCCGCACGTGGGCCCTCGCGCTCGGCGTGGTCCTGGTCTACTGGGCCTGGACGGGCCCCGCCCCTCTGTTTCGCGACAGAGGCAAGAGCAACTCTTCCTCTTGACAGTAAAGTGCACTGTTGCACCCTGAGCCTGACTCACAGATACATTTTGCTGTCTCTCCTCACCCTGAAAGCCTGACTTCCCTCCTTCCTCCTCGTCTTCGTCCTCCTCCCCCGGCAACGGCTGTCTCTTCCTCTCTCTCTCTCTACAGAACACCACCAAACTTTCCTGTTTCTAGATAGTGTCGTTTACTTAATATGCATGTTCTTGTAAAGCACCGATGAGCACATTTGTGGCCATATTCATAGCAATCTGTACAGCGTTTTAAGGGTAAATAGATCTCGGATGCATAAAGGGCACATAACACACTGCCTTGCAAAAATATTTACTCATATTTTGTCACTTTAAAACCTTGATGTTTAATATATTTAATTGGAATTTTATCAGATTTGTATTGAATCTTGCAAAGTTGATACTTTGTCTTTTTAGCAATGTCTCCATGAGCAGCAGCAGCAGCAACCACTATTAGAGACTGAAATGTTTCCACTGAGCTATTCCCCCCCCACATAGTCGGTCAGACTGGATGAAAAGCGATTTTTAAGTCTTTCTCCAGATTTTGAGGTCTGACTTTCGTGCTAGACTTTGACTAGGTCATTTAAACAAAACCACTTCATTGCAGCTCTGTGTGTCTAAAGCTGCTGACCTGCTGGATCTCTGACCTAGTTTCAAGTCTTTTCCAGCCTGTGTGAGGTTTTTCACAGTTATTATGTTTCTTCTGAGGAAGTAACACATACTAACATTTCCAGATTTTATTCAGGATTCCCTTTTCTAAATGTTATCTCCTTTCTTCCATTTATCTGTTCTTTCCTTCTCTTTTTCCTTGTGCCCTGACTTCTTCCTCCCTTCATTTTCTTTTTCCTTCCTTGGTTGCTTCCTCTTCACTGTTGTTCCTCCTTCTTGACGGTCTTCCTTCCTTTCGGATCGAGGCCAGTGAAAATCTTATTCAGTCAAAAATAATTACTATTATGCAGGGCACTTTAAATACAACATCCTTTGAAATATATCTGTCAGTTTGCTAAATTGCACACAGTAATGTCGTGATGACGGTTGTGATTTGATTAATGGCGCAGCTTCAACGAATGTCTAATCTGGATAATTTGACGTGAATATTCACGAGGAGCCCTAGGTTTTTCATTCAAAATCACCCCCTTCCTTTTTCCTACCTTTACCGGAGAGAAGCCTCCCCACAGCATGACGCTGCCATCACCATGTTTCACAGTTCCTTCGTCTTCACTCTATTTGCTCACCAACACATTTCTGCTGAGATTCAGTGACACCCTGTCAGATCACGCAACATCCCAATTAAATACATTGAGGGTTGTGGTTCTAACCTGATGAAATGTGGCGAAGCTTGAAGGGTGCGTATACGTTTTGCAAGACAGTGTGTCTAGTTTTATCTACAACTTCTACTGTGGTTGACAGTGTACTGTATTCTGCTGTGGTTCAAGTTGGCTCATTTACTTGAGATTTAGCACTTTTTGGATATGTTGCCTTGGCCAAAACGCCACCACTGCCAAAGGATCAGTAAGAAAGATTTTTTTTTCTCCCCCCCCCCCCCTCTTTTTTATATTTTCTCCTCCAAACCCTGGTTTTGTTGGTGGGTGAAGGCTGGAGTTGCCAAACTGCTCCCAATGTTTACCTTGCGACACAAATCAGACAGGAAGTAGGAGTACAGCACTTTTAAAAAAATATATATGTATATATATATATATTCCACTGGAACCGGAGAAAGCAACCAAGACTTTGATATTCTTTGTTCAGTCCGCACGGAAATCCAGTAAATAAAATCGGCATTTGGATTGTGTGAAGGAAAGTTTACAATTTTAGCTGCAAACCAAGTTAATTTCAGTGCAAGCGACTGCCAGCGATGTTCACATTTATGCCAGTTTCCTCAGAAACCCTGAACCCGACTTGAATTTTGATTTTGCTCTCAGAAAGCAGACCTTTGTTTCTCAGGAATGTGAACGCTCGACAAAACACGCTCGTTCCAGAAGTTATTTTTTTTTGTTTCTTTTTTATAACGGTTCAGTGAACAAAAACCCAACATGAAGCAATCCAGACGCGCATTGGATTAGCAGAGAAACTTAGATGAATGTGTTATAAACCACTAATTTATGCTGTTTTTATTTATTCATTTTGAATGCATTGTGTGATTTTTACTTTGACAAAATGTGTTTCCTTGTGTAAATTAATTTGCTCTGAAAACGGGGTTATACTGTATTTCAGCTCTCTCCGGGCCCCCAAATCCTGGGTTTGACTCGGAAAGCATTCCCTGTGTGTGAAAACCCCTTTCGTCCATGTTGTCGAGAACTTGTGTGAAAGCACACGGAAAACCTATTTGTTGCACTGTCGTTCACGCCTCTCTACTTGTAACTGCTGATGTAAAAAACGGCACATAGGAACAAATCTCCACGTAGGGGAAAACATTCAACGTTGCATCTTTGATCGGATAAGAAGCATTAAGACACGTTGTTGCTGAAACAGCTGCCAAACACTTGGAAAATAATTTTATGGTGCACTTCTTTCCTCTACAGTGACATAAATATACATTTATCTCCTCTTCATTCATTTCCGGGAGCCGTTTTCTCCTGCAATCCGCTGTACCGTTCCATCATCTGTCCACATGGTGGCAGTGTTTAGATAAATTTGGATCACTTCAAACACCTGATGCATGATATTTCTTCCTCTCCCCAAAACAAAAAGTGTCTCAACGCCAACAATAAATGAGAATGTGCCCGGTTTGGGATGCACACCGACCGATGCAATCGGTGAGGAAACGCTGGCATGGACTCCAGCGCCTCCGCATCAACGCAAGGGGGACATACTGTAACCATCGTGCTGGTGTTTTTGTGTGACCTCCTGCCGCAATACCTCCCCTGTGTTGGCGCACTGATGCTTTGTGAATGAATGAATGGATGGTAATTTTACACCTGCCACATATTTTTCTTGTGACAACTCGATTTAGAACCACGATAACTATATTTTACTATTGGTTTATAGTGTTGTGGAATAAAGAAATGTGCATTACGGTATCACTTTTGTTGTGCGTCCAACGTTTTTATGTCGTCCAAACGGATCACAATTACATAGAGGCACGTAATCAATGGATCAATATGTGATTCATCGATTTAAATTTAAAGAATTTAAATGGTAGTTGCCTTTTTCTTTAAAATCATGTGATGCATTCTAAACATTTTTCTACTCTAAACACCAGCAAGAGTTCACAGTAGTTGGTGGCTTCTCATTGATTTGACTCACATTTGTTAACTGGCTCCATGTTACTCCAAGGCTCAGAAAGCGCATTGTGTTTTATGTCTGAAGAATACAGTTGGAAAACAGGAGTGAATATATTTTCTTGTTGCAAACTTACAAGACTTAATGTTACAGTAAAGCAGGTGACAAAAGGCAATAGTGGATGTGGATTACAAGTTCGATCTAGCTGTAATCTTTTCTTAGTCGGATATTTTTACTATTTGCTTGCCGATGTTTCCGCCTTTCATCATGGAGCAGAAAGCAACTGCAAGAGAAAGAAGAAAAAAGCTGAAACTCCAACTAAAAATTACGACTCAGTATATTTTTGACTCTGTACTTGCATACCTCCCATGTTTTCTATACCGTTCACCACCGTTTCCAACACCTGCAAAGAGGAAACAAAATGACGCCACGTGTCGACCGAGGAGGAAGGAGCACGTTCCGACGGATGCGTCGTCTTTTGTACCTTGATTTGAGCTGATTTTACTAGCTGGCTGAGCTCAAAGAGGGCAGCTTCCGCTTTACTCATGTAGCTAAGCACCATGAATCTCTCCCGGGTGATGTTCCGACGTTGCAGGATTTCTTCCGTCTTATCGCTCAGAGGGGGAGGATAGGGCAAGTCCTTGTTGTACTGCGAGATCTGCCCACAGAGGATCACATGTCCTCCTCTGTTCATCTGCGGGCGAAGAAGCAGAAGGCAACGGTGAAGGTCGTGAGGCACGCCTGGCGTTAAAAGACGCATACCTCACCTGCTCTATGATGGCGTCGCTGATGGCGCCTCCTACGTTGTCGAAGTAGATGTCGACACCGGCGGGACAGGTCTCCTTGAGCCGTGCCGAGACGTCGTCACTTCGGTAGTTGATGGCTGCGGAGAAGCCCAGGTCTTCCACCAAAGCTTTGCACTTCTCGTCCGAACCGCAAATCCCAACCACCTTCGCACATCCGTCCAGCCGGCCGATCTGGGATTTTTATACATTGGCACAAAGATGTGAAAGGCTGATATCTTACTTAGGGCTGCAATTGATGATTATTTTAGTAATAAATTATTCTGATTTTATTTTTTAAATTGACACATTCTGCAGATTTTTCATTTAGTGACATATACAATATTAGAAATACACTGAAAGATGCAAATCAATTTCTTAATAAGAAAATAAGCATTTTATTGTCTGAGATACAATAACAGCACTGCTTAAGTGAGCACTTTGTCATTTGTATCAAAGGGTGCATCTAATAAAACAAAGGCTTTTTAAAGTATACATTTTTTGTATACTTTATAATCAAGTTTTATCTTGATTACAGCTCTGTGTTGTTCTTTCAGCATATCTGTATGCTCCAGTTAATGATTAACTGATTACTAAATTAGTTGATTATTTCAGTAACTGATTAATTACGATTAATCGTTACAGCCCACATTTTTACTTCCTACTCCGCTATGTGAACATCTCAAGTAACCAGATGAGTTGTAGCCTAGTGGACCCAGAATCTAAAGGTTCATGTGTGTACCTGTCCAGCTAGGGAGCCACAGGCACCGGCTGCGCCGCTGACCACCATCGTCTGATTGGCTCCTTTGGTAATGTGGCCCTTCTCCCTGACCCCCAACAACGCGGTGAGTCCCGTTATACCAACGGCTCCCAAAAAGTAGGAAAGATGGCCATCAACCATCTGTGAATCAGCCTGTGAATATACAACCAGAGATAAAACGATAAAAAATTTGTCATGTTTTAGAATAGCCTAGTCAAAGTCCCGCTCTAAAATCTGTCACAAGACTTGAGAATTTCTGTTCACAGACACTTTCCATCCAATCTGACAGAGTTTGAGCTGTTTTTTGAAAAATAATGAGGCACTGTAACATACAGCTTTTTGCACACACAACCCAAGATGGGATCAAATCTTCACACACACAAAAAAAAAAACCCGCTGAAAATACAACAACTACTTGTGGATAATATGCCATACCTTCTGTAGGCCACCTCCCACCATAACTGCATGGGTCTGCCACGGCCAGTTAAATGACGTGACAACGTCTCCCTCAGTGAGAGCGCTGCAGCGGCTGCTTTCAACCACGCCAACACCGCCACCGTCCACGCATTCAGACAGCTTCCATGGAGCCAGGTAATCGGCACCGGTGTCTTCATTCATTCTGCAGCGCTTAAAGAAACAGGCATCCAATAAATATGGACCAGTGGCTAAAGGTTATTAATAATAATAATGCTTATTTATGCATTGCTTCGTTACCATGTAAGGGTCGACTGAAAGGTAAACCGTCCGAACAAGGACTTGTCCATCTTCAAGGTCGGATGTTAAATTTATCTGTTCCAGGCGGAAATTTTCAGGACCTGGCTCCCCGTTTTTACCTGCACATGCAAATGCAAAGCTCCAATTTAAAAAAAAAAAAATAAATAAAAAGAAGAAGTTTGCAACATGTATGCAAAACTTTTAAAGTCGCTGGTTTTGAAATGACGTACCTGGTCGAGAATTAAGAACCACTCGCTGCACCTGCATGTTTGTTGCAGCGTTTGCTCGGGTGACCTGACCTGGCAACCAATGAGAAGAGCCAAAGACAGGTCACAGTGTAAGAAAGGGTGTTTATAGCTGCTCATTTTAAAAGAACGTCTAAAAAAAAGCTCCTTGTGCAGGAAATTCTCACAAGTTTTTGTTCTACTTACAGGGATGAGTCGATGCTTGTTCGAAGGCTAGCAAAACAGTGAGGAAAGTAGGCGCATTCCGTCACAGTCAGCCGGAGGATGACCCGGGAAGAAACTACGAAGCGGAATGCGGAGAGGGTGCCTTTCCTTTTAGGTTGGAAGTATTATCATATCCGGATCGTACGTCAGCGTGGCAGCCATATTGTGAGTGGCATGCTTATTTTGGGACTGGGAGAAAAACTGGCGTGCGTTCATTGTTAAATTCATTAACATTTGAAAAACTAGATTTATAGTTTTCACGTCCACTTGTTTAGTAATAATTGTTGACGAAAGAGAAGAGTTGAACATTTTTTTAATGTCTCAGTTAAAGCTAAAATTCCGAAATTGTTTAGTGGTTTAGTATAATTTCTAGAGGCAAATAAGACCGGTTTATTAAACTATTTTGGAAGCAGATTTCACATAGTTATGCTGTCTTATTCAAATCTGCAGATAATGATGTTTTTTGTCTTGGTAAACACAATTATTTATTTTAAAAAAACGGACGCATATTTATAATTACTCCTAATTATTTGACTGTAAACTTTACTGTTCTTTAATCATGAAAGCGTGCTTGACTTATTTTTTAAGGCGAAGGTGCCACTCATAAAATGGCGCACGTACCGTGCTACGTTTCCATGGAAAGACGGGAGCCAACACAGCCTGTAAGAACATGCCTCTACGCCTGCTGGGCCTAGTTCGCAAACCTTCGCAAAAGACTCGCCGATTGACAAATGATGCGCACCAATTGCTGGGAAAGTGTAGTTGAGAACAAAACCAAGATCATTCCCTGCACCCAGCTTCCGTTTTCGTTAAACTTCTCATTTGTAGACATTCTGTCCGAGATTTAATATGAATGATTACTTTTAAAAGAGCAACAACTAATAGCACTAAAAAAAACCTATCTTGAAAAATATATAGTTCTCTACGGCATGGCGAAATTTAATTCACGTTCATGTTAAAATGCGACATTATTTGACCGAAGCGGTTTACTATCTTGTTGCTAGTACGCCTTGATGCACCGTTGAGCCGTTAAGGAAACCGTGAAGCAAATAGAAACGGTATGCGCCCTCGTAATGAGGTTATCTGGTTGGGTTTCATCAGCTCTGCAGCTTCCGAGCAGATAAAGACGTTGATTTCATTACACGTTTTGTTGCTATCGGGTACTTTAAATGTAAAAAAAAAAAAGTTCTAAACGCGCATGCCGTCCCGCGTTGAGAGGCTAGCAAAAAGCTATATTGGGTCAGAGTGGGGCTGGGATGTGACGCCTGGTGGAAGAATCTGCAGGAAGGCAACCTCAGAAACGGCGAGATAAAGGCTGGAATGCCATGGAGGAGCAGAGGATAAAGTAAGTAGCCTTACTGAAAGGCAGTCTGAGTGCATGGTAGCAAGTGGTAGATGTTGTTTTATATGAATCATATGCTGGTTTTGTTGGGTGTTATCCGACAAACTGATCTGAAATCCCCTCTGACAGAGTGACACAACTCAAAATGCCCCCCAAAGTCCCAGGAGTGGCATACATGCTTTCACAGCTGGAGGCTGAATAAATAACTTTTAGGCTAATTAAAAGCAGCAGGGCTTTTTTCTTTTTTTTTTTTAAAGCCACCTGCTGAGTACAAGTTGCAAGGAATATTAACCTCCATTTACAGGTAATTTGATTTCTCATTTCTTGATTAAAGGTTTCTAAATGTCAGACAGGAAAGAAAAGAGAATATTTGCAGTTTTAATTTCTCATGGTAACAAAAAGCCACAGAAGTCAAATATGTTTGTTTTTTCCTAAGACATTTCTCTAAACAAAACATAGAAAATAGCTATATTTTATTTGCTCCACTCCTACTACCGTTTCCAAGGCAGCAGTGTCATTAGATGGGGTTGGTTCCTAAATGTATTTATCTTCAGTTGCATCTGCAATAATCATGATTAAATCTTTGCTTTTTTAATAAAGAGTCAGGAATTAGACCGGCACATTGCTATCTTGCAGATTTCTGTTTCGTTCTTCGTCATTTTCACTGTTACCATGAATTCTGTCAGCAGTGTCTATTTTATTTCTTTATGGGCGTTATGTATCCCCACCCAGGGCAACCTTCTGCCATATGGTGGCACTGACGCTCCAAAAAATTTTTTATAAAAAGATAAATACAGCAATCGACTTGTCAATTGCTTAATTTTCATGTCTAGTTAATGTGTTGTGTAAATAAATAGGTCTGTGCAGGAAGGAAGATTGTAGATGTTAGCTTCTGGAGTGGTGCTTAGATATTTACCACTGTGAGTATTAATGCATATTCAGATATATTTGGAGTTTGAACTATTAAAATAGGCAACTTTGAGTGTTTTTTGTTGTTTTTTTTAATACGGGGTCGCAATTGTTTGTGGATTTCAGGTATTCGTGGTCAGTTGAGTAGTACTAATTCAATATAGGAGACATTTGTGTGGTAAGGTCTCTTTGACAAGGGCCTGGGGAGACAATCTTGTATATGTCGCTTGTCCCCTTCCACATAATCTAGTTCCAGTGGACTGTTTTTGATTTGTTTGCTTTGTGAGGGTAAAGGTTATATTGTGTGATTGTTTGAGATTACAAACCACTGGATTAAAGAAGAAACTGCATTCTCAGTGATAGATTGCAACACGAAACACATTCTCAGGACAGTGAAATAAAATTCGCTGCCTGCTTTCGTATCCTAAAACATGCTTAAATGAAAGGCTTCAAAAGTTATTATTTCTAATATTTGTACATCATACAATATAGAGATATATTTTCTTTCATTTTGTAATTTCTGAGGGTAATAATTTTGCAAAGACTTCATTCAGTGAGATGAGCGAATTCTGTGCACAGTGTTGCACATTGGGAGGATCCCGAAGATTTTAGAAAGTGATGCGGTCTAATTATATGCAATTGTAGAAGCTTAAAAGGTCCAGACATATAGCTTTGCACTCAATGAATATTACCATGCTGCCTTTTTCTGTAAATGAGCAACAACCAGCTGTAGAGCGTCTCCGCAGTCATTGGGGATTCCCCTCATATTCTGACAGTTTGCATGAGTTTTCTAAGAGCCTGAGATGTAGTGTCATAATTTGTAATGCTCCAGAAAAATTACTAAGAACTAAGAAGTTGTTCTCATATTGCATCTGGTTCTCCTTTTCCTTTTTTTTTTTTTTTTTTTTTTTACCCAAAGGGCCAATAGTACTTCTTCTGGAGTTTTTCCCCCATTCGAGAACACCAACTTTCTAATTATAGAGGTGGCTAACTAACAGACTGGTATAGTGACACTTATCACAAATTGCAGGTCTTTAATTTTAAATCCTATGCTATTAATTAGATGCAAATGCAGTGCATTAAAGGCTCACAGAACATGAACAAGCTGCAAGCTCTTAAGAAAACAGTGCTATGGTTATTCTGGTTCATGTGTGTGCAGAGCACACAATGAGGGCTGTTTTCTGTTGGAGAAATGACTGCTGTTTGTACTGCCTGTGACCTCAGCCTCTTTAGATAAGGGATCCTCCTTCACCTCCACACAAAGCCTGTTGTAACTCTACGCGTTGCAGTCCTCAAACCTGCTAAAAAGATCCAGAGGCAGCGTGATGCCTGGGTGAAAACTTGCAAACGATCTCTGCAATTAACATTTTATTGCGTTACGTTACATCAAAGTCATTTTAACTACATGGGTTTCTGGAAATATTCCCGGTTTTCCGGTCGTACTGTGGAGACTTGGCTGGTGCTATCCATCGCTTTTATGAATAGGGCCGTTTTTAAAACTGCAATTATTTTTCAGCAGACGACTTCAGGAGGGCAACTCGATCAGATGGCCTGACTAATTAACCAAATAATAATGGTGATGACTAATAATCGGATTCTTATGCAAACATTTGTTGGTTTTTGTTTTAGTTTTTATTAAGTCAAGTGCATCATAACCAAAACGGTGGTTGTTGAGGATATAGAGCTGCAATATGTAAAGATTCACCAACTTCCAGGTCCTTTTTGTTGTCGCTGTTGTTTTATCTTTCCTGCTGATTCCAACTTGACCAGAATTGGTCAAATCAGAATTTGAATAAATCGTTAACGACATTCAGATTGCTAGTTTTCTATCAGCGAGAAATTGACCGCTGGTTGACCAGTTCATCTGTAGTAAAGATCAATGTGCTGCTAGTACTTTTTAGCCACTTGCTGAAATAATCAGTGCTGATCTCTTTCTTAGAAAAAAACAAAACAAAATCAAGTTAGGTCATGTTCTACATCAGGCCCAAAGTCGGTGGTCGAGGGCCGTCATCCTGCATGTTTTAGATCTGTCCCTGGTGGTAGTAACAACCTTTTCAGCATGTCAATGTTCTTCTTAGACCTTCTATGAGACATCATTTGTTCCAGGTGCATTAAACCAAGGAGCGAACTAAAACATGCAGGATGCCAGCCCTCGAGGACCGACTTTGGACACCCCTGTTCTACATCCTACTATTGATTTCTGCCTAAATACATAGAGATAATGTTATCATTTCATGAAAATTTTACATCGGCCCATCGCTTCTCCCTCTTTCAATCAGCTGTGTTGCTTTAAGTTAAAGCAGTTAAAAATATATAATATATAAAAATAATTTATGTTATCTGCATATACCAGGTGTCCCATGCCTTCAGCTTTCTGAAGGCAATGGGATCTGGAATCACCTTATCTGGAAGGTGATTCATTTTTCTGGTATGGGATCATTTTGAGAAAAACAAAAAGGTGGAATCATGCAGAAAGTATTAGGAGTAGTTTTAATATCTAACAAACAATACTGTTTTCATCCTCCCACGTCCCCCAGGCGGATGTAATAGGGATTACCTGCAGGGCGCAGGCATTCCAAGAGTTTTTCAACGAGTAAACTAGAAAAAAGTTAGTGAAAGGAAAGATGAATTCCGGTGTAACCGAGTGCATCTCCTCTCCCTCCCCCCCTCTCCCCCTCCATCCCTCCATCCCCGCGATCCTCCCTCGTGTGTTGGAATTTCCCGCATGGACTGAGAGGGATCTTGCTCCGTAAATTACAGCGCCTTCGCGTGTCAGAGGAAGAGCCTTTTATGGGCAGGGAAGTGGGCGGGGCCACTGAGTAGGCGGCGGGTAGAGAGGAGGTGGCAATCACAAGACAGCCAGAGAAGCGCAGTCGATGCACAGCAGCAGCAGGCCGCATCCTTTCCCCCCCCACCCCTAGTCTTTTCGTGCAATCACAGTGCAATAATGTGCAACAAACAGCGACTGCGTTGCACTTCTGTTCATGCGCATTAGCACGTTTGTGTTTACGCTCGAACGTCGAATCCCCCTTCGCACCCCCCACACCCCAGGTCGCCACTCTCCCATCCCTCCTCACTTGTTTTCTTCTTCTTAGCTGGGGGCACCGAAGAGAAGGGGGGTGGGAAAAGTCCAAATGCGTGAGGTCAGCAGCGTAGCATGAGTCAACCTCGGGGATGTGTGCAGTCATCATCGCGGGCCTGCTGCTGCTGCTGCCGCCGCCGCTGCCGCTACTGCTGGCCGCACGAGAGAGCTATCCAGCGCGGCCGAGCAGCTCCTCGCAGTAAGTACCGGGGGAGATCTTCCGTACAGGCCGTAAAAGTCGATGACTGTGGCGCTGTTGCTGCTACTGCTGCTGCTGCTGTTGTTGTTACGGAAGACGTAGATGTTGTGGTTGACGCTGCATGTTGCTGTGGCCGCAGCTCGCTGACAAAGTTTTGTTTACCTCGGACTGGGGCGCGCGCGCTTCGAACCCCGGGGGCTCGTTACCCGGTTGATTCCGGTGCCGTAAATACAACAACAACAAAAAAACAGGCGAACGGTACGGAAAATGCGCAGGAAGAAACGTGACGCGTTAACCTTTTGACAACTTGAATCGATCAGTGGTTATCTCCTCTGCTCTTCTGCTGCTTGTTTCTTTTTTTTTTTCTCCTCTCTTTTTTTGTCGTACTGGCGGGCATTGTTGGGTCAGTTTGTTGCAGCGGGACACGGCATTAGTGACTGGATAATCCGTTTTCTGCAACAAAGGGCTTCTCGTAAATAGCGCAGAGCTGGCTGGCTGGCTGGCTGGCCTCAGAAAGTGATGTGGAGGGAATGGAAAGCGGCGGTGGAGGAGAGGGGAAGAGTCCTGAGCTCCTTCCTTCGCAGGCCGCGCTGGTAGTTTTAAATTAGCAAATGGCGATGGATTAGGGCACTTGACATTTCTTTTAAGCCAATTTGCCGCGTTATGCGCTAAAGCCTCGGCTTGTGTAAGGGCAGCACTTGTGATGCGTCATGGTGATCCTTCACCTCAGATGGAGTGTGCTGCTTGCTTAATAACCCGCGCGGCTACCCTGTAATCAGCAGGTTCTGCAGGAATAAATAGAGCTATTGACGGACGAGCACCTTATCCAAGGGAGGATGCATCCTAGGGTTTGACAGCATGTCAGTGCCATCACATGGTTGCTGCACACATGCTGTTTGTTGGCCACACAGCGTGGTCTTTGGCTTTCCTCTGTCAGTGCCTCTCCCCCCAACCCCTCCTCCTTTCAGCCAGTGCAGGATCTGAACAGCTGCAGATGTCTATTTTAAGGCTTTCTCTAGGGCACCGGAGTAAAGGGTGACTATTGTCAGCCACTTCCTAAGTGCTATATTTCTTTTTGATTTCACGATTCATTTGTGCAACCATGCTATTGTTTCTGACAGATTGACATAATTCAGAAAGCAGTCTGTATGCTTTCTCTCGTCTTTAGATTGTTGACTTCAGCATTGAATGGTTTCTACTTTGCGCACAGATGGGACAATTATAATTTGACACACTGCGCCGTGCCAGAATCTGCTCCAAAACCCGGCTATTATGTAATATACTATCAGCCCGGGTTGCCACGGTAATTGTCAAGATGTGCTGTAAGTTACACAGACGCCTGCAAGGACGTCTTGACTTGTTCGTCCTCCCCGCCCCTCTCCCCCGCTACCTTTGCATAGATCGCTGCACTGTGACTCATGTGTGCTCACTTTCTGCTGCCCTTCCTATTTGAGGCTGCAGCCGTAGTTCAAAGGGCACAGTCTCCCTTTTTATTTTCACCTCTGAGTCACACAATTGTAAGAAAAAAAGAAAACACCTTTTTTTTTTTTCTGTCACATTCAGCTTTGCTTTGGCGGGAAAACGAGCGCTTTCTTTTCTGCTGCGTGTCTTGCAAAGCTGTCAGGAGTTTGATAAGGGCGTCGGAGCTCCAAGTGTGCCAGTCGATGATGAACTTCGCCTCTGAGTGTTTGTGCGAAACAGCTCGACATAAACACAGTGCCTTGATAACTGGTAATGACACTTTTGGTAACTATTGATTGAGCTGTATCTGCCATCCGTTTCTCTTTGTTTTTCCTGCTAGTCAAAACAAATGAATGCAGAACTGTAAATATGCACGATTTTCACAATTCTTCCCAAAGTTGATCTGGAAACCGTGGGATGCATTTGTAATCGGCCTTTCTGGGTCAGTAGAAGCACCTATAACTGCAGTTACAGCTGCAGGTATATGTGCAGCGTTTGCACATTTTGCTCTTTCTCATTAGAGGTAGAACATGCATGATTTATTCTTTTCCAAGTTTTAACAATAGATTTGGGCCTGATCTCTGACTGGGCCAGTGTAACACATGGATATGTTTTAGACTACACTCGAGCTGCAGTCCGTCGTAGCTTTGGCTATTTTGGGTCATTGACCTCCTGGAAGGTTAACCTCCACTTAGATATTATTTTTGCCTCGGTTATGTATTTAGCTTCATTGATTTTCCCATGAACTCTGACCAGCAAGGCTTTGCCAGAGCATGATGCTGCCATCGTGTCTCACTGTTGGCCTGCCACTTTCTTTCTGCCAGCCGATTACAGATGTCATGTTTGAAGAGTGTCAAATTATTGTTGTTATTCTGACTTTAACTTTAGCTCTTCTATATGATGTGGTCTACCTGATGCACTAATATATTGAAGATTTGTCAGTTTAAATAATACGCATGTGGACTTCATTTATGAATTACTTACTTCTAAAGGAAATAATTTGCAGATGTTTTTAACTGTTAGTATTGGATCATAGGTGAATGAATGCAAATGTATACCCTCCTTTTTTTTTAGATTTCATTAATCATTGTTTCTTCTACTTCACATTTTTGCACCCGGAGTGGACATTTATCATATACAAAACCCCCATAAGTGTCTGTATTTTCAGCATTTACTATCATTTTCCCCTGTTTGTTTAATGAAAGTATCAATACATCTCAATTAATATGAAAATATGACTAAATGCATATTTAGTCATATGCATTTAGTCACAATAAATGCAGTTATTGTGAGCAGTGTAGTGACTGGTGTCCTAACGCGGCGCCTTACAAACGGATAGGTTTTTCCGGATTGCTGTGTCATGGCGTCACAGCCATACAGTTACCTAGAAATGAAGTAATAAACAGTTCTTATCGTCACTTTTATTGTGACGATAAAAGTCACAATACTTTTATCGTAATTGTGACCACATTACACCACATGTGTGGTGTAATGTGGTGTATCACATTACACCACAGAATAATGTGATAAAACTTTAATAACATGTTTTGCTCAATTGAATGTTAATCTGTCGCAACAAATCCCCCTTCCTCCTGCAAAATACATTGTCATGCTACAAACTTGTTGTTTGTTGCATGACAATGTGAGCCAGCATGTCAGCCCGCCCCTCCCCTGTGCTATTCTCCCAGTCACTACCTTTTCAAAGGAGGTCTTTTGCTTAAAAAGCAAACAGCAGGTTTGTGTGTGGCTGATGGAAATGAGACCCCTCCCCCCCGGCTCTCTCCCTGTGAGGGTCCCTTTTTGGTCTGATTGTTTAACCCATGACCTCTGTCTCATTTTCTCTATGCAGGGTGTCGCCCATGAATGAGAGAAACACAGAGACTTCTTCAGATAGTTTCACCGCCGACTGGAGATTGTGAAGAACTTCAGAGTGTTTTTGTTTCTTTTTTTTTTTTTACTGTGAATAATACAGAAGACTTTTTTTTTAAAGTCAAAAGAACATTCTGCATAGGCCTGGGTTGGAGTGGTTCCCTGCTTCGGCCCATTCATGCTCGTCATGAGCGTACCCGCCCAGCAGAAACCCAGCGCCAAGAGAACGGGCAAACGCATCACGTTCTTCGGCGACCAACCAGGAGACTCGATGAAGGAGACATCGCAGCATCCCGACGGGGCGTACTTCGTCCCCGGCGGCACCACCGCCGCCTCGGAGTCTGGACAAAGTGAGGCGGCGAGTACAGTGACCTCCAACCCGGAGGCTCCTCACATGTACTTAAACTCTGTGATCTTCAGCCCGGATAAGGGTGACCAGAACAGGGGCCACTATCAGCAGACGGTGCCGATGAAGTGGGCTCACCCGGAGCCCGGTCAGCAGCAGCAGAGAGCTGCCTCTTGGACTGCCATGCCGAACTGGGGGCCGGCTTTTCCAAATCTCCCAAGGACCCAGAATGCGTTCGCGAAGGCGATGCACGAGACTCCCCCCGGCTTGCAGCTGTATCAGCAGCCAACTAACACTGTGAAGTCTCGAGCTCTGGAGTGGGAGCACCAGCAGACATCCCAAATCTTTCAAGAGACGTTGAAACCAGGGGTGCTGAACGCCCAACAGCAGAGCGCCCCTCATCCCGGAGGAAGCTCCGTCTTGCAGTCCTTCCAGCTGGCCTTCGGTCAGCCCAAACAGCACCTGCCCGCTTATTACCAGACCTTCCAAGGGAGCAGGAACACACTACCGAACCCGCCGAACTACTCAAATTCGAAGCAGTCTTCGCTGCATCTTCAGCAGCTGCAGAATCAAGAGCAAATGCAACGGCAGCAGCAGCATGTCATCCAGCAGCAAATTCAACAGCAAATCATCCGGCATCCGCATGTCCAGTTACAGCAGCAGCAGTTACACCATGAGCAGCAACAACAGCAACAAAAGATGCAACAACAGCGGCAACAGCTCCAGATTCAGCAGCAAATGCAACATCAGCATTCGCAACAACAAAACCCCCATGTCCTAGACTGTTTCTCTGCGGTACAAAACGCACACCCGCAGCCCGTGGTTGTGCACTCGCAGGAGTCCACTGCTTCGGCTCCGCCGAAGATCCAGGAGCCGCTGATCCAAGACATCACGCCGGAACCCCAGCAGCAGCCGTCCGATCCACTGCAGGCCCCCCCGCCGCCCGAGCTATCATTGCAATCGCAGGCACAGCTTCGCAGATCGCGGCGCCTGTCTAAGGAAGGCGGGGCGCCATCTGACAACCCTTTTCTTTGCGGGCCCTTGGATCAGTCGGGCCCGGAGAACGGGGCCCGGGACGTCCAGGCGGCGCCCACGGGGGTCATCCAGAGCACGCGCAGGAAGCGCCGGGTGTCCCAGGAGGTCAACCTGGAGATGCTCGCTCAAGAGGCTTCAGAGAGGAAGTCTCCTTCACTTAGCAAGGTAAGGAAACCATTCTATTGTGGACTTAAGGAATATGCCTTTCAATTGAATTCAGTTTATTTATACAGCGCCAATTCCCAGCAGTGTCACCTCGAGGCACTTTACCAAAGAAAAGATAATTTTGTTTCAATTATACGTACATTCCAACTGATCCTAGCTATCAGACAGTATGGTAAGCTCAATCAGCTATTGAAAGTGGTTTAAAAAGTCTTCATGTAAGGTTATTCCTCTGCTGTGCTCTGTAGAGACGGGGCCGGATTAACAAGACTGTAGATCGTTGGGCTGGAGTCTGTTTTGCCAGTGACAGAAAAATTATTTTACCAATGCAACCTTTTAACAACGTAGAAATGTTGTCAAAGGGTTAATAGAGGACCAATGCCTCTGTCTGAGGCCAGGTTTCAGAAAGATCAGGTGTTTTTAAAGCAACAGAAACAACTTCAAGGCATTAAATTACAAAGTTTAATTTCTTTTTAGTCACATTTGATATATGCAACACTTTTATAACTGAAGGTAACATAGTTACTTCATGAATAGCACAATGGGCCTGAAAAACACATTATTTTATTAATATTATATATTGTTATTAATACAACTCTTCTGATTCTGGCACGTGAGTTTTATATAAAGTATCAAAACATGCATTCATTAAAAACAAAAAGGCAAAATTTTTGGGCACCCCCCAGAAAAATGGAGCCCTGGGCTTTTGCCCGTTCCAAAGCCTTGCCCAGCACAGAGATTATTTTTTTACAGAAGAATATCAAATAGTCTGAATTCTCCCCATCCCCGCGACTGCACTGCAGTTTGCAGCTCAAACCCTTCACAGCTAAAAAATCTATTCTTCCAGCACCATCCACGGATATAATTGCGTTGGGACTTAAATTCCCTCCACAGGAGTGTAAAATAGAGCAAATGGCCTGACACGGCTGCCAGCAAAAAGTGTGCCAAAGCTCGTCGTTTGTGATTACCGTGTTGCTTGGAAGAGCCTTTGGGTGTAAATCAACACCCAGCGACATGTGCGCCACAAAGTGAGCTGCTCAGATTGGCCATATGGGTAAAAAAAAAAACAATCTGGGCTGTGGAGTTTATTCGTTCGCTACGGGCAGCTTTTGGGTGTAACGTTTCAGGCATTTTTAACTATAAATGAGGTTGAATAACAAGAAACCCCCAACGCATGAGCTCATAAACTCCTCTTTGTTTATGCACCGAGAGCCTCAGTTGTGCAACAAGTCGTGTTGCCAAACAGCAGAGTGTGTTTGTAGTGCCCTGAATTTGCCTCATGAGTAGCTGATCATGCAGCCTGTGTGTTTGGTTATATGCCTGCACACCTCCCCCCCTTTAAAAAAAAAAAAAAGCAAACCTTCAGCTTGGACCGCCCTCCCCCCTCGCAGCCTCTATGCAGGGTGGGGGGGTTCAGGGTTGCACCGCTTGCAGTGCTCAGCAGAATATCGCTCTACTTTCTGTGTTGGAGGGAGCTGGAGTTTTCCACCAGTAGTAATAATGTGCAGCGGCGCGGCACGGCGCAGCCACGGCGGTCTTCTTGTTCCTCTCCGGCGAGCATCTGGTCCCAACGCTCTTCTGATGTTTTAAGATCGGGGTTTCGAAGGTGCTGCAGACCCGAGGCGACCGCCGCCTTGATGTACGGCCGCTGATGCTCAGTCATCGTGGTTTCTGAGGCAAAAAAAAACAAACATGTGAAGAAGAATGCAAAGGGGACAGTTCCTTTTGAGAACCGTGATGGAGTTTGAAAAAGCTGCATCTTCTTTTGTTTTCTTCTAGCAGTGTTTGTACTCCAGCGTTTAAAAAAAGAAAAAAAAACTTTAGTTTGAGTGTCTTATTTAATGGAGGGGGTATGTGTAGTGATTTGTAGTGATATACAATATGCTAAGTTGTTATCACTGTGTAAAATGTCACAGACTCGCATTCACAGTTATTAGTAGGCTATTAGTAGACGCTTACTACTTTAGCAAGAATCCTTTTACATCAGTCTCTTGCTATTATACTTGAAGTGTCAGCTAATTAATTTAATGGATACTTAATGTACCTAATGTCTGTATCTGACGTATATTTTTAATTACTGAGATGATAAAGGCCACAAGAGCGGTGTCTGAACGTTACGAAATGCTACAAAAAAAAGGGTCAAGAAAATGTAGGTTAATGGAAACGGGCCCAGAGCATCACAGATCCTCTGCCATACTTAATTTTGGACACAATTTGTCTTACGCTAAAATCACTGGTAGGACAATTACTGATACTTCTAGCAATCCCTGAATGCCTAAAATTGATTAAAGGTGATTAATCAATGTTTGAAGATGTAGTTTTTTTAAAAGTTATGCAAAAGATCAGCCTTCCTAACAAGCATCGATACTTTTGTTCCGCCGTGTTGATCAGGAGCCTCACAGGCCGTGGAGTCCTGCCGAACCGGAGAGCATGAGCGCCAAGCGGCCCCGAGACGACAGCCTCCTTCCGCTCGTCATCCCCGTGTCCGTCCCCGTTCGGAGACAGGACCCCTCGTCTCCGAATAGGGACGGAGCAGCCTGGCAACCAGCTGGCCTCACCGGCCTCCCAACCACCAGGACCTCGGGCGAGCCGATCACAAACCCTCGGTCATCGTCACCCGCAGACGCTCGCTACGAAACTCCTTGTCGGAAAGCTCAGAGCAGGTGAGTGCTCACCTTTTTTTTTTGTTTTTGTTTTCTGTCGTATCTTTTTATGTCATTTCAACGCTGTAGTAAAAACAAGCTAAAGGCCTTCCTTAGAGCTGTGGGTAATAATCCAGCGTCCTGGATTTTGTCTGTTTTAATTCCAGCTTTAAATCCTTGAATTCGTGGCAAGTTGCCCTACAGACGCGCTGCCCTACAGACGCGCTGCCCCTTCCTCGTGCAGTATTACATGTTGTCCCTCCCCCATTTTCTCCCTTTCCCCTCATTCAGCTGGGGGGGGGGGGGTTCAGGGGGTTTGGTGAACTGGATGCCCTGTCCCAGATCAGGCAGCTTAGCAGCGCTTTGATTCTGTACATTGTGTACCTTACATTTAAGGCCTGCCGCTCTTTTCTGTCTACCTTTCAAGTAAAACTGCTCTTACTCTGCTCTTTTCTGTTTTTTGTCTCAATCCCCCCCCAAACCGAGGATGTCACCGTAATCAATTTTTCGCCTCCTCTCTCCAGAATGACGGCGCAGAGGGAGAGAGGGACGACGACGGCAAGAAGTCCAAACGGCGTCCCCGACCGGAGCCTCTCTTCATCCCGCCGCCCAAACCGAGTTTATTCATCGCCCCGCCCGTCTACTCCAGCATCACGCCCTACCAGAGCCACCTTCGCTCCCCCGTTCGCCTCGCCGACAACCCGATCACGATGCCCCCCTACACGCCTCCTCCGATCCTCAGCCCCGTTCGCGAGGGCTCGGGCCTCTACTTCTCCACCTTCCTCTCGTCGGCTGCAGCCAGTGGTCCGGGCCTGCCCCCTCCTGCGACTCCCAAGTCAGCAACTCGCAGCTTGTTGCGATCCAGTGAGTGCAACGGCATCTTGTCGTCTACATATCCACAGGAAATGTGGGCCGCAACAAGCTATATGGAAGCACAAGCACGTTGAATAGCAAGTCTTGTTACTATTACTAGCTTATGGTTAAATTTTAGATTCAAGTAGTGCTGAAACAATCCAATTAATCGTGAAGAGTTGATTATTTCAATAATTGTCGATTAATCATTAAGGTTCATAAAAAGACTATTTGAGCAATAATTATACCGAAACCGTAGGAAAAAAATTACATTTTGCCTTTAAGACAAATAACCTTTGTCTGTATATGTTCTCAAGTGACATTTTTATCTTTACCTGGTTCAAATTCTGTAAAAAAAAAAACTTTTATTAAGCATCTTTTATTGTCCAATTTTTTTTACCTGCAGCTGGAACATTTGCTATAAATTACTAAGCGCTGACTAAAGGAATTCTGTGATGCTCAATTTTAGGCAAGAGAATCTTTATTTTATTTTAAGTAGGAATTGAATTATTTGTTGATTTGCATCTTTTAATGATTTTCTCACATTGCATAAAAAAACGATTAAATGAAAGTTCTGAAGAAGGCGCCAATATTTAGATCTAATTTATCGATTAATCGTCAGAATAATCCATAAATCAGCCGATTAAATAAAATAATTATTACTTACTCCATAATGAATCCTATCAGATGTGTCTTTTCCTGGCAGGTAAAGCTAAGACTGGGGTGGGTCAGGTTGCTTTACAGTGTTAGGTCAGATTTGATGTATTCATATTGACATTTGCTTTCATGCGGTTCAGTTCGAAAGGAAGAATAAAGCGATTGTTAAAGCAAAGCCATGAGACGTTTGCACGTTGTCACCGACTGTATTTTGTTTCGCCACTCCGCAGACAGCTGCGACATCACGCCGCCGGTGCTGTCCGCCATGAGTGAGTCCACGCCGGTCAGCATCGAGCCGTGAGTATCCCGACTCATTCCGGACGCGAGCGGTTTGAAGGCCGACCGACATTTCCAAAGGGACGATGCAGCTCCTGCATTATCCTGGCTGGAGGAATAGCCCTGCGATCAATTATTCAAAACAACACCAGATTGAGTCATAAATTGTCTCGGAGGAGATCGCTAGTCCTTGAAACTCTAAACCTGTCATTAAGTGCGGCCGTACTCTCCACCGCTGTTGCCACTTGGCCGTCTAAAACCCAGGACTTGCCCTGCTTTGTTCTCAGGATGCAGAAAGAGACGTATAATGAAAGGTTTCTAAAAGCTGCGGGCAATAAAGATTACCTCCAGAAAATATTCAGTTTGATTACCATGTTTCACCAATTCTTGAGCCATTTAGGCTCGTGTCAGTCCCACTGATGCGTCATAAAAATCATCATTTACAGGCTTGAACACTCAGTCACTCAAACTGCAGTAAAATAACACACTGTGCTTCATCTGGTATACAGACGTTAGTGTTGTGGTTATGTCAGTTGGGTTTATTTATACAACACCGATTCTAAACAAAGTGTCCGATCCATGTACAACAACAAAAAAATCAATCAATCCACCAATGAGTGACTTGTGTTTTTTTTCATGGCTGCTCCTGTCATAACAGACGTTTTGTACGAATCGGCCTTTTGTTGCTGAAAACATACCTGACTCGACACATGCAGCGACATTCTTAAGTAAAAACTCATTTCTTGCTACTTTTTAGAATGTTTTGATTCAGAGCAGCTAGCTAAATTCCCAGACAATTGCTAGCAAGTTTATCATCCGTTTTGATAAAACTCTGGTAATTTGGCTTTTGCCGTAGTTGAATGTGTTTTCGGTGAATTGTCTGTTGACACCATTGTTCCTTTGCCTTAGAGAGGCACTTGCTTTGCTTTCACCTTTGCAAAGTTGAACAACTGTAGTTTTGGCTGGTCTCTTCCTAACAATTGAGCACAGCAGGTAGATTAGATCACATGACAGAAATAATTTGAGCTTTTGACAAAAAATTGGCGCTTTCGTTATCTAAACCCCATGATTTAATATCAACAATCTCTGACTTAATTATTCATTCATCTAAACTTGCGTCGGGTCAGTTTTATCAGACTTGTGGGAAATAAGCATTTCACAGAGAGAAAGAAGGAGAGATTTAGTCTCAAACTGATTCATTTCAGGACCTTAATTCTTTGTCATTCTGTCGTTCTTCTGCAGATCTGTGCTTTAAACCTATTTCATGACCCTAACTGGGACAGATGACAGAGTGGTGGTTTTCTTAACTGGTTCAATGCAGATTTATGATCAGCAAAGCACCTTGTTGCTGCTTTACTTAGCCAGGATATATTTGTCCTCTGTTTACAGGGATTTATTAGTCGCTGGCTTTTATTTGACAAACCAGGTTGCTTCGACACGGAGTTAACAAAGCAGGTTAAATGAAAGAGTTTGGCACTCGCTGAATTTATTTTGAAGCACATTAAAGACAATCGCCAATCCAGGCCCAGCCTGCCCGAGAGGGTGGGCTCATGTTTGCCGCCGCGTCGACAACGAGCAGCAGTTTACGGCGTCGCGTTGTTCAGGCCTCGGCCTGACTGATGCCATCTGCTCGCCGGTTACTCAGCCGCAGAGCGCTCTGCTTTTTTTTTTTTTTTTTTTTCCACAAATCATGCTTTCAGTTAGGTCTCCCGATCGCACAAGAGCCATCGCAGGTCAGCTTCTACCGGCCCACCTTCCCTCGAGGGGGCCCACTAGAGTACACTCACGCTCACTTAGCGGGAAAATACGGCGAAGCTCGTGGGAAATGCAGAAGAGGGGGGGTCAGTCTGAATTGTTCCTGAAACATGAATATCCATTTAGAGGTTTGCATAGGAAAGAATTGGAGATTATTTTTATTATAAACCTTTAATGATTTAGCAAAAATATGTTATTTTGTGATGCTGGTGTCTGATGCGATGTTGTCTTTTTGCTGGGAAGCAGGAGTGCCTCTGCAGCGTTCTCCGTGAATTTTCGCAAAACGACGTTTTATGTCAAATAAGCTGAAGAATTTTACTTTAAAACTCCACATCTGTGCGGCTTGCAGACCTGTTTCTGCAGCAACCACTGTGGTGTTTTTTTTTTTTTGTTTGTTTATTTTATTGTGGACCTCATTGTGTAAAGAGTAATTTATTGGGGGAAAAAACTCAGGCTTGTAGAGCAAAACCTCCGTGTCGAAGCAATTTAATAGAACAATAGGGCAGCTGCCATGAAAACTAAGAAAAATCAGAGGAAAAAAAATGACACGACACAGCAAGTGTTCCTCAAAACGGAAACAACTTTTGGAAATCCTAATGTATTTGATTCTAATGTTCTGATGTCACCTCTGCAGACGAATAAATATCGGGTCGCGGTACCAAGCTGAGGTGCCAGAGCTGAGGCAGAGGTCAGCTGTGGAACTGGACCGCCATCAAGCCGAGCTGGTTTGGGCTCCACCATCCGAACTGGAGGGGAAACCAGACTTCCAGGACAAGGGTGAGACAAAACAAGCCAAGAAAGCAAATCGGAACAGTTTTATCTCCTGTGATTGTAAACAGATTAAAGCTACTCGTGTAGAATAATCATTCAGTATCTATTTTTCTTTCTTTCTTTTTTTTTTTTAACTCTTACAAAACAAGCATCGCTTAGATTCTACATTTCTCTATTTTAACCATCTCTCATCATGAAAATACAGTGACAAAAAATCCTGGAAGCGCAGTTGCTGTGGTTACGCTGACATTTTAACGTTCGCCGTCGACGTCTCTTTCAGTGGAAGACCTCATGCACCTGGCCTGCTCCAGCGTTTTACACGGAGGAGGCACCAACCAGGAGTTAGCGCACCATTGTTTATACGAGTCCAAAGGGAACATAATGGTGAGTGCAGCCGAGCGATCCATACTGACCGACTCCACGGCAATTTGCATGAATAATAGAAAAAAAATGGGCTTACGTTCCCACAGCTGACCGAAGAGCCACGACTTTTCAGATACAGGCTTTGTGTCTGTGCTGATTAAGTGCATCGTGCTTTTTAGGGGATTGCCAAAAAATTCTATTTAGATTTTTAAATTGAGTGAGAAAAATGTGAAAGGGAGTTTCAAAGTTTACATCCTTGATCCTGTTCGGTCGAAATGCTTTTTGTTCGTCCTGATAAAACAGATGGAGAACGATTTCGTGTTGGTCTGGTGGATCGAAACATTAAAAAATCCAGCGAAATTTAAAATGACAATTGGAGAAAATTGAAACTGCATCATACAGGAGGCACTGAATACCCACAGCGCATTTTACATCTATAAGGACAATTATAAATTTTTTTTTAATTGTTTTTAAAATTGCACAAAATCAGATTCTAGGTATTCTTTCATTGCCATTGTCTTTGTATTTAAGTTTATTAATACTTCCTCATTACCTACCTAACGTCCTTGGGGTAAGCTATTGTGCAAAGAAAACCAAAGCAAAAAGCTTTTTAGTGTGTCATTTATATACATAATTTTTTTTACATGTAATTCAGTCACAGGAATTAAAACTTGCGCTCCTGCTAAGCAGTCTAAAGTATTAGCTTTAAACTTGCTTACCTCAGTTTAAAACTACAACCCAAACCGGCCGCATGCAAATGTGAGGTTTTATTAAATCTACTACATCTAATTTCCAACCCTTCCCTAATCTGATATATTCTCTTAACCATTTTTTTTATTTCTTGGGTTTGTGTTTGCATTGACCGTCCTCCATCGAGCCGCTCCGGTTGTTGAACGGAAGTGACTGATCTCTAGATTTTCACTTTGCTTTGTGCTGAAGCTCTGTGGTGATCTGAGATGACTGTGATAGTAAACCCGCCCGCTTGTTTACAGCCTGAGGCACGTTGCCTCTCTGCAGAGCGGTGTGGGCTGCAAGAGCCGAAACAAACATTTGAGCACTTTTGTCGATCAGTGAAAGCGGATCACAAACTGCTGGCGAATAAAGAGGTTTTTTCACAATGTGTCACACTTATGCCATCTCAGTTGCAGACATGTGCCGGTCGGCTAAAGGAGCGGCCGGTTCAAAACGGGGTTCTTGAAAGATTTGCCGGCAAGATTGAAGACACTAATTTGTTATTACTGAGGCTGAAATGTCAGAACCACTCATTGCGATTTGAAAACTCATGAAACTGAGCAGACAAATAAGTGCCACACCCAGTCTGCAGGAATAAAACATCTTGTGCCCCGTTCTGATTGCATCACAAGAAGGCCACTAATGACATCAGAGGCTAACCTCAAACGGCCATCTAAAATGTTTTAGTGCCCAGATAAAACAGGCAAAATAAAACTCAGCTTTTTTTTCTTTTTTTGCATTCTATTGACTCGAACTTCAGCTGAGAAAATAGTTTAGTAATGAGGTAGGAAACAGTTAGTGGTAAGTTAGTAAGTAAGTGGTTAGTTACTTCCCCAGTTCAACAAGAGAGGATACTGCTGGTTATTAAGTCTGACGTTATTCAGAGTAAAGAGAACTCGATGTGTCTCACAAAGACCTTCTCGCTACTGGACTTTGTCATGTTTTGTGAAAGTTTGTTGTATTTTATTTTGGATTTTATGCGATTGGAAAGTGGCTTTCCAAGTATTTTCATAAGTACAAAATCAGAGATGATTTATTGGTATTTTTATTCAGCTGTTTTACTCTGAGACCACTAAATACAACACAGTCGGACAGAGAGCGTTGGCGAACAGCAATATCCAAGTCCTGCCACCGATTCTAAATCTAGATTGTAGGTGTTCAAAGTGAGGCCCGGGGCCTTTTGTAGCCATTGAGATGATTTTGTTTGGTTCCTGAACACAAGTCAATTTGGCCAGCAAAACAGAAATTGTGACCCAAAAATTGCTGATATTATTTATTTTTTGAAGAATTGAAGGCCTTTTTTTATTTTTGATATTTATCGATGTACAGATTTTATTAAAGAAAAGTCTGCAGTTGAGCAGGTAAACCTCAACAAAGAAAAATTACAAACAAACTTTTGCATTTTTAATTGCGTGCTATTCGTAGGCTTGATGCCTAATAATTATTGTGTTTTTGCGTGCTGCAAGGAAGACTTCATAAAAAAGATCCGAGCGAATGAGATCTTAACCGAGTTCTTGCAATTTTAGAGAAGTCTGTCCCGATCGTCCCTGCAGCCTGATCCGGAGCTCTCGTTGTGCTTTCTGGTGCTGTGGGTTGAGATTTCAGGCCCTGGCGACCAGCACCGGTCCAATGTTGTCTAGGAAACTACGAGGAGGGGGCAGCCAAAGCGCCCACTCTCTGCAGCAGTCCGGCTCGAACTGCCGCCTTCCTACATTCACGCCCCGTCAGATGGTTTTCTCTGAAAGAGAACAGAGTCGTTTCGACGATTCGATCCCCCGGATGGAGTCCAGTTTTGACATTACGCACGGTAGAGTGTGCAGGACAGGAAGCGGTTAACCCCAAATTCATTGCAACCTCTAAGCCCTTTCTCTAAATCTGCAGCCTCTAATCATGATTAACTTTTTGTTTTGTTTTTTTCCCCTCAGGCTGCTCTGTCTCTGCTGATGCTGAGGGATCCAATCTTCCCAAAGACACATCATCTATCCAGCTACCACTACTCGGGTAATTCATGCCTCACACAGATGACTCCAGAACCCCTCTGTCTTTTTTTTTCCTCCCTCTCCCTCTCTGTGCTGCCTGAAAGCAGCTGCAGTGCTGGATGACTGCGAAGGTTGATGTAAAGAGGGTGAAGGGCAATACAGCATGTGGCTAATCCCAAAGAGGAGACAGAAGAGACATTGTTTATCCAGTGATTTTTATTTATTTTATTTTTTTTTCCAATTGTGTGTGTGGTTTTAAGAATCTGGGGTGGGGATGGGACTCAACTTGTTACTGCCTCCTTGCACTCTTTCTCCATTTTTAGAGGAGTGAACGTGGGTTTTTTATCTTTTTCCCTCCCTCCTTTCTGCAGGAGCAGACAGCTGGACGGCAGCTGAGAGACGTCTGTTCAACAAAGGCATGGCCACATGCAAGAAGGACTTTTTCATGGTGCAAAAGCAGGTATGCGTGCTTTCGGTCTGAAGAGAAGGAAACTTTCGATTCTCCCCGTGGCAACAAAAGGCCACCTATATCATGCGTTCCAAGTGGAACAGGAACACATGATATACTGTGTCCTCTGCCCACTGTGTGGGCGGAGGAAAGGGAAATACAGTTGCTGTGGAACAGCGTTTCCGTTTCTGTTTCGATTGTTGCTCTGTCATTGTCAAGCAGAGTTTTTTTTTCTGCTTTGCTTTTCCACGACGATGCAGCAAAAATTGAGGTCGGAGTCGAGCCTATTTAGAGTGTCACATTGTTGATGGTTATGTGGTTTGCACACTCAGTCTTTGCTCCAAGCTGCACCACATTTTTTTTTTTAAATCATAATTTCATGTCAAATGCTGCAAGACACTGTAAAAAGTCATGTGCAAGTTTACATGATTCAGTTATGTTTTGCTGACTCCACACTGAGTGGTGTTTTTTTTAAGGCCTAGATGACAATTTAGTGTCTGTGAAGCTGCTTTCTCTTGTTGTTTTGAACTTTTGATTTTGACTCGTTCTTCTCAATAACACAACTACAACCCGGCTTCTGTTTTCCGGCGGAGGCTGCCAATTTTAATTTAAAATGTTGTCATATTTCAAAAAGATTTTTTTGGGGCTTCTGGGAGATAAAATGGCCCACAGCATCACAGATCCTCCTTCACTTGGGAATGTTCATCATTTTACACCCAGATAGTCTTTTTGCTAAGCCTAACTTTGTTTTCCTCTGACCTATAATCACAATTCTAGTTAAAGTCCCTGCAGTGGTGGTCAAACTCCACATTCTTGCATTTGCTTTGGTGGAACAGAAAAAGTTCCACCAAAAAAAAAATGCTTCAGCTGCACTTATTTCATAGAAATTGTGGTCATTTAATTTGCTTAATATGATTTTCCCCACTGAATAAATGTATTCAAATTATAGACTAGATTTTTCTGGCATAAAGTATTCATGTATTTTACGACTGAACTATGAATCATTGGTGGGAAAATTAGTGTAGAAAGTGGCAAATCTAGCAGCTGAAACCCAACTAAAGCCACGATCATAACCAAAAAGAATGCGTTTTTGGAAAAAAGATTTGTCTTTTGCTACGGTTGAAATATGCAAAAATTGTGTGCGGTCCGTACAGGTGACGACCAAGACCGTGGCGCAGTGCGTGGAGTTCTACTACACGTACAAGAAACACGTGAAGATCGGCCGCAACGGAGTGCTGATTTACGGCGAGAACGAGCTTTCAGAGAGCAGGACGGCAGAGGAGGAGCAGGACCACAAGGTCGGTCACCTGAGCATCTCCAACATTCACCCAGTCTTCATCCTCCCTGAATTTCCACCTTGCTTAAACAGCGTTGCGGACATTGCGTCTTACTTGCTGTTTTCTCGTAGGCCGCTCAAAGACTGGAGCCGCAGCAGCAGCAGCAGCAGCAGCAGGAGGAGGACAGCAGGAAGTGGGATGGTTCAGCTGACAGGAAACAGGATGTGTGTCCCACCAGGGTGGCACACACGCTGCCGTCCACTGAGAATGTAAGTGTGAAGTGACCGACTGGGCATGAGGCTTAACGGCCTGAATTAACAGAGGAGTTTTGTTCATCAGCGTGAAGAGTACTTTTTATGTGTTTCAGCTAACTTGCATGAGCCAGTTTAGATTTTGTGCAACACAAAAGCGTTTAACGTTTTGTACAGTTTATGCAAAACCTTTGGAGCTCTGGTATACATTTCTTCCTTAAAAGTTGCGGTTTAAAAATTCCTGAAAGGCAAACGGTCACATTTAGATCACAGAGTGAATAAACACAAACATGTTTGGAGCTAAAACTGTAAGCGGGCCAAAGCTTCACATGATTTACTGAATTTCAACACTCTGTTCCACGTGTTCCTAGGTGGGGAGAAAAAAAATAAACTGATTTCATCATAGGCAGTTTTCATGTTGCACTCAGAGCTGGTGGCGAGGTGTTGGATCTGCTGCCCCCCACTGGTCTTTTCTAGAAGTAACTCGTTTCCTCTCTGTGGTGGGAAGCGAAACAATGACTCGGCAAGAGACTTTCGCACTTGTTCGGTTGATGTTGTTTGGAGATGAGTTCTGCCTCGATGGTTATGTGATCGGACACATGTCCACACGCGGCTCGGAAAAGTTTGAAATCATTTTTCACAGGTCTGGATAAGTTGAGAGTCGACTATTCCTCTTCTCGACTTGTGAATGTTGCATCCATCCAACCATTCATATGATCGTCCTTCTATCCTAGTTTCCTTCTCCTTTTTTTTGTTCTTTCCTTGTTCTTTCTTTTTCTTCTTTTTCTTCCTTTTTTCTTCCTTTTTTTCTTTATTTTGTCCTGCCTCACTAATGCTGTTCCTTTTATCCTTTATTCCTTCCCTCATGCCTTCTTTCCTTACTTCTGTCTTTCTTTCATTTTTTCTTTCTTCCTTTCCTCCTCTTTCAGTTTCTTCCTGAAGCAGGAAGAGAGTGGACAGCATTTTAGCCGCTGTACAGACAAAATATTTTTTAAATTTTTTTTTTAGCTTGCGACAGTTCTCATCATGAAGAGCCAGGAGGAGGTGGGAAGGGAGCAGCCGGTGTCCAGGGTCATCCACCACGCCCAGCCACCCCAGACCAAACTGCGCTTCGATGGCAACGCGCGCCGGCCGAGCCCCCCGTCGGGCAACAAGGCCTCTGTGGGGCAGGAGGGCGAGTTCCCCTGCAAGAAATGTGGCAGGTGAGCGATCAGTGTCGGCGCTCCTGTAGCAGTCTGCTTACCGATCCAGGGCTGACGGGGAGAGCCAGCAGGAAAACCTGCTGCTTCGACCGCCCTCTCGGAATATGAATCAGTAAACAGAGGCAAGCGTTTCATGGTCTGTGTTTGAAAGAATTATCCTTCCTGTCATGCTTTGGTTGAATAACAGCTTGTCCTCTGGCAACACCGGTTCTGTTATTGCCAGCCGTGTCCTAGCAACCAAAGCGCAGAGCAGATAAGGCACATCTCACCTCTCCGCGATGCAGCTCTGCTTCTGTGAGAGCTGCAGCCGCTCTTTTAAAACGCTCCAAGAGCATCCGCATTAGAGACAAACGTTTTCCTCAAAGGGTGTGAATACTTGTCGCTTTGCACCCGACATTCGTTCTAATGGAACGTTCAGTTCCTTCTGCGAGGCAGAATGTGTTCGCATTCATTTGAACAGAAGCACCAAGGATCTTTCTGCAGCTTTAAATGCTTTTAGCAGTTGCAGTGGATGTTTGTGATTTTAACCTTTTATTGACGGAACATTCATGCATGCATCTCTTGAGAATTTCTGACCTTTTCTTTTTTCATTCTATTTAAACTCTAAGAGTTTTTGGGTCTGTTCAGAATATTTCATGTATTTTATTTGTGACAAAATATGGAAAGATTGTAATTTTCCAAGCCGCTCTATCTGCCAGCGGAGGCAAATTCTTTTTCCCCACTTGGTTGTTTCTTTTTTGTTTTGACCAGGATGTCACCGGTCTCCTTAGAAACCAACTGCGCCACATCGTATCTCACCTGACTGCTCTGTTCGCAGGATTTTCTACAAGGTGAAGAGCCGCAGCGCCCATATGAAGAGCCACGCGGAGCAAGAGAAGAAGGCGGCGGCGCTGCGGCAGAAGGAGGCAGAGGAGCGCGCCGCGGCGAGGGCTGCAGCCGAGGCCGCCGCCATGGCCGCGCGGCAACAAAACGGAACGCGGCAGGCGGTCGGCGACAGCGCCAACGACGACTCCTCCGGCGGCGGCGACAGCGACGACGACGATGACTGGCAGCACTAGGGCGGAGGCAGAGACCCTCTGCTCCAGGAGCGAGTTTCCCCTCCTTGTTTTTTTACAGGCCGCCATTTGCTCGCCGAGATCCAAGACGATCACCGCTCAGACTTTAGCGAGCGTCCAGATTTGTTGGGCTCTTCCCAAAGCTCCCCTTTACTCAGCTTTTCCGAGAGTTGTATCTCTCTTGCTCACAGGGCTCACAGGTGAAATCAAAGCCATGCGTCGTCCTGTTGGATTCCCAGCCGCCGCCGCCGCCTTCCTCTGCACTTTGTGTCCCGCCTTCCGCTTTGCTCCGACAGGCCCGTTGGACCTCCCCTTCCGTCTTCTGTTTCACTTCACCTTCAGCTCCTCTTTGGACCTCTGTAGACCCGATACCCGATAGTCGGGGGTGAGGTGGGGAAAAAAGGCTGCTTCCTCGGATGGACGGGTGGCATGTTCAGACTGTTGTTGTCGCCGCTCCTCTGCACTAACAGCTGCCAAAAGTGTTTTTAGAAGCATGAAATGGGTTCTGTCTGTTTATCCGGGCTTTTGGTTCTGTGAATCCCCCGTCGTCAAATCCCCCCTTTTTCTTTTCCTTCTTCTTTTTTTTTTTTTTTTAATAAAACCTGCTCTGTTCCTCACTGTTTTATGCCTTGGATGTTATGACAGTTTTATTTGAAAATGACAATCAATTTTACACTGTTGGTGTTTTTTATGGCCGTGTATATAAGCAGGTCTACTCTCCCCCAACCCCCACTTTTTCTCTGTAGTTCTATGTGGTTCTTGTTTTTGTGAATGTTGTTGGTAAATATTATTAACATTATTATTATATTCTAGTTTTGGCTGCAGTTTTGTTGAGCGCTTTTTTTTTAAAAAGCTTTTCTTTCTTTCTTTTTTTTATTTAAACAAAAACAATTGCTCCTTGCTACCTGTTTATAACTGTGATTTTTTTATTTTTTTTTTTTACTTTTTTTTTTTTTTTCATTGGGAGCCAAGAAATGAAGAAAAGGCAGAAGCGTATGTGCAATAGAACAAGTTACCCCCTCCCATCCCCAACACGGCGTTCCCTGTCAGCTGAGAAGCAGCTGCTCTGGATGCCTCGCTGTCGGCTCCGTTACTGTTCTGGCTGGGACTGTTCAGAACCGCAGGTCTCCACGGACACGAGCGCGACGACAACCGGCCCAGTCCAAACCTAAAACCACGCTCCAGTATTTACGGCATGACATTGGCTTTCACAATGTGTGCTTCTTTTTTTTCTTTTTTTTTTTTTTCTTAATTGTAGGCGAGATGTAGGCACAAGTTGGTCTGTTGGTATAGATACCTCAGTTTGGCAGTATTTACACAAGAAAGACTTTAGACTGTAATGTGTAATATGTTTAAAACCAACTTCTAATATTACGTTTGACGTTTCTTATCCTTATTTTGATTCGGATACGCAGACATAGGCAAAAAAAAAAAAGAAGTTAACGTCTGCTAGCTTTCAAGTAAACGTCACATAGATGGGAACGTAGGGGAGCCGTCTGTCAGTAAACCATTTACTTTCATCAACAGTCGAGCTTTTTGGTAAAGTAGTGATTTGTAGTAATTAATCAGATTTTTATTCTGAACTAAAGGTTCTGCCTCCTGCTTTCTACCTCAGCTTTGTAGCCGTTCCACAGACTGTTAACAGTAAGATCCTTTCATCATAAGAAAAAAACAATTACGTAATAAATTTTTTCTTTAGTCCCATCTAATCTCAGCTCAGATTTGAAACATAAGTAAAAAGTGATATTGGTTTGACTTTTTTTTTTTTTTATGGAGCTTTTCCATTGTTCATGTTATGAATTTAGATATTGATATCAACCTCCTTTTTTTTTGTTTTTCTTTTTTTTTCTGAGATAAAATCTCAAGCGCTCCACACAATAGTTTGTTTGCCAGGCTCTCTGAAAGCCTGTTGATGACAGGAAATCATTTACTGACGAACAACAAAACCTCACTGTAGATTCTGGTCTAGACGGCTAAACTAAAATCTCTGTTTGCTCTTAATATTTTAACATCAGAATGTGTCGATTACCAAGACTAGATCTCTACTAACATGGAGATAAATCTGTGTCTGCCTTTGGATTTTTGTTCTTGAGATTCCAGATTTGGCTGAAAAAGCTGTTTAGATGACAATTTGTCTTTTTTTTTCCAATTGCTATTATTACGGTGGCTTTTTAGATGCTGAAATGAAGACAAAGCTTTCATCTTTCTAAGCAGACTGTTTGCATCTGTGATTCCTCTCTTAACTGATACGAGGCGCTGAGTTGGACCATTGTAACCGTGACTCATCTGTTGCTACATATCCCAGTGTTAAGCCCTTTAGCCCGGAGCTGCGGAAGCAACAAATAGGTGAAAGGACTGTTTTCCTTTAAAGGACAAACTGCAGCGGGGTGGGAGGAAGGGAGGAACAAGGGGGAAGAGATGAGTGGAGGGGGGGCAAAGAGACAAAAACAAGCAGAATCAGCTCTGCTTACTCTACAAGTTCAAATCTGGGTCTATGCACAGACTGTGTGTGCGAATGTGTGTTTAAAGCATCCTGTTAGCGGTGTGCATGCGTGAGTTCTGTGAGGTCAAATGTTTGACTGCATACCAGTCACAAACAAAAAAAAAAGGGGGGGTTTTGCAGACTGTTCACCTTTGGTATGTTAATTTATATCTCCTTTTTATTTGGGCTCGTCTCGAGGTTCTCGTTTGGGTTTCGGGTGGGGCGGGGAGCGATGTTGCAAAAAAAAAAAAAAAAGGGGTTTCGAAGAAGAATTTTTACGGATGGAAGTGGAGGCCTTCTCGTTTCGTCTGGCCGGTTGAGGGAAAAAAAAGAAAAATAAATTTCCGATGAAAATGTTTATTTAGCTAAAGATTGGAAATATATAATATGAACGGAATTCTATGTTTGCATAGTTTTTATGCTATTTTCATATAGGGTTCACACTAATGATAAAATCAGAAAGGAATCTCAAGTGCTTTTTACTACAGTGTAACTTATTTGTGTTGATTTGATTTTTACCACCTGTGTTTTTAGTAATTTATGGAAGCACTGTATATTAAAGGTTCAAAACATTCTCTTAGTGGCTGTGTTGGTTTCTGGTCTCTTCTTATACAGAACGATGATGGCTGCAAATTAATAACACTGACTGAAATGAAATGGTGATCAGTGGCATCTTCATTGAAATCCAGTTTATGAAACACAAATTCACCAACTAGAAGAAAATTAATTATTCAAAATTTAATAACGCAAATAATTGGGGCCTGCCCCATAGCAATGCATAAGGAGAGCAGTGTCTGGCTTGCTGCAAGCCAGACACTGCTTCCATGCATTGCATGGCAGGCACCTATTGTTCTACTATCAATAGAATGTCTCTTTATTTCTGATTTTTTCTGACTTTATTTATTTTTCTGACGTCACCGTTAATGCGGCTCGTACGGCTGCGTGTACCCCCATAAAAGTGGTATCAAACCGTGCGGCTCGGTCCCGGGAGGGGAGCTATTACTTTTATTGGCAATCGAAGTTAGAACGGCGACGTAAAAAGCGTAAAACGAGCTAAATTTCCAACTGCCGAAACGCAGAGTGTAACTGCCATCAACTGCCGCTCTTTTAGAGTGAGAAAAACAGTGGATTTTTGACAAAAAAATAATTTTGAAATCGTCCTAATGGCTACAAATATCGCTCGATTGCTCTGAAAGTTGGTCAGGACATCGCACCGAATGCCTGCTCCCGTAAAATGTTTCCAAAATTTCTCTAGGTCTTACGGTTTTCCGTCAAGGTGTTTCAGAGCAAAAACAAGTGACAGGTTTACTCAGGCTCTCAGCCATTCATTTTGAGACTTTTCTGAAAAGTTTCAGAGCTCAGCGCAGCCATTTTTCTCTCGTCGCTGTAATTTCTGTGTTTGTGCAACAGATATGAATCGCGGTAGTATCGGAGAACAGAAATCAATCTCTCATACGCTTCGAACGGTTTTCGGGTCGGCTTTACGGATCCTGAATGAGAAGCAGCTGTTTGGACTGATTTTTTCATCAAAGCTCAGATAGATAGAATTTTCTTCAGCTTTCTGTCTGACACACACATGGCAGTTGGCAGAGGATTAATCACCATAGCAACGGAACACAGAGGCAGGCAGAGCAGCTGGTTTGAACAACAGAAACGTCATCACTTTAGTTCTGAGCAGAATGTCAGAACTGTCTCTTACTACAGAGACAACTGAGCATAATGTTACAACTAGAATGTTTTGGGCACCATATAAGTGTTTTAACCCAACCAGAGTTACTCATAGGATAAGTGTAGCCATTTATAAAAAAATATTACTAAAATAAAAGCCTGAATATTCTTCTCAAGCCTTTATCTTTTTCTCTCAAGAAGCAGTTAGAAAAACTAACTGCTTGATACAGGTTAGAACTACAACATGGTGGAACTCTCAGTGCCTACAGAAGAGGGATGAGCTGGCATTTAGAATTACTTGCTCTTTTGGCCATTATATAGCTGGATTAACCAAACCACTGTTACACATTGAATTAGTGTGGTCATTTAAAATAAAGCTAATTGAAAATTTCAAAATAAAAGCCTAAATATTCCTCTGAGACTAATGCACCGCCGCAGGCGATGCAAATAATATTAGCCTCTATTATCTGTTGCCCTAAGGTCAGTGCACCGCTGCAGACGGTGCAAATAATATTAGCCCTTACTATCTTTTGATCTCAGGTTAATGCACTGTCTTGCGCAGTAATAGTAACTGAAGATTATTTATTTTGTAATAAAAATGTTTTTTATCGCCCTTAGAAATATTGGAACTGATTAAGTCCAGTAGAGGTGTATCTAAGTAGATAAAAATATAAAGTTTTCAATAATTCAAATCAAAGTAAATGTTCACTTATGACTTACAGTTAATGAAAGAATACTACATGAATATAGAAATGAATGGCCTACTGAAAAGTATGTTGTATATGGACATAATTTGGCTTTAATTACTGAATCAAAGCTGTATGGTATACAGGTGATAAGCCTGTGATTGCTGAGATACTTTTTCTTTCCATTCAACTTTCCATTAACATGCTTGGATACAGAACTGTGTGAACAGCTCATCTTTTGCAATGAGTCTAGTGGTTTACCCTAACTTCTTCAAAAAAATTTTTGCCGAACAACTGTTATTCTGTGTTTAAAAAGGCTTTTTTTATCATGTAATATTAGAGGAGCTGTATTCTTGTTTTTTTCAGTAACTGTAAGCCTTAAAAAATAACAAGCTCTTAATTCACCATCAATCTGTATTAAAAGTTGAACTTTTTGTATTAAATTGGTACTTTCTGTACTCCAATTTACAGAGATGCACCTGGATTTTAACAATAAACTACATGTTACAATTGAATGAAATAATGTTGAACAAAAATCAGTTTCAAAAGGGAAGTGAAAAACTGTTTATTTTCTCCTCTTTGCTCCCCTGATGTTCTCTTTTTCATGGCGCTTCTGCAGAGAGAACGTCATCAATTACCAGGTAGGATATCTGCTGTGAGCTCAATGCGGCAGCTGCATAATACCTTCAGATCTGGAGCTCCTTTTGCCCTTCAAACTAACAAAAGTTTGAAATTTATAATCTGATGGAGGTAAAAACAAAGATTTAAAAATAAGTCAATCGATTTTTGTAGTTCTAAAATCAAAAATAGGTAAAGGCAGTTCTTACATTTGCATGCTGATTGAGTTATTAATTGTTTAGTTAAACTTATTACATAAGTTATTTATTGTTATTTGACACTCTTCACTCTCCATAAGAGTCAGTACATTACTGGAGCAGAAGTTTGGTATTAAGCTTTGAAAATATAAAACGTAAGTTTATCCCTCATAGTTTTAGGGTTAAAAACTATGAATATGTATTATAAAAAAATAAATTTTTTTTTTAAAAATTTTTTTGAAAACCTAAAAAGGAAAATCTTCAGTCCTACATTATAAAAATTAAATGTTAAATTTTGCTGCTTCTCTAAATTATTCTAAAAATATATTAAGGATAGGTCATGAATAAAACATATTGTGCTTAACGTGAGTTTTATTATAGGTTTAGATTCGTACTGTTTCTTTGCAGTTGGGCAGGTTTTCCACGTTTAGTTTTACAATGTTTGGACCGGAAAATGCCAAATCTGGCAACAGTGGCGATTGGCGCCATTTTTGTTATTAATGAGCGTGAGCGCATGCGCCATGCTGGATAGAAATATGAGGCAGGTGCGTGTAATTAAAAGATGAGGCTAGCACCCGGCCGCATGGAGTCACGACGCCGTCGGTCTTGATATTTTCTGATCTCCCAAGACGCGGAATCCGAGTGGACGCCCAGCTTAATGACTGAAACTTTTGTGGATCCGATTGAAATCGTGTCGGTGTTCATCGAGGCCTAGTTTGGCGTCTTGTACTCGAGCAGGCCGCAGTGATGGCAAGTAGGCCGCGGGAGCGCCATGTTTGAAGTCGCTGCGTTTGTTATTCGGTAAGTTATTTTTCTGAAACCTTCTAAATTTTTGTCTTTTTCCACTAATGACGTTGGTGAAGTCATTTTTTCTGTGTCTAAACAGAGCAGCACAAGAGGAGAGACCCGACCATGGCCTCTCGGCGGCTGTTTGTTTGCTGGCGTCCCTGAAACATCCGAGGAGATATAATGACGTCTGGAGCGAGAAGTTGATCGATTATGGATTTACTACAATCAAGCTGAGGATTCCCTTCAATGAAGCTGAGGATCGCTTCCGTCAAGCTGAGGATTCCCTTCAATGAAGCTGAGGATCGCTTCCGTCAAGCTGAGGAAACGCTACAAGGTGCCTGGCGGATCCGCCCAACCCGTCAAAGGTTTGTTAAGTCAAAGAACTGTTCCAATGGCGGGTCCAGAAGACATCTCAGGGTAGGAGCTGTTGCGGGTTTTGCTACGCTGCGGATGCAAACGCTGTTTGTTGAAGGCCAACGCTAGGCCTCTCGCTTGCTGGTTTGGTTTGATTCTCCGTTGAGAGTCAATGAGCTGAGAAGGATTCTGCTGTTTTAAATCCTTCTATCTTTGGGGTTTTAGTGCTGTTTGAAGCAGTTTCTGTGGTCTTGTGACCTGTGGAGGTTTAGGTGTAACTAGAATCTATCTGATATCTACAATCTTAAGTTCCTGGCTTAAAGTCAGTTGTCATGAAAGAGATGGCTGCCAAGGACATGGCAAATACAGTTTGGAGGTTGTAGGAAGTGATGAAGCTTATGCTTTGTAAATATCACTATAAAAACATACATACCTATTAGTACTAATATAATGTGACTTTGTTCACATTAGGATAATTATCTTTCCAATATGCTTTTGGGTGAAAATTAGGTCTTTATATTTCAACATGCATACATATTTTTTTATTTTTTGTACCTATATAATATTTAGTTTGAAATTTACGGTCCATACTTTAATAACTCAATAACTCAAACAAATTTAATTTACGTTCAATTTAAAAGCGAAAACCGATAAATTTTTGGGCCAAAACAACTTGTGGCCTCGCGCAATTTCGTCATGCGACTTCATTTCTTCTGGATGACCATGAGGGACAACAGAGAGATCTCCTGGAGCCACAGACCAGAGCTGACGGAGGTAATGTTCACACTGTAACCCACCATTATGTGCAGGCTTTCAGCTGGACTCCATGCTTTCCTTCTGGAGAGGATCGACTAGAACCTTCACTTAAGTGTTATGTTTGTTTATAACTTTGTTTATAACGCATTTTCTCTCCCAGACTAAGCAACTGACGGACCTTTTGATGCAAATAACTTTTGTTTCCCATAGATAAAGTCACCAAAGGAGCTTCTATTGCGACTAACGCTCTTTTCTCCTGTAGAAACACTCCTGGAGCAGCTCTTTTTCTTTTTCTGTCTCTTTCTTCTGTCCTTTCAAATCCCCTGGGGGTAGTGATAGATGGCCTTTCATACAGAGCCATCTTCTGGTTCTGCTGGAGGGCTCTTCCTGTTAAAGGGAAGTTTTTCCTCTCCACAGTCATGACTTGCATCCTCAGTAGAAGGCCTTGCTTAAGCTTACTTTACCTTTAATGAATTTAAATAATTGGTGCAGTTTTAATTAATATTTTTTGGAAAGTTTCTGTTAAAGGGAAGTTTTTCCTATATGCTGTCACAGCATACATCTTTGGTATGAGTCTCCACTCAGCTTGCATAACTATTAATGAATGTTTGATAACTGCAGTTTTTTTTTTTTTTTTTTTAGCTTATTTTTAATGAATTTACATAATTGGTGAAGTGTTAATCTTATTTTGGAAAGTCTTCCTGTTTAAGGGAAGTTATACTTTTTGGAAAGTCGTCCTGTTAAAGGGAAGTTTTTCCTCTACACTGTTACCACATGCAACCTCAACAAGAGGCATTGCTCCAGCTTTCATAGCTTTCAACCAATGTTTGATAACCGGTGTCTCTGTCTTTTTTTTTTCTTTTTTTGTAAAGTCTTCCTGTTAAAGGGAAGCTTTTCCTTTCTACTTTCACTACATGCATGTTCATTATGAGGCATTGCCTAAGCTTACTGGATACCTTAACAAATTTAAATTGGGGCAGTGTTAACTTCTTTTGGAAAGTCGTCCTGTTAAAGGGAAGTTTTTCCTCTCCACTGTCCCCAGGTAGGACCCTCAGTGCAAGCCACTGCTTTAACTTAACTTTTAACCAATTTAAATAATGCATGCATCCTCAGTGTGTATGTTGGGATATGATGGTTTTGAGCTTATGGTTGGTAAAGGCCTTGTCAATGCATGGTATATGGATGAAGAAGACATGGTATATGGACCGGGAAGATATAGAAGTTGATCAACAGATTTTGTTGAGATGGAACGACGTCTCTGAAGATGCCAGATGGCCTCCGACTACGAAAGGTTGGAGTGTGAATCCAGCACCAGGAAATGTGGCATGCTACTTCTGGTAGCGACTCCTCAAGTCATTGGATGAGTTCAAGGAATGTAACAAATGTTGCATGGAATGGAGCATTATCCACTACATGCATAATGCTCCTCAAAAGAAAAACACAGTAGGCTATTTGAAAGATAATTCTGATCTTGGTTACAAAAGGGTAAAGGTGTCAAAGAGAGCCCGGATAAAGGGCTGGGGCTATCCTTCGGTCGGGTTTGTGTGGAAACGAACCCTGCCGACGGGTAAGGGTCGGTTGTCCTTCGGTTGGGTTTGTGTGGAAACAAACCTTTCCGACGGGTACACGGTCGGTTGCCATTCGGTCGGGGTTTGTCTGGAACGAACCCTGCCGACGGGCAGGTCGGTGCCATTCGGCGGGTTTGTGTGGAACGAACCCTGCCGACGGGTATGGGGTCTGAAAACTAACCAACCAAACTTAGATTCTTCAGTCAAATATGTGTACGGAATCCATTGCAGTGGCAACAAAAACCAACGAGACCAATGACTCATTGGTGGGAAAGGTCCTCAAGTGACCCATCCACTCCCTGACTGCTCCTGAAGGTGACAGACGGAAAAGGCCTTCATTGCCCCCTCTGCTGATGGATGACCTCAGTGATCACGCTATCCGGCTCAGAAATCTTCCTCAAGAAATGCTGCAGGTATTTTGCTGTCTGATATTTACAAGTGTGAAGTTTTTGGAAACTGTACATTGAGTTGTTAAAGTCTTAGACCTGTGCCCGTCCTGTTGTCCTTCAGGAACCCTCCTGGATTATTACCCCAATGACAACAGAAAAAAACCTCATCGCCACCCTGCTGATGGATGACCTCAGTGACCCCAACACTCTTCCTCAAGAAATGCTGCAGGTATTTTTGCTGTTATTTTACATGATAGTTGCATGTTTTTGTAAAGTAACAGTTTCATTCTTAAAGATTTGACCCTAAACTTGCACCTGTCCTGATGTCCTTCAGGAATCCTCCTGGATCATCTGGTTTTTCGTCTCGGATTTCATCCTTCATTGGATCCATCGAACAGCAGAAGAATCCCCCGTCGAACAGCAGAAGAATCCCCCGTCGAACAGCAGAAGAATCCCCCGTCGAACAGCAGAAGAATCCCCCGTCGAACAGCAGAAGAATCCCCCGTCGAACAGCAGAAGAATCCCCCGTCGAACAGCAGAAGAATCCCCCGTCGAACAGCAGAAGAATCCCCCGTCGAACAGCAGAAGAATCCCCCGTCGAACAGCAGAAGAATCCCCCGTCGAACAGCAGAAGAATCCCCCTCGACACAAGCGAAGCAAGAATCCCCGTCGAACAGCAGAAGAATCCCCGTCGAACAGCAGAAGAAGCCCCCGTCGAACAGCAGAAGAAGCCCCCGTCATCACCTTCCCTTCCCTCTGCTGATGAATGACCTTAATTACTCGACCATCAGTCTTGGTAGTCTTCTTCAAGAATTGCTGCAGGTATTCTGCTGTTATTTAAGTGATAGTTGCGTGTTTTTGAAAATTTACAGTTTCATTCTGAGTTAAGGGTTTGACCTTAAATCTGCACTTGTCCTGTTGTCCTTCAGGAATCCTCCTAGATCATCTTGTTTTTGTTTCTACCAAAAACTGGATAAGTCTTCGGTCTGGTACTTTGGCCTCATCAAGCCATTTTTCTTTATTTTTTTTAAAATGGACAATTTTGTTTAAAGACTTCATAATTAATTTTGTTTTTGTTTATTTTCAATATTTATCTTCATTTTAGCGTTACCTTTTTTTTTTTTTAATTTTTTTATGGTTATGGCATTGGTTATGAGAAGGCTTAGACTGGTTTATTGTGATCTGTCAGTATTTATGCTGCTGTTTTGTAATTTTCTGTTTTTACTACATTATTATTTAAACTGTTTTAGTTTTCTCAGTTATTTTTCTCTCCATAGAAGCAACACCTGGTCTGGAGCTGATCGGCTGTGGTTGCTTCCTGGAGGGCATTTGCTGACATGATGCTGCCATCACCTAACCGTTCTCCCTCTCCTTTTCATTTCCATGAACATGGAAATGTCTCCTGGATCAGTTGATTTGTTGTTGTGTCTCTGCTCTGTCTTCTCACAGCTCCAGTCGGTTATGGCAAATGGCTGCTGGTACTGAGCCCGGTTCTGGTTCTGCTGGAGGCTTCTTTCTGGTAGAGGGGAGTTCTTCTTCTCCACTGTCGCTACTTGCATGCTCTGCATGAGGGACTGCTGGGAAGTCAATGACTCAACACAAGCAATTTGCTGTCGCCCCCTGCAGGTCAGGAGCAGTGAAGGCTGTAAGTAGTGACTCCATACAAACTACTGGGTTTCATTTGGTACAAACTTTTAAATTACTTTAATAATCAACTGCAGCAATTGGAGTATATGTGGTTTAACTAAAATTATTTCAAAGTGCATTGAGATGACATTTGTTGTGAATTGGCAATACATAAAATTGAACTTTCAAACTAATAAATAAACCCCACCAATAAACAATATAAAAAAACAAACAAAAATCCCAACAACAATACATGAAAGTTCAAGTAGATTTCAAAACCCCAAAAGTAGATATTAAAATGTTCAAAACTACAAAAGTAGATTTCAAAAGTAGATATCAAAACGTTCAAAACTTATAATTATGTTAATTCACAACAATGTTGTTTTCAAGGCATTTTACAAAAAGTCATTTCAATTTAGTCAGATTACTATTGATCCAAGTTATCAATTCATTAGGGTCACTTAATTTTAAAGTAGTTAAAAAGTTTGTGCCAAATGAAACCCAGTAGATTGTATGGAGTCATTACTTACAGCATTCACTCCTCCTGACCAGCAGGGGGCGACAGCAAATCGCTTGTGTTGAGTTGTTGACTTTACAGTAATCCCTCATACAGAGCATGCATGTTGTAACAGTGGAGAGGAAGAGCTTTCCTCTAACAGGAGCAAACCAATAGCAGAACCAGAACCGGGCTCAGTACCAGCAGCCATCTGCCACGACCGACTTGAGCTGAGAGGAGACCGCGGGGATACAACAGGTCGACTTATCAGGAGAACTTTCCATGTTCATGGAAGTGAAAAGGAGAGAGAACGGTTAGGTGATGGCAGCATCATGTCAGCAAATGTCCTCCAGGAAGCAGCCACCGCCAATCAGCTCCAGACCAGGTGTTGCTTCTATGGAGAGAAAAATAACTGAGAACACAAACAGTTTAGTTTCTAACTAAACTTTTAGTTGGAAAAGGCTTGGTTTCTAACTAAACTGAGTGTTTCGCTAGAAACATCAGAGCGCCACCTTCTGGCCTCTCCCCAGATCAGTTCAGGTCAGAGAAGGGAACTGATTCTGCCTTTGTTTTTCCCCTCCATGGGCTGCCACCTTATCGTGGTGGAGGGGTTTGAGTGTCCCAGTGATCCTAGGGCTGTTAGAGGCTTCATGGCTCTATTTGGGTCGGGTTTGCTGTGGCAAACAGATCCTAGAAGAGGGATCGGACCAAGAGCAGCCCAAAAATCGCTTAGAAACATAAACACAGAAGGTTCCAGTTTGGAGATGCCGATATAGATGGGGTTCCCGCTTACAACCAGCGCTATAGACAGAAGTCAGAGTTTCTCCAAGCGTTTTATCAGCTTAGCGGGCCACCAGGCTTTATTTTCAGGGTTGTTATTTTAAATGGGACCATCCATCCAACTTGGTTCTCTGCCTTTATTCACCTATTCTGTTTCCCTTCCATTCATGGGAATTATGTGACCATTTTAATGCCTTTACAAGGATGTTCTCACAATCTGTTAAAATAAAAATGAGTTAAAGCAGAAAATCCTGGGAGTTTCTTTAAATGTGGAGATTCAACATGAAGATTTATTTTGAGATGAGAGAAGAGACGATATTAATCATGGGGGACAATGTTAACGCCAATGTTTGAAGTTGTCCAGGATGTTTAACATTGTCCCCAATTTTTTATTTGATCTCCAGTGCTCAACATTGTCCTTGGCTTTTAAGGTTATAGTTGATGTTTACTGTGTCTGCAATGTTTTCCTTTCTCTCCAATGTTTAACGCAAAAGGAAACTTTTCTGGAGATGAAGTTTGACATCTGATAAACATTGGCAATAATGCTAAACGTTAAGCATTATCCTTGATTAAATAAAGTCGTGCAACGTTAAATATCCTGGATATTAAATGCTGAACATTGGAAATGAAGTTAAACAGCCACGATAACACTGAATGCTAAACATCAGACATAACGACAACCATTGGTGGACAAAGCTCAACATTGGGGACAATGTTAAGCTTTGAAGATAAACATTGGGGGCAACTTTATTTCCCACAATTCATTTGATTTCAAGTCCTCAAATCTTGGAACCTTAAGTGTTTTTGATAAGTTCAGTAGCAAAGATCTACTTTTCTGTTACAATTCTGAAATTAGTAATTCAATTAAAGTAACGTATGTATTGTAGAAGTTCATTCCAACTAGGGAAAATTGCCGTTTATGCCAGAGTGTAATGGTTAAACACAAATTAAGAAGAATTTATCTGTGTACGTTGGCAAGGAGTTGGTAATTATTCTATGGCTGTAGGTCTGATTATTTAAATTGTCATTATTACTATTATGTATCCATAGATTTTCTTGTCTTGAGTTTGTAAGCATTTTGTCTATGTAATATAATTTATTTTTTGGCTCTTTAGCACAGAATATTGAACAGAAACATTAATGTTATAGCTTTAATTACATATTTTTGATGGCAAGTAAACTGAGATAAGGGAAAGGATTAAATAAGTTTTCTTAAGCCAATTATTTTGTTCTTGGTTATGTATACATAATTTTTTTTCTGTCCTATAAGTTGCTTGTTTTTAAAGACCTGTTTGAAATAAAATCAAATATTTAATTTGAGTAAGCCAAATGCACTTACAGAATAGTGCTGCTATAATTGTTTGTGAGCTAATGTGACACACAGGCCATTTTGTTGAAATAGTTTATGTGAATTAATACTGTTTTGTTTTTTTGTTTTGTGTGCTATCAACTAGTCCTGTTTGACGCGTTTGTGGAGGGGGGTCAGTATCACTCCGCCGTTGCTAGGAGACGACGGTTGTGGAATGGTTGTGGTGTTCTCTTTGTTTCTAACAGCTGTGTAGCGATACTGCTAATAGTTACTATGTGACAATTATTGGGGCCTGCCCATAGCAATGCATAAGGAGAGCAGTGTCTGGCTTTTTCTGCACATGGTATTGACTATACTGTAGTTAAGCTTAGCATTGATGCTAACTTTTAGCATCAGAAACCGGCGGGCACACTTTGGCAGGCCCCGGTTAAATTTCTTCAGGAATTTTCTAGTTGTATCCTTTACAATTCTCAACTCCATGTTATTTTTTATTTTTTTTGTTTCAATTTTCCTTGCAGCCATTCAGAGCTGGAACATGATCATTTGGATAAAATTGGAAATACATAGCGGATAATTTTTTGTATGTATTTTAAAACTCCTAATTTATTGAATATATTTGCTACAGAGGAGAATCATACATATAAATGTCCATCCATCGATTTTCCGTACTCCCTTGTCCCCTAGTAGGGTCAGGAGGGTTGCTGGTGTCTATCTCCAGCTAAGGTTCCGGGCGAGAGGCGGGGTCACCCTGGACAGGTCACCAGTCTGTCACAGGGCAACACAGAGACAGACAGGACACACAACCATGCACACACACACTCACACCTAGGGAGAATTTAGAGAGATCAATTAACAGCTGGAGTTCCTGGAGAGTCCACCATGCAGGGAGAACATGCAAACTCCATGCAGAAAGACCGGGGCCGGGAATCGAACCCAGAACCTTCTTGCTGCAAGGCAACAGCTCTACGAACTGTGCCACTGGGCAGCCCCATATAAACATATACATGTCATCTTTTAAAATTAGTTTTTGCTTTTTGTGCTATTATATAACGCGTTGTATAATAAAATAACTTGAACTGCAGCTGTGTCTCAATAAAGGAAAACCCCAGCATCTGATTGGTTACCCTGCACAAAAGCGCAGGTTAACCAATCAGATCGGTTGTCCTGTATTATGTTTTGACCCGCCCGCGTGGGTCAAAATGTTTTAATTAGTCGTTTCTGAACAAATCCTACTAAGAAAGGTCAGTCCTCCCCTTCATAAACCCGATTTATATTTAATATTGTTAAAGTCAGAAATCGACACTAAAGCAGCCAATGCAGTCTCTTTTCATCGTTGCAAAATGTGAAAAAAAAAAAAAAAGATTTTAGGCACAGATAGCGCATAAAGAAATGATTTCACTGTATATTTTTTTTATTTTATTTTCTAACTTTATTTCACTTTAGAAAAGCTGTGAAAGAGTCTGGGCGAAATAAAATCTTCAATGTGATTCATAGCCTGATCGCAGCGACGAGAGGCAGATGTGCTTGTAATCAATGTCTTGTTGCTGTGGCAACCATTACCTCGTTGGAAAAAAAACACTCGACAATCAGGGCTTTCATCAAAACAGCCCTCCATAAAATTGTTGCCAAGAAAATCATGAAGAAAACAATAGTTCTCCAAATCATCGGGAAATTCAATGTGAGACCCATTAAGGTCGGGGTTATAAATTTTAAAAAGAAATGGGAGAGGAGGGAATTTAGCCCTTGAACAATATTTCACACTGATTTATTATTTCCCTCAGTTTTTTTAATGCTGCGTTTGGAATTTTTAATTACAAAACTTGATTAGAGAATGCAAGAAATAACCTGGACTATCTCCTCATGAAGACTGCCCTGCAGAACCACCTGTGCAGAGCTTGTTTTGCAAGTTGAGCGGAAGCTTTGTGATACTTCAAAATAACTCCAAAAAGTAAGTAAGTAATAAGTAAGTAAGTAAGGAGGGCTTTAAACTTAATAAGTACATTGAACCATCCTTTAAGATGTTAGGAATATCTCTAAGTATAAATAAGTGTTACGGGTGTTCTGTGCTATGTTTGCACTATTACATCCTGATACAACTACTTCTCGTCCAAAGTGCGTTTCTTTACACAAATCTGCCCAAGAAACACAAATGATTGAAGAGTTGCATCGAATTATCCAGAAATCCAGACACAGACTATTGTTGTTGGCCATCTGTGTGTTTTCCTGGATGATAGAACTCTCTTGTTTCAAAGCATCGCAGCAGTAAAAATGTATTTAATATTGCTGCAGATGAGCCAAAAGTTGCTCTCAACTACAAGAGAACTGATTGGAGAACTGTTACTACTCAAACATTTGGCCTTTTAAAACCTTCAGAATAGTCTTACTTGTTCTAGAGTACAGTATAGAAACATATATACATATAATTAAACAATCCAAAACTAATAGACCAACAAAAAACCCGCTAAGGACAAACGGGTGCAAACCATAGGCGGCACTTGAACACCAGGGGGCGGTGTTGTCCCAGAATTGATTTGTAGAAAGAAGCGGCGGGTGCGTTAGCTTTAGTTACCTGGGCCAGACTTTAGAAACCGCTTACAGGGGCAGAAGCCCAGGGGTCCAAAAGTCTTTGATAGGCCCAAAGACTTTTCTTTTCTTTAGTTTTTTTTTTTTTTTTTTCGGAATGAGTGCATAGTTTGTAAACATTGTACCGTACTTATAGGCCCATATCAGGTGAGTTGTATTAATATTTTGGTGTTTTTATGAATGTAAACAAGACTCAAGTATTTGAAAATTATTAAGATAAGAATACACTGACTGGGAAACAACATTGGGATGCTGGCCAGGAGGCATATTGAACCTGCTCTGCATTAATTCATGCACATTAATGTATAGGACAACCTATTAATGTTGTATATAAAGAATATTTCTTTAGTGGATAGATAGGGGGCTGCACAGTGGCGCAGTTGGTAGAGCTGTTGCCTTGCAGCAAGAAGGTTCTGGGTTCGATTCCCGGATGCAAACTCGCATGCACAGGGAGTTTGCATGTTCTCCTTGTGCATGCGTGGGTTCTCTCCAGGTACACCGGCTTCCTCCCACAGTCCAAAAACATGACTGTCAGGTTAATTGGTCTCTCCAAATTCTCCCTAGGTGTGAGTGTGTGTGTGCATGGTTGTTTGTCCTGTTTGTCTCTGTGTTGCTCTGCAACAGACTGGCGACCTGTCCAGGGTGACCCCACCTCTCACCCGGAACATTGGCTGGGGATAGACACCAGCACCTCCCGACCCCACTAAGGGAGTATAGAAAATGGATGGATAAATAGGGAAGCCATGACCCACACGTTGGTTGGCAAAGTATCTGACAACTCAAACAGATCACAAATAGGTTATAAAATGTTTGACTTGTTACATGTTCCAACAAATGCTTGAATAATCCACTTGAGAGTTCATAAATGTAGCTATTTCTGTCCTAGAAAAAAAAAAAGATTTTGCAATGCATTGTAAACTTGAAAATTGAACATGTTTGGCTGTGTAAATGAATTTAGTGGAAATTCTGATCTTATCAAGCATCCATTACATAGAATGGCTGATTTTTATTTTGTTTAGCATGAAAAATGACCTTTTTGATGAAAGCTCAGACCAAAGATCGTATCAAGCTCAGTTTCCCAGTGTAGCTGGCAAATATTCAGACTTGTTCTTCTCAGTATGAACCTACTCTTCTACTCTATGTTCCCTGGTGTGCTTTTCAAACTGTTATGAGCAAAAACCTGCAGTGGAAAAAAAAAAGGAAGAAAACCCAAATTTTTCATGGCTTTCATGTTTGCGATTATGACATCGGAGGATGGCTAGGCAATAACTGTGGGATCTGGCAGTGTCGGATCAAATGATGACAAGAACTGCTTACTTCTCCCTCTGGCACCACAGCGAGCAGCAGAAAAATCTGGGAAAGGCAAACAGGAACAGCATGCGGCTCAGATGTGTCCTCGCGTTCTGTTTTTGCCAGATCCAACCCGTGGGAGCTGGAGGAGGAGGAGGAGGAGGACAGCATGGAGGTGGAGGAAGACATAATATGTGGGAAGGGAGGCGAGGCATGCAAAAGAACTTAATCTGGTGATTTCTGGAGAAAATTAGAGATCCGAGTGATCTCTGGGAAAGTTTAATGAAAGAGAACGTGCAAACGTTCTTGCATCTCTGTATGAAAATTGGCATTTAAACATTAGATTTAAAAAGTACCTTTTAGAGATTCCTCTGATCTTACAGAACTCTATCATCAGCACTGATATTGCGGAGTTTCCCCTCGTGCAGTTTGACTCCCCCTCTCTGAGCCTCAGTCTACGCGAGTCTTAAGAAACCTGAAGAGGGTGGCCAGGTGCTCTCCCAGGGAGTGTGTGAACACAAGTGTGCGTGGGAGTTCAGAGCGAAGATCTGACTGCAAATGAGTCCCAAGCAGCTTCAGTTATTAAGCTGAGACCTGATATGAGTCTGACTTTGCTCTGCACCCAGCCATCAGGAGGTGAGGTGTACGACAATCCTCAGCCAAATCTTCTGTCAGATTTTTGACAAAATCCAATGCTTTCACGTGACCGAACTGCTGTGTTTTTCCCTTAAACCCAAATGCAGTTGGGACAAAATCTGGCTTGTTTTTTTTATCAAACATTTAGACAAAAACATCAGACTTGAATCCTACACCACAAGTGCCAACAAGTATTGTCATTTTCAAGCTTCATTGAACGTTTTCTACGGTGTGAGACTGGAAGGTGTAAGATGGTAACTTTATTCTGTACATTGATGTTAGAGTTACCGTGTTGTGTTTAGTAGTTTAATTTAGAGAAAGAGTTTGTTTAAAATGGAACCTGCTGGGGTGCTGTGGTGGCGCAGGGGTTTGGTGCGCCCACGTATGGAGGTCTTGGTCCTCGACGCGGCTGTCCCAGGTTTGATTCCCGGCCTGGCGACCCTTTGCCGCATGTCTTCCACCTCTTCTTCCCCTCTTTCCTGTCCATTGACTGTGGGATGAAGGCCACTAGAGCCAATAAAACCTTAAAAAAAAATAATAAAATGGAACCTGCTTTTTCTTCATTCAGCGTGATTTTTATTTTCTCCTTGTTTTCCAAAGCTTCAATATTTGACGTGTTTTTTCCATTAAACTGTATTCAGCTGTTAAGGTGGTTAAAAAAAACAAAAACATAGCTGAAGGGAGTGAGCGGAGTAAAGGAAACGAGTAAGACCACAGTCGATGCCAATTGTTTAATTGCAGTCTTAGTGTGAGGGCCCTTTAAACCTGGAGCTGCTTAATGGAGGAAAAACACGCCTGCCAGACTCATGGCCTTCAGGGTGAACACAGGAGAAACCCTAACCATCACGAAATATATTTATTTTATGTACCTCAACGCGACCTCAACGCTTCCCCAATGCGTCCCCAACGCCTCCCCCCAATGCGCCCTTAACGCGTCCCCAATGTGCCCTCAGCGCGTCCTCAACGCGTGCCCAAGCCCTGCGAAGGAGCAGGGGTGAAAAAATATCTTCTGACATCTACGTCGGCAGTCGTTACTGATTACTTTTTATATTGCCTCGTTCATCGAGTGGAGGCTGCGTGCATAATTTCCTCTTCGGATCTCTCCTTCACTCTCACTAACAGGTTGAGCGGCATTCCTCCAATATTACTTCTGCTCATTCGCTTCATAAGATGAAAGTGCTCCCTGTGGAAAAAAAAGCAGATGTTCATCTGAATATTATTGGAGAGGAGAGACGTTTGTGTGTGTGTGTGTGGGCGTGGGTGTGTGTTTTCACTGGTTCATATCAAAACTGACAGGGTGGAGTTCATGACCTCACACATCTGAAATGGTTTAAAGGATCCAAAATACACTTGGCTCATTTTTCTTTTCTTTTTTTTATGCATAGAAATACTTAGAAAACATCCTGTCTTGAAACATGGAGGAGCAGAGCTACTCTGATCCTGCTAAAACTTTACTGTTCTCCTTATAATAATAATTTGCTATTATCGTTATAATTACTGCGTTGTAACCTTCACTTTCATTGGGGGGATTTCAACATGTCAGTCAAATGCAATAGGCTTCACCTCTTCTCCTTTTCAGTCACACAGGAAGCAGCAGCCTCCGGTCCGTTCTCGTTCTGTCTCAACCACAAAGTTCTGGTTGAAATAATTTTTTATTCACTTCACCATTTATGCATAATGGTGAAGTGGAATCAAAATTATACTTGTTTCCAGTTTTATTTATATATACAAAAAAGTTAACAAGTTCAACCAACTATCTTCAGAACTCAACTAATTTCTCATCTTTGTGACTGATTGTAATTATTCATTTCACCACCAGGAGGCACCAAAGCCAAAAATCTGGCACAGGTAACCCATGCAAATAGAATAATGTTACTTATGCATTAATTTGGTTGTATTTTATTTTATTTTTGACAGTTTGTTAATGCATGTACACGAAATAGAATATAAAACTAATCCTTGATAATTTTTTGTTATTTTGCTGGTCACAAACGTCCACATAATTTATTAGAACTTTATGAATTTGAACCAGCATAAAGTACAGGGAAGCATCTCAAAAAGCGCATATTTGTCCTTTTGTCTTTGCAAAAATAGTTCAAGCCCAGTAAGAGTGGAAGGAAAATCTCTTTGAACACAGTTTGTTAAAAAAAATAAAGTTTTGGGTCTGGACTTTGACTGGACCATAAAGCTGTGGCTGCATGTTCACTGTCGTTCTCCTGCAAGAATGTGAGCTTTTGCCTCAGTCTACTGCGTATAGTTTTGTTTTTGTTTTTCTCCAGGATTGTCCATCCATCTTCCCATGTTGCTTGAGAAAACCATCCCCTCAGCATGATGGCGCCACCACCATGTTTTGTTTTGGGTATGACTTGTTCAGGGTGAAACTTTCCTGTCGCATTCAGAAATGCTCATCTTGGTCTCATTGGACTTTTCTGAGAATAAATTATAGAAACCTTGCAAGCAGTTGCACTTTGCTTCATTTAGGTATGTCAGAGTAAAGTTGCTTCACTTTTCACATGTCCATCTTTTGCTCTCAACATTGCATAATTTTGTACTTCACATAACACCCAGCACAACATGATAAAAGCCTGTGGCTGAATTCTGGGGGTGGAAAAAGTTCAAGGGGTTTGTAAAGTGCAGCTATATGTTTTTCCATTTGTAACTTTAAGGACTCAAGCCAGGCTCTAATCCATTTGGAGTCTTTGCATCCTCACCTTTTGCGCTCCTTTGGACTATTTGGCCACCCATGTATAATTAATGGCGCCTGTGAAACCCTCATTTTCCATCCATTCATGGATTCATGAGTCTAAATTTACAGCCTCAAGACTATGAGAGACTTATTCACGCTGACACAGCAACGTCAGCTTCCTCCTCCTGGACTGAATAGAAAACAGTTAATTTTAAGTGCAGAGGAATAGGACTTTATGGTGGTGCTTTCTGCTCGCATGATGCTTTCATTATGATCGTGCCTGGAAATTAATAACACTCACATCCCTCCCAGTTTAATACATTAGGCTTCCAGATCCATGAATCAAAGCGGTGGGCCAGACACAGAGCTGGCGCCTCGCTGCACGTTTCTTGGATTTCCGTCTTGTAATTGTCGTGTGTTTACGCTTCAAGCTTCCAGAATCGCATATCGGGTTCGGGATCGAGCAGGGGAGGTGTACCCATCCTGCAGGCTCGCGCAAACATCTGGACACATCGCTCGCGCCTCGCGTGACCAGTGCGTGCAGGATCGAGGGATCTGAGTACGCGTCACTGCGCCGTGTCCAAGGAAGATTAACTGTCTTGTTGTCTTTTTTTAATGCTTTACGGAGAAGCAATTGCAATTTCACACTAATTGTCGCCATTTCAATCAATTCTACGCGTCATTAAAATGATAATTAATAGTGGAAACAGCATTATAGGCTTCCTTTAGTTGAATCTAGATGATGTGTTGGTGCCAAATGTTTCCATCAGTGGCCTTTGTGGAGGATCCTTCAGGCACAGGGAGCGTCTTTGTTGCTCAAGAGAGGATGACAGTCTGACAGACAGACAAATGGGCTGTCTGTTGGGGCTTGTTTGCGCCGGTTGCCATAGCAGCGTGTAGACAATACAGGCGGGAGCATAGCGCCACATGAGTGAATGCAGCGGTGCAGAGAGCAAACGGCTATGCGGAAAGACAAGCAAAGGAAGATTATGATGGAACTGCGCAGATTTTCGAAAGAATGTGATTTTTTTTATCCACAACTTATCAGCGTTTGAGCGCCTCTGCTCCTGAGGTGAAGCCTTCAGCCCTGACTTTGGAAATGATAGTTCCACACACAAAAAGTCTCGGTTGCATTGCATGGTGATTTTCTTGGTCATTTTTGTCTTTTACCTTTTGGGAAAACAGCTTAGTATTATTCTAAACTAGGCCCTTGTTTCACGTCATATGCCCCTCATAATTTTTTTAAAGTGACAATCATTTGAAACTTATAATATAAGTGGATGTTGATTATGCCTTTGAGTGAATCTTTTAAAGGAGCGAAGACAACATCATGATCATTTCTGGAAGAGCTGTAATTGTTATTGAGCTATTATTTTAAAATGTCACAGACTTACTTTAGCCTTATATTAGCGTTTAATTCACTGTAAAAAAGGTGTCTAATTTACGGTAAAATTTGTATCGTATTTATACGGTAAAATTCTGGCAATTACAGCTGCCGGTATTCTACCATAAATTAGAGACGGTATTAAAAAACCCGTGTATGATTACTGCGGCTAGTAATGATAAACACAAACTTACACTTCAACTAGCTAACTTTCAGTTTTCCAACAGCAGTGAACTTTCTTTTTTTTCCTCAAAATTTCAGGTTTGATCAAGCTGAAAATTAGCAACATTTTGGTCAAATTCTGATTTTGTTGCATCTTTTGTGATTAATACTCCACAAAAACAATTCTCAATGTTTTTTGTATATTTGGGCCAACTCAAACAAACATGAAAGGCAGGATATAAGCCTGGACTAATGAACTATTCCTACACAAATCCTGAAGGGACTGGCACTGGACTTTCTCATTCAGGGTTTTGGAATGAAAACCTAGCCTTCAAGAACATTAAGACAAAGTAATTTCTATGACAGCTCTCATTTGTTATTTGATGAAGTAAAACTTTGCTTTAGTGGTAAAACACTCATGAAATTCCCTCACAAAACCAGCATAAAATAAAAGAATGTCAGACACACAAATTTCTTAACATGTTTAATTAGACAAGCTGAAGCCAAAGAGCGATGCCTCTATAACTAACCAAGAAATTATCAAATAAAGAAAATGGTCCAAAACAGGTAGAACAAAAAACAACAAAAACAAAAGTAAATGCATTCAAATTATTTCATGTATTGGAAGCGGTTGATTTGTTTAGAGGTTTGCTATCATCTGAGAGGTTTGGTTTCTTCAATCGTGTTCCTGCAAAGCTTTTCTCTGCAATGCCTCGCCCTGCAGATGAAGCAGAAAAAAAAGAGGAAAAAAACTCAGGTCAAAAAGTCCAAAGTGCAACGACAGATTTGCTTGCAGTCAAGTCTAATGTAAATAACATTAAAATGTATGAAAACAAGGCAATACCTGTCTATTTGAAGGTGTGGCTTTCAGCTCCACCACGTCCAAATCCTGAAGTACAGAGAGAAGTACGCGAATCAGGTTTAAATGTAGAATTAAGATGGAACCTTGGTGTCAAAATCAACTCACTCTGCAGGATTCTGGCAGAGACCACCTACCATTTATGCATTTTATTGATAAAACTCGTTATTGGACCAGATCGCGACTTACCTTTAGGTCCAAACATTGCAGCATAGCAGGGGTTGTTACAGTATGGCTTGCCTTCATGCTGTGGGAGGAGAAAAGAGGCTAAGGACATATTTTCTTTGTCATGGAAAGAAGAGGCTAACGCAAAGTAGATGGAAACAAGTGAGTCAGAAACTTGCTTCATTTGCTGTTTTATTATAGAAATGCAAACAGGCTGAAGCCGAGTTCCGGTATTTTTTTAGGTCTAACTTGCAGCTATCAGCTTTGACCAAATTGTGCAAAAAAAAAAATTGGCACTCTCCAACCTCTGACCTGTTTATTGGTGCATTTATTTATTTTTTTAACAGCAGTTCAGTTTTTTGTGGTATTCTTCACTTTTCCCTATCAGGTCGTGTAATTTGGCCGTTCTACCTCTGCATGTGAGCCAGGTGACAGAGTCTTGCTGCACTTCTCACACTTCAGACACGGCCTGTGCCAGTCCTTCCCCAGCGACGTCACCCTCTCAGCTGCAAAACACACAAAAAGGACAAATGATTAATATCAGTCGCAGTTCTAACCTCTACCACAAGGAATGGTTACTGTTATCTGGGAAGGAGATGGACGGAGAGTCACGCTGCAGGGCGCATGAGCTCACAGGAGCTGGGAGTCGTTTTAGTCCCATGTCTACTTAAAACCACAAAGATGCACTCTTTGCAGATTAGTTTAGAAACACAGCTGGGTGTGGCTGAGGGAATAGGAAAAAAGGACTGAATGTCCCAGAGGGAATCTGTCCTCCTTGTGCCTCATAAACACAGATAAAGACTTTATCAGTTATAGACGATCTGTGCCAACCTCCACCCACCCAGAAAGACTGGAAGAGATGCGGAGGGATATAGCTGGTGTTTTTTTAGAAGAAACGGAGCTGAAACGCATTTTGAAACTCACGATGACGTGAGGGGAAGTGAGCCCAAGGATTTGCATGTGTTAACAAGCAAAGCATGCGTTAGAGAGGGAGCCATTATAGGGGAGGAAATGAGGAAAACTGAGAGGCGGGTTACGGAAAGTGAGGCGCTAATGGTTTGATTTGGATGTAGATGTGCATTAAGATTTCAGAGTCAAGAAAGGCTTGTCCACAGTCGTTCCCTAAAAATGTTATATACTTTCATAGTGTAATTTCTTTGCAGCAAACACCTACTGTACAGTAAAATTGTAAAGTAAAGTAATAAATACTAGGAATTTAAGTAGAAATAAGATGGGAGCAGTGTGCTATGAGTCTAGTTGCCTTGCAACATCAGAGCACATTTTCTTGCTTTAAAAGTTCAAATTTTTCCATTAAAGCTTTCTACGGCTATTTGGAACATGAAGCAGAGGTCTCCCCTGTCCCCCACCTATTGCTGTGCACTGCTGCTCAGTTGGGATCACGGAAGGCTGCTCAACTTTTCATCTATTCACGGAGACAAATTAGCCTGCTTGGAAATATTTGCAATTATGTACGACAAAGGACGATGAGAATCTAATGGCGGCCTGTGCCTTCTCTGGTCTGCCGTGCCAGAGAGCAAATCCTTTGAATCCTGGTGGCAAATGCATAAAAGACTGGGAAATAATTACAATAACAGGCAAAGGCCACTGGCTTCCAAACATGTCAGGAAGTGAATTATTTGTGCCCTAAGAATAGCCCACCGTGGCAACAGATTACGAGTAAGTCACGAAGAAGCATGTGTAAGAGTCTCCAGGGTTGGGTCAGGCGCTCAGGTCTAGAAAAAAAAAACAAGCGGTGTGGTTTCGGAGCAAAGGTTCGTACCCATTCAAATCGCTGTTTGACCTCAAACAGCAAACCAGCTGTTTGAGGTAAACAGCACGCCCGGCCCAAAGCGATAAATAGAAGCGGGTCCGTTCTAATCGGCTGTAATCGTGCCCAAGTCATGGGCCTGATAAGGCTAACCTCTGTGTTTATACCTGATAATAATGGGGGTTAAATGAGGCGTGACAGATTGGAGGCTAATTACCCCCTCCGCTCCTGACTGCCTGCAGCTTTGTGGCAGCGGTCCAGGTCACACAAACACACAAGCCTCCCTGTAAAAACATCGTGAGTGAGAGCTGGGAAAGATTAATGGAGCGACATTGTGACATTTCGCAGCGCAAACGCTGTGAACGGATTTACAGGGATTCTTATAAGAAGTTAGGATCATCCTTCCTCTAGATAACTCCCTTGATGTTAATCCAGATTAGTCAGCCGGCTACTCGGCAGGTGCAAAGATGACTTCTGCTGTCTTGAAGTCGTCCATATGCTTCATGGATTTGTTATTGAAGACACTGTTCTCTTGTTTCCATTGGGCGCTTATTTTCATAGAAACAAATGATTGTTTATACAGGAAGTAGGAGAAGGACACGGTGCGCTCCCAGTGATCTTCCTGTTTGGAACACGAGGACAGAGCGTTAAATGGGTTCCAGTCAGAGTGACTATCCAACAGGCGATTAAGACGCCGTTAAAAACCAATAACACGGCATTAATTGAAATCTCTACAGTATATATTTTTTTGCTTTACTTTTCTATCAGTCAGTTAGATCTGAACAAAAGCGCTCGTTTCTTTCTCAGTGCATGTTTCACACAGGAGGATTATTGGAGGTGCACAGCCTCCAACCTCCCTTCTTCCTGTAGGGAATCCTCAGTTTCTTACCAAAACACCGTCCAACACCAATGTGATGGGTGCTTGGAAGTTGCCAAACTGGTGCTTGCATGAACTGATACAATGTTGTTATGATTGGTATTCTTTGAGGAAATAGAAAATCTTTTATAGGGTTTCTTCATTTGTTAATAAATGCCAACGTCAAGATTCCTGAACTACTTTAATGATCCGGTGTAGAACATTCACTAGTATCGTCTGCCAAGCGGTTTCGGTGAACAAGACTTTCCTTTTCGTGACTTTTTCTTGTGCGAACTCAAGGCAGAGCCAGAGAACTTTTTTTTATTTTTTTCATTGTGGTTTATTTTTTTAAAACACTCCTTCTACCAAACCTAAAACATTCCCATCCGCGCTCTGAGCTGAGGTCTCGCCGTCAACAGGGATTTGCAGCGTTTCCAACAAAAGAAAAGCATCCCACTGTTGTTGGACCTCCATCACTCAGGCAGGCAGACGGTGGTAGCCTGATTGCTTCCATCTGAGCAACAGCAACATTAAGTTGGACAAGCAGCGACACAGACAGAAAGATGGAAGGTGTGACTGAGAGAGCAGCCACAAAGGGAAACGCGAGGAGGTTTATTTAAGAGAAAGGAAACTGATTCAGACGCTGGAGGATAATGATGAATATGCTCGTTTTCAAATAGGAAAATGAATGGCTTTGTTTCGCGCTGCGTTTCCCCACGCCTCTGAGGTCAACATCCATCTTGGAAGAAGCCCTAAGTGGCCCGTTCTGTTCTGCCAGAGCCCGACTGGTTTGATTATATTAGCTGGGAGGGAAAAGATTCTCCATGAAGCGGGAGAACAGCAAGACTGGCTCACATGCTCTGCTCATATCCATGACCTTCCAAAGACTTTGCAGAACGCACCGTCACAGAACTGCTGATGCACAGAGACATGGGTAAAACAACAACAACAAAAAAGAAAAAAAAAGAAAAAAAACCCCGGAGTACGTGGGTGATTAATGTTTGCTTTGACAGGGCCTTCTCGTGGGAAACGCAGGACGAGGGTGTAGTTTACAAAATCAGAAACCTGCTTCCTCTGCTCCGGTCATTACTCACAGGGCTCAAAGAACAGAAACGATTCGACCCCTGATGGAGCAAAGATCTTTGATTTCAAAGCAACCTCCTAATGAGAAAGCGCAGAGCACAGACACCCTTAGAGACTGCAGGACATTCCTCTGCATACATGAAAAGATGCAATTTTTTATTCTTATCACCTCTCTCAAGCATCGAAGAAACTTATTTTATCACTCTGCTTAGAGCAGATGGCAACACTTTGAATTTTCCAATCACTGTTCACACAGGAAAGTTAATGGTGTTGCACCAGCCTGTGTTTTCTGAGTGCATATATATTCATTTCTTTGTAAAGAAATAATAAATCCCAAAGGCTTTAGGACATTTCTGAAACAAGGAAGTCCCTTTTGTTCTTAGCCATCTTGGTCAAGCTAATCTAGATTAATATAAAATGAAGACAGTAAAAGAATTATGCAGGGCACGTCCAACACTACCCGCTGTTACAGAAACCGTGAACTATCCCTTTAACATTCATCCGCATTTGTGGATGTCGGTTTATGTCTGGCTTCTGGTGATTATAGGAGCAATTAACTTCATCCAGGATCTAATCTAGCCTGCAGATGCGGACCACTTATAGCTTTTAAACTTTTACGATGAGGTTGTGGAAGCTAAAAGTACCAAAACGCGTTTTTTGAGCTTTGGCACGTAAAACCAGTGACTCAAAACATAAATAACATGTTTTGAAACGAACTGCCAACTAGTCAGAAGTAATGATCCGATGTTTCTTCTTTTTTTCTTAACTATTAACTATTCTTCAGCTTAGTTAGCAGTTCAAACGACTTGTGCTCTAAATTTAATATGCTGAGCGCGAATGCAGTTTAGATCACTACAATGCCAAAAAAATATATATATACATAGCAACATCACTTTTCTTTAATCTATGTAACTTCTTATTAAGCATATTTTTTTGGCATTGAAACATGCGCCTGTCAGTGTTGCATTCAGCTTCCTGTTTCCTCACTTGTGCAGAAAAAGCCGCTATTTCTTTGCACCAACCAGGAAATGTTGACAAACGTGAGCAAAAAGTGAAGGAAAATGTAAAAAAGAAAGAAAGAAAAAAAAGAAAGAAATCTCACCGAAGTAAACCTCCTTCTGGCACTTTGGGCACTTTACCATCTTGCTGCAGTTGTGTAGAGATGCGCTAATGTGCAGGAGAAAAAAGCCGTTCCAGAGCCACCTGTCAGATCCGAGCAACCACGCCTCACTGTGCAGATGTGCGCTCCCCTTTTGTATTTATAGCCCGGAGGAAAAGCTTCAACTGAAGCGTTTCAGTTGAAGTGGGAGAGGCCTCGTAAGTGGGAGAGGCCTCTGCTCAATGCAGAGAATAAAACACTGAGCACTTCATGTACAGTAGGAAAACAATCCGAGCTATTAGACACTGCCTTTCTGTTCTGCAATACTTTTCATGAGAGAGTTGCGTTTGTAAAATGCCTGTGTTTCATTTAGGACACTGTGAGATTCAGATGTTTTTTTTGCATTATTATGAGATATGTAAATGTAAATAAGAAGACTGTAGTTTTATCTTTCCAAAGCCAGTCCTTGGTGAAATATGGAGAGATCCATAACGCTTCAGCCTTAACAAACAGAGTGACTCATGTTTCACATAAAGACTAAACAAAAGGAAAAGCCATAGCCTGCATTGCTATTGTTCTGACCTGGGTCAAAGGCAACCACAAAGAGGGAGATACACGCAATGTGTAAGAGTTTGTGAAATATAAATTCATTCAGCACATGCAAAGACTGTGGCTCATGATGTGCATGAGTAATGTAATGTGCAATCAAAAATAATGCATAAAGCAGGTAAGAGGCTAATGTTGCTCTAAGTGAACAAACTTCATAGTATGAACTAAAATAATTATGGCAACCCCACTCACATTAGCGTCATCAGCGATACCATTACTATTCCTTATTCAGTGGGAGATAAAATCTTCCTTGTGTTTCAGCAGCAAAGTTGCTTAGTTTTAATCTCCAGTTCAGGTTTAAAACCTCGAGGCAAACTTTTAAACTACTTCACATATTTTTATAATAGGACACAACGTTGATTTATCCAAGGGCCCAACCTACTACACACCCTGATGTATCATAGCGTGCATAGCATTCATAGCATACACATTCCTCTGCTTACAAATAATGTAACTGAGGTTATACATAAACCACTTCAGAATAATAATAAAATAAACCTGTCAGGGATTATTTCTTTTTTATATATATACTGTATATATATATTGGTTTGTAGAGTGACTGACACATTAAGCCCTGTTTTAACCTGTCACTGAATGGGATGGATCTACATCTTTGTCAGACAAACAGAACCGGTTTATTGCATTAACACAAAAATCTGTCATGTCTGTACAGAACACGCTGACATTTAGTCTACCTTTTAGTCTATCGTGTTTGCGGTGCATGTAGGTTAGCCTCACTTCTTTAAGACATCTAAACTTCAGACTGCTGTTATTGAGAGGATATCTCCATAGCAACAAAACTTTGAGAGTAATAAACAAAAAGCCTGAAGCATGAAATTGTGGCAACAGTTGAACAAATGAAGTAAAACGACTGTTAACTTTTTAGTTTTCAGTTCGGTCATACCCTTTGGCACTTTGGTGACACAAGAGCATGCTGCAGGCAGGGTGGGCTGGATGTGTTTCACCCAGAGCTAATTTGATGCATTAAAGGGCTTGAAATAAAACCGTGAGCCTTCTGACTGAAGTGTAATCGCTCATCTTCATAACATGATTCTCTTGTTGCAACCCATAACTTTAGGTGTTTTTCAAAACACTTAATATATATATATTTTCTTACAAAAAAAAAGCCTCAACCTTAATAACGTTTGTTCTCTTCTTCAACTGATCTGATTTTAGCTTTATCTGTCTTTCCATCAACCCTGACCACCTTAAAGGCCCCAACATGCCTTTACAGAGCAGTTATAATAATTTAGAGACTCATATTTAGTCTGAGTTAAGGGACATCTCAAGGCAATTGCTCATGCTGAAATTTACTTCAGAGGAGAAGAGGAATGAAAGCCAGTTTTCTGATTTTCATAAATTCCTATTAACACATTCAGAAGAGCAGTTACAATACATAAAATCCCAGCTTACATGGGAATTCTGACAAAATGTGTAAAAGCTTGAGGGCTATGAATGCTTTTGCACGCCTCTGTAAAAACCGATCAAGGAAGGTGAAACTAAACTGAATGAATAATTGTTGCTGTCATGTGATGGCAGAGGGGGGGGGCTAATATATTTGTCACTGCAACAACAAACACTAGTGATTTTAACTTTTAGAAATACAATAGAGAGAGAAAAAAACAAATTCAAATCAGATGCACATAAGAAAAGTGGACTAAAGCCATCAGATCCAGGCACAGCTGCCGGCCTGTCGCTTTGCTTCAAAGCAGTGCGGAAAGTTGATTGCATAATCGCGATGATGTCAGCGGCCTGTGGGTTTTGCGTAGTTCAGAATCTGATGTTTGGTTCTTCACACCCAATTCCAGGTTGACTTGTGGCTTTGTCTGTGTGGACAAGAAAACTGCTGTTACTCAATGCAGGTTTTATGTGTGTGTGGATGTGTGTATGTTGGACAGGTTTGTTATGGTTACTTTATGACTAAACCTTTACTAGACACACACGCAGGCACACCTTCAAAATGCAGGTGATCTCTGCTTTGATGAACTTTTAAAAGATAGCAAAGCAATGAAATCCCATGGGAACCAAACAGAAATATGATTGTTTGTTCGACTTGTTTTGCAAATAGAAAAGTCACGTTTTGTGTTCTGCTTTGTTTACCCTCTCCGAAGGATCATTGAAAGATTTTTCTTTTAAATATGTCATTAAGACACCACAGATTAGGCAGAACACGTTGAACAAAGCGTCCCATATTTTAAGGGATAAGCCAAAAATGTCCTTTTGACAGGAGGAAAATCCTAATAAATGGACGCAGCAAAAAAACACCCCAAAAAACACACGTAACCGAAATGTATTTTCATGCCGATATCATTGACAAGAAACCGGGTTATTTGTAAAAAGGCACGATGACAAGTCTTCGGATTCACGGTCATAAACCTTGGTTACACTTCACGCTGACAGATTTACATGATTGAGATTTATTAGGATAATTATCCAAAGTCCTTGGATTAAACGGATAACCTCGTAATTCCTTTTACGGGACGATGAGGCAGAACCTCTGGACTCCAGAGATTAATCATTATGGAGGTCTGTCTCTGCCACCCAGGTAGCAGGGTGGAGTGGGGTTTGTTGTCTCGTGTAGGATTAGGAGGAAAGTTCTGCTCGGGCTCTTAATCCAGCCAGGCTTCATAAAACTGAAGTTTTATAATAACATCTTACAGAAATCATCTCTGCTCTCCCCTCAAATTAAGCGAGCTTAACGTGGACGTTTCATGTTCTACATCACCAGTCAAGTACAGCATCTTCCTAAACCTCGACCACATGAAAGCGTCACTGAGCACATAGACCTTTTACAGTCTTCCTGCAAGCCACATAACACAGCGCAACGGCTTTATAAAAAAAAAAACAGCAACAAAATATGTTGTTTTTACATATTTGTGAAACATGTCTCCATCCATCCATCTTCTATATTCCCTTCTTCCCTTAGTGGGGTCGGGAGGTGCTGGTGCCTATCTCCAGCTAACGTTCCGTGCGAGAGGCGGGGTCACCCTGGACAGGTCTACAGTCTGTCGCAGGGCAACACAGAGACATACAAGACAAACAACCATGCACACACACACTCACACCTAGGGAGAATTTAGAAAGGCCAATTAACCCATTCAGTCATGTTTTTGGACTGCGGGAGGAAGCCGGAGTAACCGGAGAGAACCTGCACAGGGAGAACATGCCAACTCTGGGTTCGATTACCGGGGCAGGTAATTGAACCCAGAACCTTCTTGCTGCAAGGCAACAGCTCTACCAACTGCGCCACTGTGCAGCCCACAAGTATATCCTTGTTATCAAAATTAGTTATTAGCAAGGAATCCGTTTAAGAATCATACAAATGGAAAATAAAGCTCAGTTTGTTGCAGTAGATTTCATCTCAGCAGCAACTCGTAGCTTCTTAAAGTAACACAGTTGTTTGGTCTGTTTTCAACGACCCAAAGCGCGCCGGTATGTCCAACATTTTAAACCTTCTTAAGGAATGCCAGAGGAGGGAGTATTTTCTCACGGACATTCACCGCAGCGTCAGGACATTCACTTCCAACTTGTCTGGATGGAAAGATGTTGACACCACAGGTGTAGAAGTTGCTACGGCGATGGCTAAAAGAGTCTGGTGTACATGCTTCCAGCTGTGGATAATCCATCCCGTTACCCAACCGATGGACAATAGCTGGTGAAAGCAGGGATTTAGCTGTTTCTCATAGGCCATGTTTAAGCCGGGTTCGGCTGCTGGCCTGGCTTGGTCTCATGGCACAGCGCATACCATGAATCCTCATCAGTCAGCATGCTCAGCTGGGGAATGCACCAGGCAACCACTCTGTCAGGATAATCTCTCTGCTGCCATCTATTCTGAGTCAAATCTCACTCTTATCTCTGTCTGTTGTAGCAGAAGATCTCTGTGAAATGTGTCTAATACAAACCACCGGAAATATAACATGGGAAATGAAAATATGCAGGTGCAATGCTATTTGATATGCTATTGGCTGGATTTTGAAAAGCAGTTTATCAGGGAGTGCCATTTATTTTGCTTGGTTATCATTGGCTTTACCCCAAGAACATTGGAAAGGAAGACTGTATGTTAGCTAAAAATGGCTTCCAATGTGTGTGTTAACATTTATTTGGTATTGGAGCTATTAGAATAGCCTATTTTAGCACCTTTTTATTAGGATTCCAAAGTTTTTGCAGATATTAACTATTTGTGGTCCCTAACCAAAACATGGAGATAAAGTTCTGAAAATCCAAACACAGTGGACTCCTATCAAGGTTAGAGATACACATCCTAAAAGGTGTTTAAAGTCTTTAGTGTGCTATCCGAAAAGTTACATTTCCCACCAAAACCACCTAAATCTATACTTTAAACTTTTACACCCTTCCATCACAGCTTCATTGTGTCAAGACGTGACCTGAAGTGCCTCCTTTCGACTTGCCGTGAGACAATCGTATCGAGGTTTTATTACTGACCACACCAAAGGGAGGGAGGAAAAATAATCAGCAGATTTTTGGGTGAAGGCTGGTGGACAGATAAATGACTGGTTCAAGAGTTTCCACAATCTTTCAGGCTTTACACTTCGTCTCTTTCATGGCTGTTTAGATTCTCCTCGCTGTGTTTTCACGTTCCAGTCACATCTTTCAAACACACGCAAACTGTGAAGTGAAATCTGTGAATTTGCGCGACCGTTGGGACCCGTGAGCGGCTACAGAGGAAATGGAACATATTTCGCGGATTATTATTGTTTAATGTTGCGTCTGACTTGTAATTACATGATAGAAAATGTGTTAGAATTTGCTCTAATATTAGTCTGTGGAAAATGATCAGAAGCTGAGTTGAGTGGCCTGTTTGGTTTTCATCTGTGTGTGTTTTTTTTGTTTTGAGTTGACAAGAACTGCGGTGTAATCAGATACATGGATATAGAGCACAGTCTGTTTGTGATGGAAGCAAACAGTGGCAGTTCATGCATGAATGAGCTGCCTGGGTGAGTCCAACCTTCTTCCACTGCTTCCCCTTAAACTGCCTAACTTTAGGGATGACATCGTTTCTTGAAATGTACAAGAAAGCTGGTTGAGCGCTTCTGAAAGTAGAGCCTGAAAGTAGGTGTGGTTGACAGAGAACAACCAAACCCCGATGTTCAGGTTTTCCAAAACCAGCAGAGGAGTTTTCTGAATGCATGGGGGTGCAGAAAAAGCAATAGGAAACTTGTTTCAAGCAAAACTGACTGAGGAACACTCAATAATCAATCTGGTGCAGGTTTGCAGAGGGCAAAACTTTGGAAATAAATTGACACGCGGTCACAGTCGGCATGAATCTCAGAATAACTTTTAATCGTTTAGGTAAGCTGTTCTTTGACATTCACTCACTGTAAAACGAAGCACTTCAGGAGTATTAAGTCCCGGCATTGTGTTCAAGAGTTCAAATTTGATTTCAGATTTTCTCTAATCCAGACGGATCAAAATTCTGCATGCAGGAGAAATAATAATAATGATAATATTTCTTTTACTCTGCTCAGTCGGCGTGGGACACTCTACTGCTTTGATTCCTTCAGGACTATTCAAATGTCTTTTCAGACAAAAATCTGCTTTGATAAAATCTGCTCTTGTTTTTATCTCGTATTTCATTAGTTTTTTTTTTTTGTTTGATTGAGTCAAATTTAGTTGCCCGTTTTGTTGCTGTGTTTGCAATTTGTTTTATGAAAACAGGTGTCTCTCAATGAGACAATCTGTATAAATAAAGATAAAAAAATGAATTAATCAACAAAAGGCTCAAATGTATACATACACCCACACTAATATTCTGTGTCACGCAGCGGAGTGTTGATGTGGAGTGAAACGCGCTTCACAAACCTCAGCTAACAGGAGCAGACTGGCAGGAGCCACAGAGAGAGCTGACAATGGGCTGCGTGAGCAACATACGGTTCGGTTCATTTGGATTGCTGAATGCTGCACAGGTGAGTAAACAGCTGAGGATCAACTGTGGGAAAGCAGGTTAAGCTCTGATTGTGCTTCCCTCGCTCTAAACAGAACAAAACAGCAAGACGACGGATACGATTTCTGTAACTCTCCTAGGAGAGGAACGAAATCCTCACTTTCATTACAACAACACAACCATCAACCATCAGACGATCGATTTTGGAGAGTCAATGTCAAAAATCTTGATCTCAGTCACTGGAAAAATGTGGATTTAGCCAAACCCCCTCCGCCCCCAAAACTCCATCCATCCATTTTCCATACTCCCTTTTCCCTTAATGGGGTCAGGTGGGTTGCTGGTGTCTTTCCCCAGCTAACATTTCGGGCGAGAGGCGGGGTCACCCTGGACAGGTCGCAGGGCAACATAGAGACAGACAGACACACAACCATGCACACTCACACCTAGGAAGAATTTGGAGAGACCAATTAACCTGACAGTCATGTTTCTGGACTGTGGGAGGAAGCCGGAGTACCCGGAGAGAACCCACGCATGCACAGGGAGAACATGCAAACTCCATGCAGAAAGACCGGGGATCAAACCCAGAACCTTCTTGCTGCAAGGCAACAACTCTATCAACTGCGCCACTTTGCAGCCCACCCAAAACTCAAAATAAATTATTATTATTATTATAGAAAATAGGAATTATTTTGAAAATTCTTGCTGATAATGCATATTTAAACACTAAAAGTGAGGAAAAAAATATTTGTTATTTTATACATTGTGTGTAAACATGTCTTAAATTTCTCAACCAATGAAAGAAGCTGTAATAGTAAGATACTGTAATATTCACAACTGGACATAATTTATTCACATCTTAAGAAAGATTTCACTTGTTGCTTGCAAAATATGTTTTTGTCTTCCAACAAATACTCAAAAGATTACAAACATTCAGCAACCTGGTCACATGTGGAGCCATTTGTCTTGCATCGCATCGTTTCAGGGGACATTGTTCTCCTTTCATCTCGCTGAGTTATTCTTAGCTGGTTTCAACATGAATGCCCAACAATAATCCCTCCACAGAGGACAAGCTGTGAGAATGTTTCCAATCCTGTGGCTGAAAAATGTTGTGTTTTTTTCCCCCTTGCAAATTGTGCTCGTGTGATTTTTCTTTTTCTTGTCTTTTTCTTTTACATCCCTTGTAACTTGACACATTTTTGTCATTACAAAGCTGCAATATTGCTTCCCATGGTTGCAAAGCAATGGAGTATTGTCCGGAACCTGAGCTGGCACACATGTTTGCCTTGGGTCTCTAGGAGTAGCTCTGGGAGCTCATTCAAAACAAACCCGCTCTTTCACATCCGCACACTTGCACTTAGAAGTGCGTGTGTGCAAACAGCTGAGGTTGGGCGTTCGACTCATGGGAACTGGCGAGGGGCGGTCGGGTGCAGCTGGGGATTGTCAGGACTCAAAACAAAGCCGCAGACAGAGTTGATAACCCAGATTGCGTAAGAAAAAACCCCCCAAAAAACTTTAGGAAACAGGCTTTTTTTTTTGTGAATTCAAAACATCCATTTAACCCACTGAGCTACGGTAAACCATTGTCATTAAGGTCCATTTAGTGCTGGGACCTGGCAGGGCTTCAACTATTTAGCCAGAAGAAAATAAATAGATAAAAAAAAAATTCAAGTGAAAACACAGTGGTAAGCTGTAATTTCCTTAGCGACTGGTAATTGTTTATGAGGGTGGTTGTGTCCACTGCTATGGCAACCAAAAGTTCCCCAATAACAGGAAATGAAGAGGCTGAATGATTCTGAGATCATTTCCTCAAAGAGACAAAGCAGAAAATTCACCTTTAAGTCACATGCTTTCAGATCATGTTAGCTGAAATTGTACTTTACCATCTTAAAACCTTGAGTTTCGTCAGGAGTTGATGAGATAGACCGGCAGAAAGCGGGATGCGCTTGCAATTGTGAAGTAAAACAAAAAAGACACGAAGCCTTCATTATTGTTTACGCAAAAAATCTTAAAACCGCTGCATCCATTTGTCTTCAGCACCCCAGAAACAAAACAGAACCCCAATTCGCTGCAATTAAGGCTGAAATCGTGGCCCACTCCCCTCAGCTGTGAACCAGCTGTTCCCAGAACCAGAGATGAAGTTACACACAGATGGACTTTTAATTAACACTGTCATAATTTCATCTAGGGGTATGAGTAATCGCCCAGTTATGTGCAACACTGTGTTAGTCTGTCTCATGAAGCCCTAATAATGAAATTCATTCAAATATGACGCTAAGAAAAATTTCAAAGCTGCAAAATCACAGATAATGATGTGAAAGAAACATCATGATGTAGAGAGAGAAAGCCGTGCTGTCTGTGTTCGCTCAGCTGGAAGAAAGCAGAAAAAGAAAAGTGAAATAAAAAAAGTTCTTTCATTGGCAGGCAGAAGTTAAGTTATAGAGGAAGGACGGTATAGAAAAGGACGAGAAAGACCGAACGGCTCATCTTCACACAGCTGGTTGTTAGAAAACCGACTGATAATACACAGCATGACCTGTGAAGTTTTCAGTTCCTTATAACAGAAACCTCACCGCAGAGAAGCAGGATGTGAAACCGTTGGTCTGGTGTGAGAGTTCACGAGGGTTGGCACTCTGTAGACCTCAACGGTCGATCAGAAACCTGGCTAAGGATGTCTAACAACTCTGGGACGCAAGAACTGATTGTCAATTCGCTTTACAGTTGAAGGTTGAGTGGGTCGAGTCTATAATGTCTGAGAAAACACCACTCAGTATCTCTGACGAGACGAAACACGAGTACAAAATGATCTACTGTGTTTCAAATTTTCATAGTCGGGGGTAAACCTCTCAATTGCCTTGTGGCGTTTTCATTTATTCAAGCATCTTCAAGCTAAAGTAGGCTAGCTTTGCGTGACTGATAAAACTGCGTTCTCGGTCAGAGGTCAAGCCTGGAAACAAAGTGCAGCGTTAACATAAAAACAACTTGACTGTAGAGAGACAATCTTCTAAAATGATCATCAACAGTAGCAACAAGATAGAAAACACAGGCTGCCATTGGAGCATAAAACACAGAACATCATCATAAACATCTGGTTTTGCAGGCTGGCGACCCGGTTTTATCTCAGAAGGTTTCCTACATTTGCGTATTTCATTGCTCCTTCAGAACATGCGATGATGAGGATTTCATTTCAGTCTCAGTCATGCAGTTTGTGTGTTGACAGAGATTCTGGTGATAAATTGCATTCTTCCTCCCTATCAACATCCTCCGTCAGCCGGTTCCCGCGATGCCCCCTGAACTCACCGCAGCTTCCTGCTGTGCAGCGCTAAGCCTGTTTCTTTTCTCACATTAAAGCTGCAGCTTTTCTTACCTCTGATTCATGGCATGAGGTTGCTTTTGCGGCAACTCGTTAGCTAAATAGTACCTGCGTGCTGGGTCAAATTAGGGAGCATTTTAATCAAAAAAAAAAAAAGAAAGAAAAAAAGGCTTGAGTTTAATTTTCCCAGAAACAGCTGAGGCAGGACTTTGCCTTAAACCAAACCACAGCGCAGATCCCTTCAGCAGATCAGGAATGTGGAACAAGGCTGCATGTTTAATAGGGCTAAATGAAGTAGTTTTATTTGCAGCTCACGGTGCATTGTTCACTGTTTTAAAGCACCCCATGTATCTATGGAAAAATGTTGCAATAATAATAGCAATCACAGAAACCTTTAGCTGAACATTTAACTACTAGATGGTGAAACGAGACGAGAAGCAGAACTATTACACCTAATCCCATAGAGGACCTGATATAACCTCGCCAAAGATTCTCAGTTCGATTTAGGCCTGAACTTTGGCTAGGACTTTCTGTGAAATACTCTTTGATCTGCAGCAGGGCTGAAGGGGAACGACATGTAACGGTGGTGGATGTTGGCATCGGAACAATGATGTTACGTTTGATAAATAACCAAATAGCTCACTATAAATCCCAGATAATGCTCATCCTATCCAGATGCTGGAAAAGGCCTGAAATTCATTACTTCCATCTTTGGTTGGAAAAGGTTGCAGCTAGCTGCTTTTGGTAAATGTGTAAAGTGACTGTAGGGGCACAACCTGCACCACCGTCCCAAGAGCGACAAGAAAATAAGAGTTTCAATTAAAAACGAACACCGGTTAAACATTTACCCTTTGTTTTATTTGGACTTGATATCTTTATTGATGCCAATCAGCAATTAAACTTTTCCTCCTGTGATCACTTGGCTCCATGTTATATCAGACATCATTTTTTGAATCTTCCAGCTGCAATCTCCCGTCGGTCTTAAAACCTTTAACCTGAAAGTGTTAACTCGCAGTCACAGCCCTGTAAATCAGAACACACTGACAGATTCTCTGTTGGTTACTGCTTTCCTTTTAGTTCGCCTCTAAAAGTCAGAGAACCCGCTCCACACGTTGGGAATGTTTGATTTCGGTGCTCGTTATGTTTCTGCTCCCAAACATTTTGGAGGGTCAATAAAATAAAGTCTACTGGGGCATTTTGGCATATTTTGAAGCAAAGCTCATTTGTCCAAACGTTGGCAGTACAATTGTTAGACAGGGAATTGTTCACGTTGCACATCTGAAGCCTTTTTTAAAACATGTATATATTTTAAAGCATAGATCAAGTTTGGTTCCATGTGTAAACAGCTTTTTACTTCTCTACGGGTGGTTTTTGGTTTCTTTCATCTTCATCTCGGCCCCAATTTCGGGGAGATTTGAAGTTGTAGTTTAAGTACTACATCAGTTTTCACCATGTTAATTTAGCTACTCCCTGTTGTGAAAACGATAGGCCCACCTCGTTGCTACGGTAATGCATCAAAACAACTGTCTGAAAGGTAAAAAAAAAAAAAGAAAAACATAAATGGATGGAAAAATCCTTCCATCTGCACAGCACTATAAAGCCAGAGGAAATGTTTGCCCAACCCAAAAAGATGATTAACAAAAGTCCACAAAACCAAACCTAATCAGAGCCACTCCAACATAATCAGCTCACTTCTTCAGGGAATTAGACCTGCTTGTCCTGCGAAGTGCTTTGAGATGATATTTGTTGTAAATTAATGCTCAGTAAACAAATGATGTTTACTTTGCTAAGAGTCTTATCCTCGCGGTGTATCTTAAAGCAAAACATAATCTGGGTGACTAGAAGAATCACATCAGTTCTGCACTGTGTTTTTACCAGCAGGTTGGGCCTGCTGGTCTTTATGTTTGTCCAAACGTGAAGTTTAGGCAAGAACCCGACTATAAAAATCCCACTAAAGGGGAAGCAGTGACTAGAGGGAGTAATGATCTTAATATTAAGGTTCTTTCAAATAATGATTCAACTGGAAGGAGGAAACACCTTAAATAGGCCAGCAGGTCCAGAAGTTGACTCCCGTCTTCCACAGACTCTTAACAGAACCGCGCAGTGGTTTCCCTTTGAGTCCTTTAAAGGTTTCACGGTCGGTTGCGATCTCATCGGAGGCCGCACTTAAAGCCAGGGCGCCGTTAAAGATCACGGCCCCAAACCGCTTTCAAAGGTCGCATTTTTTTATCCTGTAAAATGTCACATGAATCCCACTTCAGATCAATCACTGGTCTAATGATTCGCAAAGTGCACAAGATCACATGTCGGCCCTCTGCCTCTCCTCGTGTGGCCTTTCAGGGCGCAGCAGCGGAGAAGAGACTGTAAAATTTTACTGTTCGGCACAAGTGGAAAGGACAGCAAATTGAAACGTCAAACTTTCGTCGTGGCTGTTTCGAATCAGAGAAGTGTTTTTTTATATTAACAGGCTTTTATGTAAGAAGCACCAATTTGAAAAATAGGCGTTGATGGTTTTCAATATTCTCCAAAAATCACATTCAGAAAAGTGTGGCAAATTTTCAACAAATATATATATTTATTTTATAGATTCACCTTGCATTGCAACCCCAACCATGTCAGAGTTGGACTTTGACTGCAAAGCTTTAACTGATATGTACGACAACACAGTCCGGCCAATACTATGTTTACTTTCATGCCGGTTTACACGTTGGTCAGAAAGTTTGATTTTGGTGTCACTATGATGACGTGACTGATGAGTGACTTGGATGTTTATGGATAACCAACCACTGGTTGCCTGGTAAGAAAAAGCTTCGTTTAACGGGGTCAGCGTGTTGGAAAAGGTGTCAAAGTTTAAAGGGTTTGAATCATTTTTCAGAGCGCCAAAAGTAAATGAGAAAGAAGGTTTGGAAATGTCTGCACACTTGATGTGCTCATACACATTAACACCCGTCTGATGGTTTAGAAAAACAAGCCTTTCATTCTTCCACTCAATTTTTTTTCTTCTTCTTCTTATGTAGTTCCTCATTTTTCTGCTCTTTTCTCACACACACATGCAGACACACAATTCCTGGTGTATTTTATGAACCGGTCAAAATGATTTATCCCAGAATTTCTCGACTACCAGAACTTTGAAAGTTTCTCTGTTGCGTCGATGCATGATATTTATGCCTCAGGCCTGCTGGAAAACCAATCAGCATCTCCTTTATGTGGAGCCCAATGCCAGGGAACATCACGTTCCACTCAAAGTACCCGTTAATCATGCCGTGTTCCTGTCTGCTTGACTGTATTTCCATAAGGTCTTATGAGTTTCTTCCAGCAACTGCACAATATACTGTACCACACCCAGTGAAATGGCAACCGGAGCGAAGATTTTCACTGTAAAAACAAAAAGTGATGAAAGTATGATAATGCTTTTATATTGAGAGAGGACATTTCTCTACTTCCAGAGCTCTGCGGCCGTTCGCATCTATTATAGTGATGCTTTTAGAGTGAAACGCCACAAGAATCTGTGGAAACTTAAAAACTAACCTTTTTTTTCACTTTAGTGAAGGGATTTTGTGGTCTTCTGTTTAGAACTACTGTTTCTCTCGTTGATCCATTTCCAGCCGGTAAATGAGAGCAGTGTGTGAGCTGAAGCCATCATATCATGTACATATGGACAGTCCTGTTACATTAAAACAAAACAAACAAAAAAAATAAGAAAAATGTCCTCCAGTGTGCTTATTTTTGCCATCTGAGCTCCAGATTGGGAGCTTTTAGCCTGACGTTGACCAGACCTGGAATGCTCTACTGCCCTAAAGCCGTTTTAGACAGAAACAGCCATGTTTTCAAATCTGTGCTTCTGATTTTAATAACCATCCTGTGGCTTCGTGTGTTTCGGTTTAAGCTGCTCAGAAACACCCCTGTGTGGGCAGGGCATCAGTGAGGGATCTGGATGCTGCATTGCTAAGAAGACCATATGGGAGGATGTGTTCAACCTCATAGTTTTCCAGGGACGTTTTAATATAAATGTGTGCTCATTCTCATCGCTAACACATGGGAACGGGAATGGAAACCTTCGAGGCGGCTCCTTACTCTCTGCTCGCAGTTGCTGGGGGGAAAAAACAAAAAAATGTTGTCTTCCAAGGTTTTAAAAGGCTGGTTTTTTTAGGTAAACATAACGTTGTCATGGTGAATTGGACTTTTATACTTGCTACAATATACCAAAGTCCATTCTGCTTGACAAGAGTGACGATTGAGTGTTACTTTGAAGTTGCTGGGTCATTTTGGGAAAGGTACACTCAGTTTCATGTTGTGCATCCAGGAGTGTGTCGGGTTTGACTGTAGCTAAATCCAGAATGGGAACTGAATGTCAGCTCTGTTCATTTAGTGTGGGATTAGTTGGTTCATCTTAAAACAAGTCCAATCTCAAATCAGAATAAAGCTTTTCATCAACCTTAATGGATTCTACTTGAACAAAAGTTAGCTTATCCTGATAATCCCATCACTCCGAACCAGTGTAAATCTGCTCTCTTCAGATCAAATGTAATTCTTGTGCTCCTTAGTAAATTGCAGCCTTCTTAGTTCTACCTACGCCGGTCATTAATCCCAAAATCTTCAAGTTGCCAGTTACTTTCTCTGCTCATGTTTAGTCAAGATCACGTTTAGGTGACTCAAGAATTTATCCAAACCAAATTTCTTCCACGTATGTGATGGTTCTTACCGCGTTGGAGAGATTTTAACCCAGTTTTAGTCATTTCAGCAATCTCCTTAGATGTTTTCCTTGCCGGTGCTGATTCTTCTGTCCCTGCCAGAAGGGTCAGGATTTGACCCTTCTGAAACAGATTGATATCTTTTCCTGGATGACTGGACTCATCTGGTTTGATAAATGAGAAAACACTAACTGTTTACCAAATAGATTCAGTCAAGATTGGAGAGAGACAGATTAGAAACATTTGTGTAGTCTCAGTTTGTGTTCCCAAGAGGAAGATCATTGGTGGCGCACCACCTCATTCCTGCATTTCCTGTTTATGTGATCATTGGCATCTTTTTTTTTATAGCAAATTGTATTAATAAGATACAATTCAATTTGAATAAACCACTTCTCAAACAAGTAATTTGCTTCAACCTTCAGGAAAAACTGATCTGGGTTTACACTGAGCAAAGATGCGAAGAGTGTTTCAAAAATTGTGAACTGTCCCTTTAATTTTTCTACTTGTTTCCTTGGAAATCTGCATGTGACTTTATTCATCCTGATTTCAATGGACATTAAATGAAGTTTGTCAAAGGAGAATGTTGTCATATCTGGAATTTTGAATTCATCTTTTGCTTTTATGATTTATTTTAGTGAAATGAAATGTGAGGGGAACATTCAGCAGTTTTTCATACTTGCAAAATCCTTGCAACATTGGGACAAAATAATGCACATCTCCAGTCGTGTGGGACCAGGAGTGGTAGGAGTTAAGCAAATTGAAAACTCCTTGAGTTACTTTGACTTATAATGAATAACATCTGAACCTGTTGCTGTTTGTTTCCAAAAATGCATAAATCCCCTCTCCTGTAAGTGGAAAAGCACAGTGAATCTAATGAGTCTTACTCATCACATGTGGAGGCAGGTTTCCTGCATGTTACTTTGATGGATTTTCACAGTAGGCAACCATCTTTCCAATTGGCAGGAGCTCTAAAAAAATCTTATGGCTTCCCCTGATCATTTTCTACTCAGTCCAAATAAAATATATGTTCTAGTGGTAGGGGGATTTTTTTTTTTTTGCGGTGCTTTTTGGCAGCCTCATCTAACATAGCGAGCCACAGACCAGCACATTAAATGAAATAATTATTTCTGCTTTATTTCTGTGAATAGCTTTGACATGAGAGCGTCCAGAGCATCTGAGATCCCTCATTGTCCTCCAGCGCCGTTCAGGAAGCAGAGTCGTTTCTTAATGCTAATTTGTTTCACTGTAACAGGAAGGAGCCCAAATCATTAAAAAAATATATCAAAGACATTCAAAATAACTTGGAATGCTTTTCGTCTGAGAAGCCCTCGTTGCCATGGGAACCGTCTCCAGATAACACAAACAGGCCCCGATTAGCCGTCCAGGCAAGAGCGGAGAAAATGTTTTCCCTGCTGATGGATTCTGGAGAGTCCCTGGGGAGGGTTTCCATTATGTGGGAAAGCTTTGTGACCACTGAAGAAGTCTGTGAAATAATATCAGAGCAACAGCTGGGGTATTTGCAGGCTGAGTGTTACTGGATAAAAATCTGATCTGTGCCTTGTTTTTTTTTCCATCCGCTATGCTGCAAATTTACAACAAAAAGGGAAAGGAAATTTTTCAAGAAATTAAACTGTTTGCTAATTCCAGAATTTTTTTTCCTGTAAAAAAAAAAAAAAAAAAATAATAATAATAATAAAAATAATAATAATAATTCTGTACACAAATTATTCACTTCTTATTTTATTTTTCCAAGATTATTGTTTTACAAAAAGGTTCCACAACAAGTAACATCATGGGTTATTAAATATTTCAATGGAATAAAGAAATACCTTAAATTTTAGGCAATGCAATCTACGTTTTTTATGTGCAAAAGGAATTTAATTAATTGCGCATTTGCATTTCTTCATGTATTTCTAATGTCAAAAAGGCTCAACTGGTTAAATAAAAAATCAACATAATGTGCCAACTTTTCAATTTGATTAATCCGGATAATCAATAGATTATTTGATTACTGAAGTAAGTGTATCTCTATTTGAGGGCTGCCCAGTGGCGCAGCTGGTAGAGCTGTTGCCTTGCAGCAAGAAGGTTCTGGGTTCGATTCCCGGCCCCGGTCTTTCTGCATGGAGTTTGCATGTTCTCCCTGTGCATGCCTGGGTTTTCTCCGGGTACTCCGGCTTCCTCCCACAGTCCAAAAACATGACTGTCAGGTTAATTGGTCTCTAAATTGTCCCTAGGTGTGAGTGTGTGTGTGCACGTTTGTTTGTCCAGTCTGTCGCTGTGTTGCCCTGCGACAGACCGGCGACCTGTCCAGGGTGACCCCGCCTCTCGCCCAGAACGTTGGCTGGGGATAGGCACCAGCACCTCCCGACCCCACTAAGGGACAAGGGTGTTAGAAAATGGATGGATGGTGCATCTCTATTTCCACCACAGTTTAAAGGTGCTGTCAGTTTTATATATGCTAACTGTGGACTACAGTAAACACGTCGCAATGCAGGGTGGAATCGTGTTTTCAGATTCTCACCCGACTGTCCGACTCTTGCTGCTGAAATCAAGACGGCACCGGACCAGGCAAAGTTTTTCCAATATGTTATTTTTCAATTTTGGTGAGTCTCTAAACTGTGGCGCGGCCCTCTGCTGCTGCCCATCTGTTGTGCATTTGGAGATCTGTATACAATGCTTACAACAAGTGGATTTTCAACGCTACTGCTGCATTTCTGTCAACTCAAACCAGTCTGCTGCTTTCCTCAGACACCCTCAAGACATTTTCATCCCAAAAACCTCAGCTGACACGATATTTACTCTTTGTTTTTGTTTTTTTGGAGCATTCTTTGTAAACCCAGGAGATGGTTGTGCAAGAAGCTCTCAGCAGATCTGAACAAAAATCCCTAGACCACAGGGATTTAATTTCCTTAAATCCCATTTCTTCTCCCATTTTGATGCTCAGCTTAAACTTCAGGAGGTCGGAGGTCGTCCTCTGCATGCAATCAGCTGCTGACATCCGATTGGCTAATTCACCAGTTGTCTGAACTACCGTCTGCTTCTGACCACATTTGTGGCTACTGAAGGGAACAAGGGCAATAATTGAAATCACTCTAGCCTGAAATATAAATAAATCTCAGCAAACCATGTGATTATTTAATACATTTTTTTATAGTTTGCAGAACTGGTTTCCTTATAAAAATAATATAATTTCCTCTCTGTTTCTGTGCCTCTGAACTGGACTTGCTTCTCTGAGGGGATTATAACTTTGTTTCACATCATAAAAACATATTTTCACCGTCTTATTCCCTAAATAGGTCCTGCATGCTTCCAGAGATTCCAACATTTCCAGCAGATGTCTGAACGCTTTAGCTACGCGACCAAAGCAGCCATACGGAGGGATAGGTCACTAAAACAAAATCGGGACACGTCTCCGGGGACTTGGTAGTCACTTTCTTTGGCAGGCCCCTCCTTTCAGCCGAAGTCCCATCGCAGTGACCATGATTGTGTCCTGCCGTCAAAGTTGGCCTTTTGCAAAAATCTACTAAATAAAAAAACCCTGCGGCTCAACTAAGACGGTGCTACATTCTTAGCTCAATTGTTTAAGCAGGCTGGAACGCCAGCAGCACTTTTAGGAGTCACCGAACATAGAATGACTCCAGGAAACCCAATGTCCCCTTGGGTGCGTCAATAAAAAAACCGAGCTGTACTTTATCTAGAGACATAAGAGTTTGATAGAGCTGAGAAAGTGAATACTGGACTCATCATGAGACCAGGCTTAGCTGCACTTGTAGTGGTTTTCTTTACAAGTTTTTGTATTATAGACACTAAAAAAATTTACTATGCTGCAAAAATTTAATATTTTTTATCAGGAAATTTGGGTCTAGTTTCCAGAGCAAATATCTGAGTACACTTGAGGTGAGACAGAACTAACTTGCAAGCAGCTTCTCAGCAAGATGTAAGAGCTTCTTTGAGATTCGTAATTGTTTAATACATCAGTATTAAACAATTACGAAAAATAATTGCTCTCTTGGCAGATTCACTTATAACAAGATATTGTCTCTTGTTATAAGCTAAATAATCTGCCAGTCAACCTAGTACTGTTTTTTGTCAATATCAAGTAATAAACAAGCTCTTATCTTGCTGAAAAGTTAGTCGTAAGTCAGGGTTTTTGTCGTATTTGACGTGTACTGAGATATTTGCACTAGAAACTGCGCCAAGAATACTTGGTAAGACTTTGTGTTTTTGCAGTGTACAGTACAATAACGCTTCATTTTGCTTTTCTTTTTCCATGTGTTTTCACCTTTTCTCGTCAATCTTCTCTGCGTATTTGGACTGCGTGTAATAAACCAAAACAAAACTGCGCACAGCAATTAAGATGAAGAAATATCACACATCGTTTTTTTGTTGTTTTTCTTTTAACAAACACAAATCTGAAGCATTTGTGGTGCTTATTAATCCTAATAAAATACATCAACGTTTTTGGAAAATGACTATTTTCAGAAGTCCAACAGGTGTTCCTGTTTTTTTTCTTCTCATAACATCAACCAAAATGAAAGCATTTTGTTTTTCTTTTGGAAGCTCTTTAGCAAGGAGGAAGCACTAAGTTCACACAATGTCATGATGTTACTCTAGTCAAATATCCAAACCATATGTAAAGCAGAGCCTCCATACTGCTACTAACAGTTGAAAACAGTCAACATGGGTAGGGAAATGAAAAAAACCCACGTACGCCGCTCAGAGGTCAGCAGGACTGCAGAGAAAGAAGTGTAATACAGCCCCTCTCCACCATCCTTCAGGAATACTCAAAAATGGAGAGAATACTTTATTGTTGACATGTTCTGCTTTTTGTCTTCTAAGCCCTAAAACGGAGAATGGAAACCAGCAGGAAGCACAGCAGCAAGAGACCAACATATGGATCAGTGGATATGAAAATAAGATTAAAAAAAAGGGGAACTAATCTTAGGAACTATCATCCATCCATCCATTTTCCTGCACCCTTGTCCCATACTGGGGTCGGGAGGGTTGCTGGTGTCTATCTCTAGCTATCGTTTCGGGCGAGAGGCGGGGTCACCCTGGACAGGTCGCCAGTCTGTCGCAGGGCAACACAGAGACAGACTGGACAAACAACCATGCACACACACACTCACACACTCACACCTAGGGACAATTTAGAGACCAATTAACCTGACAGTCATGTTTTTGGACTGTGGGAGGAAGCCGGAGTACCCGGAGAGAACCCACGCATGCACAGGGAGAACATGCAAACTCCATGCAGAAAGACCAGGCCGGGAATCGAACCCAGAACCTTCTTGCTGCAAGGCAACAGCTCTACCAGCTGCGCCACTGGGCAACAAATGTTCTTTTTTCTATTGTTTTGAAAATTGAGGTTTAACTTTTTAATGTTTTAAATCAGTTAAACATATTGGTCTGCTTTCTCTGTATCTCCGTTCGCTCAACAAACCTGTTGTGTTCACATCTGGAGTGGGTTGTTTTATCGCGCCTCTCTTTGTCCTGAACATCCTATCAGATGATGAGCCCAATTTCAAAACGTGGACATGAATACAGCAGCATCGTTTTTGTCGAGAGAGCAGGAAACCCGAACCCCACAACCTCCTTGCTGCCCTGGCGGCCTACCCAACCTGGGAGGCAGCTTCTCCGGTTCTAGCCCAGAGCAACCCCACATCAACCACCAGCCGACACAGGTGGGCTGCCTGCTGTTTCAAACCGAGGAGCACAGCAGCGGAGAGACATGAAGCCATGGCAAGCTGCCACTGCCGCGGCGGGAAGCCAACTCTTCCCTCCCTTCACCTCCGCCTCTGAATCCCCAGCTCCCACTTCTCTCCCTCAAGGCCCGACCATCCCACGATGAAGGCATGTTTTTATCATGCTTTCGTTGAAGGGAGCTCCACTTTTAGCTGATAATCTGTAGTACAAAGTGCCTGCATGTCCTCATCCAGCATCAGGCTACCTCACTTTTTCTTGGCTTGTTACTGCTGGTCAAAGACAACGGGGTCGGGTTTTATTTTCTCACACATTGTGAACACGATTTACAACCTATTTGGCTGAAAATCGGTTCGGTAATTGGGTTGGGAAGTGATCGCGAAAAGAAGCAGAGTGAAAGTAAAGCTTCGGGGAAGATGCATTGCTTTCATAGGAGTCTCCTTTCTTCAGACGTCTCTGAAGAAAATGCAGAGACAAAGCGCCTTCAGGAGTTCACTGATGTTGGATCAGTTGTATAACATCCATCCACGCCCATCAGGCAGACAGGAAGCAGCTGTGAACCCAATCACATGGAACGGTGGGCCGCCGATCATCGCGTCTACTCCGACTCTTTCCCCTCCTTTGTCAGCGTTTCCTGTTTTTTCCTCTTTTATATTGCAGCTTTCCACTACCTACGTATAGCTGATCCCGTTTGTGTGCCAGGTTGGTATGACTTCAGTGTTATTCAGCCAAATGAAAAAAAAAAAGGATTTCCAAACTATGTTACTCGAAATTGCAAAAGGGAAACACATCTCATCATTATTTTTCCAAACAAGTTTTACGTCAATCATGGGATAATTTTACACAGCAGGGTTGGGTTGTGGCTTCGAACCAATAAGGTTGGGAAGAGATGATAAGAAGGACAAAATGGATTAAAAAAAATAGCTGGTAAATATTGTATTTACCAATATAAATTCTGTTCTTTCTGTGATAAATTCTGTGATTCTGTTCTTTTACTCTTTAACTAAAACGAAATGTAACCCTGCTTTTCTCGGCTTGCTGATAGGGCAGGACAGAGAAGGTTTTTCCTCTGCAAAAAAAAAAAAATGTTTGAGAACTGATAGAAAAATTCTCAAACATTTTTAAAGATTATTATTTTTGTTTATTCCTATTTCAAATAAGATTTTTTTTTTAACAACAGGGAATTCTAAGGTCATATTTCTGCCAGATATGGCATCAGTCATAATTGTGGTGAAGGTGAGAAAACGCAGGCAGGACCAGGATGTGGAATGAAATGGAGGTTTTATGATGAAAACTGACACGAAGCATACAGGGACGACACGACGCAACCAGGGTAAACACGACAAGGCATCACGATGGTGGACTTAAATACACAGGGAGGGCAATCAGTGAATGAGACACAGCTGGGAATAATCAAGGGGAGCAGACAGGACAACACAGGGACTCACAGATCTCACAACACACAGAAAACCTAAAATAAATTCACTCAAATCACAACAGCATCTTCTGTTTGCAACATGTCGCATGATGAATATATGTAAAAATGCAGAACAAACACAGAGAATGAGGCATTCATGGGGGTCTCTGGTTGTAACAAAGTTAGATCACATTTCCTGAAATGTGGAGCACTTCCTGAATTAACTAAATTTGCATTTTGATTTTATCTCAGATTTATTCCTGGAAAATTTTATATTGAAAAAAGGAAGTGCAAGAAATTGTAAACAGATGGAAACAGGCACAAGTTTTGAGCAGTGATGCTATCCCTTTTGCCATTCACCAGTGTCGCTTTCAGCTCAGCTAAAATCCAATTTAAACGTCCAGCATCTGGAAAATGTATGACTGGAAACACAGGAATCTTTTTTCCGGTGCAAACAACTTTACTGTGTTGCTGTTTCTTCACCTCCCAGTTGGACAATGAGCTTCAACACCTCACTGAACTACAATAGGACACCTTAGAGCAAAGCATGTTCATGTGTTAGGATGGCCTAGTCAAAGTCGGTTTATTCTGAAAAGCTGAATGCCAAACTTTTCTGATTTTATTTGTGAAATAAAATATTGAAAACCATTTGTCCTTCCTACTATGTTTTACAATTAGCGGCTGCCCCATCTAATAAAATTCCAAAGCAGATTAATTTCTTGGTTGCAACATCAAAAAGTGAAATACATTAAAGTGGTATGAACACATTTGGACTAGTATCTGTTAAACTGAGGATTTGCGATCCAAATGGACATTAAGGGCGCCTGAAGAACCCAAACACTCTCTACTTTAAACTGTTAATGGCCCAGTTCAGTGAGGCTGAAGTTTATTTATTATAGCTCTTGAAATCTTAAGTGATTACCAGTCTGTGAATGTGGGAGCTATCAGCTCCAACGCCACCAAACTCTTATCTGTCAGTAAGACCAGAAACAAAAACAATGACCTAATGTGAGACAAACTGCAAAGCTTCTGAAAAGCAGAGAGACAAAGACGTTTTGTTCTTTGGCGTGCTTCCAGAAGTTCTGTCATTTTGGGATTTTGTAACTCAGGTAGCATATTGTGAACACTGTACAGTTTGTGTTTCCAGCGTGAGGGTGTCCATCTGCACTCAGACTCAGAGGGCACACCTGCTTACGTCACAGTAGCTTCCCTCATTGTTGGGTGTCTGGTGAATGTTTAAAAAAAAAAAAAGAAGTCTGTGTGTGCACAATGGGCCCAGTGTGAGGCTGTCAGGCCGGGATGGAAAACAAGCGAGGAGGAGCGGTGAAATACCACGAGTCGCTTGTGGATGTTTGTGGGAGGGAGGATGAGAGACGGTTGGAATGTCAATGAGCTGAGATGGCAGATAGAAAGTCAACATTAGCACAGCGCAGATAAGTTACATTTTGCAACTTCAACAGGTGAGAGCTACAAGCTCAAAGGCCAAGATCAGCTTATTAGAAAGTTTCACTTTAATCTTCACTCTGTCTCTAAACCAGTCAAAGCTGGATACAATTTGAACTTCTTGTTCCAACCCATGAACTTTGCCTCATTTCTACATGCTCCTGCATGAATGGCACCCAGTGCTAACCCCTCCTTTGGACACTTTCAGCCACTACAGCAAGCTTTGAAAAAGTAATTCCCCAGTTTGGTAGAGCTAAAGATAGAAAGATAAAAAGAAACTAAATGGTAACTTGCTCCTAACTCCACATGGGCGTAGTATGACTGATAATACTTTCAAGCATAAAGCAGGCGTTATCTTGTTAAAGTGTGAGGGTGTCAACTTGCACGAGTGTGAATATTATATATAGACTTATTTACTTAAAATAAGTCTATATCTTGCTGAAAAATTACTTTTTAGTTCGTTTGACATAGAGCAAAAGTACTTGGTGAGATTTTATGTTTTTGCAGCAGCTCTTATTCTGGGCATAATATACACAAATGGGAATACCTCCTGACTGAACCAACATCTGCAGTTAAAATCTAGTCAAAATACATGTAAATATTATAAATAACTATGAATAAGTAATTGATTTATTAAAATGCATTAATTACTGTCAGTGACTCTGCTTTGTCATCTGTACTTGGATCTCTACTTGGATCTCCTTCCTCCTTCCCCTTAACTTCAGCTTAATAACATGGAGTATCAATACAGAATAATTAATGCTGATCTGATTATTATTATTATTTTTTGGATTAACCAACTAATAACTGGATATATAAAAGATGCTTAATTCTTCTTCTTTATTACAGAATTTGATATTAGGTGAAGCTAAAACTACCACTTTCCACTATCTTAAACATAAATTGTAACACAGTTTTGACTTAATTACTATTCAGGGTTTATTGTTCTTTCTGTAATTAGTCTTATTTTGAGTGTCCAGTTAACGATTTTGTCGACCACTAAATTTGCTGACGATTATTCCAACAATTGATTCATCGCGATTAACCTTTTCAGCCCTGGGTGGAAGGAAAGATCTACATCCTGGTTCTGCAACTGATAAATCTTGTGCCACACGCTGATGAACCAAATCCAAAATATGGGAAGTTTTGAAGCCTAAAGCGGGTCCCAACTCATTGTTAGTAAGATGTACCTAATAATGTGGCCAGTGACCTGCTCTTGACAACAAAATTGAAATAAAATTATCATTATTCACCACTTTGTGTCTAATTCCGACACTGAGCGCGCGCTCCGGATGTGCGCGAGTTTACAGTGAACGCGCGCGCTGTGGGCGTCTCTGCGGCTCCGTTTGTTTCTGTCTGTTTTGTATCCAGGCAACGGCTCCTCGGAGTTTTCAGGGCTCTGCCCAAACCAATGAAGACTGGAAACGACTGAATACCGAGGTGAATAGTGGAGGGGATGGGGGACAACTTTATTTTGATTTTCCGTGCTCATAAATCAGATCATGATGCAAACTCAGTAACGTAAACGCACCTGTATAAAGACGAAACTTTAACAGGTGATGCAAGAGTGAAACTGTGGAGGAAAGTCGTTCTTGTTTTGGTCGGTCACCATGTATGGAAATGAAGCGACAACGATGACGTCTAGTCGTTTCTAATACTTTGTGCTTCTTTTGGGAAACGAGGGACCGACAGATGAGGTTTTTGTCGTGAATGCATGCATGCATTATCTATTCTTCACTGCAGGATGTTTCTGCTTTAACGAAAACAGACAACAGTGCTATATCACATGGGTTCACGCAGAAGTCTGCATTCTGGGCTGAATGGGAAGAATGCAGCCCGGCTTTGTTTTGGGATGTCTCGTGAAAACAAGCCACAGTCCAAATCTGCTGTTTCACTTTTAATGTTGACAAAAGGAAAAAGAAGAAACCTGCAGCAAGTTTAGTGTTCGTTTATTGCAGTATATGAAAAGAAAAGAAAAAAAACCCATCTTTTGTAGCACAGAAACATAGCTTCTGAAATAAAACACATTAAAATAAAAATAAAAACACAAAGGCCGTGGCCCAGTGAGTTTCTATGAAGCCCTACAATGCACAACAAACAGTGAAGATCGTACATTAATACTAAAATGCACATTCTTACAGAATGACTTGTCCATACTTCTACAAGCTAAACTAGCATATTGGCTAAAGGCAAAAGAACAAAACAAAAAGAAATAACGCATCATATCCTGGAAAACAACAGCAGGGTCATTTTTTTTTCAAAAGAATAAAAAAATCTTGATCATAAAAGATTTTGTACAGCAGGCATTGCTTTGTTTAATCATCTTCATGATGTGTTCTTCCTCACAGAAGCTAGTAGTACAATGGACTTCAGTTAAAGCAATAAATACCCACAGCCCAACCTTCTCCGAACTTCACCCATATCATAACTTTTAGGAAAATAAAATCCCCAAACGTTTACACGGTGGGGGAAATGTTCACCATGTTGAGCTTAAACGTTTGCAGCACCTTGTGAAAGGATCAAACTGCTGGCTTATGCTATAACCACAAATTTCAGTGTTTATGTCGGGTTTTTATCTGACAAACCAACCCCAAGGTGTGTTAAAAAGAAAATGTTCATGGTTTTGGTGCATTTATAGTCAGATCCTTTAACTTTAATACAACTAAATAAAATCCTAGTCAACTAACTGCCTTCATAGGTTACTCATGAGACAAAACTAAAAAGCACAACGTTGTTTTGGGGCAGGTGAAACACCGATATATGCCACATATTTTTCAAAACAAATTCAAAACCACAGCTCTTCTCATTTCAATTTAATATTAATCACGACAATAAACCTTGTGGTTGTAATGCAGCCAGGCACTATATTCCGAACTTCATTATTTTATTATTTTTTTGCATTATTCTAACGTGTGAAATTCAAATCAAACTGATGTTTTAGAGCATATGTCAGGGTCACCTTCGTAATACTTTTTCCCACCTTCTCATAATGTGTTCACATCTCTTCCCTCTCCTTGTAGAAACGTTGTCACACAGCCAAACTATGAATATGGCGTTTGTAAAATAGAGAATTACTGGCACGGCGCTCCAGTCCTCAAGACCATCTGTGCGTGCAAAAGAGCCTGCGAGGTTGAATTTCTCAGTCTGTCGTCAGGCGGCAGTAAAGCAGCACCTGAGAATCCCTTGCGGTCAGATTTTTATTTCCTCACATATATCCTCAAGTAACCCAGAGGACAGATTCGATTAAGTTTTGCGGGGTGAAATATGTGAGACGGGGAGATCTGAATAGTCTCCTGATGTGAAACCGCATGCGTTACATTTACAGTGTAAACGTGGCAACAGCTTTAGTTTTTGTGGAGAAAAAAAAAAGAAAAGCTCACTGCAAGCAACATAAACTTTTAGTTTCGAATGCAAATATCTTAGTACACTTAAAATAAGACTAAACCAACAATAAGTATTTTTTAAAGAAAGCTACAGGAGCTTGCTTTAAGAAATGATTCCCTAATATTGATAAAAAATAAATAAATCCACTAGCAGATTTTTTCACGTTTTAAATGAAATAATTTGCAAGTGGCTCAAGTACTTTTTAAAATCAATATTAGGAAATGATTTACTTAAAATAAGCTTATATATTTTTCTGAAAAGCTACTTATAAATTATCTTTGTCTTATTTCAAATGTACTTCCACCAGAAACTAGACAAGATATCCTTCGTCAGATTTTTTTAATGTGCATTTTATGGGATACTTTGACGTGTCTGTGCTCCTTTCTGCATCCGAGTTCAGTTAATTTTCCTTCATGCTGCTTTATCTGATCCTGGGAACGGGAGAAGAGCTGAGAAAGGGAGTCGCAGCCGACCGACAGCTGCCTCAGGTATGAACGGACAAGTCGGGAGGAGGGGAGAAAAAAGGTTTAAAAATTCAGCTCATAATTCTGTGGGTGTTGGCCAGTGTAATGTAGAGAAGAGGAGGGTGAGGCTGAGGGGGGGCAAAAGGTTCAAGGCTGGGTCACTGCACTGGGCTCCTTGTCATAGATGTAGCTGCCCACACCGCCAGTGTTGACGCCTGGAGAGACCAAAAAGGGAGAACAGCGGGAGAAGAGTCAGGAGGGCAGCAGAGAGGAGGGGAGGGGGCGAATGGGTGGGGGTTTTGGGGTGGCGGGTGAGGGTGGGGGTGGGGACAAGGTAAAACATCAGCAGGACAGGTCGCTGCACAGTCACAGTGGAAAAGGCTTTTCAGAAACACGTGTGACATTCTCTTTCAAGTGTCAGTTGGAGATTCGTGGGTCGACAGCGCCCCCTAGCGGTTACCTTTGGGTCCAAAGAGGACGGCGTAGCAGGGTTTGTGGCAGTAGGGCTGGCCGTCATGCTGAGGAGGGGGGAAGAGACGACGACAGTTAGTTTGACAAAGTTAGTCTGAAACGGATCAAAATAAGAAAAAGCTAACAAAACTCTCACAGCTACAGATTAACGTTACATAAAATCAGACTGCAGCTGATATTAGCCTCTACAAAAAGGCAATAAAAATCTTCTGGCGAACCAAATTTTGACCTTTTTAGATTTTTTTTAGATTTTTTTATTAGAGAGCTTCTGATTTTAACAATCTACGAGACAGAAGGTGATTTCAGACGCAATAAAAGACTTGAAGAAGTTTGCTATGGAAATATGAAGTGACCTTTTCAATTCATTCCTCCTCAGAATAGCTCATAATGTTAGCATGGACGTGCAAACGGTGGGGATTTATACTATCAATATTTCTTACATGCTACTGCCTAACTTGATTGTGGTCATTTACGATGTTAGTTTTTATTTGCATTTATTGTTGGAAAAAGTTTTTCCGAATCCATTTCGATATTCCATAAACAGCTCAAACGTTTTGTTGCAGCCGTACAGAATTTAAGGAAGGACGAATTTGCTTAAAAAAGAAAAAAAAACAGCATACCAGTGTTTTACTTTTAAATAATCTTTTAATTTCACCAACATGTTTCTTCTGACTAAAATAAATATTAACTTTTTAAGACACAACATCAGTGTGATGGAGAATCTGTGTAGGAACGGTGACGGCAAGAAGGACAAGAGGAGACGTGCAAAAAGCATCAGCCGCCATGATGAAATTAATAAAATTTTTTGATTTATTATTGAGGAGGGCCATAAATAATTGTCAATACAGGTTTATGGGGGGTTTTTTTATGTAGAAAATGAGTCCAAACAGATGCTCTTTTTACATTGTTCATTATCTTCAGTGATTTTCTATCAGAAACAAACTTCTCAGTTGAACAAAAATGTGCATTTTTACATCTAAGTCGGCTCAAAGTCTATGATGTTTTAATTTAGTACTCTTAACAGTACTTTACTACGCTGCACAGTTGAATTAATGCGTGCCGTCACCTCTGCGTGGCTGCCAGGAGCCAGAGTCTTGCTGCACCTCTCGCAGCGCAGACAGGGCCGGTGCCAGTCCTTCCCCAGGGAGGTCACCTTCTCAGCTGAAGGGACGGAAACCAGACGCATATTTCATACATCTGCAAGACGCCTCGTTAAGCGCTTTGCACGTCCGCGCCTTTTTCCTGTAACGTTCTCTGCGATCGTGGAGGTGTTTTAACGACTCACCGAAGTACACCTTCTTGTTGCATCGGGGACAAAGGTTGGCCTCGCCGGAGAAAGTGGTGATGCCGCCAGCTGCAGAAAATTAAAGGAAATGACACCTAGAGGTAAGTCTCTAAAGAACAAATGTAAAAAAAAAGAAAAAAGAATGAAAACTGATGAATGAGTATTTGTCTGGTCCTGCTAGGTGTGAACTTCAATAATAATAAAAGCAATAATAAAAGGACAGGAAAGAAATGTTCTGTTTTATGGATTTCAAGGAAAGCTTACATAAAATACCCAAATATTGCCAAGTTAAAACTCTTAACTCGTTGCTTCCTATCAGACTCAATCTTAAGGTGTGCTTTATAACAGTGTGAGATGACGAGACGGTAAATGGCAGCTTCCATGTTTTCCACACAAACATGAGGCTCAGTAGACCGACGGATACAAAACACTCAGAACCTTTCCACATTTCTCAGTACATTGGGATTTTATTTGATAGCTAAATACAAATTAGATCTTAATTGCAAAAGTGGAAGAACAATTAGAAAGGATTTTCAAAAATGTTCACATCTAAAAATAAAGAAAAACATGTATGCATTTGTATTTATCCCCCTTTATTCTGATGCCCCATAAGTTCTGTGCAGCCAGTTATGTGCTGCATCTAATTTACTAATTAGGTGCCCAATTAAACATCTAACTTTCCAATTAGGTGCCTTAGAGGGCATCTGATTACATAAAATCCCTGTGTGTTATGTAGTCTCTGTGTAAATCCAGCTGTTCTTTGTTAGAGAGGATTAGTGAACAAACAGCGCAATGAAGACTAGAAACACTGCAGACAGGAGGACATTATGGAGACGTTTGAGGTGGGGTTAGGTCACAAAGCCACATTTCAAGCTTTGAACATCTATCAGATCTTCAATCCAAATTAATTGGATGAATCGATTATCAAAATGATTGCCAACTAATTTAGTCGATAACTATAGATTAAAAAAAGACATTTGCTGAGAGAACAATATACTCAGAGCCGTAATTAAGCCAAAGCTGCACGGAAATATGTATATTTTGTTTTTAAGATAAAAAATACCTTTGTAAACATGTCCTACCTACCTAGAACTCCTCAAATGACAGTTTCAGCAAATCATATATACGTATAAAAAAAACCTATTAACAACCTTTTCAAACTAATTAGTTGATCTAATAAATAATCAACAAATCCGCACTACACTGACTGTATTAATGTTGACATGTTGCTATAATTTGTTCTTTTAGCTGCAGATGCATATTTGCTACAAATGATCCAGCATTCACAACATGATTGCTGTGTTACTCTGTTTTAGGCAATAAAACGCTTATTTTCTTATTTTAAGAAAATAACTCGAATTCTTTGTTTATTTGCATCTTTTGATGTATTTCCAATATTGCACAATAAACAGATCAAATTGTTAAATGAAAAATCTGCAGAATGTGCCGATTTTAAAAAATCAGATTAATCGTCGCAAACAATGGGGGGGGAATAATCGATTACTCAAACAATCATTAGTTGCAGCTTTCATATCCGACTCCCAAACAAAGAGAACGGTAGATTATTTTCTCACTTGAATTTTAAACCAACAGCAGAATTTTTTATGAACACTGCATCTGAAATACCTTTTGATGGCGCCTTCGGTGCGAACACACGCTTCTCTTCAACTTTAGTGGCTGAATCCCCACCAATGTTGTTGTTGGCTGGAGCATCGTACACATAAGAACCTGCTCCTCCAATGTTAACACCTGGGGTAGAGTAGGAAGGCAAAAAAAATATTTGGAAATGTAGTTGATATAATATTCATTTAATGAATTATCCGCATTAAAATGTTCCAGATTACATTTTAGTCTAACAGATACAGCTGTAAGGAGCTAAATATAGAGAGCTGCATGCATCTACTCAACAGAGAAACTCTGCATAAATAAATCAAATGGGTTTTTAATAATGTAGTGGTGTGAGAGGGAAATGCGGTTCACCTTTTGGCCCAAAGAGGGCAGCATAACACGGTTTGTGGCAGTAGGGCCTTCCATCGTGCTGCAGGGAGAGACAACATATCATCGTTAGCAGGAGAAAAAACTTGAGCACATAAAACACACCCATCTGACGCAGAAACAAAGCTGGACATGATGTGTGTGTGAAGTCATAACGTTCACACACTTTCTCGGTGTTAAATATGTTGCAGATGGAGGAACATGTCCAAAAATGGAGCGTTTTTTTATCCTTCTGCCACCTAATGATGAAGTCATTGTCACAGGGCGCTTTAACCCAAAAATAATGAGCGCTACTGTAACCAGGGAACTGGTCTCTGTTGATGAATCCACACACACTTCAATGGGAGCTTTGTGTCTGCACATGTGGGACAGACATCATGTTTCCACTCCCAAGGAAAAGGGGGAGGGAAAAAAACCCCATCCAAATTGTGACTTAAAAGGTCTTGAAGCCGATGCACACTGGGAATGTGTCAGCTGCCGCAGAAACATGAGGGGCCATCGGTCTGTGCAGGTTCCGATGCCCATAGATGAGAAAAATCACCGAGCAGGTGGCGAAACCTGCAGGGTGATGAGTGGAAAACCAGCCACTGCTCACTTTGCCATGGCCACCTGAGCTCTTTTTTTTTTCTTGGAGGACAGCGAAGAAGAAAGAGAAGATCGCTCTGTGACTTTAATAATGCATCATCAGTGACAGGATCAGCTGTTGTTAAAGCCGCCACACTCTCCCTCTCGCCCTCGTGTTCGGCTTTTATGAGAGTCGCAAAGGTACGGAGTCGGACTCCGACGTCTTTCTCAGGAGCCGACAGTACGGACAGGATGCAGAGTGAACTCAAAAATGGATTCACCACTACATTTGCATTTGCCAGCAGTTAACGTCCCACACTGTCTCACACACTTAAGATTGGCTTCAACTCTGTGCTCCGATTTCTAAACCACTGCTCACCTTCCAGCTGGTAAGTCAGCTCTGAAGGTTTAGCCGCTTTACTTCTTATTTTTTTGCGGACAAACTCCCTGTCATCCAATTCAGCATGAGTTATTACTTCATAAGGCTCCTATTTATTAAGTTAAAGTTCATGTTTCTTCTAGGATTTCCGTTGTGTTTGAGCCTGATGAACCCTGGAATCAGCAGTGGCTCAGGAACAAACAGAACCATGTTTCCATCCTGTATTGTCTAAGTTCAATCATTTTAAATGGCTGGAGATAAGAGCAGTGTGATAGAAAGAGTTTACATTTGAGGCACAGTTAGATGAGCCTCGTAAAAATATTTTGACACGTTGAACTTTTCCAGAGTTTCTCACATTACAACCAGAAACCTCAACGTATTTTATCAGGATTTTATGTAAGGGAACAATAACGTCCATGACCCTGATAAATGAAAGGACGCCCCTAGCATGATCCTACCAAAACCAGTTTTTCACATTAGGGGACTTTTTGTTTCATTAACTAGATGCCTTTTGTGGCATATAATTGGTTATTTAGGTGTCTTATTAGTAAATGAGTTCAGTGCAGCCAATCTTAACCTACCTAAAACGAGAGAAATTTGTTCTGATTAAACCTCAGAAGGTGAGATATTTGTTATTTTAAAAAATGCGGTTTCAACTGTAAGCAACGCTTTCTAAACTTAGGCTTTTAACCAAATGTTAGATTACACTTTAATATTAAACTGTGCAGCTTGAATATCAGACACTTTCAATAAAATAAATAAAAAACACTGCTTATTATAGGTTACTGGGTTTGCAAAAACTGATTTAGCTCCACTGTTCCTGATTATTCTGACATTTTTAAGAGCCGTTCGTGAGTGTAACGCCATCATGTGTGTGGTGACCCGTATGGGCAGCTTCACCAAGGCCCATTAGGCTCATGTGACGACTGCCGACCCCCTAAGTGATGCAGCTCATCCTAAAGCAGCTAGAAGAGCCACTGCTCGTCAGCAAAGTGCCGAAAGCTTGCAAATGTAGATGAGAAGCAGACCTGCAAGTCGCTGTAGTTGAAAGCAACTGGTAGCTTTTATTCCATTTGCAAGAAAGTGAACATATCTGAACATAGGGGTGTCTCACTTTGACCGGATTGGAAGCTGTTAAAGATTAAATCAAACATTTTAAACCAGCACATGCGCTAATTCGTGACCATTAGGATTTAGATATGTTAGCTGAGTCCAGATGGTTCTGATGTTCCAGCAGCGTTGCGTAAAAAAAAACAAAAAAAAACACCTCCGAATGTGCTGGAACAAATAAAGCCATGCTCTTTCAGGGTCAACAACGGAGACTTGTCACGTCGCATGTCGGAGGTCGCCTCAGGGGGAAACTACTGCCCTCGTTTAGCCCACAGACGTCAGGCCGCTCTGGGCCACATCCCGTCCCTCCGTCTCCTTTTAAAGCAGCGGTCGTCGTCCTTCTGGGGGTTCATAACCTTCCACATACCGGGCCTGAGAGGATAATAAACTGCACTCCCGGACAATCTCTTTAAAAACGTCTCTTTCCAGAAGAAACGTCACCCGGCCTTGAGTTTCCATGACGACGATCGAGCAGAGATTCGTTTTTCTGTTAAAGTAAGAGTCGTGGAGTGGGGAGGGACTTGGATGCCCTCGACGAGCGGAAGATGGCGGGAAGAGTGAGTGCGGGCCTCGGAGAGAGATTGTGTGCGACTACAGTACTGTAATCATGCAGAGATTAAACAGCAGACAAGCATCCTTTGGGGTTTGTGGGGGGGAAATTGCTTTTGTGTCCAAAGAGGTTGAGATCACATCCTCTTTGACCAAAAAGGAAAAAAGCGGAAGAACAAGAAGAGTGTTTAAAAAGAAAAAAAAAAACTAAACATAATTGCCCGGGTCATGAACGGGTAAATCAAAAAGGATGAGATGAGAGAGCCCTCAAAAGACAGAAGCAGACAGTGAGCAGTGCAGCGTCAGGGGAACCTGACTGAGATGTGATACTGCAGCCTGACTATGCAGGACAGAGAGGAAGGATCTGAAATCGGCTCATCCTGCAGGGCTACAGGCAGTAAAACCTCCCATGAGGAACCAACATATCGACAGACACCACGAGACACACAAAACAGGCCCGGAAAACCGAAAGCACACACAAATATATCCGATGGCAGATGCACAAGGACTGTGACATATCATGACCCAGAGAAGGAAAGAACCACTCCGATACTTCACAGGACCTTTTAAAAAGAGACTCAAGTCTCTGGTGTTACATGAAACTTCAGGTCCAAAAGGCCAAAATTAAGAGGTTCTGTCTGAAAGTCAGATAATCACCAAGCATCAATCGATTCTGGCTCTTAGACGTTACAGTAGCAATCAATGCTACGACATGGCGCTGTAACTACTGCGCCATGTCGTCTCGTTTCCGGTGGATTTTTTGACACCTGGTGGATTTTTTTGACACCGGTGAAAAAAGCAAACAGAATAAACTGGTCAGCCACGGCAAAAAACACAAACAAACTTTCTGAAACATCGTCGTCTTCCCAAAAAGTAATGAAATAACTCAAAGCTTACTACAAGGTTCAGGGCCACAGAAACGTATGAAACAGGAGAAACATCTTACATTTGTTTTGTCAGCATCCGGTTGACTGGAACAAGCTGCAGCCAGCTAGTAACATCTGCTACATCTTGACCATTTAAGTCAATCAGTGTGTGAACTTTTGAGAATGTTCATGAGGAAGAACGTTTCAGTGGTGCACCTCGCATCTAAAACATCCTGCAGTTCTTTCTCCTTTGATGTTTTACTGTCTCGGTTTTGAATTATTCCTTAATCTTATTCATTTAAAGTGTCTTTGTCATGATTTTAATGATCTCTTTTTAATTTGCAACAGTTTGATCCTGTTGCACCGGATCAATTGAAAGTTCTGGGCCTTTTGAGGGTTGAATCAAAAAATACGAGTTTGCACATTAGAGCTGCAGATTTCAAGAAAGTCTTAAAAAAAACTACTGTTCTTTAGCTTTTAGCTACAGTAGAGGTTTTTCCATTGTTATTTTATTTTTTATTTTGACTTTAATCATTCTTTCATCTGGTTGTATTGTCATGTGTTATCATAGTTTATATTTTGGTAAAGTTACTGTGTGGTGTTGTTCTACTTTGTGCAGCACTTTGGTCAACTGTCATTTTAAAAGTATAAGAAAAAAAGAAAAAAAGGCTGACTTGATTTCTGTTTTTCCTGGTAAAATAAAGGTTAAAATATCAAATAAATAAAAAAACATTAATGAATAACGGTTGAAAGAAATGAGCTCATAAAGCAAAAACAGCTCCTTTTTGCGACAATGTCTATACTGCAGTCCTGCAAGGACTGGTAGAGCTTCAAACACATCCAAGTGATTCCACACAGAAGCTTTTCTCCACAGTCTGATCCCACTGACCTCTGCATGGCCTCCTGCATTCAGCAGCTTGTTGCAGCGGTCACATTTGAGGCACAGTTTGTGCCAGTCCTTCCCAAGCGATGACACCTTCTCAGCTGCAAATCAAAGACAAAAGACAGAAAGAAGAGGGATCAATGCAAACATTCACATCAAGAAACATTTGTGCAGATTACTGTGAATAATCCCACCCTCCCCCCTGACTCCTCTATCAATTGTGCATGTTTGTATCACAGAGCGCCCTTCAATCAGTCACTGCAGGGAGGAGTGACGTCCCCCATTGCTTCACTGTCTACAATAATGATTGGTTTGTGCTGCGTTGTCTCTGGCCCCGATGGAGATCCTGTCATCACGCCAACAGAGGGATTGTTTTCTTGGAGGCGGGAACAGTGGGGATGCCTGTGTGCAATACAGGATACGGCGATGATGTCATAGCCGGGTTAACCGACAGCAGCGTTAGCGCCAGTCCGTATGAAACAGCGGGGGGGATCCATATCTAACCCAGATTCTTTGAGTAATCTATTAAAAAAAACACACAAAAAAAAAACATACTCCCCTTCCCCCACCCTGATGCACATGACCCCTCACCCCCATTTCAGTCCATTTCTCCTGCCGTCGCCCGTCCAGACTGGCGAGGGACCCTCACTTTCAAACAACAAATCACCACTGCCTCCAAACAATGGGCCCCAAGGAGTCGTCCTGGCAGCAGAGGAAACACCTTCTCTTATCAAGGAACAGCAAAAATAGCCGGATACTTCGGCCCGTTTCCTACATGGCCCAAAACACGCAAACATGTGCGCACGCAGCCAGCTTATATGCAGACATTAAGGCATTCCTCTTGTTCCTCCACACTGTAGCATAGCTTCATGTTAAAGTATATATTTATATTTAATACTGTGTCTGAAGTGGGAATGTAAATTTTTTTTGGATGATAGAAAGAAAAGATATAAATGGCATAGATGCACAAATCAGATTTGTGTTTGATTTTTGATCTTGATTTCTTTTCACAGCCTCTACCTGCCTACAAAAACTTCAGTGCCTTTTCTTTAAAAAATAATATTTAAATGCCATTGAAAATATTTCTTTCAAGCATTTCCTGATTTGAGGTACATCAGGAGCTGAGGGGACGTCACACTGTGTTGGTACAAAACAAAAACAGGATTTTGCTTATTTAAAACAACCCATAATTATTACAGATCTGACCTATTGAAATTACTGCAATAGGAAGTAACATCAATGATGTTATATTAGCAAAACTCTGAGGTTTACAAGACATTGCCTGCATTTCCAAATCTAGCATTTTCTATAGCAGACGGTTTTCTTCCTACATCTCTGCACTGGCTCTGCACTAAGTTTGAAGCGTCTCACTAATACCCAAAATAGCTTACTTTGAGGGTTCCTTACTCAGTAATAACTTCCACACTGCAGAGTTTTGTGCTTAATGCAATCTGGTATTATTATTCAAGACGGGTATGTTCGCTGCTTGGAAAAAGAATGTAATTTTGAGTTCCCAATCATCTAGTCATTACTCAGTACAAAGTGAGCATGAAAATATTTTTCTAACACAAAAAATATATGTTAGCATTAAAAGATGTTATTTTCTAAGAAAGTTATTCCTGTAAAGAATAAACTTATGAAATCTGTGTCTGGGCATTAGATCTATTGCCACATGACTTCACTAAAACATTTATAAAAAAAACAACAAAAAAACAAAACAAAGTTCTTCTATTAAAAATGCATAAAACCCACAAACGCAACACTTCTTGATTGTAGAAAATTGGCAGGTTTATAGCTGGACTATGTCTCCTTTGACTGACTCTCAATGACTTCTTTGTAAACCTGATTAAATCAACTTCCCTCTTTGGGTAATCAAGTTAAATTTGATTTAATATAAATTACAAACGAATCAGATTAAATTATCTAGTGGAAAGAATTCCCTCAGGATTGATTGGAGAGATGAGATAACGCTGTTCTTTCTCCAGTTGCACTCTCCTAACTCTGTCAATTAGGACAAATGGATCACAACAAGACCTGGGGAAAAACTCACACTGTGCGAGGAAGTGGGATGAAAAAGACCAAGACCTGGACAACTTATTAAGTCCAGCAATTTGCGCCGCAATTTACACAACAACTAATTTTTTATTTCTTAAACCAGAGAGAAAATATATTTCAAGCTAAAAAAAGAATCTGCCGTTCAACAGTTTTTCAAAGCATGTGTCAAGAACAGTGTCAAACCACACTGTTCTGGCACAAATATAGTCCTTGGAGCCACAACTCTAGTAAATGGAAACGCACCACCATATTTAGATTTTTAAGGTCGCCTTTAACAGAAAACAAATCAGATTCTTGACAATAAAAAATACCTTTCCAGCAGGAATCTGTGAAATATTATTCACAAACTAAAAAAAAAAAAGATGGAGCAAGAACAGGTCCGCTGCACAGAAAGCAGAGGTGAGCACCAGGTTTGCTTTTGAAACGCTGTCCACCCCAGGATAATGAAACAACTGAAATTGGAGGTTGAAGGGAAGTAACAAATACACACGACTAAGAGAAAAACCAAGACACAGTTCATGCAATAACATGAGGTGACCGCAGTTGTTGTTTGTGAGCATAAAGTTTCTTACCTAAGAACTCTCTGCAACTTTTACATCTTGTTATGCAAAAACCCAACTGTAGACAAACTTGTCTATAGTTACATAGGTGTCAGAATGACATTTTGACAACTACATTGGTGAGGTGAACGAGTAAAGGAACAGTCTCACTTATGTGCAAAAAAAAAAACCCATATAAGTGCTTCCTTTCACTGCCACCATATTTTAACACATCCTCAGCAACAGTGCTCACCAGAATCTTAAAGGAAATTTCTCAGTTTATCTGAGAGCTGCACAAATGTTCTTTTTTAACAATTTTGTCAAATTGTCACCAGCGATATTTTTCTTTGTACATTTGTACATTAGCAATTTTATATAAGAAAGTGTGCATACCCATAACATCTGTCCAACTCAGTAATTAGTTTCCCTTTTCGCTACTACTTCAGCTCGAAAATAGTAAAAACAGGATGTGGTCAGATTCTTTTCAAAGCAGATTTGCATCATTTCCTTTCATGTGTGAGGTCACCATATGACCTTTCAAATGTTGACAGAATGGCGCAGAAACGGAGTACTGGAAAACTGCCTGCGTGTCCTCTGGGAAATCTATCTGTCAATGACTCATTCACAAAAACGGACACAGACATTTAAAAGTCAGAGAATGAATGGAAACACACTTCAGGGGGACTGCTGATTGCTCTCTTCGGATGTCCACTGTTTAACAGCTCCCACTTTGAAAAAGACGCTAGTCTAACAAGAAGGATGAGCTCATCTGGCGTATTAAGTGAAAGAAAAGGGAAGGCAGAGGGGGCTGGCGTAGATGAACTGAGTCACTATCTGCCCCCATCATTCTTTATTCAGTCCAGACTAATGCACCAAGAAACAAAATGTGTTGCATAACAATAAACAATCACGGTGAACACGTGGGAACAAATGGTGCAAATGCATCCTCTTGCCTACATGAGGGTAAAAGCCCCCACCGGTTTAAAGCAAACAGGCTCCGGCTCACAGGGGGAAACAACTTGACAGAAACTCACGTTGGAAATGTCAACATTGAAGAGGACGTGCCAGATCCTGTTCACTCTCTATCCAAAGCCCACAAAAAAAAGGGGGATTCCTGGGCATGTTGATGTAAACATAGGAAAAAAGATCCCAAATGAAAGGTTCTCATACATCTTACCTGACCTACACTGACAGAGCCAATGGGGAAATGGATCACTGGATCAAGAGTAGAAAAAACTTCTACTGTGTAAGAAAAAAAAATTTACACAGCTATTTTGATCTGTAATGAACTGCAAATAAACGAGGCAACAAAAGAAAGCATCTGCATGTCGCTCTAAGTCCTGCATAATATGATTTCACAAACGGTTATTTCTGGTAAATTGTAGTCAAATGATTTTAACTAAGGAGAATAAAAAGGTCCATTCAACATCAAATAGACTTAGCATTAGCGAGCATGAACTACTCGTGATTGGGTTTGAGATCGTTCGAGCATCCATGCCATTTACATCACAAAAAGCCTCCTGGAGGTCTTAATTTAATTCTCCCCGTTTGCTTCGGTTGTGAGATGCACTTTTAGTCTAGACTGCCCTCAGACAGAGTTTTCCATGAAGGCAGCAGCTTGGGAACAGACCTGCAACAAATGGTCCACAAACACAGCATAATTGGACAGAGCATTAGGAAACGGAGCACTAACGAGCAGCCTTCTGAGGGGAAACATTAAGCCGCATTTCTCCCAATGACTTAATTACCTTTCCCTGATTGTCAGCAGTGACAGAGCAGCTGCGCCGAAGCTGCCGGTGGACTCGGGTTTTTTTGGGCTGGGGGGGGGTAGAGATTGTCCCCGTTTTTCTCACGAGTGATCAACAAGAACAAAATTCACACAACCAAATTCACAGCATTTCAAAAAACAACAGGAAGCTCTGTCAGTAGATCTGGGTTTGGAAATCTAATATGTGTGTTTACTTATCACTCAATAACTCGATAAGGGTGTGACAGGCGGAAATGTCATTTGCTTGACAAGAAAGAGGTCAACAGAGCTTTCTGACGAGGAGCTGGTTTCTATAAGAGAAAAATCTGGTTACCATTTGGATTCATCAGACAGTAATAACAAGCTACAGCCATGATGGTTCTGATGCGACAAACGTAATGATTCACCTAATGCTTCACCCGGCGTTTTGTGCTGTTCTATTGCAGCCTGAGCTAACTCGGACCCATGTGTTCTGCCTTTTCTGCAATAAACCCAACCACACAGCCATCCCTTCATCTCCTTCTTTACCCTCTTCGTCCAACTAGAAACAGCTGTGTCCACACGGGTGTTTGTGATTTCAGCGTGATAACTGTGGCTCCACACACCTGAGGAACAGACTGGAGGCCACTCAGCTTGTGTCCCCGGAGAAACAACAACTGACCAGAGCGAAAAACTAAGCACCCTGTGTTTTTCTGTCTGCATCCCAGTTCCGCTCTGTGGAGGAAAAACACCCTCAAGCACGTCTGACCTTTTCCTTCACATAAAGACAATGGGCATTCATGCACCAAAGGAAAGTTCTCAACAGATAAATATGCTGTGAATTTAGCACGTTCTTTTTATTGTCTGCTCATTACAAAACATTCGAGGTGCAAAAAGTTGTACAGTGCATTCAGAGGTGAACATTCTTAGGTTAATTACTAAAATCAAAAATAACAAAAATGACACACAGACCAAGTCTGTCTTTTTTTAAATACAGGGTTCCTTCTAATTTTATTATTTATCTTAGGAGGAGAAAACATCCATTGACTCACAGAAAAGTATGCACAAAGACATAATTTTCTTTTTCAATATATTTTAAAATATCTAGTAAATAGAGATGTGAAGAGTAAAACACCAACAAGAACACCAATTTAAAACAATTACATAAAAAAAGCAATAGAGAGACGGTGTAGCTTAATATAATTTAGGAAGATGCAATTACTTTAGATTAAGTTTAAAACTGATTTCTGGGAAATTTATCCTGTAAATCCCCCTCAGTTTTATTTTTAGTTTGGCAGCAGTTTTGGGATGTTGCTAAATCTGGTGAAAGTAACACTGAGCTGATCCTGATGGCAGCGTTAACCAACACAATTGATTTATTTATGGTCGTGTGCGCTCGTAGCTCCCTGAGCGGCTCACAGTGACTGTTCAGGGTGGTTGTTCTGTTGCTTCACAGCTACTAAAAACATCTTTTTGGATCCAGCTCACTCCCTGTGGCTGATGCAATCTCATGGCAAAACCAGCAGTGGAGGTCGTCCATCGCCTCAGACGAGGCGAGGTTTCCTCTCTGGGCTCACACCCCGTCGCTCCTCCCTTTGTGTACAAGCGAGGCCGACCTTGTGAATCCCGCTGGCTGATGTAAATGGACTGAAGTTAACGTGCATCCTGCCTGCGCCGACCGGCAGACCCGCAGGCGAAGCAGCTACTCGACCATCCATCTCTCTTTGACTTGTTCCCCCCAATGCTGGTTTCCCTGCACCGAAACCGAATCTCTTCTCCAAGAAAATAGGGACACAGTGTCCAAACTGCGTGCCCTTCAGAAAGATTTAGTGCTTCTCAAACAGGAAGCCGAGTCGTTTCTATGACTTTGCATTGTGCAGCAGATAGCTTTAATTTGATAACGAGTCCCTAAAGGGAAGACATTGCATGAGAGTGCTATAAAGTGCAGACAGTTTTAAGTGAGTCTTGAGGCCTAACTGCATGGACTGCATGTCTATGTGGCAGGATGGTAAAAAGAAGAAGCTCCAGAGTGTAACAGGTGAAGTTCTAACTCAATGGAAATTTCTGTTTACACTTTTAGTACAATTAAATCCGGTCCTACAATTAGAACACTAAAAATATTGTATGAGATGCATACAATTGTCATCATCTCAATCATGTCCAAACCAAGTGTACGCACCATTTGCACAAATTAAAATCTGGAAGACCTCAAAAGGCATCAATTTGGGAATGTGGTGTGTTCCCAAATTGATCTTTCCATCGGATCGATTGGATGCTTTGTTGTCATATCTGTAAAATGGACTCCAGCTATTTCTCTTTACAGTCGTCAATACGCCCCAACCCCAAAAAACGAATATGAACCCAAATCTTATCAAGCACCTCAAAGCATACAATACATGCAGGAGACATGAATACTGATGCTAATCTGAAATCTTATGTCACTTCACTGTGGTCAAATTATTATTGTTTTTCTCTATTCTGCACACTTGTTAATTTTTATGAGTAAAAAAGAAATTGAGGGAAAAATGAGATACCAAGCTGTCTATCTATGACTTGTTGTTTCCCTGGGGTATGAGCATGACGTGACACAGCCCCCCCCTTAAGGCGAAATGGGGTCCTAATATGTCTGGTCTTAAAACAGAGTAAGCAGGATAACAAGCTCACCTCCTAACAGTGGACATCCACTGATTACCTAAGGGTGGTCAGTTAGGAACATGTTTATAAGGTAGATATTTTACTGCACCATGAGTGCTCAAACCATGAAAACAGCATTGTTTATAGTGCACACACCAGCAACACCACCTCCTGTATGTATGCAGCATTATTGGATACTGAGCTCCAGCTTTTCCAGCTTAAAGTCCGACCTCAGGGGGCATTGTTGTTGATTTTCCGGAAATTCTGAAAATGCAACTTCCAAGTACAGAGAGAACAAACCATAATGAGGCCACCAAGTGCCTGGAACTATTAGGCACTTGGTGTTTTTCTACATTTGGTATGTAGAAAAACAATCTACATACCAACTGGGAGAGCAATTGTTTCAATAATGCCTTGAACCCAGATCAAGAAGGTCCTGGGTTCATATGTCGGCCTGGGGTCTTTTTGCATGGAAAGAGCAGGTTCTCCACATGGATGTGAAGGGAGAACTTCACGTTAGGTTTAACTAATCTCCCTAACTTGACCTTAGCGAAAGTCTTTTTGTCTTCTGTGATGGACTTATGTTGTATTCAGGATGTGTCCTGCTAGAGATGGGTACCGACTCTCCGACCAAACCTTGCTGGGATAAGATGATGGATGGATGATACGTGTCAGCTGGCTGTGTGGAAGTTATGCCAAAGAAAGCTTTTTCTTTCCCACCATCACAAATGTAAACATATTAAGTTTTTGAAACTCTACTGGGAATTTAACTGGAGCTGTGTGCATAAGTCTGTCACAATAATCAATAAATTAATTAATCGCATGATAAATTAAAACAAGCTCAATAATTTCCATTGGCATGCAATGGTTTATCGTTTTCTGTTTTCTTCTCTTTCTACCAAAAACTGAATGATAAAGTATTCAATTTGGTGTTTTGGTTTCAACCAGCCATTTTTTAAAGGTAATCAGGTATCGGTTATCGCAATAATTTCTGGGACAATTTATCGTACAGCTAAATTTGTTATCGTGACAGGCCTGTGCCCTTTAAAAACAAGACTGGGCATTTCAGTAGCCAACGCGCCAACGAAAGAAATGCCACTTTCTGTGTTTGTTCTAACCTTGAGAAATTTTACATCCATTCTGTAATAGCAGGCGTACCAATATTTGTGCCAACCTCACCTCTCATCCCACTTCAGCACAGGGAAAATACAGAGTGCATTAGGATGAACAACCGACTGTGTTCCTGCTGTTGCGTAACAAGTCAAACCACAGCAATGGTTGTACCTTTGTGCGAAGCACTGGTAAAAAATGAGCCGTCAGCACCAAGCTTAATGTCATCTCCGTTAGAGGATCATATTTGTGCCTCATGAAGGCAGAGAAAGAGGACCCTCGATGACTGCCGCACAGGAGCTGGTGGGTTATGCAAGTCCAAAAAAGCAGGAGGAAAAAACCTAAAGAAAAGATGTTACATAACCGAGAAGGCACATTCACCCAGCCCGCTGGGCAGCCAAGTGGAAAACAGGGTGCTGTAGCACTGACAGAAAAGTGGGGTGGGATAAATAAGGCGTATTGTGCGGGATACAAGTGGGAATAAAAGAGGAGAGGTGTGTGGGAAACGGACCGCTGGCCTTTCGTCCCCTCGGTCTGCTTAGACCGAGGGGACGAAGGTATTCGGGCTCTCTGGATGAGAAACGTGCACAGAGCCAGAAAAAGCCCTGTGTGAATAGAGATGTCGCCTCTCATTAGAATGCATGAAGCACTCAGGGAGTCTCCGCTTAAAGAAAGGCAAAACCATCTCACCCTGCTTCCCCCATTCTGTGCAGTTAGAGCGGAAAGGAACGAGAAGGAGGAATTACAGATCCTGGGCCGCCACCAAGAGACTGAGAGGAGTCGGTGGATAAAAGAGAGAGAGAAGAAGCTCACACAGGAGCTCCATTAGTTCCCATTAAGTGCTCGTTTATTCAGTTAGCGGCACAAAGATGCATTGCCCCTTGTTTGTCGTGCAAACGATACAGATCAGCTGAATTTAGGCTTGGACTCCATCACATGGCCTGAATTCCCACTGAGCCTGGCTACATGTCTGCCTAGAGTCCCCCCCGGTGTATTATTACAAGCATTTCTGTCCCCTTCCAGATGTGAGGCCACAATGTGGACATGTGGAATTCAACCAACCATACCCATACAATCCCCTGAGACGATCGCATTCTTTCAATACCAACCCTGACAAGGGATTTCCTTTTTTTTTTATTCCTGACGTTTTTCTTTTGGGGTCCCTGAAAGCAAATCAGTATTTTAAGTGGCAGAAACTCCAGAACTAGAGGTAACATTTTCCCCTTATGTTGCAATTAAGCTAAAACGTCAGTGCCCAATAAAGCTTCAACGGAAAACCAGAAGAATTTCCATCCCAGCCGCAGCTCACCACTGCCCTTTGAAAGAGCATTTCTATTTAGAAAAGATGAAGAAAAAAATATTTGGAGTTAAATAATGAATCTACTGTTGCTTAACCCCCATACTGAGGGAACCATATGGAGGGCCAGGTGGGTTTTTAGAGGGTGAGCAAGTAGCTGCTTTTTAGAACACATCCCAAACCGCCAACACATGATGAAAAACGAAACCTAAACAACACAGGAAATAGACAATTTTCTCCACCAATGACAAATTTTTGAGAACATTTGAAAAAAATTAAAGGCGTAGATGTGGAGAGAAGAGAGTCTTTGCTTGGGAATTTCATTGCATCATATTTGCTTTTTGCAGACAATGAGGTTCTGCTGGCATCCTCAGCCAGAGACCTTCAGCATGAAAGCAGTTCAAAATAGATATTAAAGAGCTGTGAAAGTAAACCTAAATTTCTGAAGAAAAATAAAAGATGGACTAGGCGGTCAGTCTCTGTGATAGATTTCATGTTTCTTGCCATCTACCACAAATAATAGTAGAATTAATAAAAACAGATGGGCTAAAATTCCTTCATAGGGAGACTGGGCTTACCCTTTTAGATATGGTCAGGAACTCAACCATTCAGGAGGAGGTCTAGGTAAAGCCCTCGATCCTTCACATTGAAAGGAGTTATAATCTATAAGGGATTCAGATAATGATCTCAAGACTGACAGCTTGCTCCTTTAGCCAGGCGAGCTGTGACAAGAGCTGCTGCTTTTCCACATTGAAAGAACTCAAACATAGGAAAATCTGGTTGAACGAACAAAGCTCTTGCTTTTCCATGCGTCAACAAGTTTTGAAAAAGGACCAAAAAGCAAAGATCTCAAACTACTGGTCTCGCAAAACCCCAACATGACATATAGTTCATGACCAAACACACAAACACACCTTGCATATAAATGACTGAGATTAGCTTCCTTCATTGGTTGGCTGGGCTCACCTTTAGAGATAGGGTGAATTATCTCGATTTTCTAAGGGGATATCTCAAAGTTGAGCCACTGCTGCTCCTCATAAAAAGGAGTCAGTTGATGAAAGAGCTAAGCCAAATAACGAGGTTCTACATTTCTTAGAACTGTGCAACCTTCTCCGATCACAATAAGAGTTGGATCAAGTCCAGAAGAACAGAATAGGAGAGGGTGGGAGATAAGCTAAGGACCTCCAAGTAAAGTCACCAGTCCGCCAGGGCAAAAGGAGTCCTCTGAGATAGCGTGGGCCTCTGATAAAAAGATCTCCCTCTAGAGGTTTTTCGGCCACTTAAAACTCAGCTGGTGAGTTTTAAGAAGACTGGGGAGAAGTCTTCTATATCTTCCTAGACTTTTTACCTTCAAAGCACCACAACCCCATAAGGGGAAAACAATGGACAGAAGGATTGATCATCACAGCCACTCATGTCTGCTTTGTAACTTCTGCATTCCTGCATACTTGTTAATTCACACCTGCTCAGAATTCCTCACCTCTTTCAGGGGCAATGTAATTGTAAGGAGTATGTGTGTGTGAGTGTGTAGGTAGCGCTGCTGAACTTATTTTACAGTATCTGACCGTCATTAGGCATGCTGTTACTGCTGCAGGACAAATGTTACTCCCACCTGACCTCTCCCATTCCTCCTTACGCATTTCACAGCCACGCTCTAAAATGACTGAAACATTAATATTGTCATTACCGCCTCCCTCCACTCCTCCATGATCCTCCTTCATCATCTTCATCACTTGCTCCACCCAGCAAGACACACCTCACACAAAAATAACTGACCCGGACCAAAGTGCGTTACATAAAGACAAATAACACACGCCAACGGGGAGCGGTGACTCACACGCTGCAGAGAATTAAGGCTACGCAGAGAAGTGAATACTCATATGTTTAAAATCTGTAAATAAATCTTATTTGTAGGGATATTATTCCATGCCAGTGACTCCCGGGACCCGGAGGATGAGGAGCAGCTGTGATGTGTGCTGAAGGCCGCTTCTGTTACGTAACAGTCCTTCCATCCACTCACATAATTGCTTTTGACCCCCACTGATGAGTGCTGTGAATTGCGTAGAGCTGTGCTTTCTGTGTTTTTCCCAACACAAACAGTAGATTATGAAAAAATCAACAGCGCAAGCTTAAATTTAAAAAAAAAATCAACAGAGGAGGATGCACATGAAGATGTAAATGACTATTTATGTTGAGAATCTGAGCTCCTATAATTTAGGCACATCTCAAATTGTAAGCATCTTTTCATAAAACAGAGCATATAAATAGTAATCATCCTCGCTGTATGGAAGTATGAGTCAGAACTATCATCATGTGGGTGTTTGGATTTCTCAGTTTTGTTTACAAGGATGAAAAAGATGTACATTTCCAGGTTTCCATCCCACTGACGCAGCGTGATGTTGTGAGTGGACACTCTTAGCATATGGCTCTCTTGGCGATAGGTCTCTGACAAGCTATTCTCCAGAGCCAACCGCCGAGCTTGGAGATTTACCAAACACAACAAATTAAAAATGGCACAGATCGGACTCAGAGCGGGATAAATCCTTCCTCTGATCTGCAGCAGACGGCACAAACATCACAAATTTCCACACTCCTCACTTGATGACATAAAGAAATGTGTTTGTTTACTTTCTTTTTGTTCATTGATCCCTTCAAATCTACAGCTTTTGGGTTTCACAAAGTTTGTTCAAGTGAATCATTTACTTTTCCAGTGACTATGACCCCTAAAATTGGCTCAGTGAAAGGAATGTTGAGGACTTCTGTGAGGAATCCTTAGGGAAAACCAGGAAAAGTTTAAATATTTCCCGCCAGTACAGTGATAATTTATCATGACCCCAACAGCAGACAAATTTGAACAAATATGTAGGTGCATTGTGTGGAAGATTTGCTCACATTCTAAACTTTATTTTCAAAAATCAGTGTTACTTATAATATATCTTCATAGCACAAACATAATTATTATATTAAACAATCCACAACATATAAAAACAACACTGCATAAAATGAATGGACCCAAATGTTTATTGTTTAAAATGTTTACATTTAAATTAGCGACACCGTTATTATTGGTCAGACGTAATTTAAACACACAAAACTCCACTTTTCGTGCATTACTCACCGAAATACACCGTCTTGTCGCACTTGGGGCACTTTGAGGCCATGTTGCTGATGTAGGAAATGCGGGTCTGGTAGTTTTGTGTGTCCACCCGGGATTTCTCCTCTCCTCGCGCTCCGGTTCTCCCAAAACAGCAAGTGTCCCGCCGTCTGCAGCAGCCGGAGCATCTATGCCTCATTTGCATATCCCCGCCTACTTCCAACAAAAATCCCGCCCTGACTACTTCAGGGACTGCCGGAAATATTCCTACTTGGCAACAGACGCGTTTCTTCTACTTAAAATGTGTTGTTTTGTGTTATCTATTTGCCTTTTTTTCTTCATTTTAGCCTATAAACGCCAGAATTAGCTACTCTATGTTTTTGTCTGTTTGATTACTTCATTTCTAAATTTTCTGATATTATTATCAGCTGCTCAGTACATAACCTTTTTACCAAATACGTTTTTGCTCTTTAGTAATTTCTTAGTTAGGAGTAAAAACTTGAGTAAAAATATGTCAAAGTACAACTCTCACTTTTATGCAAAGTCTTGTTATCAATTATTTCAGACCATAAAATTAAAATTAAATGAGAATCTATAGTTGTTGATATATTAGCTTATGCTGCTGGATACACTTGCAAAGCTATGGCTCTGTTTATGCTTTAAATGATAAGCCTAATATGTTTATTAAGTTTATTAGTATTTACACAATGAAAGGCTGTGTAACATAAAACTATGTTTATTCATATTTTATTGCACCAAAACAATGTATGCTTCTACAAGATTTTTCAAATTGCTATAAAATAAAAGTAAAATAATCAGAACAGTCACATGGATAATAGATACAATTTTTCAATGGTTTTCGAATCCTTTCAATAATCATCTACCCCGTCTAGTAGTACTTGAATGTCACAGGCGGGAAATCTTTAGGCCAGTCCAATGGAGCATATTCACCCCCGCTTCCTTTTCCCTCTCTTCCACAAGAGGAGTAGGCAGCCTTCGGTTGAATCACAATGCTCTCTTTCAGAGAGAGTGACTTGTAGGAATTTGTAGGTAAGACAAGACGCTGAAACGTGGCTCTGGTGGCTCAGCTTTCCTTCTTCCATGGCTTTACTGTCTTCTACACAAATTGGGCTTTCTGAGCGAGGCGGGTGGAGTTGGAAATCGGGTTCTGAATTTCTCACAATCCACTGGTGCATGTGACTGCTACATTCACTTGCGCCTCATTAAAGACCCGACGGGAGACTACCAGTTCTCCCAGTAAACAGTCTGCTTCTTTCCAGTGGGCCTCTCGAGAGTGACTGAAATAATCAGTTTCACACATTAGTGCTGTCTGGTCTGTCCGCCTCGTGACACAGAGCAGGTCCGGGAACAGCCGAGCTGATTATTCCCACATCTGTACAGCAGCTGATTAAGACCCGTCAGTATAAATATCTGCAACTGCTTCCTCTTTATCTCTGAGTGCAATTTTTTTTTTTTCACAAGTCCTCAAAGTTAACGGTCATTCGGAGACTGAAAGGGTTTTAAAGGGCAGCCAAACTGTACGCCGGACAGTTTGAGGGGATAATCTTGAGGTTTTGCAGAGTTCATTACTGTTTGCCTTCCACTGTGTTTGCTGTGGTTGCAGGTTTGTTGCCAGTTCAGCTTCAGACCTCAATCAGACCTGCTGAAAGGATACCCTATGCACTACTGCGTGAATCTAAAACCTTAGGCTCACTGGTCTCCTGTAAGACAGAAAATCACACAGCACATTTTTTGTGTGGCACTGAATTAAACGAATACTCGAGTGAAGAAGAAAACCTTCCCTGGAAAATACATCTAGGAACTTGATCTTAATACATCAGGACAACCCTGAATGGGTTGGCAGCCTGATTTAAGGCTCTTGAGGAGTGGATGATGCCAGGAAGATCGATTGGACATATTGAGGCCAGTAGTCTCTCTTTGAAAGTGTTTGTGGCGCTTGGTGCGCTCTGGTTGTCTGCAGATCAGCTATCCAGCAGGGACAAACACAGATAAACAGGAAGGGCGGAACAGGGGTAGTACGGCATTAGTAGTAATAGTGAGGTTCAGAAAAAAGTTGCTGGGGTTAAGTCTAATATGTGAAAACTAAAACAGCTTCCCAGACAACCCTTATGTCAAATGTATGAGGAAAACCTTATGTAAAACCCACATGAATATTAAATTTAATCAAATTTAAATGCTGACTTGTTATTATTTTGATGAACAATTGAGAGTAAAGAAAAAGTACTGCAACACCCTGAGTGAAATTCCCAATTTGAGGACATCAGAGAAGAAAAAGCGCCTTCCCTCAAGGGATTCTCAACTTGTAGTTCAATGATCTAGATCTGACGAAGGTCAAAGGTCCAGTAAAAAATCTTGTAGTTTGCTTGTTCTCCCCACGTATGAGTGGGTTCTCTCCACGTTGTGCGACTGCCACTTCTCCCCACCACTGACCAACTCTGATTTATCAGGAGCAATATTGGGATTTCTTTTTGAATACCAGCATCCCCAGGTACTGACTTCAAAATGAATTTCAAAACATTCGACCGACATTGTCTAAAAATTGCTTTGCAGAACAGAAAGTGTCTGAAATCTTATATTGCAGCATACTTTTGGTAGGAGACAAATTCTCCTGCTGTTCAGCCGTTTATCCTCATCAGGTCGGCCAGCTGTAGAGCTGCAACACAGGAAGGAACAGGGGGGTGTTGGGGTGTTTTCAAATTCCAGCAGGACACCTGTCTTCAACGCGACTCGATTCCAAACGTGCTACACAAGCCACGTCCCCCCCAAGGTCAAACAGCCCACGACTGGTGAAAATCCTGCCTCTCCTACTTTATATCCGTCCTTTTCCTTTCAGCACCTCTCCCCCCACCAACTCTCAGAAAAAACTCAAGAGATGCAAATGCAGCAGTAATCCACCAAATGCAGAGGAGCCTGCAATGCAGCTGGACCCAGAACCGGCTGCAGCAAACAGACACCAGATCAAGGAAAGCACAGGCCGCACAACTGAGTTCTGAGGCCTTCATTTGAAATGCACAAACACAAGCATTTAAAGGACACCACTCGGCCGTGGATTTTCTTTAACCATAAGCGCAGAATGCTTGCACGGGTCGCACGTGATCAGCTGGGCGAACACGTGCATGTCTCTCAGTAAGACAGAAAAAATAGGAGCTTGAATTAATTATTGAAATGTTCTCACAAAAAGTAATCTAAGAGGCGGTTTTTTTTTAGAAACAGAAGTTGGTGTTTATCACAACTAAAGAAATGGCAGGGAAAAACTGGGTATTCTCAGCAGATGATAAAATATTATTGTGCACATAGAGTGGTCAAATTGACCTTAACAAAGTGGCTCTTTATCTGCAGGACAAAGAGTTTTATTTCTATTGTTTCTCTACGCATTAAAATAGGGTGTGATTTTTGGCCGTCTTATTCACTACAGTAGAGCGTGTATTCACTTCACAGGAAGTAAATAATTTGCCCTCTGTGAACCAGTTCCAGTCATAATGCTCTGAGAAGTGATCCAATCTGATCCTGTAATCCGACACGGCAGTATCTTCACTTGGTCACAGAGTTTTTTCTTGGAAAATTGTCATTATATAAGATTCTGGAATTTATTTGCAGTTTTTATTTCTAGTGTAAATCCCACCAAAGATGATTGATCTGAAATATGGATATAATGATTAAGAAAATTAGAACTGGTGTTAATACAGTTAAAATTGTTTTGTTTTTTTGTTGTTTTTTTACATTTTGTTGCAGTTTTCAATGGATTTTTGGAGTTTTGCATTTCCAGTACCTAATTCAATATTTGTGAATTCACTGCTTGTTACAGGTGCAACAAGCACTAAAACAGCTTCCCAGATAGCTCTTGATTACATTAGAAATGTTCCACTTTATCTTGTATAAATATATATATTTTAACTTTATGAGGAAATACAACCAATGTGTTCACAAAAAAAGAAGAGGAAAATAAGGTGAGAAATGTCAAGCATTAGGTAAAAGAAATTATTACCTTAATGTGTTGCTAAGTTGAAGGCACAATGTTTTAGGGAAATGGACCAAAGCATGTTTTTAAGTGTGCACTGCATATTTAGCTCCCATCTAAATTTGAGCTATTAGCTATGGTTAGGTGGTTAAACATTAGTGCTTAAATCCAAGCTTATGATGCGCTGGAACTGATGAAATTGGCTGACATCACCTCCAGCCCCAGTTTATGTAACGTCATCAGTGAGATCTCTAACTTTGACCCTTCACCATGCAAACACACTCGGCACTGATTCTGGCCCTGATGTGGCTTTTTGCAGACAAAATACGTTCTGTTCGTAAAGTCTCACAACATTTTTAACTGCAGAAAAGCAGAGTGTCTCTGTGTTTTTAGCCTTGGACAGTTAGTTTGGAAGAGCTGTATTTCCACACGCCCACCCTGTGTGGGTGTGGAGTGGATTTGGTTCCATCGAATGCCTTTTTTAAGTGACGCAGGCATGTTGTTTTACTTGGCGAACAGCTTTCCGAGTTGGTTCAGGCTTCTTTTAAAACACTTTCTCTACATTCCCCAGGCGTATGTTTAGCACAGTGTTTATGTTTGACAATGTCATTTTAATGTCGATGTCTGAGTGTATGGTTATATGTTTCTGGAGGGACATGTGGCACGTTGAGGCGGAGCACAAACCCTGAGAAGCCCAGCCAGGGCCCCTGTGGAGAACGGGGTGTGGTGAAGGCAGCTGGCAGAAGGTTTTGGAGGTTTTGATCCTCCCTCTTATGGCGCTCCCTGTCATTTTCAAGAGAGTCACATGGGAGTAAAAGTCTAAATGTAGAAAATTCAGTAGCATATTAAGCTAGATCGGTAGTAGATAAAGTACATTTTTCTACAACTCCTAGGCTCTTCTAAGTTCAAATGGTTTTATAGGATGTAATTCCCTAAATGTCTGCGTAATCAAGGTTTTTCTGCATGCGTGGCAGCATGTTGACTGATCAATAAATGCTGTGATGCGTTTGTGCAGAAACCCCTCAGTACTCAGCAGATGTACCGGTGCTGGATGTGTTGTTTAAGCTTCCCTCATCAGGCATCAATCAGCAGGCGAATCATTCAGCGAGGAAAAGACATTAGACTACTATCTGCTTTTGTTGTTGGTTTTTTTTTTTAAGAGTTTACTGTCTGACTGCTTCTACACAAAAAGACATTTAGAAAACTAAAAACTCAGAGTTTTTTGACAAGCTTTGCTCTTTTGAAAAGTTCAAATTATATGTATTCATAGTCTTTCTGAAAATGTGCTTCAAAGAGCATGAATGCAAAGTTCTACTTGTTTGAAAGGAAGTTTGTTGGTTATTCCCTGATCCATCTTTTCCTTCACATGTCAGCTTCTGACAGGAGCCCCCATGATGAGATCTCAGCCCACAGACAACATCAGTCACCATGACAACATCTTAGCTGCAACATCCCCCCTCAACCGTTCATAGAACATTTAACACTGGATTTGATATTTTATCTTAACATGTATATGCTTCTTCCACATAAGCAGGATCATCTAAATTTCTATTTCCGTCTGGTCTACTCTTGACTAAAATCCTCTTCATGCATTTCTCATTCCTGCCAATGTCTGTGTTTTCCAGACCTCTGACCAACTCTGAAGCAAGTGTCTCTCTAAAAAAGGAAGACCCACTTGGTCATCCCCCAGCTGTTCCTCAAAAAAAAAAGAGAGAAAGAAAATGCGAGTCTCTCGTTTGGTATTTTGGTTGAGAGCTGAAACTTGCTGACAGGATTCCCCGACGAGGTGGGGCCTATTGGACGAACAGAGGGCATCTTTTTGAGTGCCACATATTCCAGCCTCTGCTATCCATTTCTGATATTTCTTTCATCTTTCTCTCATTATGACCTCCCTTTCATTTTGTGAAGGTCACAGTATCAATAACCCAGAAGTAAAGTATGGCTAATCCCTTTGAATTAGAGCCAAGAGTTCTGTGGGTCTGTGCCTCTCTCAAAGCCATGAGGCAGATGGCAGACTGAGAAGCTATATAGTAGCAAATTATGCTACTATATACTAGCATAAATGGGGAAAAAATTTTTTTTTGTTAAATTATTTGATTATATTATGTTTTAGACCGGTAGTTCTAGCCAGCTATATTTAATAATACGACATAAAAGTGCAATTTGTCACGCTAGAGATGCTTTTTTTTCTCTTCTAGAGAAGAACACATTCAAAAGTAAGTGAGGACAAAATCTCGATGAATGATGACCCCTGCTGGATGACTGAAGTCAGTGCAACCCAATACTATTAGTTTATCTGGGGTTTTAAGCAACAAAATAAGACAAAATTACTATTTATTGCACTGTAAAAACAAAGATACACCATATTCATGTTACAAGTGGCATCATATTGACCGTAGGTACATAGATCCATATTTATTTGTCTTAACTGCAGATTATTTTCGCTAAAACAGACAACACCTCCCTCTGCTGACTGATTAATATAATTACACGCTTGAATTTATATTCCTCAGAGTCATCTGCTTCAAAAACAAAGCGCGGATAGTATGACGACTCATTGCTGAGGTCAAATATACTGGGACGATAGGGATGTCTTGTACTAAATGACAAAAAATAATAATAATAAAATAAAAATATATATATACACACACATATATATGTACTTCATTTATTTGAGGATTTACTTTGAGTAGGTAAGATGAAAGCAGATTCAAGAACTCTGCAGTTAGTTGTGTTATTACCACAAGTGATATTATCTAATTGTAAGTTTCTTCATATACACAGGACTGTTGGTACAACCAAAAAGCTCTCACTAACCATGGAGAGTGACTGTGCAAACAGGAATGAGCCCTTTGCCTGTCAAGAGCTGTGTCACACATTGCACTTTAATAAAAGTAATTACATTTCTTCTTCAGTTAATTAAGAATACACCTAATTGCACCAAGGTGTGCTGGAGAAAATACTCCAACAATAGTCTCTTTGTTATTGCCTCCCCGTAGAGTCTGTCTATTTCTACGCAGCATCTCCCCCCCCAACCCCCGAGAGGGAAATGTAAAAGCACAATCAAAGCTACAGAGTGGCTTCTGAGGGGGGAAAACAGGACTAATTATTGATTTCCTTTGTGTCCACGTCCTTCCCGTGGGAGAGGAGGGAGGTGAGGAAATGAAACGCACAGAAAGAGAGAGATGGGGAAAGAGGACTTTCTGAAGACATGCTGCAGTGTGTACAGCCAAACTCTCAGATGCACCAGGGAGAACACCTGCAGAGCACAGCTCCAAGCAGAGCTCTGCCTCGGTGCTGCTCCGCTCATCATCCTGACTGCAGAACATCTGGCAGAGGAGCAGTGGATTCGAATCAAACATCTGCACGGCAGCATGCAGCCAAGAAAGCAGTCCTAATGAAAGCAGGGATGGCTCCCAAATACACCACTGCAGCTTTACTATCCATTTTCCTTTAATTGGGACCATATTACAGATTGGCAGTTGTTTTCTGTCTATCTAATTAGAGAATGGTGCAAAGGCAAAAAATGTCTCAATGCTCCACAGAATGAGGGAGCGTTCTCCAAGGTGCTGCTTTTTGTTGGCTTATGATGATGGTAAGCCAACAAAAACTTCTCGTTAGATCAAAGTGGGAAATAATGAAAAAAATAAATAAAAAAGACACAAACAGGAAAACATAAATGAAGAGCTATTCAAGGCTAAATCTAAGTGTTAATAAATGTGTAGTTACCAGAGGTGATGTTGATTTGAGAGACTGAGGAAGATGAAAATGATGAAGAGGACAAGAAGAAGAAGAAGACATCAAATTTCTGAAGGTCTGAAATCTCATGTTAAAACTAAAAAGAGGAATAAACATTACAAAAGAAGTTAAAATAACAAATAAATAAATGACAAATAAATGATAAAATGAAAATAAGTGAAAAAATGAATAAATAATGATAAAGGTTTAAACTAAATAGTAGGAGTATTGACAAAATATGTAAAATAATAAGTAAATAGATAAATAAATAAGCCACGCTAAAATTAAAACACAAAATAGAAGAGCAAAATCTAAGATAAAAAAGGGGATAAAATAATCTATAACAGCAAAGAAAAATAAACTGAAATCTATTTAATTAACATAACAGGACTTTATGTGTGAGCATGCTATTGGAGTTCATTGATCACCACCAAAAAGCTAAATCAGTTGAGAAGTTATTTAAAATCAAAATAAAGTCAGACTGAGATGATGATTGTCTTAGTATGCATCAAGTACAATTAAGAATGCAATTACTAAAGATCATTAAAAAAATCACAGAGAAAAGTGATGTTTTTAAGTTTGCTTTTCAACACATCAATGGGGGGCACCAGGCGGCTCAGTATAGAGAAAGTGCACCACATAAAGACTCGACTGTTCCAGGTTTGATTCCCGGCTAATAAAGACAGGACATGTCATTGTGAGGTTTTGTTTAGATATTGATTACCAGAAGAACACCGTAGAGGTGTGGTGAGATGAATACCTTATTCCATAAATATGTGAGACTAAGATCTCAGCTTGAATGTTTTTAAGCAGCTGAAACACCAGTGTACAATGCACAAGCAGCCAATGTGGAAACCGTAAAAGTGGAGTATCGTCAGTGCCTTCTCTGATCTTCCTCAGCAATTATGCAGCTGGATCTGACTCTGACAAGCATTTGAACTCATTGTTTGTCCAACACTTTCACACAGTCATGTATGAAAAACACACTGCCTGTCTTCCCTCGTTCTTTGCCATGAAAGAGCTCCAGGAATATAACACAGGATATCGTTCCCTTGCAGCACACTTCCAACTCTCAGACTGCACAGCAGCAGGAGTGCGTGCGGCACAAGTGCACATGATTGGCCCGTAGCGGTCACGTGACTGCAGGCTGTAGTCCCCTGTGTTAGGCCACAGTAATTGAAGCTTCCATATGGTATAGATCAGATGGAGCTTTTAACCACAGCATTCCTGCAGCACAGAGGCTCCATGCTCATGCCCACAAAGAGAACTGAGCTAATACAACTGTGTGGGGATTACTAAATGACATTCTCTCATTGTGTTCTGGCAAACATGCTAAACACCTCTCACAGACACAGACAATGGATGCAGTAGCAAATCTGCTAACTTATGGTTTTCAGTAGGGTGTCTTCACTTTTGTTTTTGCTTGTAATAAAATCACAAACATACGGCGATTACTGCATCATGAAAGCAGAAAGAAGCAAAACTTTTCTTGTTGCTAAACTTCCTGGCAAGTCTTAGAAGATTCAAATCTCTATTTTTCTTTGGAGTCTGCGTGGTGGCACCAGCAGTCTTCTGTAGTGTGGAATGATGAAGCAGCAGCTTATCTACAGCTGAGAGGAAGCGGTTAAAAAAGCTCATCAGGAAGGCCAGTTCTGTCCTAGGATGCTCCCTCAACCCACTGCAGGTGGTGGGAGACAGAGGGACTCCAGCTAAAATAACATCAGCGATAGACGCAGTCTCCCACCCCGTTCATGAACTGGAGAGCTCCTTCTGTGACAGACTGCTGCATCCTCAGTGCACAAAGGAACGTTATCGTAGATTCTTCCTCCCAGCAGCTGTTAGACTTCATAGCTATCATTGCTCCCCACAAAATCAAACTCATGAGATGTTATTTGCACATCATGTGGGATGTTTTTATATTTGTTTGTAAATAGTCTTGCTGTTTGCTATTATAAATAACTATCCAGTATTATTTTTCTTACTGTACAGTTTCATAGTTATCTTTTTTATTTTTCTTACCATAGTTTGAATATGCATGTTTCCATTTAAGCTTAACTTGCTGCTGACACACCTAAATTTTCCCGCTGAGTCAAAATAAAGAATAATTCTATTATACTCTATTCTATTCTATTCTAGACAGAATGTATTTGTATTTCCAGTTCTATGCGTGTTTTGGTATGTTGATGTGACCATGATGACATCATCATCATCTAGAGCAGTGTTTCCCAACCCTGGTCCTCAAGGCACACTGTCCTACATGTTTTAGAGGTTTCCCTGATCAGTTCAGCAAATGCCTGTTAATCAGTCATCGATTGAAATCAGTTGGGTTAGCTGGTCCCAGCTGGTCCTCAAGGCCAGTGTTCCTTGAGGACCAGTGTTGGGAAACACTGATCAAGAGTCTTGAAAATATAAACTCTCCTAGGATTGATATGAGCAAAGCAAAGTACAGAAAGACAGCATGACTGGATATAAGACAATATAAATCAGCAAAGATTTGGAAAACTCAGAGTCCATAAAGTAAGATACCCACAAGATGGTAATACTAGCTTCAACAATGAAGAGAAGAGGTAAAAGTCCTGACAGGATGGTGCCAGGGTAACCAATTGCGTCTGAACGCTGAGAACACCAAGGAGACGACTGTGGACTACGGCAGGAAACGGAGGCCTTCTTCATCTTCTCTTTCTATCTGGTGGAAACGTGGAGCAACACTAAGTTCCTTGAGGTTTAGTTTAGAGATGATCTCACTTGTTCCACCCAAATACATGCTCAGGCCACAAAGGCCTTTCCCACCTCAGGGCGACTGTAGAGGGTGTCTGAAGGTCCTCACCTTCTACAGGGCTGGTACTCGCAGTACTTTGTCCATCACTGGGAAGGTTACACTGCAGTAAAGACCTGTGGAGCGTGATCAAAGCAGGCGAGCACTACATTAGATCAAATCTCCCTTCACTGCAGGATATCAACAACAGGAGCTGCCAAGTACAGCCATCAAAATGATCACAGATACCTTTCAACCTAGTATCTGTCTGTCTAGGTAGTAGAACTCAGACAACGAACACCCAGAGACTTAGAAGGGCCTGATATTCTCATAGTTTGAGGCTCCTCAAACTGAAAAAGCCCTGAGTAGTTCACCACTACCATGAAGCACATTGAGTCTTACATTCCGGTTTTTACTTTTTATGCACAATTGCAGCTGATTGTCTTAACTGCACTGGTTATCCATATGTACTTCACCTAAAATTTATAATATCATGTTGTTTTTCATTCTCATTGCTTATTTAGTCATTATTATTATTCAGCTTTGGAATTCTATTTTTTTTTTTAGAAATAGTCCTGTTTTTATGTACGTTATCCATGTAGCTCTGTAACAAATGAGAAGGTAACAAATAAACTCCTGAATTGTAAATCTTAAAAGATGGATATATCTGTTCCAATCCTGTACGTAAAAACCTTATAGGATAGACCAGAATGGTCAACAATGCAGAATAATTCAGATGATTCAAAAGCATTTGGATTATCACACACACACAAGTCAGGTTTAATTTATTTTGTATGAGTGACACATGATTGCAAATTGGTCAAAACATAGTTTGTGATATTTGAATTTTTGCAATCTGTGACATATAAAGATATTATTTTAAAAGAAAACAAGTGTTTAAAGACATTCAACTACAACCAGTTGTATCAGGAGTGCTGTTGTTCTGAATAAAATATGTTGAAATAGATTTACAGGAAATGTCTTAAAGAGCCGAGTAGATACTGCCAATCTGGATTATAGGGGTTTATTTATTATTATTTTTTTACACTGCTAATATATGTTGCTCTTTGATGGGAGGTACCCTAAATCAAATTACTTGAGATGCACAAATAATCAACAAAATAAAGACAAAATGGTTGGTTTTGGCATTACCAATGGTGTGGCATGCAAATATTAAAAGTTCACAAGCACAGTGTTGTGCCTATATTTTCAAAATAAAAGCAGTTAAATTTGATCAAATTGTGCAGATAAAAAAATCCTTTGGTGTGTTGACCATTCAACCCAGGACCTTTATTTATCCAGGATTTTTGTTTTGTGTCATTCCACGGTGTTGTGGCACAAAATCACGCTGTTCATGTAAGCTATGTTTGCATAGGCCCTGGAAGCGTAATAAAACTCAGAGTAGGACTCACAGGTGGAATAAAAAAGAGCCTGCTATCTGTTAAACTCCATTGGTTCAAAGGAACACTTGTTGATTATAAATAGAAGTTAAAATTTGAACATTCATGCAAATTTACAGATCTACACTTATGGGCCAAATGAAAGCAACTAAAAACATTAAATTCAGACTATCCATCCATCCATCCATCCATCCATCCATCCATCCATCCATCCATCCATCCATCCATCCATCCATCCATCCATCCATCCATCCATCCATTTTCCTACACCCTTGTCCCTTACTTGGGTCGGGAGGGTTGCTGGTGCCTATCTGCAGCTATCATTTCGGGCGAGAGTAAATTCAGACTAATATAGCTTAATTTAAGGGCAGTTCATTGACACTGTTGATTTAAAACCATATAAAGTTACTCCAAACCTTGTTAATGTGTATCTGGAATAGTAATTGTACATTATTGTCCGACAACAGAGTACCAAAATGAAAAAGTTGAGATTTTAAGTAATTAAACCATAACTAATGATTCTGTAACACTATTCACAATTTATAACTCATTGCAATTCACTTTAACATTCATGAAAATGTGTAACAAACTTAAAAAAAAAAATTGGCAATAGTTCTTTTTTGGCTTTGAAGTGATAAAAGGGAGCACAGTATTAAAATCCCTGTAAATTGGGAGGTACACTAAATGGCCGGACTATAACAGAAGTTCTTGAAAAAGTCAATTAAACCCAAAAACCAACTTCAAGAAAAGTAAAAAGTTAATGTCAGTAGTAGCTCCTTCACAGAGTTCATCTTTGAGAGAAGCACAGCTAAGCAGACCTTTTTTTTGAAGTGTATAGGATAAAAGAGACATACATACATTTGACTCCAGATGGTCCATGTATGCATTCTTGACGGATTTTATTAAGATGACAGAAACACAGCTGAGAAAATTCAAGCAATCTTATCACTCCCTCCACAAAACTCCACTCAGTAGTTCAGAGAACACCAGGTACTCCACACCCATGGTCCCCTGCAGTGCATTTTAAAGTGGTAAATATCGACCTGGTAATCTGCGTTTAGCTAGCAGAAGCATTGGGAATTGGGTATGAACAAATACCCCCAAAAAACTCCCCTGGTTCCTGCAAAAGGTTCCTGCAGTCAAAAACGTGCCTTTTGTTACATTCCTCCCCCTCCCAGAGTCAGAGCTACGTAAAGGTGTACTGTCTCTTTAAGAGCTCGCTGCCAGTCTGTTTCGTATTGATCAATCCTCCATTTTCCAACACACAGCGGCGGCAGCGGGAGAGAGAAGAGAGCCACCCCTCTACCTGGAGAGGAAGCCAGGGACCGGGGGCAGTCATGGCAGCGAATATGTACCGGGTTGGAGGTAAGGCTGGCGGATTACATTTTAGAGCAGTAATCTTTTAAAGTCGCTCTCGCCATGTTTAACGCAGACTCGGTTTTGTGTATTATTCAGAGCGTGGTCCGTCGTTGCTTCCCTTCGGTTTTTATTTCCCTAAAGCTGTACAGCTCACTGAGAGATGATGGTGAGTCTGTGAAGAAGAGAAGGATGGTGATGAGGACTAAGAATTGCTTCAAAATGTCCACACTTCCTTTGTTTTATTTTCTCTTCCCTTAATGAAACTCGGCATAAACACGGACAACTTGAATGTAATGATACACCTAAAGTATTGTTAGTGTTGCTTTTGTCTGAGGAATCCCAAAAGTTTTGCCTTTGTTCAACTATTTCACGTCCTCGCTCCTATAAGTAGCATATGAGCACTTCACTGACCTCCAGGGACCGCTTTTAACCGACAAAGCATCCAGGAGTTCAGGCAAGTGAAGGCAACAGGGACACAAAAAAGTTGAAGGGTACACTTAGTTTTAACAGATGGAAATGAGGGGGGAATCTTCTAGCATCCTTCTGGATTCTTTGCACATGTACAATTAGGTTGACCTCTCTTGTCTTTTTTTTTTTTTTTATTCAGGCAATTCTTCTAATACCTAATTAAGATTCCTGGTTCTCCCTCCCACTCATTTTCTGCTTCATGCTGATGGTGCTCAGTAAAAATACTCCAAAAGGAAGTTCTGGTAGCTGTTCCACTGTTTATTTATTATATATATATATATATATAGAGAGAGAGAGAGAGAGAGATGCATATAAATATATTATTAATTTTTGGATTGTTAGGTTTAAACAAAGAAAAACGATCACAGAGTGATTTAAAGATGCTCTCCAGTGATGTAGATTTTCCACTTTTCAACAAATGTACACTATAGAGACAGCTGGGTAAGGAAGTATGGATTTTAACTGTGAGATTTCAGAACATACTAATGTTTCTAACGATGGACTGATGCAATGGGCTGCATCAGTGCACAAAAACTTGTGTTTTTGGGTCGATGACGTCAGAAGAGGTGCAGGAAGCAAGCTGATCAGCTGGCATTAATCAACACTATGGAGGAGAGGCAACTTTTGACAGATTCTGAAATGTGATCGCCAGGGCTTAAACTGTACCTGTGAGTCAGGATTTGACTGAGGATCATCAGTTCATGACGGATGAGGAGGTGAAATGGTGACTATGACATTTACTATGTGCTGAGCTTTTGTTTTGTACAAATCTGTTACGTTTGTGGTTGAAATTTTCTATTAGTTTTTGAATGTATTCACCTCTGGCATCGACTTGAATTGTGGTGATGATGGTGTGGTCTGTACTGCAGGTGGATGCATGTTTTGGCCAACTGGTTCCTGCTTGATCTAATCATCTTGATAAACCAATTGCAATCAGCATTTTTTTTATCTTTGGATTATTTTTTTAAACATTAAAATTACTTATTCTTGGCCCTACATGTGTTTATCTTCTATTTTTCTTTTTTTTTTTTTAGCTCACTTACAAGCCCAGAACTATTTTATTCCACCGTGGGCTCACTGGATTGTGTCTAATTAGCAAGATTTGGAAAAACAGGGACTCATCTGGTTGGCTAAAGAAGTTTCTTAGTAACTGTTTTGATGCTTTCTCCATATTAGAAGGTCTTGAAGTTAGAGGTATTTAAATGTTTAAGATAAATGAAAATACCTATTTGGTTTTTCTCTAACTTCTTTATTAGTTATAAAATGAAGTTATTTTTTGTATTTCATTCTAAGAAAATTATGTTCTTAAAAAAATTTACCAGAACTTAAAAAAAAAAAGTAGCATAAACCTTGCTTATTGTTGGCATAGTTTCCTGAAATCCATGTTGTGTTTTGAGATGCAAACTTTTTGTTGCAATTATTCATAATAAAAGTGATCACCTCTTAAAGGAGAAATTTTATTAAATAAACTGCAAAAAAGAGGAAAAGCACGCAAATGGATGCCCTCTAGAGGTCTGATCGGGTTCTTGTGCCTTATGTGAAGGCACCAGCGGCACAAGCTTGTTTTTGAAAGTATTAACTTTATCTTGATTAAATAATGTACAGTCAGTTACATAGTTAGAGAAACAGAGAGAAGCAAATTGATGTATAGATGAGGAACTACTTAAGTGAGGTTGTTTGAGTTTTACTAATTGGCTTTAAAGTTATTAAAGCTAACAAGGATGTTGGCGATACAGCTAACTCTCGGCCAGAGTCATTGCAGGAAGACGTGCTGCTGGGCTGGTCTATGAACACAGTAGGTTCTTTATTCTTTCTTATTTTTATTGTTTTACCCGTCGCTGTGCCTGATGGATAATACAGTACTGATTGTACAGTTCTGTTTCCAGTTGTCTGTAAATGAAAAGAAGGGAGCGTGGAGGTGAAAACGATAAATGTTTAGGGCCTGTTTCCATTGGTTGTTTTGTAAAACAGGGCTGTGGGGACTCTGTGCTCGGCTCGGGCACTTGCAGCGATCGGTGTAAAATTAAACAAGAAGAAGGGTTGAAAATTAACACTTCTCTGGACACAGAGAACTATTGCTTAGTTCGGTCCATGTCTTGATGTCTTGATGCTGCCAGCCTCGTACACAGATTCAAGGAGCCTGGATTCAGATCTCCCGTCTCCAAGTATCTACAGCAGGTTTGTTTCAGATTTCCTCTGACTGCTGTATGCATTTCAGCTTGTGGGATTTGGCCCACATGCTGTTGCGCTGCATGTCAGCAAGTTAAATGTAATTAATGAAAAAACACCAAACTATTCTGAGTAAGGCTGTTAATTATTTATTTTAGACAATAGTAGAGATGTGCCAGTCTTAACATAATTTTCACTTCAAGCCTCATCAGTCAGGCAGGTCAAATACTGAAAAATTCTTCTATTTAAAAAAAATGCATCTGAACTAAAAATACCCTCTGTTGTTGGTCTATAAACACATCACCCAATAGCATGAACTCTGATTCACTTTTTAAAAATAATTTATAAAATGTCAGAGGTTAATAATATACAGCTGTTGCCGCTATAAAGGAGCCGGAAGAACATTTTCTCTTTTTTTGGGCGTTCTAGTGCTTTTAAAAAAAAGGAATATTAATCAGCCAAGTAAAATCTGATTGGGGCGTCTCTTTGGTCTGAATAAGAAAATATTGAAATAACTACAGAGGGCCAAAGTATTTAGACAGATTTCAGTTTAGGACTAAAACAAGCCGATTTTTGACTCGCATTTTTCACATCCTCCTACTTCCATTTTTCTACCTATTCTTGTAAGCTATTAGATGTTTTTATTTTTTAAATATATTGCAGTATTTTCAACAATTGTGAGGACAAATAATCAATAGAAAGCTCGAATCTCATGTATCTTCAATTTTCATTACATATTATTTTCAGAAGCATTTGTATTCCACCCTGATCTCCTGAAAAAAAGCCTAACAACAAAATCACAAACTTTCTGTCAGAGATAATTTCAACCTAGCGTTCCAACAAAGCCTGGTCCTTGAAGAGACAACCGTAACTTTGTAGGACAATAGGGCCCGGCCCGTCTTGGGAAGGCAGCGGCTTCCCTTTTCAAAGAGCAGTGGACAAAAGATGGCTTCTTGGGCCTTGATGTCTTTGTTTGTTAACCGTGCTGGCCGCACTCCACTCTCCTCATCCGGCACATGCAACGCCAGTGTTGGTGCTCAAAGTGTTGATGACTAACAATGAGCTCATACAGCCAATGACTCGTCATCTCAGGGGTATTGAAGGTGGGCATGTTAGTTTTCAACTCGATGGAAAGGATTCCTGCAGCAGACAAAATCCAGCTGCAGACAGAAAACACGGATGGGATTTTTGCATTAGATGAACTATGATTTTTTTTTTCTTTTCTGTATCTTAGACTTTGTGCATTTATAGTATGTAGAATGATTCACCAAAAGTATGAATGCAATTGGCCAAGGAAGCCCAATGCTCGGTAATAATGGTTTCCAAAGAAACTAAGTTCATCTTTCCTGCTATATGCTCCTGTCTTTTTATTAAGTCATGCTTACAAACATGAATGTTTCCATCTTCGCATGTAAACAATAGGAACTGCTGGGGTTTCTCTTAAAAAAGAAAAATTTCTTAAATCCATGTTGGTGCGATTTCTCTTCGGATGAGTCACGTTGAGTGATCAAAAGTAAGTGCAGGCCTTCAACTATTCAGATTTTCCTACCTGAGGTGTGGATATCACGTTGGCACAATTAGCAAAAGAAATCTTGAATCGACAACTCCGACAAAGGGCGCCCAAAGTTGAGCTTGTCCTCTTGCTGCATATCAGACATGCAGCTGTTCCATTCCACTGTTAGTTCAACAGGATGCACCGTACGTACTAGCTTTGTGACATGATCTAACGAGAGAGCGGTAATGTTAGAAGGGCCGCCAACGTTTTGACGAGAAGGCAGCGTCTCATGTGACAAACAGCTGATATGGTGCTCTGAAAGACTTGCAAAGAACAGAAGATCATTTGATTCTTGAATTGATGGTTAGATTACACTAGCAAAGTTGTTCCTTCTTGGGTGTCTCGCTTACTGCTATTAATCTAACAGTTTTATACTGCTTCTGTTAGCTCATTGGAGTTTCATTAAAACTTGTCTTTTTTACTTGATTGACTGTCAGTGTAGTTTTGTGCAAGGCGACAAAAGTATACTCGTTTTGCAAAGGACTGTTTGGAGTGCAATAATTGTTGGCTAATGTTATGAACTTGAAGTTTTTGTGCTAATGTCCTGTTCAGCCATTTGGACAGAGTCTCACGGCAGCAGATGCTCAAAATGCCAGAAGTGATGAAGCCCAAATGAGAGCAGAAGGGACAAATAGGCATATATCACAACTGATATTGTCATTGCAATGTTTACCAGTATTATTGCCACTCCAAGATATTCTCATTCATCTGTTTGGCTATTTATCTATTACGTTCAATCGCTCACTCACACAATATTTAAAAGGATTTGGAAAGTCTGAGTCTGGAAAACTGAAAATGATTTGAAAATCTTGTTGGAACATTTGTAAAAATAATTATAGAAGAAGAAGAAAATGTTTCACAAGTTTGTTTGCAAGTTTCTTGCTACAGTAGTCGTATTTAATTGATCTTAGAAGGGGGGAAGAAATCATTAAAGCTTACGTCACAAAAAAAGATGCCCTGAAATGAAAATTCGGGCCAATATTTTATATAAATACAGCTTTCACGGCTGATAACTGATATTTATCTATATGTTTCCCTAGGTTTCCGATACCTTGAAAAAACTGACAACCCCACTAACTTCACCCCTTCAGTTAAATTCCCCACAATTTTTTCTGCATCACCATTACATGACCAAACAAATACTACATGACCAACTTCATCAGAAACTAAACACAACAAGGTGGAAATAAATATCGGTCTGTAATATTACTCTGATTCTATTTTTCAGACTGATACAGATATGTTAAAAAAATGACGAACATCTGCATTGTGGATTCCTTGTCCCAGTCCAGAGAGTTAGTAATTTCAAAGAAAGTACATTTGTAATATGTGTTTCACAAGCTGAAAAAAACAGGATTTTCTTTTTGGTGCATTTATTAACCAGGAAAAGATTACAATTTTCAGGATTTGTCCTGCCAGTCAAGGAGAAATTGACCAATTGATCTGTTCTTCCCTAACAGGGACATGAACAACAGAGGTTTGGGAGAAAATGGTGAATGAATTTTAAAACAAAACATGATTCAGCTTGACTTTTATATTTACCATGCTGGTATTCGTACTTGGCGAAACAGTTCTGGTCTCAGAGAACCTCGTTTATCAGAACAGAACAAAATGTTTCACAGCTGGAACGCAGTGCAGCTCCTTCTAGTGGGAATCGAGGCCTCAGCCAGAATAGACATAAGGAGTGATTAAAGCTCGCACAAGATGTTCAGCCATCGTATGGGCACCCGGATATCATTTTGGGACAATTCCACATCTGCTGTGAAGAAATACTCTGTGTACAGCAAGTTGTATTGTAACAAACACTGCTGTAAGTGGGCTCATCTAGCATTTGCAGAGGAACTCTCCATGTTTGCTTGGTGCGATTCGTTTGATGCTTGAAGTTATTTACCGATGCACAAACCGAGTAAGTGGAATAACTTTGATAGAGCTCATAGTTTGCTTGGCTGAGCGCTGGTGTTAATTTCCCACGCTGGCAGTTGTCATGGCCGCAGCTCCGGTGGGTACGCTTCACACAGTGAAAGTCGGAGGCTTCTTCGCAGCCTTCCTGCCAAGTTCAGGACAGCCAGTTGGACAGATGCATGACAGCAATTACATTCCCTCAACAACGTGTCACCATTGCTGCATTTCAGAGGCCAAACATCACCCATGTCTGTAACAATAAATAGTGTTAGCCAAGAGCTAAATGTTTTGTTTTGTTGTTTTTTTCTCTTCCTGCTGGCAGTAGGAGAAATATTTCAAATTTCAGATGTGATCTGCTTCAGAATAAGCAGAAATTTTGCAGTTGAAGTTCTACTGTTTCACATAAATCTCTGCTTAATCACAAATACTGACCTCTAAGAATAGAAGAAAGGTAAGTTTGACTTCACGACATTACATTTCCAGCTATTACCATAGAAACCTCCATCCCTCATTTATGCCAGTGTGGGCGGATCTTCCTGCTCCTCAGTCTCCTCTCGTACGTTGGCCTGGCCTTCCTCATCGTTGCCTTCGAATTCTTAACTTTGAACAAACCACGTTTATTTCTTACATTTAAATCTTGTTTGTCTTTTGCGGACTGGTGACTGATTAGGTTTTCATGTCCTTGAACTGGTATCATCTCTTCACAGAGTTCTCTCCTATCAGTCACATGCTGTGGTCTAGCTTTTAATTGGAGTGCCATTGGCAGGAACTGTTGGATCTCAGTCAGGTGATCAACACGTGTCGGCAGATGTTGCAGTAGGCATGGATACCACCCCAGCTTTCAAGCCCCTTTTCATTTTTTTCACATATTATGTTAGAAACTTCAGCCAACAGAAAGTAGAGCATAATTTTGATGTGGAAGAAAAATTATACTCCACTTCAGGACTCTGGACTTTATGGAACAGTAGCAAGAAAAAAGAGAAGGTGCTCTGGTCAGGTAAGACTAATGGTGATTGCAGTGTCATGGCGTGGGGATGCTTTTCTTCAGGGAAGCTGGTGAGACTTGATGGATGATACTTAACACAGGTCAGATCTGGAAGAATACCAGGTTGGAGAAACAAAAAGACTTCATGTATAGGAGGAGGTTCACTCTCATGCAGCAAAACAACCGTAACTGAACAATCACAGTTACGGGGGAATAGCTTAATTTCATTAATTGAAACATTCAAAGTCAAGAATTGAGAATATGTTGGAAAGTTCGGATGCCTTTCATCAGATTTGACTGAGCTATAGTTGTTTCTGCAAAGAAATCTGTTAAAATGTTCACAATCTTGATGTTGCTCCACTATTTAAAATCCCAACAAAACACATTAAAGTTTAAGATTATAACTTGGAAAAATGTGGGTGGAGGAAGCTTAAAGGATGCAAATATTATTGCAACATAGTTAATTCACACTGAGGACCACTGTGTTAAGTTCCATCCTTTCATTTTCTGTAGCTGTTTAATCCTATTTGGGGTCACGGGGGCGGTGAACCTATCTTTAGCCGCCAATAGGCAAGAGGAGAGGTGCACAGTAAACAGGTCGCCGGTCCATTGCAAGCTATTAACTACCTGCTTGCGTAATCATCGGATGAGATGATATTTGAACAAGGTGTTGCATCTGCTCTACTTGGGTTTTGTAGGTAATGTAAATGTCTCAGCAGGTCACAGTTCATCTCAATTAGACCTTCAGGGTTAAACCTGCATTTACTTGATGTCTCTGTGAGCTTTAGCATCTTGGCCACTAAACTCTACACCTGGTGTGGGCATCTTGTGCAGGGAGAGTTCATAGACCAGTCATGAAGGCCTGGTTTATGAAATTTAAAGGCCAGTCTGATCAGTCCTTTGCAATTGCGATGGCATATTGCACTGGTATTGTGACAAGGTTTTTATGAATTGTGTAGATCTGGAGAGGGCTTCTGACTGTTTTACGAAGCACTTCCTGTTGCTATTTCAGCAACCCAGACTCTGGTCAAGACAAAATAAAGACATTTAGTAGTTTCTTGGTAAAGAGTTCAGTCTGAGTAACTCATTAGCTGTGGATGTTGTATGTACAATAAATAATTTGATGTAATTGTGTATATTCCCTTAATTTTTCACCAGTCTTTGCTAATTTACCTACTTTTTAAAAATCCGTGCAGCTCAGTACGTCATGGCTCTCCTGAAATGCATTTCGGAGCCTGAGAGTCTCTCTCTGGCCTGGTTTGGATCAGCCCCACCGGCTCTCTCTTTTGGGGCTCAGGAAAATGCCTTGATTGGCTCACGCGAAATTTGCCTGCACCGTGACATCACAGCCGCCGCAGCCTGCTGTTTGGCTGACGCTCGGAGTGGGGGATGGATGGTCGGGCAGTTGCACGCTGGGTGAGGCGGCGGGAGGGCTCATGGGAAATGGAGAGACAGAGTGACGCTGCTCAGTGCCTACAGGCCCTCTCTCTCTTTTTCTTTCTCTCTCTCTCTGTTGCTCTCATTTTGAGTTCCTCTCCAGGCTAGGCTACAACTCCCCTCATGGTGGAAACTCTCAAACAGCCTGCTCTTTGACATTTAACTATTTCCTCACTGTCGTCATGTCATTCTTGGTAACTTACTCTTCCTTAACCAGGAAAAACAAAGATGGTCAAAGTCTCCTCTTCTTTAGATGTAAGTGGAGACATGCTGTCATCGTCTTAAGATGCGTGGAAGTGAATCACACCCTTCATCACATTAAAACTTTAAAATGTGGTCTTACTTCATGTTTGAAACATTCACAGCACTTTCTGGCTCCCAATTAATGAACAGCAGAATTGGCCCCTGCAGTTTGTCACAATACCCATTCAGAATGTCGCCTTGATTTAGAGCCTTAATAGAGGTGCAAAATTATTGCTGGGCCCTTTAAAAAAGATCATTTTATTCAAATGATCTCATTTGTAGAAGCAGATTCATCATTATCATTTTCTATGGCTGCTTTTTGATTAGATTTCTTAACAGTATCAGAAAATTTGAAAGTTGTAATGATGACTGAGTTAGAAATATGCCTTACATGCTCAAGATCCACGTTCTGAAACATTTATTTTAGTATAGAATGTCCTTGATTTGTTTCTCAGTAGTAATACATGCTGTTGGGCGATGTAGCTAAAAAACCTTTTTTTGCACATTATAAGAGTTTTATATCAATCAATATCAGTAATTATTATTGATTAGCTTTTTGTTTTAAGTGTACAAAATACTGCCGTGTCGTGGCCATTCGTCTTTTATCCACAACTTGCTCTTGAGCTCTTGTACTTATTTTCTACTTTCACTCTTTTATTTGTATTTCTAAGCAGCAAAACACAAAACTGCTCCCACTTACTCAGGCGTACTGTGTGTAATGTGTACTGTGCACTCTCTGCCCACACTGTCAGCGGACAATTGACATTTCACAGTCGAGCGTATCGATTGCCTAAATATTTCTTGACAAATTCTGTCTTTTCCAACAATCTGAATGGATATCATACTAGTAAGTTTGATGAGCCAGTTTGGCACCAAGCCTTGTTTCTCCTCCACCTGGGCATCCATCAGACAGCTGACGGTCCTTCACAGAAAGTGGCAGTCACACTGTGCATTGCAGTGACGGGTTGTGTTGACTCAACATACATTATCAGCTTGGTGCCGCATACAAAACCTTGTGATCATTGTTTCCTACCTAGCAGTTTACTGTACGAGTCGGTGCGCGGGCACGGTCGGAAAATTGACATTTGTGCAGATGTCCGCATTGTTTACGTGCAGATCTCCGAGGAGTGAAGCATGCCCGAATATGTAACAGTTGTTGGCTTGCTAAAGAGTGAGTGAGTGAGTTAGTTGATGCCACCAACCTGGTTCAGCCTACATTTGTGTCTGTTGGGTTAGATGTCATTACTGTTTTGTGGCTCGGCCCTAAATCAACTTTAAATTGACAGGCAAATGGAAGCATACAGTGACACTGTCAATACTTTGGCATGCCCACCAATGCTAGACTCCTTGTGTATTTTTAAATGAATGTGCCATTCAGCTGTTGTTCTGCTTCTTGTTGGGTCATTACTGGCCTTATCTCTATATACTTTACATCCTGCTCTCCTGGGACTTCATGAAGGACTGCCAATCACAGCATCAGAAGAGTGTGTCTGTGAATGCAGGACATGGGGAGAGTCCTGCATCACCCTGCTGCTGAGGAAACACTCCTGTAGGATTTCCTTCTGGTGTAGCTAGTTTTTAAGAGATCAGAAACCACAGATGGGGCTGAAGTTGGGATGGTAATTGCCGATTTCAATGTGGACTCCGATATGGGTTCGGCCTTGACATCGGCAATAGAACGGGTCAAGTCATCGGTGTTGCACTCTAACCTTTCGGTCAAATTTAGGAAGCTTTGGATTTGCTTTTTCTTTGTGTTTTTATTGGTAGAATATGAACTTTCAATGACAACTTAATTTGGAAGAATGTGCTTTTCTGTAGTTCTTCCTCACTGTAGAGACAACGTCAGCAAATGAAATTATAATTTTGACAGCTCAGTTATATTAAGTGTAAATTAACAGTAAAAACATTTCACTTCTACATCCCAAGATATCAATTTACGTTCTTATTCCAAGTATTGTTTTTTTTCTCAGTCTGCTGTGTAATCTGGGTGTCTGAAACGGAGTTCCCCGAATATCTTATGATCATCTTCTAACTCTCCAGCGCTCAATTTCATGTCAGCCTATTTGGTATTCAGCAGTGTGACGAAGATGTCATAGTGACAGTGGAGTCTGATAACAAGCTGTTACAGTGTGAGGGCTGACAGGCCTCGTGTGGATCCCCTAATGTCTTACAGTGTTGCTCAGCAGTAAAAAGAGTGCCTGAGAGAAAACTGCACTCTACATTTCTTCTGAATCACTGCTGCTGCATTGATAAGATCACAGAGGGAACTTGTTGGTCATTTCATAGAGCATTGTACAGTTAGATTTCAGTTGTCACCTTTTCATTGTTTTCGGCTACATTGACTGTAGATATTTTTTTCTTCTTAGAGTTTGTTTTGGAAAACTTAAGACTTCAGCATTTTGTAGATAAAATTGGCTAGTTAAAGCGCATATTTCTGTCCAAGAGTCCATGGCATGGTATACTCAAATTGGCTTTAATCAACATGGATGAAAAGAGCTGTATTTGTTTTTGTAGATTTTTTTTTTCTTTGCAGAATTCATCATTAAAATTTCAGATCTATATATTTTTGGACCAACCAAAAATATATATTTTTTTACATAAATTCTAAACCAAGGAATCCAAAATAATTTGTCTTAATCAAGAAACTTAAATAATTTAATTATAATCTTAAAAATGAATTTAACATTAAAAGATGAATTGCATTTCTATCACTTTAGGCCACTCCCACACTTAACTAATATATGACACACCCTCTTCCTACCTACACGCTTGCATCACATGTCACAGGAGTTTACATGCACATAAAGTGAAAACTGCACTCTAATGGCAGGCATGAAGGTAAGACCACATTATTGGTGGTCTATATGGTCTCCCACTGAGTGACCGTGGTTGTTGATGTGTTAGGATTAGCTTGATTGATCCAAAGATCTATTATGTAATACATTTAAAGTCAAACAATTAAAACTCGAGATTATTGTGCTGAAAAGTACTGCAAAAATAATCATCAGCAAATATAAAATGTACAAGTCAATGTTTTTCCACTGTGTTTAGTCGCTGAAGCTGTGATCCCAGAGAGCAGCAGTCTGTTCATCGCAACCCGAGCCACTGTAAACGTTAATGGGATAGTTTTGCTTCCAGCACTTTCTTGGACTTATGGCATCCTGTCAGGTGTTGGCATGTCCTGCAGAAATTATTCATACTCCTGGCAGATTGAGATTTAAGACTATTTTCATTCAGCCAAGATGTTTCTGACAGAAAATGAGACAGATGTCTGTCATAAAATAAGAAAGCAATGGGAAAAAATCCAATCTAAGAAACATGTTGTAAAATTAAAGTGATTATTTAAACCTACTAATCAATTAATGCCCACCCTAATTTGGTGGGCATTTATTGCACTGTTTATGATTTTGTGTGATATATTTGTCATTAGAATTTTGAATTATTGTTGTTACAATAAATTCAAATTAATAATGTTAAAAACCCCTAAAACTGTCCATATTGTCAGGATTGTGTTGCTATTTTCTCCACTGTGTTCAATCAGCATATCGATGAATATCAAAAAATTTGTAAATATGATTAAATCCAGTTAATGTGTGCAGCTTAGTGATACAAATTACACTGCTGTAGCTTTTATTGTCACTTTTATCGTGACAATATAAATATGGTGATAAAACGTTTAATCTATATTGGTCACTCCTACTCTGAATAACTTTTACATTTTAGTTGCTGCTCCAGGTTTGTTAATATTTTCCTCTCATTGATGACTTTAAGTCAGAAATATTAACTATTTAAAATTGGATTTCCAGCCCACTAATCTTCTCAAAGTTATGTTTTGGCTATTAATCTTTAAGTTTTTCTATACTTCTTCAATTTTAAATCTTTTATCTGGTTGCTTTTTTAAAATTCTTATTATTTGTGTATGCTGCATTAAGCATTCTCGTCTCTTAATGATTCGTTGTTGGTTTTTACAATGCTTTTATAAATGTAGACATTACTGTGGGCGATGTGAAGTCTGTTAAATCTGCCGTAATAATAAAGTTGACTTACAGCGCTTAGACCAGGGTGCCAAGTCACATAAAAGTCCCATGCTGCCACCAACTAGATCTGGTTACAGCTCGACATGATGGTACTCGTTAATAAAATGGATTTGAACAAAAATCAAAACTACTCAATTTAATGTACCAAAATGAAGCTGGAACATTAAAGTTTAAAATTGTTGCTTAAATAACTAATTTTGTAGCCATTAAAGTTATGTTGTGCAGAAAAAAGTAGTTCAGTTGTGTGAAATTTGTTTTACCACCAAGCTATATTTACAATAAAGAGATTATTGTCCAACGAAAAGACCACAAGTGGGAACTTTTCTATTTTGTCATGGCTTTTAGGGACATTAAGCGTAGTTTTGACCGTGATTCACATCCCGAGTGCATGGCGGGTCGGTGCCTCGACCAGTTTGTGTTGGTGCGTTTTCAGAGTGGGAAACAAAAAGCAAGAACTGTTGTGGTTTTTCTGGTGGAAAGTCATACGATCCCTGGCCCTGATGGTCAAGAGCGGAGCACCAGCGGGTGTTGAGAGATGGCATGCGATACATACGGGGCGACTGGAGCAGAGCTCCAGCACCAGGCAACTTACCAAGTGCTGTGTATAATCTGAAAACACTCAGCCAAGACACATGCAGGGCTAAGACCAGGCACCCTACCAAGACCGGGGCCTGCGGGGACATCCTGGTGAGAGCTAAGCCTCCAATGGGCCTGGAGCTGCGCCAGGAGCCACACACACGAATACGCACACACGTTAAAGCTTATACAGGCTCTCATCACACCCACACAAGCCCAGACCCACTGCGCATGCAAACAACACTAAAGAGAAGGAGAATGAATGGAACGAAAGACAAAGAAAGCATGAGGGTTGAGGAAATTCAAGGTTTGCAGGCTGAATTGAAGGTTCACAGCGCCAGATTTGTTTTGTTTAGACGCTCCTTAGCGCATCAACGTCTCATTCAGTCGGCCTCCCCGGCTACAATGGGGACTTTCTGTGTATGAAATTAGCCTAATCAAATTAAACTCACATTTTGTGTCTGGTGCACACTTGTTAATTAAGCAGTTGCGGTGTCCGAATGGAGACGCCCCATGCTGCCGAGTGACTCTAAAATAACGATTGTCATGTTTCTTTTTTTTTTTTCTTTCTCTTCCTCTTGTTCCGCAGATTATGTTTATTTTGAGAACTCATCCAGCAACCCACTTCTGATCAGGAGGATAGAGGAGCTGAACAAGGTGAGTGGGTGTCGGAGGTTGAATTTCCACGCTTGAATGTGGCATTAATCCCACCACTGTGTATCTGTTGTTAAGGCTTCTGCCTCACCAAATCCTTTAACATTGTATCTTTCCTTCAGCTCCTTAAGTAAAACCTGTAGAAAAAAAATATATATGTATATTTTTGTAAACCTGTTGAGCTTAAAGTATAGGAACCGTACATCTCAGTACATTCCCCCTTAACTAAACATACAGATAAGAAGATGCAGCAGCCAATACATTCACTCTTTCACTTTGAGCATCACTGGAAACAAATAGACGATTTGAGAAACTGATTATTATAATTACATCTAAAGCAATGTGTGGGAACTGCAATACAGGTGCATAAAGTAATAGGCCTTGATGTTTATTGGACATTCCCAGTTCGTACTGAGGTGTAAAGATCAACACGTTCTCCACAACGAAAGAGAAAGTTGTTCATTTTCCTAGAGCTGCAAACGCAGCATGACATCATTCTGTTCTGGTTTGGGAGTTCCTCCACTTCACTCTTGACACACATCTTGGGCACAACCTGTTAGATTTTTGTTACTCGAGGCACCAGCAGTTGTTTGCTAGTATATCATTGCTGGCTAGCTTTCTAGGTAAGTTTTTTTTGTGTCCGTTTTGAGTAAGCGCACCGTTTGGTTCGGCGACTTTCGTTTTTACCACTGGCTCACTTCTGTTGTCGGCCGATACGATCCTGCAGGATCCCCAAATCATCCCCGGTAGTTATAGTTTTTTTCAGGATTAAGTTTAATCCAATCAGTCATTAAAAAGTCTTAAAATTTGACTTTTTAACCTGCAGATATCCTTTATATTATTGTGATAGACATAGAGGTCTTAATGCTTTGTTTCATTCTTCCAAGGGTTTATAATCATTTTCAGTTATTAGGAAAAGTGTTAAATCTATATTTCAGAGGTAAAATCCATTCCTTGTTGCAAAGTTATTACAAAAAGGCATTAAAGATTGTTGGCCTAAAGATATGAACACTTAAAACAGCTTTACAGTTTTGTGGCTTAAATAATAGAGACTAAGCTATCAATAATCACCAGACAGAACTAACATTTATTCATTGTTAATACTTTAAAAACAAAACCTACCATTAGCCCCTGTGTGTTTTTAAATTCTTCCATCTGCTTTGCATTGAAAGCAGTCAAACTGTTTTATTATAGTAAAGGAACTACTAAAAGAGGGCAGATGAGCTGTCACTCATCAAGTCAAGCCTGCAAGCTGTTTTTTTTTTTCTTTTGTTAGAAAGCCGGTGCCAATCTCCCGATCTGTGCCTCTGCTCCAAAATGTGGAGGTTGTTTTTAATGTGATTGACACAGATCCCAGCACCGGCCTTCTTCTTTTCTGACTGTCACTGTCTGCGGATTCAGATTGAGCTTTAAGAAGAAGTGTAGATGTGTGCAAGGAAAACCGCTCAACAGAAACACTGAACTAAACCGGAGGAATCCATTCTCTCCTTGCATAAATGTAAAGATGGCTTGAGTAAGTTTTGGGGAAAAATCCTTAAAAGTGGCAGCAGATACTTTGAGAGTATTGTTGAAAACGAACTTGTTTTGATGACAAAGCATGTGTAAAAGAATTGAAAATAGCCGTCACACAACAGGTTTAAAATCACGTCATATTAATATTCACATATCTTGAAGTCACCACATCACATTATAGTTATGACTTACATTCTGCTTAAACCTTTTGATGTTGTCAGTTTCCTGCTATTTGCTTTTATCTTTTAAAAACCACTTAATTTGCATCTACATTGAATACACATCTTTATTTACGATTTTAAACTCCCAATTTAACTGTAAGACCGATTCCTTTATTATGTTATTCTAAATGTAATTAATGGGGACTTTCTGCTCAGATGACGCACATTTATTGTCTGTTTTTGGTTGCCAGTCGATTTCTTAGTACATTAATTCTGTCTAGTGTCTCTGATGCAGTCTGAGGTTTAGTTTGATTTTTTTTTTTGCTGCTGCAAATGTATCGATTATCAAGTTTCATCATCTTTTACTACATAGAGTTTCACACGAAGGATCCTGCAAGTTGGATTGAAATTCTTTAACTAACAAAGAGAAGGTGCAGGCCGCCTTACTGGCAGAATAAAAGCTTAGAATGATCTTTTTTTTCGTTATTCAGTTCTCAATTCAACATAATTCAGCCTCAATTCCTCTAAGCATGAAGCCATTTTTTTTAGTCTTTTTGTTTTTGATAAATGATTCCGTGTCTCATTAAGTTTGTAGGGAAAATAGCTACATTAACAACGAGTCTTGCAGAGATTTAAAAAAAATATATATATATATATATATTTAATTTAGTCTGTGTAGTTCATTTTCACGTGTGTTGGTTTTCTTTGTGCGGCACCACTTGTTGCCTTGGTAACGTCGATTGTCTCTGCTTTGCAGACAGCCAATGGAAATGTGGAGGCCAAAGTGGTGTGTTTTTACCGGCGCAGGGACATCTCCAGCACACTCATCGCTCTGGCAGACAAACATGCAAGTAAGTGACTGACCAAAACCCAACCAGCGAGCATGAGGCATCAAAGACTTTCAGCCCCGGCATAAAAATGCCTTCCTCTGCTAAAAACCTTTTCTGTTATTTTCTCTTTGTGGAGGTAAAAAGCCCCAACATTAAATAGTGCAAGCTTGAAATCAAAAGAGCTTTTACTGCACTGATCCAGACTGCAGACTTGTTTGAGGAGAAAATTGTTTCTTCTTTTGTTTTGCAGTGTGATGACTCCTCTGCGTGCGTGTTTGCGTGTGTGTTGTGTGTGTGTGTGTGTGTGGAAGTGTTCAACGCGCACCTCTTCACTTGCGGAGTGCCGTTCTCCAAAGCAAGTCCAGTCATACTCAGAGCACCGCTACCCCAGGTTACCTCAGTGTTGTCCTTGATTGGATATTTCTCCAAGGAAAGGGTCAGCGAACAGGGATGCAAATGAGCTAAAAGGGAACACTGTTCAGTTGTTTGGCAAATCCAACAGGAGCACGTGCAAACGAAAGATTTGTGGCTGCAGGTGGCAGAAGGCTGTTGCTAAAAAGCGGCAGCCATTCCAGACTGTTGCGTCATCGCCAAAGAGGTCAGCTGAATTGAAAGGAATTGAAAGGGTAAAGAAGCAGAGGAAAAAGAAACAGGATTTCTTCCAGATTTAGGGCCAGGTGGCTTCATAGACTTAAACGTTTTTTTAAAAAGGCGTTAAATTCATGTGTTTTAAATTAAGACCTTAAAATGACTGAAGTTCCTGGAAGAAGTTTAGAAGTTGGTCTTAAATATGTTCACCACAAGTCTTATTTTGTTGTGGCAGGACCATTTAATGTCAGAAGTTCTATGTAGGGACTTCTCTATTAGGCAAAGGTTTGAGTTGTGCGGAGACATCTTCACTCACTGCATTGTGCAACTCAAGGCGGTTTAGGCTACCAAAAGCAAGCTGCTAATGCTTACTAGCCAGAGAGCCGCGTAAACCGAGAGGGGCACAAAGCTGCTGCCAGGAGATGCAAAAAGACTGCAGAAATGTCCCCAGTATTGATCCCCTGCATTCTTTTTCTGCAGCTCTGTTGTGACACAGTTTTTAAATTATACCCATAATGGGCTTAAAATGATCTTGAAAAGCCATAAGTTTCAGTATGTATAACACTGTTTTAACTCTACAGACTGTTTTAGTCTTTTGATGTGCATTGAGTATTTAGATTAGTTTGGTTCGGTAGCCAATAGCTGCTGAATTATATCCAAATACAAAAGTATTTAACAATACTAAAGCAGTTATTTTAAGGACGAGATGCTTTAAAAAAAATTGTCTTCATCAGATGTGAAACCTTCTAGATTAGCATTAAAATTGCGCCCAAAAAAAAAACAGAAAAAGAAAAAAAAATCCCAAAAATTGGATAATAAAAGTATTTTCCACAATTACATTTAATTCAGTCTACCATTTTCAGGAAGTCGTGCCGTCGTCCACACGCTCTGGAGGATTGCAAGTCAACTTGTCGACTCTGGCTGGGTGTGGCAGGCTGTGTTGGCTTGCAGGGTGTGAACGGGCTTGCGTGAGTCTCTTTTAAAGAGACCGACTGGCCTTTTTAGAAGCGTGTTTATATAAATACAAGTCTTAACCACAGCGTCCACAGAGGAGACATGGGGGCACATCTACTACAGAATCAGATTTATTTTTTTTTTTGTGGGAATACCCAGCGTCGGCTTGTGATGCAATAGTCAGTGGCACTTTATTGAGCTTTTTTGTGTGCAATTAGTGCCTAGAAGAAGAAGTGTAGATTAGAAATTTGAATGTACTTATAAGAAGCACACTCTGCAGGATCGTAGCAGATTGGACCAGATTTGGATTGTTGATGGGTTGCCTTGACAATTTCAACATTTCTAATTAAAAAAATCAAAAAGTGAGAATTGGACTCTGCCACGTGGGTGTGGTTAACATCCCATCTGCATTTCTGTAGCTGCAACCTCACATCCTCTGAGTGCATGACTGCAGATGCATGCATATGCATGCATAGTAGACTGGAGCTGCTGCCTTCAGGTGCCACTGGAGGACTTGAATCTACTTTAATTTAACATTTCTAATGGCTCTGCGGAGAACAGCTCTTCGTGGCCTGTGTATATATAAATCTGGGTGTCTGCTGTGAGTCATTGATCAAATATTTTGCTTGCAGCGGTTTGCAGTGCTCCTTCTGTGCGAGGCCTTTAACTCGAGCTTTAGTCCCTCCCTACGAGTAGAGCAGGGCTCCAAAGTGGACGGTCTCTCTGGAGAACTTGGCATTTTGACTCCAAAGCTCCTCCTTTCAGACACATGAATTTGCCATGACTCAACCTTTAGTTTCTTTCTTTTTTTTATTTTTTATTTGAAGGTAGTGCCTTCTTCCTATAAACTGTGGTCTCAACGCTATTTGTAAAGCAATTCACAAAAGTAATGGTAGTTAGGGAAGCTAGCGAGGTTTATCCAATCTTAAGCGACCCAGTTTTGCTTATGTTTTCATTTAAAATGTGCTTCATTACTGAAGACTGAAGACGTTTTACGGCTGCCTCACTTGTAGCTCTGGTAATTAGGTGTTTTCTGCTCCCACAACTGAACGTAGTGGAAGATGACTGTTTCTAATTCTCTGTTTTTTGGCTCTGAAGCTCCTCCTTTCAAATGCATGAATTTGCCATGACTGAACGTTAGTTTTTTTGTTTGTTTGTTTTTTTTTTAAACCAAGTCCACAAACTCTTAATAGGTGCAATTGTAAAGCTAATGCAGACAATATAGAGTCATCTTGCTTTCCAACTGTGCTGGTTTTGTTCTGGTTTGGAATCTGCTGTGGATTTGGGGTGGAAAAAAATCACAATGCAGTCAAGTGAGGAAAAGGTTGAACATTGAAAAGGTTTTCTGGAAGTCAGCTTTTTACGTAGCAAACAGAGAACTGTGCAGATATCTGGTAAGTCTTTCACTTCTTTTTGACCTACAGTGGCATTTTTGATTATTGTATTTTTCATGAATTTGAACTTTTGACTTGCTGACATGTTTAGTCTGAGATGGAGTGTTTGTATTTCTCAATTTCCTGAGCCACTCCATAGCTTGTAGCAGCAAATTTGTATCCATTCAACAATTGGCTACTATTAGAGATGCACTGATCAGGATTTTGTGGCTGATTTTTCCATTTCTGCTTTTGTAAAGCTTCGAGCTGCCAATCCTAATTTTAGCCAATCCTTTTAGAAAAACTATCCACGTCATGCTTGTGTGCATGTGATTAAATGCATACACACAAGTATTGTGTGCATGTGATTAAATGCATACACACAAGTATTATGTGCATGCATTTTACTGTTTTACTGTTTCAAAACAAATGCATAATTATATGCAGGGTATCCATGCATCATTAAGAAGTCTTAAATTCATGCATCTAAAATGAAGACTTAAAATGTCTTAAATTAATTTTAGAAAGCAAGTTGCCATCAAATATGTTAAACACAAGTCATGAATTTTCATCTGACATGACTATTTAATTATATTTCTTGCAGAACTTTTATGTCACTTGATGACATAAAAGTTCACTTGGTCCTCACTTATGTTGAGGACTTTTATGTCCTCAACCAAAGTGACTACATGGTTCAGGCTACCGGTAAGTCACTGCTGACATACCCTTGCTAGCTAGCTAGTGTTTTCATGAATAAGAACAAATTTATTGCCAAGACCATTTAATCCATAATGGTCTTAAAAATTCTCAAATTTGAAACTGGCAGAAACTGCGATGTGAAGCAGTCATTTCAAGCAGGTTTATTAACGATTAGGGCAACTAGCACGGTCAGGTTTGCTAACTGTACACATCAATCTCTGTGTGTATTCTGTCTTACATAATGTATACCAATAAGTTCTCCAAAAGTCTTCTCTGTCTTCATGTTCAATGACAGAGAATGAAAGAAGAAAGTAGAGCTATTTTAATGGATCTAGTTTCTCCTTCTTGTTATTCACTGAAGTCAGCTCTGAGTCTCTTCTCCAATGAAGGGCAGATGGCACACTTTCCTACCTGTAAATGTTTGGTATGAAACACTAAAAGTTGTAAAAGCATCAAAAGACAAATGAGCAAAAAGGACAAAACTCATAAAATGATAGTTCTCCTTTGGAGCAGCCTAAATGAATTGTTCTATAAAAAAAATCATATTTAGCTGATAACCTTTTATGCTTCCTTTGGATGTTTTTAAACATGTCAACAATATGGACGATTGGCAAACTGTCTTAATGCAGCGGTGACTTCCACTCTGAAGAGTGTTTTCAATTGGCATGACCTGAAAACATAGGTAGGTAAATAAAAATATCAAATTTAAAAATGTTCATACTGTTCACTCATGCCTAAAATCAACAGATTACTATTGCTAAACTTTTCTTTCCCCATTGTCTTTTAAAATTGTTATTGGTATTTAGTACCAATAATAAAGAAGAATTGCAGGTGTTAACTGCACATCTACTGTTGACACATTAACACTCTGCATATTGAGTTTAGGAAGTTTATTAAGGTAATAAAGGTCCATTGTGCTCTCCTCACATCACCATCTCACCCTCAGGCCCGCTCTTTTCTCTTACTCACCTTCCTCTTCCATCTCTTAGGCCAGTAAGGCGACCCATTCATCAATAATTGATAATTGGCTGGGACAGGTGAGACGGAGAGGCAATTTGTAGAGTGTGGTGTGGGTACACTGTGAAGTTGGGTTGCCACTCAAGGACTCTCACTGAGGCACCAGCTGGAAGGTCCAAACAACCAATGGACTACTAGATAATCCTTGCTTGTGTGTAGGTGTGTGTGTATGAAGCCAGTGATGCGTACTTGAGACAAGAACATTATATGAAGGTGCTCTTGCTGACATGACAAAGTGCATGCCTTTGTCGTCAAATTAATGCTACATAAGTTGCATGCAATCTTGGGGAAAGGGGGAAATTAATGGAACAAGCTAATATAAAGTTTGATTAATTTAATCTTGCTGTATATTAATTTTTTTTAGGTTACACTTAGACAATTTGACTGGTGCCTGGACTCAGTCAACCAGGTTGCACTGCTGAAAACGCTGCTTCGCATGGAAGTTTTTACTTGGTGAAGAAGACTCTGGCAGCTCGTCACACTATCAAAGTTTACAAAGGAAGTCCAAATGATGCAAGACTTTTTTAGATAGGAAACTGTATTTTCTATCTGTCCAACCAGGAGAGTTGGACACTAACGGATAACAGGAAGCTGGTCGCGTTACAGCAAAGTTGCTCTGTTTTATACGTTATAATTTTTGTGCAACATGGATTTGGAAATGCTGGCACCGTTTAGGAAAACTCAGGTTGCATTTGGGTCTGTAGCTCTACAGGCAATACATGCTTATTACTTCTTATTACATTTGGCACACTATTGTAATTTTAAAAGTCACACGAGTGATCTCTATTTCTTTTATTTGAAGTAATTGTTAAATCCTGTTCTGCGGAGCTGTGTCACACCAACAATGCCATAAACAATGACCAATTAGTCATTTATTAAAGGCTTCATAAGGATCCTGTAACAAGCAAATAGAAAAGTGTACCAACTTAACACAATATTAAATCAAAAATACATATAATGGTTTTATTTTCACTGATAAGGTTTTCATAAGAGAATTGCACTTATTGTTTCCACTTAATAACTTGAGGTAGTTTTTTTGGAAACCAAAATTTTTATTCTATGAAGACACTTTCCAAATCGCTCTCAAAGATAATTTCCTAGAAACAAAATATATGTTGGAGCTTTACAAGTACAAAACATTGGGAACTAGCTATGAAAAGTAATTGGTACATCTCTGGTATTTTTTGTGCATTTTAAAAACATTTTTACAACACATTTATGCTGCTTTATTTTCCCAAGGGTTGCAGCTGGTTAAGTGGTTGTCTCATTCTGTGCGCTGCAAGATCCAAGGTTTGCATTCGCGAGGAATGATTGTTGCATGTTGTGCATCTTTTCTCCTTTTTGTTTGAAATGGGTCTGCTGTGTTCAGAAGAGAAGACGTCTCGCAGAGTAGAATCCTAACTTTACTTATTTGCAGGATTTTCCTCAGGTTGTTTGATTCAACGTTTGGTCATTTCATCAATGAGGCAAAGTCAGGTGAAAATCATAGTATGAACAAATGTGCATCTGAGAGGAAATTCTCCCTGTTCTACCAGAGACGCTGGAAAGAACATATGTTCAAAATATTTTATTTATATTTGTTTATTTAAATATTTTTACTGACTTCCTCTTGTACAGGTTTGTGACGGACACTCTTTACTCATTTACTTAAGAAAATATAAAAAAAAATTCAGCCTGATGATAGATGGAAGGAGGGAAACTATAGCTCTATTTGTTGTTCCAGTGCATTCTGGGAATTGTAGTTCTTACTCTTTTCTGTTCTGAAGACAGAAGAGGTCGGGTTGTTTTCAGTACATTTGTAAGACAGTCCAGACATGGCTTCCAGTCCATTAGCTTGCTTTATGGTACCAAGTTGTATGGGTAATTAGTCTTAAAGGGGAAACATTTTTCCCGTAACACATCGACACCAATATGTCAGAAAGTGCTCAATATTAGCCAATACAGAAGTTAATGCCCATATATTTACGAGACAATCAGTCAGAAGCAAACTTCAGATTTGGGTTGTCTCATGATTTTGAAGGTCATAGATCTAACAAAACCTGTCCAGGTTTAGTTTTTACATGGGGAAGGAGATGGGGGCCATATAGAAATTTAAGTCTGGAAAGGTGGAATATTGAAATTGTAAATTTATTGTAGCTTTAACTGAACACTTCCTCTAATTAGGCTTGGATGTTTCATGATTCAGCACCACAAGGAAGCAGAAGAAGAATCAGTAGAAGAAGGAGCAGGGCCCATGCAGAGCGTATCCATGTGAGCGAGTTGAGCTTCTCTTCCTGGGCATTGATGGTGTGTCTGCTGGGCACCGAGTGCTGGGCAGAGGGAGTGAGGGAGTGAAGAAGTACTTATTGATTTTGGCCACACATCTCTTCTCCTGAAAATCCCTTGATTGCTTTTGTTCTGCTTCCAGCCTCCCTTCTCTTCGTCTCTCTCTCTCTGAGCCTCGCTTCCTCTAATGAAACTCCAAATGAATTGGAGCACGTACTGACTGCTCCAGCGCTCTTCGTTTCACTTCTCCTCTCTCTTAGGCCTTCCCCCTCTCCCATATAATGGCGGTCTCTTGCTGTCCTCATTTTCTCTGTTTTTATACCTCTTTCTCTTCGATACGTTTGTTATTCTTGCCACTCCTTACCATGATTTTTTGGGATCTATTATTCAGTTCTTTTCTTTCCTGAGGGTGCCTGTCTTCAGCGGTCAATGGGTGAGAGGTTGCCAGTGCATCACAGAAACACACAAGCTAATACCTAAGGCCGTGAGGCACCAATTAATTCAATAGGAAGCCAGAGTACCTGGAGAGAACTCACACATGCACTGGGAAAATATGCAAACTCCATGCACAAAGACGTCACATCAGGATTCCAACCCTGGACCTTCAGTGCTCCAAACTGTGCCCCCATGCCTGGAACGAAATATGAAAACCTGAAAGTGTTATGTGGCTGTCATCTTTGCTAACAAGAGCTTTGCAATTGCTAATGCAATTGTACCTAAAATTACTCTCACTCTACTACAAATAATGGTTTATTAGAAAAATATTCAAACGTGCTGCTAATGCCAATAAGACAAAGTACATTCTTCCTGGTAAATATGCATAAATGAAGTGTTTTTGCGAAAGAGGAAGACGAGGCTGAATAAGTGCAAATAATATGCATGTTATCGATCCGGGGCACTCTGACTGTTAAGTGTTGATCAGAGAGACTATCTGGTTGAAGAAACTGTCCCTAAGGTGGCTGGCTTTTGCAAGTGACGCTGAAAATTTAAGTACAAATGGTTTGTGTCCAGGATGTGTGGGATCTGCAGTTAGCTTATCTTCTCCTGACCCGAGACCTGTACATGTCTTGCTTTGTGGATGGGCTAAACCACACAGTGATGGACGAACACAGACCAAATAATTGTACTTCTTGAGTTTCTACAGGTAGTCCAGCCAGGAAAAGGGGTGGGGGACTTAGGGTTCGTGTGTGTGAGAGATGAGGATGTGGTTTCTCAACATTAAACACAAAATTCTACTTTTAATGACTACTACAGTTTCCAGTGCAGTTGGTTTGGGGACCAAAATTGCAAAATTTGCTACATTTTGAGCCGGTGCTGGTCGCGTCAAACGAACCAAACGCTTTGAAAAACCGGTTTTCCCGCTCGCCTGTGGTGGTGCCATAGCAGAACCACTGGAGAAAGAGGCACGAAAACCTGAAAAGAAGACATGAGCGCAACTTCCGTCTTCACAGAATATGAATCTGCTTCCATCCACATATGCATTCGAACCGCGCTGAAGTTCACGACCAGGTTTGAAGTGGAGCAGAGGTCGCTTTTTCGGTCCACATCAGCGTTTGATTCACACCTCCCCAAACAAACCGGGCATTCTGGTCAAACTCTTGATTTGAACTGATCAGATCTGCTGTGAACGCACCTTTCATGACAATCATCCCTATTTCATAACAGAGAACCATTTTGCTGTTTGAACCTCCTGTCAACGTGAGTCATAGCTGCACAGGAAGCTTTTATAATTTCATCTGCTCACATCAAAGATTGTTTTTGTTTTTTTTTCTTTAAACCCCAGTGCAATCCTTCTCAGTTTATTACTTTTGTGATCAAGCTGTAAGACATAAAACAGCAGCTGGATATCCCAGCCACTCTAAAGGAGGCAGAGTTACACACAAATGGGTCTCTTTTGGCTTTTTCTTGTCAAAGTCAGTCAGATTCCCATAAAACACAACTGAGGTGTGTGAACACCGCTCACGTCTCTGGAGGGTTCATTGTTCTGGCTCATCAAGTGCGGCGTCCCGGTGTTTTAGGTCCTCTCGCCGCGCACCTGAGACGGTGTACCGACAGCTGCCGAAAGATTTTCCATTCCTGCTGTTTTTCCCGAAGGAGCCCATTGTTCCGCCTCATCTGATGTGCGTATGTTTGACCTTTGTTCCCTGTTGTTTGTTTCTTTTTTTTTTTGTACTCTAGGGGAATTGGAGGAGGAGATGGAGAATTCAGAGATGGCCGATCTCCCCGAGAAGCAGAAGCACCAGCTCAGACACAGAGAGCTGTTTCTGTCCCGCCAGCTGGAGTCCCTACCAGCCACACACATCAGGTAGTACACCGGCTGGCCTCGCCTGTTCTACTGCGCGTCTGTTTTTGTTTTGTTTCTTTTTTTTTTTTTCTTAAGATTAGAAATTGGGGCTTTTAAAGGGAGTCTGTGCAACACACATTTTATCCGCAAATGACTAAATTGTTGCTACATTTTGGCTCATCTCCAAAGCAGATCATTATTATTTGGTATATGGAAAATATCTCTTTTATCTCAATCTTCTCAATCTTGCATTTGAAGGCATAAAACCCTGATTGTTGTTTAATACATAATTATGATCATGGCTGAAGTTGATCAAAAGACTTGACCTTAAGAAGAAGATCAAGGTCGTATCGAAAAAGATACAACTTGAAGTGACATTTTAATCTGAAGTCAAAATTTTTAATCCTTTTTTTTTGGCATAATTTTTTTCTTTTTAAATAGTGGCATAAAGTAATCAAGCTGAGATTTAAAGGGTTACAATTTTCTGAATTGTTGAGTGTTTGAGAAAATGTCGAAAGAAAAGTTAAAAAAAATCTGAAATGTTTTTTATAGCATTTCCTGTAAGTGGATGTGTTTGTTCTTTCTGGCACAAGAAGATTGTATATTTATCTTCTAATCGACTGCTATATAAATAAAAATGTAATTACAAACTTCAGAAAACAAAAAAATGTCTTATTAATGAAGAAAAAGGTATTTGAAAAGACAAAAATGTCCAGGTTAATGGATGTTGTGCTTTATCAAAAAATCTGGCACTAACTGAAGCTCTGATGTCGTTGGCATGATGTCTACTCATTTAGAGCAAAGTTATAAATGTGCACTTTTATTTTTTGAGCCTCACTTTAAACAAACAAGTTTAAATTATCCTGGTTTTTGTAACAGGATAAAAATTGCTCAACGCAGATAGACAAACGCAATTTGAAACGTTGCATTTTCTCCCTTCCTCTTCAAAATTCTGCATTACTTTCTGTTGGTCTGTTACTAGAAATGAGACGCGTTAAACTTTGGGGTTTTAACATGACTAAATGCTGCGTTTTAGGGATATGAACGCTTTTGCAAGACGCTGAAAATGTTTCTTCTGGCCTTCCCTCCAATTTCTCTTTCATCTCGTGCATCTCGCTGCTTTGATTTTCCTCCCCGTCCACGCTGCTCCAGAGGGAAGTGCTGCGTGACGCTGCTGAATGAAACAGAAGCCCTGAAGTCCTACCTGGACAGAGAGGTACGTATGTGTGCATCTGTGCACAGAAAGCATGCAGGCATTCTTGCAAAGAAACGTGCAAATGAGGAATGTGCATGAAGATTTTTAAAACCGGCTCCGCACCAGAGCTTGTTTTTTTTTTTACTACTCTTTGATTGTGGCTGGTTTCAGGTTTTAATCACCGGCAGCCATGTGTAATGGTGCTTCCCATTTCAGCTTTTTTTCTTTCTTTTTTTATGGTTCATTTCAAGAAAAAAACTTTTTACAGTTTTACAATCTCTTTGTCACCTCAGCTCTAACCGCCGCTTTAACATTTCATAATTTTTGAACAAATTTCCAACAAATTCCAACAAATGGTTAAGTCTGCGATGTTGCTGTCCTTCTGATTTTAATTTTTATTTTTTTGCAAAAATAAGCCAAAGCAATGACATGCAGTACAGATTAATGCATTGTTTTCTTCCCAGCAACCAGGTTTTTAAAGAAAAACTTGCATCTTCTTGCGTCTGCTGCGTTGGCAGTGAGATTTTCTCACAGACGTTTCTCATTTACAATCTTGGTGCCCTCTGGAAATGTTTCCTGTTGCTTTAAACAACTAACATCACAAAAAAATGTTTCTGCTGCACAGAGCATAAATATGCTGCTATAACCAGCTCATATTTATTGCATCCATCGATATTGTGAGTGGAAAACTGATAGAAGCACCGAAATTTATATGAGAGATCTATACGCACAGCCTCGTCATTCTGAGGGATGAGCTTTTGTGCGTCTGACGGTGAAACTATGATATGCGTCCAGTAACCAGGTGCAGAATGCCCAGCGGCATCATGGGATTTAAATATGCGATTAGGTGTGTTAGATTTGCAGGCTTGTTTGAGGTTGTGTGGCTCTGAGTCTTACGAGTTTAAAGATTCCTGTTTCTAGATAAATTATTCAGCATGTTGACCCAGAATGTTCTGTTCACACACAGTAATGAGGAGACGAGAGACTAGCAGCGAGGAAGCCGCGCACACACACACACACACACGCACGCACGCACGCCGTCAGATAACAGCACACTCTCAGGCCTGGTTGCCCGTCTTCTGCTCTGAACTTTCCTCCCGCCTGTAATTCCCAGGATGCCTTCTTCTACTCGCTGGTGTACGACCCTCAGCAGAAGACCCTGCTGGCGGATAAAGGGGAGATCCGCATCGGGAACAAATTCCAGGCCGACATCACCGACCTCCTGAATGAAGGTAGTTTAAACCGGCCTGTTTAAATAAACATTTTCTAAGAGAAGAAGGTTTTTCTTTTCTTCAGGGAATATTTTCTTCTCTTTTTTTTATTTTTTAACCACTGAATATTGATGCTGTGTGTCTGAACGGCACAGTAGTCCAACAACTAACTGCTTTCCTATCAGAACCTGATCCTGAACACTGATGTCCCAGAGCTGGCCAATAGTTTCTCAGCTAGCAGAAGTTTATTCACCTCTTGAACTTTTTCACACTTCGTCACAACAGAATGCATTCAGTCTCCGTTATGAGATAGCCCGTCACAAAGTCGGCTGGTTGCTGCATAAATGTAAAGGAGACTAAATACAAATGCATGCCACACTTTTAAGATTTTAATTAGTAAAGAAAAGAAAAAAAACAACTCCGAAAACTATACATCAAATTCACATTTACTTTGTTTTGGTGGGAAGGTTTAGAAATCAGAGACTCACCAAACAAGAACAAATTCAAGACAATGAATCATAACCACAGCCTTAGTTTTAATCAAAGATTGCAATGTGACATAGTACCATAGTAAAATAATATTTTTCTCTCAATACTTTAAGAAAATGTAAATGTTTGTGGACACATTATATGTTTTGCCAAAACCTTTTATTTTTAGCCAGTAGGAAAAGCAGAAACTGCAAACTCAGCACAGTTTGAGTCAATAAAAACTTCAACAGGTAGACCAGTTTTTTTTTTTTCTTTCTATCAAATGACGTTTATTTTGTGTTTGTAAATTCAGATGAAGAGGACGGCAGAGACCTGGCTAAGCTAGAAGAGAAGATCTGGGATCCCAACAGCTCACTAACAGAGAAACAGATCGACCAGTTTTTAGTCGTAGCTCGGTAAGTAAAAAAAAAAAAAAATTCTCACAAGAAAACTATTTAGAAAGGAACGCTAATTATGCCAACACTGGGGAGATATTTTTAAAATGGTATCCGTTTTCTGTAAAATTACAAAATATTAAAGTTTTATCATGCATTTTTTTTAGCTTCAAGTTCTGCATTGAAATATAAAAGCAGGTTGTTTTCAAAATGTCTCAGGCTTGAATTGACGTGAAAACCAAAAATGGATTAAATGTTTCTGTTCCATCAGAAATGATGTGCAGCACATATGGAAAGTTAAGATTAGGATGCTTATCTTTTTCTAGGGTAAGTTAGAAGAGCTACTACAGAATTAAGATTTTGTAAGCTTATAATTATCATTTTATACCGAATGGGAACAAAGTTTAGAAAATGAACATCGTGTAGCATTAAACCGAGTTTAAGCACGATGAGTAAGGCTGTGTTAATACGCCGCATGAGTAGCGCCATTACTAAACTTTTATTTTCATAGAAATAAAAATAACACAAAGCGTTTCTTCAAAACAGATGTGGAAAACATCCACTAGAGTGAATGAAGTTAAATAAATAGGGCAAAATGAGCCGTTTTGACATAAAACACAGTAAATAATGAACCTGGAAGTAAAAGAAAAATATTTTTGATTAAATTTAGAAGTGCAATAGTGTTAAAGCCAAACAAGTAACATCTTTACTTGGAGAAATAAATATTTTTATGTATCCAAATTTTATTAGTAATGTACACGTCAGTACATAAAATAAATTTGCACAAGCAGGAGACACGAAGCCTCCAGTCTCATCAGATATTGTCCCTTAAATGTGATTCCACGTTGGGAGGTGTTGTACTTGTGAAATCGCATTATTACACAATCTGCTAGGAGTCGCGCTGGTTGTGCAGCCTGACAGTCGCTGGCAGAAAGGAGCTGTCATACTTTTGGAGGCGGTGCCACTGTTTTTCTGGTGTTTGCTGGAATAAAATCCTGTAGGAAAGCAATAAACAAACATTCTCTCTAACTGTCCATGTGACTTATTACAAACAAAGGACATCGTGGAACCAAAACTCACCTGAAGAGAAACTGAATTATTAATATTTTTTTCACAACGGAAAATGTTAGGAACCCTTTAATAGTCAGAAAGTATCATTGTTTGGTTTTAGGGCTTAAACGATTAATCGCATTATTTGTGATGAATTGTTTGTTGAAATAATCATCAACTAATTTAATTATTGATTAATCGATGATTGTGAAACATATTATTTGCTGAAAAAACCCCAACATATTAATATAAGTAATTGAGCCAAAATGCTAAAATATGCATGTACATTTTGCAGTTATGAAAACCCATTTGTCTGTAAATATTTTAGCCAAAATTTCTCAAGAGGCATAGCTTTAGCTTAACCTGGGTCAATTTCCCTAAAAAAGAGCCACGTTATTGCATTCTAGGCAACAAAATACATTTTTTTATTATTTAAAAAATAAAGTGAATTGTTCATCATATTTTACTGTATTTCTAATATTGTATAATAAAGGCTTAAGTGGTCAAATGAAAAATCTGAATGTGCCCAATTCTTTAAATCCGATTAATCGTCAGAATAGTCGGCAGTAGCTACAACAGCTGCAGCCTGGTTTTGCGTCTTGTTGAAGCCGTCTTTGCCCCACAGGTCGGTCGGTACCTTCGCCAGAGCGTTGGACTGCAGCAGTTCTGTTCGGCAGCCGAGCCTCCACATGAGCGCCGCCGCCGCCTCCAGGGACATCACACTGGTGAGACACGTGGAGCGGGTTCGGGGTTAGCTCAACGTCAAGCGTGCGTCCTGGTCAGTGCAGCGATAGCTTAGCATTTTAACACGGCGGATTCCTTCCAGTTCCACGCCATGGACACGCTCCACACCAACGGCTACGACATGACCCGGGCCATTGCGGCGCTGGTGCCTCAGGGCGGGCCCGTCCTCTGCAGGGACGAGATGGAGGAGTGGAGCGCCTCCGAGGCCAACCTGTTCGAGGAAGCGCTGGAGAAATACGGCAAGGACTTCACAGATATCCAGCAGGATTTTGTAAGTGACAAAACCAAAAAGTAGTGCCTGCAACAGAATCGCTCCCTTTTTTTTTTTTTTAAGCTTCTTTTGTTCTCCTAAAGTAAAAAGACTGAAGTTGATCATTCAGCACAGGCTCCAGGCGCCGGTGTCATACTTATCATGATTTTTATTTTTTTTTTACTTTTAATAATGTGTTTTTTCAAAAATAATTCATTAAAAATAAGAATGGGTTGCATTCGTTTAGCAAATTTACTGCAAATGTTCTTCAGCCAACCTGCATAAATTCAAACTTTTTCACCCAATTTTGTTTTCGACATTCATTAGAGCAGCAACTAATGATTATTTTAGCACTCAATTAATGTATTCATTTTTCTGATAATTAATCAAATGAAAAAAAAAATTGCATATTCATTTAACTACTACTTGCACCTTTTAAAAACACTATTAGAAATGCATCAAAATATGCAAATAAAAAAACAAAAAAAAAAATCCTCTTATAAATGAGAAAAAACTGCCTAAAGTGTGGCACATTGATCATTTGTTGCAAAGGTTGCATCTGTAGCTACAAAATACTTCTTACCCTTTCTCAGCCATTTCTGCTTGACTTAATAAAAACATTTTGTAGGTTCACTGGGTGTAATTTGTTAGCAAAATGTGCTGGCAAAAAATTCTTTGTATTTTTTGCCAGCACAAAAAATACAAAGTTTTGACTCAATAACTTCCCTGAGTCTGTTGTTCTTTCAGCAAGTGGCCTTTTATTTTTAGAGTTAATGATTAATTGATTACCTAATTAGTTGACAATAGTTGATTCATCCCCAATATTCATTGAACAAAGCTATGTTGTTTGATCGAAACAAAGCTAAGCTGCAGAATACGACCTGTCTGTCAGATATGGAGTTTAATTCCAACTGTTGGCCTGCAGGGATCCTTGCAGATTTATTTAATGTTTGATTGATTATTTTTGAACTGGGCCGTTTTTTGTTTATTTTTTGTAAAGCAGCCTGTCCATCCTGTGTGTGGTGATCACACAGATCCATTTGAAAACAAGGTTGAGTTGTGCTGAGAAGCTGGGAGGAAGATGCTGCAGCTCCTCATTTTCTGAGTCGCCTTCAGCCTGAGAAGAACAAGCCCTTTATAATCACCATGAGCGCTACTCCGCCACCTGGTGGCCAGCTTCTCTCAGTGCTACTCTTTTTTGTTTTCTCTTGAGCCTTTTTTTTCTTTCTTCCTTTCTTTTTTTTAAACAGCAGCATGGGTGGGGCTGCAACTTGCTACATGTTTGGTTTAAACTTTGAAATCTGGATTCGGCTTCAGCCGAACCAGAGAATAAATCTTCAGGTTTTCTTATCAGAGGGGAAATGTTCCACAACAACAACAATTCCGTGGCAAATTGGATCTCATTTAAAAATCAGCCAGTTCATATGACTATGTCCATCATCATTCTCTTCTTTCTCAGCTGCCCTGGAAGTCGCTGACGAGTATAATTGAGTATTACTACATGTGGAAGACTACAGATAGATACGTCCAGCAGGTACGTCGTCGTTGCATGTTTGTCCTTACTTTAAGCTTGGTACCGAGGAGCTGAATAGATCTAATCCTGTGGTTCTTCCTCTCTCCTCCTCACCTGTTCCTGCTCCAGAAACGATTAAAAGCAGCTGAGGCAGAGAGCAAACTCAAGCAGGTCTACATCCCCAACTAGTGAGTGCTTTCTCTTCGGATACTAAAAACCTTTGCACGTTCCAGTTCACAGCAAGAAAGCAACACAGGTTGCTAAGCTAAAACAACTGAAGCTGCAGCCACAAAAGGTTTTTCTTTGGTGATAAACAAAAGCAGTTGTGAAGTGATTGTAGCACTTAGCATTTGGCTCCCTTTCCTCTGATGCCTCCAAGGGAAGATTAGGTTATAAAACAAAAATTAAATGCAAGAATATGGCAAAACTGAAAACTACTGATGCACGATATTGTGTGAAAACCTTAAGATCTGGACGGCAGAACTTTGTCGCCGCCCTGTAGAAAAAGTCCCCACAACAGGCCAAATATATTGCCAAACATTTTAGTTTGTGTTTGCGAGCCTCACTTAGGATGCCTAATTGAGCTGTTCCCTACATTTTGGAGGATAGAGTCGATCTGTGAAGCGTCCAGGTTCCCATCGTCGGAGGCCTTCTGTAAAAGGCCAACACACTGGGAGGAAGTATCCGCTTTCAGAATTGCTCTGTTGCAGTTTGACCTGCATTTGCTCCATGATTTCAAAGATGGACTCGTTGGTCTCATCGCTAAGAGTCAATTTGAGAGTCTGCACGGATTTGAAGAACTAAAAGGGAGTAAAACAAAGTGTGGAGTGGTCCATCGTGGTTCTTTTTTTTATTGGATCTTATTAAGGTAACTGTATTATTTATATAGAATTCAAATCAACAGTGGTTGTTAAATGATGGGAATAAAGACAAATGAGGGCTTAATAAAACAAAGACTAGGAAAGAAGTGCTGTAACTGATATGAGCCAGAAAAAAATAGTTTATTCCCTTCCAGTAATTAAACTTTACCATCTGTCAGGTTTTGGGTTTTTTTGTTTTTTTTTTTGCTTCCACTAGTCTGTGTCTGAATCCATGTTGTTCTCACATCCGTCTCCGTTTGCTTGAACTTCCAGCAACAAGCCAAACCCCAATCAGCTGAGTAACAGCGTAAAGCCAGCGCTTCTAAACGGAGCAGCGGGCTCAAATGTCCCGGGACCGCCGGGCTCAGGGCAGACCCCCGGTCTGGGCAGAGCCTGTGAAAGCTGCTACAGTAAGTCTTCCAACTTTATAATATAGAGAATTTAAGAAAATACACCCTCCCTCTCTTCTCTGTGAATCACATTAGATGATTGTGATGTAGGGGAACAGCAAATCCCATCATCATCAAATGACAAAGAAAGTGAAAGTCTGTGCTCTGTCATGTAAAATGTTGTTGTTGCGTGTGTGTCTGTGTGTGTCTGTGTGTGTCTGTGTGTGTCTGTGTGTGTCTGTGTGTGTGTGTGTGTGTGTGTGTAGCCAGCAGCTCCTACCAGTGGTACTCGTGGGGACCTCCCAACATGCAGTGTCGCCTGTGCGCTTCATGCTGGACCTACTGGAAGAAGTACGGCGGCCTGAAGATGCCCACGAGGCTGGACGGCGAGAGGCCGGGGCCCAACCGCAACACCATGGTAACGGCTGCATTCCTGGACAGTTAATCGGAGGAAATCCTCCTGACTCGGTCCAGCTAGCCGCATTTCAAACAATGGCTTGTTATTTTCCAAATGATCTCTGACCAACACGCCGTTTGTCGTTCCAGAGCCCTCACGGCCTTCCGCTGCGGCACAGCGGCAGCCCCAAGTTTGCCGTCAAGACCCGGCAGGCGTTTTTCCTGCAGACCACCGGCGCGACGCGGCTGGCACGCCGCCTCTGCGAGGACATCATCCGACCGCGATACCTGGCCCGGCACCCGTACCTCCCCGTCAACACGGCAGCCATCAAAGCAGAGTGTAGGAGGCTTTGCCAAACTTTGGTCACATTCAAGCAGTTTTATTTGTTTGTTTGTTTGGTTATTGATGAGTGCTGCTGCGGTGACTGACTCCAGGTGCTCTGAGGTTACCAGATCGGCCGAAAAAGCCGTCGCAGCTCAAACCAGTGGAGCGGAAACCTCTGGAGTCTGTGGTTCGGTATTTGGGTAAGAGGCCTGCTGTCAAGTTCGTCATGTTTCAGCTTATCTGTTGTACATGACAAGCTTTTATTCTTAAAAAAGAAGTCTGGGAAATGTCTGGGATGTTGTTTCAATCTTTTCCAGGAAACGTCTAGACTAAGAAAATAGAAGTGCTTCCAGACTTTATTCCTTGGCCGGTTGTCTTTTCTCCCTCCGTACCTCATCTTTCCATTTTTATCCTTTTCCTTCCTTCTGTCCTCTCCTCTTTCTTTATGGAGCCCTTGCTTCCTCTTATCCTTCCCTCTCTTCTTGCTTCCTTTATCCCATTGTCCTTGTGCCTTGTTTTATTCTCTTTCTTTCTTCCTTCCTTCCTTCTCTCCCTTACTTGTGCCTTTTGGATTGTCCTTCCTTTCTTCTTTTTCTTCCTCCCCTCTCATGTAATTCCTATCTTTACTTCTTGTTCCAACCCGATTTGTTTCTTGTGTCCTTCCATTCTTCCTTGTATCCTTCCCTTGTATCCTTCCTCGATCCTGCTCCTCCTTCGTCTCTCCATTACTTGTGCCCTTTTGCCTTTTGTTTTCTCTTTTTCTTTGCTTTTTGCATCCTACTGTGTTTGCTTCTCCTGCCATTTACTCCCGTTTCTCTTCTGAATGCATCTGTTGTGCAAGCGTTGTTTTTTTGTTCAAAATTTCTCAAATCCAGAAAGAAATTTAGTATTTAATTTAGTTTTTCTTCTTTTCTTTAAGATGTTTATCCATTTGATAGTAAAGCCTCTCGTGTTTTCTCTTCCTGACCCGTTGTCTGCTCACTGTGTGCAGAAGCACATCCCCGTCCGTCCAAGCCCAACCCGCCGACCCGTGGTGGGTCCATCTCCACAGGCAGCTTGACGCCCATAAAGTCCTCTCCCATCCTCAACAACGGCTCGCCCACCATCCTGGGCAAGCGCAGCTACGAGCAGCACAACGGCCTGGATGGTGGGTTTCTCACATTCAGGACTTTCTTCCTTTAGCTGAACTACTACAACCAGAATTGACACCTTTGTGTAACTGCACAACCTCTGTTGTCTTTTTTTTAAGTCACTCTCTGTTAAACGTTTGAGTTTAGCTCAACACGTCAATTACTAAACTAATTGGCGATTATTTCTACTTCCACGATTAATCGATGGATTGTTTCAGCCCTGCACCACACTTCTCAAATATTTTTTCTTTAAAAAAAAATCTTTCTTCCACTTCAAAATCCAGATCTGTTTAGTGTTCATGCAGCACATAAAAAGCCCGATTCGATGCACCCGTGAAACGTTCGAGGGGTGTGAATACTTTCTCAAGGCCACCTGGCTTAAAAGTCGGGATCCTGTGAGGAGCTGCTGTGGTTAGCGCGACACTGATGGATCAGGAGTGCGCCAGAGAGAGGAGGCAGAGCCGGAGATCCGATCAGCCGCGCTGCTTTAGCCGGAGGCCGTAGTGCGTGTTGTCATGGAAACGTGGCAAGGAAGGCTCGCCGAGTGTTTCCAGAGGGAGGCCGACTTAGCACATGGACGCCGAGTCCATGTGCTAACATTTATTTAAATCGGTGGAGCTGCAGTCTGGTCGAATCCAGCATGTTGAGGTTGTTGCTATAAGATAAGCAGGGGGGCTGATGGCTGGTTATTCATCAAGCATATTTTCTGCTGCCTCTAGCGTCTATCATCATTTAAACTTCCTCCAAATGTGTTGCAGCTAAAAGTGGCCGTGGTGAATATTGCATCAGTGTATAAAATCTCTAGAGATGCAGGGATTGGAGTCTGGTTCGTTTGAAAATAACGTTTGCATCAGGAGCTGCTGGAGAATTTGAGCCGAACAGAGAAAATAGAAAAACATTAAACGCGGTGACACCGGGCTCAATAAACAAACAAGAGATTCGTATTTGTAGCTTCAAGATGGATAAGCGCATTTAATGGACACAGAAAGACTGAACTCTGATGCAGATGATTTATTTTTAACATAAATACTCAACCGTTCAGGCAGGAGTAGGTGAAAACTATTAAAGGGAATAATAACTAAAATAGCACCTGCGTATATGATTTTTTATTTATTTATTTATTGTGATAAGAATGACTCCCTCACATTTTTCATGCCTATTAATTTTCTTCTAGTCTGTGAAATTTGCTGAGATTGAGTCTTCTTTCTTATCTATTTATTTATTTTTTAACTAAACATTGTATTTATTGCAATGATGAAACATAGTTTCTTTTTCTGTGGATTTTTTTTTTTACCAGACAGTTGATAGGAAAGTTAAATTAAATATCAACCAAACGACTGTCTTTTATCCCTTTGCTCTACTCTGTGATTTGTAGCTGAGAAATATGAAAATCTGAGTGGAAAACTGAAATTTCTCATAAAAAATATCTAGGAAGCCTTTTATTTTAACAATGATTTCTCTCTTCATGCACCCTGAAAATTCATAAAGCCATAGATCTGTTATTCTTAAACATGGCTTCTCTGATAAACCGTCCTCTGCATCCATTTTACAAATTAAAATGAAAGATCCACAATATCATCAAATCGGAAAAACTGACCATCGATAATATTTAATTATCTTTTTTTTTTTTTTTTTTACTGCTGTGATCATGTGAAATTAGTTGCTTTTGAAGCCAGCAGGGGGCAGATAAAGGTTACCTTTTTTTATTCCTCCCCCTGCAGGACTGGCAGATTGAATCAATGTGTGTGTGTGTGTGTGTGTTTGATATCTGCTGCATCAATTCTCCTGCTCTGCTCCATTTGCAGGCACCAAGTCCAAAGCTCTTACTCCGCAGTGGGACATTATGGCCAAACGTGTCAGCGATGCGGGTCGGCCCTCGGCGTCCCTGCAGGATGAGATTCACGAACTGGACTGAACTCTCTGTAGGAACAATCTCTACTGCAAACAGCAGTGAGGTGAGACTTTGACTTCTGCTGCTGGACCACGTTGAACACGAGGGGCTTGGGGGACTTATTCAGGAGGCCGTCTGCTTGGTGTTACAAATGCTGGCTTGAGAAGCAAAAACCAGGCTGAAGATAAACACCTTTGTGGGCAGAAAAAAAAAGAAAAAAGTCTTTAATCTTTAAAAGTTTACAACAGAAACTATATACGTTTTTCACACCAGGTTTTTCTTCATGGTTGTTGCATAAAGCTAACGAAGCCCCCGAAACGCCGTTTCTCAGAAAACCTGAATGTATCACAAGCAGCCATTCTTTTTTTTTTTTCTTCTTTTAAAGAATTGCCACATTATGTTCTACATAGTTACTGGGAATACAACAGACTTGACAGCAGGATTCCCAGAGTGCTGTATGCAAACTGATTTGTGGAAAGTTAAGTGGAAGGAAAAATTGTGGCACACATTAGCACAGTAATTCATAAACAATGAGCTCCACCAAGTAAGCTGTAAGCCATAATCATCTAAATTAGCTCAAATATACATCTATAATGCTACTGGTTTAGTTTATTTAGGTAAAAAAAAAAGAAATCACCAATTTACTTAACTCAATCTATCATATAAATATCACATTTGCTCACTGAGGCTAAAATTCATGTGCTGATGTAATAACATTTAAACCACATGATTTTTAATTTACAATATTAAAGAATTAAAGAAACAAGTCAAAAAAGTGTTGAAGCTTATGTCACTAATCTACAATTTTTAGTATTTTTAATGAAATGATTCAGTGGCCGTCAAAAATGAGTGAAATATCTAAGAATTTAATCCTGTTTTTCCCATGAGAAACAGGATTCATTTCTCCCGTTTCATACGCAGTAATTCGTATGTGTCAGAATCATGGCATTCGTCTGTGAATCCTGGGTAGTTTAAAATATTTGCGTCTGCAATTCAGCAAACTCAAATAAACTTTGACAGTTTAAAAACTCTGGATTCAAAAGTAAACTGAATGAAATATTACAGTCAGATATTTATAGCCACGGCAGTCCATTCCCTGCTACTGTAACATCTGGTTTAGATTCACGTTTTGTATTGAATTATTAATGATACTCAAATGCATCCAGCTGCACTTTTCTTCCCTCTGTGACGACCTGAGTTCTGCTGCCCCCGTGTGGCCAAAATATTTTATTGCATTTTCTCTTTTCTCGTTTGTCCAGCAGGGGGAGAAAGGAAACGGAGAAGGCTTTCCTAACAGACCATACGTGTGGGCAGCTGAGAGGAGACGACAGCATTGGTCACTTTTCTTTCAGTCAGTTTGTGTCTCTTTGCTGCTGGAGACCAGGCGACCGCTTCGGCAGAGGTCTCCATCTGAAGATGAGCCTGACTGTACAGGACTGTGTTTATTACTTACATTACTTGTTATTACTGTCTTTGTAATTATTGTTATTGGTTTTTTTTTTTTTTTTTTTTTTTTTTACCAACTATAACTCGGTTTGTTTGTCGATCAAACGATAGAGACTTGTAAAGTTTCATGCTTGAGGAGCCCCTGTGGAGAAGGAACGTTTAACATAAGCCACTCGCATCTTTTGTTGTTTTTTCTTTTAACAAGATCAAGTCAGAAAAGAGACTCACTTTTCTTTTGTTTCAGCGACTCGACTTCAACTCGTCGTCTGCGTCACTTAGGCCGGCGCCGCTCTGCAACCAGACAAGGGTTAACTTGTTGAGAAGGACTTGATGTTTTTCTACCTTTTTCAGCAATCTCTTCGCTTCGTAATGTGATTAAAATCAATCGATTTATTATTATTTCTTTCCTTCCCACTCTTCTTGTTTCGGTGTCCGTCCATAGAGGTGATTTGTTAAAGCACACACTGACCGTTGCTGCTGCGGGCTGCTGTTGGTGTATGTTGTTTTTTTTGTTTTGTTTTTCCCTCCACACCGGGTATGCAAGCAGGGTATATGCAAATTTACAGCAACTCTTCATTCCTAATGGCTTTATATGTTGTCAGTATTGGAGCGGATTTGAAGCTCGAGCCGTTCTTTGTTTTGTAAGCAAACATCTGAAATGAACTAAAAAGCAGGAATGCAGTCTGCTTTCATGTCCAATCTCTTGTCGGTGTGTTTATTTTTGTACATTTGCTGAAAACGTCGTGAGCAAAGTTGGCTTTACCCAAAAAGAAAAAAAAAAAAAAGAGGTGTAATTTCACCATCGGCCCATAAGACACGTTTACAAATCAACCAGCAGCATTTTTAGGGTCATCGGAACTCTAGAACAACCAGATTGTGAATAAGTATCTTCTTCAAACAACACTCTGACGGTAGTTTATTTGAATCCCGGTAGTTCGTTGAACCTGAGGACGGTTTAGAGGGCTGTCCAAACTGTTTTGCTGCTTGGCCCAAGCGGCCGACCCCAAAGTATCGATGGGCAGCAACAGCAGTGTGAGAGCTGACATTTTTACCTGTTTAACAAAAAACTAAACATGCAAAGAAACCAAGTATTTACATTTTAGAGGGAAAACTCTAAACATGGTCTGTGGCTCATTGGGAAGTGCAGTTCTGTTGCAATCAAAAAGCTGTGGGCTCGATTCTGACCTGCCAAATGTCGGCATCGGAAAAGTTTTCTATTTTCTAAATATTATTATTTTTTTTTTTGGATGTACTCAAACAAAAGAGATACGAGTCTCTCCTTACAAAAGAAGGGTTTTTGTGCCACATTTATTAAATGCATGCGTCTACATAAATCTCTGGATTTGGATTTGTGTAGTCCTGCTTTCTTTTAAAATTAAAATGACAGCAAGAAAAAATGTCAAGTTACATTCTCTGTGATGCACCTAACATTTTTCGTTTTCGGCTTTTTTCAAGAGGCTTGGCGTCACTAAAGATTTCAGCATAAAATAATGTTTTTAAAGAGTGGCAGACGACACCTGGGCTGCATTTTTAGACTCTGCCCTCAAACCCCACAGCTTAGAGATGCAGTGCCTGACAAATCCTTTGAGTTGTTTTTTTTGTTTTGTTTTTTCTCACATTTTTCAATCACAAAAACCAAGAAGGACATGTGAATATGAATAGGACACATGGTTTTCAAATATTTTTTGATAAATAAAAATCCTTAAATTGTGGCATTTATTTGTGTTTATCTCATTTACTCTGTCAGGAATCCAGCGTAACCAGTCGCCATGTAAGTGACTAGAGTCCGCTTGTATGTACTGTGAACTCAGCTGTTCTGTGAATAAAGGAGTGCTGGGTAAATTAACAGCATCATGAGGACGAAGGAAGATGGCAGACAGGTTGGAGATAAAGTTCTGGAGAAGTTTAGACCAGAGGTAGGTTATTAAAAGTCTAACCCTAAGCTTTGAACATTTCACAGATTGCTCTGCTTTTTTTTTTTCTTTTAAATGCCCCGTCTGGAAGTGTAGCATTCAGAATCCCAGTGCCAAGAAGAAGTCCAAAAGATTTACTTTCACAAGTGGAGCGTTGCAGTTTTTGATATCACAAATAACAGGTAGATTCTTTCAATGCTTCATTGCATGAAACAGCCGAAACATATGTTAAAAATTACATATTTTTTTATAATAAAGCTAAAATTGGTAATCTTTCCAAAACCCACAAACAACCTTTTTAAATAAATACAAATGCATGTCGTAATTTCGAGACACTATTCCTCAGAAGTACTTAAAGTATCTTTTATTCCAACCGCTTTACAATTATGAAATACTTTGTGTTAGTCATGTGAAATGCATTAAAGATTGTGGCTGTGGCAAAAGAGCTGTGAAAAGGCGTGCAAGAACTGTATAAGTATAATGGCTTCAGCTTTAAGTGTTGTCTCAACTTTCGGGTCTCTAGTCTGAAATTTAACCAAATGATCACAATAAGCCCATAAAAATACATAAAACTTAATTCACAAGACAAGTGTGAAGTTCTAACAAATACTTATTTTCAGAGAAGCAGTGTAATGTTTTTTTTAGTTGTTTTTTTTTTACTACTTAAGTGATTTATCTTTTTCTTATCAGTAAGTACGGATTAGCTGCAGCCTGTTCTGTAACATTTGGATTCAGCCTTAAATCATTTTCAGTTGGATATTTTCTTATCATCGGGTCATAGTTGACTCTAACTTCTCCTGTGCTGGTTTTGTTTTTTCCCCCTCAGACAGATACTGCTCCTCTGTGATCCTCCTGAATATTTCTTCGTTGAGTCATCTCTATCTGCGATGGTTCCCGTGTGTTTGCAGTACTTTTCAGATTTCAGAAAGTGAACTTTGCGATGAGAGACGCGCATGTCTTATCGACTCGCTCCTTGGCTGAGGAGCAAATTTTATGGCCTTGCTTTTGAATCTGATGTGATCCCTGGTCGATGATGTTTCTGTGCTGGAGGAGCTCAATATTTATGGTAGCTGCAGGAGATGACTGCTGCTCATCAGAGTGGACTGGAACATGATCCGCTCCAGTCCAGTCGTATGCATGACCAGATCAATTCTGATGGTCAGCGTAATGATTTTCAGAAAGCTCTTAGTTTGACTAACTGTAGGCTACATCGCTACAGAGTATATTTTTAATAAGTGGAGGACTGCTTGGAATAGATGTCAATATTGCAGTCACATCCTGTATTGTATTATGTTGTCATAGGTGCACACGGTGTTTATTTGATCAGGTTGGGTAATGTGGAACAGTAAGCTGTGAGAAATCAGTATTTTAACACCAATATAACGGCCACACAGTCATAGAGGAAGCTTAATATCTAGAGGCAAAGTTGGAAATTAAAAGCAATAGGCAGGACTCCAGATTAAATATTCAGAAATTTGACTTCGTAATTTAAATTTAAATTGGGCCTCTGTCTCTTTAAAAACTCTTGCTCTTTCTGAAACTCCGCCTTCAGAAAGTCATTACAACATCGCTCCTCTATTAACCTTTTAAATAAGGTTTTTACCAGCGTTTTACTGAGAAGTGGCTCACATAAACAGCTCAGCAGATGCCCAGTTCCACCAGGTGTTTGCTAATTGCTGCTGTCTAGTCTGAAGGAGCAGAGCAGTGGAGTCACAGAGGAGGGCTGCTCTGTGAGAAGCTTGGAAACTGCCGCTCCAAGGAGGAGCTTCATCCTTGAAGGCGGGGCTAAGTCCACCCAAGCGTTTTGCACAGCTGCATGAAAAGATCAAGGCAACAGGTATGTTTTTGACGTGGAAATACCGATATAAAACTCCGAAAATGTTGTTTCCTTTAAAGGAAATGGTTAGACCCTGATGCAACAGGTTTAATCTTGTCTTTATGTTTTAGCTCAGTTTGTTCATGAATGCATCTCGACAAACAATAAACTATCCGCGTTTTTTTTTTTTAGGGGGGGAGTTTTCAGCCAATTAAATTTGGGCCCTTTTCCTAGATTTTACCACATCTGTCGTAAGTGGTAGCAAATTGTGCTGAAGAGCCAGCAGTGTGTAGTATCTCCAAAAATACAAAGTATTCCTGGGGCAGAGAAAGAAAAAGCAAATGGACTAAGAGACAAACACAAAGCTTAAACAGCTCCTAATCATCTCTAAATATATTGAGGACGTCTTATGGCTTTTAATGATAATGGATCCCTTGTAATTTATTAATGAGATGACAGGAAGACCAGAGGAATTAAACTGTAAAACGTGTATCTGAGTGATCATATTCAGACTGGACGGCTGCCCTTCCGCAATAACTCTCGTTTTGATGGGGCAGGGAAAAAAATGAATAATTAAAGTAAAACAGTTCAGTGGCAAAGAAACAAAAAGTTAATATTTAAACTGTGAGGGAGTTGTTTTTTGTTTCATCCAGAGAGTCCAATCATAACCCATCATTTCGATCCAAACAGAAGAAAGCAAAGCTACTAAAGAGGAGCTGGGATGGAGTAAATGGGCGGATCGAAGCGATGAATCACCAGCTTCCATTTAACAAGGAGATGATGGAGCTTCAGTTTGGTACAGATCCAATGAATTAGATAAAGAAGTCTTCTTTAAGAAAAGTTAATGTCTCTACATATCACAGGAAAGTAAGCTTGGTCATTATTTTAAGCAGTTATAGTTGCCAGATGGAAAAAAAGACAAATAAAGTGTCTTGATCCTGCACTTCTATAAAAAGAGCAAACAAAAATGGCAAATGAGACGATTCATTCTTGCATCGCTGTTCGGTCAACTTTTACAAGAAACAGCTGAAGACTAAATATTTGAATATATAAATAGTAACAATACATGCAGAGGAAGTGTGTCAAAGTACTTTTTAATGGTGCAATTTTGAACAGAATCTCTTAAAATTCTGTCTAAAATTGTAGATTTAATCAAGTTACAAAAGAAAAGCATATTAAAAGTAAGTCATAATATATTAAATGATCATTGGAAGAATCTTAAGGTATTTTTAAATGTATGTGTAGTTACTTTTTAACTTTTCAATAATCCTGGGCTTGAGGTTCACAATAGACTAATTAATTTTTCTTCTGAAGTTGAAAAAACATGAAAATTAAGCAGAAAATCTGAAAAAAAAAACAAACAGTTGCATACTAATGAAGAGCGACATGGAGGAAGGACCAACCTGCACGCAGCAATTAACATCCAAGGTCAGAGTACAGACAGTGAAGGTCTACAGATTGTTTTCTCAAAAGGTTAAGACTTAAGGTGATAAACACGTTCAGCAAAGAGGTTTCGGAAAAATGCTGGACACTTCTAATCAGCTGCCTTGTGAATCTCCTCCAATCTCTTTATTGTGCTTTGCTTGACAATCTATTGAAGGCTGCAGTCATCCATTGCTTTTGTTTTTTTTTCCTTCACACTTTTTCCTACCTCTCAATTTTCCATTAATAGTGTGCTGTTAAGAACCAGCTTCTGAACAAATCGACTTACGTCACCTTTTGTTACGGAAGCTGTTAACCTACGTGTAGACCATAGCTTTTCTACACTTAAAAAAAAAACTTTTCTATTTTTCCTTTTCAATTGGACATCTATTATTAAAAAACTTAGGGGAACTGTAAGCAGAAAGGCAAAAAATATATCAACATCAAAACTACTACAGAAATACATAACAAACTTTTGGAAAACCTATTGAGTGCTACAACCAAAAATATGCAAATTGCTTTCCGTGCCCTTCGTGCACCAACATGCAGCCTGGCTGTCAGGCGGCGCAGAGCTGCGGTGAAGAAACGGTTAAGCGCTAAGACGCAGGAGCTGCGTGAGTCCATCTGAGCATGTGCCGCTGGTGCGGCGGCCGCCGCCGCTGCTGCAGTGAAGTAAAAAATGTGTGGATTTCCACAGGACAGAGCGGAGACACGGCGCAGGACAAGCCGGGCGACAGGCTAGCAGAGACCGACTCTTCCCGACCGACCTCACCGAGGGATGTGTCGGATCCGCCGGGGTGTGCGCCTGGGCAGACACCGCAGAGATCCTTCTGAAGGTAAAAAAAAATAAAATAAAATATATTTCGCTCTGCTGATCGTAGAAATAGACAGAGAGAGAGAGAGAGAGAACTGCAGTCAACATGTTAGTACTCAAGCGGAGTGACATTCAGGGGAACAACATGTGTTCCTGTTGGGGAATCTTTTGGGCTCTTAATTTTCCTTTCACAATGAAATATCACCGGATTGCTCTCAACTTAATAGTGCTGCGCTATTGCTTCTAACCATGTATTCAAGTGAATGTTAAAAGCTGCTCCCCCTCGTCTCCTTTCATATTCAACAACATTGCGCGTGTTTTCTGCGCAGTCGCGCCGCTGCACCTGTTAAAATCCGGATTACCGTAAGTTTATTTAGAAACCGCTCTGACTAAAACCGTCCTTTTGGATCGCAAGTCGCCTTTTTTAATGCGATACCAACCAAAGAGTTGCAAAGTCTCATAGTTATGAAATCAATGCTGAGCCGCACGGCTACGTGTATGTTTAATTGTAGCCGCATGTGCCGCACTGCTCATCGTCAGTGTGCTTGATGTTGCAGCGGGAACCCCCCCCCCCCGCCTCCCCTTCCTACTGCACCCCCTCACCCCGGGCCCCCCTGACGGGCCCTGCATCTAACAGTTTCCCGGGACAGAACAGGATCGGCGGGCGTCCTGCGTGAAGAAAAGCCGTTCGTTTGCAGAGCGGATTGGCGCCTGGACTCCACGTCCGCAGTGTAGCTCTGTCTGTGGAAGCCTTTTGCAGAAGCTTAAAAAAAAACAAAAAAAACCCCCTGATCGATTCATGCCACATAAACCCTGCAGTTCATTATCATTTGGGGTGAGATAATTCCCTGCTGTCGCTTCTGTAGTCTATAGCCTATTTATAACCCACACAACAGCCTCCAGAGCGAAGAATCCCAAAATGACCCCATATTATAACACTCCTAAAAGGGAGTAGCAGTTCTGAGCTGTGTGTGGACACAGGATTAATATTCCCGTAGTGATGCAGCGGGTCTGTTACCACTGTGTAGTCACGTGTTGATGTTTCACAACTCATAGGTCTTAATGCAAGTCACCTTACAGGGGCCAAAAGGTATATGATATTGACATAGTAGTGGTTAATGAAATTGACAATGTGGCGTGGTCCCAGGAGGGCATTGAGGATGGCATTAATGAAAGTGCTGTAAGGAAAAAAAAAAAATTGGCTGTCTATAGACTTCAATTTGGCCTTAAAGTAAAGGGCTATTTCCACTATTTACATAAACCCTGGACTGCATTTGTATATCTCTAGTTTACATTCTAAAATGTCCGAGCTGAATCATTGTACATTTTGGCTGTTTCGGCATTAGGACCACCTCAGAATTGAAACAAGCAGTCAATAACCAAAACTTCACAACAGATGTTGAATCAAATTAAAAGTTCACAAAGCAGCCAAGTACATTGGCGCAATAGGATTTATTTTATTTATGCAAAGCTGCGTGCGTTTTTCCAAGCCAGCAAAAATTCTAAAGTGATTAACAACTGTAGCATTAGCGCGTAAAACCCAATATGCACAATGATATTAGTGAATGTTGTGAGTGCAGAATGACATCACTGGTCATAAATAAGCAATTTTAAAATCATAAATATATTTCTGCTTCAGGTTCAAAGCAATCCCAACCGTTTTTATTGATGTCTTTTAGTTTCTTCATCACATCTTTATCTTCTAAAAACCTTTGTTTTTTTTTTAGTCAATGCATTAAATAACAAGCATAACAATGGTATTACAGGAATTCGGGCGTAAGTGCATGGTGCCTAAATATTTAGGTAAGACTTATTGCAATACTACAGTAACATTTGATTCTGGGTCAACAGCTTTCCCTGTGTCACCTGCTCGCGATCCGTCACTTTACTGTGTGTGGGAATCACTGTGACAATGGAAATCTTTTCAGATGGGAATATATCCAAATAATCCATGGTTCTCAATGACTCTCAGTGTTTGCATATCCATAAAAATGAGAAAATCTATTTTATCCCCCCTACACCTAGCTTAAAAGGAGGTCACCTCATGCCAGAGCTGCCCCTGTTTCTACACACTGAGCTGATGTGTTTGGAATTGATGGAATGCTACGAAAAAGTATGTCTGCGTCATAATACAGGTCAGGTTTAGCAAATATGCTCGTTCAAAAAGTCTGGGCGTTTGAGTCAGGAAAGCAAACAGATGCTTCTGAAGTCACTGGGAGAGTTTGGCCTCCGACTCACCTTCTAAACATTAGTTGTCCCTTTCTTGGTAAATAAAATGCTCAACACGTTATTGCAGCTTATTGATTTGAACAAAAGCCTCGGTAGCCTCAGTAGTTCATTGGGTTGACTCAGACAGGACTTTTCTGAACCTCTATTGTTTTCCACAAGTCTTTTGCCATTAAACCAACATCAATTATGCATGACCAACAATTGATTACAAAGCTTCTACGTCTGATAGCCAGTTGAATCCTCGTCCATTAGGTACATGTATCTCGATTTCATCGCTTCCATGGTGACGATGTCTGTAAAACTCCAGATTTCCAGATGTTGTTGTTGTACTTCAACAACAGCCTTTTTTGTTTTGGGGGTATTTTTACCTACTTTACCCATCCAGAACTTTAAATGTTTGCTCACTCTAATTTGGAAAAGAGCTAAAGATCAGTCGGATTACAAGAAACATATTAATTTCGAGGCGTTCCCAAAGATTCTCTACTGGATTTAGGTTTGGACTTTGACTGGACCATTGCAACACATGAACCTGCTTTTATCTAAACAGCTCCACTGTCACTCTGGTTCTATGTTAAAAGTCCTGCTGAAAGGTGAAATCCCCACCAAGTCTCAGGTGTTTTGTTAGTTTGTAGCATGATTTGCAGAGTGTGCAACTATTAGTTGCCTGTCAACAGATTCTCCCCCTCAGGGCTGTTTCTGTGCAGAGGCAGGGGGCTGCAACCTTTACAGTCCAAAGAGCCATTTTTGTCTTTTGAGTCGGAAATGTAACATGCAGCAACATTATTTGTAGCATTCCATAAAATGAGGAAAAAGTGCCTTATTTAACTTATTTTATGAGTTTATTGAACATAATTAGGGGCCCAATAATTACTTTCTAACGTAATTAGAGAAATATTTTTTTTTATATGAGATGCTCTCCACCCACTGAATAAATGTACTTTAATTACCGATGGGATTTTTTTTTTCTGAAATTTCCAGAGTGAGATTATACTGATGCAATAAAAGATGGCTATGTGGAGAGTTTTTAGACTTTTTATTTTGTCATACTTATCCCAAATCTTTATGGTCACATGTCTCTAGGTAACATAAATTCCTATATAAACTTTGATTAATCGAATATTTTGCTGATATTTTTTGTTTTGTTTTATTGCGTTGTTGTTCGAGCCTCAAACAGAGACATTGCTTCTAGTGCAACGTTCAGCTTGTCCGATCACCCTTGGATACCGACATGTTGCCCAGACAGGCTTAGGAATCATTTTAATTAAAGAGTTTGAAAGTTCAACCTTCTGTTACATCACTGACATGTTCAGGGAAAGCTTAATTTTTGACTCATCACGTTTAACACAAGAAGGCTCCTTGCTTCCGCGCATTACTTGAGGTTCTATTTCTTGCCAATCAATAAAAGCCTTTGGGATCTGAAACCCGCCTCCCTGTTTACATAAATCCTTCCTCCTCTGCTGCTCTGCGTCACTCGCTAAAGCTTTCACCTTGCGGTTATGTGAGGATCTTTTTGATAAAGTTGGGTGAGCCTCCGTCGGCTGTGCTGCGCCTGAGCTTTTAGTGTCAGCGCTTCCTGGCGCCTTTCCAGCCTTTACCTGAGAGCATTATTGAGAGACCTTACTAATTATAGAACTCAAATATGCAAATTGAGGCTTTGTGTTACGAATGAAGCTGTGTGTCTGTCTGAAAAAGCATCACACCGGTAATGTTTAGAAGGATTAGACGCAGTTCAGAGACTACATGTTTGCAAACCTTACAAAGCAATGGCAGCCGTGGCGAGGAGTCGGAGAAACTGCCAAGACAATGTTAGGCGACTCTTGGGGAGCTGCAGAAATTCTCAGCTCAGGTGGAATATGCTACAAGGAACTACGAGTAAGAGGTGCTCTGGTCAGAACGGGGCAAAAGTTGAACTTTTGTGGTTTGGAAATCTAAGACCTCGCACCACGCCTGAGGTGAGGCATGGTAGTAGCACCATAATGCTGTGGGGATCTCTTTCTTTAGCAGCAACAATGAAGCTGGTTAGAGTTAATGGAAGAATAGATGTGACAATCCTTAAAAAAAAAAACTATAAAAGGCTGCAGAAGTCTTGAGATTAGGATGGTCACTTTTCTTCAGACTTTGGATCAAAGCATAATCATGACTTACAATGGCCTAGTCAAAGCCCAGATATAAATCTACTTGGGAATCTTTGTCAAAACTTGAAAAATTCTGTTTACTTTTATTTATTTAAAAAAAACTAGAAAAATGTCAGTTTGCTGCCAGCAGCAAAAAGGCTGATCAAACTTCGACTCAGAAGCCGAATACAAAAGGAATGGCATTGTTTTCCAATTTTTATAAAAAAAACCCAAAACAAACAAAAACTTTTTTCTACACTTTTACAACGCTGCACTGCTTTGTGTCGAAATGAAATTCTTAAGAGATGTGGAAGAAGCTCAGGGCTCTGAATACTTTTACGAGGCGGCGTGAGGAATGAACTTCGCCTGTTCAGCAGCGGCCTCCTGCTGTGCGGCTCGGACTCACATGATCACACGGCCTCACCCGACACGCCACGGAGCTGCCTCGGCACGCTGCAGCGGACCGACGGAAAAAAACAAGCGCAGCGTATATAACCTGAGGTCTAATGTTGTTGTTAAACTGAGCTGCTTTCTGAAACTGTAAACCAGAAGGAGGGGAGCGGGGGACAAAATGTTCTGCACGCTTAACTGGAAGTCTGCTTTTAAAGGGACGTGTTGTTTGCAGGGTGTGGGATTCCTGTATTTTAAAAGGAGAGAGAAGATAAACCAGTGGAAAATATTCGTATTTCCACACTTTATTCCCTATTCCATTGTTTAAATGTTCTGTTCTTTTTTTTTTCCTTCTTTCACTGCTTCCTTACTTCTCTTTCCTTATTCGCTATTTCCTCTTTTATTTTCTCATATCCTCCCTCCATCTCTATAATGTTACTTCTTCTCACCATCCTTAGATCATAAATACAATAATACGTTAAACTGCGTTAATTGGAGTGTCTACACAGTTTTAGTCTTTATTCATCAAGGGAAATGCGCATATAAAACATGTTCTAATAAAGAAAAAAAACTAGATGACATCATCTGGACACTATGAAATATTTATCTGATAAATCTAGATATTTGTATGTAGTATCATTAAAATAACAGGAAAAATGTCTCGTTATCAAGAAAAAAATGGCCTGTAATAATGAGAATTTTCCTATTATCTAAGCAATAACTACAGTGTCTTATGATTTTCAGAGAAAACTCACTGGTATCCAATACAGTGTATAACCGAACAAGGTTAATATTAACTTTATTTTCTTTTGACGAGCTTCTTTGCGTCCAAGACTGTAAAGTTAATGCTCGATGATGGAGCATTGCACTTTTGAAATGTGACGCCAGATGCGGCGAATCTTAGCAGCAGGAGCTTTAGATCCTTTTGCACGAGTCGGAATGAGAGGTGAGGCATAGTCCTGTCCGGGGAGGAGGGGGTGAAGGCCAGCTTGCTGTTTCAGAGCTAATCGACCTGTCGTTGCAATCGATCAGAGTCGCTTTATTTTGTGCCGCCTCATGGGGTTCTCCCATTCCACCTTTCCTCCATCCCCGCTCCTGTCCATCTTTGTTTTCTCAAACCTGTCTCTGGATTTATTACTCCTGACTCGGCCTGTTGCTCATCGTGGATATAGAGAACGTGGGGAGCAGGTATGTGAGGAATGTACAAGTCGCAGCAATTTAAAAGCAGAATTTAAACTTTAAAGCCTGTCTTGTGTGTGTATATTTCAAGCCTTAAGGTGCTAGATTGGTTTTAGCCTCTTAAAATACATTAAACTCGTTTTTACAAAGCTTTAATCTGAAAATGTTTTGCTTTTTTTGTATATTTTCTAAATTTTGATCTAGTTCCTGTTTCCTTTACTTAATTTGTTTGAATTTTCAATTATTTTTTAACAAATATATGTATACATATATATAACGATGATTATGATGATTTATAATTTTATTGTATGCATGAGTTTCTCATCAGAATCCAGCTTTAAAAAACAAAAAATATATATATAACTCGGATGTCTGATTTTCTCTTATTTGAAATAAGGAATTTTTAATTAAGCATTTTTTTAAACTTAACCACTTATTTTAGTTTTTATTATTGTTTTATTACTTGTTCAGGTGAGAACATTCAGCAACTGAAATAGAATTTAAACTGCGAAAGATTTAATTTTATGATGTTACAACGATAATTCAGGATTTTTGAAACTAGGTCCTGTTTAAATGTTTTATTTAGATAATATCTTAGCCTGTGACAAACGCAGGAAATAAAAGGAAGCGGTGTGCCACCAGAGATCATCCTGTGTGAAATATGTTGTGAATACAGAACATGTGAAGTCTTTTTGACTTACCTCCTTTTAGAAAAAGGGATTGCCCTGAAAAAAATCAGTAGACATAAAAGACTACAGTAGTTTTGCTTTTAATATCACTTTAGTTTTATATCAGACATTGACTGACCAGAAAACGCTTTGCGAGTTTCACGCAGCAATTTCCAGGGTGAATATTTATAGAAATAACCACCCAGTGCAAACATACTAATAGTTTAAAATCACTAATTTAAAAAGTCCTGTGTCGTTTTTGGCTTTGGATTTCTGAAACACTGTGAAAGGCAGATCAGTTGACTTCTCCTGGACCAACTAGAATTGATGCTAATTTTGCAAAATGAAGACGCAGAGTAACACGATGCTAAATTCTTATAAGCTTTTCAACAGAGCCCTACTTGAAAAATCCCAAACTATCTCTTTAAATGCAGGAGCTCAGTTCTTGCTGATGCAGTTTCTGTCATTGGAGATGAGTTGTTGCTAAGGTCACCCCGGTTCGCCGTCGTTCACCTGCATATCGGATGCTGCCGGCTCCTCTCTGATGCCTCCCAAAGTGACCTTCCAAAAGTCAGAGTAGACCTGGGATCCGTGCCACACACACTCAGAAACACACCCGCACACAAGATAACCTGACTGTGTTGTGGATTCCTCGGTGTGTTCGCTGATGGAAGTCATAGCTGTCAGCACAAAAAGACGTCTTTATTCTCCACCTTTCTCTTACTCCATATATCAGTCTGTGTATTTTCTTGCTCCACGAGTGTCTCAGAAACCTGTCATCCGTTCCCTTCACAAATAATCATGTTGTTTCTCTTAAAAGCATGCAATCAGTTTCTTAAACAAGACCTGCACTGTGTGGTTGATTTACACTTTTTCAGTTCAGTTTGTTTCGTGTTGCTTTTCTGGTTCTGCTGGTGATTCTGACCTCAGACTGAAATATTTTGTGGTACGTTTCAATAAAGAGTGAGGTCAAAATGGGGCCACTGCAGTTGGAGCAGGCAGGAGTCGTGTTGATCGATGGCGCCTCTGTGATGGGGAGGGAGGGTATGACACAACAGCTGCATCAAAAACAGAGCAAAAATGTTGTCTGGCAAATTAATTATGTGATTTTGAGGCAATGGGTCAATAAAGAGACATAAATAAGGTCATGGGGATATCTGGTTATGTTATATTGATGTAATTATCAAAGAAATCCCAATTTGAGTCTTTAAATGCGTCACTATCAATATTTCAATCACTTTCTGGCTGCTGCAAAGTAGGAGTAGTCAAAAATGTCGGGAATCAGCATTTTCTCTAAATAAAAGCAGCTTTAGGTTTTGCTACGTCAGCAAAACCTAAGAGGGGGTTCGAAATTTGTGACAGAATTTCATGTAGTTGCTAAAAAAAAAAAAGTGTGACAAACTGGCAAGTTTCAAGGGATTTCATGTAGAGTGTTTTCCAACGTAGCTTTGTATTACCTCCAGTGAAAAGATCTGAATAAATGTTCCACTAACATTTTGTATTAGATTTGATCTTCTAATTATGCATCTGAATTGGCGTCGGGTCACAATAAAAGTGTATTTAATTAATTCTGGCCTTTGTAGTTAGTCATAATTTACTCTATTTTTATCAAAAAGCAATGTTTTGACTAAAATCGTAAAGTTAAACAATTCAAATATGGTAGACTTAATGGACATATTGTTTGTGTTTTATTCAATAAAACTCATTGTGTCTCTAAAAGATGAAGTCCTTAGATTTATTTTATTACTAGACCCTCAATTTCTTTCTCTTCAGAGATACCCGACATGTTTCGACTTGCGTGTGTGAAGAGACAGAAAGTAGTTGACGGTTCAATGAGAAAATAAACATCAAGACTGGTTTGTATTTTGTTGTTGTACAGCAGTTTCTACCTTTATGGACTGGAAATTGTAGAGTGTTGTAGATTTGCTGTCTCTCTGTGGTTCATCCAGCTGCACAGATTGCATTCAAAATGTCTCAAAGCCAGCAGCTTGATACGCTGTGCTTTTCTATTGTGTCTATGTGTGTCACTGATCTGTGCTGCTCTCATTAGTTCATGCTGCTGTTTGATCAATGCATGATCCCTCACCTCATGGGAAGGCCACGCTATGTAGCTTGCAGATCCTTCGGCGCTTTCATTCAGATACCTGATATTTATTCATTTAAACACTTGGCTGTGTTTACATTTGACCATTTACAATTGGGGTCATATGTGAATCCCTCTGCCCCCTTAGATGAACTCGACCATCTTCATTATTTTTACCAGTAACAATAGCACTGATCCAAATCTTTAGCATGTTTCTGTCACTACATGCAGAAGTAAATTAAGCTAATCAAACATCCAGCCAGGCTGATGCCAACAGTATTATGGTTTCACTTCATTCCACAGGCCTATTGAGTTACAGTGCCTTTTTTGGCCCACTAATATTTTTCAGACTATGGCAGCCACTTTAATATCAGACAAAGATAAACTATGCTGACGGTTCTCAAAGTGCGACGAAACGATTGGCCGTTTAAACTGGACAACGATCTCAAGCGTGATTGACCAGGGCTTGATGTCAAAAGATACTAGCCTGGAAAATGTAATCGCCAGACTTAAACTCTGGTCTGATTTGAAAAACATGATCACAGAACCCAGACCCAAGATTATTAGTGAACTGGAGGGTTTGCTCATGACACGTTTCCTCTGCCAGAACCTATTGGGTGGCCAATAGCAGGTCAATAGCAAAACGGGTGCTGCACCACATATGAAAAATACTTGAAGGGGTTAAATCATTTTGAGACTGCTGCCACTAAAAGTTCTCTTAAAGGAACGACCTGTAATATTAACGTTGCTAAGAAACTACTAATAGTTTTCTTAGATTTATTGTAGCTTTTGCCAATAATTTCACTTTGCAGTGGGGACTCAGTTACTTTGGATGCAACTGTGCTAATATATTTTCATGTTGAAATGGTTCTGCAACAATTATAACAAACTGACACACACAAATCTCAGCTAAACTTAATGTGTGTGTGACACATCTAATGCACATTACTCAGATGAGTGCGCTGCATTGTAGACCCCGCCCCTTTGGCTGCACGGACCCACTGCAAGCTCCAGAAGCTCACATTGACCATGATCTCACACCAGACAGACTGGTGTAACTTACAGGATTAAATGAGCCACCAAGAGGGATCGGTGGTTACGTATATCTGTTGTGATGAGGTGATGATTTGAAAAGAGGCTGGAGAAGTCCCAGTTCACCGCTGGGTTTGGCTATTTGAATGATCTTTTGTTTGAGTGGTGCTAAACAAAATAACTCAGCCTGCCTCACCTTATCTTGGGCACAAACACGCACATTGGCACACACAAGTGGAAAACCTTTTACAAACCTAACCGGAGAGTAAAGAATCATCGCCACAAGAATCTCTGTGAGTATAAATTGTTTGGACCATTTTAGTTTATGTCAAGTGTCCACTCTCTCTGGTTTGTCAACACCATACAATTATCAGAAATACCACTGACTGTTTTCAGACATGAAGATCACAGGAAAAACAAAAAAGATTTCCTTTCCTCGTGCTACATCACTGCCTCGTCTTCATCCGGATGTTCACATGTATGGTGTGTTTGGCAGGAGGTGTAGTGTTGGACAGCCTCATTACAGTTTTAGATAATCCTTCTCATTAGCGGATTTGCATGTGTGTGGGTGACAAATGTAATGTGCATTTTAGGTGGAGAGAGAAGAGGGAAGTGTTGGGAGAAAAAGCGGACATTGTTTCTGTGAGGAACTGGTGGTCAGTGATGACAAGAGAACAATGTGGCTAACACACTGCTTTGATCTGCATAGAAAGTGGTTATATCAATGAGGTCTTTACAAACAAGTTAGAATATTCTGCTGTATTTAAACTATAGTTTACTTATAATGGCAGATTTGACAGTAATTCAGTTTTATGGTGAAAACCTGAACTAGATAGAAAAAATGCATTTCCATCACAAATGCTACATGGATGCTGTAAGGTAAATTGGTGATCTAATTTTTCATTTCAATTGATGCTGAAAAAGTTGAAGTGAAGCACAAATTAATGTTATGGAGAACAAAGAGACAGAAATTGAAAACAATGCCTTTTAATAGAACCATGTTCCATAGCAGAAGCAGAAACTGAAACGGAAAACCGCTGAAGAAACTGAAGTCATAGCAGACTGAGCTGAACTGTTAAAAATGGCGTTAGATTGAAGATTCAGCAGCCCGGCATGAGAGACCATAAAATAAAATCTGAGAACATAAATCAGCTGACGAATAGGGCATTTGAAAGTTAAGTGGGAGAGCTTAGGCAAAGTGAAAAGTCAATAATTGTGATGTAGGCCACAATTAAAATGAGTGGAAAGGCTTTTTTTGTCATTTTTTTAAGAAAAAACTTTCCCAGTTTTAAAAATGGGGCTTATTTTGTTTTTAAAGTCTTTCTCGACTGTAGCAAGCACCAGTTGCTCTGCTGATAGCATCTTCTGTGCCAGCATTAGCTAAAATGCTAGCATAGTAAAATTAGCATAAAAGCTATTCTTCATGGCTATTAAGATAAATATATTGAAAACACTAGCAAATACGGTAGAATATTAGCTAACAGTAACCAATATAATTGTTTTTCTAAGAACTAACATCCTGACATTAGCCTCTAAGTTGCTATTAATGTTAGTTGTATTACCTGCTACCTGTTTTTTGGGGTAATATGCTAGCATCAGCTAATGTGTAGTAGTTAATGTTAATTCCAGCAGGTTAGCAAATGTTAGCAGGCTAGCAGCACTTGCTATTTTAACATTAGCTAATTTTACTTACATCAAACAATAATCTTTTGTAAAAGTAGTTTTAATTCCTTAACTGTCCCATTCTGAAAAAGTACGAAGAGCATGAATTTGGTTTTTAATAATAACTAAAACAGCTGCCTCTGGTTGATAGCATGAAGATGTTCAGAAGCCTAACAATAAAGAGTGACCTGGTAAGTTCATGTGCCTTTTTGACTCTTCCATGAGACATTAGCCCAGTGACAATAGGCTGAAATTTATTTTAATAAAAAAGTGAGATATTTGAAAAGTGTAAGAGGTATATATAACGTCGGTCATGGTGGACAGATTTTGCCGAATATTGTGAAATTTGAATGACTGAAATACCAGACAGTCTGCAGAAATAGTTGGGTGACTAAGACATAAAAAATCGAATCATAAGGGGAAACATAATCGCATGAATTCCTTGAGGCCTTGACACAATTTGACAATATGACTTGACTAACTTATAGAAGCAAAGGAAAATTCAATTCAGTGGGCTTCTCTTCTTGTAACAGGCTGAACCTTTCTTCTCAGCACTTGAAAAGTACTCCTTGACCCAGTCTGCCTTTCATAGACGAGGTGTGTTTCCCAGGAAGCCAGAGAAACGATGGAATAAGGGCTTTATGGGGGTCAGTTGCTCCATCGCTGTGGCCCAGTTAATCACATGAAACCCTTGTTCCTTGTTTGGAGTAAATGTGCTAATCCCTGTGGACTCTCTCTGGGTCACAGCCAGGCTTTGAAGACAAAAAGAGACAAAAAAAGACCTTTTGTTCTTCAAACATGCGTTTGTACTTGTAGCCTCGTACTAAGATGCTATTTCACCAAGCGTTAGTGATCTATTGTATAATCGTTGTTGCTATGACGGCTTCCTCTGGAGACATTGTATGGTAAAGGATATAAACTGTGTGGCCTTACTGAGTAAATGGTCTTTGAATTCATCATTGTGCCGTTTGCATTCAGTGTTCTCCTAATGCAAGACACAATGTGCGGAGCAGAGCTGCGAACGGGCCCGTCCCTTTGTGGGATTTCCGATACCTGGTATGTCAGCATGAAATGTTTGTCAAGCTGCAGGAGTTGGAGACGCAGAGTGTTGATGTAGGCAGTCAGATGACAAACTATACGTTACATAAGAAACCCCCTCACTGTGTAAAAGGCATCAGCTGAGGGAAGGTCGTACACTTTAAGTGCTTCATCAGCCTCCAGTCTTTAATTAAATCTCCTGATCCCTGCAGTGTTTCACTGCCTTGGCTTAATTTAAAAGTGGCTTAGCACCCCACGCAATTAAATTTCTAATCCTGAAGATTTCACTTCTGATTTGGCCAGATGGCTGTTACTGGAGATGGCAGCAAATCCCATTTAATTCTGGAGGCAGCAGACTCTGTTTGGACGGTTAGGCTGTAATCATTGCTTAAGATGGGATGTACTGCATGTCAGTGTTTTATAATGAGGAATAATTATTGTAATTTTTTTGGAAATCTCCACAAAAGGCAGTATTTTCAATAATTGAACTTTCACTGTCAGAACCTTGCTGCCTGGTAAAATTGTACATTTTTACCCGGTCATGAAACAGAGTAGAAGGCTGAATTTTGGACTCCTTGGGGCCAGGTCGTTGAAACTAAAGAGGTTTTATTACTAAATAAATGGCATTCAGATGGAGAAGCTTTGGGTGAAAGCCAAAGACAACAAACTAGACTATCCGGACTAACAACTTTGATACAAACTAAACAGGCGGCATAACACAACAATCTTGCAGGGAGCAAAGCGAACGAACCAGAATGTAGTGTCTGACACATTTAATGTAATGTTTTATTTTCCTCATCTCACCCAAACAGGTTTTCAGTAGGAGGCAGATCCTGATACTGTGATAGTCAAGGAAGAATGTTGATTTGTTTGGTGTTGACCATGTCTGTGTTGGTTTGAAATTGGTCTGCGTTTTGATCATTAAGCTGCAGAAAAACCCAATAAGGACTTATATTCTACAGATTAAATGTAGATGTTTTTACATTTTGTTTCAAAGTGGCCATGAAGCCGTACACTTTATAAAGATTCTCAGCATACGTGAATGAAAAACAGGCCCCCTGCGTTACCAATCTTCCACTATCCTTTGCATTGAACATGAGATGCTTTTCCTCCACTCATCCTGCGTCTTATATATATATATATAGAATTTCCTTTTGTGTTTCCATCTGTTTAGGCTTCTTTTCTGGCATCGCCCCGAACCATTTGGTTATATCGCAACAGCATGTTGTGGTTGCTATGGAAACTCGGTGACCTGAGACGCCACTCTTTACTGTGGTTCTCCAACAGAGAGCTTTGGAGATTTCGTTACGTCTTCTACCACCGTCCTCTCCGTACGTGTATCGACTCCCCACAGCTATTTCTGTGTTGGCACATTGCTGTTCACACAATATTTGCTAGATGTCTTGTATTAATAATCCATCACTGAGGCTGAGAAAACAACTCAGCAACTTGTGTTTTATCGATTTTTTTTCTTTTGTAGCAATATCTCTTTCAATAAAACTTATGCCATTGTAGAGCTTTTTAAATTTCCCTTTAAATGGTGCCACATTTGTAAGGAAAATGCATTTGTGGGTTGAGCAACAGAGTTGAGTATGTGAGTTGTGGCAAAGGAACATCTTTCAAATCTTCTCTGCTCATACCAAGTAGCTTATTCTGCTATTTTTTTCTTGTGTAGTGTCATCAGTTGGTTAGTCTTCTACCTGCACTTGTCACATGTAGTTGTGTTGTTCATTTTGATGTTCAATGATGTTGAGGTCCGGACTGCGGGGAGGAAATATTGTTTTCTCTCCTGTTAAGTTCTGAAGGTAGTGTCTGTAAAAGCTCTCTCTCTGTTGGCCATTAATGTTATGGAGGTTAGATCTTGATCCCAAAGAGGGCCAATGTTGGATTGTCACTGGTGGTAGGATCTCATCTTAATGCCTCTTTCCATGAAGATTGCTTCCGATGTTGACAGTGATGAAATGCCACCCCACACTGTTGCTCTGTTTGGTTTATGGCAAGTCTTTTATGAGCGCAACCAAGATACTCAACTCTGCTGCTCAACCACTGAAACATTATGGCAAAGAAAAACTACAAATTTCCTTTTCTTTTTTTTTTTTAAAGGTTTTATTGGCTCTAGTGGCCTTTATTTTTAATAGTTAGTGGACAGGAATGAGGGAAATGAGAGAGGGGGAAGACATGCGGCAAAGGTCACCAGGCCGGGATTCGAACCTGGGACGGCCGCGTCGAGGACTAAGGCCTCCGTATGTGGGTGTGCTAAGCCTCTGCGCCACCAAAGCACCCCAAATTTCCTTTTCTATGCACCAGAGTGCATAGATAAGGTGTAGCAGGTATTCCAAATGATAATTTCTGAAGTCTTTATTTGCTCTCTTTTCAGATCTGAATCCTTTACATACAAATAGGAAATCTGTGTGAAACACACAAGAAGAACCATGGTAACCTTAGAAACCTCGAGGGACCCTGTTCCACTCACAGCCCTCTCCCGCTGGTACCTCTACGCCATCCACGGCTACTTCTGCGAAGTGATGTTCACCGCTGCCTGGGAGTTTGTGGTCAACTGCAACTGGAAGTTCCCTGGTGTGACCAGCGTGTGGGCCCTCTTCATCTACGGCACCTGCATCCTCATCGTAGAGCAGATGTACTTGGCGTTGCGCGGCCGCTGCCCCGTGCTTTTGCGCTGCATCATCTACACTCTGTGGACGTACCTGTGGGAGTTTGGGACGGGGCTGCTGTTGCGGCAGTTCAACGCCTGTCCCTGGGACTACACTGAGTTCCGCTACAACTTCATGGGGTTGATCACGGCCGAGTACGCCGTGCCGTGGTTCTGCGCCTCCTTTATCGTAGAGCGCTTCGTTATCCGCAAAACCCTGCGGCTACGCTTTCATGGAGGGCCCGAGGACGGCTGGTCAAACCATCGGCACGATGCTGGAGGAGGAGGAGGTGATGAAGAAACTTTGGAAGGCAGCAGGCAACGAGAACAAAGGAGGGGAAGTGGCTTTAATTCAAATGGCTACCTTAAAGTTGATTGAGTCTATTTGCAGGGGACTCTGTCATACCTCCTTGACCCGCCACTGGCACTTTTTCATATGCAATCCTCACCCTTTAGTGCATGGGATTGAGAGACAGCCATCACAAATAAGTTAGTGACTGCTGAAGAAGCCAGAAAAAAAAGAGGCTTCAAATCCCAAATACTCACTGTTGTTAGCTGAACAGGGACTCATAATGCTACTGTTATTACTGCATTTCACATTACATCCACCCATTTACATGGGGCTGACCCCTATCTTGAATGATCTGGATTAAACTTTAAAACTCCTTCTAGGAACTGGGAATATAGGATAAAAAAAGCACTTTTGCAGAGATTAGTGTTAATGTTCTGTAAAAAGACTTCTTGAAAAAAAAAATACAGTATTTGTGTTATTTAAGTACGCACCAGTCTATGTCAGAACAGTTCTCTTGTCTCATAGAAATGCTAAATGAAAGCAGCACAGCCACGAAGTATCATCTAGAGACCCAAATGCTGCCCTTTCTTTAAATTCAAAGGAATATGTCATATTTAGGATGATCTTTTGAGTTCAAACGCAAAAGGATATCAATGGCTGTTTTCGTCAGTATAGAACAAACAATGATATATGAGGGATTTTGTCGCGGTTGCATTGTAACAAGTAATTTATATTAGGGTCGCATGTGCAATTTTTTTTCCAGTAATTGAATCAGCCTCTAATTAAACCGCAATGGCACTGCTGCTCTGGGTTTTCCCAAACTTTTTTTCTTGAAGCATTCAAAAGAGCCAGCCTCTACTTCCCTCCGTCCAAACAGTGCACATTCACACACATGTACACAAACACATACAAATGCATATCCCACTCCAACAGCCAAGACAGAGCGAGATATGATAAACTCTTTACAAAGCACGTGTCTTTAAAGAAAACCTAACAGTCACCTGGGTCTTAAATACCTTGGTATGGAGGTAAGATGCAAGGTTCTCGTTTTTTCTCATAAGGTGCTAAAGTTCATAATAGATACAAATAAAACTAGATATTAACATGCACTTTATAAGAAGACACAACCATTTTTTCTCACACTGTGTGATATTAAATCAGACCAGAATAATGATTGATCAATAATGTTTTTAAAGAATATCCACAGGTCGACATTTATGCCTCTCAAAGCCATGAGATCATTCTCATTATCTGGACTCACCAAATGTGTCTAAATGTAATCTTGGAACTCTAAACTTAAAGGAAGTAAAGATAAATAAAAAATATCTTTCATTATTCTGGTGCTAATAAAAATAATCTTGGTTTTGCTAACTGAAAACAGGAAAAGGCAAATCTGTCAGAGAATAAGAAAAAACTGTCTTACTTATAGAGTCGAGGTAAATATCTGGTTTCAAGTTAAGTATTAGGGGATAATGACCTAAAACTCTGTGTTTGTATTACACCTGTCTTGTGTGCAATTTCGACAATTTGTACCTTTCTTTCTCACATGACCAGCACCATCTGACCCAGAACCACTTCCATTTGGTACAGGATTATTCTTTATCACTTTAGTGTCTTGGTTGTTAGAAATTTATGAAGCTCACTTATGACTTATTTAACTGTATATTATTTTCTGAAGATTTTAGACTAAACTTTGGTCCAGATCCCCGCTTCAACCGATTGACTTCAATGAAAAAGGAGCGATTATGAGGCTCACATTTTCTGCTAATGGCAGCTTTTCCGAGTCAACTCTGCATTCCAGCTTATGGATGCAAGAATTGTACAAATTTAATATTCACTTGACTTCTTTTTAACAAGAAATGCATCCATTTAGAAACTTGTAGACTTTTTGGTGATCTATGAATCGGTCTTGGCTACTACAGAACCTTTTTTTTTCAGATTTGTATTCACCAGTTTCATGCTGGCTTTGAGAAGAGATAATTTATACTCTACTCATAGTTATGTAAGAAAATGTGGCTATATGACTTAAATGAACAACAACATGTAGAAGGTCGCTCATTGTTATCCTGCTTTCATTGATCTTTAAGTCAACCGGCCTAAATGGGAATCAGAACCGAAATATTTAGAAGTAACAATAAGTTTTTGAAAACTAGTTAACAAACTAATTAAATTATACATAAGATTTGGGCATTTTTCCTGACCATTTGAGTACAGTAAAAACACTTGACTGCAAAAAAAGGTAAAACAATTCAGTATTGGTATTATTTGTAAGGATGTATGAAATGGCTAGAAAATTACTAATGTAGGTATCGTGTGTGTGTGTGCCTGTGTGTGTGTGTGTGTGTGCGTGCACAGGGTGCGAGTTGGCAAAGTAGCAATTAAATTCACACTATTCATAATGTTTGCTTTTCTTTTGTTTGATATATCTCCAAACTTGTCGTCTTTCTGCCTCCATCACACTTAATGTGAACGTCAGCTTTGCTGTGGTGCGGCAGCAAAAACTGTCCCTCTGAAACACTGTGGCTGCTGCATCGCATCCATTCGCGTGAATTAAAAGTCACACCAGGCCAAGTTTAATATCTTTGACAGAGGCTTTTGAGTCGCTTGAAGGTTACACCCAGAAACACTTTGGCTCATGTTCACTTGGCAGCATTTTCATCACATTGTGCAGCAACGGACCTTTAAGAATGTATCCTCCCCCACAAGCAGGGTTTCGCCATTATGATCCTTGGTCTCAAGGATCACGTAAAAAAAAAGAATGCATGGAAAGATCTTTCAGCCCATTTATTCAATCAACTACCATAATGTATGTCTGATGAATCACTCTGCTGCATGTGCGAATAGAATGACAGAAGTTGCTGGTTCTCAGCGTGCGTCTGCAGTTGTCTTCTAGCATGTCAAAGTGTTGAACCACTAAACTGTAAGTAAGCAGGTTATGGCTTTGCATGGCTGCTTTCCTGCTGTGTTTTTGTGTGTGCGTGTGTGTGTGTAATTGGACATATATGTGTGTTTTCTGGTAAATATGGGGGCGATAAATAAAATTATTCCTCTTGACATCATTTCTATTACATATATGCTAAAGTCTGTGACGACTGTGAGTCATGGCCATCAACATAAAAGCCTTTTGCAATTTTTTTTTTTTAAGAATTATGTTGTGTGCTACCACTTTGTGTGGTTTGATGCTGTGTTCAGTATGGCAAAAACTTAAAAGTCTTATGTAATAGTAATTACTGTAAGAAAAAAACACCCAATTCACCGGGCCTTGCAAAAGTGTTGGCATTTTTTACAACTACAAAATTCATTGTAGAGAGAAACATTCAAGAGTAACATCAGTAGTTATAAAAGACATATCAATAAGATTAAGCAGAGAGGACTTCATGTCATTTGCTGGCTTGATTATAAATCCTGTATGGGATTGCAAGCTTACAGCCCCCATCAAATGACTCTTTACTAAACATGTTCCTTGGAAAGAAAGAACCGGGAACAAGCACATGATGACTAAACCGAATATAGACTCAAAATGTCATAGCGAACTCTAGATAAGCTCAATAAAAAAAAAACAAAAAAAAAAAACAGTACCCTTTTTAATGTTTCCGCAGTTCTGCTTTGACACTATGACCTTCTCCTGTGTTGCGCTAAATGTGGAGTTTTGGCTCTCCTGAGAGCTGCTCTGCATCTCAGATGAAGTGCTGCCACCCAGTGGTGAGTGGTCTGCTAAACATCCAGAAAACAGGAATGTTTGTTTTACTTTCTTTACCGTTGTATGCATTTTTCATTAGGCTTAAAAGCAATACTTTAGGTGCGATTATTACCCTTTTCTAAGGAAACATCTCTGCATAATTCATATGCAGTAAATATCTTAACTTGCTAACCTAAATGTATTCTCTGCAATATGTGTGTGAAGAAACACTGAGTCACCCAGAGACGCTCGTCTCCGAGTAAGTGCATGAATAAGATGTTAACAGTAAGCTGGGTGTCTGGTGTTGTTTTTGTTTTCTTCTCTCTCTCTTTGAATGTGCATGTCTAAAAGCAGCTCCACCAAACTCCAGCTTCAGGCTGCTGATGAATGATCTTCGCATTATTTTTATTTTTAAAAAAAGGAGCAGGATTCTTGAGAAATGTGTACTGTACGTATATCGCTAATGAATGCTTTATCAATCTCCAAGGAACAAATGTTATCAAAAAAGTATTTGGTTTTTAATGTGTGTGGGTGTGAGAACTGTGAAATATGTCTAGAATGCCTTTTTATATTATTTCCTGATTAATTATTGCTATTAACCCTGATGAAATAAAAATAAACACCTAGTTGGTCTTTTCTGTCTTTTTTAATGTAAAATTCTGACTGATTAACTATGCAGATAACAAATAGAAAACAGGCACAACTTTCCACTGTAGTTGTTAGAGCATCACCCATGGATGGAGGGGCGCCCTGAGCGGGGAGCCATGTAAATAACAAACAAACAAAACATCATAGATGGTGAATTTTATCAACTGCAATAGAGCCTCTGTAAAAGAATGTTTTACTCTACGTTATAGCACCTCCATGTGGCTGGCTTAGTGAATTGCAGTCTGCAGCCCCAAAGCACCATCCCCTCCCCCCAAGAGCTCTCCTCATCCAGGATTGTGAACAGACATGTTTTGTTATATTATATGAAGTTTTGTGCAATTATTTCAAAGGAAATATAGAGCCTGGAGTCCTTTCCATTCACAATATAAATAAGTCAGTTTCTGCTCTTCTGTTGCAGTACACATTTAAACCTCAAGATGGCTCTTTTTCACCAACAAAAACAAGACAATCCTGCCTTTGCAATTCAGCTTAAAGTCACAGGTTGAGTCACCAGTCTGCACTTAGCAATTGCTTTGTCAAGCAGGTTTATCTCATGACTGGGCTTCCAAAGCAACAGAGCACAGATTTGCTTCGAATATAACTTTGCACTCAGCTGAAGGTGTGGGCGTCAATATGCCCTTCCAAAGCATCAACTTGACACCAGTTTAAAAGTATTCAAGCACAATTAAAAGTATGCTTAAATATAGATACGGATTATCACAAATCTCATTTGCCTATAAAGAGCACAAAAATGTTTCCATCTTCTTCTCTCTTTGTGGCCACACCTTTCAGGTTCCATGAAAATCACCTGTCAAAGTTTTCAATTAACTGCAGGTTTCCCGCCTGCCTCGGGGCCCTGCAACCAAAACAAAGGCTCCCATGTGAGGGTGTGTCCACGTTGTATGCTCTGCTGCACTAATGGCCCAGAGCGATGGTGGCCCAGCCTCGTTTCACACCTTCGGCATATGGCTTCATCACCTTTCCTCCAATCAGGGCCTCTCATACCAAATATGGAAACTGAACACCTGTAATCTCTGCACTGCAGATTACCAGTATCCTCCCTCAGGCACATCCAAAGGCCTGTTTTGTCACTGTGTTGAGCTGTTGGCGAGCGCACACCCCGTACGTCTTGAGTTTAGGTTTTGGCAAGCGTCTTGTTGTGTTGTGGGTCATATTCGAAGTTTGTGTAAAATGAAGTCTACATGGATTAAGGATAATAGATTATGGGTTCCTTTTCAAGGTTGTGTAAAAGTATTTTCTCACCATACAGACTGTTTTTTGATTATTTTTTAATCACAATTAATACTGACCAGAATAAACTTTTTTCTTTTTTGGTCAGGGTGCATCTCTTCAAATCTAATGTAAAATATAGTGACACATAGAGGCAGTACCATGAAGAACTGGGCCTGCTCTCCTTCTTGAGCAACTGGATAATTTGCAGTAATTGGTGGATCCATGCATTCTGCTCTCAACACAACCTTTGCATGACTCACAAAAACCAACAAAAACCTTGACTAGGTAGTGGCCTAGTTGCATTTAATGCAATGGACTTAAGTGCAACTGAGATGCTGTGGAATGATTTTAGGAAGTCTCGGGTTAAAATTCCAGCCTGGGGTCTTTATGCATGAAGTTGATATCTCTGGATACTCGCCATCTGTAAGTTGTCCACAGATGTGCCCACAAACAGCTGTAGTGCCTTTATTCACATGCACGATGATTTACTGAGACACAAACTTTCAGAAGTACAAATAATAAGCTATTTACGAGGATGGCTACCAATGTGCTTTAAATGCATGGCTGCCATATTGAATTTTGAGGTCAGTGTTAGTGAAAAGCGTTTTTCTATCTTAAAGTGGTGTCCTTGCAAATGCATCTCTTTTTTCTGTGTGATGAAACAACAAATGACAAAAGCCCAAATCTTGTTGTACTAAAGTTTTAAACAGTCTTGACTCTAAAAACTTACTTAGTGAGGTGACAGGTGTTTAGACAACCAGAGCCCGTGTAGAAAGTCTTAATGCTTTTCTTGGGCTTAGTGTTGTGCTTTTGCAGAGTGACTTATACAGAAACAGGCTGTTTGCTCAGTTCATCCTCAGAAGAATCTCCTTGTCACTAAAAGCAGTTTTCAAACAACTTTTGAAAAAAAAAAACATAGCTGAAGTCTTTTTAAGCTTTTTTTCCAGGTTGCTTTTGCCACAGGTTGAGTCTCTGAGGTGTTGTAGCATGTAACCGGTTAAAGATAGGGAAGCGAGAGTAATTTACATTATTCCCTCTGCAACATTGCTTTGAACTTCACTGTGAGTCAATATTTCTATGCCTCGTTTCAAATTTTAAACATTCGAGGAGGAAAATTCTATGGAAAATGTGTACATGATGGAAACCAAAAATAAAATAATAAAAAAAAACAACTGTTACTGAACGCTGTCACTTCCTACGTGTTTAAAAGTGCCACATTTAAAAGCAGCTGTGACCATTGGTCTTTTACTGTTTTACCAGAATAAACTGGTAAAACATTTTACTGTTTTGGGTTTCAGTGTTTTGAGGTGACTAAATAACTAAGCTCCAACGGCACTCAGGAAGGGAGTAGCTTAGGTCAGTAATGTTTGTCCACTGTCTTGTGTTATGTCTCCATGGTAACCGGCTGTTTTGGTGGCCGATGGAGATTGGTAACCTCCAATGACTTCAGTTTAGGGCTTAAAGTCAAGTCAAGTTATTTTGTAAAGCACATTTCAGCAAAAAGGCACTTTACATCATGTTCAAACATGAAATGAAATATGAAACAACAATGAACAATACATTTTGCCAAATATAATCAAATATGTTGATCAATGTTCCTGTTATTATGAATCAAAGGCAACGCCAAACCGGTTAAGTTTTAGACCTTTGTTTAAAGAATCTGCAGGGTTTCGGCTGTTTTGCAGTTTTCTGGAAAAACGTCTTCGTCTTTTGGGCTTTAAAATAGATGTTCATCATAACACCAGATCAGACTCCCTTCCTTTGTTGCTCAAGTGGTCAAGTGTCAAGTGGCTGATACTATATCCAGCTTCAAAGACGTTGCCATGGAGCTGGTCAAAAACAAAAACACAGCAGTCTCTTACGGGAAGATGGACATGCTGGGTGTGGACATGCAGCTGTAAATAATCCAATCGGTTATCCATGGGATGAACATTAAAACACAGTGAAGAAGTGGCTCAGCTCCAGGCTGCAGTCCTGCTGCCCAGCATCCACCCACCTCTCATATCAAACCTTTTACTTTCTTCTGTATGTCATCTAAAATGATAATTGTCCACATCAAAAACAAACAAAGAAAACCCTCCATTAAAAATAATTTTCTGTCCCCTGGCATGAGAAATATTTGAGTGTTCTCAAATATTTGTTGGACGATGGATTTAAACCAAAAATACAGTTTAAGAACTGAATGCCTGACCAACAATACAGAGAGAACAGCAGCAGCTGAATGACTGTAAGCATGTGGGGTCAGGTGGGGATCGTCGGGGGTTGAGGAGGTTGAGCCAAGAAAATGAATTGTTCCATCGAATCAAGGCAAGATCTGAACTTCTGCATTTGACCAGAATCAATTCCAGTAAATAAAACCTCTACGCTTGTTTGACGTGAGCGAGAAAATGCATCAGGCCTTTCCCGAAGCTCATCCATGCCTTTGCAGCTTCGGACCAACTTCCAGTGCTTTACTCAGATCCTTCTGGAAAACCCAAGCTTTTTTTTCAGTCACTTTTTCCTCTCATACCGGGACTCCTGGCAGTCAGGCTGCTCTGCGACGAACGCTGGACCGGCCAGTGATGAGGAATCAACGTGGCTCTAAGGATCACTCACTCTCCCACTACTTGACTTTATATGTGCTCACACAGTTCTGGAAATGCCAAATAACTGCACAGAAGCAGCTCAAATGAATAAAACAGGCTGTTAAGAAAGGGAATCCTTCCTGGTGTTGCTACATTGCTCGCTAATTTGTTTAACATCTAGTGGAAAAGAAAAGGGAAAATTCGCTTGAATACTTGACTTTTAAAATGCTTAGTGTTTCGAACTACTTTGTGCCAGACTAAAACAGTAAACTGGAATATCATCAGAAATGGGGTTTTTTCCTTCAGTAATTCAATTCAAACAGCATAACCCACATGTTATGTAATTTTTTTTATTTTTTACACACAGGGTGATGTATTCTAAATCTTTATTTAATAGATTATTGCTCACAGCCATGAAAAAAAACAATGTATTTGTATTTTAACCAGGAAAGTCCTGTTGAGATTAAAAACCTCTTTCTGGCCAAGAGGCAGCAAATGTTATGCAACAATTACAAATAGTTGCACAATTAAAAACCCAAAACAGTCCTGAATATTACTGCAGTCCAATAAAAAAAAAATTATGGCCTACACGATCATGGCAAAAACCTCAAAACCACCAAATGGTAGGTAACCTATTAAAGGTAAGTACAGAATAGTATAGTGACATTCCCTTCAGTAAGCTCGAATTTCTGCATTAGAAATCCTTTGTAATGTTTCGTAACATTTCAATTCAATATCAATACGTAAATGCGCATGTGCATTTTCTTTTACTTTTCTGTCACAATTTATGTGTGTTTCGAAGAAGCTATTGTCTGGTTGAGCCATTATTCTCTCTTTAGTGGTCTTAGTAAAGCAGAGGCTCAAGATGAGTTGAAAGAAAAAAAGTTCTTGCCTTCTGATTCTGCAGAATCAGGTGCAGGATGTGATTTAAAAGTTGACGATTTCCAAGTTTGAAGTTAAGGAATAATAGCAAAAAGCTCCCATCTAAAGTTGGACATCAGAGCGGGATGTTAGATGTTTCTCACCAACCAGAACCTCAAAATCCAAGATGGCTGCCCTGTGTGAGAAAATAACAAAACAAAACAAAATTTAAAGTACTTCAATTGAATGAAACTACATTTTCACTGGATTTGGGTTTCAAATTCTGATAGATGACTCTTTTTATTTTTTTGTTTTGTGACGATCCCCTCCTGTCCAGTAGGGGTCCCCAGTCCAATACGTGTTGTTCCCTTTGTTTCTTTCTAGGAAGCAGGTGGATGGGCTGTTAATTGAACGCACCGCATGGCTGTTAAATACTGACATCTAGTCAGTTGATTGGGCACTGGTCCACACTTCTCTCTGACTGGCTGTGCAGTCCCCCCAGAGCATGTTGGATGAAATAAAATTATTGTTTTAATAGATCGGCTCGTCTGTCTACTATTTTTGACCTCGCCTTCGAATGGGGCGTGACAGTTTAAAGAAATGTTGACAAATCTGTAGCCTGTGTCTGTGCACTTGTATTTTTTGTGGTTTGTTTACATTCTTAAAATGGAACCAATCTTTTCTTCAAAGTCCACTCCTCGAGGTCTTTAAAAAAAAAAAAAAGGCAGCTAGTGATGTTTTGCATTCTGAATCCTGGAAATGGATTTATCGATATCCAACATGACAGATCCTGAATGACAACATTCTCATATTTGGCTCGGTCCTCCTTCTCGTTTCTCTGCCTGCCAGTTAGTAAAATGAAGTCTCCATGTCTGGCAGAGCCCCTGAGCAAAGCCACAACGTGCAGCGGTTTGTGCACATTTGATTTTGACAGTTTGAACCTGTGGCCATCTGTACAAACCTGCCGTTTAGTCAACGGTCACGGTTTATTTCCTGAGAGGCTTTTTGCATAACAAGAGGGAACGACGCTTTCCCACGCTGCTTTGCATGTACTTCATTACATGAGCAGTAGTTTGAATTGTGACGGACAAGAAACAGCTATCGCCGCTTCTATTGGGGCTCAAATCTGAAAAGTTAACTTAAGGTTTTTAGTAAATATCACTGTACTCTCTGCACTTTGAATTTTATTGCATTTACACCACAATCAAACTCAGAGTCAGATAGGCAGAAAGGAATATATCACAAAGAGGCCTTATAGATTGCTACTAACTAGCATACTGATTTGTGCAATATGTCACTTTTAAGCTCAGGGATAAAAATCCTTTGGTAACGTAGCAACATGCGAGCAGGATGTAGGTCTGTGCTAAGACGAAGAAATGTCTCATTGCCCTGCCCAGTTCAGTACACAAAGATTTTCATATTCAAACTAGAAATTACACTAGAAATAATTCATTTATGACATCCTGTATTTCAGCAGATCAGATAATATTCAAATCTGCTCATCTGTATATCTCAAATCCCACCCACATTTATTTTTTTAAGTGCAAAGAGTCATTTTTAGAATATTTATCATTACCTGAAAGGCAAATCATACTTCTATCGTCACTTGTCATATCAAGATTCATACTGAAAGTTAATTAAGAAGATTGCTTCCAGTCTTTTGTAGTTCAAATTTATCTATTCCAAAAAACACAGAATGTGGATGAAAGAAAAGTGATTTGATCTCCAAACCTCTCAGGTATTAATTCAAAGCTCTAATGTCGACCTTAAAGCAATTATTTGTAAAAGCAATGCAAATTTACTTATCAGGTGTTTATTTTTATTCTTTTTTTCATCTCGTTTAAGCCAGTTAGCACTAAGTGTCACATGTGGTCAGACACCCAGGAACTTTTCTTTCATCTGCAAATTAACAACTGAAAAAATGTTTTATAATTCACCGAAAACAACTTTTATTTATTGGAATATTTTATTTTTAAGTTAATTAAACTCATGTATATATTATATTTTGCAAAATGTAGTACATGAATGAAATCATCCATTATACCCCCTTAAATGGGAGCAGAGTGGTCCCAGTCTCCAATCATTATTGGGCCATAGGCTGGTTACTAGGTACCAAGAGGTTGCGGTTGCCATGGTTGCAAACTCTATACAGAAAAACCCCAGACTGGGATTCAAACCCATGACCTTCTACTCTGCTGTGCAGCCTACATAAAATCATAGTTGAAATAATTTGACAAGAATTTGCAAAAACTGGACCGTGACTGTGGGTCAGTGGGTAGAGTAGAGGTCTGCCAATTGAAAGGTTGTAGGTTAAATTCCTCTTGTCTCACATTGAGGCAAGGCATTAACCCCAAGTTTGCTGGTGTATGAATGTGAGTGTGAACGGGTGAATGCGGCTGTGGTGCAAAGCGCTTTGATTGGTCAGTATGGCTGGAAAAGTGATATATAAATTCAGTCCTTTTGCCATTTTATGAGTGCAGTTTATGTGTGTATAAAATTGCAACATCGAGAAAAAAACACTTTAAGAAACTCTGAGAAAAGATCATAAAAAGTCATATCATGCCTGGAAAAGACTTCCAGCTCACTGAGCATTTCAGGGGGTTCAGTTAAATCCATCATTAAGAAATAGAAGGAGGATGGGACTTGGCTGAAACTGCTCAGAGCTGGCCGCACTCATAAACTGAGTGAAGGAGACCACCAAGACTCCCAGGACAGATCTGGAGCTAAAAGCTTCAGGGGCTCAGAAGGAAGAGATTGTACAAACACCACCTGTGGCCCGGCTTCTTCTCCAGTGGAAACTGTATAGAAGGAAAGCAAAGAGAAAGCTACTGCTGCAAAAATATAGGTTCCTATCCTGAGGGATAATCTAACTCAGCCTGCAAGGAAATTGCATCTTGGGGGCAGATTTATTTTCCAGTAAGACATAAAGCAAGAAAAAACTGCACAGAAAGGTAGAAGTTCTGGAGTGGCCAAGTCAAAGCCCAGATTTCAATCTTATTGAGAATTTGCTCACAGGAGGTTGAGCTGCTCATAAAGGAAGAATGGAGAAAATTTACAATGTCTAGATGTTCCCCAGATGTGGCTCCAAAAGGCTTTCTTGTCTTTGGACTTGGCATGATTGTGGAGACATACAAGCAAGGCCTCTTGCAACGTACCTTTGTTGCCAAGATTGGACGCTGTAAATTTTCTTAAAATAACCTGATAATCAAAAAAAATAAAAGATAAAAAATTCCAAGTTGTGAGATCTCACGAAAACTTCATCTGCTCTGTGCAAGAGAAGATGTAGGCTGATCCTCAACACCAAGTCAAGGCCTGTTCTGAATCTGACATGCAGGGAGGGAATCTCTGAGATTAGCTTCATGAGCACACCACAAATCTTTGGACTTTGTAGAGAAAGTCCAAAAAGAAGCATGAAAGTTTTATCAAAAGGGAAAAAAATAAATAAATCTTGACAGTCATGATGACTTCCATGGTTGCGGGTATGATCCATTCAATCGAATCATCAAGTAGTCAGTTTCAGAGTCAGTTTTATAAGTTCCTAGCTATAAAGCGACACGCTGCCAAGGTCTTTTTGTTGGCTTGGGTGATAAAATGTTCTCTGTCTAAGGAAACCCAGTTGGTGTGATTGATTTATTTAGTTTGAAACAATCCTTCCTCCTGAACTACCACAGTGGAGGAGGTTCCTGTATGATCTAGAAGCTTTTTCCCTCTTCTGATTGAACAGGGTGATCAAATTATGACTGATGATGTGGAGATGTAGCAGTGAGATCATCTTTTGGTCTTCCAACAGGACAAAGCTGTAGTTCATAGCGGTCTGTTGTAGGAGTCTTTAGGGTTATGATCTTAAAGCTCCGATCGGCTGAAGATCACTCGTTTTTGTTTTGTCTCTTACTCTTATTTCTTCTTTCCTTTTGTGTCCTGGTTGTGATCCAGACACACAGACTCGATTGTAACTCTCCTCCCCAGGTAGACAGCCTGGATTACAGTGAAAGCCGCGGAGAATGTGGAAAATAGGAGCAGTTACTGAAATTAAAGTAGCTGCTGCTTCTCATGTGGCCTTAAGGAGTATCAACTACATATGGGGGCGAGTTCAGCATTCATCCCTTATTTCATTTGAAATTCTTGAGTATGTTTTTCTTACTGTGTGAGCTTGTGTCAACCCAGCATAATCTTAAGAGCAGCCATTTATCCATTTAGGGCATTTCAAAGCTTGGCTTTTGGGGACTGATCTGAGTGTCTTATTTGTCCAACATAACCAATTCCAGCTCCTCTAAGTCCAACAGAGCCAAGGGCCCGGATCTGTGTTGTGTCTCAACATGATCCACCAAACTTCAAACAGACCCCACGCTGCACTGGAGTCCGGGCCGGTCCTCATTCTCCTCTTTGAAGTGGGAATCCTTTCACTTAAGCAAATTCTGCCGTCATCATGCTTTGGTTTCAGTGGAGTCCAACTGGAGAGGGTTATTTTGTTCACTTTAAAGTGCATTTGATCGTTTTTCATGAAATTATTTCCTTCATTTGACCAACACAGAGGCCACAAAAACACTCCCCTACCACTCATTCCTCTTTTTGATGTTTTTTTGTTTTGTATCAAGAACGCCCTGCTAAGGCATTGGAAGCAGTTCAGCCTAAGGTGTAAACAAACACTAATGCCAAAGTTATGGCTTAACTGTATTTACCTGCATCGCTCACATAGCACCTGTCTAATGTTTCTGATTACAACTGAAAGCGTGCGGCCATGTGACCATCTGCACACAAAGAATATTTTATCATTCAAACAAGCAAAGATAAGAATCTAACAGTTTTGCTCATGCGCCAGAGCAGGGCTACTCACCCAGTGGTTGCATAAGCCTTTTGGTCATGACCCACTGTCATGTTTTCCAACTGTGGGGGACGAACCGGCCGGTTGAGGGAAGTGTTTGTGTTTTCCATGAGGAGGTTCTCGGCAGCTGGCTGTGGCGGTTGTGGCTGACTCCTGCTTGAGGGACTCCAGGTTGCTCATTCGGTCTAGTTGTGACTTTGGCAGAACTCATAGTGATGTGTTCGGGTTTCTGTTTGCTTGTATTGTTGCCTCCATGTTGATATAACAAAATGTTTTGCTTCAGAAGTCACCCAACCAGTTAGGCGAAGGCCTCAGAGGTTTGCAAGAGAACATCAGTGAACAAACAGAATCTCGAAGAACAGAGAACAGAGCAGGCAGGCCAGAGATAAAAGTACTGAAATGTTTACAGCGGAGCAAATAAAACTCAAACTTTAAGCATTTCAAAGAACACCAACATCCAGAAATGTGAAAGTTATTGTCCTATTGTAGACCATGCACCTGAACTGACTAGCCAAGAAGCCAGTGGCAACTCTTCAGAGATCCATAGTTCAGGTGGGTTAATTTGTTTTCATAGCTATAAGTTGTGGCCTTCAGAATCTGGCAATTTCTGAAAAATGTGCCAGAATGCCAACGGTAACTCAGAAGGTCCCGCATACTTGCAATGATTTGGTGGGAGAGTTTATAGTCTACTCAATTATTCCTGCACTCCACAGTACTAGTCTCTGCTGATACGTGACAAGTAGGAACCCTTCAGGAAAATAAAGCTACAACAAATCAAGTTTGTCACAATTGATGCTGGGATAAAACCAAACATGTGGCAGAAGAAACTCTGATGAGGGAAGAGCAAACCTTTTTGGTAGTGAGCAAAATGCTATAAGTGGTGGTGTTTGATGGGAAGATGGTTGGAGCTAAATGTAAAGCTTAAGTGATTAAATGTGAATATGTGAAAAAAACATTATCAGTACCTCTGTGCCTCTACAGCTTCAAAGAAAGACGAAGGACGTTCCCTGCAGCCAAGATGGTAGTTCACATTTACCATAGTGGTGTACATCAGTGTCTAATCTCTGGCTAAATATTACTGTGTCATGAGACTATACATACTTGCAGAGATTCTAAAAGGAAATATTTAACTCTTTTTATTGAGTGTAGCCCAACCAGGTGTACAGAAGACGCTTTCTACTTTTACGTCTTTTATACAATAAAATAACATAGAACTATATTACTTTGACCCTGCAGATTTTCTATAGCAACTCAATGAGTATATTGTTTTGTTTGTTGCAGACTTCATATCAGCAATTTTACATGGTTGCATTTTACATCAAAGTTCAAGGCTTAAGCTGCAGTTTATTTGATCATAAAAACTTGGAAATCTGTTGTTTCATCTTGAATTGTGCTTTTTATAGCTAATGCTTATATATAAGAGGTGCTCTTAAATTGTACGCAGGTAAGAGCAGCACTATTTCAAGTTAAAGTAAACAAGCAGCTGTCCAAGAAATTACTCAGTTAAGAGTAAAAAAGTATTTAGTCAAATTGCTTCTGTGTAACTGATCAATATTTTAAAATTTAAAAATGACCTCATCAGATCATTTTCAAAGATGTCATAACCGACATCTTTGAAAATGTTGGTGTTTCAAAGATCAAAATGAAAATAATTAATTTAATTAACATAATTACAAAATAATAAAACATTTTTCCCCAATTCTTTCAATATAAAACTTATGAAACTGTAACAAAGTCTGCAGATATGTGTCTGTCTGGTGAATGTTTGGTTCTTCATTCAGTGAAGTTATTAACAGTGGGTGGAGCATCCAGCAATTTTACTCAAGTGAGAAGAGCAATATATCGTTCTATAATTGTTCAAATAAAAGTAAAAAATACAACATAGTAGCAGTAAAAAATTTAATTCTTCCAAAATGTAGCTAAAGTAACTTTAACTGATTAAATGTAATAATTTACGAGTCAAGTAGTAACAAATTATGTGGTCAAATTCTCAATAAAATGAGAATTTGACCACATAATTATCTCATGACCCTGCAGATTTTCTTTAGCAATGAGTATGTTGTTTTTTGTTGCAGACTTTATGTCAGCAATTAACTCTTGTGTGTGTTAGAGCACTGAAGCCCCAGATCAACAGCTCAACCATTGGATCCACTATGAGTTAGATTCATGGGCTGTTCTCCCCCTGGTGTGCGCATGGGAGCAGCTCTACAGGAGTTTACAGTACAGCTCCTGTTTGTACAGGTGTGCTGCAGTATGACGTCTGATTATGAAACATACTGATCCGTTTTGGATGATTGGTGCTTTTCAGAGCAATGCCCAATTCAGAGCGAAGGCAAATGGTGTGATTTCCTGCCTGGCTCAGAAGCATGCTGTGGAGGTCTCAACCTGGACCTCCACCACCCGTATCCCTGTCTTCCGTCTACTGGAAAGCAGAAGGGCACAGTCAGCGATTATTGTTGATTCGTGGACTGACAGCCAGCATTTTCAAGGTTTGAGTTAACTGTGCTCAACGCCACCTGGGGGTATCTCACTGCTGTTATTCCTTCTCTTGCTCTAACGACGATGTGACGCGACAGTGGGCCCGAAGCCAGTGCAGAGCTGTCAGGATTAATGTTCATCACAAGGGTTGAACACTTTAATCTGACAGGAGGTTTATGTAATCGTGCGCATAGTTTTGCAACTTATAACTTTCACCCCTGAATTTGACAAAAGAAAACACCTTGCAAACACATCTTTATTCCAGAAACATTTCCACATTTTGTACAATAAAATACTTTAATAAATTTACTTAGGATTTCACGTGAAAGGCCAACACTAGTACTAGTACTTTGGAGGAGCTGCCAAGAAGCACCGCTCAGGTGGGAGAATCTTCTTCCAGGATGATTTGTAGAGTTAGTCACTGACTCTACAAATCTGGACCGGTTGAACATGAGAAAGTCATTTTTTTGGAAGAAAGTCATAAAAAGCTTGGTTTGAAGTTGGCCACAAATCACTTAATGAACACGATTCTGAAAGAATGCGCTGTGGTTGCATCAGGCCAAAACTGAACTTTCTGCCTCACATGCAAAACACAATGTGCGGCAAAAACCTCCCAGAAACTTCACAACAACTCCTCCAATAACCATTTCCATTAAAGTCAATCCTAAAATAAAACCTGTTACGGGCTTTAAAAGGTCTTCAGACTGAGGCCAAAGTGTTACGATCCGTGGTTGTTTGGGTTTTGTTTGTTTTGATCATTTTCTTGTGTGATATATTCTTAAGGTCTTGCCAGATTCTGTTCATTTCTCTGCATCCTATTATTGCTAGTAAGGTGTTGCCATACAGGTTCATTCATGCCCATTATGTTCAGATCGTTGTGATTATCTTGGATCAAAATTGTTCTTTTCGCCTCATTTTGTAATATCCTCGAGTTTTAGTTCAGCCCCTTATTGTTATTATTCACATCCTTTAATTTGTTCCCTTCCACAGCTGTTCCCATTCGCCTAATTTTCTTTCTTTCTGTTTTTTTTATTATTTTTTTTTATTTCCTTATCTGAGCCTAATGCAAATCTCCACTCATTTAGGTCTTAATTCCTCCTGTTTCTCTTCCTCTGCTTCGAGTTCCATTCTCATTCGGCTCCTGTTCTACGTCTTCTGATTAATTTAATGAAATTCCTTTATGATCCTACAGAGTTCACCTCTCCAGGTATGTTCTGCAAACATACCAGAACTACAATTGAATGTTTTGGATCTGCAACTATTCCTGTAGTAAAATGGCCCAAAGCCCAGACTTACATCCAGTGTTCAAATCTCCCTCCATTATGAAAAGGGCAATTGTCTCAGACTCCACATGTTCAAATTTTGCACAGATGGTTCAAAAATTGTATCAAAAGATGCGCCACCGTTTTCATGATATTTAGTTGCTAAAAAGTTTCAAAACAACATTTTGTTTTACTTCCACTTGTGCTTTTGTGTTTGTCTGTTAGGTAAAAAAAACAAAACAAATAAAATTCATTATTGTTTGTGGCTGAAATGTGATTGAATGAAAAACAAAGTTCAAGGGTAAAAAAAAAAACCAAGCACTTATGCAAGTTGGTCTCGGGTTTCAGATAACGTGTGTTTTTCTCTGATCTTTGCAAATAACATTAAATAAGGTTAGAACCACTTCATCTGCCAGTAACTGCAAAATAAACAGTTTAAAAAGAGGCATGTTCATCAGCCTACAAAGAAAAGGGTCAAGTATTGAAAAAAAAAGGCATAATTTGGCAGCAACAAAAACAGCATCTGCTCGGGCCTCCACATGTTGATTTTGGCACGGGGTTGAGTGCGGTTTGTGTTGTCCGACTGTGGTCTGCGAGCTCGGCCTCTTTCCCTCATGGGAGCTTCTCCTTCCTCCCACTCCCCTCCTGCTCGCCTCCCTCGTTGCATTTTATGAAGCAGTTAAGTTATTTTACATCATGTCTGCACTCCACAACACCTCCCTCCACCTCTTTCTACAAATCTTGCTTGTCATTATGAAAATAGACTCTGGCTGCAGCTTTTGCGCGGCCAGGCAGCATCTGGCGATGGAATGGCCCCTCTGTGCAGGAGGATGTGGGCACTGCATGCTTAAAAGCGTGTGTGAGAGAGTGCGGGTTTCAAGGAACAGGAGAAGGTGGATGAGTGATTGCTCGCAGGTGACTGCTGCAAAAAAAGTTCCTCAACTGGAGCCATTTCCAGTGTGACAGGTGAAGTTTCCAGCGCTGGATATAATTATGACAAATGGCCCGGGTCATAACTCGGCTGTCCTGGCAAAAGCTGTCAAGTATGCATGCGAGAATCTCGCATGCATATTTTTCGGAAACTGGAGTAACCTGAGAAAACCCAGTCGTGCACAGAGAGAACAACCAAGCTCTACTAGGGGATTTTCATCCATTATTTTCCGTACTGTAAGAAAACACTCCTAACCCCCAAGTCCTAGTGTTTTTATAGCATTTTTTAAGAAGCTATATATTTATTTTAGTTTTCTTGTAATTGTGACTCAGTGTGACTGTGGACCTCTGGTATGTGCAGGGGTTAGGAAGCACACGAAAGCTGCCTGTTTCGATTGTTCCAACATCAAATATATCTAATCATGTGTTAATACAGAGTGAAAACTGCTTTGGCATTACCGCAGAAGCTAACATCTACAATCTTCCTTATTTCCACTTTTGGGTGGTCAGAAAATAAATGCCGCTCCCAGGTTGGCTGCATCACAAAATGTCCGTCAATAACAATTTAAGCTGCGTTGTGCCCAAATATTTCAGCTTCCCAAGCTGCATTTACTAATTTAGAAATGCTCTACAAAAACACACATTCGCGAATAGTCTGGATTTTCCACTGTATTATTTTCTCAGCTGTAATGATCTATAAATCAGCTTAATTTAGGAGTTTTATTCTAAGATGTCCAAAAAGCTGTTTTATTTTTTTATTTTTTCTGATTTTGGGAGAGAAGATGGGTTGTTTTAACTAAACAATGAGTCAAAATTGAGACAGTTTGTTGGTGTAGAGAAGAAGGAGCCTCAATATTTCACAAATCACCATTTTGAATAAATTACCTGTCCACACTTCACAAAAAATCTTTCAAGAATGAAATAAGGAAACAAATAATTACTTTATAGAGTTTTGTATTGAGTATGAAATGTCATTTATCATTTAATTTCTTGTCAGTCATGTTGAATTAAAAATGACTAAGTTAATTGACTTTGAATGTGTCAGTAAGTGAGTCGACTATTTGTCCTGTGGTTTTAGATGACATTTGCTATAAATTGGTGTAAACATTAACAAACTAAACTGAATTACGACAAAATGGAAAATAATTAATTCATCAATAGTGGTTATTTGTTTAGTCATCCAGTTTGTTTAGTCATCCAATTTACTTCCAGGCTTATCAGTTTTTTGGTTATCTTTTAAACCCTGCCTTTGGTAGTGACTAACCTTCACTTAAACTTTACGTTTTACCCAGACTTCAGCCAGCTGTGAGTTAACAAAAAGATTTATTTTTTAATTTCTAAAAACAGAGCACCTGTCTGTGCAGATAAACTCAATAAAAGTTAAGGAGGCTCCTCTCTGTTCCCATGACTAGTAAATCATTTAAGACCCGGAGCATAAACCACAAAAAATAAGTTCTTCCTTGACCCCATTACTTATTGTTTATTTTACCGACTTGTGATGATACAGAGGATAACTCCGAGCTGCCTCTTAATCTCTGAGCTCACGGCAAACCGAGGCCTGATCTGACCTTTTGATGTCTTGTTTTGTTTTTTTTCCCTAAACGGATGCCAGCTCCTAAGAGTCTTTAATCCGCATCCATCATTTTGACCGGCCCCTCCCACCGAGCAGCTCACTAGTTGGCAGAGAGCCTGTGGCCAGACAGCGCAGCAACCCCCCACCTTTTGTGATGTAACAGTGGGAACTCTACCTGAGGGCTCTGCTTTTGTTTCTCCTTGGCCGCTCTGGTACTCCGTGAGTCATCGCGCTTTAAGTTAGTGATTGATTTCATCTGTAAACATTCTAATGCACGCCCTCCAACCTTTCATTAGCACTCAGAGGGATCCTTTAATGTTTGCTTTGGCTGTTCTAACTTGTCAATCACAGAAACAGGCAGGCACGTACACACAGGCATGCACACGCTGATTTGCCAGAGGGAAAAAAAAATAAAAATAAAATAGGTTGTGTAAACTGGAAATGCAGGTTTGGAGCCTTTTCACATGCAAACAAGCGCAGAGTTCTGTGAATGGCTGTCCAGGGCTGGATGAGTAAGCAGTGCTGTCTCATTCTGTGAATTCATCACTGACCTCATTCTATCATTTCAATGGAAAAAAAAAGCAAAAAAAAACTTGGTCGGGTTCAGATGAAGCCAAGATTACCAGGTCTAGACAATGACTGGGAAAACCAGCGGCCGATTGTCAAGTAGCCTGTTTTTTTGTGTGGTTCACAGTTTTGGGTCCGAACACAAAGAAAATCCAGGAGGATTTATGTGGAAAATAACAAACTTCCAGTGAAGTTCGAGGCGGTAAATTACCACCTCTGCCTGGCCTGTTTACTTGAGTCATTCTTAGTATTTTGCAGGTCAACTAAAGTATCAGTTAAACTGATGACTAATCTCTGTAATTCTGAAGTTAAATTAAAAGCCCTTACAATAGTGTTTGCAGTCATTCATTAACTAAATGATGTGAGGGATTATAGGAAAGTCCCTTTTGTCTCATGAATGAATTTGAGGCCGTCATGGTCTTGAGGTATCTGGTGTTCCACTCTATTCCACAACACTGAGCCCTGGAGATGCTGGGAGTGCATATGAAAGTTCTCATACATGAACTTTTCCACACTTTGAAACAATGTAGTATATGGCAACCCAAAATCTGAAATGTGGCATGCGTTTGTTCCCATGCCCTTTTACAGTGTCATCTAAACTTCATAAATATACTACAATATTTAATCAGTAAATAGCACCTGCTTCTGTAAAGTAATCCTTTAATCGTTTATAGCAACATTTCTTTGAAAGAATGAAAAGGATGTGCGAGAATATCTGTGGTGAGCAAAACATGCAAAACGCTACGCATCGCCCAAAACGAATCATACCCAAAGTCAGACATGGTGGCGGCACTATCATGATGTGTTAAATATTTTCCCTTGTGGTTGAAAGCTAATTGGATCTTCCAAGTTAATTGGAAAATGGATGGAGGTAAATATAATGCTGAAAATTATCGCAGGAAGATGACTCGAAATATACATCCAGTGTCATAACTTATGGATGCAGAAGTTCCACATGAACAAAGTCTTTATTTGCCAAACCTACAAATAAAATAAGGCACTAACAAAAGGAGATTTTAGGTGGAAATAACAGGGAAAAAACTGAGGAGAAAAATTACATTTGATGGAAAGATCTGACAAACATCAATAAATATCAGGAAGGCCGACAGTATAATTGAAACCGGGTGGTTAATGCATAGCAGCTATGACAAGTATGGCAAACCATTTGAGCAACGTTCCACAAAAGAAAAAAACAATATGCAAAAATTTTACTTTGAAGTAGAAGTCCACTGTGTGTAAGAAGTATATTTTTATTGCAAAACCCAGAAGACATAAAAACAGAATTTACAAATTGGCATAGAATAATAGATCAGCTGAAGTTGCTGTTTCTGTTTTCATTGCCATCCCTGTAGAACAGAAATCTGAGTAAACTCAACCAATGGAAAAGTTTAGAAGAAACCCAAACTGGTCCCAAATTGTTCAGGAACAGTTCAGGAACTGTTTCCAAACTACTGGGAAGCTACTGGGAACTAATAACCACTTGTTATTGGTCTGTAACCAAATGTTACAGATTAAAAGTTACAGTTTGCAACTTTTAATCTGTAAGAGATTAAAAGTTAAATGGTTGGAGTGGTCTAGTCACTAAGAAGCTTTTGAAAATGCTAAGTTTTGCAGTTATTCAGTGCAGTGATGTGTCAACCTGAGACGTTTAACTTATTAAGCAGAAAAAACTAAGGACAGTCAGTCAATAAAGTTTATTTGCATAGCACATTTCAGCAACAACAAAGTTCTTTACATTATAAGAAAACACTATAAAAAGTGACAACATCCCTGTCATAAAAACAACATACAGTCACCAATTGAGAAACTAGAGACAAAAACTGTCAGCAGACACCAAATATGTTGGTCACCGTTCCAGTGATTATGGGTGCAAAGCAACTTCATTAGACAAAGACGTAAATGTTCTCATGGAGCAACGTTTGCTGCTTCAGGCCAGCAGGTGTTTCGTTCTGCTCCCACCAGAGAAAATGGGATCCGTGGAATGTGTAGCTCCTCTGGGACGATGTGAAGCCGATCTGTGACCGCGGAGCTGTGATCTCGGCAGCAGGGACGTACTGCGGGCGACAGACTGAGCCACACTGGACTCTGAGGGTCACTTTCAACAGGACTCCCCGCCGTCCTTTGATGTGCCGCCTGGTTGCGGCACGCCGACAGTTGGCGCCTTTATGCGTCCTCGCCTGCACCACATTACTCCGGTGGACCACCCAATTCTGGAAAAGAAAAAAAAACTGGCAGGTTTACATTTTCTCAAGAATGCAGTCCATCTGAGCATCCACCCTTCACCCCCTGCCCCAACCCATCTGGACCGCTCTTAACCTGGGAACCACCGTGCCTGCTGCGGCCTCCATGTTTAGTGTGGTATGCTCCGGGTGTGTGGCCTTGTCATTGGGGACAGTTGAGAGTCTCTGTAAGTCAATTCCAAAGTCTCAATATCAGCTAAAAAAAAAAAAAACATTCTCATTTACACACTTGTGCATGAAGTCAATAAATGCTTGAGGGATCGCTTTCCCCTGGATTTCAGGCAACGCAAATGTTCTCACACATGCTTCCTTCAGGTGAAGGACGGCTTTGTTTCAAATTAGCCATCCATGGATTCAAACACAAAGCAGTGGAGGTTATAAGGAAGTTAAGTGTACTTTGAATATCTGAAGTACTTTTGCCTCTACTCACTGTTACTCATTGAGGGCCAAAGTCTTTGAGGGCTGTTTATTCAGACCAACGGCAGGCTTTGATATCGAAACGTTTGATAGCGTTTATTGAGTTTGTCGGAGCAGATGTAAGATGCCAAGGGCAGTTAAAGATAACAGGTAAAGTGCTTGTTTGGGCTGATAAGGGGAAAAGGGAAGGAAGGAGAGGTTAAAGGACACGACCAGTCCGACTGTTTGGGCGTCGAAGCCACACCTGTCACAGATCTGAGTTAGCTGCTTTAGTTGACTGACGGGAGGATTGTTTTGGAGCATAAATGCCTCAAGCCTCGATATGTGCACGGACCAGATAACTTGGCTTGTCGAGCTCCTCTCTGCTGCTTGTCAAGCTGATAAAGATTCAAATCAAATAGCTGCATTAGTTCAGATTAAGATCTCTTATTGCGAGAAAGTATGGGGATTTAAGGTCTAATCAAGTGCCTTGCAAACATATTCGTACTTCTGAGACGTTTTCACGTTTATTAGTTTTAGCCTCAAACTTCACCGTATATCATTTCATATGTATAGAAACACGTTTTGCTGCAAATCCTTTGGGGTGCAACGAATCCCAAAATGATTCATACCACAGGCAGATTTAGGATGAAAGACTTTTACCACATTTTATCTGATTCATGTCACACGGTATCCTAATTTTGGTTTCACCTGACAAGACTTCCAAAGGCTTTTTTCAAAAAGGCCTTCTTTTATAAAAGATTTATGGAGTGAATACCAAGTTGACATGTCCACCGATTTTCCCCCTTGAGCTTTAGATAGGCTGCTTTCCTGATGAATGATCTGCTCTTAGTAGATGTATATGTAGGCAGCTACATATTATCTCATTTGAACAGTTCCCCATAATATGCTCAAAGCTCTGAATTTTGACTTGTAACGTCACCCTGCTTTACTTTTCTGACCTGTTTGCTGTGTCAATTGATCTCCGTGAGGCTTTTGGTTCACTCATGCCCTCTAACAAACTCCTAAATCTTCACACGAAAGCTACATGTATAGTCAGATTGAATTAAACAATAATTCTGGAAATTAAGTAAAATAAAGGTTTGTCTGTGTTTTTTTTTTCTCTAAAAATAAACACTTCTCTAAGAGGTGACAGGTTGTTTTTTTTTTTTGCCTTTTTCCCCGACTCCTTGGATCTCTACAAGCTGATTCTGTACGCCTTTTCTCAGAAAACATTAACTTGGTGAGTGTGTGTTCTTAATCATATTAAGCGCTAGACGGTTAGTCAGAGATTAGAGAACTCTTGAGATGAGACAGGCTGTTATTCACTTTGCTGATATTTGTAGTGCTGACAGTGAGAGAAATGACAGAAACAGAGAAGCGTTTAAGATTTGCACAAATTAACCACAGTTTTGCAATTTTCTTTTCTCAGTGGGCATGTTTGGAGTTAGCCTTCAGGTCAGCAAGTTCTGCAACAAAAATGAAACATAATTACACTATGATCAAAGTCAGACATTTTTTGTTTGTTTGTAGAACTGGATTTTTCTTTCATTAGACTCCAGGACATCGAGTTTTGGATTTGTGCACAGAGCAGCATGATTCTGATGAACACATAGCTGATTTTAGCTTATTGGTGGCACATATAAAGCTGCAGTCAGCATCTCACAGCATTATCTCTCTAGCAAAAAATGTGCAAATCTCAGATTTGTCCATCATCCTTTGAGTCAAATCAGCAGAAATCACCCAGCACACAGGAAAAGAAGAATTGTGAAAACATGTAATTCATAATTTCTGTCAGCAAATAGTCCTTTCTGTTACATTTTAAGGAAGCCCTTTTGTAATGTGTGAAAGCAGCCCTTCCTCCTATTACCACATATGATACCGCGTGCACCTAACATGGCTTAATAGTGAGTTCAGAAGGCTTATTCTCACTCTGCAGTTTGCTCACAAAGCTGGCTGACAGGCAGGCAGGTCAGAACTTGTGATAAATTCAATAAAACCTCTATTCTGCTCTGGCAGCCTGAGCTCTTAACCCACTGAACAGCAGCCGTGAGGGAAAGGACCCCAGGGGATAAGAGCACAGAAGATCCACAAGCACACAGATATGCCAGAATTTGCTAACTTTAATTTAAAAGTGTATGAATACTTTGTATTTCAAATTCAGTTCAGACTCATAAATACTTTATTGATCCAAAAGGGAAATTAAATGTTGCTGCAGCTCATATCATGCAAGATTTTTCCAAGATGTTGTTGTTGATGCTGATGGCTGTGGGCAGGAAAGATCTCCTGTAGTGGTCTGTGTTACAGCACATCTAAAGAAGACTCTGACTCAAGACACTTTGCTTTTGTATGACAGTCTCAGGGATTGTCCACGTTTTCTTGATTTTTATGAAGAATCCTTCTGTGCATCGTTATCTCCAGCGGTTCTCCAGAACAGAATCAGCTTTCTTTTTTCTTTTTAAAATCAAGTTGTTGAGTCTTTGTTAGTCACTGACTCTCTATTTATACTCAACCTTTTTCATTGACATAGCACTTCACTTAATACGGTTTCTCATGAACCTATAATCTGATTTGTCTTGCTCACATTTCAAGATAAGACGACTGTTCCCACAACATGCCACAAAGCGGTCCACCGGCTCTCTGTTCTCTTCTTATCACCCATTGCTAATACACACCGCAGAGCCATCTGAGTTATTCTGCTGATGATTTCGGCTCCGTTATGCCGAGACTCAAGAGTAAAATTCTGTGGAATTGGTGGAAATATTAAACGTCCAGTAGGAGTAAAACCTCAAACACACAGAGCTCCAGCTAGCAAAACAAAACACACTCATCTGTTGAGATGGACCAATCAGGGTCCAGACCTATATACATTTGACTTCAGAGTTTATTGTCACCGACAATCAATCCCATTTCACTCTAAAGCTGGCAAAGAAATACCCCAGAAGGCTTACAGCTGCAGTGTGGCGAAAGCTGGTTCTACACCTGCAGCTGCAGCTATAATTTTTATGGCAAAAACTGAAATTTATTTAGTGACTTAATTAAACTTGCCCTCTGTTTTATTGCATGTTTTGGCTTCGAGCTGTTTGAGCTCTTTCTTCACTTATGGCTTCGTTTGTGTGTTTTATTTTATTTTTTTGTGACCTCTTTGATGAGTCAATGGACATTTTTGTTAGATCAGCTACTCCTGGGAAGGATCACCACACCACTGCTCCATGTTTTCTCCATTTGTGGATAATGACTCCCACTGTGGTTAGCTGGAGTCCCAAAGCCTTAGAAATTGCATTATAACCCTTTCCAGACTAGTCTTTGCCAATTTGTTTTTTTTTTTTTTAAATCTGTTCTTGAATTTAGATCAGGACATGGTGCGTTTCTTTTAGAGATCTTTAAGTCTACTTCATGGTTCTTATGTTTAAATTAGGATAACATGACAAATAAAAGATCACATGTTGCACAGAAGAACCCATAAAGTAAGATAGTGACTTGATTTTACAAACTGAGAAGATTCATACAAATTCATTTACAGCCAAGCAAAACAGTCTGTGAGTTTTAAATACAATACTGGTGATACCTTTTCTACAGGCTAGTCGGTGTCATGAGAACTTCCTCCCTGCATTTACATCCGAACACTAAAATCAATGCAGCTAACACACCCTCTGCACAATGGCAAGGAACAGGGTGTGGAAAACTTCTCAGGTGTCTGTTTTCTTTGCATCTAATTCATTAGTTCAACAACCAGGTCATAACCCAGTTGATGCCTTTATGAAACAATCTGTTTCAAATCTGCTTAAGGTCAGCTCATACGAACTGCAAAACAAGGCAGGGTGTGGAAAGCATTCATTTTGTAGCTAACCTTATACAAACCTGTGTGTGAGGGAGTTTATTGGAGCTTGTTTTAAGAGCACAATGATATAAATGAAGTAGTTTTTTTTTTTTTTACGGAATGACAGATTGAGAAATAAGGAGGGAAGGTGGGCTGCCTGTGTTTCGCTTTTGCCACCAGGGGGCAGTGTAATAATTCCCACCGGAGATGAGGGGGGCTTCACTGTCAAAATAAATGTCCTCTTTATGCCCTCATTTGCTCAGGTACAGAACGTCTGCCCGGGTCAAACACCTACACTATAAAACGCTTTACTGTACACACTCGTAGCCCACTCAAGTAGGCATGTTTCAGGGGGCGTAATGGAAGAAATAGAGTTCAGTGTGTAGGAAGGATGAGTTAAACAGAGGTGAGGGGGTGTAAGGTGCACCACAGAGGATGTGATGTACGTGGTGGGGGTCAGGGGTCTTGTTTTCTCCACCATAGTTCTGCGGTCAGGGAGGCTGAGAGGCGCATCTGTGGTGGAATTTGTCTCCGTTCAGTTGTGGTCATTTATGAGAAGCAGGGTGTGTGCGTGTGTTTTGGTGGTTCTTTGTGGGATTTTCTTTCTTTTTTTTTTCTTTCTTTCTCTGTGTGTGTGAGCTTGTTAAAGGGAAACACGCTGCCCATTAAGCCCTGATATTTGAAATAAACAAAGATTGGAGAAGCACACAGATCCTCCATTTCTGTGAAAATACGAATGGAATGGGTCAAGAATGAAAGAAGAAGCAGCCTGGCTCTCTGGTTTTTATTACTGTGGGGGTCATTAAATTTAATAGGATTGGTTAGGATCAAGTTAATAAAATAACAAAGTTCAGTCTTTTTCTTTTACATTTGTGTAGGTTTTTCATTGGTTGGTTTATTCTTGTTGTGAAAATAAATATTGCATGACTATTAACTAGGCGTCTCTCTATAGAGGAAAACTGACCAAATAGTTACTGACACCCCAAGAGAAGATGGATAAAAATCTTTTACTTTTAATCTAAGGAACCATTTCTGTTTTCTTATGGCCAGTTGTTTAAATTATTGCCGTATTTAAAATCCCAGCGTCGACTCGAAAACTCCATACATTTAAATTTTTTCTTGTGGGACGCAAAAGGCTTTTTCTTAGCATAATTTCCAAAACAACTGACTGGATTGTAGACTCTACCTACTGGTTGTTATGGTTACTTGATGACACCAACATATCATTCTCCTCGTTGTGTGTGTGAGTGTGTTTGTTAGTGGGTGGGAGGATGTTAATATGGATTTTATGCAGTTTAGAGACCTGTGGCTAAGAGACATTGATCTCTGTTTCACATCAAATTTATAAAACAGGAAAAAGTATTAAATGGTGAAGTTAAATTTATTTGAAAGGGAACTAACGACTTTGCTTCACAGATTGTAGACAGCACAATAAAGCTGTCGGTGATATATTTAATTTTTCTCTAACTAAATAAATGTTTTACTGTTGCAAAAGTATATATACTTTTACATTTTTACCAGGTTTACCAAGCATACTATGCAAGTATGCTTGCATACTAAGCATACTTAAAGTAATTAATTAATTACACTTTAAAGTTGATAAAATATGCTTTTTTAAAAGCAGCTCAACATGTAACTCCTGTTTTGAAGTTTAATCGGACATATTTAGCTGCTTTCCACGCCTGTCAGTGTGTTTGTGCAGGTCTCACGGGGCAATTGCTCGAGAAGTAACTGATGGTGTGGGGGTGTGTTTGTGTCTGAGTGGGTGGGTGCAGGTGGGGATTTTCTTTTTTTTTTTTGTTCCTGGGCTGGTGGGGTTGCGTCCATTCCCTGCTGGATGGTGAAAAGTGCAGCGCAACAGAAATGCATTCCACAGTGGGGAGCTCGGAGAGGGGTGGTGGGACGGGACGGAGGGGGATCTGCGTTGGTTCCACGACTATCAGGTTCTTTTGGCTGAGTTGCAGGTTTGGCCTCATCATCGCTTAATGGCAGGAAAAGAAGGGAGAGTCTTTAGATGATTGCTGGCAAAAAAACCCGTCAAAACCAGAGAGAAAAAAAAAAAAGTTTCAACCCAAAGGTTTTATTGTTTATAGATAAAACCTGCTGCCAGAGCCGCTTAGAAGGCGAGCGGGGGTTTCATGAAATCCCAGCATTGGATCGGCGTGGACAGGAACAGATTCACGTTAAGGAAGAAAACGCTGCTTGTTAGGGGTCGCTCGGCGTTTCGGCGCTCGCTGATACATCTGTATGTGTGCGCCATGTGTCGCCGGGAGAAGCCTGCAGCGGGCCGTGTAGCCAATCTGACTGCTAATGAACTTGGACCGGTGTCTGTGAACGTTGGGGCTGAAAGGCCTCTTTCTCCCATTCGGCTACAGGCACCCAACTGTCACTTGCTGACCTACAGCTCTCTGATTATGTCACTAATGCTTAGAAGGCTCTGCATTCATCCATCATTAGGCTACAAGTCTGGACACCCCAATCAAACCTCCCATTAAAAGCTTGGACAAGTCTCTTTTCAGTTTGCTCACTGATCGCAGCTGCTGCTCGGCACCGAAAAAAGATGGTGCGCCAAAATAATTCCCCTTTGTCTTGTGTGGCTCTTCTGATCAAAGCAAGGTGAGTGAGCAAATAAAGCTAAAGCAGAAAACCATGCTACAACTGCTTCGGTTTAAATGTGCTCTTATTAAACATCGGGAAACACAAATGTTTTTATTGAGATTTTACATAACAGATCAACACTAGGTTGCATGTAAATATTGGCAAATAAATCCAAATTTACCTCAAAAGATAATTATTTTATAAAAAAATTGACGCTGTTCTGTGATTAAAGAATGTCTTTGTGAAACCAGAGGGTTTTTTTTATAGACCATTACTGTGCCAAACACTGTAACACTGCTGATGTGATGAAACAGGGTGTTGGCAGCATCATGCTGTGGGAGGCTTTTCAGAGTCAATGGAAAATGAATAGTGCTGAATACGTCTGCCTCTGTTTTAACTTTGCATCGGACCACAACAAAAACAAGCTTTAGCTGCGGAAACTCCTAAAAATCTTGTCTTGTCTCTTCTGTCTTTTATCAGTCACTCCATTTCTTTGGATTGTATTTAAGCAAACGTTCCCATAAAAAGCAATAAAAATGCCATTTGACGAATAACCAATTTAATTTTATGTCTGCTTAATAGCACAGCGTTACAGCTTTAACTCCATTATGTGTCCTCGCTGGTGATAGTTTAGCGCTTTAGCGAAGATTATTTATAACGGAGGATCCCCACATGGTTTTTCGCTTAAGTCGATGCGCGCTCAGCCTCCTGAATATGTAGGAATCCATTGAGAGCCGGTTGTCAGGAGCAACAGGGCTGGCGAGGAGGAGGGAGGGAGAGAAAAAAAAAAAAGGAGGAGTCTAGTGTCCACCCATCCACTTCTCCTTTTCTGTCGTTTTCTCCCTCTGCCATCCTCCCCTCCCCTCTTCTCTCCCCTGGGTTTTGCCTTTGGCTGAACGCTGGGATTCTTTCACAGAGGCTGCTGGTTGCCAAGACAGAGCGAGCCTCAGAAAAGCTGGGCGAATGTATGTGGGTCAATGCGAGTCAGAAGGGGGCTTTTCATTCTCCTTTACCCCCCCCACTCGCCTTCCCAAACCCTCCCTTTCTTTCTCTTTTTGTTCCTCTGTTCTTTTTTTGTTCTTTTTGGCTCTGTTACCCGCTCCATTCACCCCGCTGAGTGAAAAAATAACACTGATTTGTGTCTGTCCTGTTTATTATTCTCCGGGACTCGCCGCTTAAACAAGACCCAATAAGATATGGAGCGGAGTCCTATTGACTTATTAACTTCTCCCTCTGTGCGCGCACACATCCCTTAACGTCTCTCCCTCTCTCTCTCTCTCTCTCTGTCTGTCTGCGTTTGGCTTGTGCTCCTGACTCACGGACAAACAAATCACTCTGCGAGAAGTGGACGGCGTGCACTAAAAAGGATCTGGAGCAGATGTTTCTTTGGCCTCAGTCTCACTTCCTTTCACCAGTTCTTCTTTCCCTTCCTCTTTTTGTCTGGATGCTGAGCCGTTTTTGCTGTTTCTGTGGAACCCCGACACAACAGACGCAGAAAAGCTCTCGACTGTCTTGGCTTTACCTTGTTTGTTTGCCTCTGCCTGCCATATGTGCTGTTTGTCACTTCATGGGTGTTTATTCCCCCTTCTTCTTCTTCTTCTTCTTCTGCTCTTTCTCTCCACTAGTCAAGAGGCAACCAGAACAGAAGCCACATGGCAGAAACATTTTCCAACCCAGAAGGTTCACAAGTGTCGTCTTAGTCACACGTCTTTGTAGTGGCCTCCGCGGAGGTTTTGTTGACGGTGCCTGTCAGAAGTTCGCCAACACTCTTACTCGGCACAAATGTCACATGAGCCCCCAGCGCTGCCTCTAGAGCCGCTCTTTATGCAACAAGTAACTTCAATGAGTTTCAAAAACTCAGCGCTATTGTTGATTTACTGAGCCAATTACAAGGTTCTGGCATACTTCTCTACATATTTGACCACATTTCTGAGCAAAATCGGTGGCGTTCATTTAAACGAGTTGGTTTCTGGGTACGGACGCAGCCTTTTCGGCACAGTCCACAAATTCACAAAAGGTTGAGGTCGAGGTCATTCCAAGCTCTTAATGCTAGCCCGATGTTTCCATTCTAATAAACTGGTTTGATGTGTGTTTGGGATCTCAGAGTTGTTGGATCACCCAACTGTGTCAAAATGTTTTCATGTGGCGTTTTGATGTGAGGTTGAAGACTAAACGTTTATTGTTCCGTCCACTTTGTGCCATGCACCAGAACCGCAGACCCTCAGCATGAAGCTGCCACCTCCGTGCCTACCTCTGAGAAAAGCAGCTGCCATCATAGTCTTCAACTTTATGGAAACAACATCGACATGGATGCAAGTTCATAGAAATCACAAAAATCTCTAAAGGGTAAAAGTAGGCAAACATTAAACTTTGGAATTATCCTAACTTCATCACACACATAACTATGCATCACATAAATTACTTTATTATTGTTATCTTTTTGTGTAGTAAATTTCTAAATCTGGGACTACAAACAAGCAAGGTGGTATGACAATAAAAAATCCTTGAATCATTGGACTGAAAATTTGTAGTATAAGTATAGTAGGTTTGTATAGTATTTCATCAAATACTAGTGGAGGGGTAATGTTTTATATCCCATTAAAAAAACTCAGGATTTAAAACTCCTCTCTTGCCCTGGATTAGTGTTATGTGAACTTCTGACTTCTGTGGTTCACCAGACGTCTCCTTTAGAGACACACAAGTTTGTGTGGCTGAGTTCGTCCTTCTCGTGTCCGGGCCCTTCCCCACGTGAAGAACAGGTTTGACAATGGGTTAAAAAAAAAGTCAAGATATCCCAGATATCCACTTCAGAGCACTTGCTATTATTTCATCAGATTGATATCAGGTTGTCTTACACTGCCCTCTTTCTCCCCCAGCTGCCCTTCTGTGGCCGAGTCTCTCATTTCAGCAAAGACAATGGCCTGTCTTTCCTGCAGTACAGAGTAAATGTCAGGTACTGTCTACCCTCCTCCTCATCTATTCACTGAAATACTCCAGGGGCTTAGGGGTAGATATCCATCTAGCGGGGTCTGTATACAATGTGTGCTACATGGTATAACTCAAGTCAAATCACAGGCTCGAGTTTCTCCCCACATGTATGCGGTTTACAGAAACGCACAATAGCTCAACAAAGGAGTTTAGGCATTTTCACTGAACAATGGGAATTTTTTTAAGCTTAAAAGTTACTTCTTTTTCACGAATGTTAACGTAATTTAAAAATAGGACAGTTTATTTGAATGGAAGAAGGATAATCATTGTTTTGTTTGTTTTTTATTCCCAAAAAGCAACCCCGAAGAGACTCTAATGCGGAAAGGGGAGGCACTGGTTCTCGACAAACTGATGGCATCTGTTATGTTAAATCATTAGGACATTAACTCCTTCCATAAAAGACACCACTGGCAGTCAGTCAGCTTCAGCTTTCATATTACCCTTTCTCTGCTTTGGACATCTGGCAGACATACGCTTGAAGCTGCACGGAGAAGGGAGGATGTGGGGGTAGGGATCGATTCCATAACTCCACGGACTGTTGACGGAGAACTTCAGGATTTTCACCAAGGGAGGGAGAGGAGGCTGGAGGAGGCAGGAGGGAGCGGGTGGACATGGTTCCTTTCAGATGTAAGCGTGTGCATTTTTCTTTTTTGTGCGGTTGTGTTTGGCTCCAGTGAGTGTGTTTCTGCTGTAACACTATAAGGGGGAAAAAACAATTAAAACTCCAGTCACCTGATTTCCCACCTCTCATCTCTGCATTTTTTTCTTTCTCACTTCCTGCGTGCCTGGGGTTTCTACCAGATATTTTGAGAAGGCCCGTCCTGGCGGTGATGACAACAACATGTGTGCTGCGTGGCTGTTGCAGGCTTCAGAGAGAAACAACAGGTCAAGTCGTGGGTTGTATGACTTTGCTTGATCGTTTCTCTAAGTTACGATCAACCAGACGTCAACCAGGGCCTGTTTGCAATGTTTGCCTCGGTAAGAAGGTGATTTATGAAAACGAACTGGGATTCCTGCATGATTTTAAATATGTCGGTGGGAGTTTTTGGGGGTAAATATTGTTGAACTCAGCAGGAGGAAACTTGGACGAACACATCACACGGTAACCCTGGAACAATGAAAGGAAGACTCGGAGTTGACATGTAAGGCAAACTCGAGCTTGCAAAAGTGCCAGTGCATTATCACAGCTCCGCATTATCTTAACCTCGCTCTCAGCATCCCTCTGTGGCCCTCGCAGGAAGCTCGGCCGCCTCCTGTCGAGCTCTCTTCATCTCCGCGTTTATTTTCTTTCCGCCGCGCGTGTCCAGCGGGAGCTTTGCAAATGACCTAGTTTTGGTCAGGACTCAATGGGGTGCCTTGTGCCAAGTCCTCCTGATGCCAGACGGGCTCCGGGGACATGGCCCTACCAGATACTGTGAGAGCGGTATCCCTTGTTGTTCTAGGGGAGGATTGATTTGGTGTTTATTTTTTCAGGTAATCAGTTAATCCTGTGGTTTGGTTTGGTTTGGTTTTGTGTGGTCACCTGACCACAGAAAACCTGAAAAAAAAACCCCCCAAATAAGCAGCTGAAAATGCTTTACTTGGAATGTTTTCATGTTTTGTCACATTAACTTTAATCTGTTTTATGGGAATTTTAAGCAGTAGACCAGCTCAAAGTAGAGCAACAGCTGAGAAGTGTGGGATGGTTTTCGAACTATTTCAAAAATAAAAATCTGAATTGTGTTGCATGCATTTCAATGCAACCAATAAGGAACAGAACACAAGAACCCAAACATAAAGAGATTACTGTATATAGCAAAACCATAAAGTAAAAATGATAAACTATATATGGCAAGACTTTTTGAACATAAATAAATCACAAGCAAAGGATAAAAAAATAAAACGCCTCGGGATCATGACAAAAACATTGCTACTAACCTCAATTGAGAACCGTGGCAGGAAGAGGATTATTCAAAGAAGCTGACAAGATTCACATGATAACTTTGGAGGAGCTGCAGAGATCCACAGCTCAGGTGGAATTATATGCTGACAGGACAACCACATATCCCACACTCCACTTTCTCATCTTCATGGAACAGTGGCAAGGAGACCTCAACCTCAAGTTGACCTCTATAGTTTAGCACAATCCTGGTTGGGGATACTGCAAACATATGGAAGAGCATGTTTTATTCAGATGAGACCAAAACTGAACCTTTTGGCCCACGTGTTTATCTTGATGTATGGAGGAACACGCCGCACATCACGCTGAATTCGCCATGGTCAGACTTGGTGGTGGCAGGATCGAAAAGCTACTAAAAGATGTGAAGGTCTAAAGTCTGGAGTGGAGAGTCATATTTATTTAGACTCATCAGCATTAAGGGAACCTAGTGCAAATGCACATACTTGACTTTTTGAATTTTTATTTGAATTTCCATCTTCCTTCCTTTATGTACTACTTTGTGCTAATGTGTCTCGTAAAATCCAAGATGCATTAACTTTTGTGAAAATGTGCAAGAAAGCACCATAAATAAGAAACTCTGTTGAAAAGCTGGACCCACTCAATTCAGCTTTCTTCCCATTTCTGGATATGTGCAGTGGATCAAGCCAAATCGCATAGCCACATAACTTGATATTTATTGTGTAACTGAAGCCAAAATATTCAATTGTGTGATCCCAAACTCTGGAGAACTGCACCTATTAAACATCCAATAAAGCACGGCACGAAACAACTTACATTTCTGGCTGTAGAGTTCATGAGTGAATATGATTTCCATCAGTCGAGTCCTGATTTGGAAATGCAAGGGTGACAAACAAATCAGCGCTTGTGTACGACTTTGTTACAAGCAGCTGTGAGCCAGCTCTCCGGGGTTCTTTTTCTGGTGCTTGCTCTTTATTAGCTAAATTAGAAGTTTATGGTGAACAGAAACTGAGGGTGGGAAAACAGGATCTGGCCCCTATTTGGGTTGTTTGGTATTTTAATCTCGGCATTCTCATCTGTAATGTTCTGTTGACTGTTGTGGCCTTTAGTGCTGGAGGTGCATAGTTAGCTGCCTCATGGAAAATGTGCATCACTTCCCCACGCTCGGCTCAAGCCAGGCGCACAACAAACATTTCGGCGTACGTGGACGCAAATCGGGACGCATAAACACACACACACACACACACACACGCACGCGCACCCCTGCAGACGACTTGGTGTGAGCAAAGCTAGCCATCCAGACAAAGTAACTTTGTCTGAAGATGGCATACAATTTTTCAAAAGTCTGATCCATTACTTCCTGTACATGCGAGGGTAGCGCCAAAGAGAGGGGTGGGGTGGAGGAACATTTCACTTAATGAGCAACTCTTTCACTGAACCAGACAGTTTATAGGGTGGCTGCCAGCCTCATTAAGGAGAGCTCTTAATTGCTCTTTTCTAGCCAAAAACCCAAAAGCTGAAACATCTGCTAGCCAATGAGCCTTCTTCCTCCTCTGCAGCACACGCTTCCTCCGTCCATATTTGTTGTTGTTCGAATCCAGCGCCTCGATCAGCAACTACGACTTGGATGCACCGACAAAGCAGCACAACAAAACACATGTTGAGTATTTTGTTATGTGTTTTACTGTTTTACACAGTGTTCTCCATTTTACCACATGGGCCACAAGCTTTGATGTATGTTTTTAGGTCTTTATGTGTCACACCCAAATTTACTTATGTGGCACATGAGTACATTTTTTTTACAAATACATTTTGCATACATCCCTTCCCTTTGGTAAAATATAATCCAGTGCGACCGATTGTCCTCAAAAGTCGCCTCAATAGTGAGCAAAGTCTACCTGTTCCCAATTTACTGATGTGAACAAACCATTCCCATTGTGAAACATGGTGGTGGCAGTATCATGATGTAAAGATGCTCTTCTTTAGCAGGGACAGGGAAGCTGGTCAGAGCTGATGGGACGATTGGTGGAAACATGGGGCAATCTTTTGAGAAAAACCTGCAAAAAACTTGAACAGAGGTGCCCAAATAGTTCATGTTAAAGTATTTAGACCTAAATATAACTGAAAATCTGCTATTTTTAAGCAATTCTGTGAAAAAGTAAAAAAATTTCAGCCTCAAGATGCACACAGCTGACAGAAACATACCCACAGAACATGTAGAGCGGAAGCAAAAGGAGGCTCTACAAATGGTTGCTGAAAACATTAGATTTTAAAAAGCTATTGGCAACAAGCAAACAAATAAAAATCAACATCTTTTTATTTTGAATGGAATAGCCAACATAGTTTCTTGAATGCATTTTTGTCTTTAGAACCGAGTTTGATTTCTTTGTGTTATTTTGTAAGATTTACATAATGTTAACAAACCAGTAGCCTTATTCTGCATTTGTTTGACACTGTTGAGCAAGAGCAGGCAGGAGCAAAAGCTGTTTTAAAGTCATATATTTCACAAATCCTCCAACAAAAATAAAAGATGGACACGTCTGTTGCAACAACCAGATGATATAAACATTTGACAACAACCGTTTCCTTCACATCCTCGATGTTGAACAACTGCCTTAAATCTGGCAGCTGTCTTGTACTTCCATTTAGGTTAACCTGCACAAGTAATAAAAAAAAAGTTTGTGTAATGAAGGAAAACGATGACTTCTGAAGATGAATGGCATACTGTAGCTGCTGTGCTGCACTTAAATGGACAAAATATTTAAAGCGAGGTTCTGCTGAAATACTAAGAGCAGTAAATAACTTACCTGCAGTAGATAAGTCTCCAGACTCCATGTTTCTTCTTTATTTGGAGTAACATCCGAATTTTAGAGGCAAAAGCAAACAGCAAGTCCAAGTAAATCTTTCCTCTCGTAAAACAACTCCAATCTCAAAATCAGCAGATATTTATTCTGAGCAATTTTGGAACATGCAAAGATTTATTTATTTGATGTTAACGTTTTTAAAAAGGAACACATTATAAAGATGAATTACACATAGTCTGATGTTTTCAAGCTTTTATTCATGATAATTTTCTGCTTCAAGAACATAAAAACACAAATTATTTAGCATTATATCATAGCAATAAAAAACATTTTTCACACAGAAATGTTGTTTTGAACGAAAGTATGTTAAATTAAAGGTTGTTATTTTTAGAATGTTCTTTTAATCTGACCAAAAGCCTAATCTGCATCCATATTCAGATGTATTTAACATGCTGATGCGGTGATCAGTTTATTCACAGTTGTTGATTATTTAAACAGAAACTCCTGGTTGGAGGCGGTGCGCCACCAATTGTCTTCCTGTGGGAAACATACTAAGAACAGAAAATGTAAATTGCTCCAAGTCAGAGTTGCTTCCTTTCAGAAAATTGTACAAATAAATATAATCATATTTTGTTAGAATTATTATTATTATTTGTTTTTTGCTTTTTATGTCATGCATTTTTCTGATTGGAATTACTTTCTGTTCTCTCTATGTATTTACTACAGGAAGATCATTGGGAACACACCACCTCTTATATCCGTTGTCCATATAGCAAATCATCAAATTCTGCAAATAACCATCCAAAGAAAAAGTTACATAAATCATAATGAAGTTTTTGACATTGTAGTAGAAACCTGCTATGGTCATGGACCCTCAGACCATTAGCCATTAGCTTTTGTTTCTGGCACTGAGTAGAATGTGTTTTCATTACTGAATATATCAAAACATTAACTAGTTGTAGGTAACACATAAACTCATTATTTTAAGAGAACTTTAAAGAGAACCTCAATGCAAAAACTCTGAACTACCCCTTTAACTTGACTTGAAACAATGTGCAAATGAGTGATTCAGATTCATGCTAATTTAAACGACTGGCACCGAGAGAAAATTGCTGCATGATGAATAAACTAAAACTAGTAGAGCAACCGGTTTGATTTACTGAAGACATTCTGCAAATTTATAATCCCAGATCAAAGCTAAAGTCCTCGGTGCCGTGATGACATCACCTCTCCTTGTATCTAAGCCGAGGCAAGGCTGTAGGAGGCTGTGGGAGAGTCTGGCTAGAAAAGATCAGTTGATACATTTCCCAGAGACTGATAAGACAAGCAGTTTAGACAACTCCTCATTGTCCACTGCCCAAGGTCACTAATTCCCTGTGTGTGACCGAGGCCTGGATAATGAGTCACTGTGAGGTCGGAGTGGCCTTCCGCTGCACTGAGCTAGGCACAGACGAGAACAAAGGAGAATTTCTCCATCTAAACATGACAATCACCTGTTAGAGAAAACAGATTTCACTCAACCTTTTGGTTTAGAACCTCATATAAATGTGAACTTTATAACAATCCTCACGATTCTGCATGTGGAAAATCATCACGACTTGATGAGTTCCACTAAACAAGGGGTGTAAGAATGTACGCAGTTCATAAGATGACAAAGTGCAAAAGTTAGCCAGATATAATAATATAGATACAATAAGATGATTGCTAATATACACCATTAGCTTGGCGCAGCTGGATAGTTCAGATTAGAGTCCACTGTTGGTGCTGTCAGCACTAATTGTTAGCCACTCCCGATATTTTTACAGTACTTACAAATCACTTACGTGTTGCCTGTTGCTTTGACCCTGCCACACAGACCATTTAAAGCAGGGGTCACCAACTCCAGTCCTCAAGGGCTACCATCCTGCAACTTTTAGAAGCGTCTCTGCTCAAACACACCTGGATCAAATAAACGGCTTGTTTCCAGCCTATTGCAGAGAGGAATGAATGCTGGTGAGGGAATTCAGACATTTTGGAGCAGAGGTGCATCTAAATGTTGTGGGATGGTAGCCCTTGAGGACTGGAGTTGGTGACCCCTGATTTAAAGTTTTGTTAATAAAACTGGCTATTTGCATCCAGCCCAACAATAGCTCTTTGTCCGTCGTCTGTCTCAAAACAAAAGTTCAGCCCAAGAATCTCTTCCTTTCTCCCTTCAAAATAATAGTCAAAGATAAAAGCTGGGTAAAATAGCATTAAAGAGCTTAAATATTTCTGATTGTTTCCCACCTGGTTATGTCATTATTTATTTTTTTTGCGCAGCTAGAACGGGATAGAGAACATAAAACGTACAAGTGAGAACACGGTCGGGCGCCGAGTGACAGATTTGTTTGTGGGCCCTTCGTGTCACAACAGCTCGTCTCGATTCCTCTGGCAGCCACAGCGTGTTTGGGTTTCCTATTGATTACCTGGCCGGGAAACGCAAGGGAGGAGGGAAAATGAGAAAAAAAAAAAAAGAGACGTGGTTTGGGAGAACGTGTGTGGTGGAGGTTTTCTCAATCTTGGCAAGCTGTGGACAGCTGGACCAGCAGTTCGAGTTTCTCCTCAAAGCGAGGCTGAAATTTCAGCCCCTGAACATCGAGGGTAATAAACCATTGGGGCTTTCAAAACTACCTCTCCGAGTGTTTTCTTTTCCCGCCCTTTTCTTATTTTGCCTGCCGCGGTTTCTTAACCCCGTGTCAGCTGTAGCAGGGACTCTGAAAACACGTTCATCTCCAAACACGGTCATATGGTAAGAACTTAGTTAGCATTTTGTTGAATCAGCGGGGCTCACATGGTGGGGATTATTCGTTGACCACAGTGGCTTCTTCCTGGTCTGAACTTAATCAGCCTGCAGTGTTTTTCACTGGGGTTTGAGGAAGTGAGAAATGCTGATGAGACAGTTGTAAAGCAGCACTGTTGCAACAGGAATGAGTAACAACAGGATGAAGCGAGGCATGGACATGACAGAGGAAGTGGGAGCAGAGTGAAGATGAGCCTAGCGTTGAATCATGTGGAGAGGACACATCCAGGCCTTTCAGGTTGAATGTGTTTCACAGCAGCATTAGAGCTTAATCATCCTTTATCTGTGGTATTTGATTTAACCATTTGATTTTTGATTTATTTCTCAATGACATGGGGAAGCAGCGAAGCCCATCTCAGAAAGAACTACCTACTTGCTGTTTTAATTTGAACTATTATTATGGTTTCTTAATATTAAAGTGAATTGTTGGGCTTTGATTTTGCATTTTCTTGTTCTAGAAATTGTATTTTGAGTGGATTATCATTTGGTTGTTTTGTTTCTTTCAGTAATAACTTTCCACTAGTCTCCCTGCTTTCTTTCTCAATTCTTTCTGTATCATTTTAGCCACTATTCCTCCAGGTCTTTGTGCGTTTTTCACCACAGATGCAGATCATTCAGATAATTACCCTCACCTGTTCCTGACGCCTGTAATTGTCACCTCATTAATCGTTTACTTCGGATTCCAGCTAATCCCGTTCTGCTCCCTTTAAAGCTACGCTCAGACTGCACAATTAGTGGTCTATAATGAACAGCAAAGTTCAGACTCAGGTTACGTTCCTATACGTTCCCAAATCGAAACAACCTGGGTCTGAATGGAAGTGCGACATGTCGGCTATTTTGCGCCCAAGCAGGTGGGAAGCGGCGAGACCCGATGTAACATCCAACACTCAACAAAGTGATGATTGAGCAGACTCTGGATGGAGATGGTTGTAATTTTATTCACTCTAGATGCATCATTTCAAAACTGCTATGCTGCAGTTGATATACGCCCTTCATAATCCCTTCAGGAAACACAGTGTGGTGATGTCAGGTCTTCTTCAAGTTACTTCAGAGCTGCAGGCCGTTCACATTGGAATCTGATGACAGCTGCATTAAAATTAAAATGTGAACAACACTGCAAAAAAAAAAAACTGTCTCAGCAAAAAAAAAATTAATAATCTGAGCTGAGCATTAAGGTCAGCTGTGTGAACATGGCTTAAAGTCTCTTCCCAGACTGTTGTTACTTCTCCAGATCTCTGCAAGACAATTACATTTTACTACTATACAACGATTCTATAATCTTCCTCTAATCATGTACTTCCTCTGACATTTCAGGATTGTTAACCCCGAACGGTTATTAAGATCGAAAGGGATCCAGCAAAGTCCAATGACGCTGTGGCTAATCCACTGATTTAAGAATACAGCTTTGTTGTAAAAATATTAAAATGTTATAATGTCATCTCATCTTGTTCTTGTGAATCCTGTATCACATATTATCTAGTCCAATGAGCTTTGGTGTTTTGTTTTACAACCAGACGAAAAACGGCAGCTACACTACACTTTGCAATATTTACCCAAATCTCTACCTGGGCTATTTAGGCCCCAACCGCACCCTGACTCCTTCAGTTTCCAATAAATGATGTCCAATTGGACAAAAAGATTACCCGGTTCTTAATTTGGTACATCAGCTTCACTTTCTGCTTTCATTCACAACTTCTGACCGACTGCACTGTGGAAGGTCAGCAGTGGATGATTCACATGAAGAGACAGACACATCTCTCAGGAATCCTCACATGCCTTTGCTGGTTTTGTTCGCCATTTCATTAGTGTATGTCTCGATATCAAAGTAAACTATGCGTTCACTCACATTTTCATCTACCTGGCAAGGTCGGATGTAACATTTATGATGTTTGACGGTGGCTTCTGAGTCAGAGGGTAGAATCTGCTTACAAATGCTACATTTTGGAACAGGGCAAGTGTGCACGTTTCCTGGTTTACTGAACGGAACCAGGTAAGTCCGTTTGCATTTGGTACATTTCTTAGCGCTGTCAGATTGACTGACAAACAATTTAGCGCCAGGCCTGCATTTTGGTTTTTTGTGGTTTATAAAACATATCTTATTACGACAGATTTTAAAGACTTTATTAGGACTGGATACATAGTTTTAAGGCCTGTCATACTATTTTCCAAACAAAGATATGTTGCAAAGGGTGAATATTTTGGCTAAACTAAAAGTACAAGAGTGACCGCTGGTTCAATAACTTTGTCCAGTAACCAAATCTTCTGTCATACCTTCTGGGGAATTGTTAATTTCTTTCTCTTTCCAATAAATTTGGACTTGAAAAAATTTGACTTTGACATTTATTTTTTCAAAGTATTTAATCTACTTTGTTAATCTTTTTCCATTTTCGTTTTATATTCAGCATCTTTGTAGAAATGTCATTTCAGGTTAAACATGGTTGCAAGACAGATTAGTCATTCTATACTTGTGGTTATGCTCTTCTTCTAATCTTTGATTTGCAAGCATGACGTCACCTGAGATGTCACATTAGTATTATTCCGATTTTATCTGTTTTTCTATGGTGAAAAGATAACCTCTACTTAGAAGGAGCGAAGTAGGCCCAAACCATAACAATACCACAACAATGTTTCTCTGATGATACAAACTGCATTTTATGTAATGCAACATTTTTGATCATCTACACTTCCTTCCTTTCTTCAGTTGCAACAGATCTACTTTACCTGTGCATTCGCTGAGGTCTAACTTTTTTGTTTTGTTTTAGAAGTGCACTACTTTCAAAACGTTGGAGATATTCAGCTTTTGACCTGAGAACGAGACAACACCTAACAACTGATCAGCACTACTTTCTGTCTGCAAGGCTTCAAACAGGATGTTCTCAGATGGAAGAGGCCACTGAGGTCATAGTGTCACCGAGTGCCATCTTTAGGTTGCAGCAAAGATGCAGAGACTGGAAGAGTCATAGAAAGGTATGGAAGTGGACGTCCATTGGCCACATCCCACGCTGACGGCTATGTGAACAGTTCTGCTTTGGAATGGGATGATGAATGGCATAATGAAGAGAGTTCCTATGTCTGGCCATTGGAAACTATTTACCTCAGCTTGTTCTAGATGACCTGCTGGGACCCCGGACCACACAAGGGATGAAGGCCTAGTTGGTTCTGATGCAAGTCAGTTCCCATTGTGTAGACAAGATGGTCACCAGCGATGTTGTATATGTCAAGGAGAGCACTGTGTATCAACGGCTGTTGTCTTTAAGCAAGCTTTTGGTGGTAGTAGTGCTACAATGTTTTGTGAATGGCACAGTGAAAAGCCAATACTGTCTGAATAATATCATCATTCCTGTCGCTGTGACGCAAGACAGGCCAAATTTCATCAACATGGACGACAATGCTGCAGTGCATCATTAGGAAGTGGCTGCTGGATGCTAGGGTGGCCTTGCATAAAGTGGCCTGGTCTTTCTTCAGACCTCAGTCCCGTAGAAAACCTCTGGAACCATCTGATTAAACAGGAACAGGCTCGTAACTCTGCACCCCTGAACCTCAATGAACTTTCAAAAAAGACAGGAAGCTGTACCTCAGGAGGCAAGAAGTTGACTAGTGAACTGAGTCAAGCTGAAGTCGATACTCAAGGGCACATGATATGTTTTTGCTGCTTATTTTGCTTCTGATTTGTAAATGGTTTATTACTAGAGATTTGTTCATAAGTACAAAAGTCTTAGAACATCTTATCTAAAAGTATGCTTTCTTCAAGGTCCTAAAAAGCTGTACAAAAACGTGACGCAAATATTCCCATTGGTAATGGTTCCATATTTCCTGTGAGCTTCAGTTTTATATCGACTCAACACATCTGCAGGACATTCCTCTGTATTTCTTTTGAAACAAAAATCCGGTGAATCACAATGAAAATCCTTTTGTAGATAAACAGAGTCGGTGTCTTTTCAGTCTGGAACCGACATTATTGATTGCAGCAAATCTGAAGCAATTTGTGCCTTAATGGTTGCATAAATGAGGCATGAGTCGTTGATCATTTGAGCAGAGGTTTCTTGGCCCAGCTGTCAGAAAGCTGAGCTTACCTCTTTCCTTACTCAGCAGAGAAGGACGGGGGGGCGGAGGGGACGGGCTCTTGTCTTTTCATTTCCTCGCTCTTTCTTCGTCCTGCAACTCCTCCCTCCTCCCCTTCCTCTGTGATGAATAGAAGGTATGAATTCTCCGTGGCCTCCCCGGGTTTCTCTCTGAGGCCCTCGAGCAGCTGAACAAACAACACGCTCTCGACTTAAAGGCGCAATCAAGAATTTGTTGGAACCTTGTACTGCTCGAGTGTATTTGTGTATAGTCCTGAAACATTTGAAAGGAAACATGGAAAATAGGATTTTGTCGAATGATCATGCCTCAAATCCCGTTTTTTTGTTGTTTTTTTCCCCCCCAAGTCTGGAATTGTAAACAAACGTTCACCAAGGTCAGACGAAGCAGTCAGAGGGCCATTTATGAAATGCTCGAGTAATGAATCTGAATGAACAGAGCCGTAATGTACAAGCTCAAATAAATCATAACATAAACAAAGACTCTGACTTGTCTCGGCTTCGCCTTTGAAACACAGGATACACACTCAGAGAGGAGGTGGTGGCCGTGGTTGTGGTGGGAAAGAAAAGGCAGTGTTGTTGGTCCTGTCTGGAGGGGTGGTCCTGGTCAAAAGTCAGACCCAGCTGTTGGGAACTATTTATCCATGCTGCAGCTCCAGTGGTTGTGGTGGTGGAGGGCTGGATGAGTTGGCGAGGCAGAGCATGAAACAGAGAGGGAGAAAGAGTCTGGTTGACAGGGGTGGGGGAGATGGATGACGATGATGGGAAGCAGATGGAGGGTGTTTTCTTTTTTTTTTTCTTTTTTGGGTTCCTCTCCACTTCCCCCCCCTCCTCGCTTCTTCTTTGCAGTGCTATCTATCCGTGACGCAGGTTGAGCTCACCAGGTGCATTGTGGGTAGGCCCTGTGAGCACATGCCCAAGTTTTTGAGGTTGCGGAATGATCACGATGGATTAGCTTTAAAGTTTGGTCCTGCGGTCGGTGGTTTGGTACAAACACCAGGGTTCCTACACATTTCTCATGTCAAAAGTCCAGACTTTTCCAAACTCTAATTTCCAGAGGGTTTGGTCCTTTTCTCAGCCAATTTGGAATACATGAATAGGGCATTTTTCTATTAATTAATGCAAGAAAGAAATGAATGGAAAACCTTATGAATGAAGTGAAGGATTTGTGTACAGATGGAGCAACAAATGGTTGGACAGACAAATATAAGGGGATTAATATATAGATTAGTGAGTGATTAGATGGACGGATGGCCAGAAAACTTAGACAGTAGTAAATGTTTATATTTTTTGTCTCCATACTTATCGACAGCTTAGAAATACATGCAAGTAAAATTTAATTTTTGTCCAGATTTTCCAGATCCTGGAATGAACGTGTCCATTACGTCTGATGAGTTATAAAACGATCTCTACTGTAGTAATAATAGTGAATTAAAACTTGTTTTCCACAGTAGTAATTAAGTATTTTCAATTTTTGGAAAGTGTTTGCTTTCTGTATAAAAGTCCTTGAAAGTGCTTCATATTTAAACTGCATAGTTTTGTAAAAAAAAAAGAAAGAAAAAAAAAGTGGAGTCTATCTTTAATATTTCCGCAGTATCTAAAGTTAAATCAGCCTAAACGTTTCCTGTTTAGAAACAATAATCATGATTATTTCTACTTGCTAAGTAACAGAAAAAATAGAGAACATTCTTTAGAGATTTTGTTTTGTCTTTTGATTATTTTTTTAAAGCTTTTAATTTGAATACGAAGATCATACCTTCTTGTTTAGATTGTTTGAATGTAATGAACATTTATTATTCCTAACGGCTCAGTGACTTACTGATCTGTGTAATTGAAATGAAGGTAGGCTTGAAACAACACTATTGAAACTGGTATTTCAATATTTTTGTGGATTAATCCAGTGCAATCTGTTTGGTTATTGGACCAGTCAGGTGTATAAGGTGTGTGTGAGGGAGAAATTTCAAAACACAAAATGTCGTTGTTATTTTAGCCTGTCTTGTTCCTGCTGACAGGAACAAGACAGTATTTATCAACTGTTATTGATAAATACTGTTTATCAATAACAGTAATAAAAGACATCATGTTATAGTGAATTGAAACTGTCTTCTTTAGTTCATTTGTACTGCCTTAATCTCCTCGGTATGGTGCTGGAAAAGTTTCAAAACTTACCTTGAAAAAGGCTTGGAAGTGATTGGATTGAACTTCACTGTGGGAAAAGTGTAAAAACCTTGAGCAACAAAGAAACTTGCTTTCTTTCCACTAGGAGGACAGGCTGTAGCTGCTCTGGAGATGATGTGAAACACACAGTAGAAGGCTGGAGGCCTGACAGCTCTTTAACAATCTGCAGGCTGTGTAATTCGACTGATCCCCCCCCCTCCCAAAACCTCCCCACACCTCCAGCACCACACCGCCACCCTCCTAACCGCCCCCATCCATCCATCCATCCACCCATCCATCCACCCTCTGTGTGCTGCAGCAGCCAGAACATTCCTCACACATCTGGCCTCAGAGTCTTTCCCATACGCTCCTTCTCCCACCACTCTGAGCCACAATTACCCACAAGTCCTGTGTTCTCCTTTTCTCTTTTCTTTTTATGATCACCAGAACCCACCCACCCCCATCTCCCCCTCAGTGCGAATCATAAAAGCAGCCCGAGCGCAGGCGTCATTTATGGTCATGATTTAGAAGGAAAGCGGCTTTCGAGGGTCTGCCGAGACGTGCCATGCACAAATGTGCTTTTTTACTTCAGCTGAAAGTGTGTTGCCAGGACTTATAAAAACAAGACAAACATGATGAATTTGTTAACCGGTCTGATCTGCAACCCCTTCTTTAGATAGCTGTTTGCCTCTTGGGATCTTTGTACTGCTTTGAAGGGAGCTGAGTCAAGCAGGATTCAATAAACCAGAGTGGGAATGAGCACAACTTGTGTTAATTTAGAGCTGTGATGGGAGGGTTGTTTGTTTTTCACATTGCTACAAGCTAAGTTTGCTCAAACATAGTTGATTCCTCTTGCACTGCTTTTGTTATTATGATTTTGTAGCCTGTTATATTGATTACTGTTCATATTCTTGAAAGAAATATTCAAATTTCACCCAAATGCATTGAGTTGCAGGTCAAAATTGAGGTTCCTGATGAATTCGGTTTATGCTACCAAAGAGGCCCGAAAATCAACCTTATTGAGGTTCAATTATAGAGACTTTTCTGCCTCACACAGCATTTTGAGTCTTGATTGATCCCAAGATTTCTGCTCTCCTTACCCAACTACAAACCTTGGGATTTTATTTTTGGGTGTCAGATTTTTACATGTAAATTAAAATAAAACCATGCCCATATGTCTAGACAGTATGAGTCAGATAATCTGTGAAAAGAATCCAGCTCCTCTGGATTCACCCAGTGCTCCCAGTGCTGACTGGAAACGACAAGTCAGAGCCAGGAGGAGGGTCTTAACGCTGTTAATCATGCTTGTACTACAATTTCATGACAACGTTGGATAAACAGTCTTTCTGTAACAGTAAGCTGTTTCTCCGCCACTAGCATATTGAGCAGCGCCCACCTTGAGTGATTGACAGCGCTAAGACCCTCCTCCTGGCTTTAATTGTTTGTTTTTGACCAGGAGCGGTGTGTGTCTTCACACGGCAATAACAGCGCAGAGAGGAGGTGGAGAAGCTCTTTTTTTTTTCACAGATCATCTGGCTCATATAATACTGTCACGGCACAGTGACGGCTTTAAATAACATTTTAAAGGAAACAATTTTTTCCTGAAAGTTGCATTCGGCACCTTTAAGTTTGAAAATGCCAATTGAGTAAGCATGCCATCCGTCAGGATTAACACCGCCTCCGGAGTTACTTTTATGAGTAAAATTTCACAATTAACTGAATCCATATCGAACACAGAACCCTCTTATGTAACCCGGTGAAGTAAGAATGTTGTAGCACTGGAAAGCCACAAAGAGGTCAAGGGTCAGTAGCACATAGGGTCTGTGTTGATGTACTTGCGGTGAGCCACATGTCTCGGCGTCCTGGGGAAGTCAGAGCGCATGCAGGAGAGTGCGCATACAGGAAGGCCCTTTGTTGTTGCTCCCCTGCCAGGAAAGCACTGTTGTTAAAAGTACAGCCGAATGTTTTCTTTTTTTTTATCTGAAGGCGCTGTTTACTCCTGCTTTGTCTGTAATCTCAGGCCCGTCACTCCCGTGCCTCCCACTTCTGGCACTCTGCCAGACATTTGTCTCGCAGCTCTTGTGTTTTAAGATAGCGGCTTACTTTCACACAGAGGGAACGATTGTTGCGACACTCGAGTGCCTGATGTCTGTATTGGATTAAGGGTTTGTTTGGTGCAGGAAAACACCCACCAGAGCTGATTCGGTGGGAATGGCTCTGAGCATATAGATCGGCTTGAAGAAGGACCTCACAACACCTGGGTACGTTTCAAGGCCGAATATTGGATAGTAAAAGAAGAATAGGAAAGTAAAAGTTCTTTCAAAGGGGTTTCTTTTGGGTCCTTCGCAAGCAGCTGCTGAGCTGCAGTTGTGTTTTATGTTTGTTCTGAGGAAGGAATTTAGGCACTTACCAAGAAACACAACAAAAGTTTCAGCTTTCTGCCTCCAAACAGATTTATGATCGCCATCTGAAGGATGGATTCAGCACCTACACGGTTCATTTGTTTTATTTGAGGAACGTTCCATTGTTCCATTTGGCTGGTTGGTTTGATCTCTGGTTCTTGAGGCCAAGCAGCTTTTCACGAGGAGGTGATGACGTAAGCCAGATTTCACCAGCAGAGAGTCGCAAGTTTACTCAGAAACCATGAAACATGGCATCTTCCCTTCGGTGTTTCTCCTCTGGTACCTCTGAGTTCGACTCTCACGGCATTCTTTCTCTCCATCATATGAGACTCCACAGCCTTGCTCAAATCTCCTTCATCTGCCTTCAATAGAAATGGAAATTTGAGGCCCTCCCCTCTCAGGGCTTCTCGCTCTGCTCCCCCCAGAATGAGCCAGGATGTTTTGAGAAGTGGGATATTGCTCCTAATGGATTCCAAACACCACAAAAGTTTATTAGGAAGCAGGGCATCGTTAAAGTAGGGGGCAGGGAGGGGGAGTGGGCAGGATGGGGATGTGGGGTGTGTGCGTGCACGCGCGTGCGTGCGTGTGAGTGAATGGTTTCTGATTTAGCTAAACAAACTACCTTGGGATAGTATCCATACCCTAAGATTTGTAACAAAGGTTATATTTATGCATAATCATCTGCCTGTTACCATTTATTTCACATCGGTCACAGTAATCAAACCACAGTGACCAGTGAGATCAGCCCTTCAAATATAGAACCAGTGACTCAGAGGAGGTTAATGGGTCTTGTAAAAGAATTTACTTGAGCCTTTTCACATTTTGTCACATTATAACAAAACACTTCAGTGTAGCTTGAGGGAGGTTTTATGTGATAGACCAACTCAATCTTGTAAATAACTGTGCATAGAAAATCCACAGTTGGGGTTGGGGAATCTGCTTAAAGGGCAACTTTCTGGCCTTTATAGAAGAATGTCAAAAAAAACAAAAACAAAAAAAAAGCAGGATGTGTTTGTCATTTATAGCAAACCTCTTATAAGTCATACCACACATAAAAAGATATATTCTGGTTAGACGGAAACAAAGTTATTGTTGTTTTTTTTTTAGAAGTAAATGCAAAACATGGAGAAATTACCTTGTACATGCGTCCTAAACACATAACGAAATGTGTGACAGTAGCATGAAACATTTTGGCCTCCTCTGGACTAGAGTGCTATAAAAGTACAGGCCATTCACCATTCAATTCTTTGCCACTGTTTGAATGGCCTACCGATAGTCCAAACTTCAATCCAATTGAGAATCTTTGGTCAGATTTGAAACCTGATGGTCACAGTTGCTCTCAATCCAACCAGACTGACTATTCTACAAACATGAACATGTAGAAATGTCAGTCTCTTTGTACAAAGGTGTTGGTGACAGACCCCAAAGGATGTGAGGCTGTAATTGCAACAAAATCTGTCAGATTATTTTCTGAAGGAGCTCAGATAAGCCAGACTCATGTTTATTTTTGGTTTCAAACAATAGACTGAAAACAAGGTTTCTTGGAAGACGCAGTTTTTGAAGTGGCCAACGAGAACCAAGACGATGCAAAAAGACTGACTAAAAAACAAGCAGTTTCTAACCGTGACATGTCCATGGAAACTGTGCTTGAGAATATATTAAAAGTTTATACCTGTTTCTTTTGCTCTCCGTAGTTTAGTCCTTTTTGCTCCTCCCATGGCTGGGCCCCATCACCGGCAACTGCCTATGTTGCCACAGCTATCAAGGCATGTATCATTTCCTTGTCACATCACAATTATGCAATAATAAAATACACCGACGTCTGATCACCACTGATATCTCCTGAGTGAAGAAAGTAGCTGCAGGATTTGGCTGAATGACTTCATCACCTTATTTCCGTAATTGAAGTTCTGCACATGTAGTTGCATTGGACACAGTAGGAAAAAATATTAACATTAAGGGGCAGACATAGAGTAAGTAGAAACACAGTAGCTGAATGTAATTGAAGATACAGATGACTTTTCATTTCTGAATTCTGTTTTTCATAAGTCTAGTTTGGTTTTTATTTTTTAAAATAATATTTAAACTACAAAAACAATCTAAATTAGTAACTGAAAACATGTAAATTTACAGTGTATTAGACTTAATAAATTTAATGTGGAATTAGATTAGATTATTTTACACAAACTATTGTTGGGATCGACGGTTTGAGTCTAGAATTGGGAAATTATTGGACATTTCATCAAAAAAATTCTAAACATACTTGTGCAAATGGAGCAATGACGATGAGCAGCTGTGATGGACAACTGCACAAGGACTGGGTCGACTCCGAGTGCTTCCTGTTGAGAAAAGTGAGAACAGTAAGCCTTTCAGTCGCATAAAGTTTTAAATAACACCAGAAAAAGGTTTTAGATTAGCCATTTTTTTACTTTCTGCAAGAAGAGTCTCTGAAAAGTTGTTAAATGCATTTCTTTCTGACTTCCAAATAAAAGTCTTAAACATAACGACTACAACTGGATACGTCACTTTGACAGGTAAAATCTCAAGCATTTTAACATAATCTGTTAGATGACACATGTTGCAGTCATTGCACTTTCTGAAAAATGAATAAATAAATAAGAATGCTGTTATGACATGCTATCTGAACATGCTCCAGCAGGATATGGGGAGAAAATTAAAAATCATTCCAGTGCTATTAAAAAATAATAAAAAAAATATCTGCCTGATTATTTATAACTTGTCCTGCACGATTTGGGTTGTTTATGCTGTCCTTCTTTTTATCTGAGATTTATATACTGATTGATTCTGCTCCACCATCTGCTGTTCTCACACGGTAAATATGCATCTCGTTGAGCGTTCATGTGTTTTTGTGCAAATGGGTTAGTGCACACATGTGCCTCTGGGTAGCAGTGCGTGTAGACATCCAATGAAAGTGAATGGAAAATGTGGAATTAGATTGAATGCCTTTGCAGTGTGTTGGCCTGTGTGCTGAGGCCCTTCCTCTCTTTCTCTGTCTCTGCGTGCGGGTGTGTGTGTGTGTATTCATCGCCTCCCCTTGGCTGGGTCCATCCTTGCGTCAGAGGCCCTAATCTGGTCCTCTCTTCACAAAGCCTCCCTTTGATGTATTTCTGCTGCTGCTGCTTCCTGCCATGTTCAAATAAAGCCTCACAATCAAATTGAGTCTGCCTCCACCAAATTCATTAGTCTTTAATAGGGTTATTGATCAAACCAGAAGAATCCTACAAGTCCCTCATTCCGTTCCACCCCACCCACAGGGGAAAATCGCACCACCGTTGCCCCCTCTGCACCCTCCTACTTCCCCATTCGGCCAGCGCAGCTTCAGAAGTGAAGCAGTGAGTTGAGTACTCCTGGAAGGAACAAAAAGCCTCCTAAGGCTTCCCATCACAATGGCTGATATGAGGCGCTTTTGGAAGAAAAAAAAGAGAAAAAAAGGTGGGATTGCTTTTGTGATTTCCTGCCTGATCCCTTAATCTCTTAGTCCTTTTTCTTAGATAACAAAACATAATTTCTCTCCCCAAATTCTTATTTTACCTAGCAGGGCCTGCTAAGTCCCCCCGCTGAGTTGCAGGAAGAAACTGTGTGACTCATTATTCGCATTCCTGGGGAGAAAAGCATGAGCAGGATTATACGGCACTACGGTCTGTGGTGTAAATACAACACCATAAAACTCTGTTACCTTTCCACCACCATGGTGTCACACAGGCCTTGCAGTCGAGTGTACAATGGAGCGAATATGAATGATTACTTTTGACATGCTATAAAGCTTGAAAACTCTGACAGTTTCTTTTTTTGTTGTTTTTTTATTGCGAGAGAAAAATGGTAATCACGTGAATTTAAATTTAAGGATGATGCCTCAGCAGTTGTCTGGCATTAAATGGGCAGCATTATTTAAAGTAAACTTAAAAGTCATAATGCTATTCCCTCATCAAAAACCACATCTAAAATGTTGCCCTCATTCTTCCAGGCTTGTTTGAGAAATCCGTTTATCCCCCGTGGCAACCAGTCAGCTGTGCAAAACGCCTGAGTGGACCTAGCTCCGCCTTTAAGATGCAGCTTCTCCTTAAAGCTGCATTTTCCAAGCTTCAAACCTCTAGGAGAAGATGCCCCCACTCAGCCCCTCCAGACTAGCACGCTCAATTAGCATAACACCAGGTGGAACTGTGCATCCGCTGGGCTCATTATGCGAGCTGCTTCTCAGTGAAACACTGGTAAAAATGTTGTTAAAAGGTTGATAGGGGGGGTGCTGTGGTGGCGCAGTGGTTTAGCACACCCACATACGGAGGTCCTAGTCCTCGACGCGGCCGTCCCATGCCGCATGTCTTCCCCCTCCCTCATTTCCCTCATTCCTGTCAACTAACTATTAAATAAAGGCCACTAGAGCCAATAAAACCTTAAAAAAAAAAAGGTTGATAGGGGAGCGATGCTGTGATGGTATGTTGAAGGTGGAGGATCACAAAGAGCAGGAGGTTTTCAAGAGACAGAATCCCAATTTCAAAGTCATATTTCTTTTAAGAGGTATATAGCATTTTTATAACAGTTGGAGGTACCATAGTTACACCTTTGTGCAATGAAATGCCACTATATGCCTTAGAAATACATAATACTGCTAGTTTAAATATGGTACCTGGGGAAGCTAGATTCTAAGGAGAGAATGGATGAAACTTTTGGAGAATGGGACAGGGAATAAAGTTCAAAATTACATATATTTTTTTCATAGTCTATTTTATTTTCCATACTTGTGCCAAACTGGATTAATTACATTCCATACTTTCCCAGACGATGTGTGTAGAAATTCTGAGCAAGGTTCTGTCTGACAGAGTCGGGCCTCCTGTTTCCTTTCCCCCCAGGTCAAATGCTAAGCTAGCAAGCTACTGCCGCCAGTTTCTGTACATACCTATTTTACAGGCTCATGCATGGTAGGATTTTCTATTTTCCATTTCTCAGCAAGAAAGTGAATAAGCATGCAAACGCCTTGAAGCTATTTTTGCAGAGAGCGTTCGCCGTGCCTCTACAAGATGGTGCGTTGTGGGAGCGGGTGTCTCTGTTCCTCATCACTGAACTCTTGACAGACGTGCTCTCCAGCCCTAATAATCAACCCAAGAAGTGAGGGCCGGTGTTTTCTCTCCATTCCTTAGTGGGAAAAGAAAAGCACAGTGGGAGGGAGCCGGGGTGGAGTGGGGAGTCAGGGGTAGAGGGGAGAGTTGGTCGAAGGTTTGGATTCGCTGAGACGTGCAAGGCCCCCACCTCTGAGGGCCTTCCCAGGCCAAGTTGGCCGTTAAATCCTTCTTTCTTCTTACTGATGACCCGTGAGTGATGCAGGGAACGGGTCACAGGGTAAGCAGGGTGGGGGGATGAGGTGGGGGTTCTGGAGGGAGGACGGTCCTGGTTAAACAAGGATGGGGCGAAAGCCAGGCAAGGAGTTGCACTTGTCTTTCCACTCGTGTAATCCCTGCAATTTGAATTATTAAATCCAAACCTGTGTTGATCACAGCCCACATTTCTCTCAAACTGCTCCCAGCTGTGCAGGACTGATTTATATATTTTTTGCCTGAGGGTGAAACTCTTTGTCTCTAAGCACGATGATTTGTCTTCTTTCTTTTTTTCCTGCCTTTGTCAAAGTGGTTTTCCATGAGCTGGCACAACAGTAGATCTCCAACATCTAAACATGATCTAGATTTCTGATTCCAGGTCTGTTTCCTGACAACTTAAAAGTTTTGGTTTTGGAGGACCGTCTGTTGTCGCTGCATGTTACACATCGTCCTATGTTTTTTATTTTTTATTTTTTGGCTGCCGCTGGAAAGGTTTCTGTATGAAACTGAGAAATAGAACAGGGCCAAAACTAGAATAAAGTGAAAGCATCTGGGAGTAGTTTCAGTTCAAATGATTTGGTCAGCTATGATTTATTAGAACCAAGCAGTAAAACCAAACAAACAAAAAAAGAAAAGTTACTCCAAACAAAATGTTGGTTTTAAGTGTTGGAAAAACCATGTATTTAACACGACTTTGTGACATCTGCTCAAAAAGCTGCACTTTTATAGTACTAAATATCTGCATGTCTAAAGTTAATACTTGGTTTCTTCTCCTTTTTGCTCATGTTCTGATCCGGCGCTATTATTTAGGTCTCAAGTTGCAATACTGACCATATTTATTAATGGCACCCCTGGAAGTGCCGTGTAAAAAGCAGTAAACAAAATCAGCAAATGCTATGTACACGCTAACTAGCTGTCGGGAAGTGATGCCAGAAAAAAACCCAAAAACTTTTCTGTTCTACAATAACGGAAGTAAACATGTAAAGTTTTCAAAACTTCACGTTTGAAGTTCACATTTGAACTTCAGTGAAAGTTCAAAAGCTGCTGGGAACCATCTTAGAGTACTTTGCATCATCAACACTTCTTGTGCAAGCAGGAATGCTCAAATATCTCCTACTCTGTGTTCCAACCTTGTGAAACGCTATGAGATTTAAAGATTGTATTTTTAGACTTGTTTTCAGTCGGAGATGACACTATTGCCATAAAAGATGATTTTCCTGGGTGTCAGAATGGCTTTCTCTGCACTGTATGTGACCGCTCAAAGACCAAAGTCAGCACAGTAAAACAGAGTGTTCTTTTATGGCATTCACTTTCCTTGGAAGCAAAGAGAATGTGGTTTACATAGAGCAGTAAGCTACAAACGAATAAGACAACAAGCTCGGCCTTGTTTTAAGTGAACAGTAAATCTGTCTTTTGACTTCCTGCCCATTCTTAGGTTTCGTACGATGCGAGGGATCGGCACACCTCAGCCAATGGAAGCGAAGCCAAGAAGAAATGCGGCACACCCAGAATGCTGAGTGCTATTTATTAAGTTGCGTCTATTCTGAGTGCGAGCACTGTCACTGAGGTTACTTCCAGGTCGACTCAGACATTGTCACTGTCATAAATCCCTCATACTATCAATGCAGGGGATAGCCTGAACTGTGTTTTGTTTTCTTTTCCTAACAAACTTTATTCTTGGTTCTAGTTTCTCAGACTTCCTGCTTAGTTGTTCCCTGTTTTCTTAGTTGGTGCAGCTGATGTTGTTTTTCCGTTCTGCCTTTAGCCCAGCAATCAGGTTGAACCCACCGCAAAGCAGGTGTTTATGATTACATACAAGAAGAACAATTTAGCTGAGCAATTTTTTTTCTTCCCACTAACTGATAATTACTATAACAGACAGGCGTGCTTTCTTCGCCAAACCAAAACTGCCGCTGCCGTGAAGCGATGCCAACCATTGCGTTCTGGCATGAAACATTTTAATTCACCAAGATGGGGGACAAACTAAAATTCAGAAATGTGGAGAAAGACAAAGACATAAGATGACTTGCACACAGCAGGGGGCTTTGTTTTTTTGTTTTTTATTAAGAGACTCATTCATTGTAGCTCAGAAACTTGAGTGCCAGCGCAGCAGTGGCAAGGTCAAAACCTCTATTGGTTGAGCAGGAGAGCGTGAAATCTGGACAAGCGCATCCATATCTTCCAAATCCTGTTGTTGTCTAAACAGAAAGGTTAATGTGAGTGTGTCTTGATGTGCTTCCTTCATTCTGCATGGAGGATGCAAGACGTCGGGAGTGTAATAGTGAAACCAAAAGAGAGCCGAAAAGGGACTTTTACTTGGATTTTCCAAGCTGTCCTGCAGTTCAGAAATTTCCTGGGCTGCTTTTCCTGGGAAAGGCAACCGGAAGCTTTCAGGAAGCCAGTCCATTCCTGAAACCCATCAAAAACATCATAGCGAAACAAGGATCAGTGGTGAACTTGTGTTGCAGACTAAAACAATTTGGTTTGTAAGTTAAAAATAGTGCTAGTTTAGCATAAGTCATAAGATACTGTGGCCTCTTTTTTTGGCAAAAGGTTTATATTGTTTTGGTCTTTTTGAACAGAGTTGGAAGGGGAAAGATATTTATAATCATATTTATATCTATACCTCACAGGTTAGTATCACATTAAGATTCTTATGAAAGAGTTTGTCGAACACATCTCTCGCATCTGCATGAAGGTGTTTAGCAGTGTTTATCTGTCAGACTTTCTCTCCTGTCGTTTTTCATCTAGTGGGTGTTTTTTTTTCCGTCCAACCACATCACACCAGCAGACCACACTGCTGGTGACAGATGCATCATGGTTATGTTTCTTAGTTTTTTTTTTGTCCTAAGTCTTCCAGAGGAAGTTTGACTCTCTACATGTGGGCACGGAAACCTTATTTCGGCCATGGCTACCCATGTCTCAGAGATGTTCTCCATTCGTGGTTTGACCTTTCTTCAAACACCAACACGCCTTTACTTTCAGACAACAAAAGATCGAATCTTTACAGAGACATCGTGTGGGAGGTCCAGCGTCTAAACAACAGCGGTTAGGTATTTGTGAGTAATATGTTTTCTTTTATGTTGCGGAGATTGTAGGCCTAAATATATTTCCCCTTAGAGGCCACGTATTCAGATTTAAGTGAACTTAAACCATTCAACATCAGTGTCAACATAGTTATGAAAAGTCTTTAGCATTATTTTATTTTATCAGGAAGTTCTTTGTGTTTCCACCGCAGCAAACACCAACAATGATCAACTGGTGCCATCTTTGTACCAACTCTTAGAGAAAAGAACTGCGTTCATCAGGGCCACGAAAAACCCAACAACCAATCACAATGCGGCATGAGCCTCACATTTCAAACTCCCAAGTTACTTTTGTTGTATCAACAACAGCAATAAAAAAGGAAATTACACTAGCTTCTCGTCCCTTTGTCTTTTCGATGTTTGATTTTAATGTGCTGCATATTCTAGATGCTTTCTTTATTGTTAAATCTTAACCAATCATTCATGAGGTAAAGTGGAAAAACTCTGCTTCCTACCATTCTGTGTCTCCTGTTTTCCAGCACAGCTTGCATTGATCAGACTAGAAATTGCTACATGTAGTTTAAAGCAACATTAATAACTGGTATTCATCCTAGAAGGAGTATTGCCATGTATATAGTACAACTGTGATGCCCATTTAAAATCCCCAAACAGGGATAATCAAAGTTTTTTGGCTCCCTGGTTGTGGAAATCCAAGCTGTTTTCTAAAGAAACCGGTGCAGAACCGGCTCCATCGCCAGCTCTGGTTAAGAACTGGAACTGCTTTGCTGGAAAAACCCTATTAAGAGTTTGGAAGGGAGTCAAAGTTAAGCAAGATGCAGGTCAGGACAGGGTTGCAGTTGGTTTCCATAAAGCGAGGAGTAGTTTCCAGTGTTTCTGCTGTGTGAGCGCAAGAGAAAGGTGTGGGTGGAAAGGGAGGTGGCTGGTGGTTGGCGAAGGTACAGGAGGATAATGAAGGTAGGATGAGGAGGCTGGAGGGGGGGAGAAGGAGAGCGGGAAGGTCAGGAGCAGCCCATGGAAATGCAGATTGCCTCTTTTATTTCTATTGCCAGCCTTTGCTTTGATGCAAAGTGAAAAAAAGTAAAAAAAGAGAGTTTCTTCGGACTAACTTTCACCATGCCTCCTTTCTCGCCATCTTTTATCCCCCTCTGCTTTACTCTTCCTCTCCCTTCCTCTGCCTCAGCTCAATTGACAAAGCGGGCCCTCAGGCACACTGAGCTGTCTCCTCCAAAACTCTCTCCCCTCTTCCCCATCCATAAACCTTAACCAGACTTTTTGGTTTCGGCTCGGAAATAGTGGTCTTCCCAACTGTGAGCATCTTTAGAATATTTTTACTACGCATGCAAATAAGATTTCTTAATAGTTTAAATTGTACTCCATGCACAGCATAGTTGCAGTTGTTCCGGATTAGCTTACATTACCCACTTAATAACCTGCTCAGGTAGCCAGACGGTGGTCAGTTCATCAAGATTTTCATGTTCTTCTCTTTTACGAGTGTTTTTATTTCACTTTTTTACGCCACAGAAACTTGGGTTCGTCGGTGATCATTCTTTGACACACACCACCCACCAAGAAAACTCCAGGGCTACAGCCTTCTTCTGACAGACTAATGTTCCCTTTGCATGAAAAAATAAATAAAAAATCTCCACAGTAAAGGCTTGAGGTGACAAAGGAGCCAAAGCCTCCAGTAAGCATTTGTGGGATGTGTTTGAGCGAGCCTGATCCACAGCGAGAGAATTAAATAAATTCCCAACTCAGTGTCTCCGTGTTAAACCACACAGCGGCCCCAAAGGTCTCGTGTCCAGCCCATAATGGGCTGAAGTTATTTTGACCAGATGAAGTTTTGCTGCTTTAGGGTGAAGATGACATTTGAAAAAACTGCCTCATTAGAAAGTGTAATCCTCCTTGATTGACTGCTGAACTGAACACCTTACGTTATTCTTGATGGACATTAGGCTGTTACACCCCTGTGCATTTCCCATCACCATAGACCTGCACAGACTGAAGAAAAGGAAAGTGCACACTGGGAAAAAAAGAAAAAATAGGGAGGTTTAAGTTTTTAGGTGGTCTGGAAAATGCAGAGCAGGCATATTGAAATACAGATAAAGGAAAAAAAAGGCATTTGAATGGTGAGCCATGAAGAAATTGTCAGCTAATTAAATCTTTATACTGTTCTCCTGAGGGGAAGCTAGTCTTGTGGTGGGTGGGAGTTGGACTGTCCTGTCTTTAAAAAAAAAGAACGTTTTCAAAATCTTTTCTCCTCTTCTTCATGCTTTCTGTTTCTTAGCCCACCCCTGGTTTTTCTTCACCCCTATTTATTTTTTTTTTCATGGAAGCTTAGGAGTGAGTTGGACAATGCTCAGGTCATTACTGGAAAAGAGGGTTTGAGCAAAGATGTGAAGAGAAGAAAAAGAAAAGATGTAGAAACCGGCCCCCCTCGAACCGCCCGGAAATCAGTCAGCACTGAGCAAGATTTAAAGCAGGGAGGAAGAAATGCAAGCCCCCAGAGCAGGAGTTTCATCTTACATTGTAGTGCATAAATACAGTCGGTGGTGGACATGTGGGAGTGGTATGAGAGTCGGGATAGCAAAGAAAAAAAAGCAAGAGGAAGTGTGCTTTAAAAGAAGCGGCTAGTGGCCCGTCTCTCACACTTAGGTTGGACTATTGTCTGGTCCTGGCTGGACGGAGTGGAAAGAGAGGGAGGGGTGGTGATGATCTGAGATCAGATGTTTCCTCCAGATAACATCCAGCCACGTTGACTGCTTCCAGACATGGGTCAGGACTTTTCTCAGCAGCGAGGCCAGAGGTTGGCGTCCACAAGGCTTGACTCGGGCCGCCAGAGCGTTCAGATTTCCCTTTTAACTCTCCTCTCCATCCATCCGGGTTGTTACAGTAGATAGAAGGAGTATCCCTGGTGTTGATCAGGCACTTTTGAGTTAGCTTTGGATTCAGAAGCTATGCCCTCAAATTGAGTAAAGGGACAGATTTAATTGAGGTCGCAATGATCAACATTTTAAAAGTGAAAAAAGAGCAACAGCAACATCAATCTGTTTTTAAAGGCAGGTAATCCGGTGTGAACCGGTCCCTTGTTCTACGCTTTGCTTCATTCATAGGATCTGGACCCTCGGCTATTGACAAGCGATTGTTTGCTAGAGGTGTGGACTCTGTTGAAGTTTCAACTATTTGATCTGATATTGCTCCATCGCTAACGTTTGGCAGTGATGTATGGAAGTGGAGGCAGATTGGAGGAGGTGCATCACAAACATCTTCCTATGTGAAACACGTGCTGTGAAGGGAACATGTGAAATATTTGGACACTTCAGCAGATAGTTGCAGTGACTGGCCAGCTCCATCCGCCATGATGACCCCTGTCCTTCTTTTGGATATTTCCTACTCCTTCAGTCCAGGTTGCAAATATAAAAACCAAGAACTGCTGTGTTCCCCGTTGTGGTTTTGTTGTAAAACAGCTTTTAGTTAGATTTTTGCGTCACTTATATGCAGTTGTTTTCCATTTAGTTAGCCTTTTTTATTTATTGAATTATTTTTTAAGGTGCACATGCAGCTGTGATGTTTGAGTATCGTAATACACTTGGCTGAACCTTTTTGATCAATTCCAATCTCTATTGTGTTGTTGACAAATCTATGTAATAAAGCCATAATAAAATCCCCTTCCTTGAACAGATTTTACGGTCTGAAAATAAAGTAGCTAAAAGCAAAAAATAAAATAGCAATAAAATATTTTTGATGTTTCATTCTAGGTTTGTGTTTCATGTAGGAAGATTATTGACAGCGCACTAATTTATATCTTCTCTTCCTGTGTAAATTAACATTAACATGTTTGACATTTTTTGAGATTGGACTTGATTAAGAAGATAAATGTCCACTTTGATCTTGGTCCCACCTGGATTAAGCTCTCAAGAGAGGTCAAATATTAAGTGCTTCAAGCTTTTACAAGAACTTTATTTTGAAATGTCTTCTTATAGGAAAGTAAAAAGGATCATTTGTCGATTGTTAAAGTCAAACAGACACACAATTTTAAGTAAAATAGAATTTTTACGTTGTAAAACTTTTACAACGTAAAACACCTCAACATCGGGTGGAACTGACCCTTCAAAAAAAAAAGTGAGTTGTGTATACAGTGTGAAAGTTTAAAGTTTACTCTGACTGGGTTTATCTGATCGCATTAAAACGTTACGCTAACACAACGAGAACGGGAACAAATACAGGTCGAGTGTAATGGAAAACAAGGAAAGCAAAGAGTTAAGTCCATTTCCTGAGTATAAATTAAACGCGTCTTGTAATCACATTACAGGAATGCAGTCGGTGTACACTGTTAAACACTCCCTAAGCCCTGGCTCCACTTCACTCTCTCACCACTCCACACAAAAGAGCCTTTGTTCTCCCTCTGCTCTTGAAAAGCAATGCTCAGTCACTCCCTCCTCCTCTTCTTCTTTGCCCCTTCCCCCCTGACTCCCACCGTCTCTCTGCTCTCTCATGCTGTTTCTGTCTTTTTTCCCTCTCCTTTTAGTCTTTTGGCCTTGATATCTGAGCTTGTTTGTAGCTCAGAGAGGCAACATGTGCCCTCTAGCCAAACCAAGTGCTCATAAACTCCGCCACAATAATCACCCAGTCCTTAGGCCAGTCACAGGCTTGCCCCTGACAAATCCACAGAACCTCTGATCTCACCAAAAAAACAGGATTTCTCAAAAAATCTGGATTTGCTCTGCCTCCAGCAGCAGCCTCTTTCCTGGTTAACCACACATTTTCGGTAAGAAACTGGAATGGGAAGTGGAAACAGGGGAGAAGGTGTGTTCTGTCGGTTTCTATCCCTCTTTGGGTCTCTTAGACCCCCCCACCCCCCGACCCCCCCCAAAAAAAAAACACTTAGAGATTAGAGATTGGTGCACAACACAAGTTGCCAGCAGGAAAACACACACCTGGCAGAATGGGAGCCTTTGGGCGTGGAAACTGTTTTGTATCGCAATCAGGTCATATGTGACAAACTCTCTCTGCTGAAACATGTTTTTCTAGAAGAAACCCCTCAAAGGCTCCTCCTCTCCCAAACCCTTGTGGCCTTCACCTGTTGATTGATTCTTGTATAATCTGAAAATACAAGCGGCGTGTTTCTGCAGCTTTGTCAGAGCCTGAGTATTTGAAACAAGACATCTTAGAGGTAAAAAAAAAAACTTAAACAAAGATCAACTAATGCACCTGGCATGTTCCTTTCAGTATTGTGACAAAAGACAGAATCACAGTGTTTTGGTAAGAGAAAACCAAACTGGTGATTTATCTAAATTTAGACCTTAAAGTCACGGTTCAGAAGTTTTCTGAAAATATTATTGGCGGTATTTTGCTCACCTGTCGCAGACTACCAGTTCGTAGAAAACTGAATTGGTTCTCAAAGGTTTTAAAATAACTTACATTTTAGAGCTGTATTTATTGATGGATATGTAATGTAAGCACTTTCAGAACTTAGTTGCTCAGTTTGTTGCTATTTCTCAACCAAATAGCTTACCATGCTAAGTTTACATCAGCAGAGACTGTGAGCTGTATCAATACACCTGATCAGCTGATCTTTGGCTGAACAGCAAGTAGACCTGGAGAAACACAGGAAATGTTCATCTTCAATGCAGGAGGGAAAATCCCAACCTTTACTAAATTCTTTCTAGACTAGAAGTGGAGCTGGCAAGACACATCTGATTTTTCTCTTCGTAAGTAGAAGAATAATCTTATTTTTTCTTTTTTTTGCTTATCTTTTACCTGGCCATTTTCGTCTTATGATTTATTAGTTTTTCCACCATTTCACCATTTTCCAGAAATCCTTGCCCAATCAGAAATAGAAAAACCAAAATATTTCTATTAATATAAGTTATTATCATTACTCCTTTTCTCCACAGTTCGGATAGAAATGCATGAACTGACTGTAGGAAACGTGTTGACACACAGAAAATGATCACCGTCTGCCACATCCCTTCAGACCGGAGCGGCATCCTGCCTCTCCCAGTGTTGACTCTGGTTTTAACTCCTAGATGCTCCACAAATCCATGTGAAACAGACCTGAAATCTTCGAGAATATTTGTGGGTTTTAAACAATCTGTCGTGTCAATAAGTAAGTAGGAAGGGACAAAGGAGCAAGTCCAAACAGAGCCACAGCAGCAGAAAAAAGCAGTGCTGTGCAGCTAGCTTCCCTGGCTAACAGATGAGTGACCAGTGAATATATTTACAGTCACTTAATTGGTGCTTTTACTATAAACGACACAGGACAGTAATCATATTAAGTTCATAACTTTAAGATTTCGCGTCAGGCAAGGAGACCATAAGCAGTTTGTTAAAGTTAGCCTGAATCAGTTAAAATGATTAACTAACATAATAATGAGTCAAAACAAAAGAAACACCACAGACAGTAAATGTCTGTGAGTCATAGGATAAATAAAAGTCAAGCATTTAAAAATGAAGAAGTCATTTCAGGATCAACATGGAACCACCTGCAGAGGACATATTAAGCAGACTCATAATGAATTGCCACCTGGTACAAAGCGGTAATTAATTTGGCGAAGTGCCACGTATTATGCTGTGGGAAAAAAAGAAAATGTTACCAATTTCTGTAATCTGTCTTGTAAATGAGGAAAGAAGATAATAAGTTGCATATTTTAGTTGGGTTTATTTGCACAGACACCTCTGCATAATAAAGTGCAGGATTCTCCGGTGAATACACTGCCATAGAAACTATAAAGGTTTCCATGGCAATGCAGATTCTCAAATATGCAGTAATCTGTTTTTATCTTGACTGTTCAATGTGGTAAGAAACTACTTTCTATATCAAAAGTCTAACCTTTTCCTCTTTGTCAGTTCCTTCCTCGAAATTCTGTTGTTTCTATTATTTGGGCTGTGTTGGCATGGATACGTCTCAAAATGAATAAGAAAGCACTTGCAGGCGTCATCAGCGCTAATTTCTGTATTGTGAAATAAAGCAAGAGCTCCAGACTCAACTTGGCAGCAGCTGCACTTATCTGTATCCAGACTGTATCACTGATTGTTGCAGAGATTTCTTGGTATGGGTCAGAATAAAACAGACCTGTCCAATGTGCTTGATGATGCTGAGTGTGATTATTCCTGTCTGTAAATGAATGCTACCTCATTGTAAAGCAGTGGTTTATAGGTTAATAAACACTGTGCTGATATGCACTTGAACTGAGCCCTGATCATATTTAGTCTCCCTCAGAGTTGGACGACCTGGTTTTCTGGCCCTTTTCCTTTACTCGGCTGTACTGCATGTTTCTACTAATCTTGTTCTATGTGTATAACGGGCAATAGAGACAATCCTTGTGTTCTTTTCCCCCTTAGCCTCAGCGTGTCCCATCCTGCCTGAGTATATAGCCCTGCCACAATGAGAAAGACCTGAGGCGTGAAGTGCAATCACGTCCATCAACTCTTATCGAAGCAGTCACAGGGTGTCTGATGTAAGGCTGTCTTGTGCAATCGCCTCCTGACAGACAAGCACTGCGGAGAAAAGATTTAACCGACTTCACGGTGGTGAGGTTGTTTTTCAGGGACTTGTGCCAGGACTGTCTGCAGTTTGTGACTCTTGACAAGCTCATTAGCGCACAATTTTCTTGTCACAAAAATGTACAACCTTCATTTTTCCTCTTAAACGTGACACTTACTTGTTGCATGGAGAGAAGATCTTAAAAGTTCTGCATTTTTGTTTAACCTTTAGACATTCTGTTGAAACACATGGATGATATTTATTGCACTAATAGATTTGTGCTTGATTTGGGAAACTAGATTTTTTTAATCATGGCTGAGCATGCAGCAGATATGTACTATACTTTCCTCTTCTGTGTGTTACTGGGTGAACAAGACTAAATGTTAGCTATGTTAAGCTCATAGATAAGTGAATAAACAGACTCAGATTGATTACAGTTTGTGATTCTCACTGTGAAATTGTGCTATAACCTAATACAAAGCACTAACAAGAGTGTAAAAATCACAGCTCTGTAATCATTTCCTCTTTGTTTCTTTTTAATAAAATCTTGTTTGACTGCAGAGCTGTGTAATACAGGCTGCTCTCTTAGACACACATGTTATGACATCCTGCTGTGCTGATATCAATAATGAATAACCTTTTATGATAGACAGACTCTTCAAGGCTCCTGCATAGTTACAATAAATTCATAAACAGTGGAACAAAGAAAGGCAAGTTTATTTATGTTCAAGGTTATTTAGATCACTTTACAAGAAAATAAAGGAGCAGAGATTATAAAATTGCATTTAAATACAAGAAGTGGGTTGAGAATGTAAAGAAAAACTTTAAAATGCAATTAAAACAAATCAAAATAAAATAAAACACGGTAAAGGTGACATCATAAACCAATCTTGAGCTCGATGGGACAACTGGAGTAAACATGTTTGACATGTTAGTCAATGAGATGAATAATTACACCTAGATTTGTTCTTGCTTTGTTTTGTTGTTGTTGTTTTTTTGCATTGGCTTTAGCTTCATTGTCAGAGAGAGCTGATTTCATAATCTTGCATTTCCAGAATCAAAGGCAATGACTTCTGGATTTTCTCCATTAAGGTGGAGGAAATGATGACACACTGACTCTGCAACTGTAATGGATCTGAGGTGACACAGACAAATAATGTGCAGTGCAACAGAGCCTTGAGGAACCTCCCATATTTGCTCAGATTAATAATTAGCAAATAAAGTAGCCTAGTAAAATTTGAACCAGTTTGGCAGAGCACCATATCTTGAGCTGATCAAATAATAATTAAAAAGACATTTTAAAAAAGCTAGCAAGGAATAATCACTCTTGTAAAAGAGTAGAAAAGATATGTGGAGATTTTTATTTGTTTTCAGTTGGGTTTATTTGGACCCACGTTCAATAACCTGCAGGATCCATTCAATAAATTAGAATAATACTGAAAATCCCATTTATTTAATGTGTTTATTACCCATTTATAATTGAATATGATTGTAGTTGTAGATTTTCATTGTTTCAGAGAAAAACCCCCCCACATTATTTCAAGCAAAAATAAAGTATTTTAATGTCGACATCAGCAGGTTCTTGAAAAGTTGGCGACTGGAAATCGGCCCAAGAAAATTCTCAGATCGGTGCATCTCTTTCTTTTTTCTTTTCTTTTTTTTTTTTAGACAGAACATTGGAAATATTTATAAAATACTTTCTAACATTGCTTAAAGTTTGTTATGGCAATAAGGACGCTCAAACATCTATTTATCTGTTTTATCTACGATATGGTCGATAAGAGCCTTTCTACAGATACTTGCTGAGCCACGGAGGTCGAGTGGAATCAATTTGTCAGCTGATGCTCCCAGCGTAAAAGATCCTCTTTGACTTTATGCAGTTGAGTCTCCAACTTGCCTCCCACAGGGAGGCGAGTTGGAGAAATACGCTGCGGGATTCTGTGAAAACATGAAAAGCCGCAGTTGATGATAAACTTTTCAATGTCTGAGCTCACTCGGTGGAGACGTTGTTGGGTTTAACTGCTGCAGTTATCCTCTCTGACACAAATGAGTCATAGTTTTAGTTGTGAGCAATATCTGAAATAACGACTCTGATAAGAGGAGGCCAATCACAGCTGGTGCTCTGTCCAAATTTCCCCAAAGTAAATTATCTACTTTGTGACGCCCTCGATTTATTTAACTCCAGGATTTTAAGACTTAAAACTTAATCCATCCACATGTCGTATGAATAATTAAAAAAAAGTACATTTTTGCTTGATTTTAGACTTTCTTTTTGGGAATTTTTAACAGAATGCATTCAACGCTCACAGCTGAAGACGTAATACATCCCAGGTAATGATTTTGGAATGAGAAAGTTTTTTTCTTTGTGTGTAACCCTGTTGCCCTTTGACCTTTATGGACTTGTGCTTTTCACTTATCAAAAGCTTTGTTGACAATGCGGGCCTAAGAGATTTTGCAAGGGGATTGCACAATACAAAGTAGCGGAAATTTGTTTTTTTGTTTGCTTTTTTACATACAAAAAAAACATAAACATTTTTGTAGATTTGCTCATAAATTCTGCATTTATTTAGTCTCTATCATGTCTGCATTTCATCCCACAAATCGTCACGCATTCTTCCTCCGTGTAACATCCTTTCCAGAAAGTGTTATATAAAGATTATCTTACAGCGTATTGGGCTGAGATGAGCACAGCAGATCTGGGCGGCTTGTGGCGACACGTCTGCCCTTTCTAGCAAGTCTGTTTGGCTTTCAGCAAACACACAACGACACGGACAAGAACGCACACAGCCAGGATCCCAGATGCTGGCCTGTAGCAGCCTGTCAGTAACCCAACTACCTGTGGAGGGCAAGAGAAATAGCTGCGGGTGTGTGTGCGCACAGGGCGGGCAGGGCTGGGCCCATCCCCGCCGCCGCCGCAGCCAGGCAGCTCCGGTGTCTTTGATGGAAGCTGCGTAGATCAGAAGAGCAAAAGGAGACACTGATCTGCGATGTTTTTGCAGGGAACACCCCACAGGCAGGTTCAACCTCCTCCGCCCCAGTCGCTTCCTTTTATGCAGCTTCAGAGCAGAGAAAGAGGACAAAAAAGAATACTGAAAGACTTCTTTTGAAGAATGAAATAGCACTAGAGAAATGTGTACACGCCGGTCTGTGTTTCTCAGCAAATGATGTAAAAAACAAGTTCAAATTTGTTTCTCTTGTCTCCTTTTTTTGAGACTTGAACTAGTTTTATAAACTTTATGTAATTTTTCAGTTGTGAAAGATTGTTTTGCAATAAAAAGTGACGCACAGATGGGCGAGAGGCTGGATACGTCTTGAGATTATTGGCCGTTCGTCACACTGGGCAAACCATTCACTCACTACTAAAGTTAGTTATTAAGTTATGGTTTTTAAACTAACATGCTTGTTTTTTTTGGATTACAGGAGGAAGAGATGATGGAAAATCTTTGCTGAAAGATTCTAGGATGAGAGTCGCATTTCTTCCCGCCACAGAAAGAAGTCAAGCTACAAGCTACATGTAAGGTTAGACACAAACTAACCTCACATGTAGCTTGTAAGAAATTATACCGGTAGTTATAATTTAAAGAGAATTATAACTATAAACCGTGTTTATAGTTATAATAACTAAACGCGAGGCAAACACTGAGTATTTGGAAAAGCAACACGAGTCCACTGGTTAGTGCAGTGGATGATCTGTGATGCTGTGGGCTGCGTCCATTCTCTCAATATTAACTCTTTCAAATACTTTAAAGACACTTTAAATAAAAACAGCACAGCCTTTGTCGAAAAAGAAAAAAGGAAAATCGATCCTAATTTGTGCCTTCCAGCTGGGTAATGATAAAAATCACTTTCCAAATTAAATCAATAAAAGAGCTTAAATATATGTTCTGGAGATGTAAACGTATGCAACAAATCCAGACAGTCACAGAGGCAGATCAAGCATTATGAAACAGGCTATGCCCTGGAGCATTTATTATGCGCTAACCTGCTCTTTACCGTTCACAGGTAGAGGTTTAACCTCGGGTAGATCTCCGTTTGTTGTCTGACGCTTCCCTATGCAGCTGTCATTCCACTGGGAAATCTCCTGATCTGAAATGAACACAGAATCTACTGAAATAAACATCGTCTAATGGTTTTAATGCATGCGTTGAGAAATGTTGTGCTTTAACACGGGGAAGGCGCATTCCGGGGAAAATGTGTCATGGTGTCTCTCCGAACAGAGTCGCTGGAGGGCTTTCCGAATGCGGTCTAACTTGTCTCTAACATTTTTAGTAATGAAAGTTTACAAAGCCTACTCGCGGCCAAGCATCAAGTAGGACGTCCGCGCACTGTGCTCCTCGTATTTTTACCGACCTCATTATGGAGGAAAGACTCTTTTGAAATATAAACAGTTATAAGACCCAGAACAAATTTTTCTCCCTCAAAACATCATTTAGCCTGGCCATCAATTTGTGAGTGCTTCCTCTGTGAAGTCCAGAGCAGTAACTCTTCCCGCTCAGCAGCCGAGAGAGAGAGAGAACCTCCAGCCTTTGATTGAAAAGCTGGGATCTTTTTCTCCAGTAAAACTGCAACTCGTGATTTTCTCGCAGTAATTACATTTTGCGACTTATACAAAGTCACAAACTCGGCAGCTACTTGAAATGAAATTGAAAGTGATTTAATCAAAGCAGAATTCCCCGACCTTGTCACCTTTGAGACTAGAGGACAAGGCGAACACACTCAGAAGGGGTTAACACTTCTGAGTGTGTGTGTGAAGTGTGTGGAGCTAAAAGTTATTGTTCCATGGCGCTTACACTGTGAAACTGAATTATCATAACATGTGACACCTGACAAAATATGATCCATAACACAGAATTCACTTGAAATGACATAATATTTAGCTCTGAATGCCTCTGAGAGGAAACACATGTTCTGTTGTCAGCAAGTGTTTCACACAGGAAGATTACTTGTGGCACATCGCATCCAACCTCCTTTTCCCAAATAACAGTGAAGCAAATAGCAACGACTATCATCATTCAATATGTTGAGTTTGTCTCATTTTCTCAAAGTTGCAGCCTGTGGAACCAATCAGGATTTAGACTAAATGAAGGCAAAAAGCGAGTTATCTGTTTCAGGTAAGATATATTAACTGCTTATCTTATGAGATCGTTCATTTTGATTGAAATAAATTATCTATTTAGTTTCATCTAATGGCTTTTTCTACAATTTCAACACGTGGCTGAGTCGGTGTATATAACCATGCACCTGTTTTAGCCAGTTTGTGGAATCAGATAGGAAGAAGGCCATATAAAAGGAAGGACCCTCTGGATCTCCTGACTCACGGTAATTCCCCTAACCCCTCAGGGGTTTGGGTCAAAGGTTATGGGTCACAGAAGTTCTACCTGTCCTCTAAGCACCCCCCTCCCCCCCAACCCAGAGGGACAAATCATAACATGTCTGTTTTCATGACTATAACTCCATGTACAGGCATCCAGTGTATGACTGTAACTGGGTTTGTTCATAGTGTGCCTGTGAAATGTATTTCTCGCTCTGTGTGCGTGTGTGTGTGTGTGCGTGTGGGGGGGGGGCGTGCATGCGGGTGTGTGTGTGTGCGTGTGTGCCTAATGAAGGATAATAGCAGTTTTTAGTTTGGCAGTGTGTTTGCGAGTGATTACACCTTTGTGTGTTTGTCGGGGGTGTGTGCAAGGAGTGAGAAATGGAAAGGGAGAAGGTTGTGGTGTGATAAAGTGTCTAATTGCAGAGAGCCTCACTGTGTGGCATGTCAGATTGTTCTTCCCCTGTGGGCCTAAGGCCTTCTGCAGCCAGAGTGCATGTGTTAGAGGCGCTGGCTGCACATGTGTGTGTGTTTCTTGCTCTGATGGATCTCAACTGCCTGCTGCAAGTCTTGGCAGGTTGCCTGAACACTAAGGATCCAGTCAACGATATATCATGCTCGCCATGCATTTTTACCTTCATGTGGTTCTCTCAGGGCTTTAAGTCCATCGCAGTGTGTGCCGAACGAGAGTGCGAGAGGGGTAAGATGAAAACTGCAGTAACTCCACACTCGCTGTGTCACAATTGCTCCCATTGTTCTGACGCTATAATCAGAGCGGACATGGAACTTGGCCCGGAGACTGAGAGGTCTCAGCAAACCAGGACAGCTGCTGAGACACGGTTTCACACCAAATGCTGGACCGGGGAACAAACGCAGATCTGGGGAGGCGTAGTTTGGAATTAGGTTATTTATTTGCGTTTTAATTCGGGATTAAGTTTGCTTGTTTTTTGTTAAAGAGGAAATTTGTTGATTTAGCTCTTTGGCGTTTGGCTCTAATTTGCCCCTGATGTTTATTTACGTACGGCCGGCAGAGTAATTCCGTGTTTTGTCTCGGAAGCTGGAGCTCAGATCCAGGAGTGACATCACACTGGAGTAAACCTGGTTTTAGTTGCGAGTTGGAAAACTGGCAGGATTCGCTGATTGTTGTGGTGATAACTTTGATGACGGTTTTCAAACTTCACGTTTAAGTCCTGCCTCAGTAAATACTGAAAGGTTTACTGCGTACAACTGCGGCATGACATGGCTTGGATTTGCTCCAAAAACATGACAAGAGATATGATTTACAAGTTCTGACATAAAGAATAAAAAGAAAGGCTTCTATTTTCGTGCATTTAAAAATCAAAGTCCAATACGGTTTCCAACAAAACAAAGTGATATGAGGTGATAAGTTTCTTTTAACAGTTTTTGGTTTATATCTTTTCAAGTGTGTCTTGCACTTCTATCCGCACTAGACCTTGATCGAAATAATAAATTCCTGTAAATGTGTACAGTTCTTTGTCAAGTCAGAGGACTCCAAAGCATTTTATACAACAGTCATCCAATCAAACACACTTTTGCATAAAGCTAGTGATAGAAGAAGACCAACATTTTAGCTGTCAGCAGCTAAAATAATGAAATGGAAATATTCATATCTGTTGTTTGCAATACTATATTAGCAGATTTAGGACCTTCTGGGTTTTAGCAAGAGCTACAGTAAGTTTGTCTAAGTTTGTCTCAGCAAGACAACTTCCAGGCCACCGCTAATAAATATGCTGCCTTTATCAGTCCATCTCATTAGCTGACCTAACTGGCTTATCATGAGTCCAGTGGGATAATTTCCAAACATGTACAAGACCCAGAGAAGGAGAGGTACTTACCACTTTTAATGTAATGGTGCAAATAACCAATTGTTGCAAAAATCCAAAGCTTTCTCCAATCCTACAAGGACTATGATGCACGATTTTATGATATTTCAAGTTATGACAACATGAATCCATGAAAACAAAAGAAAAGTACAACTATGACAATTGGAAGTCACTGAGCACCTCTTGTATAAAAGGCTGGTATTTAGGTATTTTATTTTGAAGTGCTGGTGGAGGTTAGTCTGGGAAGTGACGTAAGCCTGAGGGTAAAATAGTATATTTCCGGTTGTGCTCGCTACCTTCCTTCAGCACGTGGGACCGCATTCGTGGCGTAGTCCGGAGAATTGATGCTCCGAGTGTTAAGTTGATGACGAGAAGTAAGTTAGCGCATTCACGTTCTGTTTCTTTGTTTAATCTAGATTCTGTTTATTACGATTGTAAGTTATGGAGGGGGAGCGAGCATGTGATACTGTGGGGCGCTCTGGTAGCAGGGAGTTCCGTTTAGCCTGCTCAGCTGTTGTAGGTTTGTTTATATGACGTTATTTGTATTTGTAGCTCAGCTGCTTCTGTTATTCTCTTCGGGTTACCGCAGCGGATAACGTAAAACAGAGTAAGCGCTGCCGACGGCCGCCATTGTGCAGTGATGGTACCTGGCCGCACGAGGGCGCCATTGTGTGTTTTATGTTAAATTAAACCAGAAGACTTTCTGTTATTGGGTTTGTTTACTTAAGTAGTACCTAAGGATGTACTCTTTATGTACCCCGAGTTATTTGTATATGTTGTAGATTTATGTACACATATATGGTCGAGTTTATTTCTTCTTACATATTTGTTCGAGTTTGGGTGAGTTGAACCTGTATTGTTGTAATCTATTGATCTAATAGTAATTCATTTCTCATTACAGACTACTGGCAACACTGAGTATCATTCTAAATAAATCAGCTCACATCCACCGTTAAGTTCAAGCCTCATGTCCTCTTTCCTGTATCCTGACCGATACACCATCCTGTTTGCCGCCAAGACCTTCGAACCTATCCCAAATTAACAACCTCTAGATTGAGAATTCAATTGTGGTTCGCATTGCACCTAACCAATGACACACATACTGCACCACCTTTTATTCCTGATCATGTTCCTTTAATGTTTGAAGACATAAAAATGGAGAGAAACATGTAGCTTTCGGCTAACAGCTAGCATCGCAACATCTAGCAAATCCCACTTATTTTTTGACTTGCGACTAAAATCCACGCTGCTCTGGTGCCACTTCATTTCCAGATGTGGATTCCGACTCGGAGACGAGTCTAACGCAGCAAACTGATAAATCACAGGCGGATAGATGCCACTGGAGGCCTTAAAAGCTTTTTTTATGTAGCAAACATTTTCTTCTCCGCATCTTTCGGGCTCGATCATTCACTTTATGTCTAAATCTAAACAGATGTTTTCAAAACCAAGCAGCTTTGACACCTCAAGGCCGGCCCCCTGATACAAAAACCCAACAAAGTCTTTATGGTACATGACTGGAGGTCAAGTCAAGGCGACTTTCCACTTCTGCTCCTTAATTGTTGTTTACTTTCTTTGATGTTAAATGTCACTTCCTGTTTGCTTAATGCTTCTTGAGGATCCGAATCCCGCGGGATAGCATAGAGTTATACTCTCATTTTACTGCTCTCACCACAGCTATAGCTGTTGTTATTCACTGACGTCCTTTATCACTTCTGTTTCCTGTTTCCTAGGTTGCATGCGCAGCTCAACAATAATTCGTTCCTCTTTTCTAGTCAAAAGTCAAATTGTCTAGCTAAAAATAAAAAAAAAGTTCAGATCTGGGCGTAAACGGAGTATTTGCAGACAGATGAGGATCTGGTGGATTTTGCATGTCTTCAGACAGCCGCTGTGTCTTTGCACAGCCAGTGCAGGGCCAATGCCTCTGCATCGAGGGCCAATGCCTGCCAAAGCCTGCGCCGATAAAAACTGGAGCTTTCAACAACAACAGCTGAACAGTGTGGAAAAAAGCAAAAAAAAAGCAGCGTCATCCTAAGAACACCTCATCAGCGCCTCCTCAATCTGTGCTTTTCCACGACATTTCAGGTTGGAAGAGGTTCTATCGCAGAGAGTCTGAAAAGTCGGAGTCCATTTACAGAGCTGGAGCACTAAAAGGCAGAGCAGTAACTAAAAATCCTGTGGTGGGGCATACAGGGAGTGGGTGTTTAGAGTTTTATAAGATTAAACCACAAGTTCCCTGACAAGAGTCGTCCAATAAGAGGCTCATGATAGGCCAGCAGTCTCCCAGGGGTCTGGCTGTGGTGATAGTACATCTTTATGTCCCCCCACATTTTTTTTTTTTATGGAAACATGGCTGCTGTTTTTGCTGCAGTAGAGAGGTTTTATTTCACAAGCGTGTGATTTCATTCTCTCGCAAGTTTTGTGCGTTTGTTAGTTGTAACAATGAATCTGTTCCACGTCGAAATAAAATAATCACCATTTCCAACCCCTCATCAGGAGCTGTGAAGAGGTAAGATCCAAACTTTGAGTCATTGTTTCCACAGAGCTGCTGCTGCTGCTGCAGGCCCACTGACGTCTGATGCGAAGTAGCCACAAGCCACTTTCACAGGTCCTACTTTTGTTTTTTTGGTTGAATAAACAGTTGTATTCCTCCCATGCTGGACAATTGTGTTAAAGCCCTTTAATGTTTTTTTCCAAAGTAGTCCTGTTTAAAGTTTCCTTCAAGCAATGTAGGAGATACATGAAGCATGTGGGATAAAGTTCTCTGGGCAGAGATGGCAAAATTGTAACGTTTTGGTCTGAAGGCTGAAATGCTCAATATGATAGCGGCAGCAGCATCATGCTGTGGGGAAGCTTTTCTTCAGCTGGGACAGTGAAATTCACTGCAGTTCTTGGTGAAAACCTAGAAAACTTCAGACCAACAGGACAATACACCTAAACGTACCATCATAGCTGGAGCGATAAGTGTCACAAACAATGTTTATCACCTACAATCCCAGAGAAATACATTGAAGGTTGTAGTTTCACATTACAAAATAGGAAAAACCTGATGCCTGCTTGACCAGTAAACCCTAGATATAATCTAAATAGAACAACAGTAGCTACCTAAAGAAGAAAAGTTTTGGTGTGGCCTACGCAAAGCCTGGACATTAGCCAATTGAGATGCCGCATAAGACAGCTGCTCGTACTGGGATGTGCTCCAATCTGGCTGCATTAATACAGTTCTGCAAAGTCGGGAGGACCAGAAAAACCTCCACAGGGATATAAAAGACTGATTAGACCAGTTATTGTAAAGGCTTGCTGCTGCTAAGAGTTATTAAGTTAAGAGGGTGATTACTTTTTTGCAAAGGGCCAAGTTAGGTTTGATAGCTTTGTTCCTCATTGTAAAAGAAACAATAATTTGAAAATTGCATTTTGAATTAACTTGGGTTATGTGAGATTTTGCGACAATAGGCTTGACTTGGCTATTAATAATTACTAACTAGTGCTAAAGGCAGTTGTTAGCAGTCACTTTGATCAAAATTACCAAGTCCTTGATTATCAGGTCCAAGTCAATTGTTATTTTATGAATACGTTTCTGGTAAGGCATGGCATTACAGAACAACAGATGACGGCGCAAGCCCTGTACACATATTACGTGACATAATCACAGACCACGTCTCTCCAAAATAGAAGAATTTATTCAAGAAATGCTTCAACCTTCAGTCAAAATACAAACTCTTTCACTAGGCTAGTAAGATGCAACTAAACCACTAAATAAACTTTGAAAAAAGTAAAAAGAAATTTGATTTAATTCCAGTTTTATTTATTTATGTAGAGCCAATTCACAACAGGTCATCTCAAAGTACTTTGCAAAACAAACAAAAAAAAGTCATGGAAACAGTCAATTTTGGCCCAAGAGAACTTTTAAAATCGGTCTAATGATGTGAAAAATTTAAAAGGCAAAAGCAGAAGAAATATCCCAATCCCAATAAGATACACTGAAGTTTGTAGTTTCAAAGTGACAACATGTGAAGGGCTAAGAGTGTAACTGTAAGGCCCCTGCATGGTTCCATCTGTACGGGAAATAGGATGTAACATCGAGATGATCCAAAGGTTTCCTATGTCAGAGCCAGCTTTGATTTAACTTTCTCAGATGAAGGGGGAACAGAAAAAAAAAAGAAACAGATGAAGGAGAGAAGAAGCTCCTGAAATGAACACCTTGGTAAAACCTGCCAGTGTATAAAGTATCAGCGTTGGGGCCTCCGCCCGGCAAGATGCCAGACCCGGAGCCTCAGTCTCCTCCATCACCGTGAGCAGCACGCCGCTGTGAATCCCATTAATAAACGGAGAAGAATAACAGTGGCGGGAGGGGAGCGACGATACATTACCTGGCAATTAGACGAAAGGCAGCGGCAATGAGGGGAGAAATGCGGACCATATGGGAGGCCATGTGAGAGACCGCCTGACCCAAGGGGCCCACAACTCTCACATCGACACCCCTCGCCAGACTGGACCTGTTTGAAGTCTTACATAATTCTCAGAACACCAACATCTCCTGCCTCTCTCTCCACGCCCCTGACATCTCCTCCTCCCTTCCCCTCTTGCCCTCTGCCTTTCCACTCTTAGACCACAACCACAGCGGCGGGCGGCGGCCAAGAGAAACACAGCCCAGAATCAAATCAATTTTGGGAAGTTACGGCGCAACTATTCCAGCTTAACACGCGCTGCTGACAAGCTGCATGAGATGGCCTCCTCTCATGGGGCCAGCAAAGAATGTGGACCTTTCCAGCTCCGGTGATCAGGCACAAAAGAGACAGCATTTACCACTGATTTATTTATTTTTCTTCATGCCTGCTGTTATAGAATATGGATTAGATTTCCTGGTGATAATCTCTGGGAAGTTCCCCAAGCAGAATCAGGCATACTGTGACTTGTTGCTGTGTTGTTTCTTCCCAGGACTTTTACTTTTAATGTGTGTAAATGTTTGCCACTGTCTAAGCAAAATGGTACCATAAAAATTGAATCTAAAACATATATGCGTTTCGGATTGTAAAGTCGACATGATTACTTGTGACTGCTTCTATATTTTAGTACAGCTCACACATCGATTTGATTTTTGTGACATTAGCACAGTAGGATGAAAAACACACCATGATGATGCCACCACCATTTTTTTTTACTGTGGAGAGAGTGTGCAGTATTCACATTTTTATCACAATTATATGGTTTATGACATAAAATCTCATTAAAGACATTTATCTAGTGATTTTCCTGGTAGAAAATAGTCAAAATGCTAACCGGTACAAGCTCTTTTATGGGGCAATGTACATAACCATATAGACTTTTTTTATTCTCAGTCATCCATCAACCCACGTCTTACTGTGAAGTTCCACAGTGCAGCCCTTCTTTCCACTTCCCACACATAACCAGCCAAGCAGACCTTGTCTTTCTTTCTTTTTTTTTTTTTTTTTTGCGAGTGTTAAGTACAACACACCAGCAAACATGTGTTTGTCATAAAGTGGAAAGCTCACAATTACATTACAATTGCTTACACTTTGAGCGAAGTTCAAAAAGAATCATTGCACATCATGTTTAATTGCGCGTCGTACTAAACGTTCGTAATTCTCCAGTGACTTTTTTTCCGCTGTTGTCGGACAGTGGAAACTTAGCCGCAGCACAACAACATGGACCAATCAGCCTAAGTGGGCCTTTTAGAAGCAGCCATTGCCAAAACACTGGTTTTTGTATGCCTGTCGGGGGCCAAAAACCATACATGGTCTCACTGTAGTGAGACCATGTATGGCCCTGGACTGCAGCATTATCCAGAAACCGTGTTAGCGAGCTGCTACAAGCACAATACACGTAAGCCTGAGCGAACTTATCGAGCACATCTTGGACGATCAGGCCTACATCACCGTCTGGGGGGAACATGGAAGTATTTTATTACATAACTTAAGACTTTGATGAGCCTTTCTGCTCTGCTGAACTTTCTGAGAAAGCTCCAGATGTCCAGATGTAACTTTGTGAAGGGCGCTGTCTAAATCTAAAGGGTATGCACTAGTAGAGTAAAGGGGGCGCCAAAATGAAAAATGGTGCAAAATGTATTTCTGGACGACATTTTCTGTGTTTTCTGCGTCTGCATAGACTTAAGAAAGTGTGCAGTTGCGCTCTTGAGCATCCTGTTCTCTCGGTTCCACCTCCCCTCTTCCTCCTGCTTCTGCGACCTCGCAGCTGTAAGCACTCAGAGGGAAGCAGGGAAGCTCGCCGAGAGCTTTATTAAAAAATATCAGACACCTAAAAGACCCATGCCTCCTCACCCCCGTCGCCCCATCTAAACAGTCCCAGCCCCACCCAGAGCAGGCCCGTATACGTCTTGCCTTCTTCCCCACAGGTCGCCTCCTAAAGTAGGCCAATAAGTCTTCTAGCATGTGGTCTTGCTGTCAGTCCGAGGCGGGTGACTAGACAGACCGCTGCTGCAGGCGCGAGGGCAGGAAGTGGGAGCCGGCCAGGAGACGCTCTCTGAGAGGCTGCCCAAGTAAACAACCCTTCCCCCGCAGCACACATGCTCATACACATCAGGGCGTGTTTACATACGGCCGAGTTGCACATACACACACCCGAACTGTGTCAGCCTCCACCTCTGACAACCTTTTTTTTCTTAAACAAACCCATAGACCTGACTGATGGCGTACTAATGGCAATATCATGGGGATTTATGGATGACCTCAGGATTTCTGTTTCAGACTTTTGATTTTGTTGAGGTTAGTTGACCTTATTAAGAATGTGAACTGAAACATTGCTGTGTGTGCTAAAGATGATGTGCAACCCCTGAGCCGTGCAAACCCAGCTGTGCAGTGTTATCATATGAAGAAATAATCATTTCTATCCTGATGAGGTGGTCTTATTCCTCCCGTGGTTTTAACAACCCAACTTTTTTTTCTTTCATTTCCGCCTCTGTCTCTGTGTCTAAGGTCCTGCTCATTTTCCAGGAGAGGGAAGCTAACTTTCTGGGTTAGACAGTGGACACAGGTGGGGAAACAGTTACCGCAGTGATTTATCGAGGGCTTCTTTTACCTCTCATTGTGCTTCTCCTTTCCTTTTGGGCCTCAAGCGTCTCTCACACATTGTTTTTCCCTTCTCCTCTGTTAGTCTGTGTGTCTGATAACAATGATGCCTGAGTCTCAGAGTGGAAAACCCACACGAGTTCCCCTCAGGGAGCAGATTTATTGTTTCCACACATAAAGCTGTTGTGTAAATGGCTTAGCACTTTTTTTTAAAGGCAGATGCAAGACTACACTCCCTGCTCTTACTGGTACTTCTTGGCCCATTAACAAACTTAGTTCTAAAATGTTTTAGGACTTTTTCGGAGCACAAAATGTAAAGTCAAACTTTAAATCCACGCTGAAACAGCAGATAGAAAAGTTAGTTTTTTGTAATCTGGTGAACATTAGGGACGTAACACCAACAGTGTTTTAACCAACATAGCCCTACATAGAAAATTAGATAGTTTTGAAGGCTCCTAGTCAGAGTCATGGCTCTGATTGAGATGCTGCAGCATGAGGTTAAACATGCCACTGAAGATGCATTGATAGTTATTGCAGTTGGTTGGTGTTGAATAATACAAACTTGTTTTTGCACTGGGTCAACTTCTTTTTGAAGTTATTTTTTGCTTCATTTTATATTTACTCTGGTGCATTTTGTCTAGAAACTTCACTCTTTGTGTCCCCATCAACAAGGTCCTGGACTAACTCAGGTTACATGTGTGGGTGTCTGTGCTTACTGGGTTGCTGCTGAACAAAACAAATTCCCTTTAATTTGTAAAAAAAATAAAAAACACATTTTGAGTCAAATTGTTGAACTTTAGACATTACTTGGTGTTCCAACATCATAATTGTCCCAAACACACATTAAGAAAAACTTTGGAAGACTCATATTATGCTTCCTGAAGATGCTTATTAGGAGTTTCTATGGCAGCAAACCGGTCCATGAACTTCACAAGTTCAAGTTCAAGAGTTGTCAAACTTACAGGCCAGAGGCTTGTTGATGGCAACAAAGAGCATGAGTTCATGCTGACCCAGCCAGCATACCTAGTTGGGCTCCATATGGGGAGAAGGAGGGCCCTTGTAGGCTTTGGCCCTACATGGGCAAACCCGTGCAGGGCCACCATGGAAACCGTGGACAAACCCATGTGGGACCCATATCATCTGCCCTCCTTTTCCCCATACGGGGCCCACCTAGGTATGCTGGCTGGGTGAGACAATTATTCAAACATTAGTGGGAGTGTATGTATGCGCAGTTTTGAGAATGCACACTAATTCAAGCTTGAGGGTCCAATTCATAAAACTCACTAAAGTCATATCTTGACCATTTAGCTTATGGTGCTAAAAGTGGACATTGTGGTCTGAACAAAGTTAGAGACTAAAGCCAAAGACATAAGAGATAAAAATGATATTTTCAGAGAGGAAGAGACTCCTGCAAGACATGAAGCAACTCATTTGTAGAAAGAAAACTTGGTTCGTCTGGATCATCAGACAACAACAAACAGAAACAAAAAAAATATTGACAGATGTTTTCCATTTTGCCCACAAACCCTAAAAATAGCAGGACGGCTCAGAAAAGCAGTGCATGCATGACTGTCCAAGAATCTCAGAAATAGTTTGGGTCAAACCCATGGAGGAACTGAAAAACCTGCAACTTGCAAAACACCTGAGCTTCTCTTCAACTTCTTTAGATTTTTTCAGGACAATAAGAGAAGAAGCCTCATCTTTCGGAAACACACTGAACACATTAACTGTATTGGTACATAGAAATCCCTCAAAAACAACAGTTTGAGATAATGCTCATCATGACAAAAGAATGAACTGGAGAAATCAGACCTTCAGCAAAAACAGTTTTATGTCTTTAGGTGAAAAGGTGAAAAATAATCTATGAGAATCAGAGGCAGGCCTCAGTTTGTGTAAGAGTCAAAAGGCCAATGGTCTTCCACAGTGATTTCAGCTGTTCATCCAACATTAGGTAACTTTAGCAAACAGGCATGCAGCCGTCATGCCAGATTAAGTAAGACAGTAGCAGCAAAACCATGTGATCAGAACTGAAACAAAGACGGGCTTTTTTTCCACTAATTTCTTTATTTTTTTTTGTTAAACCTCACTATTTCAACTTTTCAGTCAACATTTTTAACATTCCATCTTTCAATACTCACATGAAACAAAGCACCTTTCAAAAGCATTCAAGCCCCCTGAACTTTTTTTCCATGCTAACACCACTGTGCTTCACCATGGAGACAGTTTTGTTTATGTAGGGTTTTCATTTGTAAAAGAATGTTGAAAACAATATATTAGTTCCCTTCCTCTTCACATTCATGCTTACTTTTGTTGATCTGTCATGTATAATACATCCAACCATCCAACTATCCACGCAACCACCCATCCATCCATCCATCCACCCATCCATCCATCCATCCATCCATCATCCATCCATCCATCACCATCCATCCACTCGTCCATCATCGTCCAGTGCTCCAGCACCTGAAATAGGCAGGCGCTAAAAGAGGTACACCTTGGATAAGTTGCCAGTCTGCTGCAATAATAATAATATTAATAATAATAATGATAATAATGCTGACTTAGGTTGACTCTGCAGCCTTAAGTAAAGTTTACAAAAAGACCCAGGCTAAAACAGCATGCTGTAGGCCCACTCTGACATTGTTGTTGTATATCCTCACAGCACCATCACTCCGAACCTTGAGGTAGGGTAACACTTTAATCCTCCTTTCCTCTCCTGCCTGTGCGAGCGCATGTTGCGACAGGTTATCAGGGGAGGCCCTGGGGGTTAAGCACAGGGCGGGAGCGAGCTAGACAGGTTTCAGGTAGGGCCTTATCTCGATGGAAGACTAGCCTGAAGAAATGTAAGCAGTAAGTCAGACACTTCCAAACGATCTCTATACACAACCCGACCCAGAGAAGGCCCCTGAGTCCTCTCCCAGGGAAGGGTGTCGGTTTTTAAACGTGACCTTAATGTCCGCGTGAGCCCCCAGGAGGGGAGGGATACGTGCGCGTTTGTGCTGGCGGCTCTTTCCTGTTGAGTGGGTGTGAGAGCTGCGGTTTCTCACAGTCGAGTCTTATCTTCGTCTCTGTGAGCCTGAGCCAGCAGATCATTGTGAAATACACGCACACGCTGAAACAGAGAGATACAGAGTTCACTTTTAACTATTCCCTAACTTCTCAAGGACAGATATGTGGGACTTGTTTACAATTCAAGCAGAAAAAAAAAATAAAAATCACCCAGCAGTGGTTACACCGGTGTTAGCACTGGTGTTAGCACTGGTGTTAGCATTGTCATAATCGCTATCAATATCCTCTTTCTTGCCTTTATTGTGCCAATATTTCTACTCTCTGTTTCGTAATTTAAAATTTTACCAAATAACATAACATGGCTGATTGGGGTATTAGATTGTAGATAAGAGACAACCATCTGTGCAAATGAAGACTTGGCCTCGATCCAAGACAGAGCAAGGACTTCCTGTAAAATTATCACTCATCATCTGTTTCTACTTTTATTAGGCCTGAGTGACTAAGAGAGTGGTTAGTCAACTTTGTGGGCATGTCATCTATCTGTAGGAGAGAAGGGTGTGTAGGAGTCTGTTTATTTCTAGACAAGTGTGTGTCTGTGTTTGTGTGCGCGTGTGTTTGTGTGAGGTCATAGAAATCAGCACAGGAGTGGTGAGAAACCAAAAACTGCATCTAAGAAGTGAGAACGAGATTGTTTTCCAGCGCTGCCACCACCAGAGGAAACAGATGCTGCAAAACAAAACTGAGAGTCATGTGTAAGGAAACGTGCTGTTTTTAGCCGTAGCACGCTTCGCTGACTTCAAGCTAACCTCATTCAAGAGGCAGGGTTTGAGCATAGCGCAGAGTTTCAGTGTTGCTCTGTCATGGAAAAACACAACGCTTTGCAAAAGTATTCATACCCCCTTTTTTGGTACGTTTGCAAAATCATTTCAGGTAACAACCACGATCTTTAATGTGTTTTACATGGATTTTAAATGATGGACCATCATAATTGTGCAGGAAGGAAAATGATACATTAGTCTCACATTATTTTACTAAGAATCTTAAAACATGTGCCATACTTTTGTATTCAATGCCTTCCTTCTACTCTGAAGTCTCTAATGTAGGGATCTACAACTTCAGTCCTCAAGAGCTAACCTGCAACAAAACCTGTTAGTACTTCACCTTCCATTTGGACAAAGGGCCTAACCATAAAACTACACCATGCTCCAAATGATCAATGCAAATGATGGTCATTATAATTTTCAAGTCATGAACTATCCATCCATTTTCTATACACCCTTGTCCCTTACTGGGGTTGGGAGGGTTGCTGATGCCTAACCCCAGCTGTCGTTTCGGGCGAGAGGCAAGGTCACCCTGGACAGGTCGCCAGTCTGTCGCAGGGCAACACAAAGACACACAGGACAAACAACCGTGCACACACACAGTCACACCTAGGGACAATTTGGAGAGACCAATTAACCTGACAAGTCATGTTTGTGGACTGTGGGAGGAAGCCGGAGTACCCAGAGAGAACAAGTCATGAACTATTACAGTATAAATCAAATTTTACTGAGCAAACCTCCCAATGAGAGCAGTATTTTTTTTTTAAAATAAAAACTCAAAATGCACTGTTCCAAATTATTATGCACAGCAGATTTTGTAAACATTTGATGGATTATAAAGAACTGCAAACGATCATTAAGTGGTCAAATGTACTGAAATCAAAAGCTATTTCAATGCAAAACCTCTTAACAGACCGAGTTACATGTTAACATAGGACCCCTTCTTTGGTATCACCTGCACAATTCTTGCATCCATTGAACTTGTGAGTTTGTAGATAGTTTCTGTTTGAATTTTTTTGCAGGATGTCAGAAAACCTTCCCAGAGCTGCTGTTTTAATATGAACTGCATCCCACCCTCAGATCTTCTGCTAGAGGAAACTCCAAAGGTTCTCGATAGGGTCAGAGGTCAGAGGAGGACGGTGACCAAACCATGAGTTTCCGCCACCTTGAGGTTCCAGAGGCACCAGCAGCTTCAAATCACTATTTGCTGCTTTGCAATGGTATTTTAGCAGTTACTCTCTTAATCTGATGAATTTGTCTAACAGAAACCTTCCTCATTATGCCTTTATCTGCACAAACCCATCTTTGTTTTGAATCAGCCACAAATCTCTTCACAGTACAATGATAATGATTCAGTTTTCGTTAAATATCTAATGTTTTCATATCTTGTCCACTGCACTACACTATCTGATGATTTTCAGCAGCAGAGATCCTTTCTCTGCTGCTGAAGAGAAAGGGTGTCTTTCTCTTCGCTTAATAATGTGGAACATCCTTTTTAAGTAGATTTCTTTTAATTGAGCTCACATGACAAACTAATCAACCCAGGTCTCTGAAATTAATTATAGTGATTCAAAGAGCCCTGAGACACAATATCATCTATGAATTTAATAGCACAACAAAAAATTTAATCTGTATGACACTTCAATTGCATAATTATTTGGAACACGGTGTTTAGTAACAATGGACTGGTTTCGATCAATGCTGATTTGTTTTCTTAAATGGTCCAGTCAAACTTTAAACCTTATTCCAACTGAGAATCTGTGACACGGCTTGAAAGCTGATGTTGACAGACCATCTGCGCCCAATCTGAGGGAGCTTGAGCAATTCTGGGAGAGGCATACCCCAAAACACCTGAAGCTGCAATTGCAAGACACTATAACACAACTTTTCTCAGTGGTTGTATTCTTTGCCAAATCTGTTAATAAAAACCGGCAGATGAGCTTTTCATTCCCCCAACATTGCTCTTACTTCATACGAGCAGGCTTCACCAGTGGCACAGAGGTAGTCTAACCCCATGAACGTGACTAAGAAAATAGACTTTATAAATTCTTGCTGGTTTATGCATTCAGGCATCGACACATCCAGATGTTTCAGAGCACTGGGCACCAGGATCAGCGACGGGTCACGTGAAGGGAAGGTAGTGAACCAATGATTGTTTATAGTCTCTCAGTGAAGAAGCGTGTTGGAGCTCTCTGTTTACAATTCCTTCCAAGCCATTTTTTTAATGGAAACAATGTTGTCATATAAACATTTGTGATAATCTGGAGCTTTTTAGCGAATCTGGAGCATTAGGTCAAAAAATACAGAGCAGGTGTTGTTTTGCTAGCGCAAAGCCACTCTCTGGGTGATGTTGTAAGTCATGAGACAGGAAGAGCTAAGTGATTAAGTACTCTTGGGAAGTGAGGCAGTGATTCACTCGGCACCGACGGACCAGAAAACCCAAAGCACAACAGTTTCGGGTTCTGGACGGCGTCTCCCACAGGCCGGTGCTTAGCTCGGGTTTCCTCACGGAGCGCGGAGCGTGTTGTTTCAAGAAAGTCATCACTCGTCCATTAGTGCGAGGCTCAGAGCCAGTTTTCTACTTCTTTGTTTGTTTTTCTGTCACACTAAGGAGTGGAAGGGCGTGTTTCCATAACCTGTCAGACAACCGTCACCGCAGCTCTGCTCTGAAGCCTCCTCACCTCACCTCAACACATACGTATTGTCTGTTTCTTTCTTTCACAGGTCAAGGGTTGCCACTTAGCCCAGAGGAAGAGAAGCACATGGTACACTGGATCCAGGCCAATGGTCATTACCCGCTGCGCAGTGTGTTATAGCTTTAGTGGCCTTTATAATAGCAATGTGGAGCGCAGAGGTTCAAACCCACAGGATCAGGGACTGTTTATGACTCTTGTCTCTGCTGATCTACAACCAGTCTCACTGTAACACATAGACCTAGAAAGATAAAGCCTGTCATTTGCTGAAGGCCACAAACATATACTAAGATTACAGTGATTAGTTAGGTAAAAAACACCTCGCAGTGACTGCGAGGCATGACTATCGGATATTTCATGAAACATGTTGGAAGTGTGAGGGTGAAAATTCCTCTGATTGTTTACGGAGATAAAGATCCTAAACACCACAGGATAGAAAAAGAGAAAAAACCAAAACAGTGGTTGTGGATTGTGTGTTTAATTGCATATTTTGCTTAAGGAAAAGTGATAAAAAATCACAGAGCAGATTTAAGTATTGGATTTTCCACTTTCTCCGTGGGTAATCTGCACTGCTTTGTATTCGGAGTGTAAACTTCCTAAACAGAGAAACACTTATGACACAGGCTTATAATTGTCAGGAAGAGATTAGAGGTGAGATGTGAAGCCCCCTTGTTAACACAAATTATATAACACATTCCCATAATTAAGCTAAGAATTTTATTATTTTGGAAAACAATGTGCTAACTCTTGAAACCCCCTTCCCTTGTGGGGCCCTCGGCCGAAAGACAGAGGAGGGTAAAGTCTGAGTAGCCACAGACAGGGAGGCTGACAGTCTATTTAAACCAAAGACGAGCATGAATGGACCTTTTTATCAACAGTCAGGTTTATGAGGTCAACGGGTTTGTGAAAAGGCTTTGAAATGTGCATAGTTAGCATTGTTTGCTATAATTTAGAAAGCCTGGAACTATGTCAAATCGTATCCTTACTGCTCCAGTCGGTTTGACACCAGTTTGACAGTTGGGGCTTTAGAAGTGCAAGTATTTGTATTAGTGTAACCTTTGGCAGAGGAAGAGGACGTCTTTTTTTTCTGTTTCTCACCTGCCATTCAGCTAAGCTAAGTCATTTCTAAGCTAACAAGTTACTGGTTTCATATGAGCTGATAGTATTACGTTTTATTGTCAGTAAGGTAACAATGATAAAAGAGGCCATCATAAATGACAAAGTTTCACTTATTAAGAATGCGTTCTTTTTTATTGCACCTTTCTGTTTACCTGTAATTTCACCATTGCTACACTGTTTATTGTCTTGCTGTGTATGTTGAAGTGTCTGTCAACAGAGGTTTAAACATAAAACACCCTCGAACGTTTTTGACAATGTGTCCATAAAGTGCATGTGTAGCTAATAATCCACCCAATCTTACTGTTGTTTTAGTGTAGAGACTGTAAAATGCAGTGACTGGTGAATTACTGTGCCATGCCACAGAAGTCACCAACACTTAATGGTCACCTGAATTGAACTGTTCTTTTCCCGATTGACCTGAATCTTTGTTCTGAATCAGAAATTGTGAGACTTTGTGGACGAACTACACAGAGCGAATTCTTGAACTCACAGAAAGACTGCAGGGTTACCAGAAACACTGCAGACTCAGGAAGAACCGCAGCCAGAGGTGATTCGGTCAAACCAGTTTGTTAACTCCAGCTAGCAGCCTGGCTTAGCGGGAGATCTAATCACATGCTACTCTATCACATGGGTGGAAAGGCCATTTTTGTGTGTTGTTTACTTGAGGTACCTTCATTCTCAAAGCAGATGTGCAATAGAGCAACTGACGATCACAACTGATCGACAGTCGATTTTTTTTTTTTTTATCTGGTGAAATGAATAATTTTGTGACGCCTGATAAAAACCAATGAAATACCAAATAGCTAGCATCCAGTGCCAGGTGGTTATTGGAATATATCATCACCTCATTTTAGACCCTGTTTGTTTTCTTTGTCACTTAGTTTTCTGTCATGAAAAGGTTGAATCTGGAAGCTGAAATCAGTTTAAATCAGTGTGTTTTCTTGTGCAAAGTGTTTTATCACACGACTCGCTCTCCGCTTGTTTCCGCTGAGCAGAACAGTTCTGCCCCCACATCAAGTATGCCATGTTTGCTTGGGCGGATGCTTCTACTGCAGGTCCCTGAACTCTGGTATTGTATCTGAATGAGGTTAATTGTGTCTCTGTTTTCTGCAGACAAAGCCTGTAACCTAACCTGCGCACTCAGTGTTGACCTCAGCCCTTGTTTGGTGATTAATCATCTCTTCTATTACACCTGCTGCAGCTCCGGTGCACGGGCCCTTCCACCATGCACCGACGTCAGTCTACAAATATGTGCCAGTGTCTCGGATGTAAGAGTTGACAGATAAGAGACAGTCAGCACATCGGCTTTATTTGCTCATCAACTCTTTCTCAAACAAGCGGTTAGTCCTTCTTTTGATAGCACAGTTGCACGGCGTACATGCTGCGGCATTCACTTGCTCAACCTCACAGGTTAAAGGTGAGTGACGATTGGGCAGAGCAATACAATCACTTTTTCCCCACTGCACAGGTGTTAAGTAAATGAACCATGTGGTGTCATACGTGTCACTGCTCTGTCTTCATTTTGGAAACTAACCTGTTGTTGTTTTGAAGTAATGGAAGTTTTTTTTTTCTTTTTTTATCTTTTTTTTTTTTTGCCACATCTCAAAGAATAGACGACCCCCTCCATCCGGCACCTTCAACGGCACAAAAAGCCACTTCCTGGTACTTTATATCAAGGTGCCTCTGTGCGCAGACCGCAAGCACAGGAAGCAGCCCTCTTTCATGTGCTTCAAACTGTGCATTTTAAGTTCTTCTAAAAAAAGGCTTGTGTGAGCTCTAGTCACCTGGGCTTAGCTTGAGAGACGTTTACTATAAATTTTCTTCTTTTTTTTTTTTTTTTTTTGCTTTGCCTTTGATGCAATCAAGACACAACATGATAAAGGTTTTGAGGAAGGAACCATCTTTTTTCCCCACTACCCCAACACCCAAAATTATATTAGAAATAATGTATTTAATGTAAATAATAACCAGAAGAAGCACCCAGAGAAGCATATTGTTTTTATTGGGTGTCTTCACTTTTTTTATTATTCTTAGTTTAGGCCCAGGGTGAACCTCTGCTCTGGTTTCAAGTCTTTAAGAGCCTCTAACAGGTTATGTCATGTGAACATCTACATGTTTCTCCAACATGTTATGAAACCTTGTCACAAAGGTTTCATAAAATATTTCATAAAAATATGTTTCATAAAAACCTTTGTGACAAGGTCTTTATGAAGTTGTTTCATCACAAAGGGTATACATATTTACTATGTAGCTGACTTCTTAAAATAGTTTATTTTTACTCTGGAGGTTTAGGGGGTGCAGTTTCAGAGTACCAAAGAGAAAAAAATATATTTTTTTTCCTTCCCCTTCAGAAATACAGATCCTACTTGTTGTCGGTCTAAAGCCCTTCCTTTTAAAAAAAAGTTGTTGTTTTTTTTTTTGGTATGTAAAGTGCTCATTTGTTAAAGAGGTGTAAATACTTTGCAAACACTGTAGCTTTTTTAGGTGTGGGAGTGGTAGTAAAGGTAAAGAACACAGAAAACTAGAAATAAAGCAACACGGAGATCTCCAGGGGTCAAGGGTCAGCACTCACCATTGGGCCGAGAAAAGGCAGTTCCTGTTCAGGCTCCTTTTTTTTTTTTTTTTTTTTTTGCAATCTGAGAGAGTATAAACAGACAGACGAAAGAGTCCGAAGAGAGAGGGGAGAGGAAAAGCAGAAGCAGCACAGATGTTGAGCTGAGTCTATGGAGGAGAGGCCAAAGCACATAGATAGTTTTATGCATTTATCTTTCTTTAGAAATGCATCAGATGAACTGCGTCACAAACAATGGCTAACAAGCACAAAACGCAGTTGTTTGTTGTGTCCGCGCCAAGAACATTCCCAAAACACTTTATTGATCAGCTTGCAACTCTGTATCAACAATCTGGTCATTGCCTGAGTGCATAACTTTTCATTCCTGGAAGCTTTACGGTTACGTTATGCTCTGATCAATAATTCAGCTGAAACTAGGAGTGCTGATTCTTTGTGTGACCAAACCTGCTAAATCAGACTTTGATTATCCCCGGGTCAATAGCCCTGACTGCAGCCTGAGCAGCTGACCAATCAACTCTCACCACATTGAAACTCCCTTTGGTTCTGGGAGGCAAATCTAGTTTTCCATTGGTATTTGGTTTTCCTCTCAACAATTGTGGGCACACTGTGAACCTTTATGCAAAGCAAGAGTCGAGTTTGTTGTGTTTGTCAAGGCTTTGGCTAACTGATACAACTAAAAGTGCATTATACAGGTCTGGGTTTGAAGTGCAGGTATGCAAAGCAACATCTGGTTCATTTGAGTCACTCCAGGGTTCTCTGCCACACGTCTTGACCTTTTTCTCATTTTGCCACACATTTCAATGAATTTTAGGTATGCTGATTTGTGTATACCTCTTTTTTTTCCACCCACATTTCCTGTCTGATAACTGTCCATAAAGACCATTAGAACCTAGAAAATCTGATCCTGCACAACACCATCTCCTGAATGAAACATTGTGACAGAAACATCACACTATGGGGAATAAATAGGTCACAGACTGTGCTAAATACAGGGACAATAGTGGAACAAAATGTAAAATTCACCTATCAGGAAAACAACACCTAAACACACCACCAGACCTTCTTGAAGTGGCTTGAAGAAAATCATGTTTGAGGCCTATGGACAAAGTTCCAGAATTATATTTAAAGGAGAATCTGTTCTCCTTCCAGTCTAATTGAGGTTTGCAGCTAAAAGATGCATCTGGTCTGCAAAGAAATCACAGCTGCATAACTTGCAGCTGTGATTGCAGCAAAAAGATGCATCTGCAAAAAATTCACTTTGAAGGACTGAAAGATTTAAGCTTATTATGCAGCATCCGTTGCCATGTACCCAAATTCCTTCTCTCTGCCAAAATAAAAGCATGCCCATGGCATGATGCTGACATGTTTCACTGCAGAATTGGCGTTTTCAAGGAAAAACACAGCAGATTTTTTGTTTGGTGGAGTAAAAAATGAAAGCCCCTTGTTATTCCACTTTGCAATTGATGAATGTCCACTACTGCGTGTTGTTTCATCACATAAAATTCACAAAAAGCATCAAATTAACAACCCAAACATAGAACTCGAGACACATTTTAAGTTTTCCAAAAAATATGGGGTTTATTGACTTAACTGCAATCAATACTTACAAAAAAAAAAGAGGGAAAATAGGTTTTGATATAAACTCACAGAAATTACTGTAGTGAAAGCACATGGCTGAACTAAAAAAAATAATAATACATTCAACAGTTTCACTTTCTTTGTGTCAGAATCCTTTCACCTCTTCCACCACACGTGAAGGCAACACAGAATAAGCGACTTTAAAAACTGTAATTTTTTTTTATCAAATATAAAAAGGCAGAGAAGCCTTTAGCTACCTGGAATGTATTCAAAGAGGCACTTCCACTGGTCAAAAGGGGGGCCGAGCAAGTGCGTCAAGCATCCGATCAAATTATAAAGAAAAAAAACACTTTCCTCAACTCATTTGGTCACAGCTATTGCTTGTAATTACAAACTGGGAGGAAAACCCATTTTAAATCAGTCCTCCAGTTGGGACAGGCTTTTTTCCAAGAATTTTATCTCAAAAAGTTCAATTTATGTAATAGCAGTTGGCAACTGCTACTGTCAGATTGTTGCAAGTTGTGCAGGGAAAACATCTGGAATGAACACAAGCAAATCTTGTTCAGATGGAATTGCAGTCCAATGAGAGGGAGCAAGAAAAGGAAAAAAAACAAAAGGAACAAAGTATAATAAATAATCAAAAACGCAAACTTCTTTTTTGCATTTTTTTCTGCTTTAAATTAGTTTCATTTCTGACAAAGTGTAGTTGCAGAACAAAAAGTCACTGAAGTACAATATATTAAACTGTGAAAAAAGGAAAACTGACAAAAAACATCTTCACAATCTTTAGATTAATATGGAAGATCATAATTTAACATAAAAGAAAATATATTCTATTGTTCATTATCCAGATAAATACAAAAAACAAAATTAACAAAAAAATGCATATGATCACCAATAAATATGTTCTGATAAGTTAAATAAGCAGTGACACGCAAACCTTCTGTCTGGAAAGTTTTTTTTCTTTTTTTCAAATAATAACCGTAATAATAACATTAATAAAAAATAATTATCAAATAATGAAAGCAAAAGGGGTGTAATGAGTACAGAATGCTCAGTGGAGCAGGTTGTAAAGAGGGACAAAAGGGGGAAGGGATTAAGTAAAACAGCTTGGAGATCCGATCTGAACTGCACCATGGGAATGCTGGAAATCCCCCTGACCGGAGAGGACGACAAGGTGGGGGAGCGGGAGCAAAGTCATGCAGGTTTAATGATCAGTTCGATAAAGACTTCCTTCCCCAAATAGTGACAAATAAAATATATAAGCCAGTGACCAGCAACAGGAGGGGAAACTCAGATGAAAAGGCAGGGGGTTGGGGGGGGGGGGAGTATTTAACCAACTTCCAGTTCAAAAGTCCTTCCTGCAGACTCACCCAGATCAGAAACAGAAGACGGGACTTGAGGAGCACCGACAGCGGCGTGGGAGCAGGTAAAGAAGCGAAAAACAGTAGTCCATTCACCCTAAACGCATGCAGAAGCCGCCCCAGGCACTTTATTTTTTTTTATTAAACCTTTTTTTTAATAAAAAAAAACTATTCATATATTTTCAGGGTCTGTTACTTTGTTTTTGTCTCGTATCAGTCTGTAAAAAATGTCTGCTGCAGAGCTACAATTACATTAGTGAGCACCTTCTAGCTAGCTCAGGGGGAAGTGACGTCATCAGGGACACAGCGCAGGAAGACGGGAGGGAAGGGAAGGTTGGGTTAGTGCAATGCACTCCCCCTTTCCAAGGCCACTTGTACTGCTACACATTCACAAATGAAAAAGAGAAAAACAAATAAAAAAAAGAGGGAAAAGAGAAAAATAAACAAGTGGCACCTGGAAAACAAAAAAAAAAACAGTCAATTGTTGTTCTTGTGATTTTCATTGTTCAGTTTTCACTCCTCGTTTGGCACTATGACACATGGCATCATTTCTAAAACTTTATGTGCAGATCAGCTGGGGTGAAGTTATAATTTAGTTCCCTTAACTTTATTATTACATCCTTAAAAACAACAAGGATCTGGAGTAAGGGAGGACAGGGGAAGCTCAGGGGAACAGAGGGGAAGAGGTAGAGGGGAGTGCCATGCTCTCTTTGTGTCACCGATCTTCAGACGCGCGCCGTTACTCGTCAGAGATGGAAAGGCGGCTGAAGATGGGAAGGCGGCGGCTGTTGTCCAGCGAGGGCGACTCGGAGCCGGAGCTGCTCTGGTAGCCTTCCTGGTCTGACAGAGAGTCTGGGGGGCTAGAAGGGGTCTCAAACAGCGGAGGGGACTCCAACATGGGTCTGAAGAAGTAAGGCGTGCCAGTCGGAGAGGGCGGTGCGGCGTTGTTTGGCTCCACGCCTGCCGTACCAGCGCTTAGGCTCGGCCCAAACAGGTTGGCCAGCTCCTGGCTGGAGTAGGTGAAAGGGTTGCTGCTGGGCCAGTTTGGGACCTCGTCGGGGAAGAACATGGGCGGCGGGGTGACCGAGGTCGGGCTGTCCCTAAGTCCCCCAGAGCTGGAGAAGCCAGCAAAGCTGTAGCTGTGCTGCAGCCGGGGCCTCTCCATCTTGTTGGAAGAGTTTAAAGGGGAGGATTGCTGTGGAGGTCCGCGACGCTCCTCGGCATTGTGGATGAAGTGGCAGCGCGGCCCGTAGGGACAGAAGCCGATGGTGTGGAAGGTGCGGCACAGCTCGGTTTTGTATTTGGGGTGACGGCTGAGGCTGCGCAGTTCATGCACCCCATGGGCAAACTGACACTTGTCGCCGTACTTGCAGGTGCCGTTCTCCTCGAAGGGCCTGCACAGCTCCGTTTTGTAACGGCTGGAGTTCACCGGGCTGCTGCCGCCGCCACCACCGCACGTGGGGCTGGAGGGCCCCAGGCACTTGTTGAGGAGTCGCTCGCCCGTCTCGGAGAAGGAACGGTCTCGCAGGCGGGTCTCCTTGTTGTTGCTGCTGGCGTTGCCAGCCCCTGAGATGAGCGAGGAGTGCTCCACCGTCTTCAGGCTGTTCAGAAACTGGTTCTGGCTGAACTTGGTGCTGCTGACAGAGTGACGCCGATGGAACACGCCTGCCATTGCGGGGGATCCCACCGCCTTCCTGTCCAGCAGGGATCCGGTGGCATTGGAGAGGGGCACGCTGGTGCCAGTGCAAGGGACAGACACTGGGTGAGGGCCACCCAGGTTGTTGTTGTAGCTGAATTTATTGTTCTGCAAAGAAAGAAAGTTGTGGTATGAGAACATGGTCTATGATTGCCTTCAGGACTGACATGACAAGGGTTTCAAAGAAAGTCTTCGCTGCACTGCCTCAGCCGTAGGATCAGTAAGATTAATAACAAATGTGGAAAAAATTTAAAGTCAATCCAAGTGGTCAGATACAGAACTGCCAAGCAGGATTTCAATGCAATGCCATTAAACAGTCAACCAGATATTTCTCCCAAACAAGTCCTTCATAAATCCAATAGTCCATATATCGATACTGTGACAGTGACTGCAATTGGATACGGTAGCTCCATCCAACATCCCCCTAGCATATCAGTGCCTCCACCATGCTTTACAATGGGGACGGTACATCCAGTGCAACGCACAACGACGTACGCAGGCAACAGCAGCATTAATCCAGAGATTAGATTACATGTCTGGTTTCTGTTTACTCATTTGGAGCCAGCTGACTTTATTTACGGTCACCGGTGTACAGGGGAGACTGAATAGAAACCTCCTATCGAACTGCACGATTGTTCCTTTTTGGCTCCGACAACAGAAGCGGATACAGGCCTATAGAACAGCAGCTGGTTTGGCAAGTTGCCCTGGTTAGGAATGTGTGCCCGTTTAGTAAATGGAGCAACAGCAGCACATGAGAGGCCTGTGGGCTGCGTCATTTGAAAGACAGCAAAAGAGAGGCAAAACATCCTGCCGGAGTACAAAGAGAAACTTTGGCTCTGTGTCTCAACACACCCACCCAACAACCACAGGTGACTGATTAACATGAGAATGAAAAAAACAGAAGCAATGTGGAGGGTGAAATAAAATGTGTTAGACACATCTTAAAGAAGTCTTCACTGACTGAGCTTGAACAGAGGTGCCACCAAGGCAGGATTGGGGGGGGAATACAGGGGCTTTACCACCTCAGCCAGACACACTTATAATGCTTTTAATCATAGGAATTCAAGATGGAAGAGTGCATTTGTTATTCGATATAATGTTTTGGGAAGCTGCCCCTTTTCAAATTTGGTCACTTTTGTACCCAGCTTATAGAATTTAGTCCCTTGGAACCATTTTTGGTCAGTGAACTCACTGCACCGTGTCAAACCGTCCAAACTGTGATCAGAATCCAAATGGATGGAAATGAGTACTAAAAGCTCATTTTTCTACCTTAAATTCTATTCAACTATGAATAAGATTTGAGCATTTTACAAGGATTTACCTCTGTAATAAATAAATAAAAATATTGCTATAAGAAGAAACAAACCAGATGAAGAACAGTTCAAGCTTGTGGGTACGAAACTGTTTACAGGTATGAAACTGGGAGAGTAAAATGTGAATGAGTGTATGAATTACTACAAAAGCAAATTATCCATCACTGATAACCAGCCTTACAGAGGAGAACAGCTTATTGAAACTCAAAATATTCTGACTATTCCTCACCCCAAGATTGCCTGCTCTCTTTATAAACTTTCTGGAAGGGCCCCTGAGAGGTAGCAGCCTTCAACAGCTTCTAGCAGCAAAGACCAAACTAAAGCTCAATAAATCTCGTCAATGATTAGCGAGCATGTGGCCGAGTATTAAAAAAGTAGCGCAAAAAAAAAAACAAAAAACTCCCTTTCTTTAAACGAAGCCAATCTTGGCCTGTGGGGCTGAACTGAAGCAACAGTTGCGTTAGCTGATGTGGCACATGCTGAGAATGAAAAACACCCGAGTTTACCATTAAAACTAATGTCAAACTACCGGCACCGACACGCTTGGAGTCGGCTAGAAGATAATTATTAAACACAAATGCCCTGCCGGGGGATAAACCAAGTCAAAAAAAAGGCACGGCCGTGTTGTTTAGTCTAAATGAGGAAAACAGCGAGAGAAACGCAGCAAAACAAACCAGGCTGCGCGCACAGCGGCGGCTGTGGCAGCAGAGGGCCGTGGTCATTCCTGCACACAGCAACTCACCAAACTAAGCTCGAGATTTCAAAAAAGTGTTCAAAATACCTTGTTTATCATTTCAAAGTCGAAGAAAGGCGACACCACGGCTGTGGTCATCTTTCCAGCAACCAAGTCGAGTTAGGAAAGAAAGAAAAAAAAAAGCGGCCGCCGCTTGTTACAAAAGTTACGCAGGTCTGCGGAGTTTCTGATTCGCCGCGCCTGTGTATTTTACACCCTGCAGACTCCCCCTCTGCCCCGCTCCAGCTCGGACATTGGCTTTATAAGCGCTGGCAAGGAGGAGCTACAGGAGTTGGGCGGTTACTTTCTGAACTTTTTTTGTTCCTCTTCTTTTACAGACAGACTTTTTTTTAAAAATGTGTACTGGCTTGTCAGTTTCTTTGACATCACTACGTTGCTGTGAATTCTTAATAATAGAGGCAGAAGTTTTCTTGGCTTAGACACGGTTGCTTTCAGATCAGTGGCTACCACCAGAGGCGGCTCAAACTTTTATGAGGCTTTAAGAAGAGTTCCCTTGGGAGGGCCACCTCCAGTTAAGCCGGCCTAACCTGGGTTCAATATTCCCCAAGCGTATTTGATCATGTTGATATATTCTGCGCACAACACAAGTTTTTTTTTTTTTTTTAGCAAATTTACTGGTGAATAAACAGTAAATTTAAAGAAATAATTATTTACATTTTTGTAATTATTTGCTTTCTATAGTAATACTATAAAGTCTTCCTGAGATAATAAGATGTAAGGTAACTATATTTAATTTCAACAAATTAGTTAAAAAGGAAGAAATACACTGTTACACTAGCCTATAATGTGCTCATATTTTCTAATTTCTCTTTTTTCCAGAGAAGGGAATCCAACCATAAAGTTGTGTTCACAAGCAACCGTACAAAAAAAAAGGTTGCGACTTGTTAACATGGACATTTTTCTCGGCTCAGATACAAGTAGCTGAAATTTGCTTCGTTTTCTGCTCTATTATCTATTAAGAATTTATTTGGTTTCTTTGTGTGCATATGTAGACTTTCCATCTTTGAATTTACGGTCTGTTGGAGCTCCTCCAGACCAGCTGGGGACCATAAGCAACTGCAAACTTCACCTTTACGTCAGCATAGGTAAGGTCTTCAATATTTTTCCACCTCAAAACTCTTATTATTGATGAAACATGCAACTCAGGTAATAGAAATCTTGATTGGGACGCCCCCAAGTCTGTGCTGCAATGGGCAATGAGCCATAAGATAGATAGATAGATAGATAGATAGATAGATAGATAGATAGATAGATAGATAGATAGATAGATAGATAGATAGATAGATAGATAGATAGATAGATAGATAGATAGATAGATAGATAGATAGATAGATAGATAGATAGATAGATAGATAGATAGATAGATAGATAGATAGAAAAAGAGAGTGATGGCTTCATTTCTTTTGTTTGGATAGTAGTTGAATGTTGTTTACTCAGACTTACAAAATTACCCTGAGGTTTTCAGTTAACATACTGCTCTGTAATTAATTTACTCCTAATTGTCGTCACTTTGTGGGACTTTCCGGTGAATTGAGAGAGCAAGAACTTTAACTCTTTCCCCTACCGTAGTTATGTGCATTCTACATTTCTGTTTTCTTGCCATTTTTTGTTTTTTAACCAACACTCAAATGGTGTGCCTTACCTGCAGGCCTAAAGGTATGCTCCTTGAATTGAATATGTGCATATCATTTCACCAGGCAGGTGAAAACACGATACCCAAGTGACCTCACCAGACTCAAACCGCATTCTGTCATGGGTGACGCATGCAGAGACACAGGAAAGAGGCCGGCTGCAGACTGTGGGACCTATACAAATCCATTGAGGCCCATCTTCCTCCCGCCTGCTGAAATCCATGACAGAGCAGCTATCAGCCGTTTGTTTACATCAGCGTTGGGAAGAAGGGTGAAAAAGAAAGGCAGGGTTGTGAGGGGAGGAGGGAGAGACAGAGGAAGGCGGGATGGCATGAGGAGAAGATTTATGGAGGGGGCTGGGGGGGCAGAGGGGGCCTTTATTACTACACAGTACTGCCCCGGGGAGGTGAGGGGAGCAGGGTGGGGACAGAGAGGGAAAACATTCCCTTTCCCCTTCCTCTCCTTTGCCTTTACAGGAGCCACACAGGGGGTGGAGAGCTTTGTTTCTTTGCTTGCAGGAGTGGAGGTGGAAGGGAAGATGCTGTTCTGCTGAAAGGAGTTTGAACAGAGGAGAGAGCAGGTACAAAGCCTGAGTCAGGCCTTTGTGGAACTGCAGTCCAATAAGAAAAGCAGAAGAACTTCATGCAAACAGTTGCTTTTCCTGGACTCTGTCAACGATCAGCGAGGGCGTGTTTGAACATAAAAAAAACGGTTTTTTACGAGCCAGGCCTGTGTGGAGCAATCTCCCCCCGGAGTGTTTTCACAGACGACAGGGTGGGATGACAGACTCACTGGAAATCACGTCTTCAGTTCAAAGGCCTTGTCACTGATTGATAAAGTGAATCAGATCGATTGTCTCTCTCTAAGGAATATTTACAGCAGCGCGGCCCACAGGCTTTCCCACCGTGCAAATAACAAAAATATGTAGCTGGTGTGAAATTGCTTTGCAGGTCTGTAACATGCCGGACATGAAACAGAACAATAGAGTATAAGCATACTATGGTGTGTGCTCGTGTAGTTGTGATGTTCACAGCTAGAAACTTCAGAGCAGAGAGTCGTAAAGATCTCAGGGAGGTCAACGGAGTATAGAAGAAGCCTCAAAAGTTACATTGTTTTCTTTAATGCTCCCCGGTGTAAGCTATGAAAAGAAATACTGAAGAGTGTTCAAAACAATTCATATGATCTGTTTCATGAATTAATGTTCCAGATCAATAAAAGCTTGGAACCTGTTTGAATAAACTTGCATTTACGTTCATATGAAGTTTTAGCTACTTTAGCGACAGCTTTATTTCTAAAGTGTGCTAGCAAGGTGAACTTTCTAAAGGAGTTTTATGAGAAAATAAAAAAAGTAATTGCAATTATGTGCATATTAGTCAAACATTTTAGCTGTTAAATGTTCACTAAATGTATAATAATGTCAAAGCAGCTACTTTATTTTGGTAAAAATTCATTTGAAGATGCTAATTCAGCCAAGTGCCAGCCTCATTCATCATCCCTGTGTGCACCTTAGAGGAGTCAGAGGATACTTTGAGATCAATATATGCTATAGTAATGTAATTAACATTAACTCACTGAAAGGAAAACATGTTGTTGAGAACCTAATTGTGTTGGAACAATTATTTTACTCAACGCTAATGCTGAATGCAAAAGTCGTTTGGTGAGTATAAAATATTAGATCTTCATATTATTTCCAGTATGTCTAAGTACATTAGTTTATAAATGTAATGTTCACTATTGGTAAATGTCTTACAACACTGGCTACTTTACTTTTGAAACAAATCTCACACAAGGTTTTTGTCTTGCATTTAACCGAAGATGGTTTGATCAGTTAGCTGTTAGCTTTATTTCAGTATCTGACAGAGAATACTAATTTTTATTGTGAATGGATACATCAGGTTAGGAAAAAGCTATGATCCTTTATAAGATGTGGCTGAAAAAGTTTCTGCGTTGGAGCAATAATTGAAGTTAAACATAGTAGTAAGTAAACGAGACATAACAAAAAGCCCAAATTCTACCATTAGCCGTGGCATTTCGTTTGGTAAACCTTCTAATATAATGTTACCCGAAGTTGGTTTATCTTAACAAAAGACCTTTCCTAAGACTTATGTTTAAAAAAAAGTTTCTGATGTGCAGGAACTTAGCTTTAAATTCAGCTTAGAAGGTCATTTGTTAAAATCACTAATGCTAACATCAAGCTTGCTAATAAGCCAAACTTCTACTTCACAAATCATTTTGTTAGAACAGATCTAAAACATACATTATTAGTAATAATACATAAAAAAATTGTTATGTCATGTAGTCAAATCCACCCAAGTTTCTAAATTGTTACATGATATTGTTTGATGGTTGTTCCTAGCTTAAGAGGAAGCACCTGTTTCCATGAAATGAAGGAAAAAACTGTAAACACAAACAGCAATAGTCACATGTAATCCTACTTTCTATATGCAGCCAGCTAGCCACAAGTAACAAAACTGTGTGAAAGGTTGTGCACACTACCTGATTTTTCATCATTTATTTCTGTGTGTTAGCATGTTTTGTTAGCACAAAAAAAAAAGCATCTTCAGGCCTCCTCCTGTTCTCCCCCAGTCGCTTCCCAAGCCCTGGTTCAGAGGTGCCAAACAGCAATTCCAGTAAATTCACAATGCTCACAAACATACACTTCATCAATGCGGTTAGTTTTTCATTTCTGAAGAATTCCCTTCTGAACACCGAGCAGCGAGCAGGATGTCTTGTTTCGTCCGTCACATTGTTTCAAATCAAAATATTTTCAATTTGACCTCCAGACATGAGAAACGTCTCCAAAGCGAGAACAGGTTGGCTTGACAAGAAACTGGCATGATGAAACAAACTTCTAAGGTATCTTTGAAAGCTTTTTTTTTTTTTTTGAGCTGATAAAGTCCAAAGACAAGAATCATGAGCTGTCAGTTCATGTTGACTTTTATCAACTTAAAATGCTAGCGTTTCAGTTTATTTCAGAACACGTGAGCGCCTTAAGGTCAGTGATATCCTCCTGTTTTTCAGGCACCATCGGAGCTGCAGCCGGTCATTCCTCAGCCTTTGCTGCACGGTTTGTTTTCTGCTTTTTCTGTCTCCACCCCCTCCTCCTCAGAGGGGAGGACGAGGATGGAGTTCGAGGTCACTGATAAACTTTAAGTGGGATGACGGGATGTTAAATTTTCATCTAATTGAACAGGAGATGAAAGAAAAGTTCAATATAACAGATTCAGGGACTCTTAAAGCAACAGTTTGGTGTTGTGCTTCATTGCAACCAACAGAGGGCAGAGTTTTTCCTTTCATCTCTCCAGATTTATAATTTCCCCATTTCTTTCTTCTTTTTTTTCAAGATAATTTAAAGATCTAGATAGTTGCCATATGCATACTTTCAGATCACTTATACCTCCTGCAAATTGTTATGCATAATGTCTCACCCAGACACAGTGCTCTCTGTGTTGAATCGAGTAGAATTGGGTGTCAGCTTGATGTGCATGTTGTGTAATCAACCTCTGCTCTGACACACTACCTTACTAGCCTTATATAAAGCACGAGCTTATCTGTGTTACAATTGCTCACATATGCAGAGTGGTATTTTTAATCTTTGCAACACCACATCCCACTTAATGTGACCGCTAGCTCATAAAAAAGCTGTCTCAAAGGAGGAATAACTGTTCTTATTTCTGGAGGGACATTATGTGTATTCTGGGGAGGGGTGAGGGAGGGAATACTGACAGGGTTGTTGACAAGCTCTAGAAGTTGAAGCAAGTAAATTTCCATCTGAAGGCAGGTAAAAAAATAAATAAATAAATAAATTGCTGTGAGCCATCAGGGGGCGTTACCATAGGAGTACATCCAAGTGAAAATAGTCTGTTCAAGCATAATTGTTCTAAACTACAAAGGAAATCAGATTTGCTCTTCCTTACTTACTTACTTATTATTCCAACTTGCAACATGTTCAGTTTGCAAACAAAAGTAACTTGTAGCTCATATTACAGGACTTTATGCCCCCCCACTGTTAGGAGTCTGAATAGAGCAGACTCCATTGTTTTTTTGTTGGTTTTTTTTTTCTTGCTTGTCCAAACATTTTGGTTTGGACAAGCTGTGTAAAGGGACACCGCACGCATGTGAAAAACATGTTCTGGTCTGATGAGACCTAAGTAGCTGTGTGCAGAGGTAAACTCATACTCATCATTAAAAATCCGTCCTTGTGGTAGGACACGGAGATGCCATTATCATGCTGTGGGAGTGTAATTACTCACCAGGGAAACGAAGGTGATCAGCAGAATGCAGACGGAAGAAAGCCTGACAGAGGCGGCAAAAGAATCAAGATCAAGATTATTTAATGTTAGAATGACCTAGTAAAAGATTAAATTATAATTCCCAACTTTGTATTGGTCTATTACAAAACATTTAAATGCGCTGACATTTGCGGTTACAATGTGATAAAATGTGAAGAAGTGGAAGTTTTTTGAATACTTACATGAGGAAGCATATCTTTAAACTGCAAACACAACTACTACTGTGGACATAATAATAAAACTTTTTATAATAGAAAATTTACTACTGTCTACTTTAAGATAGACAATTAAAAAATGATGTTGTGTTTATAACAAAAACACTTTCTGCAATGAAATAGTTTAATTTTCCAATTAAACCGTTCTAGAGTGTAAACAAGCATCCCTTTTTTTGGATACTTTAATTCCAAAGTATTTTGCCCATCCATGAGTTCCTCATCTTTTAGAAAAAACATTTTTTTAGAGAACTGTATGCATAACCCACTGCAGAAATACAACTTGTGGCGATTCAGCTACTTTTAAAAGTCATCGATAACCTACGACTTCTTGAACTTACAATTTTTTAACAACATGTGAGCATGGCTTTCGAAACACCGACTGAACAACTCATCACCCAGCTGCATGTTGAGCAATGAGTGGTTTAGGACAGCCAGGTATGAGCAGAGTTTGATTTCTTGACCATGAATCAGTCCAGGTTCGCTGGAAAGCTGCATTGATTTTTGAGTATGTGTAAGTTTTTGGGCTTTTTTCTCCCCTCTTCACTTAGTCCAATCCATGTCTTGTTTGCATCATTTTTGACAGCCAGGGCACCGTGATTGCCTCCTTTCATGTCTTCTGGACCTGAAGCGATCATAAGGGAACGCTGTGGTCATCGTGCAGGATGAAACTCGCCTCGGCCAAGGAGAGTTTGGGAGGGAGAGCGAGAGATTGAGGGAAGAGGGAAAATGAGAGCTTGAAGCAATTAATCGTCCTTAAGGGTAGCCACAGCATTGTTAGTGGTGAACCGCCAAATGGTCTTGCCGATGTTGTTCCCATGAATCGCTCCAACATGCCCATCCACTCTCTTCCACTGCCCTTCTTCTCACACTGGGTGGGATACAGCATCAATGCGAGCCATTGATATGTCGCAGCATTGCAATCACAGCCAGAGTTCAAAATAAACAGCAACTCGGTTTGTGGCTTCTCTGGTGCCAATTCGCAGTAAAACAAGAGGAGTTATAATGCTTTGGTTGAAGACGAGGACGCAAAAATAGCAACAAAACAAGGGAGCGAGGGGTCAGCGTTTAAGGAAGATTTAATGTCCAATTCTCTGCTGACGCACCACTCTCAAGAGGAGGGGGTAGCATTTAGAACGAAAGACTAGCTTCCTCATCTGACTTCCTGACCCATGCTTCCTGAGGAACAATCTTCCAGTCTATCCAGAGGGCTCATGGGAAAAAAACGAGCTTTGTTTTCCGTTGGTGCACAGGACTAAGCCGGGGTCAAAACTGTCGAGCAATAAAAGTGAGACAGTCATCAGAAGCTTTCTAATGCCCCTCACAATCTGGACGTCTTACAGGGTCTTGCATTTACACCACTTGAACTTCTGCAGAGTTTGTAGCATTAAAACCACAAATGTCTTTGTATTTCATAGTGATTTTTGTATTATGTTAAACCCAGAGTGATGTGGTGTGCTTTGATTGCACTGTAGCTCTGACTGTTTACAGCTGTTGTCCAGCTGGAAGGTGAACCTCTGCCCCAGTCCGAACTCCTTTGCGACCTCTGACAGTTTTGGGTTTTTTTCTTAACCAAGATTGCCCTGTGTTTAGCTCCAGTTATCTTCCCGTCAGCTCTGACCAGCTTTCCTGTCCATGCTAAAGGAACTCCACTATCTTTCACGGTGGGATTAGTTTGATTGCTGTTGGGTTTGTTCTTTTTACCACACAGTGTTTTTCCCAGTGAACCAAAACATTTTCTCCCATATGTTCACTTGATCCATTTAAACGGCTTGTTGCAAACTGTAAAAGGGGGTCATGTCATGACTTTCTTTCATACACATGTATATTCTTTCCATTTTTGGATGACTGAAAGTCATCTGTTATAACTTAAGCGTAGGTCTTCATTAGTTCACTGGTGTTTTCTGAAAAACTTCTATGGCCTTCACAGAATTCGTAATTTGGGACTAGATGACATGTAGAGGCTAAATTAGTTGCAGTGGAATTAATCCAGGGCTATAGGACCGAAGAGGCTCAATAAAAATGAATGCCCCACGGTTCTGTTTTTATTTTTTTAACTGAAAACCATGTATCATCATATTGCATGCCGAGAGAACATGAAGTACCTGAATCTGGAGTTTGCAGGGTCCACCTAGTGTTGTTCTACTGGGCAACTCACAAGACCCCTCTGTAGTCCAGGTGTCATGGTTATGTGGTGGATGATGTAACCAGATATTCCTCTGCCTCTCCCTCAGCGCAAGGAAAAATCAATGGGCTTTGTATAATACTAAAACCACGGAAAGCATTCTCTCACCAAAAAATCTTGACCTATCTGTCTCAACTTTGCAGCCCTCCCAGACCTCACAACCAGCGATGTGTGCTCACTTCTCGACTAGAATTACTCCGACCATGTGTCTGGCTCTGAAGAACGTTTAAAACCCCGCTGCCTGTATGAATCTTCACCTCTTTATTCCCTCAAATTTATTAGATATGCCTCCCTTTCAGCTATTGATATGCTTCCAGATGCTGTTAAAATGACAGGGGCTGCATTATGTGTTTGATTGGAGCTCCCACAGAACAAGCGTTCGGAGATCGGCCTTTGATGATGTGCAGACTGATCAGTGGTTGGTTCTCATTAAACGTTGTGGATCTGTGAGAAAATAAAACATCTCAGTCGACCAGTATCAGATGTGTGATCGTTTATTCCCATAAATCTGCTTTTATTATTGCTGTAATTTTAATCTGAACCTTTTTAAAGCCTCGTTGCATTGCCAGCAGAATGTGAAAAATGATCTGCAATCTATTACATGAATATACTTCACAGTTTGATAGTTCCTGGGGGATCCAAAGGGCTAAAATACACAAAATTAGGCTACACTTGCAAATGGGAAAAAAAACAAAACAATGGAAAACATGGATGCAAAAATCATTTCAGGTTTAATATTCTCATTGGGTGTAAATTTTTTTTCATTCCTACTTTCATGGGTAAGAACCAAAACAAAGGACATCAGATATACCACTATATGCTGCGTTAAGCTATTGGAGCTAAGGTGGTTAGCTAATGAAATAAATATAAGTATCCTTTGTCTGTTATCAATGCTTTCCAGATAAAACTCATATTCATCTTGCCATCCCTATAAGTGATGATCCAACTTCATTTAATAGCACTCTTTCTAACTATTGGTGATCTCTGATCTGGTCGGTACCAACAGGAAGCTGCAGCAAGCACCTAAATAAAGTTTTACAGCTGGATTGGTGAACACTTACTGAAGACAGATAATATTTAAGGACTTAGTTGTGATGCTTTTTATGTATTTATTTGAAAATAATTGGCTGCTCTACATGGAGCCACAATGGCACTTTGATCGGCACCTCAACACCCATGGGGTGTGTCGCACTTGGCAGCAGATTATGGGATGTCAACTATTTATAGTTTTTTCTGGGGGAGTCACATTAAAAGTTTGTGACAATTGTGAAACCAAAACTAAAAACTATTTTGAATTGTTATGTTGGAGAAACAGTGGGAAGGAAAGAACAAGTACCAATCTGATTTTATCATAAACTCAAATGCTTTTAATGTTTTGTTTTTTTTCTAAAACCAGTGCAGGCAGGCGTTTGAAAAATGATCCGTGTCTCTCCACATCCTGGCAAAACTACATCTTTCATCTTGCCCAGCCTGAAGTCAGAGCCACGATAGGACGAGCTTATTGGTCTTAGCCAAAGCTTGGCACGGTTAGAAACAAGAAAGATCTGACTCAAACGCAGTTAGTGGAACAAAAACATAAGTCCTTCTAACCAGTTGCAACATCAAAGAGCGATTCCAAACCATTAAAGAGTGGCTCCAGAAGCATAAACTGCAACGATTCAGTCACGTCTGTGGAGTTAAGAGCACCAACTCGTCCGGAGCCAGGGTGCTGACACCTTGGCTTCTTCTCAGTCAAGCAAATGTCAGTACAACAGATCGTAAAATGTGGGAAAACATCATAACAAATTACCGACATCCCCTGGATAATGACCTCACCATCTAGTCACCAATTACAATCCAAATAAGCTAATATAACTAAGCCCTGTGCTGTTACTTTCTTTGTTTGGTTGTCTTACATGAGCATGTGAATGCTCAAGGTCAGCATTCATCCTTGTTTCTGAGGAAACAACATAAATGTCTTTTTAACAAACCTTCAACTTTGCTTTAATAATTGCTGCCTCAAGAGCCATGTGAGCTGCAGTCGGTACTGTACATGTCTTGTGCTGCAGCTACGATCACCGGCTGCGATGAGAAGATCTCGTAACATCTGCTCTTTACTCCTCTCTGACCTGCTGCGACTCCCATGGGTTGACATAAGCTCCAGAAGTATTTCCGCTCTCAGTTAAAAGGAGAACAAGAAAATGAACAAGAGTCAAGCAACGCGAGTCCCAGCAAAGTACAGAAAAAATCTAAATCTAAATCTTTACTTAAATGTAAAGACACAGAGATGAAAGTAAAGACGCTGATATATCTTACAGGTCAGGGAATCAGATCTTTTGGTCGCCGCAAAAAAGGAAGGAAAGAGTTGGACTCAATTGAGCAAACGTTGAGGGTTGCACAATGGCTAGCAAGAAGTTTACTGATAAAACCATGTACAAGAATGTGTTTGTAATCCAACTATTTAACCCATCCTGAGATTAGATTCCTGACAGTTCTTACTTGTTCCTGCCAACATATGTTCTTTCCTCCCTGCACTTGTGAACATGCTATTCACATAAACATTATATTACTGATATATTTTTGCTCTGATCTCACACCAAAGAAATGCACCGCACTGAATAATGAATAAATGTTCTTAACTCCTTTAGATTTAAGTTAGGTAGAAAACATACAGGCTGTGAAGCTCTAGCACTGCCTTAAAGTAACAGTTCACACATCACTTTGTGATTTTTATCTTGAAATGTGATGTGTAAGCAAAACCGTACTTACTTACACCTCAGTGACAAATAATAGTAACACTCAGAAAACATTTTAGTATGCTGAGATAGACTGTATTGCCAAAGCTACAATACAAAAACACGAACTTTAATAATTCCCCATTTTTAATAGAAAGATTTTAATCTACCATTGAACCAACCTTTATAGCTGCAACAATTATTGGCAATGATGCTTTAAATGTTCATCTGTGTGTTCATGGGGATCTATTTTCCTAAAATAAATTTGTGAGGTTAGACACTGATGTTGGATGAAACAACTTGTCTCACAGTGATTGCGCTGATTTATCTCCAAGATGTTCTGTCATGTCTAGATCGGTACCCATTCATGTCCTTATGGGTCTGATTTGCATGCTGGATTGGAATCATTTGGAACAAACTTCTCTCATATAGTTGAAAACATAAAATGCTCCAAAATGTCTTGACAGGCTGCAGTATGACATTTCTTTTCCGGGAACAGTCCTACACTATAATCCCCATTGCAGCAGACTTACCTGACGCAGTACTGTTTCCCTGGCAACTGCTAAAACCCAAACTCATCCTTTGGCTTGCCAACCAAAGAGGGACAAACTGTCAATTGAACAGCATGTCATGTTACCACTGCTACGGAGTCTGACTTACATCACTGTATCCAAAGCCTTGCATTGCACCCATTGATGTTAGACTTAGATGGAGCTGTCTAGCCGTAGAAACCCATTGAAGAAAGCTGCACACTGTTCTTGACCTAATCTGAAGGTCAAATAAAGTTTGGAGGTGTGCGGATGCCAAATGCTGAAACTTGACAACCTCTGGGAACTATACAGATCGCTATGCTCTGTGGTTCTACCTGTTGTTTTTCCCCAAACTGCTGCCATACTACCACGTAAGAGGTGACTGTAAAATTTCAGTAGCATTTCAGGACATTTCAGGACAGGATGCATCTTATTACCGTATAACACTGGAATTTCCTGACGTCCTGAGAGCGACCCATTCTTTCACGAATGTTTGTAGAAGCAGCCGAGACGCTGCGCCTGATTATATACACCTGAGGCCGTGGAAGTACTTGGAACACATAAATTCAACGATTTTTGAAGAGTTGATCCTTTACTTTTGAAAAATGTGGTGATTAGGCTTGTGAGTGGAACCAGCAGAACGTGCTTGTGAACCGAACGAGGGGTTTCCAGGTGAGTATTGTCAGTGCGGCCTGGACCAGAGGACATACTTTTACTCCAACATTGGCGCTCAGTTAGAGTCTGTAAGTAAATTATAAGTTTGCAAATGTAGCCCAAGGAGAAAATGGACGACTCTAGCAAGGCTTGAGAGAGCAGAAGGAGAAATAGTCCCTGAGGTCTACAGCAGAACTGATTGGCTCCTCAATCAGTCAGCTCCACCAATCCCTGCTGAGGCCTCCCTTTTTAAGCCAAGACTTCCTGGCAGAAGGCGCGGCTGATCTGATTTGTTTGTGCAGACAGCTTGCCACTTTGTTGGGTGTAGACTTGCTAGTAGCTGTGCCTTTGTGTGAGCTTGTTTGTAAACCTTAATAGCTTTTCTAGCTTTTGTCCCCGTGGGTTTTTCTGATGAATCGCCACTAGAGATTTTTAGTTTGTTTTTTGTCTAACCTTGGTTAATTTGGACTTAAAGTCAATTTTGTTTGGTTAAGTTCTTTTGTTTATCACTCTGAATGTTTTGTGGATTTTGTTTTATATTAGTACTTTTGGTTGCATTCCCCTAACTTTTGATTGTAGTTGTTTTGTTTCCATTAATTTTTGTCATTACCAACACAATAAATACCAAACTGACACAACCTGTAACATCTAGGTTGTTTAAATGTTGCTTCCCCTTCCCCTGGCTGAGCTGGGTCGTAACAGGTTTATTTTGTTGTTACACACGAGTCCGTCCTGATTCAGTTTCATATTTCTCGATTAAAATCTTAGTTGAACCCTTCGTTGTAGAAAATGGTCAGTTTCTCACCATTCATCTACAACTCAGGACAGGGCCAGACAATTTGAAAACAGGCTGATTTTGGTGCACCCCTTTTGTAAATGCCCTCCCCGAACCCGTCCTTTCTAAATTGACAGAGTGTTCCAATAGATAGAAAGGAAAAATCTTAAAGAGTTTTGTCTAAGTGCCTAATGAGCCGCAGTGCAGTTTTACGTCCAAGCCGAGCTGAAGCTGCTTCTTTTTGTCTTCAAAGCAAACAAGCCTTGTAGTCTTTGAGGCCTGTCCAGTTCAACTGCTCCCCTGTCCACCTCCCTTCCTCCTCTCCCTCTTTCAGACTGTCTTCTCCCCCTGGCTGTAAAACAACGTGCAGCTGTGGGAATCCTTCAGGCTGAATGAGAAGAATCAGCCCATTTGGTTGACTTTCCTGGCCGGGGTTTTAAGTGGACTTTGCCAGTGCCTAATATGCAATCCGGAGCAGTTCCTGGGCACCGGCCATTTACATTCAACAACACAATGGGGAGTGTCCTGGAGCCCCATAATGTCTGAGTGCCAAAAAGCTGTAAGGATCAACAAGTTTCTGCTCTGAAAATTTTAAATGCTACCACTTTACCTTGGTCAGTCTGACAACTTTAGGCGACTTGAATACATTTTACATCAAACAGCAGTGTAGATTTTTCAATAATTTCATTGATTCAGTAAGATAAATCCCATTTTCTCCTTTCTTGACTTGTTTTATTCAGGATAGTTTATTTATTATCACAAAATCTCTCAAAGAATAGTTTCTTTATTGTAAACAATTGAAGGATTTTTTTTTGCATACTTTCAGATTCAGACTCAAGTTGCACCAAATTCACACACACCCAGACTCAAGACATGAATTCATAGTTTGAGATTTACAATGTACGCGAATATATACAATCTTGATCTCATTTCAACAAAAGTGAAAGGAAGTGTGTCAGCTGGGGCACTAACTCAGGACTGGTTAAAAAATGTTCACACGTTGTTAAATCTGCACAGGTGTGCAGGCCTCTGGATGATCATAACCGTTCTGGTGATAAATTTAAATTATGTCTTTTGAAACAGGAATTTTAAAATACTTTCATTTCTTTTTTGATTAGCTGTGATTTAAAATCTAAAAGAGTCAAACTTGATCTGGATTATTGTACACTGATTTAAAATCCAAAACAAATTTTATTCTTTTTTTTTTTTTTACTTTGAAACAGACAAATTTCAGTGCTTTCTTTAGACAACATCATATCAAGACAAGCATTTACACCGGAGCTAAACAAGATGAGCAGACATGAGCAGACATGAGCGTAAATAGACAATTAAATGATCATGTGTTAATTCAAACCAAATGGCAGCACTAGTTTTCCTTGATCTTAACCGGTGGAGAAAAGGACTTGTGACCATCTCTAATGCAGGACCAGATGGTTCAGCAACAATTAAGTTCTGTGTTTCTTATTAAACTGTTATTTGTTGTTACTTTCCTGCCAGTCATTGTGTGTCCTCAAGCCCCAAAAACAAACACAACACATTTTTTGGTTTCAAGTTTTGGTAACAGTCTAATATTATTATCATGCTTTCTAAAACAACACAATGCACTCATTGTGTCTACTTCCAGAGAGCTTTAGTAAAGCCACATCATTCTCAGTGGCAGCCCATGTGACTGTGCCGACCCAGGGGAGCACTCCCTTTGCCGCTGTGTTGTGTGACACATGAATATGGAAACACTTTTGGTGCTCGTTAAATACTCTTGGGTTTGCTTTTTTTCTTCTTCTTCTTCTTTTTCTTGCCTGTTACTCTTGTATGTTCTGCAAAGGCTTGTAAAAGTCAATGGCTTTCCCAGAAATGCAAGTTTACAGTCCCTTCAACCCAACCGACTTACATTTACCAAAAATCCCAAGCTGACAGCCCCCACCTTCAGACCATCATCATTGCCAGAACTGCAAGCCAAAACTGCTGCCAAAGTACACCCAGGCAATCTATCTTTCTGTTCATTGAAACTTTTAATTCAGTGTTTTACTCCGGTGGAGCTCTCTGACTCGGTGGATTTGAGTTATAATGTTAATTTGTAACTTTTAGAATCCTTATAAAGAACTACAAGTGCGTCATCAGCCATCCAGGCACAGTTTTGCTGCTGTCTGATTGGAGACAGCAGCAAGGATGCAAGGTGTCTTTTACAAGATTGGTTTTTGTCCCACTTTGAGGCTTGAGATCATTAAACAAATGTAAATGAATACCAAATGTAGTTTTCGAATTATCACTTTATAAACTTTGGTGTTATGCCACAAACTGAAGGCATTCTTCTTCAGGATCTTCAAATAAAAGCTGAATTTGTGGTTCTATCTGTGAAAGCACTACAGACAACAGATGCTGTCCCATCACACAACCACCGCCGTGTCCTACTGGGGTTTCATATTGTTTTTTCCTGAAATGTTGTGGTAGATTCTACAGCACACACACCTTCCAAAGGGACAAACACAAAAACTTTTGTGTTTCACAAAAGTCTTCCTAAAACATATTTAGGATCATCCAGATTTTTTTAGTGGGGGCAATGTGTGAAAAGTCTTTGTTTTGGTTTTGCTTGTGACTTCTCGGGTGAGTCTTTGATGCGTTCTTGAAGTAGTTTTATTAGGTCAACGAGTTTTCAAAATGTTTACCACTGTTCTTGTTTCCTCATGCTTTCTCATTGGCTTTATTTGCGTCACATCCTGAATTTCTTCAAATCAAGGAATGTCATGTTGATTTTTGAGATTTTTTTTTTGTCCTTTTTCATGTAGTCAGGCATTTTAGTTTTTAAGAGATGTCTTACTTTCACATGGCCTGGCAGTCCAGAGCTCTAAAATCTAGAAGGGTAAAGTCTACCGTATGAATAAAGATACAGTTGGAAGAGAGATAGCAGGAGAAAAGTTTAAAAGATAAATGTGCAGCAGTGGAGACAGACATGTGGGTGGGATCATGCTAGTACAGTACTGAAGCTTCCACTGTGGGCAACTGTTTTGCTGCGTGACTCATTTAGGGGATAAGTGAATAATTGAAATACCAATGAAAAGTGTCAAGTTCTCCATTTTTGCATATGCGAAAAACAAACCCAGAGTGACGTCAACAGTGACATATCATCCGTCTGGCTTCTAAGAAATGTGTCTAATTAAGCAAATATCACTCTGCCTGTTGAAAACGTTTTGGAAATTACATCTTTCACCTGATTTTGATTACGGCGGGTGCCTGAAATGCCTGGAGCAAGAGGCCATTTTCAGAAAGTCCTTAAACACAGGATATGAGTTTGACTTACTCGACAAGCCTGTGAATCAAAAGCTTCCATCGCATGGCTTTCAAGTGAGTTTAACATTAGCCTCTGCTCACATACGATTTTGTTTTTAATAAATGAGGGTCGAATACTTTGACACAAACGGAGGTCGAAGAGCTTCGAAACAATGATGTCGGAACCGATTTTTTGTGTTTTCTTGTGTCCGAGAGGCAGCACGGCATTGAGTTGGTATATTTTTAAAGTATTCAGGCCTGATTTATATCCACTGAGGTAATATCGAGGTTGGCGCCCTTGATGTATTTTTGCTTCTACGAGACGCCTTAAGCTGGATAAGAGGCCTTAAGGCTCACAGTTCAACAGCATGATGGATGAAAGTGTTCTTTCTTGTTTATGCAACATGACACAAAACATCTGTTGGCCTCTGGAGAGCTTAGATGATGCTGTAACAGCTTTCTCCACTCCCTATTAGACTGTGAGAGAAATAACCAGAGTTTGTCATAAGCAGAAGTTCTACCGGATTCAGTCAGCGTTATTTGTACTCGGTGAATTTTCAATACACGTCTTTAAAAGTATCAATCAGATGATCTAAACCTGTTTAATTTTTTTTGAGTGATGCTATATAAAGATGCAGAAAATCCCACAAAACTCTGGGGTTTTTGGAAACAATGACTTTTGGTTTATTTTTATGATAACAGTAATTTCAGATTTGGATATGTTACTGCAGATATATCTAAAGCAGAGAAAGAGCATCGTTTGGTGAACGAGGAAACCACGCATTTGATTTTTGTGGGATTAATTCAAACCTTTGCCTTCTTTCGGTCCTTTGCAGAAGCTCCTACCTGGGAGGTCAAAGATAGAGTATGGTAAAATGGCAACTGAACTGAATTCATATCGGGCTTTGCTACCTATACTGGCCAATCAAAAGGTTTTTACTTTCATAGCTAAATGTTGGAAATACTTATAACAACGTAGAATCCTGTCAACATTTGGAGTCAAACTCACAATCTTCCAATTCCAAGAAGATTGTGGGTACAGGGGCGACTACAGGTAGTATAGATTTTGTTACAGCAACAGTTTTTCTCACTTTATTATTTTTTATTGCTTAAACAATCTTACTCAGCTGTGAGTGAAAGCAAAACCAGCAACCCCCGGGTGAGAACAAATGATTAATAACTACAAAAAGGTGTTAAAACCTGTGGGTACAGCCTGAGGAAACAAAAATCAGCCTGAACGTTTATGACAGTAGCCAATTCCTGGAGGAATCCAACATTAGTTTAGTTCATTTTGCTTTGATTACACAAAAAGACAATGTTGGGAGTTTACTCAGGCAATCTTAAAGGCAAGTCAGAAAAATAACGTCCAAGATAGTTCATATATAACTTCTGCACCTTCATTTTCAAATCACTCAGGACATGGAAGTGGTGCTGTTTGTTGTTGGTACTCTTTTAGTGACTATATGAAAATATGCATTTTCACTAGGGCACAGTAGCCACATTAATGTAAATAAGCGAGTACTAAAACATATTTATTTGGGAATAACTGTTGCTGCCAACATCTAAGAGTAACCAGGCTAGTGATAAACTGCACTAGTAGCTGAGTTTCTGGTGGTGGGCCATGGACATTGTCAATATGGCTGCTAAAATAACCCACTGGAAATGTAAGGGTACACCTAGCATTCTTTGACAGTTCCTTATCCGACAATCTGCTGCAAATATGAAGTGAGTAGTGAACAAATGTCAACAGCTTTTCCAGTTTTTATAACCAAAGGAGGCTCCAATATGTATAAGTTGTCGACTTCAGGATTCTAGTTTTCTTTAAGGATTCCCAACATTCAGTAATTAAAATACAGACCCTGTCTAATCAAATTTTCAAATCATTAGCGGAATTAATCATAAAATAAGTTGGGATTCCATGTTGTTAGAACCACCCAGAAGATGATTAGACAGAAGGTCTGCATAGCGTTGCATGAGATGAAGTAATGGCGTTATCAGCTCATTGCTGTGGCATCCGTCCGTCCATCCATCCATCCATCCATTTTCTATCGCTTATCTGGGGTCGGGTCGCGGGGGTAGCAGCTTAAGAAGTGGCTGGGGAGGCTTCCCTCTCCCCACCTCTTGTTCCAGCTCCTCCGGGGGAATCCCAAGGCGTTCCCAGGCCAGCTGAGAAACATAGTCCCTCCAGCGTGTCCTGGGTCTTCCCCGGGGTCTCCTCCCGGTGGGACGTGCCTGGAACATTTCACCAGGGAGGCGTCCAGGAGGCATCCTGACCAGATGCCCGAGCCTTTGAGTAGCATTTATTTAAATGTTGCAGTGATGTATGCCACTGACAATGTATATGATTTTCCAGTTTCTATTTTTAAAGTTAAAAAACACTTACTTATGCTAATGCATCAGATTCATAGAGAGGCAATGCTGGTGTGCTATTTTCTAGACGTCATAGCTGTACATGGCTAAAACAGAAATCCCTTTAATGTCTCAACTTTACTGTTTGAAGGATCAAAGTTGAAGCAATTCCAAGGATACTCAAAATGTCCGACTGGCCATAAATGAGATAAGGTTATGACCAGTGATGGATGGATTTGCTATCTTCTAGACTCATCTTTGAGTTGTGGCTTAACCTTATACTCGTTATCCATAACACAGCTTTTGTTGGCAGTTAAAAATGAAGAACATTTGTCCATTTCACAATTATGTAATGCAGAATGTTTTAGTACTTTAAGACAAAGTTGAAAACCCCAGTTGCTAGCCTTGACAGGCTAATGACTAGCTAAGTAAAAAAAGAGCCCCCAGTTAATCAGACTATTTTTATTTCTCTATTGGTACCACTATAGTGATGTGTTTGATTTTGTTAGCTACTGGTTTCAATAGGGTTTCAAAGCTTTACCAACGCAGACAAGATTTCAAGGAAGAAATACTCTCAGGTCAAATTTCAGCTTATGTGTGACGTTGCCGTCATTAGGAGTAAAACTTTCAACAACAGAGTGACCTGGATTTATTTCCTGACTTCCAGCTAATGTTTTGGCAAAGACATACTTCGCTAAATACCAAAACACTTCCAAGGAGTAAGTATGCACAGCTGCCATTCAGTATAATCAAATCACCTTCAGCCGTTGACAATAGCTAGCATGTGTTCTGACAATTAGAGGAAGGAGTATCCAGATGTGGGGGAATGGTTTGAAATCTATAACTCATCAGGAGAAAACAGGTTTATTGTCCTATTGTGAAACCCCACCCATTAATCCCTCGATTATTGTACATCATGGGAAAATTATTCCTAGCCAAATGTTAACGCAGAGTTTCCCAAACTGTGGGGCGCGCACCTAAGGGGGGGCACTGTGCTATTGCAGGGGGGTCGCGGATGGATGAATGAAAACAATAAATAAAAATTGACGATTAACACTGTGTATACTGGGGGGATGAGGGGGCCGGTAGAAGAGTACAACAGGGAGTCTCTAGGAATCTCTCTAACGCCACTCCCTCCCACCCCCCAGACACACATCGTATAACAGGGGGCGTAAAACAGGGAGTCTCTCTTATATCACTCCCACCACCGCCGGGCACACACATCGTTTAAATCAGAAGACCAAAGTCTAACTTCTAAATCTTCTAAAGTGAAACCACTGTGGGGGGGAACAGGAGAAAAAGTTTGGGAACCATTGTGTTAACGTGACGTCAACGTTCTGCTATGAACTCCGGATGAGGGCTTTATTTTCAAGTATACCGAGCAGGAGGGAGGGGAATGTTTGGCAGTCATCGTGTGGATAGAGCTGCTTTTACCGTATCAACGGCTTCAGCGCAGCCAGATCACGCAACAAAAACTCTCTCAGCATTTACTGCGGGTTCTGGTGACAGTGAGGTTTCACTCTGTGTCAGTTAAGACAAATAAATAAGCATGTATGGAAAAATCTGCCAAAACAGTGTGCACTCTGACATGCTGAAATCATTATACAGTCAAGTAACGTACCATAAACGTCAGCGCACGAGGCAGTGATGGAGTGTGTTTGTTCTTGTGCGGGCTGATTATGTTTTAAAACCGGGCTCCATCTGCGAAGAAGCTGTGGACTGTTTCTGTAAAACTTCTGTCTCTGTCTGAAGGCCAGAGATGGCCTTCCTTCCAGGGTTGCTGTTTGGGAAAGTATGGAAAAGTGGGAAAAGCGTGGAGTTGGACTGGAATATATTTTCAGGCTGAATAAGTTCTGTAAAATATTTGTATTTTCCCTATTGTAGGAAGGGAAAAATCCTTCTGTCCTTTATTTCCTTCCTTCCCCCCTTCATTGTTTCCTTCCCTCCTTCCATCTTTCCTTCTTTCCTTCCTTCTTTCCTCCACTGTAGACATATCTGCCCTAAAGTCAATGTGAATGTTTCAATGTTTTATTCCAACTTGTCATTATGGTCAGAGAATCCCGGAAAATCAGGCAAAGTATAAAATTCTTTGCTGAATACTACATAAGAACCATCTATGGATAATTAAACACAATTTGCCTCCTTTTGTTTTCTACCCGTAAACCTTGTATATTTAGCTGTTCTAATTAAACATGAGACTGAAATCCGCCCCCCCAAACAGACTTATGCTTGCATAAAGTTTACCTTCCTGATTGCTGCAGGGCACAGTATCGAAACTGCAAAAACAACAAGACAGAAACAAAGACAGCTGAAGAAAGACAGAGAAAGCAGAAGGGAGGGAAGCAAAGACAGGCCTCAAAGCAGTGGGGAGAAAGTGCCGAGTCATGCTGCAGGAATGTTTAAGGGGTGGGGGGATATGAGGAGAGGGAGGCGATTGCTGGCTTGAATGCCCCATTTTTCACAGCCATAATCAGAGCCAGCTGTCAGTGAGAGGGCCCAAGAGATGAAGGAAAGGAAGGGGAGGTGGGAGGCAGCGAGGATGGAGGAATGAATAGGAGTGCAGTGAGGAGGGAGGGCTGGATTTTGCGAGGAGCCCAAACAGAGAGATAATGGGGAAAGAATAAGATCTGCGTATGCAAATGTGCCAATGCTGGTGGGTGGGGACAGGGTACTTGCTGCTTGCTGACACATAAAAGTTAAAAGGTGGCAGTGAGCGGCGGCCTTGACTCGGCTCTACTGTCTGAGGCAGGTTAATGAAGAACAGGCAGCTGGGTGGAGCTTCCTCTCTTCCTGACGCTCCTGGGACATTGGCAGTAAATAATGACAAAGCAAGCACAAGCCCTTAGACACTCCAGATTGTTTGTTTGAAGCATTTAAATCCCCTGAGCACACCTACGGAGCACATAAAAACAGAATCACACATAGGAGAAAATTTATTAGAGAATAATGACAGATCAGGTCCAGATCCTTTCACACACAGGGCGCCTCGCAAAACCCTGAACCCGCAGACATTAATGTGTTCTTTGGGATATGGTTTTTTGCGAAAACAGCAGCTCGGTCATAATGAGCAGAGAGTGGCACATGAATTTTCAAGTCTTGCCACATATTGACAGATAAATTTAGGTTTGGACTGTGACTAATGTGACTGCATTGCTGAAACGACTAAGCACAAGATGTGGCGTCATAAGTGTTACTTTTATGCAGGTTTTGAAATCTATTTTAAAAAATATTGTAGTGTTTACTCCCTCTGTGTTTATATTTAACTGTGCTTACGTTTGTGAAAAATGAACACACGTCAATGGCTTTCCTTCTTGTTTGGCTAAGGGTGCACTTAACGACACGTTGCCTACAAAGTGGCGTACGAACTTCGCATTTCAGAGTAACGATGGATGACAAATAGTTTATCTTTATCAGTTTTCTCATAAAGTCTCACAGCTTTTCTATCCTTTCTCAAGAAAATCAGCTCCTCATCAGCATGATGCTGCCACTACCAGGTTGTGTTTGAGCTGGAGTCAACAGTACTCACCTTTGTTCTCCTCAGATCAGATAACCTTCTTCCACTGGTTTGTCTCCTTCATGGCTTCTGGCAATTTGCAATAAGTTTCTTCATTAAGGCTAGATTTGCAGAGAGCATGATAACTAATTATTTATACTGTCAACAAATTATCCTATACACACAACTTTGCACATGGGTTAAAAACCCAGTTACTGATTCACAGTAACTGGAACATGGATCAATATATTTGATGATTTGCTGCTTGAGGATTTTGATGATGATGGCATTTGACAAATGTATTATCACTTGTTTCATAATTGGCTATTGTATTGTTTTTATGGTGTAAAGCACTTTGATCTGTGCTGTTGCTGAAATGTGCAGTAGATGTAAACTTGACTAGAAGGCTGTTTGCTTTTATTCTGTGAACCATCTGTTTATCATCTTCTGTCCTGTTATGTCAAAAGTTGTAGGTCAAATTCATAAACTATATAGTCACACCCTGTCTGAAGATCCAGAAAGGGACACACACACACACACTAAACAAAGGCCCCTATGACAGCGGGTAACGATAGCAGTTTCACTCGTAAACTGCCATCAGCTTGAAAGCAACAATAAAATTGTGGTGAATTATTTACAGAGTATTCCTGAAGTTAGTTAAAGGGGTAGTTCAGGATTTTCAAAGTGGAGTTAATATCTTGCAAATTGTAGATAACATTCATTTAGTATAAACCCAGATTAGCAAATGATTCATTTGAGAGAGGATAAGTCCAAAGCTGAGGTCTACTGTCTATTCTTTTCTTTAAAGTCAGGTGAATGCTATTTTATCAACCTTTTAAGTGCTTCATTACATAGAAGTAACATGTAAAGTCCCCTTCTGTATCCCCCTTACAGGGTTTTAAGTGAGCGTTATTGTATCTGCTACTCACGGCCCAAAACATTTTTCATAGTATGTTCTTAGCACATGTTTCACACAGGAAGATCACATGTAACACAACGTTTCCTGCCTCAATTTCCTATGTAATCAGCTACTTTCTACAGTCCAATACAAGTGTAATGACATTTTACTTGTTCATAAAGTATCATCGATGTTTTTGAATTAGTTTAAGAAAATACCCATTCAATGTTCACTTTAACGGCTATGTTTATGCTTTTCACACATCTATATTTTTCTATATTACATTATAGTATGTAGTATGTTTTTGACACAGCAAGATCAATGGTGGTGAACCGGAGGTTTAAAAATTACCCGGAAATTGCGTGCGCACCACTGTGAACATTTTGAGATTGGAGTTGTTTAAGCGAAGTGTCGGGGGGGCGCGAGAAGCAGGACTTTATAATAGTCTTTATTCACGTTTAACATGCTTAATAAGCCTCCGGTCACTAGGTGGCAGCAGTGTTCAAATTAATCAACAGGCTGCCTGTTTAAGCTAGTAGAAGTAGCGACACAGGGGTGTTGTAAACAAAGGAGAGGGTGAAAAACGGAGCGAAGGATACAAACACGGATGTTTTGAAATATATCTACTGTCATGGAGGAGAGATGGAGTTTGACAGTGAAGAGAAAAGCGGCAGCACAGGTCAGTAAAGCAAGTATGACGGAGTTTTATGACCAGGCTAAGAGATTTTTATGTTCAAATACAAGAATACAGTTATAATACCACGAGAACCAAGTCATATTAGCAGAATAGTTTAAATATTGGGAGAATAAAGACACAATATTGCCAGAAGAAAGTCATTAAATTAAAAAACTTCGATAGAGTGACACGTAACGTGACCCGCTCAGCAGGTCTGGTTCTTTCTGTTTAATATAAAGTTGCTTAAACAATCGTTTGGGGCTGAAAATTAGCTTCTGATGTGCTAAAACATTTAGTATTTACTCATTTGTTAATCCAGTACCAACCATAACCTTACAAGATTCTCAGTATTCCGCAATTTAGCGCACTGTGATGAAAAGTTACCATATAATTTATTTTTTCTCGACCAACTTTACTCGTATTTAAAACACAAATAAAAAAACTCAGAGCCTGGCCCTTTTACTCCAAAATAAACAAGTAACTGTAGCTCTCAGAAAAAGGCCAGGAAATAGATTAAACCTATCTTTTTATTGTAAATGGAAATGTTCTACACTTTTCATCTCTTCTCATTTGACAAGCTGAAAGATAAGCAATATTGCTTATCAAATTTTTCCACAATACATTTTTTCTTATGAAAAACTAAACTGAAGGAGCTGACCAGTAACCAGGGCTTACCGTTGTAAAAGGTTTTACTATATTAACTCTAAAAATTCACATCCCATTGAATCAATTGCACTTTTTCTCTTTCAAACTGATTAGTTTTGATTAAATGTTACTGATTCACTCAAACAGAATTTTTAAATTATTTTGAGACTTAGAACAATAAAACAGGGATTTTGATAATAAGTTCATACAATGCTGGAGCCAGTGGTTTGTACAGATAAATTATTAAATATGAACATATTCGCAATAGTATTTAAATTCTGGGGAGGGAAGGGTAAAAAAGATTATGATCTGTAGGGGCAGGCATGACAGAAAAAATTGAGAAACACTGCTTTAAGCCAATCCATCCTGTACATGTAACTAAATAAACTAGTTCTGATCTCGGTAGATCAGAACTTCCCACAGGAAGATCATTTGTGGTGCATTATCTCCGCAACCTTCTGTGTAATTACCATCCAAAGCAAGTGTGATGACGGTTAAAATGATCATAAAATAGCATGATTTGCATAAACCACTGTGATATTTGTGAGTCTGGAGTTGATGGTAGCAGTCCACTTTGGTCTAGGGAACCAGACAGATAGCTGCAGCTGTTAGCTTGTCCAGCAGTATAGATTTATACTAATTGAAGACCTCTAAGAGATTTATATGCAGGAGATACAGTAACTACAAAAACAGTCAAACATTCTGAACTGTCCTTTAAGGTATTAGGGAGAAATATTTTTTTATAGCCTATATCTTAGTTTCTACTCCCTTAAACTATGTACTGTGACATGCCACATGCTTTATATGACCCTGGGCAGAGTTTGGTGGAAAAAGGCTCTAGTGGGAACAATTTGGCTTGTTGATTTTTGGGTGATTCATGGCTGTAAAAGAGGTGACCTCCTCAAAGTTAGACTTTTCACGTCAGACCAACATGTGTCCGACATGGGAGAGCACCCTCGAGACTTCCAAGAAATAGAGTCACTACCTAATGAACTTTGCAGCCACCACACTGATCTCTTTCTTTCCTAAGTGGGTTAGAGTAAATTACCTTGCCTGTTGCATAAGACTGGACTTGGATTCTGAGGCAGAGTTGCTTCCCTTTCATGGAGAGGCCTCCACACCTGTTTTTGTTTTAAGAATATATCCCTTTTGTATACGATGAGCTCAGACTGATGAACAATGGAAAACACATGCAACCGTAAAATGCTAGAGACATAGATCTTTGTTTTTGACAAGCTATTTTAGTTGTGCGCAGAACTCCCCTTTCTGCCCACTTCCTGCTCTCATGTTTTGATGTAATGTGCAGTGGCGGAGAAACAAGACACAGAACTCTTGTGTGCCCAGAGACGCTTGAGAATGTCCTCAAACCCAGAGATGATTGTGAAACTGTGAGCTGTTAAAACCCCCGCAGTGAGGTGATGGCCATATTCGTTTGCAAATGTTTTGGGAAAATCTCAAAACCCCTCGGTCAAGGGATTTAAAGAGTCAACCTGTGCACGTGCCAAATGTAGGATGTGCAACCGTTCGGCTCTGCTTGTTCTCTGTCAGCTTGTTTCCGTGCCAGGGAGTTGTTTATCAGCATAAGCAAACGGCCTGTTGCCTGTTTGAGTTGCAGCCAAGTCCAAAGAGGAGTGGGTTCAAAGTCTGGACTTCAGACTGCGACAGTGTGTCAACTCTGCCTTCATGTGGCCCTGCGAGTCTACTATCTAGAACTAGGGTGGCATGTTAACCCTCCACATACCGTCTATTATGAGAAAGTGCCACATCTCAAATGAGTCATTATTGTGTCGCTACGAAACAAGGTGAGACCACGTCTGGGTGAGATACGCTCTAAAAAAAAACTTCCTCATGATCCAGAGCTAAATGTCACTTTGTTGACAAAGTCGACCACTTGAGCAAATGCTAGCATTCAGATACTTATCTCCTGGTTTCCTTTTTAGCATTTCTTGTTTGCCAATAGCCCTAACACAGAACAAAAATACGCTCAGCCTACATGCATCCTCTTGTTGCACATTTTAATCTCTGCTTTCTTCCTCCTTCTATAGATATTCAGAGACGGCTAGTCTTATCAGACGATTGAGGCCAAAGCGTGCATCTATCTGCAGAGTGAATTGTCTTAGGTACTTTCCAGGGCACTTTCTCCTTTTTGGCAGTCTGCTGCCATGTTTACTGAGCCGCTAAACCTTGGCCACACCACAGGCAGGCTGTGACTCACACCGTGAACCCTGCAGTCGCAAGTTCAGGGTTCAGTTTACAAACAGCATTGCTCAATGTGTCCTCTCTGGCCATGGTCAAGCGTACTGGGACGCATCTCACCCTGCAGGATATAAATGTGTGTATTCCTTTTCTCTGCCCACCTTGTGTAAAGTCGCTTACCCCAGAGTAAGCGACAGAGTAAGAGAGTACCCCAGAATTTGTATTCTGGGGTACTCTCTTAACACGAGTCATGCTCTTAGGGTTTACGTCAGGGTTAAGAGTTCCTCTACTGGTGTCTGAATGGTTGATAATGAAGCACGTTGGGATATTATTACAGGTATGAGTCAGTCGATTTGTTGACAGATCTGATTAAACTTGGGTAACAAGGTTTTTTTCCAGAACTGTCTGCCTTCACAATCAAAGTTGCCGCAGGTCACTGCAGGACAATAACTTGACTGTCGCTATCAAGTTATAGCTGAAGCTCGGTATGGTTTCGGAGAATTGCCTGGACAAAATCAGCATTGCATTCTGACAGTCTTGTTTTATTTGAGAAATATAAATGACATTCACGTCAAATTTCCCAGTTGAGAGATGGGAAGGAGAACTAAATGAGAGTTAAAATACAAAAACTGAGCATTTGATGTCTTTTAGATCTCACTCCGTGTTTTCTTCTGTGAGCATAACACACGCATTCCTCGCCGTCAGTGTCATGCTGCTGTGGCTCAGTCTGCAACAGGAACTTATGTCACTTCCCTTCTTATCTTCTTGATGTGGAAAAAGGAAGCCCCCTTACTTTCCCCAGACGCAGTTGTTATAGGCCCCAAAAAAAAACTGTGCTGAAGCTATTTCAGAATCGAAACAACCTATTTATTCCTCACTTAACGTTAACATCTGCCGCCAGATGTTAACGTTTACTTAATTTCCTGACTTGTATCTGTGACGTACGGTGCATGTGTGCCAAAACTGAGCTCTGGGTGTCCTGTGGGCTTGCAGCACCTGTATGCAAACCGTACCAAACCGGATGCTGGAGGTTGATCTGTGTGTGTCTCCTATTTTGCAGGCATCCTTCACACCCACAAGGTTTTTCTAGGCCTTTAACTGTATGAATAAAAACTTAGCTGCAGACAGTACGGAACATGAGGAGGAGGCGAGCAGTGCTCCATACTTTGATGCTTCTGTGAACCTCTGAGGCGTCTTTTCGCCCATTTAACCCATTCATGCCCACACAAGAAGAAGTCAGCGATGCTAAAGGCTGAAAACAACAACAGCAACCTCCCCCATTGGGAAAACACCCTCTTTCATTCACTAAAGTTATTACAGTTTCCATGATGTCCTTGTATTTTTATTTGGACTGATGAGCTCGTTATTAAATTAGGAGGACATCTTGTTGTAGAAATTTGTCCTGCGGCCGATGGAAACCATTTTTTTATGAAGCCAGTGCACTATAAACAAATGCAAGCTGACAATCCAGGGATAGTGGCGTCTATCAACAGTGTTTCAAAGAAGAATAACCAACTATTTGAGTTGCTACACCTTTCACTAATCCACCTTTATTATGTGTTGGCAGACTGATGTGGAACAGACCGTGTTGGCTCGCTCACTCACACGCAAGTGGCGGATTTGTTGATCTTTGACGCGAAAACATGCAAGTTTTGATAATTCAGGAATTAACATTGGTTCCATTTGAAATGTTTCCGTCATTCCACCAGCTCCCCCTAAAAATGTCCCACTAGTCATAATGTCAAGTGTCCCTTAGGGGGTGCAGCAACACCTTGAGGACTAATAGTGGGTAATAAGTAGTTGGAGAATTTGTTAGTGAGAACTGACACAAGTCAGTAAATCTTTCTTACTGTTGAAGTTGAGCAAACAAATATTTGGGTGCTCTTGATGTTGGGTTCAAGTTCAAGTGAACGCCATGTCATGAGTTCTTTCTCGACTTTCACCGGGGAGCTACGCGAATCTGGTACACTGGGTTGTCGAACATGCTACAAATATTTCTGACGGAAACTAATGTTGTGTAGAAAGGAAGACAAATAGTTTTCAATTCAACCACAGTTCAACCCTCTGATTTATTTGAGGTTTCAGTAGTTTTCGGTGGCTGCATCCTGTCTGAAGTAGGAGTCATAATCAAGAGGTTAGCTTGACTTCTGTACTACGTTGCTGTTGAGTTGGACACAAGTCCCAGCAGGACAACGGAATGATTATTAATTTGCCGCGCTCACAAGGAACATGGAACAGGAACGACAGGATCTGGAGCAAGACGACAGTAAACAATAAACGGGTGAGGCACAGAGGAGAAGCAAACTGGTTGGTAATGGAAGTGGAAGCAACTGACAGGGCAGGAAGGAAAATGACTGGCTCATCGTTGCGGTGGAGGTGATTAGTGACATGAAAGCCATGTGGAAATAATCAGCAGATCGCAATGCAGCTGGGCTGGAACCTGACCCAAGGAGCCGAGGGAATGGTATAAAACAATAAAACAACAACCTAAACAATTACACAGAACACAAGTGAGAACAAACACTCTCAAAAACAGAAGAGTCAGCGATAAATGGAACACTGTGGGATCATACGAACAGAAAATGCAAGGACCCTCAGATCCATCAGCACTTTCCGCTGATGATTCAGACTAAAATCGCTCGGACTGCTGCTTTGTCTGCCACATAAAAGAGCCAAACACACAGCGCTGGGCCCATTATTGGCACCATTGGTAAAGATGTTTCTCTCTTCTCTTCAGCTCACCACACATATTCTCTGCGAAATATGAATCTTGTGACTGAGGAGACCATGGGAGAAGATTGAGTTAGTGACTGATTTGATGTGTCAGGAGTCATTTTCCCATTGAAAACACAGATAAAGATACATATTTTTGCCATCCTGTAGATTCCACCAGGTCTTTATTTTAATTGTCCAGGTGGATCCCAGGAGAGTGTCCAGTGGAATTAGAGAAAAAACAAGCCCACAGATCCCACCACCATGCTTAATAATAGGGTATGAGGTGCTTGTCCATATGTTCATCTTTTCTTTTTTTTTTTAAATGAATAAATTCCTGAGCCACCTGGATTGTTGGCAGCAGAAAAGCCAAAACTTTAGTTTTGCCTAACCAAAGCACACCATTCCAGTTAAAGTCTCAGGAGTTGTTTAGCAAACTTTGCATGTTTACATTTTTGACGGTAGGAAAATGGTCTTTTTCCAGGCAATAAACTTGCCTTGCACTGTAATTAGCCTGACCTGGAACATGATTAAATGCATTTAATCATCTCTAACAATAGAGCCTTAATTGCCCTTTTTGCCACTTTGTTTGCAACAATAATAAAATTCTCAACTTTTCCCAAGCTTAAGAAAATCTTTCTCTCAGTTATTGCTGCATAATTCACATACAAACAAATGGTTTTTTGTTGTTGTTGTTGCTTACAACACACAGGAGGCCTGATTGGGGTCCAGAAATTCGACCGAGTTGGTTTTAGTGATGCATGCCACCGCTGCTGCTATTGCAATACGGCAGATCTCACAGATTGTTTTTCGAAGCAGATTCCAATCTCTTGCAACACGGTGATCTCCAAATCCAGATTTTACTAAACAAGGCTGTATTTGCATTAATTATTACTTCTTTTACATTTAGGCTGCACCTAAATCGTCTCACTCATAGACAGATCCCAACTCTGTGTCTTGGCCTCTATTTTTATAAATTTTTTTTCTGAGCAGGTGATTATGTCCTGGGAAAGTACATTTAAATGGAAGTGGATTACTTCCTCTTTAACCCTGCTAATGGCATGAACAAAAGTCCAAAGCAGCCGGTGGTTAGAAAAACAAGTAACTCTGCTAAAGGTCATTTGACCTCGGCAGAGTTGAGGGGGGCGGTGCAACGCGAAGACCGGAAAAAAAAAGAAGAAAAAAAGCTCTATTCTACTAAAACGCAATTGTCATGAAAGTAATGTCCCCAAATTATAGCGAGGGGCCCGGATAATTTCCTGTAGTGATGCTTATGCGCCGCTATTTCTACTTTTGCTCTGTTTATTTTTTCAAGGAAGGGGAGGGTGATGGGAGGACGGGGGAGTGTGGACACATTATCCTCCCAGAAAAAAGTGATTTATTTATGAATTCCAGCGCACAACCTCCCCTCCTGAGAGCCGGCCCAGCCTGCCAGAAGTCATTGGCTGATGTTTACAGTACTGGATTGGCTAATTCCCATGGTGCAGTGTGCCTGCAGTGCTATCTTATTTATACAAGGCCTGATATGGGAGAACAGAGGGGTTTATTTTCGGATATTCCCCATAGATGGATCTGATTTCTCCAACTGGAGCCGTTTCCTCCATACGTGCTGCGCTTCAGGTTCCAGCCGGTGGGCTGTGCATCTGTGGACAGTCGTGTTTTAGGAGGGCCGCGTTGCTCTGGCAAAGGAAGCACCGTCTCTGCGTCGGCGCACAGGACCCATTGTCTCAATGGGCCGAGTTCAGAGTCTGTGAATCTGTGTTACATAATGAGCAGTAATTAACAGTGAAGCACGATAAGGTTTGACTCAAAAAAAAAAGAAAAAAAAAAAGCTCCTCGGCTTTTCAGAACCGGCCGGTCAACTCGACAAGGCAGTGATGTGTCAGCCTCCTTCAAACTCAAACTGTTTTTAATTTTCTGTGGGTGGATTTAATGATTTTAATGATTGTGGTGACGAAAACGCAAGTCTTAAAAGTCGGGGTTTTTTTCCCTTTCAGTGAAATCTAATCCCCCCCTTCCCTCTCATCAGAATACTTAAATCAAAACTTGCAGCTAATGTCTTATTTTGATTATTATTATTTTATTTTATTTTTTGCCTTTTTAAAGCAAATCACCTACAGACTCAGAAACACTTGAGCGTTGACGTATTTTTCTCAAGCCGCTCGACGAATGGGAAGACGCCGGTTTGCAGTAAATGTTTTAATTATGAAGCACAAACACTTGGAGACGAGCGGTCATAACAGAGCATTTTTGCGTTTTAAAGCAACATCTGCCTTTTATGGGAGCTCGGGTCATTTATTTGCCAGTTTTGCCTCCTTATATGTTGCAAACACTTTTCAACTCGCTTGTGTTTTTCGTCTTCGTTTCACTGGGTGTACAAGTGAAAAAGGACACTTTGGCCTATGTAGTGTGTCGCCTTTATCCCACAGGAAGCTCAAGTCCATCAAGGGTGCTGATGGAACTGGTTCTCCATGACCAAGTTAGGCAAACCTGAGTTCGAGTGTCACCGTTCGAGGATGGCTATTACCTCACCACTTATGCTATGACATTCTTAAAACTTATGATGCGACAGTCGGCGCTTCGGCTGCGGCCTCCCGCTTGCTCAAAGTCGCTTGCTTTGAGCAAGCGACATAACTTCTCGCTCGCTCAAAATCTCGAACCAAAGAGGGTTGACCTGTAAAACTGCCAATTCCTTATATATTAAAGCACAATTTTCAATGTGTGACATTGGAAATGGGTGTGATATTTTCAAGTTTGATAAAAGAATACATAGTGCCTCTGAAAAGTTTCCGAGGCAGTAATGGAGGAGCTGTGAGGCCCTACACTATAAAATATTTAGTTGCGTCGACTATCTTTTACTCTTTAAGCAAAAAAAAAAAATGTAGCAAGTTTTAGATTTAGAACCAAAATGTGTGAGTTTGTGAAATAGAAGCTTACAGTAGTAAGTTGTGTTAACCTTTTATTAATTTTGTCATCCAAGAGTTGAATAAACTAGAGTTTTTAAGTTAGCACTTAAAAAAACTGAAAGAAGAAAAAGCCAGGAGTGGGTTTCCCAGAGTGCTTAGCGGTATGTTTTTGTATCTTGTGTTATGATCCTAAATCCAAGTTGGAATTTGTGGGAAGAGTTGAATATCAATGTGCACAGAGAAGTTTGATCAAATCTGACCGAGTTTAAGCAATTTCTCCAAAATAAAATAAAAGGAACACATTTTGCTCTTTGGACGTTTGCTTGAGACACCCTCAACAACTTCTACAAAGGACTGACTCAAACGGAGCCGGACACAGATGCGTGCCACACTTTTCAAATTTTTATTTCATAGAAATTTTGAAACCCCGTTCATCATTTCTTTCCACTCCACAATAATTCGCAGCTTTGCATCCCAGTAAAACACATTCCAGCTAATGGTTGGAGCGTGTCAAAATGTGGAAAAGTTTAAGAGGTATGAATGCTGAAGCACCGCCGATTAAAACGATCGGATCTCGACGGCAAGCTCAGCACCGGCCTCCTCATGTACTTCCCTTTGATGCCATCGCTGTTGGGTATTTTTCCACGCAGATACCTCAGATGAGGTTTCTAGTTTCAAGCGCGCATGTGGCTGCACTCTTGCACCCACGGTGAGATTTAGGTCCTTTATATGAGCCTGAAAAAAACAACAAAAAACCTACTTTGTTTTCCTTCTTAAGAAACATCTGCGATGGACAACAAGCCTTCTAATCAACCCTGTGACAGAAAGCCAGGGAGAGTTAGGACATGACAATCTGTGACCACGACTCCCAGGAGGACAACTGTGGGGAATCCAGAAACTGTGATCATGCTCTTGTAATCATTTGTTAGCTGCGAGTGCTCTGCTGTGGGACTAGCGTGTCTCTAAAGATCAGAAACTACATATCGGTTAGGGACGAGAAAAGGCATAGATGGAAAAAGCACGCATTACAGTTGATTGCCTTTTGGCTTCGGCCGTTGATGCAATCTCACAAAGGGAGGAGTGAGGTGTTTGACTGTTAGCCAACTCCAGCAAAAGAGGCTCATGAATGTTCTCACTGGACTTTTTTTCATGTGCGATTCCATTTTGTGGATCATTTTTGGAAACGTTCACGTGAAGGCCGCTTGAAATGTTGATGCTTCTCATCGTTTTCTGTTTGTTTCCAGACCCCAGACATTCCACATTTTCAACGGGTCACGGTTGAAATTTCTATTGAACATTTACAAAACTCATGTTTCTTGCGAAGGCTGGAAGGATTGCGTTTCGTCTCGGTCTGTATTTGTATTAATTTTGACATCCGAAACAAGCTTGAAAACTCTGGCGGTGGAAACCTCAATACGCCTCGCCTCCTTTGAGTGCTTCGACAAAACCGTCATCGCGGAGCAGGGAAGCCATGTTTCTTCTGCTGTTTTCGACCGATGTAAAATGGAAACCAGCTGTCGCGCATGGCTCCAGTACAGATAAACTGATAAAAACAGACTTTCCACATGTGCTCCCAAAGTCCAGACACTAAAAGGGAGAGAGTGAATGAGACAGGAATCCGTTGCTTTGCATTCGGGATTCGGTTTATTACGTGTTTCGTCACGGCTGACGCGGTCGCTTTCGGCACCCGGCGTGCCAAAGGGAGCAGTCGAGGAAGGGAAGGGATATTATTTTAAGCCAGAGCCAATTATTTTTACACCAAGTTCTCTTGGTTATGTGGTAATCACATAGGTGACCAGCTGAAGTTGTGTTAGTCAGTGGTCTATGTCACAATGTGGTGTTGGTTTGAAGTGGTGTAATTTAGAGGATGTTTGCACCATGTTTTCTGTGTGAGAATCCCGTCATTATCCTGTTGGTTTGGAAAAAAGAAAATCTTTATTCATGTTCTCTTGTAGGTGAATCATTTTGCCACTTTAGTTTGGGGAGACATTGTTTCACGAATCAAATGAGAAATTTGACCTTTTTTTTTTTTTTTATTCGTTTAAGCAGTCGTACATTTTATTTACCTGTGTAGAACTCTATACTCCTTGACACTTCTAACATTCCTAACGGTCTTATATCCAACAAGGGCACGACATAACACAATATATATTTTAAAGGGACGAAGAAAAAGAATTTAACTAAAGTCTGTAAACGAAACAACGTAGAAAAATAGACAAGAAATAATTAGAATGTGCCCAAAGCACATAACATGAACTAATCTGGCATTATAAATGTAAAAAATTCCCAATTTCACACACAGCATTAAGAAAAATATTCATGATTTGATTGCCAGAAGCACCTGTTACGCCCCTCCTTATTCAAAAAAAGGGAAAAAAAAAACAATAATTTTTTTGAGGTATGATATGTTTTTTTTAGCTTTCAGTTAGTGGTCCATGATATCCATGTCGTCTCTCTTAGCCAGTCTTCTAAAAAGGAAAAACAAGAAACATGGCATGTCAGTAAGGCAGAAATGCGTTTATGGCTATGCTCTAAGTGTAGCAATGACTATATTTAGGGCAGTAATTTCATGGAAAGGTTTCAAATGTTCGTCGTTCGAGAAGTGCAACACACACTTCGACTCCAAAACAATCCCCACACACCAACTACGTGTCAAATGGTTGTTTGGGAAGCACACAAGAAAAGAAAAAAAAGTATTTCAACTGGAAACATACGAGCTGGTCATATGAGAAACAATTGTGGAGAGTTGGAGTGAAATGTGGAAAGTCAGTGGGTCGGTTTCTCTTTTTAATGCCTAGAGAACCCTTTTATGTGTACGACATCATAAGCTCTTTCCAACACAAAGGTTTTTAAAATAAGAATCTGTTTGCCTCAGCCAGAGAGCAGAAAATGGACCATCATGGGGAGTTTTGGGTAGAATAATGATCCAGACCCAGAAATGGTACAACAGACACAAACTCAACCTTCTTCTACGATTATCACAGTCCCCCAGAACCGCATCTCAAAGGAAACTTGCGCGACCTCTTGCGAGGGACTCGCAAGAGGTCCTTGTCCCTCTTGTGAGGGACAAGGAAGATGCAGAGAAATTTCACAAAAGAGAAATCGATAAAACATCCCTTCCTCTGGATGTTCCAAAATTATGAAACGTTGAAGACTAAGCACTGTTCAAAATGACAAAGAAGAACTGAAAAGGGAGAGTAAATGTGGCACTAGGTTTTTTGTAAAAATAATTTCATCTTAATGTGTTTTTTTCTTCTTCCTTTTTAACCAACTGCATTCAAATTCAGGGTAGAGTTATTTTACTTATGTCAGGCATTTATTTTGATTAAAAATAATCTTTTGCACTCCAGACCAGTTGGATTTATTTAGGCGTAGCAGCATAGCTTGAAAAGTCAAATGACTCAAATCAGCACATTGTCACCATCCCACACACAGACGCAGATGCTGTTTATTGCGTTGACACCATTTAATGCAATATTATATCACAAAACACTTGAGCAGATGACGTTTGTTTTAAAGCAGATCGCACGGATGATAATATGATTTTCACGAACGGCCTGCAAATCCCACTTAGAAAAGTTTCAACCTCCAACTTGTTTGGGCCATTTTGCGGCAGAAGGGTTGATTTTTAAAAACTGAACTCTGTAGTTCTCGCATCTCCCCCTCTTCGCTGCCCACCCTCGCTTTTGGAAATATCACGGCCTAAATTTGCTTTCTTCACTTTCTTTGGTTTCAAAAAGCAGATTCTCGAAGACAGGCAGGCCCCTGTGATCCTCTGCATCAAGCCCGTCTCCACACTCACTCACAAACCCCTCCACCTCCTCCATAAGCCCCCAAACTCCTGTCAATGGTTTCCAGCTGGCTGTCGCTCAGCGGTTCTCCTGGGGGAGGAGGAGCCTTAAACTGGCTTCAGGCTCTTGCCCATTACCCCCAACACCAAAAATCCCCTTTTTTTCCCTTTTGGCCAACCTCCACCCCCATTCCACATTTGTTTAATTTGTGGAAAAATCAAATAAACATTTGTTTGTTGCATACTCTGTAGAAAACAGCTCACAAAGAATACAGAAAACACACCAGCGAGCTGAGTTTTAGGTGTACGGAAACGTCAAGAACATGGATTCTCGGTTAATTTGGAAAATTTGAAATTCTGCAACGCGTCAGAGGTTGTAACTGGAAATGTCCTGAGAGAGTTAGATTGGCGGCAGCAGAGGAGTGCGGGGTAAAGGGGGGAGCTGCTGCTTAAGGAGAGTCATTTTCTGCCTTTCATGTTATCTTGATGAGGGCAGTACTTTGGTCTGGTGGTGAGGACTAAATATAGCTGAGAGTTTCAATGCGAGGGAAGTGCTTGCGTCACAGAGGGTAAATATTTCTGTTTTTGGCAAGCATTTTGTGCCCGAAAGCTAACTTTTCCATGAACATTCAGCAGAAAAATCAAAGTGGTTTTTGGCTCTGGTCCGGTGCTGCAGGTGGGCTGGAGCTGATTAACAAAATATGCGCAGGACAATTAACTTAAATGAGTAAAAAAAAAAAAAAAAAAAAAGAGGTAAAGAAAAGGGTCAAGTTTAAAAAAAAAAAAATTAATCGAAAACCAAAGTTTAAGGAACACTCGGATACACATAGAATGAGCATAAATCAACACGAGAACAAACACTCGGGATGGAGTGTTTATCTTCCAGGAGTGATGGTGATGACAGTCGGTTGTCATCGGGGTCATAGGTCAAAAGAGGAGGAGGAGTGAGCATACAGGCTGCTGATGGAAAGACCTGGTGTTCTGTCACTCACTGTCTGGTTAGAAGACTAAGTGTGTTTGGCATGGTTTTCACGGGGGGGGGTGTGTGTGGGTGTGTGTGTGTGTGTGTGTGTGTGTGTGTGTGTGTGCTTACGTTATATGTTTCTTTGCACCAATGACAGCACATTGCTGAGTGTTTGTGCATTATGACTGTACAAGTTTGACATTGTGAATACCAAAACATCTGCAGCATCAGCATGCACACGCCTCCTTGTTTGGTCTGAGAGACGAGCCTTTGGTTCTGTTGAGTTGATGAACAAACAAACCATTCAAGATTTCTACTCAAAACCATTGCGAAGTGTAAATCCACAGCTGGTGTACCTCAAGGTTCTACATTTGGTCCCCTGTTTTGTAGTGACATTGTTTCTGAAGTTTGTTTCTTATACACTGCAAAAACACAAAATCTCACCAAATTTTTTTTGTCTAGTTTCTAGTGCAAATATCTTAGTACGCTTGAAGAAAGAAAAGTTACTTTCTTAAAAGTAACTTTTCAGAAATATATATAGGCTTGTTTTAAGTCAATAATTCCTTAATATTGATAAAAAAAAGTTCCATTGGCAGATAAATTTACTTATGACATGGGAAAAATGTCTTGTTATAAGTAAAGCAATCTGCCAATGGAGCAAGTACTTTTTTTATCAATATTAAGCTACGTTTGACTTAAAACAAGCCTCTATATCTTACTAAAAAGTTACTTTTAAGTTAGTTTGTCTTATCTCAAGTGTATTAAGATATTTTCGCTAGAAACTAGACCAAAAATTTTTGGTAGGATTTTGTGCTTTTGCAGGCGCCGCCAGTCTTATGCTGACGACGCCATTGTATATTTATTTAAAAAAAACAACCAAACTGCAGGCTGCAAAAGAGATGCAAGCTTTGAGGATTATGATCCTCAGCTTATTATGTAACTCCTGCTTTCATCTCAGTGTGGTTAAACTGTGTATGTCAACTTTTGGTGTTCTGTAAATAGACGTCCAGATCTTATAAAAGTAGGGAAGGCGGAAGAAATATACTGTGGTTAACAGTTCTAAGTATTTAGATGGGTTATTGATTTCACAACTTCCTTTTGAAACATTTAAAAGCAAAAAAATTCAGGAGAAAATATGTTGATGAATTTCAGACACAAAAACAACCCAATTACTGACACTCTGCAGATTACAGAACATTCTGATGAATTACTGCTTGGCGAGTTTGACTCAAACTGGATGGAAAAACAGAATACTCAGTAAAAAATAAAATAAAATGTTTGGACAAGATTTTTTTTTAAATTGGATAAGATCAGATTCCTGTCGTCACTCCAGATATTTAAGCCAATTGACAATTTGTAGCAACATTTGAAATTGCTGCTCTCATAAGCTTTCCTTCCACTTGGTGCGAGTTTTGGCTGTTGTCGAAATAAAGCCTTATTTCGACAACATATTTTGATATCGACGGCTGAATACAAATGTATTGATTAGCATTTGTAGGAATGAAAAAGGGGGGAAATGATGTATAGTTTTCGTTTATTTAAAAATTATAAATTGGTTAGTGTTCTTTCCTGTGAAATTTCAGGAAAAATCCCACCGAAGTTTGTGGTGGTTGTGGACAAATTGTGGAAATGTTCAAGGAGGAGTGTGAATACTTTGGCGAGACACTGTTCAAATTAGACAGTTCCTTAAATCTGTAAAACGACACTCTGTGACCAATTAAATCTGTGATTAAATGTTGCTTAATGTTTTGAAAATGTAGATTTTATAAATCCTGTGTTTTCTATCGTACACCGAGGGCTGCAGATGGAAATCAGCTTATGCCTGCATCTCTCACACTAACATTATGAACTCATTTTGATCAAAACAATAAAAAAAAAAAACCACACAAATGCTCTAGAGTCAAACAAGGACAGACTCAATAAGAGTGCATCAGCACTGTGGTGTGACACTGTCACAGCTACCTCTTAGTCGGTTCTTCAAAGGCTCAATTTGGCCAATGTCAAGAGTGCTTATGAGCACAAGTTAAACATTATAAGATCTACCAGAACAGCTTAGTCAGAGCTCTGCAGGCTTTACAAGAACATGTGGTCAAGATAAACAGTGTGTTATCTGCGCTTAAAATCACATCTGTCTGACAGCAGATGGTGCAAGCTAGGCAGAGTTGCTGTAGGTAAATTTAGCTTCCTGGAGGAGAACTTATGTCAAAGATTTTTAACTGCTTTGAGAAACTTAAAAAAACATTACAGTTTAGTGTAAATTAGCAGTCGGTGTGATAATAGTAAATCCAGCTTGAGTAGGTTTTTGGTAAAACAATTCTGTGCTCCAACAGTGCCGATGTTTGGCTACGTTCCGACTGCAGCCAGAAGTGACTTAATTTTTTTTTTTTTTTGTCCTTGTGCGACCTGTATCTGACTTTCTTCATCACAGTCTGACACAGGTTTGATTTTTTTTTTTTTTTTTTTAATGCGACCCGAGTCACTTAGCTGTACTATTGCTTGATGTAAATTAGTGTTTCCATAAAGAAAATTTTATTTTGTACTTTCATTTTGCGCAATTTTATGGTCAAGCACCTACTGCCTAGGAAAAAAAAACAAAAAACTCTCAAAAGCGTACACCTCCATTTTTAATTCTAACCCCCACTTCTTCTAATGCAAATTTTACAAGAGGATATTGTTGTATAGTTCCGGTCTGCTCAGCCGGGATGCATCACCGTGGACAGATTGGCTTCGTGTGACAGGAGCTCTTCTGTCTTGGACGTCGGACAGGTGTCCGACCGGTTGCTCAGACCAAGCTCACCCCGAGCCCTACGCCTGGCTCTGGTTGCCGTAATGCTGGAGGTCAGGGGTTAATGGAGCAGAATGGCGCCGGTCGGCCATCCCCCAGGATCCTGGGTGGATTTGGTAAACAGTGAAGCTGTCACTGCAGATTAATACAGAGAGGAGGAAGAACAGGGCCAAGCGCACGGGGGGCTAAGAGCTCCTAACTCAGCCATGAAAGTGCCTGTCTTCTTCCTTCTCTCCTCCCTCCATCCCCACAGATGAACCTCACTGGTGGAGGGAAGCGGGAAAGAAGGCAATAACTACAAGCACTTAAAACTGTAAAAGACAAATACGTAAGAGTGTCCTTAAGGTGTGGGGCCTTTTAGATTGCAGGGAAGTTTGGGTTTCTTCCCATTGTGTGGATGTAGGGGGTTCATCCAGTGGTTACAGCTCAAAGAGCACAGCTCCAGCCACCAGCTCTCCTCTGAGAGGGCTTTGTGGGGACTTTTCAGCTCCAAGGCCTCAACACTAAAGCTTTATCTGTCTTTGCATCTGAAATTTGAGGGGGAGGCCCCCTTTTTCGTATCCAGCTTGTGTGCAGACAGGATATTGTATGTCATGTCACTGCTTTGCTCTAGATTGTGGTTACACTTTCACCACAGTGTATGCAGCACAGCGTGACAAAAAAAAGACAAACAGATGTGAATCTCAGCAAAGGGGGCCTGTCTTCCACCACGGTCGTCTAAATGCTTCATGTAATAATGATGCCCGTTTTTATTACTCTCAAGCAAGCTGGGTTTTTCCATTTATGTAACGTGACAGTCGCTCAATCTGTAATCTGAACCTTTGATAGCCATTGGATTTTTAAAAACGTTTTTGTCACTTTGCAACCACAGAATTTAGTGATTAGCATGAAATCATAAAATAAAAGGAAAAAAACTGACTGTATTTCTGCAAAAAAAAAAAATCCCCCGTGGAACTACCTTTTACTAGTCTTTTATGGAGTCTCTAACACATCTAGAAACTGAAATCGTTGCCTTTTTTTCCCAGAGTGAAACAGCTTTATAGCATTCCCTTTTGCCTCTGGCAGTACATTTAGGTTCACTGGAAGGTAAACCTCCTCTTCATTTTCAAGTCTTTCACCACTAGCAGGATTTCTACAAGGACTGCCCTGAAGAAAACATGTTCCATAGCTTGATGCTGCCACCACCGGGTCTCACAGTGGGGGGTTGGTGTGTGCAGGGTGACGGGTTGTTACTTTTCTGCCTTGTTTACTGTCTTTTTCACACAAGCCAACATATCTAGTTTTCCACTAGATTGATGCTTTGTTTGTGGTGAACTTTAAACTGAACTTCTGATGTGTCTAAACGCTTATGTTTGGTAAATGAAACATCAAATATACTTTAATGTGTCGTAAAAAGCACAGTGAACACTCTGAGCACTACAACAGAAGCTACAGTTATCTACAATTATTCTTTATGTACAGTTATTCTTTATTTTTGCTCGAATGGGAATAGCCTATCAGTGAGAGGTGCAGTGAGAGGTTGGATAAGGAGTTAGCAGCGGTGGTTAGCCACTCTAGCCCGAAGTATTCCACACTTTCACTTTATTTCATTTCATCCACGTAAAGCCAGAGCTCCACGGTACTAAACATTATAGCCTCATGAGAAACGTAACCATAGCTTCCCGCTCTGCACCTCATCATCGCAGATGTTTCTCCTCTCTACAACAACGTGGAAGACGAGTTCTTACTCTGTACAATAGTACAACAAAGGAAAAAGGGAATAGGCGCCCCCTTGTGGCCATACGTACTCATCTCAAGGAACCGAGCGGTATAATGACTTTGAGAGGGAAATTAAATGGTGCTCCTGGATTGGCCGCTTTCCAAACAACAGCCAATAGCACATTTAGTAGCATTGAGCCTGTGAATTTCAGCTTGCCAAGCTGTACTTTCCTTCAAATATTTTAGATATGCTTTATGAATAAATCCATAAATAGCCAGGGAAGCACTGTACACTCTGTTTTAAGATAAATGCTGCACTGGATTTCATTTGGGGGCTGAACAGACATGGATGCCACATTTTTCAGACTTTATTTTCAAAAGGTTTTCAAAAACTACATATAATTTTCCTTCCATTATTCAGTCTTGCACTTCAGTACTGTGTGTCACATGAAATCTCGATCAAGTCCATTAAAGCTTGTCTTTGTGGCATGACAAAATGTTCAAATGGTGCGAATACTTTAGCAAGGCACCACATTTACATAATGGATTTAGTTAAACTGAGGATTTTTTTTTTTGGCTGTGCATTCATTACTTTATAAATTCATTCTTGAATGCCGTCTTCTGTTGACACCACAAACAGAACCTGTGCGGATCAGATGAAAGATTTGATATGAATAAAATGTGAAACATTTCCATTTTCACCTGCTCTGGTTAACCAGTGCAGTGTTTTTAAAAAAAAAAAAAAAAAAAAAAACTTCTGTTTTTTTTCCACTTGCAGCTGTTTGCTCCACAAACCTGCAGAACTCTATCTGCTCAGCACAGAAAAACCAAATCTGACAAAAAACAAACAAAAGAAGAAGAAAAAAAACGCTGACATAACATTTGAGATTGCTGAAGATTAAGAACAGATAAGTTCGACTGTATTTAGGCTTCACTCTTTTTTTTCTTGCAGTAAGGCAGAAACAATGTGGTAGCAACAGACTTTTTTTTCTCAATCATAGGTTTGTTCTGCTGCCACCAAGTGACAAAAAAAGTAGATTTCACCCGAAAACAACCTTACAGTGGAAGTATAAGCCACTGTGCTGATGCAGCTCTAAAATCAGGTGTAATGAACTTATGTCCTGATTTGTTAGAGTGCTCATCTATTAAAATCACTTCATTTACCTCACAGCTTCATTGCCAGTTGGCCTCATGGAGGGGTTAGGTCAAGAGGGGTCTGTGGCAGTGAGGATGTATTTTAGCAGTTCTCCATTGTACAGTCGTCACAATAGAACCGAGCCTTTGATCTTGGAGGGGTGCGCTTCTTCTCTCGCTCTCCTCACCCTCCTCCTCTGTTCTGACCCTCCACTTACCGCCAAGAGGGCCGAGAGCAGAGAAAAGGAAATGAAACACTGATTGAAACGAATGAAAATATAATGAAGTGAAGAGAGCGGTCGAGTCTGGAAGACGGGGCGAGGAGGGGAAACAAAAATCAGTTGTTATTCCTTCCTTATTACAGAGCCTGAGGGACGTTTGGCTCTTTGAAACATTGTTTGCAGTGTACCGTCGAGGCCCCCTCATCTCTCCTCTGACACAGCATGTGTGCTGCCACGGAGGAACATGAACCGGGGGGAAAAAATCAAACGAAAGGGTTTAAGCTTGTAGGAAAGAATCAAAGGACTAAATGCCGGGGGGTGGCACTGCTTTTTTTTTCGATTGGGTTCGACTGGGTTCGATTCCCGGCCCCGGTCTTTCTGCATGGAGTTTGCATGTTCTCCCTGTGCGTGCGTGGGTTCTCTCCGGGTACTCCGGCTTCCTCCCACAGTCCAAAAACATGACTGTCAGGTTAATTGGCCTCTCTAAATTGTCCCTAGGTCTGAGTGTGTGTGTGCATGGTTGTTTGTCTCTGTGTTGCCCTGCGACAGACTAGCGACCTGTCCAGGGTGACCCTGCCTCTGGCCCAGCTCTCCGGCGAGTGTGTTCAGAGCTGAACTGCACTGCGTTGTCTCCCCTCGATGGCCTCCGATCATGAACCAAGCTAGCTTTGCAATACCTGAACTCTACCAAACCCCAACCTTTTCTTTTCTCCGCTTCAGTCCTTTGCACCTGTTCATTTCTTTTCCGTTCTTCCAGCATGTGACGGTTTTGCAAGTGCACACATGTTGTCATGTTAATAGGATTGAGTCCGAAGGTCTGAATGAATGACGTGTGCCCAGGCTGGAGAATAAAGAGGCCTCCATGTTGTACTGATATTAAGCCGTTACCCCGGACCTTCTTGTTGCAAGGCAGTAGTGCTAACTCAGCCACAATGTGGTCTACTAACGCTTTTTTTTCTCCTCAGTTGGTCATCAGTCTCACATCCTATTATGGTCCATAAAACTTTCATCAGCATTGAATTACAGGTCCTGTTAAAAGTTTATCTAAATTTTGTGGCAAATACATTTTTGTTGTTTATGATGCATTTAAACCACTTTTCCCCCATGGGGCTATAATTATACACCAATAAAATTCTATGAATTTTAAAAACAACACAGCTTTAAATTTATTTTTAATTTCTCATACGTCCCCTAAAGTTGCACCTGTAATGTAAACTTTTTCGAGACTTTAATAAGGTCCTGGCTTGACTGATCATTTTAGATTAATTAGTAAAGTTGATTTAAACCAGTGTGTTCCCTGGCATGGCGACTCCAGAGGCCTGATTTATCTGTTCCTAAACCAGTTTCAATGTGTGTGCTTGGGATCATTATCCTGCTACAGAACTTAATTCCACCCAGGTTTCGCCCATTTGACCCTAAAGGTCAACCTTAGATGAAAGAAAATGGGTTAAGATGTCTAAAGTGAGGTGAGCCAGAGAGTTTAATGTCCAGATAAGATCAATGTTGTTATTTGGCAATGAGGCGAAGAAATTTGCTTGGAGGACTTATGGTGAGCCTTTCATACTATAGAGTGACTGTTGATCATGGTGGCATCATACTGAATGTATTTCACTGCCAGTGGTATTGGTGAATCTTTCAAAGTGGATTTCTGGATAACCTCCAATTAAGGAGTTGAAACACGAACAACTTGCAGAACCAATCAATTCAAATGATTGGTTTCCAATACAATTCTGCTAGGATGATACAATGAGTTGCTGAATGGTTTGAAAATTGTGCGGCCTGAATTTATTTTTGCGTTTTTCCAGTCATACCAACCAGTCAAAGTGATTTCCACTGGAGCCACGTTCAGAGACTGCAACACGTGTTCTTTCCTCTCGAAAGGGTCAACTATTGTTTCACACTTTAAGGCAAGGGTCGAAACCATTCAGCATTCCTAGAAATGCATCACACTTTATTTATGTATTAGGTGTACTGCCCCTTTAAACAAAAATAGTACTTGCCTTCCATATTATGACTCATTCACTATCTCAGTCACTCATTAACATGCTCTAAATCTATTCTTCCCTCTCTCGGATATGATAAGACCTTTTGTTTCCTCAGGACAGCCCGCAGGATCTCCCTTAGAAACTAAGAGGCCTTTTCTGCACTCCTCCACCCAGATGTTGACCCCCCTCGGCTGAATCACTGTGTCCCTTATCCCTGCACCCACACCCTCGGGGGAGCTCACGGGGGTGGAGAATATCCTATTCCGACAAAACTCTGCCGTCCCAGACGTAAACACGGGTGACAAATGAGCCACAATATCAGCTATCAGGTGTCGGCACGGAAGATTAATAAGGTAACAAGACAATGGGAGGCAGGCGAAAAATCCTATCTAGCACCAGAACAAAGGGGACTTCTTTCCCACCACTTCAGCTTCGGCGGCCATGGCAAAAAATAAAATAAAAATTTCCCCTCCAATCCCCTGACTTTGCTTATCCATGCTGCACACATTCAGCTCTGTGGCAGAATCTAATCAGTGGTCCATGGATTACTTGTTGTGTGATCTGTTTTGGTGCGCCACAGAGAAGTTGTTGTTGCGAAATGAAGCATTGTGAAATTAAATGAAGGAAGCTGTGAGTCATGGAAAGGGAAGTCAGAGTTCAGACAAAGAAAATGACTGTAACGGGATTGTGTGTTAATTCACGGTGCCGTGAAAAAGTATTTGCGGCGTTACAGATTTGATCTGTTTTTGGCACGCTTTGACGTTTCAGCGATCTTTGGTCAGACACATTTTTCTGAAAAACTGAAGACCTGAAGAGTCAAGAAATTTCTTCTGCTAGGAAATATGAAGTAGACTGAAAGATCTTAGAAGTATCAACAGGCTGTTGATGTTTGAAAGTCCTCCAAAGTGCTTGAATTTACACAACACTGCAAAAAGGACATGGGCCAAAACTTGTCCACAACGATATAAAAGATCAGTTATTACACGTGCTTGTTGTTAGTTTTCACCAAGGCTGGTATAACAATTAAGAAGTTTGCAGGGCAATTACTTTTCACATTGTCCAAGTTTCGTTTGGATGTTGTTCATTTAGTAAATGTAAGCTGCATTTTGTGTTCACCCAAGTTTTATCCATTTTACATGAATAGTTTTTGATAAAATATCGGGGAAGTGCTTTTTTTCCCCCACAATTTAGATGGAGTAGTCCACTTTTCCTTCAGGACACATGAAAAATAATTCAACCTTCCTTATCTGGAACTTGATATTATCTTGAAGTCTGCTGACCAGAGAGAGATATATCACATAAACCTGCAGCGACCCGCCCACTCATCCGTCTCCAAATTATCAAGGTGATGACAGTCAAGAAACGAGACAAACGTCCAAGTTGGAGAGGAAGGGAAACCCGGTTCCCGCTACCCCAGACATTGCCTGCAGATATTCTAAACAGTCTTTCTGATGTGCTCTGGAGAATCGCTGTAATTCCTTTGTAGCGTGTCTGCAGCCACCCTGAAGAACTGAAACTGGAGACTCGGTCCACAGGACAGAACCTCCATGCAGTCCTTTGTCAGCTCACAATGCGTGGTGACACAGTGAGCTCTGACACTGATTCCTCATGCAGCTCCTCGGGGGAATTAACTGGAGCATGTGTAGCTCCCTGCATTTGCTCTCACTAAGCCCACACTTAAGCTCGAGATAGAGCCCGGTGTGGTTTACCTTGCCCTGTACTTGCCCTTTAATATCACTCGGACTGACTGAGATTCAAAGGTTCACTGGGTCCGACCCTGATGGCACAAAATTTGATTTTGCCTGAATTTATTCTCAGTGCTGTACTGATAACTATGTGTGGTTGAGCAACAATTTTAGCAAGAGGTAGTAAAAAAACCTGTTTCAATTAAATGTTGAAGTTATGGTCGTTGCAATTATCACTAGCTTCTCTAGGTGGCACTGGATCTCATAACCGGCACTTGTAAATGCCTCTCAGCTGACTGTTTTGGTCTAGTTGAACAGGTTTTCTCATTGCTTTTTAACACTCACCAACAGACTACTGAGAAAATAAATTATTCAAACAAGAAAGCAAATCTGTGGAAACAATAAACTAAATATTGAATGTTCCAGCTATGTCTGACTGAGACAAGAAGCTAAAATACATCTACAAAATGCATCTAAAACAGGCTGATAATGGAGGAAAATGAATATTTAGATCACCAACTGGAATTAGATGCAGTGTTGATGATGTCCTCAAGAAGGGACAAAGTAGATGTCCATGTTTGAGGAAGATGTTGCATCCTAACCACATTGTTGAATTAGAAGCTCGCACCTAGATTCAAAATCTGTGGCTAGACTTCAAATTTCACAATCGCTGTCAATGGGAACAAAGCTAACAGTTCATAAGAAATGGATCCTAAAGAAGCAAACTTGCTGATCTGCTGTCATCCGTCACCATCAGCATTTTTTTTTCACACCAAAGAGCCACAGAGAAACATTTCTTCCTTCCCACAGACCATAGCTTCTTGCTGGATTCTCTAAGTTCCCACAGCTGGTCAAGTTTTCCCAGATGGTTGCCCTAATTGGCTCACATGGGAAAGCTGAACTGAGTGACAGTCTGTCAGAAGGGATCCAAGGGGTGACAATGTCCCACCTGAGAGGCTCGGAGATCAACTTACTAACAATAGCTCCACTGGTGAAGTTTGCTTTCTCAGTAGGGATCCCCCCACCCCCGTCACTTATTCTCATAGCGTACCCACCCTCCCCTTCAAAGTCCCCTAACAAGGCTGTCTGTGTATATCATTGGATGTGCATGTTTAAGTGAGTAATAAAAAATAACCCTGAACTAGCATTGATCCTGTCTTTCAGGGACTCGGGTCACATGCAAACAGAACAGAATCTGACTCGAGTTGAAAAGAGCTCGTCTGTGTTTTGTTTGGCATCAAAGATGAAGGGCAGGAGGCTTTATCTGGGGAAAAAAAAAAAATTCTACCATTTTCTGTGGGGTTCGCTATTTGTCCAGGCCCTTTAACGTTTTCATCATTTCAGCTTTTTCCCAGCTGTCTGATCTCAAAGCTTTTACATAATCGGTGTTGCAAAAGAATGCGCCTCCCGAAAAACACAGTGCGCTGATATGCACCATTCGCCGGAGTCTGGCTGCTGCTGTTGTTGTTGGCGGGCGGAGGGAGTCGGGTTTTTAGGAGTCGGCTCTAAGATCAGAAGAGACAGTGGATGCCCTGTGGAGGACCAGATAAATGGTGATCAATGGTTTGCAGATACAGAGAGGAGTGTTGCTTTGGGGCAGAACCCAGAGAGACACAAGCTGTTTGAGTTGTACATGAGTCGGGGACTAAGTCTGTTTTTCTGCTGACTTGGTGTTTACATGTCCATGTGTAATAACCGTATGTGGAAAAGAGTATGTGTCGTTTTAGATGAACCTATGCAGAGGCTTTTTCCAGTACAACCAAAACGTATGGATGTATTAATCCAACAATACGACAGCACATTCCATGTAGAAAGCGATTCTCTCACTCGGCATCAAGAGTTTTACAGCCTCTAACAAGTTTGATTCCAGGATTTCCCTCCATTCAGTTACCGAAATTCAAGTTTGTGGTTGTAGCACGACAAGAAGTAGAAAAAAAATTCAAGGAATATGAATGCAAGGCACCGCGCGTGTCCCATTTTATCTACATGCAGAGATCAGCTCTTGTCCTTTCTCCCGGAAGGAGAAGAAAGCGGCTCGCTGTCTTGGAGCTGTCTCAAAGCTAAAGTCTCGCCTGGCCTGGCCTGAATCTGCTTGCTGAAGACGGCCCTTGTTCCCAGCTGTTTGTTCAGCTGGCCCACCAGCAAGGACACCAGGGGGACTCCGACCGAACCCCTCCTTACATCCAGCCAGACACCTCCACCTCTTCTCCCACCCAGGTCACCAACCTCCTGACCCCTTTACCCTGCGGTTATTTGCTCCGAGGCCCCCGTCGCCTAAGAAGGCCGGTTTGTTCTGCCCTCATTTCGTCCAGAGTCTCGGCTTTAGCTCTTGTCATCAGCGCCATTGATCTGCTTCGAAACAAGAGCTGATTAGGGGTGCCTGCAGTTTGTCCCGTTGAATGGGTTGGCCTAAGCTGGGCAGAGCTTGGCAGGATCATGAGGGGGGTTATGAGGATGAAGGGCAAGGGTCAAAGGGCACAGAGAGCCAGCACAGTCAGGCATTCATGTTGAAAAGTGCTATATGAATTCAGCTTTTTGAGGAGAATCGGATCAAGGCTGCATGGTTGTGTTTTCACTTCCAGTCTCATCTGGCTTTGAGAGTTGTTCAAAAAGAGATTAGCACGTGACATTTACTTTTGATTGCTATTTTTTTCACAGCAAAGTGTCAAATTTCCTCGTTCCGCAACCAACACTTACAAAAAGAATATTCAAAAAAGCAACCTAGCTCTAGATCCAACGCGCTCAACTCCAACCTCCCTAAAATCAACAACGTGATCCATTTAGATCTCACTTGAGGCTGGATTATGTTTCCCATTCAAGCTAATAACTACGGTATGTATATTAGGCCGGACTAAGGCAGACTTCCTCCCAATGCGCTTGGTTTGAGTCACATCCAGGCTTGATTCCCATGTCCACATGTGACAAATCAGTTAGAGCAAAGGGATAAACAAACCAGAGTCTGATCCAGCAGCCGTGTCAAATAACAGAGCTCTCTGAAAAGGCGCTGCGAGGCAGGAGAGGGCTGCAAAATGCCCCAGATTGGTGGCCGCCTCAATGGTAGGCATCCCTGACCGCAGTTAAATTCTGCATCCTGCATCATGTCTGAGTGAGTGCAATTCATGCATTTGCCTCTGTTAGGTTTCATGTGTGTGTGTTGATCAGCCGAGGGGCCTTATAATTACAGTCTTAGCGTAACCTAATACTCCCACCGCTCCCTCTATAAACCGAGAATCCTGAACTCTCCTGGGTCGGAGATTAAGGACGAAGCCCCGCTGAATGAGTTGCAGATTACTTTGAGGCATCCTCAACACTTGTCAAGAAAAAAAAACGTCAATAATATTAGAGGATGGGGAGAGGGTCAAAGTCTCGCTGATTAGGAGACGAAGCACTTAATGACAGAGAAACTTCAAACAGCCACACAATTAGTTCCAGAGGCAAAGAGAGAAGTGGTGATTTGAAGTAATGAACGGTGTTGTATATCAATGGAATACGACATATTGTGGACATGCTTGGAAGGGGACTTTCTTTACATATTTGATATGAAAGACCCTCAGTGGTGCCTTCGTTTGTTCGCTTATATTTCCCACAGATTTGAGCTGGTTGTCAAGCGAATCATGAAAGTGGAAAGGATATGGCACAATGTCAAATGTGCCAATACGTAGCCATTTCCAAGAGTCCGAAGCTAACTCTGGAGGAGCTGCAGACGATGGGGACTCAGCATCCGTTGTCTGGACAATTATTAGTAATAAGCTGTCCTTTTTGAAAGAGTTGCAATATGTATTGTGTTGGTAGCATCATGCCGTATGGACGCTTTTCTTCATCAGGGACAGGGCAGAGTTTATGGGAAGATGGATGGGGTGAAACAAAAGTCTACCCAGGAAGAAAGGCTGTTTTAGAGCTTACAAAACTCTTGCAGGTCCAAGAAGAAAAAATTGTTGTCAGTTTTCTGTTACCTGTAAGAAAGAGAGGTTATTCATTGTAGATCCAAAACCCAAAAACGATTTTGCACATTTTCAAAAAAACAATTTGGCTCAATTGAATACATTTAATCTCAGTAGAAGAGTAGCGTTTGGGTCGCTTTCTTCCAAGAAGTTTGCTATATCTAGCCAAGTTTAAAGCTGATTTGGATGCAGCAAAGTCGTTTTCTTAGCAAAAGTTCAGCTCATTATAAAAACTTGGTTGTAAAAAGACTTAATAAGTTTGCAATCATTGTAAGAAAACTGTGTTTGTAATAATTTTACCACGGCTAAAAATAGCTTACGGTGGTACTAAAGTAAACAGTAAAGAAAGTCAAAGGGACGTAAATACACTTTCAAGCATTGTTTGTCACATCATTAAACAGCAAATGAAGCCAAGCCCTTTTGACACAGTTCCTCTTTTCTTTCTTTTTTTTTGTGTCCCGAGCCACATGCTGATCCGATGCCATGCTGTGTCACAGGTCAAAGCTTACAAGGTTGGGGGGTTCGGTCGTGGTGTCTTCACATCCGTCTTCATTCATTAGAGGTGTGGACCAGTCAGTGGCTAGACCTCCTTTTCCTTCTGCAAACTATGTGTCCATTTTTGATAAAGGTCCAGATCAGACGAGAGCTTTAAGCCGCGCCGGCGCTGAGCGACCTGACGCGATCCACCAGGGAGATGCTCTCTGTCTCTCTGCGATAAACAACACCCTCTTTCTCCAAGATGTTAAAAAAAAAGATTGAATTGCTTCTTCCATTGAGTTTCCTGGTCGGGGTTCTGGGAACACATTCAAGTGATGTTTTTATTTAGACATTGGAGATTAAAGATTACACCCTAATTAGATTCACATAAGCCCTACAATGCTGAATCTCAGTGATCAAGTTAGCTGCTGGAGAAGGAGAAAATCTGCAGGAATCTGCCAAGCAGATGATATTTTCCTCATTGTCAACTTTAATATTAGTGCCCATTGAGTGGAAAAGTTTGGAATCTTCTCACCTGACTTACCATAACAAAAAGGATGTGTCAGAAACTTTGCTTACAGGAAAAATCACAATTAAAGGCAAAAAAAAAATTTGTCCAAGTAAAAGCCATGCAATGTCAGTATTACATAGAAACACATCAACTGTAAAACACAATTTTAAAACAAGAAAAGGGTTAAAATCTGACAAAGATGGTCTTATGACAACAAGAGCTGTGAGCTTTAGAGTAAAGTTGCAGTGATCTGTCATGTTTTCAGTTCTGAATTCAGGGGTCAACAGTTTCTGCTCATCTCAGCTTTTGGTGAGTTGATCCCAGACCTGAGGAGCACAGAAACTAGAAACTGCTTCCCCTTGTTTGGTTCTAGTCTGGGGAACACCGAGTAAACAGCTCTGACGACGTCAGGTCTCTGAGCGAGCTCACCTGGAGACCTATGCAGGCACGGGACTGCTGAAGACTGGAAGCAAGACGTTACAACTTTTTAAACAAGGAAGTAGGGCTTGTTTGTAAAGTAATCGAGTACTCTATTGATTATTCTTACGATTGATTGAGTAGCTCAGAGAGAGATTTCCCAGCCAAAATGCTCACCTGTATGAATAGAGCATCAGCGGCTCTTCTTACCATTTGCTTTGAACCACCAGGCAGTTCAAGAAGGAGAAAACCAGTCGTACTCTAAGAATCCAGTTCACTTAAGAATGCTCATCTGTCCCCCGAAAAATGATTAAACCTCCTAAAATTCGGCATAAAGCTGTTAGCACTTAGCAACAACTCACAGGCGGAAGTGAGAGCGCTGCCCAACACAAATACTGACCCGGCCAGAACACGGTGCGCTAAATAATAAAACATAATTTAATGAAACTTCGAGGCAATAAATTTTCCTCGAGAAATTTAAATAATCGAGGAATCGTTACAGCCCTAGAAGGAAGGAGCCACTGCAGAGATTTAAGAAATGGTGTGTCATGTTTCACTGTTGACCAGGATATATATTTGTTCCCAAATTAACATATATTAAGACCATAACCCAGTGTGAAGACATGCATCTGTCTTTCTGTGTCCTGGTTTGACAAGCTGTTTTGCATGTTCATTTTACTTTACTGTTAAAGTTTATACTCATACTGTATAGTTTATAACCTCATTGAGTCTAGTTAAATCTTCTTAAAGTCAGAATCAATGCATTTATCCATTTTAGGAAAAAAATTAACCCATCCATTTGATATTGTACAGTCACTCTATGACTGTAAGTCACTGACAAATATAATAAGTGTTGTCAGGTATGATAACAGATACTGTACAGTCAGAGGAAGGGAAAGAACACTGAAGAAATGTGGTCCAATAATGCGGCCTTGAGGAACCCCAGATGTGATTTAGTTTTACTCAAAACAGATTTAGAACCGACAAATGACACAAAGTATCTCCGGTAAGAAAAAAAACACTTGAACGGATGCAACTCGTCCACCAAACAATTCTCCATTCTTTCAATGTATTTGTTATAAACACAACTTTCGGATGCAGTCATAAGATCCAGTGATGTTAAGACATTTAAAACTTTTACAAGTGGAAGCTGATATGATTAGACAATTGAAGAAATTTGTTTGTATTTCAATTACTTTTTCCAAAAATGTTAAATACATCATGCATAGTATGTGGACATGTCACCACTGAACCACTACACTGTCCTTACACTGTAACTTTGGATAAGTTACATTATACCGCATAATGTTAATGTCAATGTCAAATTTATTTATATAGCACTTTTAAAGACAGGTTTAAAACTGTATCAAAGTGCTTTGTAAAAATGATAACACAGTAGAAATATTACAAAAGAGTAAATAACACAACAGAAAAGTTACAGTCTCAGATGTATCTGATGTAAATTTAAGTCAAAGTTGGGTTCTACGTTTTGAAGCAGGAAAGCAGATCCGTCCTGGAGTTCCTTCACGTTCTTATAGTGCTGCTCTGTCAAAAGACACCTGCAGCATCTGACCTAGATTCAATCAGACACAGAAGTAAAGCAGAACAGACACAATACTTGACGAGACTGTCTTTCTCACTCAGGGAGAAAGACATCTGAACAATGTGGCATTATAATTATATTAGCAAAACCTCTGACGAGGTTTATGGCCAGAGCAGGAAAATGCTGAGTGGTTAAAAAAAAAAAACCCAGAAATTTAACAGTTTGAAAGAGTAAAAGATGAACAGAAAGAAGTGTTGAGATAGATGCAACAGCTCCAGAAAAAGAAAGAGAGAGAGAGGAGGGAGAAAGCCTGAAGCAGTGGCTTGGCTGAACTCGCTGTGAACCTCAGCAGATTTATTTTCTCCGGAGCCTTTTGCCTGCTCAAAGGGGGCGAGATTTACATGCCTCTCCCTGGACTGCTGTGAAACACAGACAGGGGAGAGGATGATGATGATGGGAGCAGAAGAGGAGAGGACGGAGGCTTTTTTCACAGGTTATGGAGGTGACGAGAGTGGGAGGCCAATTATTTGCTGTTTTAACAATCCGTCCGAAGGTTTCACGTGTCCAGCTTGCCCGTTTGCCATCCTAATTAGAAACAGTTCCCTCCTTTGACCGGGGTGTTTCATTTAAACGCCTGTCATTCTTACGGACCGGGCTGGTGTGAGCTGACGGATCTCTGCTCTTACTCCGCTCCCTGGCAGTCACCCACCTACTGAGGCAACACATGCCTGTGTTTTGTTCTTTTACCGTGAAAGTTATGTAAGTTTTGCACAATAACTGGTTTAAGTAACACAGAGTACAAGAAAACAATGAAGTGTGCCAGGAAACATGGTGGGAAACTATACAGTACCGCATTATGTTTTGGTTTAAAGAAAAAAAAGGACATTGAGTCAGAGGGGTTTTTTTTCCATTTATCAGATTTTTTTTTTTTTTTACACTTCCTTTGTTTTCTCTTGAATTTTGCGAAGCAGGAACAATGAGGTGACATTTCTTGTTAAGTCTAATCAGGTTTACAATAAATACAGTTGATTTTAATTTTACCAGAGACGTTCATACCAACCGCTGATGCCGGTTTTCCTTGTCACCGTCGCTATTTGCTCTCATTCAGCAAAGAGGGAATGCTGCAAAACAAGTTCAATACTTTATTGATCCAAAAGAGAAATTAAAATTGGGTCAGTTTGAAAGAAGTAACTCTGAAGCTCACGCCAACACTGGGCTGCCACCTATTGAGAGGACAATGATTAACACCTGTAGCTCGTTGTCTCCTCTCTCGTTCCCCGGGTCGAGGGTTTCCCCGTGCGTAAGGGCAGTTCACAACATTCACTGTTCCACTTCAAACATATCCAAAGTTTATTCAGACAGACAAATGCATCAAATCACACCAATAACATACCAGAAACTCAATACCACAAAATCACCCTTTCAATCACCTGAAAGAAACAGAAAAACGCCGGTGCCGCCGCACCCCAACGATCTGATTAATTCTTTCAGGTCCGAAACTTTTAAAGGAAGGTGTGTTCTCTTCTCTAATGTATGCAGTCTGGGAGGTTCCCTGCTCTCTAATTAGAATAATTTTCAAATTTCAAAGGGACGTTACTCCAAATGTTTATGACTGTTGTTGCTGGGCTGGTGGGTCCTGAGAGAAGCAACATTCCACACTTCTGTGTGAGATCCTACAATCTCTCTTCAGGTGTCCTCTCCCACAAACACATAACAAAAGGCCCCAATCCTTATATGGGTTCAGGAAACGGCCATCTCCACGCAGACCCCCTCCTGCTGTCCCAGCACAGATGCTGCTGCATTCCACGCACAGCAGGAGGCTGATGGTTCAGAGCTGTCCTCTCACGTAGAATATCAAGACGAGCTGATTTGGATCTAAGAACTGGTACAATTATCTTCTACTGATCAGATTATGTTGATTAAGCCATGACTCTAAATCTAACTTAAAATTAAATCCTACTCAAGGCAATGTTGATCTGTCTAATATTTAAACATGTGCTTAAAGTTAAAACTAGCATAATTGAATTATCATTTCCAACACACCTTTTTGGTTTTAGAAGATTAGTCACTTTCTCCTGAACAATCTGCAACAAACACTGCGTTTTTTTTTTCTTTGCGTAATCTCATTACATCATGTATTCATCATGTCTGTCGGATAACCTTAAGTAAAGACTATAGGGCGAAATCTGAGTGAAGCTTGGGAAGTCATAGAAAGAAAACGGGGAAGCTCTGTTTTGCTAACCTGGGCTAGCTCCAATCTGAGACAGTGAGGCCAAAAGCCAAAAAGCACTTGTGAAACTGCCATTAAAACATCATTTAGAGGAAGTGAAATCAAGCTCTGCTACCAGATGATTTCTTGAGAAAACATGTTATTGTCTGCACAAGACTTTAGATTTGATTTTATAAAGTGAAGAAATCACCTCAAATATCTATGCGTGGTAGCTTGAGAGGTACAAAAAAGAAAAAAAAATGGGACCATATGGAGAAACTCAAAAGCTGTCTGTTGCTTGTAACTCAGGGCAGTCAGAAAGGACAACTTGGAACATGTAATTTCTACTCCAGTCGTGAATCTGACAGATAGCCTTAACTTACAAAGTGCCGTTTGGCTCTGACAGCCATTTGCAGCTGATGCTCGGAGGCTACATATGCGATAGGTGGGTGGGAAGTTAAAACCCTGCTCTGCAATCAGACCCTGGCTGCAATCGAACAACTGTGTCCGTTCAACTAACAAAAAAAACGTAGGAGAAAAATAATCATAGATGAAGCTATTTATCATTGCTAAAGATTTAGCATTTTAAGAAGCAACTTATGGATTGTGCAGTCTTCAGACATATGAAGGTGAAAGAAAAGTAGAAACCAGTGCAACAAAAGGAACCAACCTCACTTGAGTGAGCGCCATTCCAAAACCATCTGCGGGCGCTGAGGCATGAACTCATTTTTCTTCGGATTAGAGTTCCCTTTAAGGTAGTATTCAGAATTTTTCACAAATCTTGTGACCAAAATTGCATCCAACCAAGAAATATGTCTTTCCAGAACACGTCGACCTTTCCTGCTAAAGGTAGACGTAATACTTTTTTGTACTACCAACCAGCAGCCACGCGTACCTTTGACGTCGTCACGGACAGACGGTCTATTTTGAAAAGACACAGTTTTGTGTTTAACCTCAAAAATCACCAGACTGTGATGTTAAGAGTCGTCACCTGGATTTGGCAGGTGCCTCCTGCTTTCACAGGACAAAGAAAAAGCTCTTTGTGTTCCAGGAAGGTGTGTTTTTGAAAACACTCATCCACACTCAATATGGAAATCTTGCACACTTTCAAGATTTTTAGGTGGTCCGACTTTAAATAATGACACACATTTGCATAAATAAATACATTTTAAAGTTTTGGTGACATTATTATTATTTGTTTTTGTCATTAAAATTGTTCACTATCAATAACATAGTTTCTCTTCCATTGTTCTTAGCACAGACCAGTTAAAAACAGCTGCTCGTTTAAGCATCCAAAAGCTGACCTCAGTCTAATTTAAAAAGGATTTCCGCTTTTTCTTCGGCCGTACATCATGCGCTGTAACAGGAGAGGATAATGCCGTATGCGAGCTCACACTGGAGGAGCAATGGAGGTTGGGGGGATTATTTAGCTGTGCTGTACCTCTCACTCAACTCTCCGTGAACTGCCTGTGGAACCAGGGGTCAGTGACTCTAGGTTTCATATCATCGCCCCCCCCCCTCCCCTCCTCCCACTCCTCTGCTTATTTGGACGGGGTGAGCTAAAGAGGAGGCAGGAAGGCCTGCGGACCCCTGATCCCAGAGCTCGCTCTGACAAGTAACACGGCACACGCACGTGGGAGCGGGGCCAACTGTGACGCGGGGGAGTGAGGAGGTGTGAAGGTGAAAGGGCGACACAGAGAACCCAGGACCACAGATTTATGAACTGGGAAGATGTCTAAGCATCAAGCTTGGGTTGGACTTGTTTTTGTGCTCAATAATTATACTTTAATTTTTTTTATTTTGAGGAAGCAATAAAAGCACCTTTGATTCACATTTGCTCATTACACAGTTTTACTTCCCTAAATTAGATGTCAAAAACCGCTTGGCGAATAACAAAATCTTTGATGTGCAGCAGAAGCTGACAAGGTTTTTGTAAAGCCGCAATTATCAGTAAATGATATGAATTCACAGGCGGGGAAGGGGATAACAGTGCAAGGTCCCGTACCAAACACGGTTCCCACTCAATCTGCCTGGTTTCGGTTTTGTGCACACATGCATTGAAGTGAGGCTTTTGCTTTGAAACTTCGTGGGGAAAAAAGCACAACTTAACAAACCGGAGAGATAACTAACGAGCACAGCAGCTGCCTTCAGCTAACACGCTCTTTCTGGCTTTGTTGTTTCTCCTTTGTCCCGACGTTTCCATCATCTGGGATGACCACATCGGTCAGAACTGTTTTCTTCCGCTGCTTATCGATGATCAAAATGTCCGGTTGGTTGACCGTTACCATGGTTGACGTCCCACAGGATGGTCTTTGAGAGGTGATCCCACTTTCATCCCCTGCTCTCCGGTTTGTGTTCTGCACAGATGTTTCTGTACACTGCACCAGCGACTTTGTTATGACGTGCATGCTTTCCTTTTCTTCTGGTATCTCACACCCCGCTGAGATATTCTGGATGTTTTCTGGGGCCTCTTTGCACATTCTAAGATAAATCTGGCTGGAAATTACTCTTAAAAAAAGGCACTTCCTGTTTTCTTTTTTGGGAAGTTTAACATTTATTTCACTTATAGCACCTTGTTTCATTTGTTCTGTAGCGATTTAGAGTGTAAATTTTAATATCTCTCCTTTTTAGAATTGAGAAAGGTTTTAAATGTGGATTTAGAAATGTGTTTCAAAGTTATTGTGAACATTTTCCCAGCTCAGAGTGAAGAGAAGGAAACTCTCCAAACCATAATCAGTGAGATATATAGTTAAGGACTGGACACTATGAAGATGGGGATAAAAATGTTTTAATTTAGTCGTTACAAAGACAAAAAGTACTTAGAAAGTCACAATGAACAAGTTTTAACCTCGTTCTATTATCTTTCTGATGTCTAGGAGGGTAAATATTACATTTGAAAAATAATATAAATCAGCCTTTCTCAGCTGTTTTGGACAGTAAATTAAGCAGCAAATTACTGAAAGATAACTGTTAGTAAACAGGAATAACACATAATAGAAGATCAAAAGATTAAAAGAAAGCTACTCAATGTTCATGTAGAAATGCTAAAGAACAAACAGTGTAGGTTTGAATTTCTAACACGAGTAGTGGTGTTAGAAACCCAATTATAAGAGGTGTCAGCAATTATTACAACAGTTTGATTTCTGTAACGTCAATAAAAATTGACATTACAGCTACTATTACCTGCTCTTCTTCAGCCGTCAACATTCCCAAATCCGGTGCATTCAGCTGATGAAAGCCTGTCATCAGCTGGCCTTCCTGTCATCTCCTGAAAAGCCAGCTCCGTCCTTGCCTGAGTGTAAACCCCAGTCGTGTCTCGACATGTTTGAGAAAATACAGTTTCCTTCCTCTGTCTGTATTTTTAAAACCCGTCAGTGCCACTGACAATAGCTACCTTTGAGTCTTTGCCACTCAGTTCTTGAACAAAGAATGTGTTTGGGTTTGTGACAGGTCACAAGCAGGTCAAGCTGAAAAACCATCCGGTTCTGGTCACCAGTTGTCTCACCAATTTGCTCGAATTCAAATTTCGGACAGTCTCGAAATGGCCTTTCGGTGTCAGCGTGGTCACATTTCAAGACAGCCACAGTGTGCGCGCGCGTTTTTCTTCTTACACGTTTACGCTGTAACCATACTTACCTGAAACGCCGCACTCCAGGGTTAGAGAGAGACGGAGGAGCAGATCAAAGAAAAGGTGGTTAGAAAAGAACATGAGGAGACGCCGGGCTCCACGAAAACACGGGGATCTCCTTACTGAACACAAAGAGGCAAACGGCTCCCATCCAGCGGAACAGGGGAGGGAAGGAAGGGCCTTCAGATCAAAACAACGCGCTACATGCGGAAAGGTGAAGCGTAATCACTCATCAGCGAAATTACAACCTGAGCCCACTCACTCTTTCATTTCAGCCAACGGGGAAAAGAAAAGAGGGAGAGGAGAGAATAATCACAGTCGCAGAGGTGTTAACCACATGCTGGGGAATAGCTCCTGTTTTTTTAATTATTATTATTATTTAGATAAAAGCAGTTGAGAGACAAATTTAGAAAGAAGAGCATTTATTTTCTTTTTTTATTTTAAAGAATGCTCTTTGTTTCTATCATGATCATAATGCTCTCTCAATTTCTCAACCCTTTCAGGGCCTAAACAAATAGTTCAGGATTTTTACATTACCCATAAAAAGTATTCACCCTCATTTATTTCTTTACCCATTTTGTTGCTTTTATACCATTAGCATTATACCACCTCCAATGCTAATTCTACAAAATGATGACAATTAAATAAAAATGTCAAAAATACAATAGATGATTGCATAAATATTCACCCTTTTTAAAGTTACTGACTGAAGTTAACAGAGGTCCGGCCTGTAGGTGCTGATAGTCTCACAATGAGTGGGATGGAGATCAGTTGACTCCAGTGAGTGTTTTTCAGGCTATTGTAGTATAAAGATACGCAGGTGTAGCATTTCTATTCACTGGTTAATCAGTGTCTCTACAGCAAATCAGAGAAAATTTGATTTAAACGTATGTGTCAGGGGATGGAAGCAAAAAGATCCTGAATGTTCCCCTGGAATTAAATCCATCTTCAAGAAATTAAAAGAGCATGTTTGTTTGTTTTTCTTTTTGGCATGTTTCACGTTAAAAAGGCCACATTTTGTTGATCTTCTTTCAATGAAAGGCAATAAAAAAGGGTAATACATCCAAGGGTTTTTTTTTAACAGGCACTGTATCCTGGGAAGCAGACTTGCTGAATTTGCAAATAAGCATAAGCCAAAATAGTCTGAAAATAATCCAAACATGTTTTATTTTCAATAAACAAGCACAACTTTCCACATGCTTGGCTCTGTCAAACTCTTATTGGTCAAAGTCAAGTGTGTCAAACGCTCACTTCCCAAAAGCGGTGTCATATGCAGTGTCTCTGGTTTGTTTTTGTTGGGTTTTTTTCTTTTGTGGTGCACGGTGCCAGCCAGCTGACTAATATTTATTTCTTCTGTGTAGGTGTGACTCATGTTGGTGATGCCCAGAGTTTTACAGGAATAGAGTACGTTTGTTTAACATGGCGTCGCAAGGCTGCAGGCAAGAAATGTTTTGCAATCAAACACCGTGGAGGAGGGACCGCCGGCGCGGCCCAAAGCGCTTCCCACGTTTGGTGACTCGGTTGCTGGTGCAACAGGGTGGAGTGCCAGTTTCCTGAAAACAGCATTTTTATTTCTCTCCAGATGTTTTTTATTAATGTTATGGTTTTAAAATTTTGCATCTTTTCCTTTTTTTTTTCTTTTCCCCCACCCCCATCATTTTTTTTCCTTTTCCTGTCATGTTCCTTTTAGCAAAGACTCTTGATGATCTTCCTAACAAGGCACACATGTCGAGTTTTGTTTTCTAATTGCACTCTCACAAACTCACTGACATGTTGATTATTATGTCCTGGGAAGATTACCAACTGCTTTTCATCTTTCTCACTATAAACTCATGGCCTTCTTATGTTTTTGGGAAAGGCTCTGAGATCCTGCACAGATTGATAGAATCAACAATTGCATCCTCATGACCGGTTTTTCATGACATCATGTTAACAGGGCATCATATATACCAGAATGACCCAATAAGAAGGGCCATAGTTCTTTATCTTAAGACTGCAAAGTGCTATAGTTGAGGCAAGATATTGTTTTATTGTGCCCAAAAGGTGAGACAGCCTTAATATGAGTGTGGAGAAGTCATAAGCTCATATAACTTTAGCAACTGAGAAGGCTACTAATCCAATTAATTAATCCAAGGTCAAAATAACCCATACAAATTTCCTAATCAATCAAAAAAATTTATCTGGAGGCTTAATTATTTTTGTCATCAATCAAACTGCATATTTTACAGTGAAAGAATGAAAGGTTTGTTATAAAAAAAATTATTCGCAGGGTTGCAATTTTGATGTTTCAGTTGTAAATTATATTTTATCTTGTCACTGATAGAACCAACTATCAACCTGTAGTGGTCGGTGTGTTTTTTTGTGTGTGTGTGGCCTTGTATTTGCTGGAGATTAAGATCAATTTTTACATGATGTGGGGGGGACCAACTTCCCCTTATGGTGGAGTAGTGGGGTTTCTTTCTGGGTTATGGTAGTGGGCAGTGACTATTGAAGTCAATGCAAAAGTCCCTGAGAAGATGGAAAGACATACTGTGTGTGTGTGAGTCCTATGAACACAGGATCTTTGCTGGGGGTGCGGCCATACTGCTGCAGACTCCACACCTGTCTACAATCACTCCATCATCTGCAGGGGGTTTAAGGTTCTGTTGGACAACCTGTCTTCACCTGATACTCAACCTTTCCCAGTAGACTCAAGCCAAGAGTACTTACCTTATTGATGTCTGATGGAGTTCATCACTAGCTGTTGCCCTGCGCCTTGTTTACTTCTCACGTTCTCTGTGCCTCCATAGTTTGAAGTTGTTCTGTTGGCTTTCCGTGCCGATTCTGGATCCTACCGATCGGCTCCTCAGCCATTCAGAAATCCACACACCCCACAGTCGTCTGCTGTAGTTTTCCTCAAACCTTCATCAGACTGTCCGCTCTCCAACTCGCTCTGTTCAGCAGCAAATCAGATCCCACAGGCCATCTGCGCTGTTTCCGGTAAATCTTCACGGAGAATCCATGAATCCACAAACGTAATTCTCATCATCCGCTGCCAGGGTCGTTCCTTTCCCTCGACTCCGGCTCCCTTCCCTCAGAACTGTGTCAGCATCACTTCCTGTTCACCAAGAGCTATTTTCACGCCAGCTTTGCTTCTAACTACTCCTTGTTCCTCACACGTTGACGAACAACAACACCCAACATTTCATTCTGCTTTGTGTCAGGAAACATGACAACTGGTGAGCACATTAAAATGTCTTGATTTGATTAAGTGAAAAACTTTAGAAATTTATGATATCTAACTTCTTCAAAGGTCATTCTGAAGTGAATATTGAACGTATCATTAATTAAATGTACATAATTATCAAAACATCTCTCTAAAAAGTGAACGCTAAGGCTCTCATTCATGCTATGGTTTCTAAATATCCGACTTTAAGACTAAACGGAGGAAAAGGAGAAAAAGGTTATTGAGGTCTTGGCTGAAATAAAAGCCTCAGATAAATTGACACCATACTTCTTGTCTGCTTCTTATTGAGTCACTTCGCAATAAACCCCCATAAATGAGACATTTCTGTTCAATCAGGCCTCAAAGTTAACAGTGTGAGTTTGGAATCTTGAAGCCACAGCGATGCGGGGTAACAGGTCGACTAGATGTCGTAGAACCGGGGATCAAATGTTTATTTCAGTCGGTAGAGGGTTTGGACACGACTCTGACTTAGGGCAAAGACTTAAGACTAAACTTGTGAACATCTCTGACATGTCTGCAAAACGATCAAATCCTTTCCAGCTCTACGCAGACGACCTTGAATTATAAGAACTTAGCAAGAAATAGAGTTGGAATTGAAGCCAACGCTTGAGTTGTCTTATGATTCACTTAGTTCTGGTTCCAAGGAACCCTAAATGAAAACCATCAAGGACTCTAGGGTTTGGAAAGATTATTGGGAAATCTTTTTGTGTTGTTTGTTCTCTTATTTCCAGGCAGAATGGTCAACGGTGTTTTTGGCAAATCAGCAGGGACAAATGTGTAGGTTTTTGTTTTGTGCCTTGTAGTTAAAAGTCTGTTTCTTTCACACAATAATATAAATAAGATAAAATAAGCTAAGTAGCTATCCCCCAAACAAAAATGAGGATTTCTTAATCCCTTCTGTTTGGCCTCTGACAAATGTTTCTTTATTCCTTTGTTTGCTGACTCACGCGTTAAAGTGTTTGTCACTTGATCTGCTCCTGATTTCATGCTTTCTGAAACAAATCGGACCCGACACCTCGCTTTCGATTTGATTCCGGTTTCTCACCTCGGTCTTACCAGTCGACGTGTTTACCGTGCTCTCGTCTCTTTGTCCCGCAGGACTTCCTAAGCACCGCTCTGAGAGACCCTCTGGGGAATGAAACGGACTGCGGGGAGGAAGAGGAACCAATGAAGTCTGACAACAACAACAATACCAGCAAAGTTCACCTGCAGCGCTCCGTTCTGCTGCTAGTGTTCATTTAGCAGGAAACACCTCTCTGTTATTCTGTTTTATGCCTGAAACAAAACACACACAGCACACGCCTTTTGCAGATGTCTAGATATTTTGGTGCAGTTGTTGCACTTTCTTCTGTGTGGGTCACAGGCAGGAATATGTCTATAAAATGCAACTTTTGCTCATTTTTCTTTCATTATTTGACCTGCTCATATCGGAAAAGTAGGCAGTGATGTAACATTCTGAAAGGCCCAAAGGTCTGCAGAAATTGGTGTGCAGCGGTTTTTCTCCAGTGAATCAGTTCAGAAGCAGAGCACAAGTATCACCCTGTGGACCTAAACGGGATTACACCCTGACTCAGGATCCTGAATAGTGACAGCTGACCGGAGATCTGAGTCACTGATATGATTTGTTGTCTGCTTTGCAATACAGTTGGATTTCTCCACATTGTCGCTCGAACATCTCAGCATCAGGATTCTGTCTGTTCAACCTGAAGCCGCTTCAGAGATCAGACTTTAATCAACTTTTATTACAATGTTTTTTTGTTGTTGTTTTTTTAATTTATGGAACAAGCACATCATTAATATATAAGAACTGTCTCACTTGTGGCAAGAATTACTGGAACAACACTGAAAGTGGCCTTTTAGTATCTACAAAGCATCTCTGCTTCTTGCACTCAGATTCCTGAGATTTATATTTATAAAAACGTTTTTGTGAGACTATCTCTGTTTCTATGACGACTCATTTTTCCAGAGGCAGAAATGGCCCCTTTCCTTTTTATTTTAGACAAATGTTCCCAATCCACGTGGCTACAAAACAACGATTGGCTTGGGACTCTCTTTACAAAGAGTAAAGAGAGTCTCTGTAAATATTTTTTTTTTTTTCACTTTTATTAGCTATTCAGTTTATTATTACTTTTGTTCAGCATAAATGCTGCCTCATATCTTCTGATTTTAGTTATCAATTTGTTTATTTTGACTTTTTTAACTTAATTCAAGTCATAATATGTTACACGGTAAAAAAAAATTTAATTGCGCACCACAAGTGAAATATTTTATATTAATCACATATTATATTTGATTTCATCCCCACAGTTCTTGGGGATTTTTTATTTTTATTTTTTGCAGCAGGGTTCCTTCACTGGACAGTTCTTTCTGTCTTTTCCTTCATAGAAACGTAAACGTTATATAGGAGCAAAGCGGGTTTATAAATTCAACCGGCAACCAATCAGAAAGATGAGCATGAAAACCAAACTTTCAATGTGTAAGTTGATTGAAAAGGAGGTAATATTTTATTTTAAAAAGTATAATTAAAAATACATGATGAAAAAAATATACAGGATTCAATTTATTATTTAAAAAAACAAAAATTCTCATCTTCTGTCCAATTTTGAAAGAAAATACGCCCACTTTGAAAAAATACTAATTTAAGCTGATTTTGTGCTGTCTCAAAAAACAAACATATTTGAACATATTTTAACAGAGTTAAATATTGCATCACACTTATATCAACATTTGTTATTCTGATGTGTGGACCCATGTGTTTCTTTTATTTGATCTTCTCTTTTTCTTTCCATTTTTTTGTTATTCCTCAGAGTTTATGTGGAGGTCAGACCATGAGCTCTTCCCATCTGCGTCTCCTACTGACCTGGAACTATTTTCTCCTGCCCTTCCTACCTGTCAAGTCTGTGTGCTGCTCTGAACAGAAAGCGGCGCTCAATGTCTGATTGTATTTACTCCCGTGAGGTCACGCCCGCGATCCTCTCTTTTTTTCCACCCGCAAACTGCCGCCTCTGCCACGGCCCATTTGGTTACATACATAGGAGCACGTGTGCGCAGTCACTTCATAAAACACAAATGTGCAATGTGTTCTCTGTGTAAATACGGACACTCACAGTTGCTCACAGACACAAGCATCCGAGCACGCATGCAGAACTGTACTGCAGCCTCTCTCCTCCTGCTGTCGCCACATCTGCGGCCCAGATGTGGAACGCGAGGGAGTCTGAGGTGCTGCTCGAGCCGGGATGTTTTGCATTCCCCCCGTGGTACATGTGAGGCGTTCCTGTGGGCCGTCCGTCTGGCTGCATTTGTCTGTGTGTCACGGGGATCTGTTTGGCTGGCTGCAGGGGTTCGGGCACATCCGTTTGCCTGCTAATAGGGGCCAGATGTGGGATGCTGAATCAGGTGGAGAGAGGAAACTCCAGGCCTTGCAGGAGGAAGACACAGTGTGTGCTCTGTGCGACGGCCGGGACCTCGTCCGAGCTTGACACCTAACGGTGCAGAAAATGATTATTTTAACACCACCATCCAAACAGACGGCGTATAACAGGAGCCAAACACCTGAACAAAGAGCACAGATTTTGAATTTTTTATTTTTTTGGAAATATAATGAATGTTTTTTCTACATTTCAAAGCCAACCATTGTTTTAGGAATCAGTTACAGCAAAGCTTTTGTTTATTAAGTGTGTCTTACTGATTGGTCTCATTTGAAAGCCATTCCAAGCTTGCACGATAATTTGTTGCACAACAGATCGGATTATTGTTTTCGTAAATGGACAAAAGAAGGACAAACACAACAAATTCAAAACTCTTTGCTTTTTTCTAAGAGAAACCTTGATTTTGTAATAATTAAATTCCTAACATAACAGATGGCAATTACATGCTTTAAGTTACTCAAGCAGGTCATCTGACCCGGTCTAAAGTTGTAGGATAGATGTTTTTGTATGTGTTAAAGATTGAGTTTTATAATTTTGTATCACTCTCTCACAATATTGTGTGTCTGCCCTTCAGTTGTCACCGGAAAACTACGCTCCAAAATAATGTTAACATGCATTTTATACTGCAGCATAAACCTTCTGGTCACAAATGATTTAGTTTTTTGTACATTTCAAGAATTTCCAACATAATTTGCACACGTTTTGTATATAACACGTGTAATGAATTGCTATGCAAATATCACAAAAGTGACACAATATTAATTTAGCTTATTTCTGTCTTTCATGATAAAGATTCACTCACTTGGCATGCAGGATACTTGAAATTGATGGTTCGTTCCCAAACTTTACTAGCAGTGCCAAAAGCTGTGGGCAGTTTCCCAGGGCTGCATTGCAAAAGGGAGCAGCACACGCTTTTATTTACTTGCCCCAGAGAGGCAGTTTGTCTCCTGCTTGCTGATTGTCTTGATTTCATGCAGGACTGAACTGCATTTTATTCCGCCTGAGAATGAATGCAGCTGATTTTCTTCATTTCTAGATGACTAATGGGTTGCAGGCGGAGGGCGCCATTCATTCAAGAACCGCAAGCAACTGAATGATGAACAGCTCATTTATCAATTACTGGGCAAACTGGACAATGCTCATGTTCATACAGCACCAGCTAAACAAATGCCTTTTCTTTAGACAGTGGAAGGAAACCGGTGCTGTAACGATTGACGTCACTTTTAATCATACATATACTTCCTTGGCCCATCACGATGTGCATAAGCCCACGCATCCATTTCCATACCAGACTTTTTCATTGGGCAAGTTTTGCCGTTGGCCAGCGTCTCCACAGCTGGCCTGGAGTGGATTCCAAGAAGTCTCCAGTCTAGCGTTTGTTGCCCTCGCACCACCTGCCCAGGGGTCGCGGTCCTGGAGTGAGATGTGTCACCATGGAGTAGAGTTAGTGTATGTCAGAGCCAGTGAGTGTAGGGTGTTGGAGCAAAGGGGCCACGGAGGATGCTATAGCGTACAATCACACATAACTGAAACAGCATGAGGTGCCATTGTGTCGTAATCACTGTAGCTGGCCCTGAATAACCAGTGTGTCCTCCATCCTTCACTCCAGTTGACTGAGTCCTGCAAGATCGCAACAGCCAGAGACGGAAAGCAGGAATTCCCCTTTGATCAAAGTGTCCGTTATTCAATGGGATGTGGCGTTGCTGGGGCTGGAGGGGTGGGGAGGCAGGCGGAGAGAGAGACAGAGAGAGTACTCAATTGTCTCGTTCCTTTCTATACTCGCCCCCACCTTCGGGCAAATACGGAGGTCATGACCTTCCTGCCCCCTGTTCCTGTGCTCATAGAGAAAACGCTTTCTGCCATGTGTGTGTTGCTGCTGAACAGCCGCCTTTCAGAAACGTGTCCTTTCCACTTGTCACACACAACTATCTCTTTCCTGCTTCAGCTGGGATGTGCAGACCGAAACGTTTGCTGGAGGGTGGGAGGAGAGGGGGGCGCTTTGGGAAGAGATTAAAGACAAAAGCTGACAAGAACAGGACAAAGGACAAATTGACTGTCGCTTAGAGTGCAGAGCGTGTTGGTGACTGTAGCATCTGTTAAATGGAGTGTTGTGGCAGTTTCATAAAAAAAAGAAACCACAAGCGTTTTCTGGAAATGGTAGAGGGGGAACTGTTAGAGAATCTGGAGTTATTTATGCTTTGTTTTATCTGTGTGTACAGACAGACCATCAAAGACTCTAGTAGGACATTTGGTCATCAACAGCGCTGTTGTGTTTGACATCTGTAAAACATATTGAGTCTAGGAACCGTCAGGTCTTCAAAGAGCGCATCTGCATTCTGCAGAAGATGCAGTGAATGTCAAGAACCGGTAACTATTTAGCAAATACAGTTAAAAATGAATATTTACATGCAGTGTATAAATAAACAACCTGTTCTTCCTCATTATCTTCCTTACATTGAATCAGACTGTTTTTCCTGTTTCATATTAGTTAAGATTACCCACCTTATTTCAATTTACTAAATGCCACAATAATGACAAAGACAAATGTTTTTTTGTTTGTTTGTTTTTTTGTGGTATTTTTCCTCAAAAGTGTTTTATTACTCTTTTAATTCTGGAGTTTATATGAGCTAAGAGAATTTATTTAGATTATTTTTTGTGACGTCTGAAGCATGAGTTTGGCAAAAGGGGGGAAAAAAAGTAAAAAAAAAAATAAAAAGATTCAACACCAATACAACACATATTGGTGTTGTATGTTTTAACTATCCTGCACCCCTATCATATTACCACTCCTTTTCAGAAACAAAAGGATATATTTATAACAGATGTTTGGGGACCTTAGAGTCCATCAAACACCTTACACCTGTTATCTTCAGAACTGCACAACCAATAGGAACCCAGAGGCCCCATTTTCAGTATTTGCAGTATGGGGTGTTTGCATATTCTTTTTTTTTTTAATCTAATAATGATAAAAATAAAAACTCTCTCTTTGGAAAATGACACTTTATGTGAATTATATTGAGTTAAATCAGTGTCTACCCCCTGTATATCATGATATCGGAATTGTGCCTCTCTGGCGACCTCTTGTGATATAAAACTAACACTACCTTAGATTAGTGCAACTGTTGAGCCACCAGAGGTCAGTATGCCGCCAAAATCGGAGCCTTCTGCTCTGAAGGGAGGACAGCGACAAGCATCCTCATAACTTCATTGTTCATTTTTCCTCTTCCCATGTCTTCCGTGTTTATTACATGTTTGCACTTTTGTCCAAACCCTACTCTCTTGCACATTTTTTGATTGTGAGTCAGTTTTAGTTATTGTTGCTCTGAAGCACTGAACTTTGCTAAGCGAGGCAGACAGACAATCATAAAGTGTTAGGAGTTGTGGCTCAGAAAGCAGCTTGTGTCTCCATGAGTCTGCTAAATCTATCACTCTGTCCCCCTCTAATGCTCACCCCTGTTTTTCCTCTCAACGGGGGCTGAGAGGAAAAACCCGTTTTAACATTTTCTCCCCTTTTCCTCCTATCTGTTTGCCGTCTCGTGTTTTTCCTCCCTGCGTTTCCCCTTGTCTGTTTATTTGCCCTGAATTTTCTCCTCACTTTGCTACGCTGCCAGTAGAACCTCAATTAGAGGTACTGTGACACTGACTTTTATTATTTTATTGGGTTTCACTGAATAATAGGATGATCAGAACAATAAAAATTGAGATTAGATGTGATAAAACATTTTCAGAAAACAAATCTATACAATTAAAATATGAGATTTAGGCATTTTTATTACTGTTTACTGCTTACTCCTGATTTATTTACATACTTAATCACACAAATATGCATAAATAAACCAATGCGTATTGGTTTATTTATGCTTAATAAACCAGTCCTTTCTGTGTCTAGTCGTTATTTTCCCAAAGCTCCTCTAGTCCTCAAACAACTGTAGTGGTTCCTGTTAATCAAACTCACCTGCTCCTCATGCCAGTAATCAATTGCCTCAGTATTTAAGTTCTTTCTTGTCGTTTACTCCTTGCTGCACTTATCTCGTCATCTCCTCATTGTTCCTGGATTCTGATGAGTTTATCATGACTTCTGATACCACGTTGGCATTTGCTATATATGGCTTTCGACTGTCTCGGTCACAGGAATGTCAGAAAGTAGTTTCCATCTTTTGATCTATTTCTTTTTGAACAATTGTTACGTTTACAACAAAATGCTGACTCGGAACATTCAAAGCTCGATTAGCAGACATTCTTCTCCCCTTAAATGATCCCAGCATTAACACAGGTTTACGTTGTGCAGGTGTATTAAGTTCATTCACAAATGTGGAAAGTTCAGGGTAAATGAGGGGTTTTATTTAGGCCTAATCTTAGCAAAGACACACTCTGTCCACGCGTCAAACGAGGCCCTGCTCTCCTTCTGGCCACAAACTGCGGGGCAGGACGGCAGCCAAGCGCTCCTCATACTAGTAAAAGTTTCAGCCCGCAAAGTTGCATTTATATTGCTGGGTTTTGCTCCATGGTATGCTCTCACAGTCTCCATTGTCTTTGAGCCTTTACAACTCTCCATCTGCAGGGATTCGATGGTCACATGACATTGCCTCATCCTCTGCCTGCAAAGCTCCTTCTTTTTTTCTTCATCCCCACCCTCTTTGACAGCTGTTTTCGTCCAACTTTCTGAGCAAATATCTAAGCTATCTGGCAAGTGCGCTAAAGTTCTATCTTTCTCAACATTATTGTTTGTCTCTTCACTTTCCTGCATGCGCAGACAATGTTGGGTGTCAGAGGAGATCTTGTTCGTGTGCTTGGTGCCGACTGGTTCATCTGCAAGAATCACCATGCATGACGCAAAACAACAAGATAAGCAATTAGGAATTTGCATTTGTACAAATGACGTGCAGATCTATTTCTCCGTAAAATTTGGCAAACTTTGACTGGACCATTCTAGCACACAAAAATTATGTGGTCTATTTCACTGCGTCTTTGGCTGTGTGTTCAGGGGTTGCTGTCCTGATGGAAGGGCAATGTCGGAACCATTCTCTGCCCGAGCAACCTCCAACGGATTCTCTTGTAGGATTACTCTGTGTTTATCTCCATCCATCTATCATCACACCAACTCTGACCAGTATTTTGATAGCCATTTCTTTATTAATTGCTGGTTTAATGTTTGTTTTTTTGCTTTTGGTTGAACCTTTCTTCATACTGAAAATAAATAAGGGAGATCTTTAATAAAATACTTCCAACCCCAAACCAAAGTCTTAATAGTGTACTTCTCAAAATAAATATTTTTTTTCCTTATAACATATTCATCCTCTTTCTGCAGAACCGCCACTGTAACATGTGTTGTCCAGCGCTGTGTTCCCTGGTTGGTAATACTACATTAAATTTATTCCAGGCGGAAAAACTTCATGTAAGAACTAATAAGTTCAATAGCTGTGAACCTCCTTCAAATGTCAGCAACGACTACTTTTTCTTTCTTACCCTTTGACAAATTTATAGCAATGTTTTGGTTGAACAAGCCAGTCAGCCAATAAAAGATAGAAACTCTGATCTGAAAATGAAAAATATATTGAATAAAATCTTCAACAAACACTTGTGGTTTTGGTGGTGTGTGGACTGGATCTGATTTGCACCGCAGACTCTACTGTAAACACAGTGGTTGGATCATATGACAAGAAGATGCTCTGCACCAACGCGTGATTTTCTGCTCCGGCTCTAATCTTTACAGGATTTTTATCTCGCGACAGACAGGACTTTATGCCTGCAAAAACATATACTTATTGTACAGAGGACACAGGGCTTGATTATGTCCCGAGGCACCGAACCATACAAAGCAGTCTCTTCGGTAGCTTTTTAAAATGAGTAGTATTTCGAACTAGCTAAACACTCATCACTTTGCGGACCTGTGATTTGAGGATCAGTGCCTAACCGCACTCGCTCCGTCTGTGTCCAAAGCCACTGTCACCAGATCCGCTGCACTACAACTCACTCATCAGGCGTATTTTCCAATAGCCCCTAAATGGTGACGATGTTGACAGTGAACGAAATGCCAACCCAAACTTCTGCTTAAGTACCTACTACACATGCCCAGTATTGTGTCACAGTAGGCAAACTAAAACTAGGAGCTCATTTGCTTGGAAAATTACATCAGAACGGGGCGAATAACGAATCAAACTACATCTATGATAGCTTTCTCTACAACAACGTGCCCTTTTATTAGTTGTCGCTGATTCCTCTAATTGGTTTCAAACACTTTTGAAAACAAGATCTCATATCTGACACGATGTTGCAAACCCTTTAACTTTTCCATATTTCATGATGTTTTTGAGATAGGAGTTTATGTCATAAAAAACGAACATGTTTTTCAATATCTTTTACAAATAAGAACCCAAATACCATCTTTATTTGCTGTTACGGCTGAGTTGTTTGCTGTATCTCTCTGCCATCTTTCAATATCCAGAGACTGAATTTTGTTGCCTATTCTTTACAAAATTAGCCAGGCTGGATGGATGGTGTCTGTCCAGACTGTGGTTTGGACTTTGACTGGTCCACTCTACCACATGAATATGATCTTTAACAAGTTTTCTTCTAGGATGCTCTTGTATTTAGCTCTACCATTCATTACTCTGATATTCTTCCTCAGTTCGTACTGGAAACCGTGTTTCACGGTGGGGATGGTGTGTTCAGGCTGTTGCGCAGTTTTAGTTTTGCGCGAACCGCAATTATTTTACATGTAGACTGAAAAGATATTTTTGTGTCTCATTTGTGGACATCTGAGACTCATCCTGTTACGATGATACGCTGGACGTCTCGGTTGCTTCTCTGTTTGCTACTTCCACCACACTATTGCCTACCTTTTGTTTGAAACGTTGCGTTGGAAAAACAGCATCCAAACTGAGAATAATGCTATCCGTGTCCTTCCGTTGTACTTGGCACAGTAGCACGGACTAGAGACAACTTAATCTCTAGTTACGCCAAGCTAAGCCAGATTTTTCTTTTGGAGATGTCAAAAACTTCCACCACATCGGTTTTCACAAACATTATACGCACGAAGAAGCATATTTTGTCACAGCAGAACACTGTGAATTCCACACTACTGATCCCAATATACACACACCATTCAGAATGAGAGTGCATCAAGCAGCAGAGATTCTTCAAAGACAGGGCAGGACTTAAGGTTGAACAAAAAACACTCACAATTAGAGCCATTTAATAGCTTTTTGACACAGCAACATACCTGGGAATATTTAAAACTATGTTATAGCAGTTTTAGTTAAAAAGCTGCAATGAATCAAATCAATTAACATGCATCAATTGACACGTTTAATAAATGAAATGCGTCATACTGAAGATGCACCGATACAGGACAGATTACTGGAATTTAGTCTTGGATGAATTTGTCACAAGAATCGCCAATGCTGTCAAGGTGTAATAGTAGATGGTAATTACACATCAATACGAATTGCTCAGAATTAAACGTGGATATATTTGAAAATCTAAAATGAAAAAAACCCCTAAAAACACACTGACAATGAAAAAGGAAATAGACTGGCGACCTATTCATGCTGCACCCCTCCTCTCACCCAATCTGTGGAGATCAGCACCAGCCACCTCCCAAAATGAAATTCCCTTTCATGTTTTCAATTTCTTTAAATGCATAAAATTAGAACAAACTCTAAGACTGACTTTCAGAAAAGTAGAGTTGGAAAAAAATAACTTGGTGTCTCAGCCCTCTCCTTTCACAGCTGTGTCCGAAAGAGAAATAACTCTAACCTGCAGCGTTGGCCTTTGTCAGTGAATGGCCACTCTGACACTTCTTAGGCAGACCACACACAGAGTGAGAGGAAGCCCGGCGAGCCCAAAAAGGAGGCGAAAAGAAAGAGGCAAAGGGGAGAGGAGTGAACTGTCTTGTTATCACAGAGAGGGGGGAACAAAAATGAAATGGTGAGTAGTTTTTTCCGCCATAAAAACTTATAATGTATGTCCAGCAATCTCCCCTCTCCCCTTTCTGATTCCAATGTGTTATTCTTTGCATTTCTTATCCAGAATGATGTCTTCTCTTCAACAAAGTTGCTGCTGAAGTGCGCTGGGTTTATTTATTTTTTTTATATGGAGTTTCCATCAAGCTCCACTCCCTCCGCGGTTCCAGCGCGGCTGGCCAAGCGGCAGTAAAACGCTCAATGGACATCAGAGATGGAAAGGAGGCCTATTTGTCAATCTAGCAAAATCTCCAGTGGCTGAGTAACCGGACAACATGCAAGCGAAAGGGAGCGACGCTCTGCTTAAGTCATGCAGGAAAGCCAAGCGACTTGACAGCTGTTGAGATATTTCTCACCACGGTCAGCGTCTGGGCGGAATATTTTTGGGCTTTTCTTTTTATGTACAGTCGCACAGAAAGCAAACACACCAGAGGAGACTCACTGAAAATATAAGGAAGCTTATACAAAAATTCAAGGAGCGTTTTACGAGCGAGTGTGCAAGCCCAAAATGCAGCCTTGTGCCTTATTGCACCGAGTCTGCTGCATATGTTTGTGTCAGTTCTGTCATTGAAAGAAATTCTTAAGATGATGGTGTTTTTTCGTTGTTTTTTTCTTTAAAATGGAAAGTATGTTGTATTTATCTGACCATGACAAGCTAACTCTGGTAAATCAGATGTCTGGTGTTACAATACGGCTACCAATGTCTGTTTCGCTCACCCGATCTAGTTTATTAGATTCAAATTATGATTATTATTCAGCAACCTCTGGATGTGGAAAACAGAAAAAAAAAAACAGAGGATCAATTAGATAAAATTTTGGGAATCCATAACGCCAGATAAATTGATTGCAGAAAAAAGCTAAATTCTATTGGCAGCTGCAAACTTACACTAATACACATTTGTTAGCAATCCTGGTGAAGGTCCATGAGGAAAAAAAAAACCTCGGAAAACACGAGATGTTAGCAAAATCCCAGCCAGATGTTTGGGAATAAAACCATCACAAATAGATGAAATACCTCGTCAGGCTTTAGCTGGAGTTGTGTGCATTAATGTGTGTGAAACCACCTCTATATGCTTATGCACAGCGGTGGGTCTGTGATGCTATGGGCCTGTTTCTCTTCTCCTCTTGGAACCTTGTTATTGCATATTGTGTCATGAACCTCTGTGAGGGTTAGGGTCAGTAGACGCCGGATCCCTAAGAAGCGTTGCTCTGTGACCTGGCTGCAGCTCTGGTCATCACATACCTATGGAGACTAAATTGCAGAAGAACACATGCTAATCTGCAAACACCTGATGCAACCGGTCCTGCCGTGCTGCACCATGGCCGCCGTGCATGGAGGGGAGAGGAAGCAGTCATGTAAACTTTGCAGGCCCTGTTTTGACTGAGAGCACTGAGGCACTGACTTATTGTGCAACACAAGGCAGAGACTTCAGGCTCGGCCAGCTATAAAGCTGAATTCCCTACTGGAACCTCCTTTCTGCTGGAAATGTTTCCCCTAGGAAGGTGCAGTGAATCATATCAGAAACTATAGAGCTTCACACACAGTGGAGTGTACATATCATCAGCACCTCATTGCTCTGGAGAGAAGCTCTCCCACTGAAGTCACTGGAATAGTTTATTTTCTTTCTTTTTTGAAGAGACATTAAGAACCACATCAGTGCAGACGGGGACAAAGAACTTTCCAGAGGCTAATTAAATGCTGCGAATTAAACTGATTCTCCCTGAAAAGGTCACAGAGGCACCAAAACCAAACAGCCTTCCCAAGCAAGGCGGCGCATTATATTTGTTCGAATAACTTGCAGTGTAACAACTTAAAAGTGAATCAGAGTAAGCAATATGGTGGAGATTCTGGCAACCAGGCATCCTTTCGTGTTTCTTGAAGACGTTTTTAGTTCTGAACACGAAGTGGAAGTATACTTCCAAAACTAATTATCTAAAAAAAAATAGAGTTGATGTTATATATCCACACTTTATTCACCTTTTTCATTCGGACTTTATGACATGAATTGAGTGTAAAAATGACCGTTAGGGCGATCTACTCAATTATAATGGAAAAATCCAGAAAAATCTCAAATACCCCAAAGAACACTTAACAGAAATTGTATTTATACACTTAGTGAATTTATCAAAAGACACATTTTCATAATATCAAAGGAGTAAATAGGAAAAGCTATTTTTGGGAGATCTGATTTAGTTCCTATCAAAAATAATGATGAACATAAATAACTTTAAATCTAAACCTACCAAATTTCATATATTTTTTTTGTTTTGAGTGTTTTTACGCTCTAGTTTTCTGTAGATGTGTTCAATACTTATTTGCTTTGTCCTTCCAGTTTTATAATCAAACCTTCGTCTGTGGACTAATTTGAGTTGAATTATTTGGGTTCCCGCCCACATCTGACGTTAATTTTATGACCCCATGAGAAATATTTCAACTTGATTTGTTTTTGTTTGTATGTTTGTTTTTTGCTCCTCAAAATGCATATTAAATAGTGTACAAATAGGTTCGAAAACCATACAAAAATCTATGTTCACAGATGTGAAAGTGAAAAATTCAAAGGGAGTAGTGCAAACTGGGACTGACCAGAAAATCCTCATCTCTTAAATAGTTTTTTGTTCTTAGTATGCGACTCAAATCTCTGTCCACTTTAAATGAACACAGCTGCAAACGTTTTTCAGTCAGTGGGCCAACAGGATGTGTCACACCATTACACAGTACGACTCTTCTCTGTATCTTAACATTGTAAGGAATCCTTGAGAGGTTTCAGCAAAGCGGGAGCCACCAATGTGGGGACCAGAGCCGACTGGGATCTCAAGTAAATAGTCTTAGCCCGCCCAAAAAAACACTCCCCCTGCAACTCCTTTACTACCCAGATAATGATTCATTACAGTTGTGAAGTTCCACATGTGAGTTTAACAACGCATTAGCCCAGTAAAGTCTGCCCTGCAAGCCTTTGCAACAAACAAACACAATCTGTAATTAGACTAGCTTCAAACTAAGAAGTTGGAACTTTTTGGTGTTCTTAGTTGGTGGTCTTGCAATTCTTAGCTTTCAACCTGAGGCAATACTCACACAGCTCTTAGCAAAAAATATTTATGCAGACTATTTCACATTCATCTGGTGGAGAAAAAAAAAACATCTCTTAAAGCAATCTAGTTTAAATACAAAACAAGCAAACAAAAACTGAAGCCTCTAGTGAGTAGAAAGAACTACAACTTGAAGTTGAAGGTGACACTTTCAACTATTTCAACTTTTCCATTCTGCTCCAGTGGGAAGAAGTCCGACCGTATGCGTTTGTGCTGTCCCCTTACAGAGTGATGCCCAGGGAGGTGAGCCATATAACCCTTACCAAATAAACAACTTGCAGTGCAAGACTGTTGTCTGTTGTCTTGCACTGCGGTCCACATTAGCTGCGTTTCCAAGAGCAAATTTTTGTCTATGTTCTACTAACGTTGAAAAAAAAAATAATAATAATTTGCCATTGTGGTGTTTCTATTAAATAAGAAAGAAAATTAAAATGATCTGTGAATAGGCTTGTTCAAATTATTAAAAATCATTATGTAAGGAATTGATTATGTACATAATTCAGTCATGGCGCTAGCATGTTAATCAGCAGTTGGAATGACAAGTCCCTTATATTTGGGAGTCGCTTATGTATGCAGCATTTTGGGAAAATTGTAAGTTGGACTTACACAACTTTTTATGAGCTATGCTATACTGTTAGCGCTCGGGTGGAGTCAGCTGCACACTGTCCAAAAAGAAGGAAAAAACAAACAAAACAAAGGAAAATGAAGACTTCCTCCTGTCATCTTTCTCCTGGTTTTCGCGGGTAGTAACATCCGGTTGTTGATCACGTGACTCGTGTGACTCAAAAATACTGTTTCTGGCTGCAGTTCCGCAAAATATATTATTTCGATACTATTATGTCAATTTTTTTTTAATTAGCGTGTTTCCATTAAGCTAATTTATTTCAGCAATTTCAATTTACATAACTCTATGTTCTAAGTTATTCAGTATTTTTTTTTCTTGAACTTTGTAGAAGTTCTGCAGGTGATGGTCCCAGTCAAAACAGTAGGTCAGCATTTAAAAATCTAATCTTCACCTCAACAAATTCTTTCAAATCCAAGGCGGCCCTATGCAATATCCTGAGCAGCTCCTGCGCACACAAGAGGGGGCCTGACTCTTGGAGAAATTTGATCCCGCTTTCGGCCCTTTAAAGGAAAATGGGACGAGTCTGTTGAATGGAGCTATGAGTGAGTTTCGCCGGAGAGTTCAAAAGCAAAGCGAAGGGCAGCGGCAGCAGTGACCGGCCACAGAGCTTATATGAAAACTCGAATAAATGAAGATGAATGAGCGGAGAGGAGGGGAAGACGGCAGAGCGGAGGGCAGGTTATGAGCCGAGCTGCGACGAATCGCCGAGGAAGAGACCCGAGAGGAGACGGACAACAAAGTCACAAGGTAAAGCTATCGCCGCGAGCGCCTCTGTTGTCAAAACTACGGCGCGTGAGCTCCCTGACTGTCACTATCCTTCCTCCTGTTAGCCAGAAGGATACTGCTAACTTAGCCTCGGGAGGCTCTTCTGGACAAAAAACGCCAGCACAGCTGTGTACTTTGAGATACGTCTGGCTGAACCTTTTTCTTTTTTTTTTTTTTTCTTGCTGACCGACAGTTTATGGTTGCTGCTGCTATAACGGAGCTGTGGCAGTGCGCACACCTGTTGCTTGTGGCCATTTTCGTGGATAATTTGACCACATTGCGCCCTTCGGAGTGGCTATAAAGATAATTAAAGCTTCAGCTAGTTTGTGGAGCAGAATTGGCATAAAGTTTAGACTTTTTAGAACATTTGCAGACTGATACACAAGATATGATATAAGCAGTTTCAGGGTTTAAAGCAAGGCCTCTAGAATTAATCAAGCGGGTTTTGTATATAGTTTTCCACTTATAGAACTACATGTAATGGTCAGGTCATGTATTTGTTGTTTTCTTTTAAAGTAAGTCATTATTTAATCAACAAAAGAAATCCAGCTACCAGAAAGAAACGCACATTCTGTGTGACATCACACAAGGCAACTTGGTGCATTGATTTGAAATTCTGGTTTTATGTATATTTGTAAGTAAAAGTTGGAAAGCCAGTTGGACTTTTTGGTTGTTTAGGTACTGACAATATAAGGTGATCATATATAAGCAACTAAAACTGTACTTCTCTCCATTCTGTTTATTCAAACCATTAAAAAAAGACATGTTTGCAAACAGAGGTACACAGTGTTATGCATGTCATTTGTTTAATACGGTACATTCCATCAGAACCTCTGAGAAATAGTAAATAATTGAAACTTTCACTATGCTATATGTATGGGAGGCATGTCAGAGTTCTGACCTTTGAGGGCTCACTTTCATGTTTCCTTTTGGAAACCTGGGAAAACCTGACTTCCGAGTTTAAGAAGAACACACCAGAAACGTACTCATCGTCCTCCACTTCGTCTTTTTGCTGCCGTTTGGTGAAGTCAGCATAAAGGTGCATTCCCTCCACTTAGTGGGTTGGTTGGTTTAACGGGAGATTAAGCATGAATCATGTACACATGTTTTGAGGCAGTGGATTTTCTGAATGAGATCATAATTTTTACATGTTGATAACTAGAAGATGAGATGAAGGCCTGCAGAACTGACAGGGATTAATCTCTCCTTATAATAATCTATTTCAGGCGAGACTAAAACACTACCGTTCTGCTGTTTCTAAACATTTCCCAGCTAGATGCATCTTCCGTGATGTGCATTTAAAACCTGTACAATTCTAAATTTCAATTCTTAAATGAGTGATTATTTAGCATTGGAATGATTAAAGGTATTTTAATGATGCTCATTAGATGTTTTCCTCTTCATTTGCATCCTTTTACTAGATTCTCTGCGTCTTTAGTGGAATGTTTCAAAAACCCCATGTGATGTTATTGACTTAAATATTAACAATGATCATTTGCAGTCTTTTTTTCTCTTCAGGGCATTTAAAAACACATCCATACTCAATTAACCTATTGCTTTTTTCATGATTTGTTAACATTTGTTACCCCATTTTTTTCCTGCAGAAAAACTAGTCCTGCCTCCATGCCCTGGAGGCTTAGACAGAAAGCCAGAGGGGCAGGAGAGCTTGCAGAGGTAGATGTTTACACCTCAGAGCAGAGGAATGTCAGGACCCAGTGTTTAAGTCTGAGACTGATAATGAGTGTGGCCAGTTTTTTTTTGTTGAGGTCTGTCATTAACCTGAACCAGTCGGGGACAGAGAGAGCTGCAGGTTTGCTCGCCTGGCTGTGGCTTGGAGGAGGAGGAGGAGAGGCAGTGGGGGGAAGAGAGGAGGGTGGGAAAGGCGCTGCCGGAGGAGAGGAAAGGAGAGCAAGGAGGGAAAAGAAGAGAGGTGATGCAGGAGCGATAAGAAAGTAAAAGCAGGGAGGATGTGCCAGGAGGCAGGCTGAACTCTGGGACTGACATTTATTGTGCTCTTTGTTCAGCTTCATTTTGATTTTAATCTTTTTTTCACTTGCGCTGACTTAAAGCTGTTTTGCACATGTTTGGGGGGTCAAAAGGTTGGGAAACAATGACGCGGGATTGGAAATATTTTTGCGCCGTACATGTGAGCACACACTACAGCTGTAACATGCAACAAATTGAAACGAAAACGTCAGACTAGTTAACCACAAGGATGTAGGGACTGAGGGGCAACATTTAAAGCCCTCGTTCTCGGATATGCTCAGATCATTTGTCTGTGTCACCCATAACGTACACACACACACACGAGAATCTGCCACGCTGACACAAACCTGCAGCGACTGACCCAGATCGGCGCTCAATGCTCCGCCTCGACGGGAGTCGTTCTCATTTTCCAAAAAAACCCAGGAGGGCCAATTTGGACCCCGACAGAAGAGACGGCAGCGGCGGAGATTGAAAATGTTTGCTGGGAATGATATCACTGAACCACCTAATCACTTACATCACCGCAGCTGCATGCTCAGCAGTGTATGCCTCTGCCTGTGCGAGTCCCTCTGCACACGTGTCTGTTTCCAGTCTGTTTCTCTATGTCTCCTTGAGTGTGTCTGTGCTCCAAAGAGAAGAGTTACGACTGGCTGGGGTGTGTGTGTGTGTGTGTTTGAAAATCCGTGATTAAAAAAAAATGGAAGAACTTCCTTACTTCGATCCGGACTTGTATGTGTGCTGCATTTCTCTTTCATCTGGCTGGTAATGCCAGAGAAAAACATCACAAACGATCCCATAGAAATGATTCTATATCCATCTGCGTCCTGGATGGATATGCTGTCACTCTCGGAGGAACAACGTGTCGGTGGAAAGCAGCAGACTGCCATAGCAGTCATTGAAAGCATCCTATCGGGATTACTGTGGTGGCATTTCTAAATACTCAGCCCACTTTTCCCAGTGTTTGCTCTGGCTGGGACTGTCTGCAAGATCCTGCAAGCAGCTTAAAGCGGAGCAGCTCTCAAGGTCGTCCAAGTTGTTAAATGTGGAGACGGACTCAAAAGTTCAAGCCATCATCTTCTCTTTTTTTTATGGGCGTCTCAAACCCAACCAACGATGGATCTACCATGAAGACATACAGAGAATTGAATGTTTTCAGCACAGACACATGCCATGATATCAAACTTGCAGCCTTTCGACAATCCTTACCCCTGCTGAGGGTTAACCTGGGGGAATACAGACTCACAGATCTTGTACATTAGCCAAAATTATATATGCTTGATTTAGGGTGTATTCATACCAGCCTTGTTTAGTCTGATTTAACTGAACTGTAGTTCATTTGTCTACCAAATCTGGTTTCTTTGGGGAATGCGCATATTGTTCTTCCTTGCTTTTCTGTCACACCGTGTCCTTAACATCCTGCAAGAGCTACAATGGACGGCTTTAAATCAAAACCTGGTCACGTGTTAGAATGGTGCAGTCAAAGTATGAACCTACTCTCTAGATTGTTGAAAGCTGGTAGAGACAGACATCCAAAAGACTTTAAATATTTATTTATTTATTTTTGCCTGCACCGTGACAACATTTGAGATACTTGCGAGTCTTTTGGAACAATCTTCTGCCTCTTCAGTGATCTTTTGCTGCTTTACAACTAAGTAATAAAGGGTCTGCTTGCGAGAGAGCTAGCATGGCAGCGCAAATGGCTTGTTTACATCTGTTTCTGCTCTGACGCTGCTCTCCACATGGTTTGACCAAAAAAAGGGTTTCTGGCTGGATTCCCCCCACCTCTTCCACTCAACTTTGCTCAGAGTACAGACCTCTAAGTTTGTCCCGGAGAGAGGAAGAGATGCTGGTAGTTGGACCTTGACTTGTCCGGCCCCGGCACAGCGGTTGCCTGGTGAAACCTCTGCAGGCATGACTTCTGTAATTTGCCTGCTGGGTCTGCATTTATGAGCACGCTAATTGTAGGGGAGCAACGTGGTGCACTTACAGCTGCTGGACTTTGAACGTCTGCTCTCTTACTGACCCAGTCTGGCTGTGCTTTGATTTTTCTCTCGAGCTATGCCGTCCTCGCCTATTCTTTTTCTCCATGTCTTTTTGACAGCTCAACTTCCAACATCTTCACCCTACTTAAAGATCACACAGTAGGGCTTCTACTATTTTTCTGAATGAAGATGCAAACCGGTCAACAGACAAGTCAGGATTTGGTTAAAACATAAAAAAACAAATAACTTGAATGCGCTGGTTTTTCCGCTTTTGGCTCTCTGCCCATTCATTGTCGCACATTCTTTCCTCTTTTCTCTGCCGAGGCAAGCTGACGGCTCCAGCCTCTAGCTGTGATGGGACTGTCATGCAGAAAGGCACTATTGTGCAGCGCAGGATCCTGTTTCGCTCCTTCCTTGTAATTAAGAAGGGATTGCATGGACTGGGAGTCGTGGGTGGGTGGCTGTGGAGGGGGTAGGGTGATTGGGTTAGTAGGTAATTGGGCTAAAAAGCAGAGCTCTGACCTGTTTTGTGGTGGGCAGGCAGGCCTGGGAACTCCAGCTCCCCCACTCACAGCACCTCCCCGCTGAGGTTTTGTTCAGTGTGTGTGGGCATGCAGAGAAAAGATGGAGGAAAAGAAAGAGAGTGGGGGATGCAGGCCGCGGCAATCTGTTTCTGTGCAAACAGCATGTATGCGTGTGCACGTTTCATTTCAGTTACACGCGTCTCTGACACAGAGAGGTAGAGGAAGCTTTCATTTAAGTCGAGTCATTTCTGACTCATCATTAGGAGCTGCTTTTTGCTCACGCTTCCTCCGTGAATCATGGGAAATGCGGTCAGCAAGAAGCTCTTTAGATGTTTAATCACTTCTTCTTTTTTTTTCCATCATCTTGTGGTGTAAATGAAAACAGGAGCTGGACTGAACACAGAAATACCATCTCGGAACTAGCTGTGCCTTGTGTTTAGAACTAAATTAGTGCTTTGCAGCTATTCTTCATGGGCTGGTCTGACAAAAACTTTTTCTTTTTTTTTTTTCTCTCTCCTTTTCATTCCAGCCAGAGTCCAAAGGCGGAGGCCTGAATCCTCGCCATGGCCGACGTGCTGGAGAGCAGCGGATCTGGAGCCGGAGCCGTAGGAGCGGCCAGCGTGGACTGGCAGAAACGCTGCGTCTCTGGAGATGCAGTTGCTGAGGTTCCGCCTGCAGGCAGGGAAAATCCGAGAGCTGCTGGCAGAAAAGGTGAGACGGTGAGAAAAGGCAGCACACATAATTGGATCAGTCTCTTCCAAAACATAACTCAGCAGGGAGCCATCATTTTGGAATCTGGACAGACAGAAAAATGGGAATTTGGCCTTAGCTACGGATTCGACTTAGAGAAGCACCGAGACTTTACAATTAAAGAAAAATCTGAGACTTAACAGCCAACTTCCAATCCCTGATTTTGCATAATGGTTGGCTCTGGTTTTTTCTTTAGTAACTGTGAATAACTTTGTTTCTCCTTTCTACACAACTTAATAATGTATCTGAACAATAAAATATTACAAGAATATAGAACTGTAATTTTCTCACGTACAGGCTGGTGAGGGAGGCGCGTCACTGGAAATCCAAAGCTACAAAATCCTACAGACTGAGACACAGATTCACCTGTACAAATAAAAAACTATCCGATTAAATTTTCTCCTTATTAAGGCAGATTAGAGTGGAATTACCTTTGTAATTTTGTTTTATGTCACAAAATCCTTTTTGATCCATTCAATGTCCCATTGGATTTACTGCAGTTATAAAATCACTTTTCTATTGTGAATTTTTATAAGGCAGCATGAAAGAGAACGCTTTCTGTGACGCAGCAGACAGACAGCACAACAAAGACAGAACGACTTTTTGACACCTAAAATTAGCGGTTAGCATGGTTAGCTTAATTAGCACAGCTAGCACAGTTGATGTTACGTGAGGTGTAGCCAATATGGCCTCAAAGTTATCGCAGTGTTTTAAGAAAACTGTGGCATGATATAACCAATACTAGTAATTAATTAATTCAAAAGAATCAGTTGAAAAATGAATAAAATATGGGGATTTAAATTACCTGTGTCTTGAGTAAAGTGATAAAATACATATTGTAACAAGATTAAAATAAAGGATGCATTTATATATATATATATTTATATATATATATATATATATATATATATATATATATATATATATATATATTTATATATATATATATATATATATATATGTATATATTAATATATATATAAATTTGTGCACTGTGGTGTCAACAGTTATGGGCTGCAGCTTTTTTACCGTTTTGCTTCTTTTGATTAAAGAAAACTTGAAACAACAGAAACTGTGGTTTCTATTTTCAAACCAACCAGTTAGATTTAATAATTTGACAGCCTGGTAAAGGTCACAAGTTTCATCATTCACAAGTTTCAACGCTACATGTGAAATAAAGTGCATCTTCTTGAATCAGTCAAACTGAAATGATTAAATAATTACTTAGGTACTTTAAACCTGCAAAGCATAAATAGAGCCACATTTCCAATGGAAACTTCAAAACAGACTAATTGGAAACTAAAACAATACATATATATATTTTTTTAGTGTTTTCCTCACGTTCAAAGACGTTCCCAGTACAGATTTCCTGCATAATGTGTGAATACTTTTCACTGTACTCGAGCGCCACGCATCTGCTTCTCATCGTCAGATTTCTGTTGTGGAAAAGCTCTGTTTATAGTCTGTGACGACTAGAGGGCGGTGTGATGGTATATTTACATATTTACGTGCATGAGGAAACGATTACAGCACGTGGATCGGTTTGAACTCCAGGTGCTGATGACTGTTTATTTGTGTGCGTAAGTACACGAGATTACCCATCGCTTTGGTAAACACTTGGTCCAGTCATGGTGTGTCATCAAGAGTAGGTTAAACTTAGGAATGTTCAAGCTCATTCGTTCTGGTAATTTCCTCCCCTTTTTAGTTGGTGGAAACAGCAGCCCACCAAATGCTTGTAAAAGTTTGGCGATAAAACCGATGCTCTGACCTTTTTGGAAAGCAGTCATTGGGATATAAATTGGTACCCGTTAAAAGATGCAGAGGGTGAGTCACGTCTTGACTTTTCCACCGTTTTTGACTTTGGAGAAGTGTTTGTGTCATCCAACTAAACGGGTTCAGATTGCTTTTGTCGTAGCGGCTTCACTCTCTGTGTTGTCTCTGAACTCCACGGCAAAGCAGGGCGGTTCATTCAGTCTGCTGGCAGGATGTTTAGAGTCCAAACACAACCGTGTGGTTGATAAAAGGAAGATGAGACTCCGTGCTGGGTCCTCTGTCAAGTCCTTTAAGACTTCCAGTTTCCCTGTGAGATCTCGCGCTGTACAGAACCCAACTTTGAAAAGTGAAAATGGTGGAGTATGAAACATCTCATCGCTGAGATAGGAGGAGTACGCTCACGGTCCGAAAGGGGCTGTTCCTAACCTGGCAACCTCCACCAGCTGATTAACATTGCAACTTGTTTCCCCCCGATGGGGAAACGTTTACGCCTTAGTTTTGTGCAGATGAAGTTGGTTTTGGTTGCATTCTCAAGCCAAGACCAGGAGCAGTTCACAGCAGAAGTGTGCGCTGACCAGGACGGGGTCTCGTTTTTTGCATCTTTTTGCATTTCACAAAAAGATGAAATGCAACATTGATGAGTCCAAATAAAAGTTTCCACGACAATTACAAACCCGATTCCCAAATGTGACGTAGCATTCCTAAAGAAAGCGGCTCCAGCAGTAACATTTTATCAAAGCTCCCCCTTTTTCCATGCTTCGACGTTTGTTTTCCCAGTCTGGACAGCTTCTTATTTTGCTGAATTATAATTAGGAGCAATTTGGCCTAAAACACCACCTTCTTTTCACTCACCAAACACCACATGCAAAAGTGTCAGGTTCTAATTTAGTTTTTTTTTTTTTTGCAGCTCTCTGATTTAGGTTTAAATGTTTGTAAATGAAAATGCCACTCTTGCTCAAGGGAATCCATTTATACAAGGTCATTTCAGACACTCACAAACGCACTACTGCCTTGGTTCTCTTTCTGATTATTCCACAGTTTTTGACATGATGACGGCTCATTTTTAGGAGTTTCTGTTGCTCGTTGCTGCAACAACTTGCATGCATAATGAAACACAACCACATAGGTTTACAGTGAAGTGGTGCATTGCTATGTGTGGATTAGTGTGGAATGGGGGCGGGGGACTACTATGCTGTCATCTTATTGCTGTTTGGAAATACCGTTTCATGCTCCTCATCTCGCCTCTCGCCAACTTAGGAGTGTTTTATGCATTGACCCACTTAGGAATGGAAAAACATGAGTGAAAAGAAAAAAAGCTGATGCAGTTTGCCTTTGAAATAGGATTTATCTCCAGCAGCGGACAGTGAGTCAGACAAAATAAGGAAGAGAGGAGGAAGAAGCCCCGTTTGACTGGTGGATTTGAACAAGTCCTAATTAGAAAGGTCTGTACAGGAAAATAGGTTTTTTTTTGGGTGAAAATACCAAATGTGTTTTAAGGAAATAGTGACAAAAGTAAAATGGGAACTATGGTCTAAAGGATAGAAACTAAAAGCTGCGACACAGAATGTAAAACAAGCACTTAAAACATTTAAAGCACAAACCAATAGCACCAGCCAAAGGCTGAATTAAATTTAGACACGTTTAACAAAAAATTAACCAAATACATAAAAATAATCTAAATGCAAAACCAGTCTGCTGATGATCGCGTCAATAATGCAATTATTTTTTTTAAAAACCCAAAAAACAATGCTTTTGAGCTTATGAGTAGTTAGTAATCCACCAGAAACGGTCAAGCTGTAGGCGGCCAGTTTTTGTCGCCAAACATGTTGATACATGCATTCTGTGGTTTTTACCGGTCAGATGAACAAATTTTCAAGCAAACACTTGCAGAGAGTAAGGAACCAAAGAGAGCAGTGGACATTATAGGAGCAGCCATTGTTTACTGAACAAGATGCTCTGCTCTAATATTTCTGCTACAAGTCACAAACGCAAAGCTCAAAGCCTTTGACAGACTTTCTCTGAAGTCTCAGATGCAACACAGCAGTAGCGAGTCTAACCTGCACCAGCTGACCATTTCTAACTCAATATGAAGCAAATTGCATTAATCACTTAAGCCTCACATGGTTTGATCTTCACAGTGTTGCTCGACAATTAGTGTCGGTCAGGAATGGACTGTGCTGAACAGTCACAAGGTTTACTGCTTACACTTGTTTATCTTGTCCTTTTTTTATATATACTTGTTGGGAAAAAAAATCCAAACTGTTGTCTTTGTAGGCGTTTCGTCTGATGTCGAAATGTTTTAGGAAGTGGTCGCATCCCTTAGATGTACTTGTTGCTCTGGATTCACTCCTAACTGAATGCCTAAACAACTGTGGCATCTGTGTATATTTATGTTTTCTTAGAAACTTAGAAAAACTTTCAAAGGACGTGTGAACATCGCTATTTTTACACAAGCAGTGATGGCTCCTACATTTAGATGTAAAAATTCAAAAAAATAAAATCTGTTGTCAAAATAGCTTCAAGTATAAACTAAAGAAATTAAATTCCTGGTCTCAGACCATTTACTGCATGTCTTCCCCTTCTCTCTCCACCCTATTTACTGTATAATAAAGTTTCAAAGTTTGCCAAAAATGTCATCCCCACTTATGAACGAGCTTGTTTGTGCACAGCCATCTTGCATGCAACATAAAAACCACATGAAACCTCTGGTTTCGTCATGTATGGCTGAAGTACCACAGAATTAGACAAAGTCGTATCATAGAAGTGGAGACAGAAAAGGCCAGGTCATATGTGGAGATTAGTTATGCCCGAGGCAAAAAATAAATGCATGCATGTTACAAATTTTGAGAGATAAAGTAAATCTTAGGGTAGTTAATCAACTGTAATGCATCATTAAGATGTTTGAATTGCCGTATCTTATAGGAAATTGTTCTCACTGGTTAACCCAACTTCCGTTATCCAGTGTCTAACAGGATGTTTCCTCCATTTTTTTTTTCTATATTTTTCCTCTTTTCTGATATGAAGCTCTTCCATTTTCCTTCATACGCTGGAACCTTAGAGGAGCCTTAAACTCACCTCCTGTATTTGCTACTTCAAAAGGTTTTTAGCTTTCAAATGCCAGATGCATTCAGCTTGCTTCTCTCTGTCGATGAAGGCTTTCGCCCCCGCTGACCTCAGGAAGAGGAGTTATCCCACCAATAACCGACGGCCTTCACCGCCGACCCGCTGGCTGTTGGCGGACTTTAATCTGGCTGAAGAGCGGTGTTTACATGCTGGCCTTTATGGCGGCAATGAGGAGTAAACAGGATGGATGAAGAAAACACAACGTCTAAGGGGAATTCACACGTCTCTGTCAACCAGAAAGAATCCATTAACATGTTTGTTCTCCTTTAAACCGGGTCATTGAACTCAGAGGAAAAAAGGCCGTCCAGGCTTTCAAGAGAGTGCGTGAGTGTGCGACGAGGTACTTGCAGATGTATGAACTGTCATGATGACAGTGTGCACACATCCACACTGCTATTATCTACATTTATAGTGTGAGAGATGTTGTTCCACATAAAAACTGGCGACGAGGAGGGTTTTTATCTGAAGCTTGCATTGTTACGTGTTCTTGAGCGAATGCTGAGACTCGTGTCTGTTTTTAATGCGCTGCTGCCTGAGGTCCCAAAGATGAGTCAGTAGGTTTCTGGCCGGTTGCCATTTCAACTAATTAGCTAAGTTGCTAGATGTTCCACCAGGTGTTTTTAGATTACAGAACGTTTCCAGCCATTAGTCTTTTTTTTTTTTCTTGGGTCAACATTATAGCCTGCATCCATTGTTTAAACATGAGATCAGCTTATGTTTTTATGCTAGTTTCTGTTTTGGTGTAGTAATTTTCTTATTGAAGAGGCTTTGCTTCACGTTTCGGTTACATCTACCGACTTCTTCCCTCTGATAGAAACATTTGATCTGTTGAAATATGTTGCAGCATTTTTCTCTCTGTTATAGATGCAGGAGCTGGAGCACAGAGTGTCAGAAGCCGATCAGAGAGCTGAGAAAGCTGAAAAACAGGTAATGGATAAAATGGGTTTTATTTTGACCATAGAGGGAGTCAAATGAATATGAGTATTACCGGTTTATGACAGGAGACTGTCCATAAACATGACATAACACCGGTTATGAACATAAAGGATTCTTTATGAATGCTTATTACATGAAGTGTCATTTAGTACGTAACAACACTTTTAATGCATAGTTGACACTTTTAATTGCCTTTTAATGCAGGTTTTAATGGCATTTTGCATTAAAACTATCATTACTTACTGAATAATGCAAAGTTTAAACTTTTAATGGACTTTTTATGCAAGTTTTAGAGCACCTTTGCATTACAAGTGCCATTATTTACTGAATGAAACTTCAGGAAAATGTTTGTAATCACTTATAAAGAGTTGTTCATGTTTATGACAGTCTCATGTCAGTTTTATGCACACCCCTTCAAATAAAGTGTTACCGTATTACCTGATTACAAAGCAGCAACTATTTCAGGTGTTTAAAATGACTAAAAAATTCAACATTGTTAGTTTTCTTTAAGGGCATCAATGTAATTTATGAGAAAAAAATATAAAGTCAATTGAAAAAATCTTCCTTTCTTTTTGGGCCTGTTCCTCATTCAGAGGGGGTGCTTTTTATTTTTAGAGTCACAAAGCTAAATACTGACAGCAGCTAACTCAGTAGATTCTTCTGGATAAGAGACACAGATAAAAACACTTTCTGAAACATATTTCTGAGCAGACAAAGGTCAACGACTATCCACTTCTAAACACAGAAGCGATTTGAATTAGAAAGAAATGTTATATGAGCAACAACAATGTCAGTGGCATTGTCCAGGAAAGAAAGATACAAACACACTGAGCCAGCCATAATAATTTGGGAAAGAAAAACAAAGAGTACATCAACTTATGGGCAACAGTGGCTCCTTCAGTGGCTTCATACAGGACAGAGACGCAGCTAAGCACAGAAGGGCTAAGCTGGGAGAACCGTTTGTATGTTAAAGCAAATCAAAGGGAGTATTGAGATACACATAATGAGTCTGATGTAAAACTTGAGGGCTACCTCACAATTAATTATGAACTAACCAAGTTTACCTTAGCAATTTGTATTTTTTATTTATTTATTTATTTATTTTAACGTTTCCTCTGCTCTCATGCTGTCGGCTTTAATCGTGAATTTTCCATCAGTTCTGCCTGCTCCAGGTGTTCTCTGCAGGTAGTAATTTAAGGATGCCGTGTCTTTTCGACCCCAAAAACTACCTTGGGGCTTTAAAGGTCTTTTCTGAGTGGAGCTGGCAAGTGGCTTCTTTTTAATCTTTGCCGTGTCAGCAGTCGGCGAAAACCAAAAAGGATCACATTGATTCGAGTTGACGTTGTTTAAATGCAAATTTAATTTCGTGTTTCAGATCCAGGTCATGGAAGAGAAGCTGAAGTCTGCAAACGTGCAAACTGGCGACTCGGAGAACTCGCTTTGCAAAAAGTACCAAGACCTGACCAATCAGCTCCAGGAGAAGGACGCCGTAATCAAGAGATTAGAGGTCCAGCTGGAACAACAGGTACAGGGCTGAAGCTTCAGATAAAGAAGGGAAACGTCTATTTATGTGCCTGCAGTGTAAGTTGAAGCCCGCAAATCCTATTTTCTGCGTTACAGATGTTAGTCAGAGCCCAGGAGGCAAAAATTATTGAAGAGAAGGCTGCCAAGATTAAAGACTGGGTCACGTTTAAGCTCAGAGAGGTAAGATCAGGCATGTTCAGATGAATCCGCTAAAGAAATGGAGACGGCTTGTTAAGTTCACAGTAGCTGGTGAACATGGATGGAACCAAGTGCCGTGCCTTACCTTTTATGGTGCAAACCCATTTACTTGTGCTCTTCTGCAGATGGAGCTGGGGAACCAGCAACTGAAACTTGCAAATGTGAAGCAGACGGAGCAGATTGTGCTGCTGCAAGACAAGCTACAGTGTGAGTTCCCGCAAAACAATATGAAATGCTTTGTCACGTGAAAATGTAAGCTTCTCTTTTTTCTAAAGTTAGCATCGCTGTGTTTATTGGAGAAGACATCTTGGGTTGCAATTAAGAATCGCATGTTTCATGTGCCGATTTTAAACCTGCATCAGAAAAATGGGTCAGGAAACGTGTCAATTTTTATTTATGGAAGCACTGGTACTAAAAAAAACAAAAAACGTAGATGCATCTCAGAATAAGACGTCATAAATCAGCCTGTTGGATAAACTTTACTTTGGTAAACGTAAATGTTCCTCCTGTCACATCTACAGGATTTTTGCTGATTCTTCAGTTCTAAACGATCTGAATTGATTTGCACTCCCCTTCTTGTCATCGTCATATAAAGATTGTAACTTCTCAGCCACTCTATGGGCACAAATTTGGACCAAAAATGTTCCACATAAAAATAAATAAATAAAAAAAAATCAAGCTTTGTAACCATTACAACAAAATGAAACGTGTATTTTATTTGAAACATTTTAGCACTTTCTTATCGGTTTGTGCAGAAATAAAACAGAAGTCCGCCTCTGATCTGCTTGAGTTGCAAGTGCGAATTTCTGGCACAATTGTTTCGCCTCAAACTGACTACGGATATTTTGTTGCATTTAAAGACCTCGGGAATAAAGGGTTCTATTCTGGGTTTTCGTGTCCTTGCTAACTTTCCTGCCTGCATGTTGTACATTTCTGTTGAATAAATTCAAGATGGGAAATAATGAGGGCATAATCATCCGAAAAGCAAATTATTCAGACTATCTCACTGCAGATAGATGTCTGTTGCAAATGGGGTTTAGGTTTACGCACACTGATCCATTTCTACAGTACGTATGTCCTGTGGCATTAGAATCCAATAGAAAGTGAAACTGGCTTCTTTGAATAAATCTTGTTGTTTTTCTAGCTCAGTGGCCAAGACATGGTGGCATATCTGCATTCAGACAAACCATTTCATTGTATTTGTGGCTGCATGTGCGCTGGAAGGCAAACCACTGTGCCAGCGCCTAGAGTTTTTTACCCCCCAACGACTTTTCCTCCAGCTTTAAGCCATTAAGCCTTACGAGTTTCTCTGTTCGTGCTAAAGAAAAGCATTCTCACAACCTGATGCTGCCCCACCACCTTTTACAGTGGGCATTATTGGTACATTTTCAACTATGCGTAAGGTTTCGCATGCCAGTCTCCAGATTGAAAAAACTGCTGAACTGAGAAGTTAAACATTTAGACCAAAATTGCAGTCAAACATTCAGAACAGGTTTTTCCTCTGAACTCTAAATGCAACATAGCAATTTCTTTTTCTTGATTGGGTGGGTTGACTGGTCACTGTCCAGTCAGTTTGAGGCATTCATGTTGAGTCAGTGTTTAGAACGACAAACTTATTTCTGCTTCTCATCTGTAACCAGGCTGCATCACCAACATGAATGTTTTGTAGAGCTTTTCCAACCCCTACATTCACATATACGTGATTTCACTACACAGTACAGCTGGTAAATGTTTTTGGGACAAATTTAATAAAAATAAAACATCACCTACAGCACAAAGTATTTTTCTTATTCAGTGAAATGATCTGCCTCTTTCCCGTAGCGGCGCTCAAACTGTCCAGACAATAACGGCGCATAACTGACCCAACACTGCGGTGTTGGGTCAGTTATGCCAGAGCCGGCTCTAAGCTTGTATTTGGACACTTTGTGTTTATGCCGCTGCAAAACATGCTTCTTATGATGAATGGCTGTGTGGACGGTCTGCTGAACTGTGCAATCTCTGCCGCTTCGCAGGCCTGTAGTTAGAGACGGCAACGCAGCAATCTCTTCATCTCTGTTCCATGGCCGTCCCCTAATCCTCCTCTTGTCTGTGTTTACGCTGACGGAACATCCATTATGCTCTTATGCTGATGTTTACTGGCGGTCTTAACTGGAGTGGGCTGTCAGGCGGAGTTGTTTGAATACCCTCTGCTTTTGTTTGTCTTGCAGCTCTCTTAGAGAAGCCTGCATCCTCTGGATCGCCTGCCACCTCCCCCGTGTTAGATGCCCACCTGGTGCCCAGCAGCCCGCTGTTTCCTCCCAGCTGCCCCGGCACGCCACCCGCCCAGGACGACGGCTGGAGACAGACCGGTCTGCGTGGGGCAGCCTCTCACATCAAGAGCCTGCCAACAGGTCGACTGCCTTTAATTTACACCATATTAAATCCACAAACATCAATTAATTCTACTGGGGCTTTTGTGACAGACTAACACAAGTCGAGATTCAAGTGTGTTCTGAAGGAGGTCAGTGGTGAAGATCAAGCAGCACAAACTGAATACTGACCCACACCACACTTCTACTTTTTGTTGTTGAAATATTAGAAAACTTGTTGGTTTTCTTCCACTCTCCAACAGTTTTAGTGCTGAAACGATTTATCAGACTAATCGTCATGAGTTGTGGTGAATCTGTTATTGTTAATAATCAACTAATTTAGAAATTTATTAATGCTCAACTGGAGCATACAGACTCAAATAAAGCCGTTTGCTGACAAAACCACACAGTTAGAGCAGCAATTATGTCGAAATTGTAAGAAAATATACAGATTTTCCACTGAAGATAAAAAAGAAAAACCTTAGCCTATAGATATATTAACTTGGCTCGAATTCAGAAAGGAACATTTTAAGCACCAGTTAATGAAAAGGAAATCTGTAACAGATCAACCCTCCACTCTATCAATGTTAAATTGATTGGAAAGATCCACGTTTTTCACATGTTGATGTTAGAAGTACATTTTTTAGCTTCAGGTGAATCCTTTGCTACAATGAAGGAATTCTGTTATTGCATTTTAGGTGATTAAATGTTTATGTTCTTATTTTAAAAAGGAATTTAAATATTAATGTAGATGTGTGTGTATGAAAAAGTTGAAGTATTTAAATGGAAATATGGGCAAATTTTTCTCTTATTTGATTGAATGTCAGAATAATCAGTTACTAAAATAATTGTTACTTGCAGCCCTGAATGCTTTAAGTTAGTTTGTCACATAAACTCATACTAAATACACTGAAGTTTAAGCAATATTAATAGTAATTTTCCCAGGTTCTTTATAATCTGCCTTTTTTTATGTATTTTCTTTGCACTTTTACATTTTCTGCTTTATGTTTTAGCCGATAACGGCCTGTTTTGTCTGCAGCAGATGTGAAAAGGACTCCAGAATTGGTCAGCAAAGGACTCTGTCTCGGAGACCTGACGGCCTATGACAGTCAGAGCTGGATCAGGGACTTTACCGGACCAGAGCTCCCAGCGGGCCCGGAGAGTAAACCCGGGGGCCCCGACAGGGACAACTCCTCCGATGAGCTCAGCAGCAAGTTCCGCTCTCAGTGCCTTCACTCGTCCTCGTCCTCTTCATCTTCGTCCTCTGCGTACGAGATGGCGCACAGACCGAGCTCCCCCGGCTTGACCATGACCGTAGCCCCCAAAAGTCCCCTCTTTTCCCGATCGCCCTCCACCAACAATCCCTTCCCCATTTTTCCTCAGCTTCCCGGCCATCAGTCAGGCACTAGCATGACGCTCCCCAAAGTGCGAACTCCGCTCACCCCCAGAGACAGCATCCAGCTGGTGAAGAAGCACTACAGCCAGCCGCAGCCCAGCCTGGACAGACTGCACCACCTCAACGTCAACATAGACATCGTGACGCCGTCCTCCGCCTCGTCCACCCTGAAGAGCACCGGCACCGCCGCTTCGCCGTTCTCTCAGCTCGTGGAAGAGACGGACATCGACGACGGGCTCCTCGACGGCATGGACCGGGTGATGGAGGGGACGGAACCGGAGGAGCCGTGTCAAGACGGGGTCTCCTTTGTGGGACTAGCAGAGGAGCTGGAGCAGCTGGATCCGGAGGCGGTCAAGCCACCGACTCCTCCTTTGCATCGCTTCCCCTCATGGGTACGAAACGACCGACAGCCGTTTCAGTTGTTGAACAGTGAAGTTAGGGAAGGTTGTGAATTAGAGTTTGACTCTGGATCAAAATGTCGAGGCTGAGGGGGCAAAATGAATCCCATTTTGTTCTCGTGGATCCTAATCGGGTTTTTCCTTAGCGTATTTTCACACTTGATAGTTGCAGTTAGAAATAAAATGTGAAGCGGACCGGAGATTGCTCCACAGCAAGGAAGCAATCTCTAGCGCAGGGCATTCCGGGTAAATCCAACTAAAACAAATGTGACTCAAATGCTAGAGGGAGAAATGATTCCAGGTTCTTTACCAAACACAAAAGAGAAATCCTGCAACTGTTAAAATCTGACGCCATTTTTTTTTTAACTGAAGAAAGAAGTTGCACCTATTTCTTCTTCTGAGGTTTGGTTCTTGGTACAATGCCCCCACAGGCGACAGGAGGGGGAACAGGTTGCTCAACTGGTTTGGAGCGGTTGACACATTGCAGTGTGAACGTGAAACGCACCAGCTGAAAAAGTTGCAATATTGATTCCCATTCGAATCGGTTCTGCCGTATCGCGAGGCGTGAACGCCTGATTTAAAATTGAAATCGGGTATATCGCTGAAAGCCCTCAGGAAGGGCCGGATGCATTTTTTTTTTCTCACCCGATCATAAAACTGTCTTCCAATCGGATAAAAACAGAGTCAATAATCTTCATAAAAGAGAAGCTACTCCGTTAAGGACTTTAAAAAAGTGGCAATAGCGAAGTTTGAGTGTTTGTGTTGTTCCCTGCAGGAGAGTCGGATCTACGCCGTGGCAAAGTCAGGAATGAGAGTCTCGGAGGCTGGGGCTTTAGCCAGGGGTCTTGGACGAGGTGAGAGACGCAAGAGTCACCGTCTCATTCATCACCACACTCATTCTATAACAGTAACCAAACCCCACGGTTCCTAACCGTTTCGAAGCCGCAGCCTGTAGGAAATGAGTCGGTTCTGTGAAGAAACTTGTCATTTAACTGATGCTTAAGCTGCTGAGACGGGGAGAGCGGCTTATTGGAATCCATCATTGCTGCTTTTGATGGCACTTCCTCTGGCCCGAGGCTGCTCACACCTGTGCAGGTGTGTGTTTCACCTCAACAAGGCTTTCCAAACCTTCACCTCCCCTATGATTTTTTTTTCTTTCAACAGCCTTGAACTAAAAAAGAAAGGCTGGGGAAAAGAAGAGGATGGAAAGGCTGCTCTTTAATCAGCAGGCAGTAAAACGTCACGGTCTGGTTGTAATAACTGCTGTGACTTCAGTCCTGATATCTCTGTTATTGTCGAGGTGCAGACACTGAGGTTTGAAATGCTGGCTTGAAGGGCATATATTATCATTTTTGCAAATATTCTTTTTTGTTTGTTTGTTTTTTTCATTTGTGTCCAGACTTTGATAGACATTTTGATTTGCAGGTTTAAAGTCAAAAAGCTTTTTTTTTTTTTAAGGCGTAGTAAAAAAAAAAAAATCTAAGCATTTCTCAATGGCCACTCAAGAAGGACGTATCTCCAGATTAAAGGTGATAATTTTAACAGCAATTTGTGCATTGAGGAGGAAGAAATCAGAAAAAAAATGTGACAAATGGCCAACTGTGCTTTCAAAGACTGACTGAAAGTTAAATGTCATACCTAATTCAGCCACTAGATGGCAACAAAATGAACTGAAACAGTGTAACGGTAATAAGCACAGAGCAGTTTGCTTTCACGCTGTGCTACACTTGCTGCGGTTGGAATTGAGGCCCGGATGCTGATATATAGTCTGTCATTCGTTTGGCTCAGGCACTAAGAGAAAACAAATGCAGCTGCAGCTAGTGAGGGTGGATAAACAGATAGACGTTTTTGCTTCTTTGAGTCCCAGTTGCAGCCGTCCACTTGTCCACTCATTATAGAAAATATCCGTCTGACACTCTGCAGATCGTCCTAAAGGAAATAACATAACCTCTGAATCTCCTCATTTGGCTTCTTTGGATGTGGAGGAGGCGGTTCTGTATTCTGAGATCACCTCTGATGGAAGACCTCTGCACCTCAGTGTCCTCAGAGGCTTCATGTTGATACCTGCCTGCTGTGCAGTTTTTCAGATCTGATGAAACTCTGTGACGTTTCAGGCTCTGCCCTACCCCAGTATCCTGCATCAGGGCCTTTTACACAGCTGATCTACAAGAACATCAATGTTCCGGTCTACACCACACTGAAAGGGGTGAGTACGGTGCTACACGGGCTTACCAAATGTGGGCATTTGTTAGCATGAGAAAGACTTTTGAATTTAGACACGTGTTTCCTAGAAAGCCACTCAGATCAGCAGCATGCCTCTCCCAGACGACGACTCCGGCTCGGAGGACGACAGCAGCTCGCTGGCCAGTTTGCGAACCTCCATCATGAGCCCAGAGAGGAAGGGCAGCGTTCCCGGGAGCCCACGCGCCGTAAAGAGAGGTGAGGAGAAAGGGGAGACTTCAGACAAGCCCTTTGCTTTCACTTGGCGTGTTTCTAGATCGTGACATGTCTCTGTTGTCCAACAGGTGTGTCCATGTCCTCCATCAGCTCTGAGAGTGACTACGCGATCCCACCAGATGCGTACTCCCTGGACAGCGACTACTCTGAACCCGAACACAAAGTTCAGCGCACCTCCTCCTACTCCTGTGAGAGTACCGGGCCTGTAAGTCCATGTTTGCTGCACCTTGATTTGACTTTGTAGCAGCGAGGAGAGGACACTCTGATCCGACGGCTTAACTCAAATACATTTCCGCCGCCGTAGGAGACGATGGAGAAGTCGGGGTACCTGCTGAAAATGGGCAGCCAGGTGAAAGCCTGGAAGCGTCGCTGGTTCGTTCTGAGAAACGGAGAGATCCTGTACTACAAGTCTCCAGTGAGTTCCTTCCTCCTCACGGCTGTCTACCCTTGCATATACTACTGGGATATTTGTAAGATTGTTCTATCATTCTGAGGACAGTGACTCTAAAATCTAAACTCATATATGGTTTTTGGACGTTAGCTAAAACTGCAAGTGGTGCAGTTAGCCTTAACTTGGGAGGGAATGCAATAATAACTGTAAAATGTGAGGGATGTATTAATAGTTTTATATCATGATGCCGCTTTAAACCTCTCCTCAACCTTATCCCTTGGACATTTGCTTGCTAACATTTTACTTAGATATATCAGAGTAAAGAGGGGCTGAATTCACACTTTTCCATGTTTTTAATTGCGAAAAACTTCAAAACCATTTATCGTTTCACAATTATGCCTCACATAAAACAAACCTTTGGGTCTATCTATTTACCTTGTGTTCTGTATTCTTCTCTCTTTTTTTTTTCTTTAGAGTGATGTAATCAGAAAACCTCGGGGTCAAATTGAGCTGAACTCGTCCTGCTGCATAGTACGTGGAGAGGGAGCACAGACTTTTCAAGTAAGTGGAAACACATTTCACCTTAAATGCTTTGTTCAAAGACTCCTATACAGCCACTGCAGCTGAGTGTTTCACAGCAGAGAGTCTTATCTGGACAGATCCAGAGTTTGAGAGCTAAAAAGGAAAAAGAAAAACAGAATAATGTGAGGAAAGAGTCTGGAATAGGAGTATAGTTTTGCTGCTGCATACCAGAGAAACGCGTAGAGGAATGCCATCAGGTAAAGAGTCGGACTGGAATGTTTTCAGAAGCTGATTCTGATCTCTCCTGACGTGAGACGCATTTCTCATTTCGATTCTCGTTTCTGGTTTTTTCCATTTTTCTCTTTATTCCTCCCTTTCGCGCCATCAGCTGATCACAGAGAAGAAGACCTTCTATCTGACGGCTGACTCGCCCAACATCCTGGAGGAGTGGATCAGAGTTCTGCAGAACATCCTGAAAGTGCGATCCAGCAGCCCCGTTACCGTGGAAACGAGGGCAAAGCCCACCGTGAGAGGCTGGCTTACTAAGGTTAGAAATGTGATTTTTTTTTTTTTTTTAAACTACAGTAACAGGTTAAGTTAAGCAATGGAAATGGGAAATAAGCCTGTCGCAATTAATTACACAATAAATTAAAATGAGGTTTAATAATGATTGATATTTTTTAAAAGGAAATTTTGCTTACAGAGGCGTCATAATCCGTTTTATTTATGGTTTTATTCTGGATATTTAGAATATCTTCCATTGCTAGGGTTAAATGTTCCTCACAAAATTAAAGTTTATTGGTCTTCGATAGGGCTAGCTTCCATTATCATTCTAATACTGGAAAATAGTTTCAAAACAATGATGTTATCTTTGGAAGACTTTAGCGTCCAGAAAACTGAGTTTTTATGACGAACCTAACGGCCGTTGTAGCCTGAGACGAGGATGTTTTTAGCCACCTTCAGACAAACTCTTCACGTTCAGAAATGGCCGTCGGACCGGGATCTGCAGGAATGTTGCCCTCCAAAGCCTCCTGCCGTTAAAACAGGGCTCTTGCGCGGGGCGAGCATGACGGGCCTGTGGCAGATGAACGACGGCCTCGAGCTGAGACCAAGGAGCTCACGTCCTCTCTCACTGCAGCGTGGCTTTGATCTGCGGCTCGTGACACGATGGCAGTTCAGGCGCTGGAGGTGGCTCCGTCCTCTTCCGGCGGGGGCAGCTAACCATGACGACCCCCGCTTCTGACGGAGGCACAGCTGGCTTCGTCAGTCAGGGATGTGCAATCATCATCTCCAGCTGCACGGCCTGTTTACGTTATGCGAGGCGGAGGAGAAGATGAGTTGATGGCAGGTGGTTGTCAGGTTGTCACCTTCCCGTCGACAAGGAGGGTAGAGTGTAAAAGGTTTGTTTGTCTGATGACAAACTTCCAGAACATCTGCAGCTTGGATGTAGAAATCCCTGAAATAAATACATGTCAGGGTCTTAGTTAATACTTCTTTCTGCTCCTTTTCATTTAATTGTTTCTTTGAGCTGTTATATAAACTATTCAGGTTTATTGAGTGAGTTGAATGAAAAATGAACGGCGTTTCCCCCTCGCAGTCCGTTTTGGACACATATTCCCATTTAACCTTGCAAATATAAAATGGGAAAACTTTAGCTCACATAAAAGAAAAGCAACCCCAGAGCATGATGCTGTCTCTTTTCTCCCCCAGTAGTCACTACTAAAACACCTTAAAGTTTCTGGTTTTAATGTGGCAAATTTCAAAAGGTTCCACTGCTAGAATCTATAAATGAAGAAGTTGTTTTGCAAATAGCCGTACTGTTGCAGCCTTCTCTAAAGCATGTGCGCGCTTGTGTGCCGCTTGTTTTCTTGTGAAGGTCAAACATGGACACTCGAAGCTGGTGTGGTGCTCTTTGGTGGGAAAAGCCTTCTACTACTTTCGCAACCAGGAGGACAAGGTTTGATCCCTCTTAGCTTTACTCAATTTTGTTCACATTAATTCCCTTTTCTAGCAAAAACATGCTCCCGTTTTTGCGGTTGAACTTATTTGTGCTAATTTGTCGCGTCGCAGCTTCCTCTGGGCCAGCTGCAGATGAGGGAGGCGTCGGTGCAGGAAGTCGATCGCTCCTGCGACTCAGACGAGGACTACGAGGCCGGCGACCGGGGCTTCCTCTCCTCTCACTGCACCTTAGCCGTCCAACCCAAAGACCAGAGCCCGACTTACCTGCTCATCGGCACCAAGCAGGAGAAGGTAGAACAGTAAAAATGTTTTTTGTTCTTATTCTCTCTCTTTCTGTTTGATATTGATAAGTGCGCGTTATTTTGCGCAGGACACGTGGCTGTATCACCTGAATGTAGCCGCTGGCAGCAGTGCGACGCTGAAGGTCGGCACAGAGTGCGAGCAACTCATTGGTAAACTTATGGACGTGGAGGGAGACCCAGGTGAGAAAGTGAAGCTGACTCTTTCGGGATTTGTGTCTATTTGAGTTTTACGGTTGGGACGTGGAAGTGAACGCGCAAGCAAGGAGGTAGTAAATTCTGTTTTCACCTAATCGCATCTCTTCTGATTTCTAAGCAAAGAGTTGGAACAAGATGAACTTTTTCTTGTTATACTTTAAAGATTAAAACCTTTAAATTTAGATTTTAATCATCCCTGTGCAAGACACTAGAAGACATTGTCAAAAAATGTTTTTCTGCAGTTGTACAGATACAATAGATGAATTTACTGACGTTAATGCGCAAGTCCACGGACATTTGCGTCACGTCGGCAGCGCACGATGTGTTGTTGTGATTCATGTTTTGCGTTGGCTCCAGTTCCCTCTGCAGACTGTGTTTATCAAAGCGTATTTCTTTCGTCCAGCTGTTTTCTGACTCGCTGCAGCTTTGAAACTCCCATCTTCGCTGCGTCTGGTTTACACATAAACACCCGCTCCTCTTGGTGTTCTCCCCAGAGTCTGTGCTGTGGAAGAGCGAGGCCCTGAGCTTCTGCAAGGAGGGTCTGCGCTCGCCTCTCACCACTCTGCCGTCTGAAGCCCTGCAGACCGAGGCACTCAAACTCTTCAAGGTCCGTCTCCAAACTCCTCGTCAGCATTTTTTCTTTTTTTTTTTGTTTCTTATTTGTTTGCCGCCACCCACTAGCGAAAAGAAAAACTCTTTGCAATTCTGTCCCGCATCGCTTTCATTTTGTCCCGACCTGGATGTGCGCCGCTTCCAAAAAAAGATCAGGGGCCCGCGCTCATCAAGAGCGTGCAAGAGAGATAATGGCCTTGATTATCTGCTCTGTTTGAGGCCAACTGTTCCTGTGGTTTGGGTGCCACTCTTCTGCTTTGAGGAGAGTCGTGACAAGTCGGTCGGGGAGGAGGAGGGGAACCTTGGAGAGGGACACCACCGCATATGGAAGGGGACGAGGGACGCAAAATGAGATCAAAGCAAAATTCGGGGACATTCTAGAGGGACGCCGATTCGCTTTTCTCTCCTTTCAACTCTGAATGCGGCCCCTCCGAAGCCGTCCTCCCCCTCGCTCCCTGAGCTGTCGGCGCTCCGCACCCCCAGTTGCTCAATTGAAGGCAGAGATGACGGGCTTCTGTCTTTGAGCAGCCAGCCCTAAACACTGTCCCAAATGCAAACAATGAGTCAAACATGGAACGAGCGCCGCTCTTTTCAACTCGGGCCACTGAAGCTTTAATGAACCCAAGGAGACCGATGAGAAATGTTACATGGAGCCCTTGTTTTCAGCTGCCTCAAACAAGAGGAGCCCGTTACTACGGTTACCTGCATACCTGCTGCTTCCAAGCATCTGCAATCCCAGACGTTGCACTTTTTTCTATTTTATTTTGCTACTGCCGAGAAGACTACTGTATATTTTTGGGATTTAAAAAAAAAAAATTTTATGGTAAATCAACACAAAGTCGTATATAATTGCGAAATAGAAGAAAAACATACATAATTCCCACCCAAAAGTCCTATGAAATTGTATGTACTAATAATCATACTGACTACTTTTTTATTTTAGCCTTTGGATTAAATATTAACTCACTTGAAAGCTGCTCTCAGATCAAAGTAACACTGCTTCAATATGTTGTTACTCGAGCAAAAGTAAGTAAATTACTCAAACGTTACTCTCCAAGTAATGAGCAATCGTTCGATCAAATCACCTGATCTAATAACTATAAATATTGTAATCAGACTGATAAAGTTGAAGCCTTAGTGGAAACATTGGTATTTTAAAGACTAAAACAGTACAAATAACAGCAGCATGATTACACATTAACTAAATCACGACAGATATTTATACCTAAAAATTGTTTTCGTTTGTTCCAAAAGAGTGACACAATAAAAGTTTTTTTTTTTTAAGTTTTGTGGACTTTTTGTTGTTTCTATTTGCATGCAGTAGGATTTTAACATATTTCACTGAGATCCTGAGACCTTCTCCTCCTCTCTTTCCCCCGTTTAAAACTTTCTAGATAAGCCACTGACACTGCTTTTATTTTGTTTGCGAGTAAAAGTCTGAAAAGTGTGGCGTGTATTTGTTCACTCTAATTCATTTTGTCAGTCACAGTAAGAAATGAATCAATTAATCACAGGATCAATTAAAATGAGGGCAGCAATTTCTATTGTGATGATCGATCATCACAATAGATTCTATTTACGTTTTAGCTTTTGTAAGTTTTTTTTCTTCTTCCATTTCATTCATTGTTATTTTGTTTGTTGTGTTTAGTTTTGGTTATTTTAAATATCTTCCAGTTCGAGCATCAAGTTTTACTTACAGAAAGTGTCTTTGTCTTTGCGTTAATACGCCACTGTCAACATAACAGCTACTTGGAAGTGACTTCAAAATAGACATTATCGTTTACCACAATAATTGCTGGGACAATTTATCTTCTGGCACAATTTATTATCATCGCAGGCACCCATAAATAAAATCCTTTTAGAAGTGCCCAAGTAGAAAATAGCCCATCTGTAATTTATGTGTGTGGGTTGCATCCGAGATGACTCGTATGTCTTTGCGTCACTCTGTTGTTAGTTACTCTAAGTGACTTTGTTCCGTCTCCTCTGCAGTCCTGCCAGCTTTTTATCAACGTTCTAGTCGAGTCCCCTTCCGTCGATTACCACACATCGCTGGCCCAGAACGCTCTGCAAGTGTGTCTGACCCACCCGGAGCTGCAGAACGAAATGTACTGCCAACTGATCAAGCAGACAAATCGCCGGACGCCGCACAACTACTCCCTAACCCAGGTCAGTCGGATGCACATGACTCAGAAAAAAAAGAACCCAGGAGGACTAAATCGCTATTTTGTAATTTAGCCAACAAAGCTGTAAAAAAGTAACTTTTTTTCTGCCTTCGTAGTGTTGGCAGCTGTTGTCGTTGTGTGTGGCGCTGTTCCTCCCGCAGCAGCACTTCCTCTGGTACCTGAGGCAGTACCTGCAGCACAACGCTGACCCCAGGTGGGAGTTGATCCCGTCACGTTGCAACGAAACAGATCTTTGAGTTCTTTGCTAAGTTGTTGTTTCTTTTCTCTCGCCACAAAAGGACCGAGGTGGGGAAGTACGCCGTCTACTGTCAGAGATCTCTGGAGAGAACGCTACAGAACGGAGAACGGGAAGCCAAACCTTCCCGGATGGAGATTGTGTCCATCCTGCTGAGGAACCCTTACCATCATTCGCTGCCTTTCAGCATCCCAGTACATTTCATGAACAACACATATCAGGTACCGATTCGCTATTAAAAGTCTGTCCAGCTTTCACAGCATCCAAACAGTCACTGCGTTTCCATTACAAACGTGTGCAAAACTTTGTCAATATTCCGCTAATGTAAAAAAAAAAAGGACCTTTTGAAAAACTTAAAAAGATTTATATTCCCCCTTTCCTTATGCACTCATCCTCATTTCTGTAATAAAACTGAAAGAAGGAAATCTAGACGCTCTTGCATGACGTGGGCTCTGATTGTTTGCCCAGGTTGTAGGGTTTGACGGCTCGACTACAGTGGACGAGTTCCTAAGCACACTGAACCAGCGCATCGGCGTGAGGAAGCCGCAGCTGACAGGGTTCGCCCTCTTCACCGATGATCCGTCTGGCAAAGACCTGGAGCACTGCCTGCAGCCGTCGGCAAAAGTAGGACTTCTAGTTGTCGGTGGGAGTCAAATGTTTGGTCTGATTGACGTAAACCTCCACAAGGACTTGGAGGAAGTGGATTTTGGATACATAGGCTGTGTATAATTTGGAGTAATAATATTGGGAAAACTGCAATAAATGTTAATCAATGTTTTTACATGAAATAACTAAAAAATTAATATGTTAAATATGTAACAAATCTATAATTATTCCGATGTGTCCAGTCATGTGTCCCGATCTTTGTCCCGCCTGGAACTGCTACTGCCACCTGCTGGCTGAAATGAAAAAAGAATAAATGGAGGTTTTTACAGTACTTCTGTAATGACAGCTGGCTGTTTTCTCCAGATCTGTGATGTCATTTCCAAGTGGGAACAGGCTCTGAAAGAGCTGCATCCTGGGAAAAATGAAGGGACGCGGATTGTTCGGCTAACCTACAAAAACAGGTCATCTTTTTTTTCTTATTTTTTATCTTTGGAGATCTATAGCTGGGAGACCATGGTTCTAAACTCTGTGGGCTCAAAAGTTTAAACTGCATGTTCTGTCCACATGTACACTTTTCTTCAAATTCAAACATTTCATCACTATGGAGCGCTCCATAAAAAAAAATTTAAAAAAAAGCCTCCAAACCAGGAAATTCCCCTTTTCATGTACAATTTTGTAGCCTTTGAAAACAAGACGTCTCTGTCTGCACGTTACCACAGCAACGCAGACTTTCCTCTGTCATGCAGATGAAAGGTCACATCTTTAGTGCGAGTATTTTTTTGTAGAAGGTGTACATGCCTGGACAAGGCCACGGAATGCCTTTTTTAAGAGCTTGGGGATGAAATTTGGCAGATTGATGCGAGGAGTCGTTCTAGGAAAACACGTTTCATCATAATGTTTCCCTCCTGCGTGCCCAGGCTGCGTTTCAGAGCTCAGGTCAAAGGAGAGACGGAGCGAGAGCGCCTCCTGCTGGTCTACCAGGTGAACGACGAAGTTCAGCAAGGCCTCTTCCCCGTGAACAAAGAGCTGGCTCTGGAGGTGGCGGCACTCGTTGCGCAGGTCTGGAAAATGATAAGTCGGTGATAGAGTTGAGATTATTGACGACCCTCGAACTGTTTCATTCTTATCTTGTTACCATTACGAGCTCCAGTCTGTTAGATTGGAATTTTATGAGCTTGACCAACAAAAAGAAAGTGTGTGATTGTGAAGTGAAAGGGGAAAATATGCACGGTTTGCAGAATTTGTAAAAATGCCTGAAAAGTGTGGTGTGCTTTTAATCTAAGTTTTCCTTTGGTGGTACGTTGTAGGGACAGAGATCACAGCCACAAGTCTTTTTGAGTAAGAGTGTTTTCAGTTCCTGAATCGATTCTGAATTAGATTGAGCTCTAAACTTTGACTGGGCCACTCAAACAAGGGGATTTACTGTAATCTGAACCGTTTTTTTGTAGCTCTGGCTTTTTGCTTAGAGTCACTGTCCTGCTGTCTTGCACCCTCCTCCAGCTTTTCTCCGACATTTTTCAGTTTCTTCAGCTCCGTTTGTCTTCTTGTCAACTCCCTGTTCCTGCTGCATCGTTAATTTCCCTTTGAGATTTGAGTAAGCCTGATCCTGACCCCGAATGTTCAGCCACTGACACTATCACCATTTAAAACCCTGCCATTTTTTATGCTTTTTTTTTCTTTTTTTTAAAAGAAATACCAACACTATTTTTGGTCCTCGTGATTTACTACATTGTATTAGAAGAACCTACCATGTTAAGAATATCAACATTTGAGTACTTTTGGGAATAATATATAAGGACATTTTCATCTTGTTTTGTTATCAAAATGATTTTCCTCTCAGGTTGAACACGGTGATTTCGAGCGGTCGGGCGTTTCCTCTTCCGCCGGCTCTCCTCAGTCCAAATCTCAGCTGATTCTTCTGCAGGCCCTGGAGCGCTTCTATCCAAAACGCTACAAACAGGAGTGCACCGCAGAGCAGCTAAAGTGAGCCAAACGTCACTCTTCTTAAAGAAATGTTCAGTGCACAGTGAGCTTTTCTGGAATCTCGTCTTTTTAGTTTGTGGCGCGATAAAACAGAAGCGGATCCGATTCATTCGGGCGTCTTTGTTGCTTTTCTGCCGTTCAGAGATCTTACCGAGCGTCTGGCCTCCAAGTGGTCGATGCTGCGTGGGTGCAGTGCGGCCGAATGCGTGAGAATATATCTGACAGTAGCGCGGAAGTGGCCTCTGTTTGGCGCTAAACTCTTCAGTGCAAAGGTATACGTTTTAATTCTCACTTCTTTTTATTGGCTTTTTGGGAAGAGAAGTTCTATATTTACAGTGGTAACATAAATAGATGTTGCCGCTGTTACGATCTTTGATTCTGTGACGTTGAGGAGGATGACGTGTCTTACTCTGTCCGCAGCCTGTTCCTCCTTCCCCGGTTGACCAGAGCCAGGTGTGGCTGGCGGTCAGTGAGGACGGACTCTGTGTCCTAGACGGCACCATGGTGAGCTCAAGGCTGGGAAAAACCGAAATGACGTAAACACAATTTATCCTCTAGAAAGTCTCTCCAAGGTTTACATGTCGGGGGTGTTTCACTCCAAAAGCTTGGAAACTGAAGTTAGTTGGTAAATTTATGCCGCGCAGCTGGCTCCGCTACAGCTGCAGAGCTGTCCTGACCCCGGAGACACGGCGGTGTGTCAAGAGGCAGAGATCCAAAGGAAAACAAAACGGTCTGCTTTAGATTTGATGTTCTTGATCCTCACAGATGGCAGTTCCCAACATGTAAGCAATGTCGGCGCAAGCTCTAATTTTCTGCAGCCCGCGTCGATCCGTTTCATTCCTCGGTTTGGCTCGCAGCGTGGCTGAGGAGTGGAGAGAGAAGCCACCGTGTCGTTCTCTGTTTTTCTCAGTTTGGGCCACAGAAAAGCAAAAGTTCAAGGAGCTTCCCAAACAAACTGCAGGCTCTGCTTCATGTGAAACCAGAACATGCACTCGGCTTCTGTTTTGCTGATTTTTAAAAAAATGTATTTACTTTTTTCCTTACTGACTATGTGTTTTTTTTCTTTCAATGCATTTCAGCACACCTTGTTCACGTACCCCTACCATTCAGTGATCACCTTCGGTGGGTGTCGTGATGATTTTATGGTGGTCACCAGCCAGCAGAGGGACTCTGGAGTGGGAAAGAAGAATGTAGAGAAGCTGGTTTTTGCAATGACTAAGCCAAAGGTGAGTCTGCTGTGTGTATCAGAGTCGATTTAGTTTTTCTAAACAATACATGTTATGTGTTCACGTATTGCATCTCCAGAATCTCTGGAGAGCCCAAATAAGTCCTACAAAGCTTTATCATGGATGCTAATGCTACAAAAAGTCTTCAGTAAACACAAATAATTTTGTTCCTGCTCTGAGAAAGAGAACAAATGTCACTCTTCTTGCAGAGCGCATACATGCTAGCTCCCTTCAACTTTATTTTGATATGACTCTTTGATTATCTTGATGATAGCATGATTAATGATGTGTGAACAGAATCTTTTTGGGGTTTTTTTCCTGCATTTTCCTTCTGATAAGGATCCTGGCTTAGAGAGGAGTTTGCACAAATGGCAGGCTAACACCATCTTTCCTCCTCTCTGTTTTGATATGACTCTTTGTCTATACTCATGTCGTCTTTGCCGTTTTAGCAAAGCAAGTGCAGACAAAAGATTTTACAGAGAGTTGTTTTCGCACTTCATAACCAAGTGTTATTGTTCAGGCAGATCATAACAGTCAGATGTTGAAGGCAGGATTTTATTTACAGTGTGCATTTACACAATTCCTCCTGCAATTTCTGCACAGAGAAAATCTTAGAGCTCCTGTAGTTCTCTCTCACTGACTGAGAGTGGTGCAGAATCTCAACTTTTTTTCTTCAAATTGCAAACTTGCGATCGTGGCTTATGGCTTGATCGTTTTGACCCTGCATTTGAAAAGCGGCGTGTCCTAATTTTCACCCCTGTGACATAACGATGGACCACGCCAAGTTCTCACTGTACTTTTTCAAGATATATTGAGTCGTCTTTTATACGCACATATGATTTTATTCAGTCCATGCACAGTGATGAGCCATGTCAGGTTCTTGCTGTTCTTTTTTTTTTTTTTAAGATATCGGTTCTTCTTTTACATGCAAGTAGGATTTTATTCAGTTCTTCAATAAAAGAGTGTGTAATGTTCAGAAGGCAGGAAATTATGCTGAGGTGGCTAAAAAAAAGGGTCATTTAAGCAGGTGACAAAATATAAAAATATGGGTTTGTAGAATAGAACTTTTAAGGTAAGAACTTTTTAAAACAGGTAAAGGTTTATGGAAGGAAAACAGGCTTCACACTCCTTCTTTTTGTTAATGAAGAGACCAGATTTCCTTCTGTTTTTGTGCATGAAAGTCTGTGGAGCTTGAAGACGGGGGTCATGTTACCCCTCCAGGCGAGGCTAATGGGGGTAACTTCATTCTTGATGGAAGATCATTTGGGTTTCTCAAGTTTTTATGGTCTTGGAGCAAAACGTGACATGCCACCTCCCCGGACTCTAATCAAATGCGTTCGTGTCGTAATGTTAAAGCAATTAGGTCGGCTGTGATCTGTCTCGCCTTCTCTCCCATCTCAGATACTGGAGCTGACTCTGCTCATGGCTAGCTACATCAACCACTGGAACCCCACCGTCTCGTCGGCTTCCCACCAGCCCCTCGGCCACTGGGACGTGGACAGCCGGCACTTCCCTGCCATGAACTACACCACCAAGGGCCCGACCCTCCTGTAAGCAGCAGCAGAGAGGCTTCATGCCCGCCGTTGCTGTCGGGAGACGCTGGGCCGCATCACATCCTGAGTTTTTATCCTCACAGAACAGAGCTTTTATTGTTGTTTCCTTTCAACTTTGAGACTGAAGTTAAAAGCAGCAGGAAGAGTACTGTTACACTATTTCATTTCTACATCAGAGTACTGCTCTGTTTTTCTCCTGTTTTCTCTTATTTTATTTATTTTGAAAATTGGAGGTACTGTGGGTCACAAGCGGCTCGGTTTTCTGTCTGCGTCAGCAGTTATTCACCATGGATGTGACAAACAACTTTTCGTTTTATTTAGGGTACAGCTTGAACGTATAGGCCAAGTGGCATGTGGTACTATAGTTATTAATATAGTATTACTGCCCTCTGACATTTTCCACATTTTCTCACGTGACAATTATTAACTATGATGTATTTTATTGGGATTTTATGAGCTGCACAAAGTAAAGTATTGTCCTCTGAGCCATGCTGGCGTATGGCTGCCAGAATAATGTCTAACTGGATCACAACAAATTGAACTAATACTTCAGTTTGGTATTTAAATCAATTTATGTAACTCTTGTAATATTTCTAAAACACAATATTCTTTTCCTATTGGTTATCATGCAGAAGAAATTTTTTTTTTTCACCCAATTTTATTAAGGATCACTTAACTTGTTTTCTCAATTGACTGTTTAATTTAATTAGTTTTGTTTGGTGTAAAAAAGTTTACTTCCTCTTGCTGATAGTTCTGGCAAATCAAAACACTTCAAATATTTTAACATTGCAGAAATGTTTTATAATTATATAAAATAATATATATTTCAAATGTCAAAATGACTTCAAATTAAAAGTTTAGGACTAGATTAAGGGACTTGACTTGAGGCTTCGAGACTTGGGTGGAAAGACATGAGACAAAATCCAAGACTGGATTCAGCATTAAAACCGGCAACCCGACCTCTGAAGGTTCTGGATTTTATTGTGGGGTATCAAATTAGATACCCCACAATAAGACCAATCGGTGCCAACCACACTTTTTAGATGTTTATTTTGAAAATACTTTTAAAGTCCTGTATTAATTGCCTTACATTATTATGCACCGCTTTGTGTTGGTTTATCACCTAAAATCCCAGTAAAATACATGGAAGGGTTATTTACGGCTGCAGCACGGCAGAACCTGAAAAGGTTAATGGGGATGTGAATACTTTTACAAGGTACTGTAATTATTTGTCTCAAATGCATTGTAATTGTTGCATATTTGTACTCGGAGTGTAGGAAGGTTATTGTAGATAAAGGTAGTTGGTAGATAACGGCAATCAATACGAAATATTGAATCAACAAAATAAGCGAAAACCGCCTTTTTAATAGATTCACAGATTTTTAACTCTCTTAAGACTAAGGTTAAATTTGTTTATTTTGTTGTTCTTTGAGGTTATATAAGCTTCTCAGTGTAGCCAGATGGAGGCCTGGCAGAATTAGATGGGCTGATAATGAAAGGTTCACAAGGGAACATGGTGAAACATGGGACAGAGTAGTCGGCCATCTACGATGCATATGGAGCACAACATAAGACTGGTGACGTTTTCCTGTGCCGCAGTGACCAACGCTAAGACCACTCGCTGTTTTAACTGACAGCTTGTACAAAGAGCTATCAAACATTTGAAAGACTTGAACTGCTTTGGATAAACCACTGTTTCACTTTTTTCTTTTTTTTTTTATTACTAATTTATTTGCTCTGTAGCAATTTGGGAAAGGTTTTCCACGATTGCAACGTTTTCATTAGAAGACCTAGGTTTGCTCGGGTAATTTAATTACAGCGTATGTTTTCTTTGATCGATTGTTACGGTTGTTTATGTCGGCTGTGCACATGTGAGGTAATAAACTAAATGGTATGATCTTTAAACGTCGAACAAATATGTTATGTATGCTGTTCAGAAAATAAACTTGCCACGTATTGAGCTTGGTTACTTTTTGTACCACTAAATATTCCTCTGTGGTGCCAGTCACATTTATTGGTACCTCTGTTTAAAAAAAATTTTTTTATGGGTTTATCTTTTTCTGCAGTGAAATAAATATTTGCTGAAAAATGTAAAGAAAGAAACAGTTTTATCTCCTGTTAGAAAATCACCTTACTAAGAAATTAACCAGTCGTTTCATCTAACAATCTGTTAAGAATGAATTATTTTTGAAAGATTGTAACTTTTTCAGATACCAAAATAAGAGTTTTCTGTTCACAGGATCTGTGATGTTGTGGATCTATTTGAAATGCCACAAGTTTAAAAAAAAAATCACAACCTATAAAAATTGTTCTCTAAACACTGATTGATCCAAAACATCCGTCCAAGTGAGAAGTCTCTGGCTTTGTATGCAGCTGAGACAAATCATTTATCCTCAGTGTCACGCTGATGCTTTAAATTTGAAAATACTCCTAAATAATATATTTTAAACTCTGTTGCAATTTGTCCTTGCGTCATTTATCCGAGTCATTTTTCAGATATTTAATAATTAAAACCCATAAACCTGTATGTGTTGTCACAAAAAAAATTAGTAAACATTTCTGCTTTTTATGCAAAACTTAAGAAAAAAACCCAGACATTTCACTTGCCTGAGCAGTTAACACAAAAAATCAGGAAACTTCATGCAGCAATAATTCTTGAGGGAGAGAAAAAAAGAAGTTTTATACACAAATTTTTCTCATTCTTTCAATCCATTAACCGAATAATCACCCTAGGTGCTAGTTATGCATCGGGAAGCTGTTCGGCTTTTTCATGTCCAAGAAGGTCAACGTAGTAATGGCATTTTCTTGCCAAATTTAAGCTGTAAATGCCAGATTTTTATAGCTTGTCTGAAACTCTTGTTGTTCCTGAGTTGTTGCTTATAAAGGGAAAAACTCATTATAAGGCTCACTGCTGAATTATTGCAAGCATTCATCTCTCACCAACAAAGAAGAAAAAATCCTCTATTTTTTGGAGCTGAAGTGCAGCCCAGACCACTTGCTTTACAAGCGTTTAAATCATTTTTTTATGCAATAGCAAAGATGCAGAGTAACAGATGGGCTTTTTCATATATATTTTTACAGTAAACCCTTATTGCATTTTACTACCTCTGTCACTATTTGCACTGTAGAAGTAATGAGAAGATTTGTATAGAGAAAAAAATCCTGGGTTCTAACAGAAGATCACATATCTTGTGGGAAAAAAAAAGAGTAAACCAGCTGCTTTTTAATTTTCATATACTTCTTTTTTTATTATGCAATCTTATAGATATCCACTTCTCAAATTGTCTTATTTTAGCCAAAATAAAAAAACATAAAAATCTAAAATGTTGGTTCTTTACTGTTTTTGCTAAGTGCACAGTGAAATTAAGCAGAGGTAAGATTAGCTAACCTGAAACCTAATATCCACCCCTGACACTTTAATCAAACTGAACATGCTAACTTATCTTAAATAACTTTTTGAATCTGGATATTTGTTAATTTCACACTGCAATCAACATAGGCAAACTGTTAACAGCAACAAATATTTAGAACCAGATGGTCAATTATCTCTTGTTATCAAGGGTCTCACAGCAGGACTATCATAAAAAGAAGTCAAACAGCAGAATGTTTACATATTAAATTGTATAATTGGGTCTTTTTTGTCTTCAAATTACAAGCAAACAAAGGCATTACAAGATATTACCAGCAATACACTTAATACTTCCAACCCTAATTTGAAGTAATTAAAATAAATTCAATTTATTGTGTGTTTTAAACTTTTATAGTACAGACTAAAATGGAGTTTGTGATATGAATATGTATGCAAAAATATTTTTAAAAGGACATACGAGGGCACGTTTAAAGGATAGGTGAGTGGTAGGAGCTGTTTCCATGCTAGCTTAGCGGAGCTAGCCGGTGGCACGCGGAGAGCTCTCACCGTTGCAGTCTAGCGCGTGCTGACGAGCATAAACTTTGAGCAGCGAGGCACACTCTGAAAAACCTCCTAGCAGCTGGAGACGGCAGGTTTGTAACACTGCAGCGCAGCTACAGCTCAACTACTGCTTTATTTCTGACAGGTTAAATGCGCGGCTCTTAACAGCTTTCCTCCACGTTCCCAGAGTTGAGACCTCACTCGAGAGCGAAAGAAATGACAGCCAACAAGCCGAGGAGCGTGCTCCGCGAAGCTTCCCATCAGATTATAGCCGGTGGATCCGCTGGTGAGTTGGTTATCCTTAGCCATTAATTTTTGACGCCTTTGTTCCGATTACGCAATAGTTCTAGCCGCTACGTATGAAGCGGTAGGGGGCAGCTCCTCTTGAGTTATTTCCATTTAAAAAAATAATAATTGCAGAACTGGCGCGTGTTTATTGTTGTGCTCTCGCAGCTGAAACACATACACGGCTTGAACAAGAGATGTTTAGTTCACACTTACAAAGAGTGTTAAGTGTTTCTCATCAAGATAGTTCCCACCCATTTTACGTGCACCCACGTTACGCTGTTTACGCATTTTTACGCATGCGTAGCCGTGTTCCCCTTTCTATTAAAGGCAACATTATTGGTACTTCGTGCGATACAGACGCTATAGGAACATACTTCAAAATGAACCACTAAGCGTGTTGTTAATAACCTACATTTTAATGCCGTCTTGAGAGACAATGTGTATAAAGTTATGTGCCGTTTGAATGAATTAAGAAATTCAGAGGTATGAGCTTTGACTTTGAAAATTGATGGTGACAAGGTGAACACAAGTTTCTGTAAACCAGTGGTTCCCAAACTCTTTGGGAACTGCTGTAAACTATGAAAATGTCGTTTTCTAACGGTATCCCTAAAGGTTAAAAAGAGATTTTTTTTTTTTGAAAAGGTCATTACTACCTAAACTATGTAGAAACAAACTATTAATGTTAATGTGTGCATACATTGTTTTCCAAGTCAGGCACAATCAACAAAGATAACAAAATTAGCATTATTTTATTACTACCCATGTAGACACAAATGTTAAATGTAGGTATTTTGATAGGGACATAAGGGGTGCAATGGTATCTCTTGCTATCGTTTGAATGTGACGGGAGCCTAATTTTCATTGGGACAGACGGTGATAGGATTTGGATCCATATTCCATTACAATAACCAGCTATATTAAATGGTTGAACAGCTCTGAAAAGTGTAAAGCTGAAAAATTAAGTGTAGTTACAAAGTGCAGACAGTAGGGGGAGACACTTGTAGAGTTAAAAATGAAGGGACAGAGAGGAAAGTGTAGAGGAAGCAACAGAGAAAGAAAGTGTGTTCAAAAACTGTAGAATACAAGATCCATATTTGAATTCAGTTATACTAAACATGACAATAGATTTGTAAATCACTAGACAATATAGAAATGATTAAAGAAATATATATTCATAAACTACAAAGTAAAATTCTAAGTCGAATTTTATATACGTAGCATTTTAGAACAACTGAAGTTAACACAGTTATGTGATTGTGCTATAAAATGGCACCATTTACCTGGAAAACAAATAATTCTGGCCTCTTTGTGCTGTTTTGAATTAACTGATTTTTTTTGTCTTTAATTTGCATTTGTATTATTGGCACTATGACAACAATTTAATACACAGAAAATTAAATAATACTAAAAAAAACTGTCAGATTCACATTTCTTGTGGCTGTTAAGGTTCAGTTTGACCTCATGACTACGCTTAGGTTTCCATCATTCTCCTCATCACTGAGTTGCATTATGCATTAATTCTTAATTCCTCTCCTTGCATGAAGTTACTCTTCCTGAACTCCTAAGCAGTAAATATGTCTTTTTGTCGATACGTCCCTGATCATTTTTAAACATAAAGCAGAACTTCATGCATAATGCATTTTAAAATAATTGCAAATTATTTAAAAATGCATAATGCATTCATAATGTTGGCATTTCAACTTGGGTTAATGTGTTGTTTTATTGTGCATATAGAGATGCCCATTGTTCTTAACCAGGACGTTTGAAGAAGGGAATGTTTGTGTGTATTTGCTAACCTCTGCCAATTTAAACTTCAGAGGGTTTATCACTTTCAGCAGTGACTTCATGTGAACTTGGCATATTTACACATTGACAGGAAGCATTTGCTCAGTTAAAGTAAAACTGGAATGATCCAGAGTTAAGCATTAGCTCGTGAGATGGCAGTTAAAATGTTTGTACAGCTTTCCTCGGCCTCCAGATGGCAAGAGATAATGTCAAACAAATGTCAGTAAACCGATTTAGTGAAACTACTTGCTCTTATTTTAGTTGATTTCAAGAGCTATGAATGCTAATTTCATGCTAATTTCACATTTACATTTGAAAATGTAAATGTTCTAACAATAGGATTGAAAAATCAAAAATTATTTTCTCAAAACCAGTTTAAAGTCACAGCGCAGGCTCATTCTGCATAGGTGATGATCAATAAATACAACATTATTCAGATTGTGAAACAGTAATATCGGTGCAAAATTCTGCAAAATAATTTATAGTACATCTTCTCTGCTCCTTTACAAGACAGACTAACTATCTATTTTGTTTTTTTATATCTGAAAATGTGCACTGGAGGTTGACTGTCACATACTGATTTATGGCCAAGACCGATATTTGAAATTTAGGGCAGTCCATGACCAATATTTTAAAATATACTATATGTTTAATTTGAAAAGTTGCACAGGAATTTTGTGCTGAAATGAGCTGGCTGTAGCAGCAGAATCAGCTCCTTCTACAACGTAAAACATTTAAAGTAACTGTTTTTTTTCAAGCTCCGATCTTTAAAAACACACTTTATTAAAAGTTAATAAAAGCCAAGCACCTAGGAAGATCACGCTTCTTTTTCAGGGTTTGTTTTCAACATATTCAGCCACATTTTCCCATGTTGCGATGCTTTCTGCTGCTACTGTGTTCTTCAATCTTAGATACCCAGCCTTTATCTAATATTGGCAAATACTGCACCCAGAAACCGTCACTGAGAAGATACCACTGCGTAGGGCGTGCACAGATGAGATAAACAAGCCGAGCTGGTTGCCCACTGCCCATTTCAAAAATATTTGAAATTCACTCACATTCCTTCCCTCTTATTAAAACTCTCTACATGAGTTACGTTCATAATCTTCTGCTCAGAATACCGCCACATTTTCTTCACCATTGTTGAAAACACTGTATAGAAGAATGAACACTCCTTTAAAGAAAAAAAAACAGATTTACTTTTGTTGAAGAGTTTTATATTTTCTCAAACTTTGTTCAGGATACCTGTGATACTAGCAAGGGCTAAATGAGCTTTAATTTTACATTAGTAGCAGCTTAAACACTGAAGAATGTTGGATGGCTTATATATGGAGCATTTTCTGATTTGGAAAATAAAAAAATATATATATTTTTATCTCTGGCCAGGTCCCGTCAGACAACGATTACTGCTGATTTCATAAAATAGTTATACACATAGTTAGAAAACAAAAAAAACATTTTATTTTATTGATGCTTATATGTAAAAGGTACAGGTCTGATAACCCTCAAAAACACAATAATAACTCAGTTTAGTGTATCGTGCAGATGTGGACAAAGTAAGCTTAACATGAACTCTTTGTTGATTGGTCCATGCAGATGAATACTCCACAAAGTCGGTTACATTAATGTGTTTACCTTTTTTTCCGCCACGGCTGTGGATTTTTGTTTGCAAGAATTATTAAAAGTGTAGAGAACAAATGTGGAAGCTTTACAAAGCTCTTTAATCTACATGTTTTTCATGCTTGACACCTTGTTTAACACCTTGCTTCACACCTTGATAATTTATAATAACGACTACATTTCAAAGACTGCTCAGAAAGCTTAATATTTACATTTGTTCGTCATTCCTAATGAGTCATGTTATTTGTTGGCAAACCTTGCCTCTGTTAATTTGTGGTCTTAAGAATCCGTTGCGAGATCCCACGCGATGAGGAGGGGGAAAAGCCGGATGTGTCATCCGACCTGGCACCAGTAACAAGTGCAGATTGTTTCTATACCGTGTTAGTTTTTCCAGCTGAACAAGCTGACTTCTGTTGACTATATGGGATCACAAAACTATTTCCTTATTTTTAAGGCTAACTGATGTTTCAGAGCATTTCAGCGAGTTGAGTAGGGTGGTATTTGCTCTTCTGTTGACAAGTGAACGTAAATCATATTCAAGACAGTTTGCCTGCTAGGGTTCCCTCAGTTTGTTGACTTTTTAATTGAACGTTTTGTTAACTTTTAGGGTATATTTTGGGTCTAATGTAGCTGCTGGATTTATTCACTACGTTTCTTATGAACGCTTATGAAGCTTATGAGATTAAGAGCTGAGAATCCGTCCCAGAGTCACCTTTCTAATTTTCAAGTAAACAATGAAAGAATTATGCTTTTATGAAATGCTAGGTGCGTTACACGGCTTATTTGATATTGCTTGTCACATAGCCTATAGTCCAGCTCTGTTATCCCCTCACAGGTCTCCTGGGCGTGCTAACCGGCTGAGCTGAACTCTTATCCCAAAGCTGAGGGGCTCTCATCTGTCTTCACTAAGACTGATGGGGGCACGCAGGGGACAGAAGTTTTATGTGAGGAAAATGGGCTTAGTGTTTCTCCACACCTTCACCACCCCACCAGAACATTTTTTTCTGCCTTCGGTTTGGTGTTAACAAGAATGGAGAGATATAATTTATGTGCTCCTTTGTCTCTGGGCTTCTTTTAAATGTTGTTCTGCAGCAAACGCTGCATTTGGGCTGTCCAAAGTCTAAGTTCTCCCCAACTCAGCTCCATATCTGTGTCAAGACAGAAGTAGTAAAAATGATAATCTTGGTTGACATTTGTTTGAGGAGATGGGAGAAAGATTATATTCTTTAAATTGTGATTATCTTGAGCCCCTAAATAATTGCAGATTTTACTTTAAAAAAAAATAATATATATATATATATATATATATATAAATAAAATAAAAAGACAGTCATGGTTTCAGAATTAGATTTATTTCACTAATGTAATTTCAGATGTAATTAATAAAATTACATCTGAAATCAATCTAATTTGCACCAAGCTTTTGTGAAGGCTAATTAAAAAGAAATACATACAAAATAGGGATTTTATATAAAAGTGTATCCAAAGAATGAAACCATTAGAAACAGGATGGGCTCTAAAATAGAGAACTGAGACCTTTTACAACCAGTGTTAAACTGAAACCAAGCATTTTTTTTCCATGAATTTAAATAAAAATTAGTTCCTTGGTTTGGATGGATCTTACTTGAAAAGGGAGTGTTGGTGCTGAAACCAAAAGTGGGCTATTCTTTTTGTTGTTTTTCTTTTTTCTACTTTTTCCTGGATCTAGGAACTTGTAAAAATAGCTGGTTTGACAAGCTTAGAGCTCTGGTAGGCCTGCAAGTGATTAAATGATCTATAAGACACTATGGTGCCAGTCCATGAAGACTCTTTAAAACCTTGCAGGTGATGAAGTAAAGATTGATCCAGCTGACTGTGCAATAAATCTTTACAAAAAAAAAAAAAATAGAAACATGTTTACTGATTGTTGGCTTGCTAAAGGAACCAGGAGTTCAGATTGAACTTTCATCGTGTCCAAAATTGTGGAAGTCCCAAAATGCTTTGGGAATATTTTTTTTTACCTAAACTGAGTAAATTGATCTTCATTCAAAGATAGTATATTTTTAAGACAGTTTTATGATGACTAAGTTGAAGCAGAACTAGCATGAAAGTGCAATTTTACCTATAAATTATCTGGAAAGAAATAAAGAGAACATTGTTTTTTTTCTGATTGATGTCAGTGCTAGCAAAATCCCATGAAAGTAAAATGAGACCTCAGCTGGGACTCTGGAGTACTTCACAGCTAACAGGGATGATGAAGGAGAGTACTGAATAATACTTAATTGAATAGTTAAGCTCACGTTGTGCAAATTTGACTGAATCCGCCAGGTTGAACAGTTTAAAGCAAACATTGAGTGAACAACATGGGCTAACACTTTTAGAATTGGTGATAAAGTCCTAAAATCATGTAAAGTGTCCCCATGATTTGTCTTTTTTTTATTGTAAATTGTTCAGTGGAACGAAAAAAAACAACTTTTCCATGTCTTACAGATGCATGTGGGCTTTTACTGGAGTTAGACTGAATCTTACATTGGCATGCTAAGTGTGAAGTTATCACACTTGGAAAGTTTTAGCTACCAGCATTTGCACTCCAATCAGCACTGTATATTAATACAGCAACAACTGATATTGTGAACATGATATTTTCACTTTATATTGTTGTTACATTAATGCTGCATTCAATTTGTCCCGGAAATCTGAGTGTCCTTGTTACAAATCTGAAAATCACTGGGATTTCCTATTTGTTTTGGTGCTAATTACAATTAGCAATACATCATTGTGACAGAGTTGTATCTATGAGACGTAGTTGTATCAGCAACCTTCCCTACATGTCTGTATGGATGCTTGAAACAGTATTGATTACTAAACCTGAGACTCCTTGCCATTGCCCTCCCAGTCAGAATTCCCACTTCAAGAAGAGTTTTGTTTTTGTTCCAGGAAATGCTTAAACACTTAAACTGACTACAATGTTGAATAATATGTCATCATTATGAAGGAGAGGACTGCTTTTGTGTTAAAAACCTGACTTGAACTTGTGAAGAACACCACTAAGGTTGGAATCAAAATTCTTTATTGTCCCTCAGTGGGCATTTTGATGTCATTCGCCTTACGTCCACAAGGGGGTAGTAGCTCCATACTGGATGCGTTTTATGGGAAAGTAAAGTTTTTAAGTTTATGCCGTTACTTTCAGCTACAGGGAGAGTGATGCTTGACTGCTCTGCAATTTGTCATTGGAGTCTAAACAGAAATAAGAACAAAAAATAAAGGCAACTTGTAAATAAAAAAATAAAACAAAATGGAAGCTGAAATCTTAAACAAAATAAACATTGATGAAATAAAGAGTGCAGTAACTGTATAAATAGCTAATCTATCTAGTTACATGATCTTTGCTGTAATGTTTTTTTTCTAAGTCCTATGTTATTTCCTCGCTGGAAGCTTTTTTTTTTTTAAGTTCATGAGTAAATCGATCCGTCTCCAGCAAATGGACTGTGACGACATGAGACAGATGTGATTGCCGCAGCTCTCCCTCCAGACTGTCAGAGTCTCGTTCCGGCTGCACCGCAACCCTTTCGGTTTAATTGGTTTTAAACAGGGAGGGGGGGCTGAAATCAGTCGAGGAAGAACAAATAAAGCCCATTACCCTAAATGAAAGAGAGGAAGAAAAGAGGAGAGAGAGAGAAGGAGGAAAATAAAATAAATAAAGGTGAAGACAATGTGCGTGCGTGCGCGCGTTGTGCCAGTTCGCGCGCGTGCTCGCACTTGGCAGCGTTTTTCTTTTTTTTTTTTCTTTTTTCCTCCGCAATTCCCGCGTGGCAGCAACCAATCACAGTCGAATTAGGACTAATATTTATTTCCAGAAACAATTGTACATGTTTCGTGGGGGTGGGGGCAGTGATTGAACTGCTGGCGGACATGTTGTGGACAGATGTTTAGATGACCTCATGTTTGAAGTAATGTTGGTTCTGGATGGAGCTGCTCAGCTCCCTCTGCTTCCCATCTTTTTTGTCTTCAGTCCTCCTGCGCAGATGCTCACGTTTTAATGTGTGCTTTGGCTCGCATTGAATGCCACCCATTTAAATTTTTTTTTTTTTTTTGGTTCCATGCTTGACAGACAGATGTTCAGGCATGCTGAGCCGGTTAAAATGGGCCATGATGGTGGTGAAGGATGGCTACTTAACCGGGCACACGTGTCCTCTGTTGTAGACACGTCTGTCCCGCAACGAGCTCAGGATTCATCATCAGCGCAGCTCGTCTATCATCCTCGTAAAAGCGGGAGAAAAGACTTTTCCTCTTGATAGACCTACCAGTTCTTCGGCAACTTCCGACTTTCTCCGAATGATTAAGCTGGTCGTGCTTTAGTTAAAGTAACCCCTCATTAAAGAATGGAACAAAAAAAATAACACGCTAATCAATATCAAAATAAGCATACGAATTAATTGCCGTTTCCCACTAATTATAAATGTTAATCAAAATGTCAGGAGAAGTTAGATGAACGGGAAAAAAGGCCTTATTGATTCAAAGAGCGCCGAAGAAGAATGATAACGGTGTTTAATGTTAATAATGAACCGCAGCGCATTTGTAAAACGTGTAACATTTTAATAAATCACGCAAATTAACTAACTTATTTATCGTCTTTTCATTGCACGGCTATCTACAACTACAACACTGTCTAGTCGAAAGTAGCCGCTATGTTTTTTTTTTGTGGGAAACATGGCCAAGCTTAATATAAATGGTTAGATAAATATCTCCGCATGCACACATATATTCACGCACGCATTAGCTCTAAATAAAGTAAATACTTTACATCTGATTTCCTTGCCTCTCTTTTTATGCAATACACTTGCAGATAAAAATCTATATCATTTTCCTATATTAACATACGACTTAAACAAACAAACAAATCATATTAGTTTTTCTGTTTTTGTTACATAATACTCAACAGTTTTAGCTGAGGTGGTATCTCTCATAATTATCTACGCTAAATAGGAATTTCAGCAATGCTACTTATGTTTTTGCGCATCTAAAAAGCGCAACAAAAAAGGAAAAACAAAAAGCGCGCAAGTTTATAACAGATAATATTTTGAAGGCAAGTGCCCTCCCGATTGTAGAATAGATCTACAAACCTTTATTGAGGGCATAATTAACTTTACGTAAAAAAAGGGGGGGGGAGGAGGAGAGACTTTTTTGATGCAAAAGTTCATTCTGAGATCTTGACGTTATCTTAATGATTAATGAGAACGGTTCAGTAAATGGGTTCAGGGGAGCGCCTGACTCACCGCGAGCTGATGTCGCGCGGGCGGCCTGTGTGTGAAGCGAGCCAGGAAGGAGGCCGCACGCGGTTTCAGGACATCCGCACAACATCGAAAAGATCACACGCACCGCATTACGTCAGTTGCCAACAAACAGGAGCGCGTGGACTCATGCACTTCTGTAACAGGGAATTACACTCAGCCGGAGTAGATGACGTATGAACGCTGATGGCATTATTACAGTGTAATATTTCATTATTGCAGCCTGATGATGACCTTTAAAAAAAATCTGAAAAAAAAAAATATATATATCTACGCAAAAACCAAATGGAATGTTTCCCCAAATAAAATGTGTATTTTTACTCAAACTTATGGTAATGGTGTAATAGTTTCAATGACCCATTACACAATGGGTGGTTTTGTTTATCTACAACAAATGTTGGAATAAAACAAGCTAATAGATAGAAAAAGACATGCACAGAAAACTCAATGTAAAATTGAATAAATGTAAATAAAAAATGAATGAATAAAACAAAACTTTTATAATAACAAGCTTTGATCTTAATACACAATAGACCACTTTTCTACTGAATGGCAAGACTTTGAACAGTTTTCAGTCTTTCAGTTCCTTTAATGAATTGAGCTTTTATATTAAGAATGTCAAGTTTCAACTAATCACATCAATTAAATTGTTTTGTAGATAAAGTATACCTGATAGTTTATTGTAAGCTGGAACTGTTAATCGTTTATTTGAAATAAGGCTTTAGAACAAACAGTCACATATGATAAAATTGTATAATAACACTACCACTGCTAATAATAACTAATATAGTCATTTCATAAGAATGTGTCTGTTTGTGTGTAACATTTCAGGCAAATAATACAGCTGTTTTCAAAAAAAAATATAATATTAATAACTAAATGTTGTCATGGTTACAGCTGATTCGGGGTTGTAATTCAGCGCTTTCTCTTTATCATGGGCTCCTATTTCACCACATCATTTAGCTGTCCAAGAGCGCATGTTATTATAATACGATTAGCGTGAAACAGCTTTTTTTGGAGGGGGACAGACGTAAACGAAAAGCTGACATCACTCAAAAATTCCAGGGTACCAGAAAACCGAACGCAAACACTGTACAGCACATGGCAACGTCAATAAAAGTGGGAGAGGAAATCAGCTCAACAAGCAATGCTTAATTGAGCACTTAACTAAGTAGGGAAAGAGGAGGGGGAAAAAAAAGAGACAAAGTATGCAGTTGTGGGAATTGGCTGTGTGTATGCCTGCATCCATCTGGAATATGTATTTATGCTAAAAAAAAGAAAAGTGAGTGTGTGGGGTGGAGGGTTGTGCTGTCATGTAATGTAAGAGTCAGGTTTGTGTTCTGTTTGTTTCTGCGTGTTGGGCATTTCAGTGACATATCTTTGCTGGTAAGGAGGCTATAATTGGATGGGTTTGTGGGTGGAAATCTACATGTAAGCAGTGGTGTATGTGTGAGGTTTTTTGTGTTTCACGTATTTGGATTATGATGTGATGTGCGTGTTTATTTTCGAGTTGTCAGCTTTGGTATTTATGCTCAATTTAAACAAATCTTTAAACAGTCTTTACCTTCAAAGTAAAGACTGGGCCGCTGTCATCATTCCTTTCATGTACATAACCTTGATGTTCGATCACCAATATTTAGGTTACTGCGCCGAGATTAAAACATATCGGAGAAATAACAAATGCAAGAATAACACTTTTTGTTTCATCTGGATTTCGCTTCTCAACAGCCACAACATGCTCTCTGTTTATTCTCCAACACTTTGTTCCTTATGAACTTTGACGTGTGTTGAAAACTCTTGAATTGGGCATTTAACCTCCTGCCCTGCAACCCATAGCTACGGTTGGTAGCAGGTCAGACACATGAGGTCGTTCTCTTGCAGTAGAGGTTAACGCTGGATGAATTGCTAATCCTGCTTCCCCCTACCTCTCTTTTGATTTGCTATTGTTTCAGAAAATCTTCATAAATGAAAAGGTCAGGGTCATAGCAAACGTTTCTTCCACTTCTTCTATTTTTTTTTCTTTTTTTACATCTGAATGTGACAGCAGAGTTCATATCCAATAATTACAAGTTCTTCATGCTCTTGCTGCAAGCACTGATATATAAATAAACATAATAAGTACTGTCAAAAAAACAAAAACAAACCGGGACAGACTGAAACCCCTGAATTACATGCCTGCTTTAGTGTGTGCGTGCGCGAGTGTGTGTGTGGATGTTTGATGTGTTGAATCTCTGGATGAGCTGGATGAGCTCGCTGCACAGGTTGGAGCAGCGAGCGTCTGCCAAAAGCTGCCATTCCTTCTCCCCTTTTTAGCCCTGCAGTCGGGAGGCCGGGTTAGCCATTTTTGGGTTAACTCTATCAAGAAGAACAGCACTTTGGGCCGATGCAGTAATTATAATGCAATTTGTTGGACTCAGGGGCCAATTTATGCCATTTCAAGGGATCAAGTCTATCCTCTGCCTGGTGGCCATGCTGGTAGATGTCTCAGGGCAAGGCTTTAATTAGGGAAGCTCACATTTTGAGACACTTTGTATTATTTCTGACCTCCTGCGGTTGGACGATGACATAATTATGGGAAGGATACTGGCAGAGATGAGGGGGGAAAAAAAAACAATCTGATGATTTAATGAGAAACAAAGCTGAATGAAAGGTCGTGTATGGAATTTGTTTACCATTATTATTTTGAAATCAAAGTCGTGCAGCGAAATCAAAGCAGACACGTGAAAACGTCACAGCCTGGAAAGAGTTTCTGAAGAGCTGTGGGAGGAATCCACCAGTTCTCCTCAATTTGTTTGAAATAAGAGCGAGTAATGGAGATTCGGAGGACTCTGCCAGCTTGCTGAAAAGAGCAGTGTGTTAGCGTCTTAATGTTCATCTGCTGCGACCCTGAGGACACTGATGTGTGTTTGAAATTTGTCTGGTTTTCATTTTGGATTAAAGGGCAAAGTTTAACATCTGTGCAAATTAGGAGGGATGGAAACAACTGGCTTTTTAATTAGCTGCACAGCTAGTTAATAAGCCTTTTATCCAACTATTTAACAATTTTTTAAAGTCAGAAGTATAGAGGGCAGAAGAGAGCCATAATGCCAATTTTCTTCTTTTACTTCCCCTTTATAGTATGCGAAGGGAGAAATCGGCATTTATCCCTGTAGTACTTTTAGCGTAAAAGCCTGGGAAAGATCATGGTCTTTAAGCCAATATCAAGATGGATAAGTTCACTGATTCTTTTCCATGTACTTGTGAGTGAGTTCAGTCAGCCAAGATGTTCTATCCTCAGAATAGGAGATGATCGCATCACATCTGGGTTCAGTTTGTCACAGGTATCCTTGGAAATGTTAATATTTCCAGCAGACGTCTTCATTTAAGCTGAAACGTCTCCAAGCCTTTATTCAACACATGAATACTTGAAAGCCACTTGCTCTCCACCGAGGTCCAAATCATGACTCAGGAGTGATACAAAAGATATTTTTGCGGTCCGCGTGAGTTTTAAAGACACGAGTTCCCACTGAGATGCGTTTGACGGCACAGAGAAGTGACACTGTTTACGATGTTTGAGGCGAGGCAATAATAAAGGCAGAGCGGCGGCCGAAAGGTGGGACAGTAAAACCTTTTGGAGCGGTTTGTTTAACTTGGACCAATTCAGGTTCTAACTGAATGATAACCCAGAGTAAAAAAAACCACTGAAGTTCATGGCCACCATTGTATTTATTTATATACATTTAAAACACTAAACTCTTTGTTTATTTGATACATTTTTCTGAAAGCTCATGTTTTCTTACACTTTGTTTGCTAAAACTATAAAGACGATTAATCATTAATATTTTAACAGGGACGATAAGGTTAACTTTATATAAATTTAGATTTTTATACATAGACGTAAATAAAAATACAGGGCAAACAGCTTATAGATTTCTCTTTATAAAGCAAAACATTTATTTAATCTGTTACCTGGCAGAATATTCTTTTTGCCGTTATACGTTTTTAAAAATAAAACATGCTATTATGTATTATTATTACTGTTTAATAAGTTAATGTTAGGTGTCTGTCAGGCTCTTTACACAGTAACACAAGATCTATTTAGTTTATTTCTTTGAAACCATTTTGCAGTTTAAACATTTATGTCAGAACATCGATTAAGCATTTATATGATTTTGGTGAGTTTAGCATTAGAATTGATTATTCAGTTCAGTTCAAATTAGTTGGTCTGCCTGCAGTCAAAACAGTGTTATCCTTATAGAAATGATTGATGGTGCTCTATTAGTTTAGCCAAAACATTATTTCGCTTTTTTTTCCCAGACGAGAATATGTCCAAACAGCCAAATGAGCAAGAAAAATGTGTAGTAGCCTTCTTCATTTATTCCAGCTGACTGGCAGTATGCAGCAAGATGTTGAAGGGGTGGGATGGGCAGCGTTGCTCCACAGCCAGCAAAAACTCCAGTCACTTTGGCACTGTCTCTGACATCTCCAACAAAATATTTTTCAACCTTACAAAATGCTGTGACTAAAGTTTGTTCTGCTTTTGTGTCTTGTTCAATCTTTGGTATACCTTGATACCAGGAACCATATGTGCAGTGAGAATGCTAAGTAACTAATCAGACAGTCTGGCAGATGCATTCTTGATAAGAACCACCTGCAGGCTCATGTCGGAAACAAACAGGCTGACAGCTGTTTCTGCAGCGAGACGCTGATGTTAAAATCCTCAAAATGATAAAGCAGTTTCAAAGATAGAAGAACGAGCAACTTTTTTGAAAATGCCAATGCAACTTAAATGATGTATCAGAGCATATAATTTTCTCTGCTTTTGTTTTCTGTCTTTTATTCTGATTTAGACATGGGCTGGTATGATACCCTATGCTGACTTGGACCGCCATTAAAAAGCAAAAAAAGCTGCTTTGTAGACATGATGCTCTAAGTTTGTTAATTGTAGTTTAAAACAGTGATGCTGTAATAAAAGTCATGAGTTGCATTTCTTCAGTATCCACAGCACGACTTGGTGTATTTTTGGGGACCATAAATATTTCTAAACGGAGAAAAGTGAGCAATTTTCTTTCAGCCAGCTGATTGGCACTGCTGGATTACTTCAGCCACGTAGAAACTACCACAGATAAAGTTATGGGTGGTTCATGTTCATTTTTACACCAAAACTATTTAGTTTTTCTTGAAAGAGAGCTAAAACTAAGCAGCCCTCTTCAGCCAGCTGACCGGCAGTGCTCAGCAACACATGAGGAAGGGTCAGTGCTATATTCCTCTGGTTTCTCGAGTAGTGTTTCTGGCTATCTCGTTACAAGGACTTTAAACCGTGAGGTAGGAAAGGTGTGTCAGAAATCTTAATGGCTTTCTAAACTTTGACGTCATTTAGCGACTCATTCCTATTTGATTAAAGCTTTCTGCCTTCCAAGATTTAGTTGTTTTTTTTATCTCTTTGATTCTTTTCCAGGTTTATATTAGCTGTGTAAGAGTTAGAGGAAAGTTGTTCAAAAATGTCTCCCCATCTCCTTTCTATACCGCACAAGAAGAAATCTTTCAAGGGCTCCATTGGTGTTCTGCTCTTTCCTGAATTGCGGTACTCTCGGGTGTGTTTCATAATGGTACTTGGACCGTTGCAGCCTGATGTATCGCACCCGGGGGAGAAACTGCGCTCCGCACCAATCTATCAGTCCCCAGTTTGAGGAAGACGAAATGACACGCTCATACGTCTGCGATTATAGCCCCCTGTCATATTCAGAGATTGCTTTAATTTGAGGCTATATGGTCTTTTTCTCCTATTGAGGCACACCCTCATATGTGATCACACACAAGCCGACGTGGTTTTGCAAATTTCGATTTCGTCACGCTCACTCAGGAAACGTTCCGTTAGTAGAATATTTGCTGCTGGATTATTTTATCGTAGTCATTTTTAAGAAGCTGTGTAAACACAAGAATGTAAGCAAAGTCCCTATTAGACCACCAGTTGTCGGTATGCTTTGTTTTAGTAGCTCATTGGTATTTACAGCACCCACTTTAGTACATTTATTATTCTAACTGTAATAATGATTATACAAATATTACTAATTTTTCCTAAATTCATTTTCTACATTATACAAAAACTCTATAGCTTTTGGTTTGTCTTAAGTGGGAAGGAGACAAGGTAATTACCCTTGGGGCAATTAGAGAAAGGGGCTGAGAGAGTAGCAAGTCATTTTCTAACCCAAACATCCTGGTCCGAGGGGCCGGAGTGGCTGGAAAGCCTCCCGGAGGCTGCTGGCTGGCTCCCTGGGAGCCGTTCGCAGGGAAGCAGATCAGGGTTTGTTTTCTTTCTCCAGAGGCAGGCCCCTGAAACTTCTGCCAGATGAACAGCACCTGAACGCCAGCAGCTCTCCCGCTGCAGTCAGCAGAGGGAGCGATTCACTGTACTTGGCCGAGTGCGCCCATGTGCATGCAATCCTGCAGACAGCTTCATCGCATTAGCCGGCACCAGAAGATCAGAGAGGAAGCATGATGCTGGGTGTTATTTTCATGCAGCCTCCGTTGGGCGGTCTGACAATGTTTGTGTGGTTCTCTAAACATGCACAACCACTACAGTATTGTTGGGCCACTACTTCCAACTTTCGGAACAGCAACAACAAAGAATCCCTGCTAATCCTTGCGGAAAAGCGAACTTTGAAGGCAAACAGTGCAGCGTTGCGTGACTTTTCGTTTGGTGCATTTCTACCATGTTTTCCCTTTTCGATAAAGCACTCAAAAGTAATTATGCCATTCACTGCGATTATATTCAGCCACCGATTTCATACTGTATATGTTTAGATTATTAATAATGTTCAGATGATTTAGAGAATGTAAATAGACAAATAATACAAGTTCATAAATAATACACGTTCATAAATAATACAAGTTCATAAATATACCTAAAAGCACTTAAAACACAGGTATAGGATAAAATAATCACGACTCCAAACATAAAATGAGCCCAGAAATCCAGAGGATTTAACCAGGTTCTGTAGAAACTGTAACACCAAACAGTCTCCCTGCATTTATCTGACAATCAGGCATTCAGTATAACCTTGCAGTTCATACATCTGAGTCAGCAAACAGGACTTCAGCTCCTCCGCATACCACAATGCCATATCAGGGAGCTCCTCTTACCCAGCAAACATTATGACATCAAGCAAACATTACTTTTAAAACTCAAAAAAAAGACAACAAGAGCAGTATCATTATTAACAATTAAAATTTTTTTTATCATTTATCAACAGCATATATATTTTTTTCTAATGTGTATTTTGTCTACTTTTAATTTGCTTGATTTGTATTGTTTTCTGTACAAGCACTTTGAATTGTCTTCGGCTGAAAGGTGCTATATAAATAAAGATGCCTTGCCTTGCCTAGCAGAGTTAGCGTTATGCTACTCTAAGCAACACAAGCATCAAATGAACCACAGCAATGTTTGCAACTGATTATCAGCAAAGAACAAATGAAGATAGCAATTCTGATGAACAGAAAAAGTAGCAGAAGGAAGGGTAGCGAACTCGAATCTGTCAAATCCTCTCCATTGCAGTTTTCTGGCCGATCACTGATTACCGATCTTTTAAAAAGCTTAAACTGCCAATTCCGATTTTGGCCGATACCAATTTTTTTTGTCTCAAATGTTGCTGGGTGTTGTTGCCAGAAAGTTGTTGAATTGGCAATTGTGTGGTCACTATCGTCAATTATAAACGTGCAGACATAACTTTGGAGGGCCAGTCTGTCAGTCAAACCTTTCTCACTGGAGAGCCAAAGAGGACAGTGGTTGATTCTTAGATCTTTGCCAACCTAGATAAGATCGGTGGATTACATCGGCTTCATATATAAAAATCGGCCGATCACGGATCTCCTGAAATTAAGGAAATCGGCTGGCCGATATATCGGTGCACCCATAATCTCAAGCTTCAGTTTTATCTCTAAAATAATCCGAAACTTTCTCACTTTTTCAGTAGCAGGGACGGCCTTTTCAGCACCCCAAAGATAGGAAGATGGCCAATATTTGGTAGATTGGCCAAATATTTATAATTTTTCGCCTAGCAACCATCCATAGCTGCACTCCAGGGGCACTGTTCACTGACACCCCAGAGGAGAAATTATAGCAGTCTATAAAGGGAAATTCAATGTTGAATGAGAGTCAGGCGGTGGAAATGTTGTGTAAGTAATTCAGATTGCATGTTGACACACACTGTTAAGAAAGGCTTTCATTCAACCCAAAATCTTCCTAGGAATTCAATGTGAGGACAGTTTCCTCAGAAGACCGTCACCGATCAGCCACCAGAGCGCCGCTGATATCTCTTCCTAAATGTCCGAATCTTAATCAATTTCTCTGTAAATTTACCTTGTACACTTCAAAGATAAATATCGAAGTGACAGTGAAGCACTTAAAGCTGTGATAAGATAAATATACTTGCTTGGCCTTAATATTAGTCTCATATGTGAGCTGTAAGAAAATTGTTGTGATGAGGTCATTTCTTTGCATTTCTGAATTGATCAAGCTGCTGTGTCCAGAATATGACAGAACAAGCTCAAAAATGAGCAACAAAAAATATATATCTAACTACTTCTGATCATACTGAACTTTACTGATAAACTGTAGATAACTTCCTGTTAATTACAACTTGGACCCGATGTGGCAAAAACAAAAATATTGGACTGAGTGTCAATTTTATATAAAAGGACGGATATCTTCGATTCTTTTAAATGTTTGATTTTGAAACATTAGACAATCAGAGTGAATGTATAGGTGTACTCACTCTGGATAAATGATTATTATAAAAACAAGGTTTTTGATTCTTTATTCTGAATGATAATTCAGGCACTCTGCCAAGACGACTTGACTCAGTCGTCTTGGGTTCGATTCCTGGTCTTGGACCAATTGTGCCATGTTCAATTTCTCTTTCCTGCCCATTTACTGTAAAATAAAATCCACATAAACAAAGAAACAGGTGAGCTTTGGAGTTCTCAGAAACTGTTCCTGTTCATAGGAACGACAAGAAGGGAAGCCAAGCTGAAAATGTGGGTTAAAAAAAAAGAAGAAATCTGTAAGATACTCAAATGGCAACAGAATGAATGGAGCAGGTAGCCTTGTAGACCTCCTCTGATTCAGACACGCTTTCTGTTCAAGAATCACTCAGTAAGCCAAATCACAGCACTGACAGTATGGACTAAGGAGCCCTTCAGAAGCTTAACAGCGTGTGAATGACACCCAGCAGGGAAGAAACAGGCTGGAAAGCTCTGCTTGAAGACGCAGGCCGGGATGAAATAGTTGCTTTTTTTATGTAAATAAATCAAATTGGGGCAAAGTGAGCTGATTCATCAATGCTATCTCCTCACTTGTCACTCCAGTGAATCTGGCCTCCTCTTCTTTGTATTTTTACATGCTCTAAATCTCCATCAGGGCTGCCAAGAGAGAATAGTAGAAGTGTTTGTATTCACGACTGAGTGAGAATTAGTCTTGGCTCACTGACAAGAATTTCTACGCTGGATCATATCATTCTGAAGGTTTTCGGCAAATTTGCTTGATTAGAATAATGCTCCACTCACACTTCGGCCAGGAGCCTCTTTCACCTACGATGGTTTTGGTTTTAAACCAAATGCCTCCATCTTAGTGTCAGTCGGCTTAACGTGGAAGAAATGAATGAAAGAAAAAAGAAATTCTGGTCTTCACGTTTGGTTTTGCTTCCTTCGGTTTTGAAGTTGAGCGGAAAGATTGGTAGCGCGGTTCTTATGTCGTTTAGGATTTGTACAGTATTTTTATTTTTTTTTCTTCCTGGGATGAGTGAGGCTTGCCATCAGCTTTGTAAAAATAACAAGCTGCGCCTGCCAAACTTCCTACATAATTAGTGAAGTGTTTCACACTTTGCAAAACATCAAAATGCAAAATCTGTAAATTAAGCATGCGGAGAAATGGCTGACGTCCAGTGCAGCACATGGTCACCCCTAAAAAAAAAAAGGGTAAAAAAGAAAATATACAAAGCAACAATGGTGGCCATTTAATTTCCTGTCAAACGGCTGGCTACAGTTCTACAAGAAATCTGAATTGGAAATCATTTTTTTCATATTTATTTATCATATATCCTTGTATTTTATATTTACAAGAACCCGGATAGACGTGAGAAGAATGTGTTAAAGTATCTTTTAATGAGCCATGAATGGGATTTCTAAACAGAAGGAATGTTATTGCACTTCCTGGGTACGGTCAGGCAGAATTTTAAAACCCAATCAAATGCTGAGCCTTAAACAGGATCAAAATGTGTTTGGTTTGGAGTGTAATTTGTATAAAGTTCTCATTTGTGTTGTCTGTGCTTGTGGGAAAAAAAAAAAAGCTTTGTAGTTCTAAATGTGATTAAGTCCTTCTTCCAGACTCGTGAGATTAAGGTCAGGAAAATTCTTGACCTGCGTAATATTTATTATAAAGATTCAATACCAACCTGTTGATTTTCTGGTATAAAAATCTGTTCAAAATCCCCAAAACATGAACCTTTATGTGTCAAAATGTTTTTATTTCCCCCTTGATTTTGTTAAATTTTAATATTTCCACAAATACACACACAGCATTTTCGAAAATGCTGCAAAAAGTTGTAAGTTTTCACAAATTGTTACATTTCAATCACGTCAAAATGTTGCATTGGATTTTGTGCAACAGGTATTTGCATTCCGCTCCTTTTACTCTGATGATCCCAAATAAAACCTACCTAAAGTCTACCTGTGTGTATTTCAATGTCAGTATAAAAAGAGCTGTTCTGTTGCAGATAAAAGGAGAACAAACATTACTAAACAGTTTTATGAAGACTCATCCCAGGAAGCAACACAGCAGGCAGGTTAGGAATAGGATTGTGAAGAAATTTTAAACGAGATTTGATTTTAAACAATGTTCAAAGCTTTTAAAATCTCACACTGTTCAACCTATCTGTAACTGGATAGAGTAGGGCGCAAAATCAGATCTACCAAGAAATGACCGTACTCTGCAAGAGGAGTTTTAATCAAGGAAGCAAACAAGAGACCCACTGTCACTCTGAAGGGACATCAGAGATCCACAGCTCAGGCAGGACAATCTGTTGTCAGGGCAACTGTTAGCTGTGACCTCCACTCACCTGATCTTTATGGAAGAAAGGTACCGTTTAAAGAAATGCATGCCTTCTGCAGTTTCCCTAATGTCATGTAGAGGGCAGAACACAATGTTTAGAAGAAGATATTCTGGTTAAGGCCTCCATTAAACCGTTTAGCCTACAGGCAGAACACTTTGAGTGGCAGAAAACTGACATGCACATCACCCGGACCAAAACATCCCTATGATGAAACATGGTTGTGGCAGCATCATGCTGAAGGTCACAATCAGGAGCCAAATACAGCTCTGAAAAGAACCTACTAGAGGCTGGAAAAGACTGTGAGAAAGCCGTTACAAGTTAAGCTTTCTGTAGAACAACATCCCTAAACATACAACCAGAGCTGTGATGGAATGGGTTAGTGTGAAGTCAAGACAAGTCCAGTAGCAAGACATGAAACTGGTAGTTCAGTCACTCTCTGTCCAAGCTGAGTTTAAGCTATTTTATAAAAAAGAATGAGCTAAAGTTTTACTGTCTAAGGATTCAAATCAGATAGAGTAGCCTCTTTCTCCCAAAAAAAAACTCCAGCTGTGAATAGAACAAAAAGTGGTTGGTCAATCCAAATAAAAGCCACACTTCAAATCAGGACTCTTATCACACAAAATCAACATCAAAGTTGTAGTTGTTGCATGACAAAATGTTAAAACGTTGAAAGGATATGAATATTTATGATGCACAACTTAATACATGGATTCTGATCACTGTGCCTTCACCCCCCACAGCCCTGAGTCACCAGGGCCAAGCCATCAGAGGGAACTGTCACCATGTCCACTGTTGCACTCTGGAGAGTTGAACTTGACTAAAACATATGTCTTCAATTTTAATAGCTCTCCATTCTCCCCCCCACAACACCCCTACAGATGGCCCAAAGGGGGGAGGGGTTGCCTGAGAAGCTGCGTTTCATGTAAGAATAATTTGCGCTAAGTAGCCGGGCGATCTGTTTGTTACGCTAGAGCTGACAGTTTGTTTATGTTTCTTGAGGAGTATGATGGATGGAGCAGGAGTTGATGCTAATTAGACTAAATTGTTGCGAAAAATGCTGAGGGTCTGCGCTGCACCGCTAAGGCCAGTTTCCATTGTTCCTGCGTCTTCGCATTCTGGACGTAATTGAATGGAGCTTGGGCCCATTCATCACGGCAGCGGGCGTCTCGAGCAGGAACCGAGCGACTCGACCTGGATGGAGTAGTTTGAAGAGAGAGGGATGTGACTGTGGGGGGAGCGAAGGCCGCCGCAGTGAAAAAGTGTCACTGTCTTTCCCCCTGTTCAATTAAATGAGACACAACCTGATTCCAACCGGCCATGAAATTATGTTTACTCATGATGAAGCTGAAGGTTTTACGCTTTGCAGCTCGGCTTATTTGGTCGAATGATTGCCACTCCAAGACATTGACTATGGTCTACCTGGACTATGTAACTTTGCTCATTGTTCCCTTGTAAGACCCATTGGAGTTCAGGCTGATGTATTCAGATGTTGCTTCAATATTTTTATTACATATTGTTTTTTGACTTCAAGAAGTTCACAGCTCCTCCAGGGCTGCAGCATATACATTGGGGGCAGCGCTCCATCTAAGCAGTAAATGAAACTTTGACCAGATTCTCCAGAGAAATTACCATTCAACAATTAGTCTAAAACCTGTCTGGGAAGAGTTGTAGGATTTAAAAATTACAAATATTCTAGATTTTACTCAGCTCTATCAGAAACAATCGCACTGAAGAAAGAGTTGCATTTTGTACAAACCATTATTAGAATAATTTTAACTGTAAATTACCCAGGTGTTTTGATTTGGAAAAAAAAAACATGTCTGACTCATAAATACTTTATTGTGCATCCCTAAATCAAATATGGTTTTTGTCTGTATGTAATCTGCTAAATGTATGTTTTTGTTTATGGCAAAACCTACAACAAACAGAAAGCTTCATAGATGAAGATCTTTGAACGGCATAAAATGTAGTCCTTTGTGTTTCAGCTGCTTTCTGCACATCTGCAACATTAGCACTGTCTCTCTTTCTCTGTAAAAGAGAGAATTTCTGCTCAAAATGGGACCCTATAACCACTTAGCAGTCTTTGGAGGTTGCTGACCTAAAATCACAGATTGTATACAAAATATAAGTATTGAGAGTTGAGTCTTGACTCAGACACTATTAATTTGAACACCCAAACCGTACATTTGGGGACGAGCAAGACATTTCTATCTGTTTACTAAATATTATATTGACCAAGCAGTCGATACATGTGTAGAAATGTTGTCATATTACGGTACTTTAACCACTATTTCGTACGTTTTGTGCATCTCACTTGAGAAATTTTCACAACCATTTCATGTAAAGAACAAGAACCAGCTCAGAGTACCACAGTGCATGTTTAATGACCAGCATGACTGCAACAATACAATTTCAAACAGATCTTAGTCCGTTGCTGTACTCTGTGTTCTCATAATGTAAGGTTTGCTTCCACTTCTGTGCAGTGCCTTCTTTGTAAAATTGCATGTTTCACCAAAGTAATTCTGTGTACACAAAACGTTCATGTCTCTACTGTAGATTGGTTTTTCTGTCATGTTTATTTTTGTTTCATTTGCTGTTTTTTTTTTCTCATCTGGAGAAATATTTTGAGAAAGAATGGAAGGAAATTAGATTACTAAACAGTTAGACCTGTAAATCCTGCCTGCAGTGCTTTAGACATGCTTTGGCCCCTGTAGGTACACACAATTGTGCATTAACTAACTTCTCCTCACTCTCTCCCCCCTCATACAGTTGATGAAAAACATTTCCACCATGTAGCTTTAAAAGAGCAGTGTAATTTCTGACACTGGAGCCAAGAAAACATATGTGTTGGACCTCATAGTTACTACCAGGCTTGATGAGATATTGACAATACAACACTGCTGTGTCCTCTCAACACGTTCGCTGTTTTCGCTCTCACCCTGTTACTTCCTCTTCTAAGAAACATATCTAATGCTTCATCTGCAAGTCATTAACTCCTAAACACAGCAAGCACAACAGTACTGCAAACTGTATGACATTGTCACAGTTGGATGTAACATAGAACAGAGCTCAGCTGAGCAGACCGGACCCTCCACGTGTTCTGCCATATATGGGGTTGACAAGGATCTACCTTCCTCGTGTTTAACTGGATGTAAAAGTGAATTCCCTCCAAAGTTCCACATTGTAAACGAATAACAATTGGTTTTTAATATCCCGAATCTCTCATGAAAAGGCAAAACTTTATTTTGATGAGAGACATATGCCACTGAAGAGCCCTTCTGTGTACGCTTTCGAGCAGCAGACCTCACTGGAAACGAATTTTAGTGTTTACATGAGGAACACAAAGACAAATCTTAGAACTCTCATGTAACTCTTCACTCGATCTCCCATCACCATGAATCTGTATTCATGGTGATGGGAGATCGAGTGAAGAGTTACATGAGTGATCTCTATTCCTTAAAGCTCCACTGGCTCATAAAAAAGGCTCATCATGAACGCTTTTGATCTGTAAATGAAAACAACACCAAAAGTAGATGATGTGCTGTGTTTGCAGTGTAAAATATCATTTGCTAATTTCCTGAATGGGGCAATTATTAAATGCAGAGAAGCATCAATAAGAAGCGAACTGCTTCTAATTTATCTACATGAACTTTAAAATAGGATGTAAGAACTGCTTTCAAAATGTTTTTCTTCTCTTTCATACCATAAGAAAGCATTAATTAATATTATGAAGAGGAAACCAACAGTCACTGGGTTTTATTGTCATTTCAAAATAAAAGATCCGACATTTTACACTTTCATTTGGATTTTCTTCGTAACACAGCTAAGTTATAGTTTAAGAGTTTTTATTCCGACTATTTTAACTGATTAATTTGACTTTTCTAACTTTGAACTTGGAGATTCAAACACTTGAGCATGAATCGAGTGCATCATAAGTACACTTTTTTTATTTCCCTTTTGCCTGATCAGAACAAAAATGTGCAAGGTGGCCTAAAATGGAAAGTAAATAAATCAATGTGGACATGGCAGAAACTTCTCCAAAAAGAAAAGGGCCATAGCAGGCTTTTACAATTGCTACAAGATGTAATGAATCTATTGAATTTTAGAAAACAATACACTTTCTTTTATATCTTTTGAAATATACTTTCATAGAAGTTTTATGCATGCTGCAATTAACCTTTTTTAAAATAACTTTTCTCTGCCTTGTCTTTTAACGAAGCAAATATGCTGTTCTTCTGAAAATTTCACAATTATCCGTTGATATTCTGCTATAACTTGTTGCAAGAAGCAATCTGTCGCATGTAAGTGCAGGCAGAATTTCACTTTAAAGATGGAAACTTTTTCCAAGTCAGTAAGAATAAGTGACAGCTGCGGGCTTTGTATAAACAAAGCAAAATCTCTGACTTGGATGGGGCATAAAAAGGCCAGCCAACCCGATGAAAGTTCTGCTCAGTTAGTTTGTGTCCCGAACTGTCAGATCAGGGAGCCTGGTTTCCTGTCTTGTTAAGCAGACATGTCTGTATGTTGTTTTTTTTTTTGTTTTGTTTGTTTGATGGACTTTGATGGATCAAGGCTCGTCTTATTGTACATAGTCGATCGCATGTCAGAGGGAAATGAGGCTGAGGAGAGACTGAAACTGCACCCTGACATTTAGTTTGAAATAAATGAGAAACTTTGCTGCGACAATGAAAGATCCCTTTGCATCTGCGCTTGGGAGTAACTGAACATTACTTTCTTTTTTTTTCATATTTGGCACATTGGCTTGCATATGGAGAAAACACAAACAAACAATGAAATGGAGAAGTGCATTGCAAGTGCAAAGTTTTTTAAGCAATGTCATGGTGATTTAAGGATTTAATTTTCCTAAAGCTTTATGGAGAATTAAATGTTTAGGATTTTCTGAAGCAACATTGGACCACGTGAAGATGTGTTGTATATGCATCTTTGTTTTTTGTTTTTTTTAAGTTTATGATTTTAAAAATAGATGTTCAGTAACTGGAAGTTTAAGAGACAAATAATATAAATTGATAATTCTTTTCTAAACATATAGATCATATTGTATCCCCAATTTTTACTGTACTACGACCAAAAAAAAAGTCAAACTGTATGGGTGGGATGTGAGTTAAGGATTTGGAGCATGGGGGGCAGAATGAGGGGATAGAGAGAGGAAGCGAGTTAGCCTCGGATGGGCGAGAGTGAAACCTGAGCATGATTGAGTTAGGGGAAAGGAGACAGGAGCCCCGAGGCTGCCAGTCAGATGCTGTGTGTGTGTATATATGCTGCTCTTGTCATGCTGCCCTGTTAGCATGGGGAGATTGTGATGGAGTTATCTGGCTTGGCCCTAAAAACTGCTTGTCATCTTGTGTATACACAAGGAGGTAGCGTTAGTCTGTGTGTATGCTTGTACGGTGCCAGCAACATTACTCACCGGCCTTTTGGGACACCAGCAAAGCCTCGCCTGGTTCCTTTCCCTTTCAGTGGAAATGTACTCATTGCATCCTCTTAACTCTCAGAAGATGAAGGTTATACAAACAGACATGGAAATTAGGTCTTAGAGGGTTAAACTATTACCTTTCTTGTGGGATTCATCTTCACCTGCTTTTCAAATGTGCTGTGAAACGGCTGGAAACGTTGCCACGCATAGGGCAAGCGGCATTACCGAACCATAATGTCATTTTTGTTGCCTTTAAAATTAAGCTTTATACCTTTTCCACTGTGTGAGATATTGTATAAACTGTGGGGGGAAAAAAAAGAAAAGAAAAGCCCCGAACTGAACGCAGTATGGAGCCCCTGCTTCACACTGCAGCAGCACTAAGCAAAAGCAGATGTTATAAAGTTTACAGAAATCAGAACATTATTTTCCTGTTTCCATTGCATTCTTCTAAACACTTAGTGAACAAGCTTTGAAGTCACCCAAGAAATCTCGTCTGCGGGAGAAATGATATGATCTCCTGGAGCAATGGAAGCTATTGTGGAGAGGTGGGGAGGGCAGAGGAGGTGGCTAGAAGTCTGGGGGGATTTGTAGAAGCCTTAAAAGGGCGGCGGGTTGATTAAGAATAAGAGGTGCTTCTATTGTGTTCATTCTACTTTCTCATCTGTTTTAAGCTTCTGAATGGGTTTGGTCGGCACATCTTGATCTTTTTTGTCAAGATTTATTCCACAGACCTGATGTGATCTGGGATGTAGGCAGGAGATAAGATGTGTTTAGGCAGGTCTGCTGTGGGTCTGATCATAACATCAGATAAATCCTAACTGTGTTAGCTGGCCTCGCTGCAGGCTGTGTGCAGGGTCGACACGAGCCCACATTAGGCCTCCGTAATCTGCAGGAAACAACCAACCAGACTGAATACCTCCAACGGTATTCAGACCCATTGAATTTTTTCTCTCTGTTTTGTCACATTACCACCACAAACTATAAAGTTTACAAGGTAGACAAAGACAAAGATATGCATACATGTGAAGGTAATTGAAATATTTAGAGGCACCTTTTTCTTTGCAGAACACCACAAGTCAGATTTGATTGATAACCTACATTTTCAAATCTCTCTGAGATTTTAAAGTTATTTGAGTTTAGGCCTGGACTCTTGACTGGACAGCTCTAACAAGTAATATGCTTGATCCAGCTGTGTGTTTAGGGTCTTTGTCCTACTGGAAGTTGAGTCTCGGCCACTAACAAATTTTCTTCCAGAATCTAATTTTGAGTTGGTTTCTCACATAAAATGACAGTAGGGTGTATTCAAAAAGCTTGTCGATGTAATGATCCTGCCACTACCAAATTTTGTAATGCCGTGTTTTGTGTTGTTTGCAGTGTTCCGCCATACATAGTGTTTTGCATGAAGGCAAATTCCTATTTTGGTCTCGTATCACATTCTGCTTCCTTTGCTTTCTGTCAACAACGGCTTAAATAATGGCACTCTTCCGTCGAGGCAGGATTTAGTTGGTGCACGACATGATACTTGTCTTGTCTACAGATTCTTCTATCCGAGTTTGGTGATATCTGCATCTCCTCCAGAGTTGCTGTGGGTCTCTTGGCTGGTTATTCTATTCTTTCTCTTCTGACAAAAACTTTAGTCTCGGTGGGCGGCCATGTCACAGTGAGCTTTCAGCTAGTCTATACTCTTTCTATTTATTTGAATTCAGCTTATTAGCTATTAGCACCAATTCACAATAAATGTCGTCTCAAAGCACTTTACCAAAAATCATTTCAATTCAATCACACATACATTCCAGTTGTGTAAAGGAAACCCAGTAGGTTGCATCAAGTCATTGACTTGCAGCTTTCATTCCGTTTGTGTTGGTTGATGAATTGAAGAGTAAGAACAGCCTGTACTGGATTGTATTCGGGGGAACCAAAGTAAAGAGGGGCTAAATAGAAATGCACTCAGTGTTCACTTGTTAATAAAAAAAAGCTTAGACAACCATTTATCCAATTACACAGTAAATCAAATTATGGACCCTACGTGGACTGAATGATATAATGTTAAAACACAAGATTGTTTGTGGCTTATTGTGACAATGTGTAAAAAAAATATAAGGTGTATGAATACTTTTGTAAGGCACTTTATGCCTTGTAAATTTCAACTCTCCATGGAAGTGCCTGATTTTCCATTTGCCGTGCACCAATCATTCATTAGTGCATCTTTAGGGGTTGGAACCTGTTTTTCCTTAAATGTTCTCAAATAACTGAACACTTCTGTTGCTGTTAATGCGAAACGTGTGTACCCATCAAAGTGCAGTGCAACATTGTTCCTTACACCACATTCTAACTAGATGCAACTCTGAAAGGGAGAAGCAATGAAGCAGTAATGCAGCAAGGTTTCAATAAAGAGTGTGACTTGTAAGATGGCTACATCTGCTGCGCATTAGAGTTCAAGCACGCTCTCACAGGTTAACTAATTCTTTATGTTACCTTGACGGACTGAGTCCCCTGAGAAGCGAATGTGCTCCGATGTGAGGCACAATGAGGAGCTTTATCATTTTAAGATGCACTGGACTTCAATGCCACCATCACTCGGTTTTGCAAATCACCCTTGTTACCATGTATTAGGAGCATAGGAAAATACAAATACCTTGTCCCTCTCTGGTACTGTTCCGAGCAACTCTGCTTCCTTTCAGCCCTTGTTGTGCTCTAATACAATGTGGCATATGAATCACGCACACAATGCATGTCTTCATTCGTACTTCATGGAGACAGGACCTCACAGGGCAGGCACTTTAGCATTTCCTGCGTTCTCATCTTCAAGGCTTAGCAAAGACGTGCATTCCTTTTCTCTTCACATAATTCAATAGAGAGTTTGACAATCACAATTAGGCTAAAGGCAGAGTACCCTGGCAGCTTTCCTTTGGTTATATGGAATTACAAAACTATGCCCATTTACCCATCCATATGTGGTGGGTCTCAAGCAGTGAGACCCATCTGTGTTGGGTTTGACCCAGGAGACCCCCACCCTCTGCTAAACAAAGTGCCTACAGAGAGCACTGGAAGATGGCCAGATTAGATTGCCACTGAAGACCCTTGGGAACTTTTCTACGGACTTGGAGGGTTACAAAATTTCCTAGAGTGTCTGAGTAAGTAACGTATCTCCTGTAATGTGTCGACTTTCTGATGCACAGAAAGTCGACTTTGCAGGTATTTCAATCGGTGAGACTTTTTTTATTCACCCCGATTGTTTACCTTGTTTCCTCTCCACACACTTCTTTGTTTTCATTGGCTGCACAGTTGGTGATGCTGCAATGCTGGAAAACGACTGGTGTGATTTTTACAGGAGGATAGGGAACACTGGTCATAAAACTCGCCTCCTTTATTTTCCACAACCAAAAGAAAAATGCTCCCTCCCCTTCACCTTCGCTGTCAAAGCACAAGCCGTCTGCAGGAAGTCTGCGACGTACAAGAAGCAGAGATGTAAACTACCACCCTCGTCGAGGAGGTCTCACTTCAGACTCAGGAAAAACTCAGACAGAGTTGTGACATGATGTCACGATCAAAATATTTTTCTGTGATTTTTAGTCATTTTTGGGAGCTCACTGGCAGCGAAGGGAATCTTGTGGGACTTTGGAACAACAAGCAGCCATCCTGGTCCGAGGACTCCTGGGAGAAGGAGAACCCACAGCATTTCTCCCCTCGATGCAAACTGCCTCTCCCAGACAGACAGACGGGGAGCCCATCCCTCTTTTTGCCCTCGGGAACCTCTATTTCTAAATTCAGATGGTTGCTACAGTGGAGTGGATGCTGTCAAAGCGTAGCAAAAAGCAGCCATCCGTTTGCTCCACATAGCGTTTTTCTGACCACTACTCTAATAAAACCTTGCATGAATTCACACATAGTAGACATTCCCATTGTCTTGACCTTTCTTGCAGGTCAAACTGACCATTGGGGATTGCAGATGTGTGTGCATGTGTAGGTCAGATGGCTGCAGCAGGAAATCTCTTCCGCTGCGTGCTGTTTTGGGGTGTGAAGGCGGGGAAAACACGGGGTGAAAGATGGTCCTGCAGGACCCGAGTCAAGCCATGAAAGTTTAAGTAAATATGAAGAGAGGGGGATAACACTGGTGGTCCGGGGGCCCCCCGCCAATTTCTCAGCTGATGTTTTCCTTCTCCTCTGCCCTTGTTTGGACAACAGTGTGCGGTGCCGTATAATGACCTTGTGACCCAGTTTTCAGCTTTGCTTTCCTTAAGAACAAACTACTGTATTTTCAGTGTGCTGGTGTGAGTTCTTCCTGGTTTCTTGAGGTCACTCGTGCCTAAATGTAGGTAGACGCACTTAAAGAGGCAAAACTCATCAGGACAACTCACCTTCGTAGATATTCTACTTTCCGTAGAGATAATCCAATGTAATGTCATGGTTTAGTACACCATAATGTTAGATCAAGACATTTTTTGTCACACAGATTGTAAACTATGTGCTTTTTGTGCTCATATCATGTAATCACAACTTCATGTAAATTATTTATCCCCTCCTTGGTCTATTTTTCTCAGCTCTTTAAACTGCATCATCAGGATCTAAAATGATTTTTCACAGCCACTGCATTGACACTCTAATTGCTTTTATGTGTAGCTACGAGCAGACTAATCTGCACCTAAAACTGCCAACACAGATTTGTGGGATTGCCCAAAGTATTCATACCCTTGAACATCTTCCATGTGTCACATTGCTACCACAAACTTAAGCGCCTTTTAGAGGGAATTTATGTAGCAAACAAAAAGTAGTGAATAAATAAGCGAACAAAACAAAAAAATATATACATGGCTTTCTGAAAACTGCTAGATGAACTTGCATTCATTCTGTCATTTCAGTGCTTGTCACGTCTATCTAACAATGTTAGTGCAGACCTTTACAGTCAGTGATTTGTGAAGTTGCTCTGAAAATGACTTATATTTTTGTGGCCTGTCAGTAAGGGAGGTTTGCTGCCATCTGGATATATGGGTTTAGTGAGAAAGCGACAAGGATTAGATTTGTTTTCCCACTGCTGCCAGCAGCAAGACGGAGTCACAGACTGGTATAAGAATGGACTCATTAAGAGATGAGAGCATATTCCTACATAGAGTGATGAATCACAAGCTGAACTGTTAAGTCATGGGAAATGTTTCAGTGTTCCCCATAATTTTTTCAAAGGGATAGTTGAAGTGTCTTTCATTGTGATGACAATTTAATTTTAAAGACCTTGGTGAGAAAAAAAGGGAGCATAAAATGCCAAAAAGAGCACATTTTACTATACAACATTGAATTATCTGTCAAGTATTAATCTTACTGGTGGAAGCTGTTGTCAAAACAAAAAAAAAGAAACCATACACAGATGTTTGAACATGCATCCACAATTGTTTGCATCTCCAAAAAAAGCATTAAAGGTTCAAAATAAATTTTGATTTATTGCTGTAAGTTATAGAAGAAAAAGCTGTCTTTATTTTGAGCACTTCTATTCACCAGTGAAAATCACCAGTGCTACTACAATTAGCAACTGTTTCCATCTTCTTTGTTACTAAAATATATTCTTTTAATTAGCAATCCTGCAGGTATATAAAGACCCATTTCTCTGAGTCCATTCCTGGTGTAGAAAGATATGACTTTCCTCATTAGTGACCCTCTACTGGTTGAAAGAGAAATGCATCAAGTGTGCCAAAATAAAATCTTTTTTCGTAATTAAATGACTTTGAATTGATTTTAAACTGCAGGGTTTCCCCCCAGTGTGCCAAAACCCCGGAGAGTCACCAGGCTTTATTTGTACCCCCACCAGGCTTGTTTACAGGTGTTTTTCATGCACCAGTAACAGTGACAGTAAAAGACAGGTTAGAGACTCTCTTTGGTGAAATGGCAACATAGTAAGGTCAGGACGTGAACATAAAGAGTGGCTGAGGTGAGGTGTCTTATTTTTTTATTCACTGGATTGCCGTAACCACCACCTGTTGACATGCTAACAACTTCAGCGAATAAATCAGAACTCACCGATAAAAGTGAGTTTTATCGGTTAAACTCTTTAATTAGTATGAAACAACAGATGTGCAAAAAAAAATTATATTTATTTTTTTATATGTTTACCTTTTTTACTTTTTTAAGACTTTATAGTTAATGTTTAGGTACAGCTAATAATGCCTTCCAAAAACCCATATTTACCTAGTGATATTTTAAGATTCTTTGTCAACTTTAAACATTTTTTAATTCAAAAACATAATGGGCCGCTGGATTGTGAACCTGCTTTCTGTGTTCACAGCTGACGGGAGTTGCATAAAGTGTGGTACTCTGCTACAGTAGCTCATTAGATTCAAGGTTTAGCATGTTGTATCCTCAGAGTTTGTACGTTCTACATACATTGCTTGTGGCGACTCATCATCTAGAAGCAGTCTGCCCATCCCCCTGTAACTTCTAATATCAACAGGACATTTTAACTGGCTATTTTCTCCATTTTCATACCAATCTCTGCATATTTTAAAAATGCACATCTCACCCTGTCTCTTCGTACTTTTTTGCGTTGAAGGGTTGCAGGAAGCATACTACCTAGAATAAAAGTAACCATGCTGTATTCTGTTACAGCATTTAGAGATGTGAATTTGAATGGCACCATCTGTTAGATCGCTCAGCTGTTTTTAGGATGCTTGTGGTAATTCATAGGTCTTTCCAGGGATGAAACTATTTTGGCTCACACGGTCGCTTTGCATTCTGTCTGCTGCAGCTCCCAATATTAAAATTCATCATTGGACTTGTGAAACTTTGTGTCTGTATGGAAATTCTCAATTTAGCAGGTGTTCACAGCTTGTTGGATCTTTCCCACCATGATTAAATTGGTATGTTTTCAATTATGTTTGGGATTTTTTTTTGGCTCTTCATGGTTTAGAGGTTCTGTTCGTATTCGTTTCTCTTCATCTGCTTCTGGGTCGAGTATAATTACTGTCTTTGCTATGAAACCGAACCATATTTCATAATGATAGGGATGTTTGAGAAAATGGGTGTACTAACAAAATATGATTTTTGCATACAAAATAAGAAGGGTTTTGCAATAATAAACCAAATGCTCATTCAGATTTTTGAAGTGCAGAGATTGTATGCTTTACTGCAGATGTGGAAAATTAATGTGTAATAAAACAAAAATTCAAGGAAATAATTTTTGTTTATGGATTCCTTCTAACTCATTGAAGTAGTTTAACATAATTTCTTTCTGGTTTTCAAAGGTCAAAGAAAGTTTTGAAGGCTAAAAAAAACCAACCCAGATTTAACTTTTCTCATTTTTTTTCTTAAGAGAGCCGCAAATCAAAATATGAGTCACTGGGTCCGAAAATCTGTCATAATGCACCATGTTTAGTAGAAATTCAGATGGAAATTTGGGTAGGGTAACTGTTCTGCCTGTCCACAAGTAACAAATCAAAAGGGAAGAAAATCTGACCGGTTTTGAACTCACCCAAGTTTCAGGGTGTTCCCCAATACAGTGACGATTCTCCCATCTCTACGGCGGCGGCCCTGAGACCTCAGCTCTAAATCTGATGGGTGGATGTAAGAGGAGATGCATGGCAGAATAACAGAACGTGGATTTTGTTCACCCCTTGGCTGCAGTAAAAATCTCAGAGAATTACAGAGTGAGAGACAGTTTAACACAGAGTCGTAAATATGTCTTTGGAACATTTTTACTTTTTCCCTTCCTCTACGCTTCTCCTGTGACATCTCTGTTACTGTGCTACATTGATACTGTAGAGTTATTTCTTATTTTGCTTTTTATGATATGCATGTATACTGCTAAGCAGTTTTTCTAAGTTTCTTGTTGGGATCTTGCAGAAAGATTTATCAAAACGCGTTTTAAAATTCTCAGACAGAGTGGTGGAAAGGAAGAAAGTGTACCAGATCATCTAATTAGTGATTGAAACAGATGTTGCAGAATAATCAGGGAGTGAAGTTCTTGTTTATTAGTGATGAGGAACAACACAAGAAAGCTTCACTCTTTTCATCATCATTCCATATTATTATCTTCACCTTGTAGGCTGTACCATCCAGAAATAGGCTCCATCAACTATTTCAATGGAAATTGCTTGTCTAGATATAAAATTCAAAGCCCAGCAAAATTTAACCCTTGGTGCACCAAGTATCGGTGCAGATTTCCTTAATTTTGGGTGATCTGTGATCGGCCGATACTTACATGGGAAGCTTGTCTCCCAATCTTATCTAACTCGGCAAAGATTTAAAAATCAACCTCTGTCTTCTTCTGCTTATCTGTGAGAGAGGCTTGACCGACAGGCCGGCCCACCAGATCATATCTGTAGTTAGCAATAGTTGCCAACTCAGCGACTTTCTTGCTATAAGCAGCAACACTTCAGACTAAAAGAATTGATATCGGCTAAGATCGGAGATTAAACTACCTTTTAAAGATCGGTAGTTGACATTCGTTCGCCTCTAGTGAATTAAAATGCCTTCCAAACCTTTCAGACTCATATTTACTTAATAATATATATATATATATTTAAAACCGTAAATTACTTTTCTTTCACTTCACAAAACACTTTGTGTTGATCCACCACCAAAAAAATAATTTTTTTGATCAGGTCTGTGGTTATATTGTGGAAAAAATGTGAACAATTCAATGAGTATGAAACTTTTGCAAGATTTGTGTGTGTGTGGCCTTGTATTTGATACAGTTTAAGAACCATTTTTATGAGAACCGACTGCTTCTTCTGAGGCTGAAAGCCTGTGTGCCCCATAAGGAAATGTGTTGCTTTTGGATTGGGGTTAAGTTTAGGACTACTAGGGTGTAAACTGAGTTTAGGTTAGGGTTAGGTATTCACTGATAATGGTTAAATTTAGGGTATGGATCTGGGATATGTTACAGAAATGAATGGAAAAATAAATAGAAGTCAATGCAAAGTCCCTGTGAAGATACAAAGGCATACTATGCGTGTGTGTGTGTGTGTGTGTGAATGCCAGAGAGGTAGAGGTCTCCCTCTTTTCGTTTCCAGCCTGTGGGAGAGTCCCTACCCAAACCACAGCAGGGTAATAATCACTTAACCCAAATCAAGCGCAATCAGGACGAGCTGGGCTGCAGCTGGGAGGCACCCAACCCACGGGGCAGAGGGGTGGCAGCGGGTGAGAGGGTGGGTGACTTAAGCTAGTCAGAGTCTGGAGGGGCAGCAGGGTGGGGTCGGTCTGCATTACGATGTGGACACTGATGACGGGGGAGAAGATCAAGAGCGCCAGCCGTTGTTGTGCCATCCTCATCCTCATCTGGCTCCAACAGGGAATGAATCAGCAGGGGGAAATTGGGGAAATCAGAGATGAGATTCCTCCTACTGAGTGAAGGTTAAATGGAGCGCCGGTTGTGTGCGTTTGTGTGTATTTTGTCCACATTTGATTGTTTCCCACCAGCTCCTCAGGCTTGTGCTGAGTCACCGAATCTAATCTCGAGTGATCCAATTATTGTGATCAGAAATGTTTTGCCAATGTTTGGGTTATGATGGAGGTCCTGTCACATTTTCAGGATCCACAAGAGACACTGGAGCATACACTCTCGAGTTATATACTCACACACACACACACACACAAGGAGGCTCTGACAGAGCTGGGTCTGTTGTGGATACAACAGAGGATTAAACATAGCCTGACACAAATGTATATGTCGAATACGCTGTACACACGTTGCTCTGGAAACATATTCTTATAATATTTCACGTTATTAGCTTTAATGCATTTTAGAGATTTTATGTGAAAGAAAGAAAATAAAATATTTTTATTTATTTAAATAAAAACATCTGCTACAGATGCTCAATTTAGATTTAGATCTGGACTTTGACTAGACCATTCCTACTCCTTTAGTCTCAGCTTTGCTTAGAGTTGTTCTAAGTTGGTTGAATCTCCACCAGTCTCAAGTGTTGCATAGCCTTCTTCTGGGATTGCGTTGTATGTAACTCCGTCCGTTTCCCATCACGTCTGACTAGGCTTCCCACAGCATGATGCTGCCACCGCTATGTTTCACTGTTGGAATATAGTGTGTTCAATACTGAGATTACACGACGGACACAATAAAAATGATCACTTTTGAATTTATTTTAGAATGTTAAAGGAGGCTGAATAAGAAATAAACATATTTTTCAGATTTGTGTTGGTTTGCCACACGTTTAATTTTGTGGAAGTAGCATGACAAAATTTGGAAAAAGTTTGGAAAGCACTACAGGTTGTTGGATTTCATAATGTAGGTGATTTATTGCATTCCCCTGGGGCTTAAATCTACAATATTTAACATGTCAAAGCCGTCTCCATTTCCTCGTCCATCGGCCTCTCTTGGTGGTTATCTCCTCAGCTCGCTCCTCAGTGACTCAGGCCTTCCTCTAATCAGACTGAAACAAAACTATATCACACTGATAAATCCAAGCCGCATATGGAAATATGTGACTGGGTCACCATTTGTGTGCCGAGATTATTATGTTCTGTAGGATCCCGGCAGTTCTTTAGTTACCCACCTTGCATCTGTCATTCATTTGGAGTAAAAGACACACAGGCTGATGAGAATGACTCAGACCACAAGAACATTTCAGTCTGGATTTGTCTCTTTCACTTCTTTTCTCTGTCTCTGCTCGTGCTTCTTTTCTTTCTGCAGCCTTCCTGGGTCTTGCAGGATGTTCCAAAAGTATCAAACCGGCCCTGTCGCTTTGCATATGTGCACATTTCCACTGCATTTTTAAACACGCTGGAGCGCATAGCGCACGGACCGCATTTTAAACTCCCGCTAAAGCTCCACAATTGAATTTTGCTTTGTTTAAACACTCTGGCCGAAGACTTGATGTGTCTGAAGAGATATGCAGTGCATCTGCATTTGATTTTTTTTTTTTTTTACATGTTTAACATGTGCATACTCAAAGAGGTAGAAAAAGGAAAATCCTAATGCAATTTTGAGGCCTTAGCGGTTATTTGTTGCAGTTGATGCTTTATTTTCCATACATTTCAGAGCAGGCAGGGTGGCCTGGGAGTGTTGCCATCGAGAAAGCTCTTTGGTTGCAGGAGGCTCACATGGAGGGAAAGTCTCGCTTTAATGGCCTGTGTCTTCATTTTATAGTCTTGATCTTCACTGCTGTGAAAACAACAAAAAAAAAAGTTTTTCTTTTTAAATACATCCACTGGGAGAGGGAGTTGGGGATGCAACATTTTGCTGCATAAATACTCGTGATTTAGCAAACGGGGGGTGAAGAATTCACCGAAGTGCTTGACAGGTTGGGTGAAAAGGTGTTGAAGTAGAGCAGCCCACAGATCAACAGGGTGGACACCTGCTCCCTGGAGCAAGTGACCCGGAATGCTCCAGATCCCTCATCATGCAAGGAGGAGGCTACATTAACAGCAGCTCAAGAAGCTGCATGCACGTTCACACTAATCAAGTCTCTGCTGTCATTCGGGCGAACGCCACTGTTGGGTTGAAACACCTGGACGTTTGTCAGGCTCCATTTATCTCCCTGCAGCTTTTAATTAGTCTTGAGCATTATTCATTTAAAAAGAAAAAAAGATGAAACTAAAATGATATATTCGGCTTTGGAGATGTAACACCAAACAATATTAGGTTCACAAGGTGAGATTTTATCAAACTTTTTAGGAATATTATGAATTCCCACCTTCCTTTTTGACAAATTATAAATTGTATTTTTTTAAAATCAGTAATCAAAAAAGAATATTCTGCATTTTTCATGCTTGACAGCCAGAATGAAACCACAAAGAAAAGAAAAAAAGAAAAATGGTGATGTTTGTGTGCTAGTAAAGCTTTCAGAAATCTTACACTGTGTCTTAAATAATCAATTTTATGTGTGATAAAGTTGAAATCCCTTTAGCCATGGGCGGTTCTAGACATGGATGAACAGAGGCCCTGTAGAATGGGCCCTGCTTACCTTCACAGTTTTACTTTAACTTTGAATTAAAAATCAATGTGTTGCACTTTTAACTTGCGCCACATTGAGGTAAGATAACAGTATTTATCTCCTAGATTATGGGTCTGCAAACTTGTTTGTTTCTGCAAGCTCAACATGGAGCATGCACAAATGAAAGCAACAAAATTCAGTTGTTTTTGCACTAGTGCTTTTAAGAGACTTAAACATATATATATTTTTTTTTAATTAAAACCACAGTTCTGTATTAAAATGGCACATTTCATTGGCTGCAAGTGTAAAATCCTTATAATTAAAAGACGTACAAAGCCAACAGTTTCAACCTTTTATATGTTTTCCTTAATGAATTGAGTTACTAAAATGAATGGACCTTTTAAGCAATATTTTCAATTATTAAATTATGACTGTAGATGGAGCGTGCCGCTATTTTCTGACCTGTAACTAGAAAGCGTTCATCTTGGGTGTGGCGCCATTTCTGCCTCTGGAATCCGACTTGCGGGACACAAGACATCACTGCTGAGAAAACAATACTGTTGCATAACAATATTGGCAGCACATGAAGAGGAAGTGCATTTTTCACACATTAAAATAATGAAACAAAAACAATTTTCACCACGTTTGAACGGCAACATCAGATTAGCAGCACGGCATGGTTAAAGCCATGCTATTGCTAGTTTTGAATTCTCCTTAGTAACTTTACTCTGTCGTGCAACAACACATACTCCACAGTAAACGGCAAAAAATAAATAAAATCAATTAAAAAAATTGCAAGATTTTGGAAAAATGGCATTGAAAATCACCCTCTTTATAGTAATGACTTTATGCCATTTTGCAGTGCTATTATGCCCTTTGTTATTTCAAAGCAGCTCAAAGTGCAATCGTCCCGTTTTCTTTCTCCCCACCCCAATACTTTGCACCTCTCGGCGCAGGCTTTGATAAGGGTAATAGGAGCAGTTGCACACTGAGTGTGTTCTGAAGCACCTGACCCTTAAATAGGTGCTGAGCGCAGGGCTGAGGCTGGGCTGCCGAGACGTGCTCAGGCTGTGTTGACTTAAGCATTCAGACGATGCCATCAATCATCCGAGTGTGATGGCTCTGGCCCTGTACCCCAGCGTACTATATCTGCCAGCAGAGCCTGTCTGCTCAGAAGCGTGCATGTAACAACCGGCCCTGATGTGAAAGCAGCTAATCGTCTTGTTGTTGCCGTTATCTCTTTGCAGAATTCAGATTTTCTCACCGCCTCACGCACACCTTCCTCCTCTGTCTTGTTTCTTTCCCTCTGAAATCCTTCCTTTCAGTTTGTGTAAACTGCTGGGGGCATTTGTGGGAAGAAGAAGAAGAAGAAAAAAAGGTTATTTGTAATTATATTTAATCATATGCAACCATCCCAATCAAGGCTGATTCTGGTGATCACATTTACATGGGTTTCAGGTTTTACCCATGCAGCCTCTGGGGGGCGAGGGGAGGACCTCCTTGATGATCCACTGATTCTTTCCTCTTTTTTTTCCCTCTTCTTTTGTTTTAACTCAAGTTAAAGTTGGTGTGTGTTATTCATCATTTTTCATATATTCTCTCTCAATGTGAGTCATTCAGCTCTTCAGGTCAAAGCAGAATGAAAATGCTAAAAAAAACAAAAACTTTTTTTTTCAAAGTGTTTTATCAGAATTCCCCAATGAACTCCCTCATCCAAGTCCTGCTGACCGGCCCACCCAGCCTGTGAGAGAGTGGACTTCCATTTTTCCATTTCTCTCTGGACCGTAGAGGTCAGCACAACTCTTGGGGTGTGTGGGGGTGTATGTGCGGGGGTGTGTGTGTGTGTGTGTGTGTGTGTGTGTTTCAGTATATCAGGCGGTTTTGTTTGCACTGAGCATGTGTGTACATGTACATATGCTCCGTATGTGTCACAGGAAAGCAGCTTCTGTCTTCGAGACCCAGCTCTTTTTATTTCTATTTATTTTTTCCCGCTGAAAGGCGCCGTTATAGCTGCGTCCTATGATCTCAAGCTGGTGTTTTCGCTCCCTTCAAGGCCTGTGGGGGTGTATGTGTGTGTATATATAAATATATACATATATTATTTGTGTGCGCACGTTATAACTGCTTTCCATGACCTCCAGCCAGGACCCTCCTCTGCGGCCTGCCTCGCAGCGCTTGTTTAGACAACAGTGGTGCACATGTTGGCTGAAATATGGCCGCTGTGCTCGGGTGAATTAAGCTACGGCATGTGTGCTTAAACCCAGACGGGTCGCTGATTTATCCATATATTTAGATGATTGATTTAGGAGTCAGTCAGCCAACACTTGTTGAAGCCGAGGATAGAGGTGGGCTTGAGGAGATGAGAGAAAGAGGAAGGGACGCAATTCAAAGCAGAAAACACACGGCCCCCCTCACACGCAGGTAGTGATATTTACGCCATCCATCCTGCAGCTGAGAGACATTATTCACAGAGCCCAAATGAATAATTCAGAAGTAAAGCTTTGCTTTGCACAAGATGGATAAGTCTAACGATGTACTGATTGCTTTTTAACATACTCCATTTTCAAATGAGCTATAAAATTTTGTTTATTATGGTTCAGAACATGACATAGGCCATCTATTTTAATGTCAGAAGGGCCTGGAAGAGAGTGTATGAAAGCACATTCTCCCATTTGCGGTTGTGTGCGCGCACGTGCGTGCGTTGGTGTGTGTGTGTGTGTGTTAGCGGGTGCATGCAGTGCCAGTGTGTTTTATTACCTGTCTCATTATTAAGTAGAGGCCGTCTGAGCAGGGACAAAACATTCCAGCTCCTTTAATGTCTCCCTCTCGTCTCGCACGTCCCTTTCGCTTCTCTCTTTGATAATACTTTGCCTTATTAGCCCATAAAACCAGACGTTTTCAAAGAGAACCCCCATTTCCTTCTTGCGCTGAAAAAAACTAAATGTATTACGGACTGTACAACTTCAGTTATGTACTTATAACCTGCATTTCTTCTGGTGTAGATGGAGAGAAGTGCAGAGTTCTAGACATATAACACATGTCTACAGTTTGGTAGTGTATATATGTATATGCATGTGTGTGTGTTTGTCTGTACACACACAAATGTGTGTGTATATGAAACCATAATTTTTATGATGTAAAGGACTTTGGATCTTGTTGTTGCTGACATTTGCAATACAAATAAACTCGACTGATTGGTTGGCAAAGTAGCACATATAATGGAAGGAAAATTATGCATGGTTTTCTATTTATTAATAAAAAATAAAACAAATTCAAATGCGTATTAAACACAATATTTCTGAGTCAAACATCGACTGGGAGGGAATCCGTAATTCTCTCCCAGCAATTACAGATTGCTGCAAATCATTAGGTGTATGTCTCGCCCAGGTCCGTGCTACTGCAGACTTTAATTTTTCCGCTTTCTTCTTTACGAAAGAACAAAAGATCATTTCGATTGGATGGAGTGTGCCTGTGAACAGTATTTTTAATTCGCGCCTCACCTTCTCAATTGGATTCAGGTTTTGAACGTCATTTATCAAATTAATATTTTTTAAAATCTAAACCAAAAAGAGTCCAACACAAATTTTAAGATGTCCACATCACTAAGGCACCCACGAAGCAATGCTCTGTTGTGATTGTGAGTGTGTCTTAAAAACTGCAAGTCGTGTTTTGCGTTTTAAAGTGATCAAAGTGTCGAACTCATTATACAAGATCTGCACTTAGGAATTCAGTGGGACCGACTTTATCTGTTTCAACACTTCCTGTGTCTGCCTCTTCAACGAGCAAAACCTGTGCATCCTTAGGAGCAATCGATGTGGTGCATTGTGGGAAATTCTGTGAAGTTGATAAATTCATGAGCGCAACATACTGGCAGACAATTAACAATAAATACATACAATTATTTTTGGGCTTCAGTAGAATTGAGCTTGACATGTTTTTATGTAAACGATTCTCCTGAATCTCTGCTGGAATTTAGAATCTTTTTTAGAATATAACAAGTTTCCTCCCATGACTGCTCTGTATTGGCTCGTCTCAATTTAGCCGATGGAAGTTGACTAAAAACATTTGAACCTGATTTATATGTTTACTAAGGGTTTATAACGAACTCTTAGCCCTTCACATACCTGCATTCTGATAGTAATTACACACAGGTGGACTCCATTAACTAATCAGGGGAGTTCTTTTAAAGATAATTAGTTGCACTGAGATTTATTTGGAGGCATCAGAGTAAAAACACTTGGAATACAAATATTTGCCACTTTTTTTTTTTTCAGATTTTTCTCTGCATAATAAAAAGGAAAACTGGAAACCACGAATATTTTCCTAACTTTCTGTGATTTTGTGCCACTTCCCACTAAAGTGCACTAAAGACTAAAATTGGAAAAGGTTTGAGGGATACACGTACTTTTACAAGAGATCCTACCCATAAAAATGTTGGAGCTGACATTCTTCGCATCAAGACAGACCTTTCTCATCAATCCTCCCTTTACAGTTCAAGAATTTGTTACCTCAACATAAAGAAAAATGCTCCCACTAATTTGTTCCTGTATTTTCCCCTGTGTCCTTTTTCCACTCATTTGTTTTACTGCATTTACTCTCAATATTCCTTTTCCTCTCCCTCATTCCACCGCCTCCTCCTCTCTCCCCTCTTTCCGCCCCTCTCCCCGGCTCTCGGTTTCTCTCTACAGGGCCGAGTTAGGCATAAGCGAATAATTAGGTAATTGCCCCCTTGATTGAGCTCAATAGGAAACATTTCAATTAGGCTAAAACTGCGCAAGGAGGAAGTAGGCTCTTACAAAGGGAAACATTCCTTGTCATGCAACTGTCAGCCCCTGAGCCCACACCACGAGCCAGGATTAACTGGATACTAGTGGAGGAAATGCTCGCGAAGATGGAGGTTGTTCTGAAAAGCCAGGGGGGGAAAAAAAGGGAACCGGGAATGGCGGGGGCCTGCCGGAGAGAAGGAAAGTTCGGGGAACAGAGGGTGGGGCTTCTAAAGTGGGAGGCTGGGGCCAAAGAGACAGCAAGAAATGATTGCCGTAATTACGGCTGTATTTAAACACGCCTTCGCTCTGATATGATTTTCGCTGTGATCCCCTGTCCAGATAACAAGGAGACCTCTCTGCCGGCCCTGCTGCCTGTAACAAATTACTCCCTCCCAGCCATGGAAGGGACAAGGTTCCTGAGCGAGAGGAGGGTGGCTGCAGAAGAGGCGAGTGCGGAGCGAGGGACGAAGGCTGGAGTAGGCTCAAAAAAAAAAAAAAAAAAAAAAGGCAAAATGCAACCATAGCCAAATTCAGCCCGATCAAGATGAATGAGCATCTCCCCTTGTCAGGAAAAACACAAAGACGTCTCTTTAAGCTTGGGGATACATCCCAACTCGTGTCCGCCACCTGTGTGCTTGTGTGAGGATCGGCGATGAAGCGATTTCAGCTGCAGCTCACATGTCCTTCTGTCATCACATTCACCTCTGCTGCCCTCATACATGGGCCATGAAATTGAGGAGCCGGGTGCTGACCTCTAATAGAATACGGGTGCCTGTAGGTGTTTTATGTAGGTGTTAATGGATAGTGTGCGCACATCTGTGCAGACAGGTGCTAACACTCCGAGGTGGAGAAACCAGTTCCTCCTCTCTGTCAGTGAGAGCATCTGTGTCGAGTAAAAGGTGCGTGAAGCCGACATCGGTCAGAACCCGGCCTTCTCGCTGCGTTTTTTTTTTAGTTTTCTACTTACTGTGTGTAAGTTCCGTGATTTATTTTTGAAAATTCCCTTTTTTATGTACTAATGTCAAAAGCCTACAGCAGAAGTAATATGTTTGGGTGTGTTTATTTACATGTGTGTTTAAAGAGAGATGCTGACCTGAGCCGTCTGATCCCTGCCCCGGTGGGACACGGTGTGGTCGGGAAAGCAAACCGTGGTCTGCGTTAATACATTTCCTGTGCGTTGGCCGCCATACCTGCGCGGTTCACCTCGAAACAAACTCGCCTCATAACTGAGCAAACCAGATGCAAACCTATACTTCCTCTGGCAGCACCGGGGATTGTGCTTTCGAGGTCTGGAAAACCAGACAATCTGATTTCTACGTTTGGTAGAAGAAAATACAAATATGGAAGAATAATCTTCAGTTTATTCACTTTTTTTATTTCTCTAGATGTTTTCTCCCACCTTCCATTCTTTATTCCTTTTCTCTGCTTCCTTACATTCCCTCTCTTTTTTAAACGTCCTTCGTTTCTTTGGCTCTTTCTTCTCTCCTCGTGTCCTTCCTCGCTGCCTCTCTATCCCGAATCCTTTCTTCTTTTCCTCCTGTCTTCCTCACGACCTTTTCTTGCAGGATTCATGTTTAAAGCCTCATTTTATCCCTGCAACGGAGAAAAAGATTAAGGTGATGGAAAGCAGGGCTTACACCCTTAAAGACTTTGAGACTGTAACCGTAGGTAAATCATCACAAGACCAAAGAAAATGAAAGAAATATATTAAAATTGAGAAAACTTGTCATCAGTTGTAAGAAGTGTTTGATTGTTGTATCATATGAAAATTGTGTAAGAGCTGGATAATGGATTATGCTACTTTTGAGGCTCCTCTCTTGTATGGTGTCCCAGAAGGCTCAGTTTTAGGACCACTATGTAGGTGGTAATAAAATGAATCCCAATCATCAGAAAATGCAAAGAAGCTCAAGAGGACAGCTTATGTGACGCTAGGGTAAAGATTTAAAGGATTTTACTGACATGTATTTTATATTTTCTTGAACAGGAATGTTGGTTGGTCATCAATTTATTTTCTTTTGGAGATTAGATGTTTGGATAAGAAATGAAGCTCTTTATCACAGGGAATTTATTACCAACCAGTGGGCAATATATGCATGCTAGGGGATATTTTGTACCTACTTTAGCCACTGACTAAGTAAGTTCCTACTTTTAGCTTTCTCCTATTATCTCTCGTATTGCAAAAGAATCAGGAGTCTCGCATTGAAATACATGTGAAACTAGAGGATTTTTAAAGACAATTTATGTTGATTATCTATAGAAATACATCGATTAACTATTTTTCAGTTGTTCAGGTCTAGAATAGTTTGTCCAGGTATGAAACGGAAGTAGAAATTGACAAAATGTCTCTGAAAGACTTGACTTGACTAGCCTTTGGGAAAAGTATCAGCACAAAGCGAAGTAGATGTGGAAAAATTAAAAAATAAACGGCTTCAAGCGCAGAAAGTGGACAGGTACAAAGTGCACCTCTGAGTCACTTTGTTTTAATAATCTCCCAAGATCCGCTCCACGTGAATACAGGACAAATGGAGTAAAAAAAAAACCCCAACGAATCTCCACTTTGTGAAGTGTTTTTAAAAATCCCCTGTGGCAGAGACGCGTAAAGGCTGCAGAAAGTTTCTCTTTTTGCAAAACATCCGTTTCAGAGGGAAAAGAGCATTCATGTTGGCATCACAGCAAAAGGTTTAATCAAAGGGAATTTTGTAAGCAATGAACTGCAGAGATGAAAAATGGTAAATATTGTGATATTTGGTCTTTTATTCTGTAAATTACCAAAATATGTGTAGCGTAAATAAATTAAGCTCTGTAGCGAGAGACAGTACTTTGAGCAAAAGCGCACTCGTTCTCTCCTTTTGAACAAAAATCTTTCTGTCTTTCTGTATATTTTGGTCAGGAAATGAGGTGGCTTGTGTATGATTACAGCTTGTTTCTATGATTTGTTTACAGCAATCTTACCATGAAATTACAACACAAAGGAGACTGATGTACTAGGATTTCATAATAGTACCTTTAAACATCCTATTAATCATACCCGGGTGCCCTACCTTTGCGTGTTTTGTTTTTCTCTTCTGTCCTTTGTCAGCTATCCAAGCCATTTTCATTACAGTTCCCACTAACATTCATAACAGGAATCGCATAAACTGACCACCTCTGCAAGCCCCTGTTATGACAGCTTCGAGTGCTCGACTTGATTTAGTCAAGGCAGGACACACACATCCGCACGTATAATTCAGTAATTTGTGTTTGTGCTTTTGGTGACAATTGTGACAAATGACTGGCCTGGAGTGAAATGCCTACCTGCCTCCCCCTCGTTTCCTGCTGCCGCAGACGCTTGCTCACTCTACTCAGGTGTATTGGTCAGAAAGTCAGCGTGCCGAGCGTAAATAGACCACCTGAAGGTGTAATGATTGCAAACATCTCGCTTTGGTTTTCATGAGATTTTAATCTATGAATCCTATTAAGTTTTTTCTGGGATGTGATGATCTCATCCCAGTGAGTTCTTTTCTTCTTTTTTTTTTACGGTACAAGAACTCCTTAAAAAAACGGCTTGTTGGCATAATTTGTAGCCTCGCAGGGCAACACGCTCTGCCTGAGCGAACTCTCATCCACCGATCACCCGCATCCAACCAACCCCCTCATTTACATTTTCCAGGGCATTTTTCATCGTAAGCACTCTCTGTCGTCAATATTTTTTGCGGGGAGCCTACGGGGTTCGCATCAGAGCAGACATTCATCTCAACACGGAACGCATTATGAAAGCCAGGCAGAAAACAGGAGGGGATTCTGGTAATGTTTTATCTGCAAAATGAGTTCCATTCTCCTTGAAGTCCTGCACCGAGTTAGGACATGTAATACTCATATGGAGCAGTTTATGAGGATTAGGAGGTTTTATTTAGTCTGTGGGGCCTGCAGGAATCCTCTCGCTGCTTGACCATCAGCAGGAGAGGCTGCAGAAGTTGGAAAGTGAACGTTTGTAGAGACAGATGCTGCTTGACTTTACCATATTAAAGCTTTAACGCCTGTTTATTTTGGTTTTAGATTCTCTCCAAGTCATTTCTAAAACTGTAAAATAGGTATATAACTTTATATATGTATGTTTTTTTTATTCCCTCTTCCAAAAGCGATGTGGAGATTTTGTTGAGGCAAAATTTGTAAACATTTCTGCTTGTAGTGTGCGTGTGTGGCTTTTCTCCATGTTCCTCCCTGAAGGAAAAGGCTCATGTTCGCTCTCTGACTCGTCCTGGTAGAGGGTCAATTGCAACCAGTTGGCCGCCAGTCTGGTCCAAAGTAAACATTTGCAGAGAGTCGACTGTACAGGCAGGTACTCGGGGGCTCTGCGTGTTGCTCAATTTTGCTTTTCCCCTTCCTCTCAGACTCCCACCCTTCTGTCCCCCCTCCCCTCCAGTTTTCTGCCTTCTTCATGTGCGCCGGTGGGCCACGGTTTCCTAAGGGCTGGACATTGAGCTGCTCTTTGAAATCGGCCAGCTGATGGGCTGGACACACAAGATCGCCTGCTTTTTTTGTGGCCTGAGCGCAGATCACATCCAAGACAAAAACCAGCCAGCCTGGTTCTGTTTTGAGTGTACACAGCTGAACAAAAAGCAATGCTTCCTCATTGTGCAAGCTATCAACAAAAGGCTTTAATTGCTTTAAGTCCCTGCATAAGATCCAGGCATGCACTCGCTTTTGTTTTAGCACAGAAGGGGAGGTCTGCTGCAGATTTGCAGGGAAATGTCAGCGGGACTGCAGTTCAGAGCACTCAACGTTTTGAGCCTGATGGTCGGCGACTGCTTTAAATGGGGCTGGGGCGCTGTCTGCACAGCTCAATTTTGCCCACATTAATCAAACTCACATTTCCTCACATCAGCCGGTGCGCCTATCAGCGGGGCTGGCTTGTTAGCATAATGAATGCAGGTGATTTTTCCACAGAGGAGCCCAGTCTTCAGCTGGCAAACTAATACTGTTGGGAGAGGAATCAAACACAGATTAAGTTTCTGCTGCATATTTAATATAGTTTTTCAAACTTAGAGTTGGTTTTCCTTTAACACCAAAGTCCTAAATGAAACAAAGTGTCATTGAGTTTTCCTGTTTTTTTTGTTTTTTTTATTTTGCTGTGAATTAACTTTAACTTTAACTGGTTAAAAAAGCCTTACGGACCAATTTCAACATTAGCTCATCATTAGTTTACGGAACAGAATGTTGCTAAGAGTAATGTGCTTAAATTTAGACTATTTGCGTTTTTATCTACTGCTGTTCTCAGTAGCGTTTATATGTACTTTATACAATGGCAGCAAAACCCCCCAAGCCGTTTGTTGAGAACACCATGTTGGTGTTCCCAAATATTTGGCAACAAGAAAATGGAAACAGTTTGTCAAGAAGACCAGAGAGGACTTTAATGGCCAGATTTAAATCCTGTAGAATCCTTCATACCTAATGCATCAACCACCACAACTACCAAGAGCAACCAGTCAGACAGATTTACAAATGATGCGGACATTGTCACTGCAGCATAAAAAGCAAGGTGCATCATAGAGATCGAGAGAGGAACCATATAACATCCATTCCGTTCTGCACAAGTCTCAAACCTGGGTCCGCCGATCCGTTTTTGCACTTTTTGGAGTGCTTAACGCACGTTACACTGAATTTATACATCAGCTGTGTGACTGGTGGTTGTACATGCTAAAAATAAGTTCAGGTGATGTCAGCAGAGTATAGTTTTCATGACTCACAAGCGCGCATGGGAATTAATGAAGTAAAAATGCCAATAAGGAATTACTAGCACTCTCCTTCTAACTTTTGGATTGCCAGATTCACATTCTAGCTAAAATATATAGTAATCAACCCCTCTGTCTGATTTTTATTGTATTATTTTTCATGTAAGTTGTATTCCTGAGGCATGAAGTTTATCAGGTTGGACGTTTTAAACAAAAATGTATGGAAGCATGTGCAACAATTACCAGCCTACAGTCGGCCGGGAAAGAGACGTGCCTTCAAAACACTGCTACCCTAAAAGGAGTCATGGGGTTTTCTCTGTGGCTGGGAATATTTCCAGACAGCTGAATTTATATTTCTTGGTAGCAACCAAAAACTGCAGGAGACTTCAGTCAGCCAGCTGATCAGCAGGGGCAGCTGCATTACTCTACGCTTCGTTGTGTAATACGAGTTACAACAACATGCAATTTCCCGCTGGGATTAATGAAGCATTATTTTTTTAATTGGTTTGAATTTATGAAGAAAACGAAACGCCTGTTACTCCGACACTTTCCCTCTCATCAAAAGGGACTGCAAACTGTCGGGACAGAGACTTTGTTCTGCTTTTGAAACCTACATACATACATACATACATACATACATATATATATATATATATATATAATTTTTTTTATCTATTTATTTTTTTAAAGACGCTGGATTACTTTGGTGCCAGTAACCAACCCATGGATAGAATCACTTCACAATGCATTCTTGAATGTGTCAAAAGCTGCAAACCCAGGGAGGTGAATCCCAGTGAAACCCGCTTCCTTTGTGTTCATCCCAGTTTCCTACTCATATTCTCAGCTTAAAAAAAAAAAAGCCCTCGTTTGTAAAGAAAAACGAGGGCGTTTACATTTTTTTTGTTGCAAATCCAGATTTTAGGCGCAACTGTGCAACATTCGAAAATTAAATGCACCACAGCTGATTGGTCTAAAACTTTCTCTCACTTTTTTATTTTTCCTTCTAAGTTTCCACTCTTCAAAATAACTTTCTTTTTTTCTGCCTCCCGTTATTTTTCAGCTGCGATATTAAAATCTGACCACATTCAAGCGCGTCAGTTTCCTTCACACACCCTTAAAGTCACCTCTGCATTAAACATCAAAATCTGTTATTTCATGGAGAGTTTAAGCTAAAATGGCCGTTTGTGCACGTGCTGAGTTATTTCTCTTCAGGCAGACTTCCTCTTGGTTGAAGTGAAAGGAGGGCAGTGAAGGTCAGAGAGGAGTTGGGCGGGGGCGTCGTGGGGAGGTGGTCCGTCTGAGAGTGAAAGCTTGCAGTCAGACAGTGAGAGAGACCTTTGCTTTACCATTCATACATACAGGTGCTTATAATTTGCAGCGTGTGATTAATCATTGTTGTTTTTGCGGGTGACATCTTGTTTAATGGATCTGTCTATCTCTCTTCTTTCGCCCATTCAGTTGGAAAAAGGAGCTAAGCAGCATGACTGGTTTTACATATTCGGCGCATAAACACCGACTTTGACTCCGGTTCGTATCAAGATTGAGCTAATTGTAATTTCGAGCTCGTCTTTTTTTTCTTTCTTCCCTGCAACACTGCGTTGTTGTTAAATCCGCAGACGCTCTCCAAAGTATGAGGTAGCCAAATGCAACATGTGTGCGAGCCCACCAGCTGCCACCGCACAGAGGCGGTGGTGTTTTCCGTAGCTGTTTGCTTTGGGCGGAGGGCAAACTGGCTGGTCAGCGTGGCTGTAAATCAGAGTCTTCCTGATGGAACCCTGACGGACAGGAACCTAATCTGTCCCCGGTGTGTCATTATGTCCAACCTCCCAGATAGCTGCAGATCCTGCTGCTCCTCTCATCTCTCCCAGCCTTCACAATGCGCACACACACACACATGCACGCACGCAGGCCCACACATACCTCAGTCTCCTGGAAACCAGAGACAGTAACACAGACACACATGTTGAACATAAACCGGTTGAGCCGGTGTCAAGAGTTCATCATCAGCATCTGTCATAGCAAAGCCGATGCCCAAAAAACCACTGGCTTCTCCCGCTCCTGCCTCGAATGTTCACAGGCCGTGCATGTACAGTCGCCAAACTGGCTTCAGTGATGGCTAAACATAAGCAAACAGACAGATCCTTTTAGGACATGTTAGGATTTGTCCCATGAGCCAACTGGCTCTTGCACAAAATGGCCCTCACACATTGTGGAGAGTCTGAGTCAAGGTGTCATCTGTTTCTTTTATGAGCCTTTGCGTTGCCAGATCCGAAAGGAATGCCTCTATCTCTGCGCACCACAAATACATTTAAAAAAAAAATCATTGCAATAATTTGCTAATCATTTTTTATATCACTTACGTTTTACTTTTCTATCATTTTCACATGCAAGTCTCCTTTCTCTGAATCCTTTTTATCCTCTAAATTACTGTAATTCATAACTCTCTGCTGACAGTTTTGAGTTATTTCAGCTTTTCTGACAACATGGAGGGTAAAAGCAAGAGCCTCGGCGCAGCTCATTTGGAGTTTGTCCAACTAGAAGCTCTTGACCTCTCAATTACAGGATGATGGAGCCATTTCTTCTTTTGCGTGTTGCTGAATTTCATTAACAAACAGGCATCTGCACATGTTTGTGCAGCTTTGAGCTATAGCTTTGAATAGTTTTGCCGTGTTTTGCTCTTTTTTTTGCAGATTCCAGATATGCAATACTAACCATGGAGCAGGATTATAACCATAAGTAAAAACACAATGGTTTCAAAGTGTTTCCATTTATTTATAAAGGAAAATAAAAAATAGTCTCCAATATTGTATTGGTTGACGTAACATTTACAGTTGTCACATTAAAATAAACTTAAGAAAAAGTTGAGAGGAAAGGCTATTTAGTCTTGACTACCACTGTGGTCCAATTTAGTTTAGCTTGGTCTAATAAAAGTGTCAAAGGTTTGGAACACAAAGATAAATATCAATGGAGATGTTCTTGTGCAAAAGATGGTATGATGGAAAATTTCAATGGTGGTGAAACTGTTGTTTTTACACCTCAAGGCAAAAACAGGTAGACTCGATTCAATTGTGGACCAAATTTGCAACATTTGTTACATTTCCTGCTGCTGCAATTCACATTCATACTCCACTTTGTCAAACAAACCAAACGTGTTTATCTATGGTGGCACGACTCCACTAACTACTGAACGAAATTACAGAAAAACCTCAAAAGACACGAACGCAACTTCCTAGTATGCAAAAAGTAAGCGGAAATGGAGAAGCGTTAGATTTCAGCAGCTGTAGGGTTTCTCTTTTGTAAAAGACTGTGACGTACTTGTCCTGCTATCATTAGATTCTTGCATTTGTTTTGGTTGTATTTACCCACAATGCCTTGCCGTAGAGTTTGCTTCCTGCTTTTGAAGGAATTGAATGCATTCAAACCGCACAAGAGTTCATTTCGAACCGAGACCGAGGTTTTTAGGCGGACCGGAGTTCGCTTTTTTTGGTCCTCATCAAAGCGCTTTCACACCTCTCCAAACAAAGACTTTGATTAAATCGGACCAAACAGGGTTGGTGTGATTGCAACCTATTCTTTATTTTTTTTTACTTCAGTACCTCGATATCTGCAACAAATCCACGCCTTCGTCGCAACACAGGCTGCTTTCAAGGTTTCTCAGATTATCTTCCTTTAAAACTCGCTCACATGTATTTCTTTTCATTCTCTTATGCTGCAAGTTTCTTACAAAACCAGAAAACTAAACACACACTGATATAATCTGATGCCATCGAGAGACAAAACACCGATGCACTCCGTCGACAATGAATGCAAGACTTATGCACTCAAAGAATGTTTGCTTGACCTTTCTCAGCATCACCTCAGACACCAAGCCACCTCTGAAAGTAAGCCGCTCATTCAATGCCAGTGGAGCAGCGCTGAGGTTTGTCTCTCTAATGCCCAGAGAGCCTGAAGTCTCATTTCCAGCTCAGGTGACAAGTGATCTTTTAAACAATAAGACTAGCTTTCCAGATTTCTCTTTTTCTTTTTTCAAATATTCTCTGCTAACACAACACACAAGCAATCCAGTATTAGTCTTTACACATCTTCATCTGTTGTGTCTTTGTTTATAATCCAGGAAGTACTGAAAGGCTGGAATGGTGATTAAGCCCAAGGGCTGTTTAACTGGTGCCGGGCGAGCAACGTGGCACTGAGCCATCTGCCAAAACAAAAGCCATCAGCGATGCCCTTTCACACAGAGAGCCAATAAGCCTGCCTCTACACCCGGCTGTGGAAATGAATTACCCTAATTCAAATAATGGAGACGAATCATAGACACAACACAAAGCTCGGCTGCTGATTACATAATTATCGCATCCAACCGCTGTCTTTCGGAACGCAATCACTGTCTCTCATCAGGAGCAAGCTGCCATTGTGCATCTGGAGCAGTGTTACGCAATATTTGGAGAGTCTCGCAGCAAGCTTGCTAACAATGAGCGCGACGCTTGTGTGTCATGTCGGCAGTATGAACAAGAAAGCACTCTCTTGTTTGAACAAGACCAACCTTCTCGTAATGCCTGCCACTTTTTCTTTAAGTGCTGGAACATATTGTGACTCTGTTTAACCAGTAATGGCTGAATGCCTTTGCTCTTTTGTAATCGCTTCCTGCATTTAGCGCTAACGGTGGCAGGCAAGAAAGACGCATTCAGGTTTCCCTTTCTTCGAACGTGGAACCTTCACGGCTTCTCTTTCTATTTTCCTCCTTGTGTCTAAATGCTGGAGCCAGGAAAGCCAGACCACCCCTTGAGCTTGTTCAATAACGCCACGACTGTGTGAGTCCCGCCACGAATAGTTTGTAGATCATAAAGAAGATCATATCACTCCACAGGAATGTCCGCTGGTTTTTCAGCCCCTGCATCATTTGCATTTATCTACCTTGCAGCCGTTTTCTGTGCCCACAATGATTGTGTGTTTCAGAGAATATCTCTTCCATGATGGATCCCGAAACATCTGCCAAAGGGGGTTTTCTTCTTCCACAGAGGATTGTTACTCTGTGCTCTTCCCCCCGCCAGTCCTGAGCTGCAAAGCTTTAAGCTGTCTGTGGCTGTTTTTGTCTTTAATTGTCTCCCAGCAGTTTACTGTGGTAACATGTCCTGTTAACAGTAAAAGCGAGGGTCTTTATTTTAAAGACAAGTTCCTGGCCTTCTGTCTGAGTGTCCATCCAGTCTAGCTCCAGACAGCAGGCACTAACGGGAGTGGGGGCCTGTGGGTTGGGCGACTTCTACCTATCCTATAGACATAGGGTGTTAACAACTAATTAAAGAATTTACTGCCTCACTAAAACATTATTATTGCTGTTCCCTCCCAATTATTGCCTCTATTATCAGCTTTTATGGACACAGGTGAGCTTCCACAGAACGTTCTGCGTGTTTTGGCCGAGCGGTCAGTTATGACATCGCGTTAAAAACACCACGGCAGCTGTGAAGCCGAGAGGTTAGAGTCAGAGGGGGTAGATACGGGGCTTCTCTACTCATTTGCAATTCTAGTTGCTACATGAAATGGAAATATGCTTTTTCAGCTGGCCTCTTTCTCTCATAAGTAAAGAGCCATCTTTTGTGTGGTTCCCACATGTGCTTTACATCACCTCAATCAATCTCTGTCTCCCCTCTGTCCACTAGGTGACAGTAATGACACAGCTCTCCCCTTTTAGGGGCTGGGGATGGGATGCACTGTAATCTTTGTTTACCCAAGGTAAAATACTTAGGCCTATGGGGTGTAGGATGTTATAGTGATGTGGGAACATGCTGGTGAAGGTAATAATGTTAGTGTCTATGGTGGGAAGTCCACACATTTCCAACTCTGCTCCTCGTCACTCAGCAGCATGTAAAGGCTCGCTGTAATGGCCCACATCATGGCGCTCTGTACACGGTCGTGGTATCGGATTTAGACAAATTTGGATATAGTGATTTTAAGTTTAAATTTTTCTAAAAGGATGTCATGAGGGGTTTTTTTTCCTGACAATCTGTAACTTGTCTGAAACTCTGTATAGATTAGCTTGAATCATTTTTCTTTTTGCCATACGTTTAAAGTTTGTACCAAATGAACACAGTGAAAAGGATTAATGTTTATTACATTTGTAGGCATGAATGAAACACTCACACTATTGTATTGAGAATAAACACACTATTGAAAATAAACACTAAAAATATCACTACCAGAGAAGAACATAAAGCAACAATGTGTAATGTATAATAATTCATTTCATTAAAACACAAATATATTTACTGTGACTAAAATAACATAAGCCACTGGATATACATAAGGAGGATTTTTTTTATTATTATAATTTTATTGTAGTTATTCTACGACCCAAAATATATCTTTCAAGCATGGGTAAAACATTGGAGCCAGCTGTGAGCCAGCTGACTGGCAGTGAGCAGCAACAAGTGGAGGAGGGGCAGCATTATTAATAGCTCGAGGAAACTCCCATTACCATGTCCCATGTTTCCTGGCATCTCCTCAAAAGTCCCATATCTCGTTTATCTTTAATTTGAATATGTTTTTTTTTTATGTAATTTGATTTGTAGACTGATTTAGATCAATTTCAACGGTGATTAAATTAATATGCAGTTTGCGTGTCAGCAAGCTGACTTTTGTCTTATGGCTTTGTGTAATTTAAAACCTGGTTAGTCAGACTTCCACATTTAGTTTTTTATTTCATTGGACTGGACATCACCCTTCAAGTCTTTAATATATTTATCTAGCAGAAAAAGAGCTGAAAACCTAAAAACAGTGCACAGCAGTAGCACAGTTTCAATAGTCTGTTACCCAGAAGACCTTGTCACCTGAATGAATAATTCTGGTCTGGGTAGGAAGGACCTCTGTGAACCAGCAATAATTTAACGCCACTTTTGTGTTTCCATTATTTGGAGCCACATTTAGGTGGATATTTTATTATGTATCACTGCATGTTGGTCACTTTATATCAGTATGATAAAGCTAATATATATCAATCTGTTTTTAAATAATTCAAGGAATTACTTTGAGAGGTGGAGTAATCAGAATTATTTGGAAATCTATAAAATTATAATTTTTTTGTACTCTATTAATCCAGCGAGAACCATTTCGTCCGACTCGAGTCAAAACCTGTAAGATGACACTGTAGTTGAAGAATTGATTAGATTTTTTCTTCCTTTTTTACCCCAACAGAAATGTGTTTTCCATTTTTTTTAAGTGCCATTTGGAAAAGTGAATAATAAGTGCTTGTGACTGAAAAGTTTCATATGAAAGTTGCGATAATGCTAACTTTATTTGTAGATGCATAACCACATACCAGTTTACAGAACAAATAATGGATGCATGTGTTGACCCAGTGAAGCGTTTCAGTAACATGCCTATTTCACCAGAAATTCTCTGTAAACTAAACAAAAGTAAAACAGCAGAAGTAAAACTAAACATGATGCTGTCTTTCTGTTTTTGCTGGAAGTAGTTGTTTTTGTTTTTGTGCAGTTGTGGTCACGTCTAAACTTGATCTACAACAACGACAAGGCTGAACTGGAATTTGATGACTGCACCAAACTAGCTTTGTGGTTTTTGATGAAACTAGGAAAAAAAAGTTATCTGTTTTATTTTCACTATAATATCAGTGTAATGTGCTCCTTTCTCATTTTGGCTCAGGTTTGTGTAATTAGGCTGCTCTAATTAAAGTATTTGGTGCCAAGAATAACACAACAAGCAGTTTCAAAACAGGACTCAGACTGCAAATGTCTACATATGTTCAAACTCTGCACACAACTTATTTGCCTGTCTAATGACATAATTTTAAAATATTACATTATAAAATATTAAATATAATTTTAAAAAAATAACATTAACACTCCAGTAATATAGTCCTTTTCTTTATGTTTATATGTCTGTTTTTGTTCTGTTTGTTAAAAATTTATTAATTTTATCCAAAACAAATGCTAATGTTGATATATCATGCATCACTGTTTAAAAAGTCAATAATTAAAATAATTTACAGAGTAAAAAGTTATCAAGATATTTTTAGGTGTCTAATTTTAAAGAATAGCAAAAGCTAAGAATATGTGTTAAAGACGTCATAACCAAAATGCTTAAAGCTTAAAATTCACATTTATTTAGTTCTGAACCTCGTTCATAAGTTGTTTTAGCTGCCTACCAAGAAAGGAGATGAAGAGAAGAACTAAAAAGAAAGAATCTTTTTTTTTTAAAACCCTAACTCTTCTTCTTCTACTTCTTGTTTAATGGTGGGGGGCAAACAACTTAATGAATCATTACTGCCACCAAATGGGTAAGTGTGAACCAAATGTTGCCAAAGGAAAAAGAATAAACAAACTCGTATTCTACCCGTACAGATTACAGCAGCTTGCAAATGAAATAGGGCCTGGTATGTCTGACATCTCGAGTCTTTCTGAAATAAATCAAGAGCAAAAAAATAAATACCAGTCTTCATTATGTAGAAATTACCTGATCATACAATCTAGTCTGCCTCACACCAACATACAGTGCTTGCTGTTGGCACAGCTCTATTCATTTCATAGAGAATACTTCTCCTTTATGCCACCTTCACGCCTTCAGACACTCACTAAAAAGTGCAAGCCTTTTTTCTGATAGAACGGCCAATCCTAGTACCGACCATCAGCAGCAACTGATTCAGGCTCTCAACACTGAGCTCATTAAAGCTGAACACAAACCTCTTTTAAATTCTTTCTCCGACACACAAACTTTCTGAACCACAAGTCTTATGACAATCATTGACTTTGGCAAATATATATATACATCCATAATACATCCTATATAAACATATCAGCCTTCCTCTTCCTCTCTGGATGCCACAGACCACATCAGAATATTCTACTAGGATTATTTACCAAAATAAAGTAGCCGGCTGGGTTGGAACTTAACCATAATGAAACGTTACAAATTACTGTAATATAATGCAATTTTTATGATTTTAATTGCTTGCATTTAATACCCTCCAATTTTTAAGAACTATTTAAACATGCTGAGCCTCAGTTCCATGCAAACAGCATCTTATTACTAGAAAAATCCATTCCATTGGTAATATAATAATATTATAATATATATATAATAATGATTACATCATATAAATCAGCAAAATAAGGTGCAGACTTGCATGTTTGAGCTTTTTTCTTATGCTGTACAACTTCATTTCATGGCTTTACTGAAGCAGAGTGTGAGATAAATTTGCTGTATTTTTCAAACGTAAAAGTGTACGCATGTTGACTGAAAGATTTTACACTGAATGGTGTCGGATGAAGCGTCTGTTTTAGTTGGAAGTGTTTAAAAAGTACAATTTCAGACCGTGGTCTTAACTCTGAGATGTCGCTGTTTGTCTAGCTGGAGCAGGTCTCGTGCTAGAGAGATGGTTTGTTTAGAGAGCAAGAAGTCTCAGATAATACTTCCTCTTCAAAACATCAGTTACTGCACGTTTTGCATCCATTTTATACCCTTTTCTTTTTACTCTGTCACACATTTCCGCCCGTCCGGTGTCTCTATTTGCATCGACGGTGATGTATTTAGACACGCACACAACAAGCTACAACAGGGACAGTAATGGAGGAACAAAGGCTCTGACACCGACAGCTGACATTTATCATTAGCGCGTCTGCCCAGGCAGGCCGGGTTGACCCAGTCAACTGCTCACACACCTCGAGTCATCCATCAACATCACAGAGTTCAGTTCAAGTTTGACAGACTGGGATGTACCATGCCAGATCTCTCTCTCTCTCTCTCTGTCTCGCTTTCTGTTTCTCTGTCTCTCTCTTTCTCCCTGTTTCTCTCTCTATCTTTCTGTTGAGGGAGAATTGGAATTGCGTTCAAGATGACTTTATTACCGAAAGAAAGGCCACGAAAAAAGGTACTAGGTCACTTGAAAGCAAGATATAAAAGTCTGTTTAGTGTTTTTTTTTTATTTTATTAAATTTTTTTTGGTCTTATCCTGCTGATAAGCGTTTAGTTTAGAGATATTAAAAGTAATGGTTGATTTTATTTTCTGCTTAATTCAACTTTTAGCTCTACATATACGTCTATTATTTTCATCCTATCAACCCCGACTGATGAAACAAGCAACAATTATCCTAACTATAGATGAAATAATATAATGGATTATTGCAATAATAATTATTATTTTTTGCAACCCTAATCATTTACAAACCACAAAGTTTATCGCTGACCTCGGCATGTTTTCAGGCAACTGCAGGGCTGCAGTTTATGGTTCATAAACTAATGAAAACGACAGGCACTCTGGCACTTTCTCTGTCATTTCACTAAAATGACTTTAAGCCATGGAAAACGGTATGGGGGGAAAAATGTTGGCAGCTATAAAAAACTTGCTTTTCTTTGATGTTGGCCCATACCTTCAATTTTGCAGGGTAGAATAGCCAGAATGAAGATATTACTTTGGTTGCAATTTTAATTATGTTACATGAATGTGTTTAGGATCACATACTTGTGAATTGTGAGTATTTCCCAAGATGGTAAAAAAAAAAAAAAAAAAAAATCCTATGTGATTAAATGTAAAAACAAGCAAGGATTGCAAAACCAAGCAGGACTTTTGTGTTATTGCAACATGCAAGTATTTTATTTTTTGTCACAACAACTTTGCTTCATTTCCCAAAACAAATCAGTTTTTACAAGTGTTTACTTTCTTCTTATTCATTGTTATCATTACTTTGTACAAATCTTATCTAAATCTGTCAACAGATCTGTTCAAAAACACCAAAATGTTTGAAATAAGTATTTGGAAAAAGTTTATCATTTCTCCCACTATGAACACTCTGAACAACGTGGTTTGAGTTGAGCACCTGAACATCCTATTTACTCTATTTTAGATTTTTTTTGGGGGGGGGACAAAATGTCCACTTTTGTCCATTTTTAGCAGCTTGTGCAAAACTAATACAGGTCTGCTATTGGTGTTCTTAGCAAAAGTAGTTTACTCCTCATTATTTAAAGAAGAAGAGTACATCAAAATGTTAAATGCATAACATGCACCGTTTTAAAAAGCATCATTCAGGGTTGTCCCTGCATTTACCACCAGGACAATATGGCACACTCTGCACACACCTTTCCAGCTCAAGGGGAAAACAGAAGTACCTACTGGAATTGCTTTTCTACAAAACTGGCCTCCTCCCAACAGTGATAACCCAGGCTGTTTGCATATCTTAATACCACAAATGACTCCTAAAATGATTCATTATGAGGTGTCAGCAATGCCAGAAAGTTTTCTCAATGTTCCGAGGAAGAATTTTCAAATAATAAGAGAGAACTTGGCGACCCTGAAATATATTACTGGTTCAGTCTTTAGTGCGTTTTCTTTTATTTTGTCTCCTTTAGATTTGTGGTTGTTCTAGATCTTATAGCTGTTTTATAACATCTATTTCGGCGGTTAAACAATAATCAAGATGCAGCTTTCATGTTAATATTTGCTAGCATCTCCCACCGGTCGAAAGGTGGGAGTGTTGAGTTGCAGCGACTCCATGTGAACCTTTAATCGAAATAGAATATATTTTATTTTTTCTGAGGAAAACCCTTCATCTATTTTACACTTGACAATATTCAAAGGAACCAACATGGCAATGCAGAAAGTCTAACAACTGGAAACACTCAGAAGTTGCAAAATTATGCACAAACCATAAAGTTTAGGATCAGCAGATTTGTTTGTGTCGTGGTAAGAAAGGTGAATGAAACTCCACAAACATCCATGATAGATGTTTATGTTTCTTTATTTATTCTTCATAAAGACGAATACAACAACTAGAAAGGCCGAAAAAGTTAATCTTAGTGAGAACTTGTTGATTATAATCACGCTTGTGCTTATTTTGAGATCTTTCCGAAGCTTCTTTTGTGCATGAAGTGCCATGCACACGGCAGGAATCATCCGCCGTGTGCACAAGAGCTCGGACGGACGTTATTCCCAACAAATATGCCTATTTACATGCAGTCCCCCGAGGCAATGTGCAGGAAATCTCAGTCCTCTGTGTAATAACTGCGGAGGCTGCGATCTGGCAGCCAGCACAGGCCCATCAACGTCTAAACCTTTTAGCTGCAGCCTTAAGTTAGAGAAATCCCCTGTTGTCATTGGAGATGGCTCCACTTGGGTTTTCTTTTTTGGTAAGATCTCTTTGGGGGGGTTTTTCAAGTGCAGATTTAGCGGAATTAACTGGGACATTTCTGCGCTTCTGAACCAGGAAACCTGAACTCTGTGATTAATGGCTTTCTCCATCTTTGTTTCCGTGCTGCATCTTCTCCCAGATGACCTCTAAGCATAATATATTTCCCTTTTATAATACAGCTCCGGCCACATTTATTTGGCTCTCCTTTTAAAGATGCGTAAATTCATCTTTTGTTGCAGTCGCATAATCTGACTTTGAAAATACAGCCTTTAGTTTGCATGCTATAAAATAATTGATTATCCCCTAAAAAAAGAAACAATACATGTAACTAAAGTATTTTTATATTTATGCTTTACTTTGTGCATTTTTCAGAAACTTCTAACTTCTAATCTATAATTTTCTCTTTCACTGTAGTATAAATCTAAATCTCCTTGCCATTGCCCACATTGACCAGCTATTGAGTCATACTTCTAAAAGCAGGTTTGGTTTTAAAGCTGTCTCTCCACACTTACTTGCTTTACTTTGACTTTAACTGATAGTTTATTGGCTTGATAAATTTATGTTATTTCATGTCAAATTTATTTTATAACTTCTGGATTTACTTTGATGTAACCACAACTGTTTATTTTTTTTTCTCTAAAAATCAAATGAAAATTTAGTGTCATATATTACAATTACCCAACTCAATATGGCCTTTTAAGTTACCAAGTCTTTTATCTGGGTTTTCTGACAAAAACAGAATGAATGTCTACATTCACCACAATCAGGCAAAATCCCTCCTCTCCAGCCCACCACACCCATCCACCCAGGATGCCCTGCAGCCAGCAAAACAAAAGTTACACCATGCATCTTAGCAAGCAACTAATGTAGCAACCAATTTATTTCTCTCATTTCCATGTGTGAATATGAACAGGAGGCGAACATAATAACATGAGATAAATGCTAATTTGTTTGATCAACTTTGGTCCATCTATCAGTGATGAGGGTCCATATATAGTCTCTGATTTGCAAATATTGGGGAAAACAACAGGTATTTTCCCCCAATCTAAATTTCTGCTAGTTGACAAAAATGAAGCAAATAGCCCTTTTATTTAAACTGTAGATCATCGACATGTTCAATGCTCAACCACTCTGGAGGGAAGATAAATACTAAAGATTAAAACTTGTCTTAATCTTCTTCCATCTATGAATCATTTCGTTAATAGGATTATTGTTGTATGGCTGTTTATTTACATCAGTTGGAGCCAACAAAATACCTGCAGAATAAGAATAAATGTCTTTTTGCCATTAAAAACCACCTTAAATTGGCTTTTAAAATGGAAATGCATCCGTCTTTGTGGTTTTGCAGTGACCTTTGATACCAGTTAATTTTACTAATCATTCTACTTTTACAGAAGAAACATGCAAGCGCCGCCTCTTCTGACGTTCTTTGCTCTCACCCTTTCTCCTCTGCCTGAACATTAAAAGAGCCGGAAATCAATCAAGTCGTCTTTGACACGGCGCTTCAGTCTCGTCGCTGATGGATATCATGTCGGCTTTGTTAACCGTTGCAGACAAATTACAGGGAGCGCATCTCCCTTGCAGGCCTTGTTTGGCATTCCAGTTCCGCCATGTTTTGAAATGTCTTAATGGAGGACATGCAGGCGTGAGACATTACCTGCAGGTTCAGTCAGGAGCCGCTGTCAAAACCAGAACAGGCCTGTGAGGTGAAGCCCTGTCATCGCGGCACTCCTCTCACACCTTCAAACCGCAGGGCGAGCTGCAATTTTCTGCCTTGGCTCTCAATGAACCAAAAAATGCGCCAGGTTTGAAAAACAATTAGGAATATTGGGGCGCATATGAATCACAAGCTCAACGTGTTTCTTTGCGATTTTCTTTCATTCGTTGTTTGTTTTAAGAAGAAATAAACAACGCCCAGTTTACCGTTTGCGGTTTTTTCTTCTCCTTGGTGTAATCAATAAAGCTATCGATGCAAGTAGCACGCAAGCTGTCTTCGGAGACCGAAGTGAACTTGTGCAATGACAGGTGTCTGCTTCTCTCATGCATTAAGCACTTTTACCCAGGCGAGCCTCTCTTCCAGTGGCAGTGACCTCCTCCCCGTGCCTGCTGGGAATTACAATCATTCAGTGAGTGTCTCAGCATGATGGATGACACCTGCACCCATTGAGCAATCGCTCTCTGGTGTTGTATTGCTTTTCTTTCTCACTTTTGCGTGGGAGCGAACAGTGCGCATTCCCCGTGCCAAAACCAACCCAGATAATTATCTCATCTGCGTGATGCATGATCTTCGCTCCGTGGACGACAAATTATCAGGAAACTTGGAATGTCTTGCCAGTAGAGCAGTGGTGATACTCGTGCTACTTGTTGGCTCAGTCTCTTGACACCTGTGCAGTGTGCAAGCAAAATGCTAGTAAGGCATTCATTCTGCATTCTTCTCTAAAAAAATATATTCTTATGCAAAGCCAAACCCCAATTTCTGCAGTAGGTTTGGGCATAATTTCATGTTGTAACAATAAATAAATAAATCAAACTAGCGTATTTATCTCCTTGCAGCTTTATTGCCTCTGTTGCAGATTTGAGACCAAAGCATATAAATTTTGTTCTGTTTCAACCACAGACCTCAGTGTGTTGGAAAAGGAAGATAAATGGTTTGCAATATGTTTTGGAAATGAAAAAATCAGAACGGTCTCGTCAACAATTTGTTCTCCACTACCCCCGTTGAAAATCTTGTGCAACCAACACTCTCATTACACGCTGGATGCATTTTGCATTAGTTTAAAGCAGATTTATGTCATGTTGAAAAAGAAAAGAATATAGCAATCTTTAAACATGGCATGTCTAACACACAATGTCCACTTTGAAGCACAATGGTCACCATGGTGTGGGTGGATAACAATGCTGGCAGAGAACCTCTGGTTGCAAAGGATTTAAGCTAGCTGCACAACCCTAAACATGCAGATTGGAACCAAAGCATCACCATGTGTTATAATGGCCCAGTCTTGATGCAATTTTGCAATCTGAGTCAAAACATGAAAATTGCTGCTCACAGACATCCTCAATCAGATCTGACCTTGGGATCGAGCTGCTCTGCGAATGAGATGTACAAAAATTTGTTCTGTAGTCATGAAAGGTTTGAAACCATTCACCAAAATCCCTCCTGCCCGTACCTGCAGTGAAAAATGCATTTAATTGTCAGCTAATGTGTTGCAATGTTACACTAAATACTGTTTTGAATGGAGACGTTGTTGACTTTAATGTTCCAAGAATCAGAAGTTCACATATTGTTTTTATTACTCAGTCCAATAGACGAGTCCCTGCAGTAAATCCCTACACATGGAAGCAGATTATAGTGCCATAAATTAAGTGTCAGAAGTACAAATGAGAATAACACTAGTGATTATACTTATGGGTTTTAGTGCTGTGTTCCTTAAAATACTTAGTAGTATTATCACAGTTATATGGTTTCCTTATTTGGCAAAGTCACACTTTTCAGATTTGTATCTACAATAGATTTTAAACCCTGTGTAATGTATCTTCCATTTCCTGATTATGAGCTATTTTCTCTTGGTTTTCCACATAAAATCTGAATACAGTAAAGTTTGCGGTTTTAACATTGCAAAAAGTTGAAATAGTACAAAGGCACTGTCTAAATATAGTTATGCACGATCTCTTTTCTCCAGACATTTCTTTGGTGTTTACATCTTCGAGAATGTGACTCTGTGAGGCGACGGATGACAAGCACTTCCTTGTCGTCTAGAGACAAAAGACTCTCAAAATAACAAAACATCCCCATATGTCGCCCGCTGATGCAAAGCGAAGCCATAAATGTCAACCAGATGGGCACGTTGCCGAAAATATTAGGGTGCCTGCAAGACGACGAGTGAGGACGACTTGGTGGCATCGTCTTTTAAGCCGAGCCCACCAGCCGTCTCAATTACTGGATTGGAGAGAGGGCATAGAGGCGAGTGAAGTATGTGGGTTCACTACCACTGAGCTCTATGATTAAACAGTAGCATGTGCTGACAGCTGGAATAGAAGGGCGGTGATCCTCTAGGTCACTGTGGAGGGTATGAGCTGCCTCTCTGCAGTCCTGTGGAAATCACATATTTGGCAGCATCTTCCACATTTTATCACATTGCAATCACAAACTTTAGTGTTTCAAATTTTTACTCAGCGGGATGTTAAAATCTTCGGACATTGCTTGAAATCCCCAAATGTTGCTTTAATTTCTTAAAAACGTTCTCGCTGACTTGTCTGCTGTTCGGTCTCCGTTGTTCTCTAGCAAACCTTTGACGAGTTCACATTTATAAAAAGATGAAATTACACACACCTGACTCGGTATTGGATGCACTGGATTAAATTTAGACTTATCCAACAAGTTTGAATACAATGCATGCTTTACTTTTTAAATTCTGATTAGAGAAAAAGCTACTTTTTGTTGATTACCTTATAAAATTCAATTCAAAAATCCATTTGAAATTTGTGGATGTAGTAAGATTAAATATGAAAAGGTTCACTGAGTTTAAATATCCTGAATCTGTTTTAATTGAAGTTTGCAGGTTTATCAGTGTTTCCATTTATCACTAAATCTTGAAAAAGCGGGGATATGAAAAAGTTTGTCTTTCTGTATCATCTGAAGCTTGCTGTAGGGAAAATACCCACGGTGAATAAACTTCTCTTTCTGGTTAGCTGGGGTTTTTTTCATGTTTGTTTTCATGACTTGACAGGACAGTGTGGCATTGTTTTATACTTTCATTTGGAAGGGGCAGAGGAGGAAACATCTCACAGTTACAGTTAATGACCTGAAAATGTTATGCCAGCTGCTCCAAAAGAGGTTAGAGGAGGATTAAACCTTCTGCCGTTGCAAATATTTCTCCAAACCTGAGCAGGCTGTCAGCTCATCTGCCATCAGCTGCTCTTAAAGTGTCTGCTCTGCAAGCGTGTCGCAAAGTCGCTCACGTAGACGCAAAAAGCTTTGCATTTCTACTTGTCACCACTTGATCCTGCCTCAACTACCAAAGGGCACCCTTCACTTTAGGCCACTGTTTCATACAGAAAAATGAATGAGTAAAAATGAAATGTTTGTACTGCAACATGTGTGATTGATGGCATCAAACCTATCTTTTGTCGTTTGTAACTGCCTCTGTCGGGATGGTTCTTACCTTTGCTATGTGACAGATTCACTGAAGTTTTAAAAGAAAGCATTTGATCTATTTTACCGCTACTGCGGAAGCTGTTTTTTTGTTTTGTTTTGTTTTTATTCAAACTCTGCTTCCCCATCATTAGGTGAACCTGAGCATGTTTGGTCACCTCCCCGCGTCTTTGTTTGCACAATCTGATGGAGCAGGCCAACAGGTTTAGTTTCGTCATGTAATCGGATTACTTACTGAAAGATTTGACGCACCTTTTCCCCTACGCAGGGCTATTTATAGTGAGGACAGAAAATGATTGTTCCAATACGGTCTTGCATTTACCTTTTCAGCATGCTGTCATTAGCAACCACGGTCCGGACGAGTGATTGAATTTTGTTCGACTCTTTGCCCCATGCTGCCCGGGTTCATTAGTTCTCGGTTTTCCCATTCATACTTTAAGTAGCAACTTTAGACAAAGTCATTTTTTTCTGTGGTATTTTGCTTGATAATTACTTCCCTAGAAAACCCCCAGAAGACACACTCTTTTATAGACAATGTGTTTAATTGGGCAAATTAGAAAGAGCCCGTATTGCACAGCAGCTGTGTACACACACATTCCCCTGTGGAATCTGCAAGGAAAGCCCTCAGAGCAGCGGAGAAGCAATGCAGAGAGAATCAGGAGTTAAAAGTAGCTCGATTGAGTCAGAGGACGTCCGTGCCAGAGCAGTGGCTTTTTCAACACAGATGCACATAGTTAGGATTTGTGTGAAACCTCAGTCTCCAAATGATCACCCAGCTGCATCAATTCTCCAACTTCTGGCAGATTGGCTGACATATCCATGCAAGGTATGGTTCGTGTCATTAAATTATAGCAAATTTTAATCCCTTGAAGAAATTTTAGGCTGCTTGTTCACAGCCGATTTGTGGCACAGACAATACCTGAGAAAAAGAAAACGCTAAATTCACGACATGACCGCTAATATGACAAAATCCTTTTTGCTTGATTTGTATTTTCAAATCGGGAAAAGAGTTCACATGAGCAAAGCTCCAATTTAGGTTGATTACATAATTTTAGATTTGGTTCTAATGTTTGACATGGTACAGTTTTGGGAAATGCATGACAGTAAATTCACCCTAGGAAAGATCTTCAGTCCACTTGTTATGTCCTGACCAAAAATCAGACTATTTTTATCTTTTGGTGAGGTTTGCTTTGACAGTGTACTTTTTGCAAGTGAGCTATACCTTGTGATCTGTTTTGGTAACCAGGCTGGAGTCAAAATTCATGTGTTTTTCTACTAGTTGGGTTATGTGCGGCTCTGCCCAAATATTGTGGAGGCACAGTAACCTTGCAATAGTAGCTTTAGCAACACTGAAGGTCTAATTTTTACCATGATGGTCAGCAACGGTGGCTTGAAAAGTCCAAAAAAGACAGATGATTTCTGTAGTTGATTCAGATCGAGGTAGGTCTTTGTGTTCACATTGGAAGTGAACAGCACCAGAGTTCATTTGGAAGTGGACTGAGACCAACTCAAAAGGTGGGTCTAGGTCTGTTTTTTTTGCCCATACCATAGCGAATTGGCTCCTGCATATAAAATATAGACTAACAGAGAAACTAATTGGTTCATCAGAAAACATCTTCTGAAATTTTGTTCTTTATCATTGCATCTCCAGTTGCTGTAGATTTGCCAGCTGGACATCCAAAATTTTACCCTCCTGCTCCTCCACAATCCACTGTATTGGATCGAGATCTGATGGCTTGGAGGGAAGGCCATTGATGCCATAGTGAACCCATCACCAATTTCAAGAAACCAATTTGAGTTTATAGCAGTTTGTGACATGATTCATTATCTTGCAGAAAGTAGCCATTGAAAGATGAGAACGCGATGATCATAAAGGATGGAAAATGATCAGCAATAGTGATGAAATGCTGGTTTATACTTGGCAGGGTGAATCCGTGTTTGGGGCAAATTTTGACTGCACCATCCGAATGTTGAATCAGATTCATGTGTGAACTGTGGCCCAACACTCCTCATTATAGCTACCAAGAGGGGTGCCTGATGTGGTTTTCTGCTGCTGTAGCCCATCTGCATGAAAATGTGACATTTTGTGCATTCAGGGATGGTACTCCAGAAACCTTGGTGGATACTTGAGCTACTGCAACCTTTGCATCCTCTTGAACCAGCCTCCTCTGACTACAGCAAGGCATTTTTCTTCTCCTTACCTTTTGATAAGGAGAATTATCCAAGGCCTGCTGTTTTGTATAGGAGAGGGTTTATGATGCTGTGACCTGGCTTCTCACCGTGTTAGAGTGGATGTCATCACTAACTCCTTGGAATACCGCCAAGGTTGGACTACTCAAACGTTGGACTACTCAAACGTTGGACTACTCAAACGTCGCTCTCTCGTTTGTGTGAAATGTTACAGGAGAAGCCAGTCAAAGTTGAACAGTCAACAGGCGGTCAAGTGGTTGAGCGTTGTTCATTTTTGCACACACTCTTCCCCAGACACTCTGTGGCAAGCTCCTGTAATAACCCTCCCACTGCAGTATACATCCTGGTGTTTTGTCTGGAAGAGTTGTGCAGAGGTACGTACTTCTGTCATGCAACTGCAACAATGAAAGCCAATTGCTGGGTTTCAGACACCTGACCCGGATGATGCGCGAAATTCAGATGGAGTGGATTTCTCCGGTTCAAAACAAAGCAAAATTGATCACAACAGTACACTAATGTCCTAAATAGGCTGGAAGAGACCAGGCATCTCGAAAAAGTGCACGTATATTTAGGATATGATTCGTATTATCTCGGTAAAAAAGTCTTCTCTTATAATACTGAGGATTTACCCGATTTACTAACTATCTGGTGCTGCAGAGTTCATATTATACGAGACAGGAGAAAGTTTTCAAAAGCCTGGAGAATACAATCATTTAGTTTCAAGTTGGGTCAAGCATTTGTTTCTGCCGGCTGAGTAGTGTGTTGTGCTAGTTTAAGTAATTAGCCTATGATAAAGATGCTATCGCTAACAACAAACTATCCCATGTTATTTCTATGAGCTCAGATCTGCCGGTAAGTAATTTATTTAGCTTCTGTAAACCCAAATTCACGCTAGAGTTGTACGTTAATGTTGAGTCATCATAGGACACTGGATTCAGGTCCAATGTAGGTCAACGATTCGCTCCGATTTATAGAAACGCCATGTTTCTGTGGATCAGCTGACTGTGACTGTATGGCTGGGTAGGTTATATTTTATTTATTTAGCTTTTTTTTTTTTATTTTGCACAATATCCCCCACCTTTATGTACAGTCCTTTTGGCAAAAGCAGGCAGCCCAAAGTTTAACAGCATGATACCAATAATTGGGCCACTGGTGAGTTTGTAAAAATAATTATTCCTTACTATATCCAGAACTGAACGTCCCATCTTTCAGGTACAGATTACAAGACACTGATGACCATAACATCTGCTGTGATTAAATTATGTCAAAACTTTAACCCCCTGAAGCACTTCAGCTCAATACCTGAAAGCTTGTCATGTCTGTTTTTCTTTTTTAGGTCTGGTAGAGATCTGCTTGATGCATCCGCTTGACGTTGTGAAGACGAGGTGAGCGTAAATTATAAAAATCATAATCGACCCGATTGCTTTCTCGAGATGAACGAAACTAATTTAGCTGGAATCTGCTTCATAAATTTTGGTGATGGGATTTTATTTTTTTTGCGGCCAACAGTATACGGGGTGTTAAATCTTAAGATTAGTAGGCCCCCTTGGATCTGGGCTCATTCCCCACAAAAGTAGGTGCCAATGTTGTAACTTTCTCACACATTTAGTTGCAAATTAAATGCACCGTTTCACTGTTCAAACCTCACAAAATGTGCAAATATGCCGCTCTAAATTTATGCCCTATATTTGTCTTATTATGTAACCAAAAAGCACAATATATAGTTTCTTCTTTTCTGCAGCTTGTGCCAAATCAATCGGTTCCCAATGAAAGCAGCCTATGTTTTCATCGGCTGCTTTTCCGTTACCATCCTAAGAACAGCAGCGGCGTTGAGCTGTAGAGTTTTCTGGAGCCTAACACCACAGTGTCTCAGTCAGTCATAAACAGATCGTGGGCTACTACTAAAGCTTTATAGTCTTTCACAGGACCAGCCAAGACCTCTGCCTTCACTCCCCTCCCCTTCCTCCCACTCACTCCTCGTCTGTAAATTGTACCACTTTTTCTGTCATTTACGGCAGCACTTTCTTGGTAAATAAATTGCCCGGCGTGCCTTTTAAAAAAACTGAGACGCTTTCACTTTGAAGGCCGTGCCACCGCTAGAACGCGGAGAGCAAGAAGTGGGGATGAAAGCCAAGGGTGAGCGGCGCTGTATTGGTCGATATTTGATACTTTGAAGGCACACGCCGTGATTTATGGTCACGTGTGGAAACTACAGGCTTTATTACAGGTAAGTCTTGAGCTCTGGCTGTCCGTCCTCACATGAGGTCAGGGTTAAAAGTGCGGTCGCTATTTTCTTTGTGGCGCTCTTCCCTCAGAAGTGATAAAAGTTGCTTTAAAGCGGACATGTTTATCCGTTTGTGTCACCATGTGTTTGTGCTGATAAGACTTTTGTTGATTCCTTTTGGTCTTGACTTATTTATTTTAGTTTTTTTGTTCAGTTTTTTTATTTAATTGTTTCCATATATACATACAGACCACACAATAATCTGTCTACGGTTCCAGATAACGCAGAAATAAATATTTCTGCCTAATTGGGTGGACGTTTTCTACATTAAGGAATGCAAGCAGAAGGAAGTTGTGTGAAAACATGTTCATGTTCGCACTCTAATATCTACAGATGAATTCATAAAGCAAGCATACACACCGGCTAATTGGGACACTTGGGGAGCTGAAATCTATTAGCAGGAACCTTGGAGCCGAGAGTCAGACACACCTCGGTTGGGTTTCTCTCCCTGGCTGGGGTGCACGTGTGTGTGTGTGTGTTTCTCTCTCAGGCATGGCTCTTATTAGGAACTGCTTTAATGTCCAACAGTCCAAATTGAACAGCAACTGGAGTGAATTTACTGTTTTTTTTCTTTCCAAACCCCCCAAAAAATCAAAGGGTTTCGTTCCCCTTTGCCTTTTGATTTTCAGGAAGGTAAATGTGTACCTGTTTGCCTTCCTTCGAGGGTTTATCTCTCTCCTACATTTGAAAGGATGAGAAGAGTGTGAATTAGCAGAGGTTAGCAATGACTAGCTCAGTCCTGCTGTTTTGTATTAAAAACTGCAAAGACAAATTAGCCACTTTGGAAAACCCCTACCAAATTTGGAGCTATTTTTAAATCGCATTCATGATGAGAAACACACTGACAGAAAAATACTTTGTAGTTATGTAAGAATCATTAGAGCTAACTCAGCTGCAAATCGAATGAGCTCTGACACAAAAAAATGAACATTTTTTTCACGTCTTGTTGCCTTTTTACCAATCTGGACTGGTTAGCCTCCGTTATTCACTTTTCCTAACAAGAACACATTTCTTGCATCTGAGTGACTCCATGTTCAATCAGTTGGATTTACAGCCTCCTTCCTTGTTGAGAGAGAGCCAGACATGTATTTCTGACTAAAGCAGTAGAACAAATTCCTTAGAACTACTCAGTGGCTCTTCAATAATCCATAATTTCTCTACCAATTCTTACGCTGAAAAATCTGTTGGTGATTTTTTTGAACTATGTGACTCATGGCTCATGGTTGCCAATAACATTTAATAATCAGTTGATAAAATTTTCAAATAAGCTAAACAACTAATCCATCTCAAAAACTGAAAATATATTTCACTTTATTTAGTAATAAAAAAAATATGTAATTATTTTGCAACAAAGGTTAACACGGTATTTAATTTGACAAAATAAAAAGTTATTCATCTGTACTTTAGGTTATGAATTCTAAGAATAAGGTGATAAAATAACACTACCAAACTAAATACAACAAATTTTGCAGGTATGTCCAGATAAAAAGAAAATTCTACATATTTTGTGAAGACCAAATGTGTTGAGGCTGAATTGAAAATAGACAATAATAAACTTTATATCTGTTTCTTCTCCTTAAATCTAATAATGAAGGTTGTAACATTTCCATGTCAGTTACACATTTGATAACTCTATATTATGGTTACTATCTGTCTAGTTTACATTTAATTAATTTAGTTATTAGCAGTATCTTTTAGGCATTTTTTTCAAACATTTATTTTCTACAAAATGTAGCAGACAGAAAAACAACCCCCCAGCAACTTAAGAAAACTTTGTGACTTTCTTTTCTGTTAGCTCACCAGTCGCCCCTCTTGTCCGAACTCTTCAGTTGCTCATCATGCAAAGCTTGAATAACCAGATTAATTTGAACGTGGCATAGACGACGTAGCCGCCGTGTTTGTTTGGAGCCTGTTGGTCAGACAAAGCCGACTAATGACTTTTGTTAAACTCTGCTGACATAAGCGGGGCTCACAATAACGGCGTCTTATTTACACCCAAAAATGTGCTAAAAAAAAAAGTTATTTGTAATGTTTGCTATCAACTAAAAATATCAAGAGAGCATTTTAGTTTTCTCTTAAACTTTTTCCACATTTTTCCTTGTTACAGTCCTATTAACTGGTCAACATTTTAAGTGGGATTTTAAGTGACAGGCCAATGCAGGAAGGGGCATAATTAGGAAGGAAAATGGCAAATAGTTTTTGAGTTTTTCTAAAGACAAATCTGAAGTGTAGTATGTATTTGGATAGAACCCCCTTTACTCTGTAAATCCACTATATAATTTAACCTCAGTATAAATCCAGCTGTTCTGAAGGCCTCGTTAGAAAACACGAGTGAACGAATGCCATCACAAAGAGCAAGAAGCCATGGTTACCATGAGGGTAGTTGCATTGCATAGATTTTTCCAGATCGAATTTACAACAATGTTTTGCAATACTACCATGCGTAGAGCTCAAATGTGAAAGCGAAATCTGACATTAAAACTAGACGATCATCACGCCAACGTGCAAGTATAGCATAGTTCACACGATGTAAACAGTTAATTACCCCTCACCCTGATACCGTGTTCATATGTGGGGTTGGGGGTGAATATGGGGGGTGTTCGGCGGTGCTGGAAAGGCCTTCGTCGGAGACGGTGAGACCAGAGTTACAGCTTTTCATTAACCTGGAAACCACCTAGTTACATGGTTCATGGGCTGGTCTCAGCTCACTTGGAGGTAACAAAGGGTGTCGGGCGGCTTTTTCTGTAGGGGGCTGTGTGCTCGAGGCACCCCATCTGACTCTGATCAGGGTCCACTTCTCATTAGAGAGTTGCTTCGAGCCTGGATTTCCCTTCATGTCGAGATCCTGTTACACGGGGCTCCGCCCTCAACATAACTTGCCTGTGCAAACCGTATGTGCCAATCTAAAAGCAGCTACTCACCAATCTCCTTTTGCTTCCCTCTGTAGCAGAAGGGCCACGCCTTTCTCATGTTTTGGAGTCTGTGTGAATGTTTTGCAGTGTAATCTAATTTGTGTTGGAAAGATCCCAAAAGTGTATCTGTTGTAGTAAGTCGCAAACAAGCCACTCCCTCTACTCCTCTCCCTTTCGTTCTCACTGCCCCCTTTTTTTTTTAATTCCTCTTTTCCTGATTTCCTATTGCTTCAACTCCTCCCCCATATGAACTATGCCTTTCTGTGGTTTGAGATTTCCAACAACTACCTCTGTTAACCTGTTGTTGAATCAGCCTCTGCTTTTTTTTTTTTTGTGAACAGGAACCATATTACATAACTACTTCATAAATAACATGTAGAATCCATTGTTTGGTTTCTTGTGGCTTTCTTGTGAATTTGTAGGTTTTTTTGGGAACAATTATGTAATGTTTTGTTTGAAACCCCCGCTTTGGAGAAAAAAGAAAAAAAGCGTGTACATTTAAAGGAGTCTGTACTGAATTGTGCAATTCTGTAAATTGTGTTGTATGACATGGCTGTCATTGCTAACCACTAAGCCTGCCAGTAGCCTGTTTCAAGACTGATTAGAAAAACCTGGTCTTTGCTTGTTGTAGCATTTTGGGACAACACTGCACAGGAGGATGTGAGTCTCTTGAGAGGCTTGAAAGTGATTCTTGATGAGGGCTTCGACTGATGACAACCAGTCTCTATCTGCACAACCCCGACGATATCTGAAAGTCTTCACCTCCGCCTTCCTTTGCCCTTTTTACCCCCAGCTGCTTGGTGAACCCCTATGCACTTAAAGAGGAATCTCTTACACCACCCTCAAACAGCAGGGCACAAAGCAGCAATAGCTCTGATAGGTGATCTTTCCTTGTAAAGGAGCAGGCAGGTCAGCAGTAGTCAAACTGGCTCCTAATCCCCCCACCCCCGCCCCCTTCCACCCCCTCGGCAATGTGAGACTCCAGGGCAAGACTTTACTCGCAGCGTTAAGACAAACACATGCCACGTGCATCCAGGATAAACCGATGAACTCAGTCCGCGTACGAGAATCAGCAAGTCCACAATTCAAGACATGAGAGAAAGGCAGAGGAAATAGTTTGTGAGTAGTGCAACGTAGCATATTCAATAGGATTAAATATGATCCGTTTACTTTCTAGTAGTACTCTTTCCACTTCCCCTAGCATTTTATTTGCGGAAAAGTAGGTCATCTAAATCATCTGTCCAAGTAGGTTTCTGAAAAAACGTAGCTAGCCCTCCTGACAAAGCAATTTTGTGACTTATGTAGAATTAAACATAAAACCTCCTCGGCCTCCTCTCTTAATGTGGAAAACCATATTCAGCGAGTATAAAAATGCAAGGTAAAACAGCATTCTGTGGTTTTTAGACATGCGTCAACCAACTTGGGGCTTTTAAGGTGAGTTGGTCTTAAAGCCGAGTTAGGTCAGGAGCGAAACATAATCTTTGGAGCTCTTAGAGAGAATAGACTAAAAAGAGAGAAGAGAGAGTGTAGAGAACAACTGCAAAGCTACCAAGACATGGATGTTCACTGACGGTGACAGAACCGACGAGGAGAACGTTGGCCAGAGAAACGAACGAAAGATTCATGGTGACTTTGGAGGAGTTGCCAAGATCCTGAGCTCTGGTTGTGCACTCCAGAAATCTAAGTTTTATGAAACTATGGCAAGAAGACAGCCATCGTGCAAAGAAACCCAAAAATGTCCCGTTTTCAGGTTAGCACAAGCTGTGCAGGAGACAAATGAGACTAAAACTGGACTTTTTGGCCAACATGTAAAATAGCTATGGGTAGCGGAAAATTGACACAACATGCTGTATGGATGGTTTACTTTAGCAGCAACAGGGTTTGAGTTAATAGAAAGCTAAATAAAGTGCAGTACTGGAAGAAGACCAGTACTGCAAGCCTAAGAATACAGCCTGAGCTACAACAGAGATTTAGTTTAAATAATAACCATGTGTTACAGTGGCCTAGTCAAATTCCAGACACAAGTCCAGTGGAAATGGGTAAGAGGTTAAAAGTGATGTTCAGATGCTCTTCATCTCTTCATCCAGACTACCTGAGTTTAAGCTGTTTTACAAAGAATTTACAAAACAACAACAAAAAAAAAGTTGCAACTGTCAATGCAACAAATTGTTTATCATGGTATTTACTGTACTTAGGATGGGAATCCAACTGCATGCCACAGTTTTCAACTGGTTTTTGGAAGAGGTTTTACGGTAATTTGTGTCGGTCCAACCCAATAAAAATCCCCTGGAGTTTGTAGCTCTGATGTGACAAAATGTGAAAATACCTCAGGGTGTGTGAATATTTTTGCAGGGCAACATATAAATGCACACTTGTTGCCTCTGTCAGTATTCCCTGTGACTAAGCCATTCCATGACTGGCCACAGCTTTAACATCACCTGAACCATTAAAACTTGCTAACTTGCTCTCACTTCAATGTGTCTTATTAAAGCTGGTAGCCTGTTGGGTATTTTCCCAAACAGTCCTTGGCAGTGAAACCCAGGCATGGCATATTACTGCATTTCAAGAGCAAACACTCTGATGTAATTTTGGAGTACCATTTTTTTAATTATTATTATTTTCTATTTTTTTAAGGAACTTTGAGAAGAGGTATTGCAAAATGGCGAACAAGCAATGCAGAGAGCCTTTAGTGAGGCCAAGCTCTTTACGCAACAAGCCGATATTTCAGTCCGTAAAAATCAGACAGAAAACTGGGGATTGAATGTTACTAAAATAAGTTTAGCGAGATATACTTTGGGCGAATTTGAAAACAAAAAACATACATGCTAAATTTTGTTCTCATTAAAGGGACTTGTCGAGGACACCATGTAACTACATCATCCATTTTTCCTCACGTTTTATTGTTATCTCATAAAGGCAAATGCCAAAAAAATAAACTTTAAGTCTCAAACACATAACTTTTAATGTGGTGACAGATGTTGCTGTAGTTACTCACAGATGTTGGGCATTCAACTAACACCCACAAATGGTTTCCTATAGAGATAGAAAACTCAGTTACAGAGATTTACATAAAGAGCAGATGTGCATGTTAGAGCGATTACCTGTTATCATTATCATGGAGGGCCTTCACATTCCAGTATACTAATTACAGAGTGCAAGTTTTGGATTTCTCTAAACACTGGTGCAGAAAGAACCACAGTGTTGGCCCCCTGCTGCCTAAACTTAAAATATGCTCCAGTGCCGTCGCATCTAGAAACGTTCACAGAAGGCAGGGACATGTCCCTGCCTGCTAAGCCAATGCTTGGACCGCTCACTGCCAAGCTGGAATTGCACCACAGTTGTCAAGCAATTTCCAGTGGCACAACCTTTTGCTTGGAGGTCCCATCTGTTCTTCTGTTAATTAAACAAGCCTTGTTTTAAATATAGCATCATTAGCTGGGTTTAGGTCACTTCTCCCTTTGTGGGTGCTTTTGTAAAAATCTGTGCATAAAGTAATAGACAGAGTGACAACAGTCTACACACATGAAAGAAATCCAGCCTTATCGTGCAAGTAACTGAAAAGAATAACAATGCCAATGTACCCTGCCTGCAGCACATCTTCCAACAAAAACTTGCCAATTTTGCCATGTTCAAGGCCCATTGTGTGCCTTTTAAGCTTGTTTAAAAACCCTTGCGTGGTTGCAGCTTACAAAGGACTGCATCTCCATCTGGATCTGTAATTCTTTTGCCAAAGTGAGAACAGAGACTGAAGGTTTTTATTTGTTTTGTTTTGTTTTATAGGATATTCATGCAAAAAAGAAGCCTAAGATTCATAGAACTTGGTAGTGATATAAAACAGTCAGGGAAAAAATATATATATATGTGCAGTTCCCTATTAAAGTAATTACCCTCTTGAAATGATTTCATGTTAAACTACGAATACTATTTTCTTTCTTTTTTTGTTTAAGAACCAATAAAAACATGTAATTGTAAACTGAAATACTATTTTTTTATTCTGATTCAGGTTTTCTTTATTCAGGTACCCCTAAATAAAATAGAAGTCTTCCACTTTGTAGGGAGAGTCCAAATGTACGTAATTTAATCTTAGCATAAATCTGTTTTGTGAAGACCTCAGAACCGCGTTAGAGAATATTATTGAACAAAGAGTATCATGAAGAAGAAGGCGGTCAGATTTTGAGCGTCTCATCGAACCCTTTATAATCCCTATTTTAAACATAAAACAGTTATGGCACACCTGCAAACCTATCAGGACATGACCATCCAGGTAAAACAAGAAGCTTTAGTCAAAAAAACAGCCATGATGAACAACTGCTGAGTTGAGAGAAACAACTACTTCAAGTCAAACCTCCATGAAACAGTTGTAAGCCATTACTGAAAGAAAACCAGTACGAGATTCAGTTTGCAGTCTGCCACAAACCATGTAGTGGACACAGAAGATGTAAGAGAGGACAACACTGACATGTAACTTTCTGGTCTACATGGTAAATGCAAAGTATTTACCTTGTAGCGCACCTCCATGTTGCAACACGGTGGTGGTGGGATCAGAATCATGTTGTGAGAATACCTCTGCAGCACTGATGGAAGAGTGTTATTCAATGATTAGTGGAGGTAATTACAGAGGAAGCCAAATACACCCACTTTTTAAAAGACATCCACACCAGCCCTGTTGAATCGGCTCAAAGAACCAAGCTCTGGCCCATCTGATCATGTAGGTCTTAGTCCACTTCAAGAGAACCAGATGCAGGAAGCAGAGTGCAACACTTCGGTTAAACACAACCTAAACAAAACCCACTCGGCAGGAGAAATTCCCCCACGGTCACACATGGAGGGAGGACATGTTAAAAGCTTCCAATGGAAATATGAAAGTATATCACAGTAAGTCCTCACGAGAACAACAAAAATGGCAGAGCGAATTAGAAGAATTGAAAGTACTTATATGCTAGCTGTTCCACATATTTTTTATTATTGCATTTATTTTTGGATTGAAGCACAGCCAAGAAAACTTTGCATGTTAAGCAAAGTGCTCTCGCTGGTGTTGGAAGAAATAGAGCCAAGGACTGGATGACAACACTGGAGTTAGGTGTTCACACTTTTTAGGACTGGTAAAAAAAAAAAACTAAAAAAAAACTTTAGTATTCTTTCCTGGCAACATTTAAACATTAAAAGGCAGTGGGCCTACAAGGGTTCCTTGGGGAGCCATTGAATATAGAGGAGACACAGAAGAAATATATCGCCCTAATTTAACAGTTTTGTTTTTTTCTTTACTTGCCATAGCAAAACAAAATCTATACCAAATAACAAAAACGAAACTAAGCTATAAAAAATCAAACTAATCTGCAAAGATGGCATTTGAAAAGTTACTTAACAACAAAAAAAAGGTTCAGTTTGGATCTTTCACATTAACAAATCTCCATTTAAAAGCTTTTCAAATTTCTGCTTAATGGAAACATGCATGCTAGTTGCCTTCTTTTTTTTCGACTGCACATTGGTAACCTGCTGTCCTGCAGCATTTCCTCACATCAAAGTGCGACTGTGTCATTTTTCACCATCAGTAGCAGCAAGTGCAGTTGACCTAATCTTATCGCTGTTACTCTATCTGGCCTGATTACATCAAACGTTCTCATTTATTGCTCTTTTTCCCTAATAGCAATTAGTGAGTTTGGCCTGAAAGCATTTAATGTCACTCTTAGTTCGTTTCTTTCATTTTAAACCAAATTGTATTTAATGGAATTAAGTAAAGGTGAAATATGTGAATTTATTGTTTCGGATGTCCTTTTATGCCAACAAGTTGAGCTTGTGGCTAAAATCACTCACTCGTCCAGTTACCTGGCACCTATTCTGACCGTTTCCAGAAATCAGCTCTAGCATATTGTAGAGTTGTCTGTCGGTCAATGACGTTTAATGTCTAAAGCATCTAGGTCTCCCTGTAGTGTTTTATGCTGGTTCTTTCCTGCTTGTCTCCAATAACACAGCCTGATCGCAAGTCACTGGGGTCACAGTACATAAGCAAACATCTGGAGGAACAAACTAGTCCCAACATGGTCATTTAAGAAATGGGAGAAATCTATTTTATCGGTGTGAGAGAGTCCAAAAAGTCATAAGGATGTTGTTGTCTTTTGAACAACTAGAGTAAATTATCCTTCCCTTTCCGTAGTCAAAGCCACAGCGAATTCTCCAAAAACCCGGGCAATGCCAGATTCAGAGAGGCAAAAAGAAACAAACATTGTAGATGAAATCCAGCTTGATCTGGTCTCATAAAGCTTTGGTGGCCCTTCAAAAGTATCAGTGCATCATCATTTTAGACTTAATTTCAAAAAGAAAAAAAATGACCAAATGTGTTTGTTTTATCCACGTAACCAAGCAAACCCTTTATTAACTTTAGAAATCCCAGTTTTTGGAAGTATAATAAATAGTTCAAATGCTATTTGTTTATTCTGAACTTCTAAGGAAACTGGCTACAGAGTGGACTACGGGAGTTTGCTGTATTCCTATGATAAAAATAACATTTAGGCATTATTCCCCAACTTTAATACAAAATGGTAGCAATTCGAAAAGAGGCGGTTTATAATCTTTGCTTAAGTTAGGTGTTATTTTACTCTGAAACCTGAACTACAATTAATCAGCTCTAATTAAACATTTAAATACAACAGAACTGAACTGTTGTAATCCAGCAGAGATTATTTACACAGTTTAAGACTTTTAATACTATCAGAAGATGTTTATGTCAACAATTAAAACCTCAGACTAGTAAAATCTAGACTAATTAACTCGACACTGATGATAGATTTTAACATTTTAGTTTGTGAATTGGTAAAGCAAAATGAACCAATCAAAACATCAGGAGCCTTTATGGCAAAAATCTGTAGAAATCTTATGTAACCATACAGTTAGCAAAGGGTTTTTTCCAGAGTTCTATTCATGCTAGACGTGCCACTGAAGTGAAGAACTACTTTCTTATTTTCCTCAAAAAAGAGCCTTTAGCAATGACATGGGGTACCAAATGTAAACCATTCGGATTCACACCGGAGCATTAACTTTATTTTGCTGCAAAAAGACACATAATGATAGCAAGTAGATGGTTCTTTGCGAGACAGATTTCAATTTGATGAGAAACGTCGTATCTCGCGCTACAATATCTTGTTACACTCCCGGACTTAATTTAATAACGCTAAATGATCTGGTAAAAAGCAGTATGAACTTCTAAAGATGAGAACATCCAGCCTCTGCTTTTTCGAGTGCATAAATCTCTTCGCTGCCCCATTAGCCAGTTCAAATTCATGAATCATTATTGAGCTCCACCTCATCTCTTCAGTTTCTTAGAGCTGCCAGAATCTGGGAGCAGACCACTGAAGTCCCTCAAACACTTTGTTGCTGTTCATAAAAAAAAAAAAAAATACATAGACCGGGGCTTTGGCGTGCCTTTTTGCCCTAATTTACCTTTTTGACTTCTTGTGAATGCATACCTTTTGTACTTTTACGGGCACTAAAGGTCAGAGTGCTTGTCTTGTTCATGGGACCGCCAACCTGCCCTCGCCTTCACCCTCACCTGGGCACCTCTGGGCCCGTAAAGCTAAAATACAGGGAAGGTAGAATGTGGGTGAAGAGGTCCTGGGAGATCATTTTGATAGACTTGCACATCTCATCACTTCAGAGTACACTGTGTTTCTATCTTCAGTGACGGTTGAAAAGGATGCTGCACACTGTGTGTCAAGACAAGGCTCCAAGGTTTTTCTTATTCAGAGTTTATGGTCTATAACCCCAAAGTCATACTGAGGTTCGCTGTTCTTCACAGAAACAACATATCTAGTTATATCACATTGCTGACTCATTTGAACTAAAATCATAATCTTTTTGTCTTTGCAAATTAAAGAAACAGGAAATTCAGCTCGGGTTGACTAAATATTCACATTGTAGCAGTGAAAAGTAACTTTAGAAGCTCCCTAGCCGGGGGCTTGACGGTTGCCAAAAGTACTTCGACTTCACCCTATTATCTCCCACTCCTCGGGCCCCCTGTTTGGTCCCCGGCTTTTACAGGAGGGTAGAAGAGGGCCATTAGGAAATGAGTTGACCCGAAGGTCACAAGTGGAGTCAGGGGGCTGGAACCGGACCAAGGCCCTGCCAACCTCACTTTTTTAAGGTTGGTTCGGGTCGAAGTGTGATGAGCGAGGAAACCAGGGGGCTGGGGATAGGGTGTCTTCCAGACTCGACCTGCGATAGTTTGACTTTAATTAAGTCAGATTTGACTTTGTTTACAAGCCCCAGTGGTCTTAAATCATCCGGCCTTTACCCTCTCTCCCATCCCACTTATTTCCCCCTCATACCTTGAGTCCCTCTTCTTTTCTTCACTTTAATACGGTGTCAGACATCTATTTATTATGCCGCTTTTACTGGTTTTCAGAAACTGGTTACAAGCTGTGGGGATTCCATCAAATAGGATATTAGGGACACCCCTCCAAGATGTCGATCTGTTAGCGATATGAAAAGCCGCTCACCATCACTAAACTCCCCCCTTGGCTGAAACCCGGAGCTCTTTATGGCCCCATCAGGCACCCACATGGAGGACTTACTGCTGACCTTGTGACCAGGCAGTTGACGCCATGAGGAGGGAATCTTTCTCTTGTCCCGTTACATCTGACATGTCTTTCTGTCCTCGCAGACTTGCTGACGTCTTTTTTTTTTTTATTGGTAAATCATTCCCAATTCTTACTTTACCATATGTTCTGCTGTTCAGAACCACTTTTTATTTTCTTGCTTTTCATCAGACCACTTTATTGAACTGATTTATTCGGTGACATTTGTACTATCTGATGACATAATACAAATCTCTTTTAGTACCGATGCAGAGAGCAGGATTTCTGAGCTTAAAATAATAATCTCTCATATTTAAAATGTTCACACAGATCAGATCATACTTTTATTAGGTAGTTACCTGCTTATTTGCCATGCAACAAAAACGCCCCCAACCATCCCCATCACATTAAAAGTTTACATGTAACTAAAGAGTTGTTATAACAGGCTTTCTGGCATGTTAGCAGTTGGTAAGCTTGCTGCGAAAACTCAGTGTTGGGGTGTAGGGTTACTAATTGGATCAGTTGGGTTAAATAAATGTTTGAGCGCTCCCCCATACTAACACGACCTAGGGTTGCAAGCCTCTCATCTTTGCAGGAGCGGGTGGGGACTGGAGGGTAAAGCAAATGAAGGAAAGAGGGGAGGAAAATAAAGTGGGAAATGAGCTCATTAATGATAACATCAAATTTGTTCAGTGTGTTTGACGCATGTGTGAAAGTGCTTCCAGGAAGAAAAAAAATATATAGCTACAGTAAAATTCCTGTGATGACTAAAACTTGAGTAAAAGTCTTTTGTCCTTGCAGGTTTCAAATCCAGCGAGGATCGAGTGACCCCACCAGCTACAAGAGTCTAAGAGACTGCTTCCGCACGATTTTCCGCAGGGAAGGGTACGTAATTCACAACCATTTTTGACAATTACGGATCAATAGAAATGGATCGGGGATGACTTTTTAAACTACGGAGCCCCTAAGGGGACATGGAGAAAAAAAAATAATAATAAATCCTGACTTACTTTCTCGAGATCCCGACTTTTTTTTTTTCATTTCTCGGGATCTCGAGAAAGTAAGTTGGGATTTCTTTTTTCTTTTCTTTTTTTTCCATGTCCCCTTAGGGGTTCTGAAGTAAACAGCGCATCTAGAGACATCTAGAGACTAGAGACATCTAGAAAGTGTTTAGTTATCCTGGTAGAAGACGAACCCCTGCCACTCTCAAATGTTTTTTTTAGCTGATGGCAGGTTTTCTTTCACACCACCTCCCATGTCCATGCAAAAGAAGATCATCACTGTAACCACATTTTATAATAAAGATGCTGTTTTCAGGGCGATGTGCAGTGTTTGTTTTCTTTAAGAGATAACAGTTTATGTGTTGACCAAAAAAATTTAGTTTTGGAGGAAATTTGACCTCAGCATCTCTGTCTGCACGTTTGTTGGGAAAATGTAAATTGAATCTCTCTTGGCTTACTTTCAACAACGACGTTCTTCTTGCTATTATTCCAAAAAAGCCACATTTGTGAAGTGTGTGATTAGTACATGACCTTTTGCCAGATTCTCTTACTTGTGCCGTGGATCTCATGTCATGCCTCTGCTTGACTGGCCTTAGCCAATTGGTCACGTCTTTGTATTTGTGAGATTAAATCACACACAAGTACGATTTTGAGCTGTTGGAATTTTATATAGAGGCATCAGAATAAAGGGGGTAAATATTTCAGATTTGTAAATGTGAAAAATTTTGCAATGTGACAAAATGGGAGACAGTTTAAAAGGAGTGCATACTTTTTGGAAGCGATTGTAGCTCGATAGCTGGGTCTGTAATTATGGGAATATATCCCCTAATATATCCACATGTGTGCCTTTTAATTACAAAGTAGCGACATTTCAGAAATTTAAATCCTGATCATTCTTCTGTTCTTCTAGCTCATCAACTGCAGAGACGAGCTGCATGTTTGTCTCTGTCAAACACAGTCCTAAATATCTTCACGTTTGCGATACTTTGTACCAGACGAGAGTAGACTAACTAACGGCAGAGATCCTGCTGTGCTCCATCCGGCTCTGCTTTCCTCGTGACAGCCCTGTGAGACAGTGCAGGTGTAAGAGAAAGTGTTTGCCACTTGCTCTGTTTACGGCGAGTTGACAGCTTTACTGCGGATATAAAGTCGATCTGCTGCGAGGTGTGAGCAGGCACGCGGTGAAAGGGTGGTTAGTGACAGTTGGCAATCTTCACTTGGCTGGGGTTCATCAACAGCTTCGCCGCTGCAGACAGCCCTCCCCCTGTCACTCGGCGCACATTATCATTATAATATTTAACGTCTTTGCTAGCACATGTTCTCTGAATTGGCTACTGGGGAAATCGGTCCGAGTGAATTTCCAGAGAACTGTAAGAGTGAAACGACTGCTATATTACATCATGTCCCTCAGATAAGCTAGAAAACTACGCTGACATTGAGTTTGTGTAGCAAAATACTGCCATGTTTGGAAGAGTCCCCAATGACAGTGGATCCACTTTCTTTGCTGGCCAAATATCTTCATAGTATATTTTTGCTCAGTCTGTAATAACTTCCCGGTAGCATATTGTGGATCACCTCCAGGCCAAACCACTTAGTTATAATTATACAAGAGTATTATAGGCCCCACTGTTGTAGAATTATTATTAAAAATAAACATTTCCAGCCAGCTTATGGCAGCACTCAGCTCACACCAGACCTCACTCTGTCTGAGGTGAGGAAGAAGGAAATCTGAGCTTTTAGCTTAAGCTATGCCATTAAAACGAACAAAGACTTGAAAGACTACACATAAAAATGCAGCCATATAGGATTTGCTTCTTCAAAGGAAAAAAACACATTTGAGCATTCGTTCTTAAAGTGCAAATTAAGAAAAAACAATCTGTGGGAAAAGAGCTTAAAAAAAGTCACCTTTTTATCACCTTATGCATTAAATCCTCTTACATTTGCTTGTAATTACTGCTGTTAATTGTTTGCGTCTGGAGTGAGACTAAAAATGTAATTTATGGGAGCAGTTGTGAATATTTTCAGCACAGTCACAAAATTGATAGATGCCCATGCATCACGTGGGAATGATGGAAATACAGTAGAATCGTGATTAAAAGTTGGCATGGACTGGTTTGAGATTTTCATGGTATGACAACCTTGAGTAGAAATGCCACATTTAAAGTAGTAACCTAGAGATTTAAAAGAACAAGGTTCAGCCTGGTATCTGGTTTTACTTTAAACAGAAATCAGAAAAATCCGTTATTTTAAGGGCTGCTGCTTTTAAATTGAATGACTGAAAGATAGGCAGTCGAGCTAGCTAAATTACTATAGTAAGGCCATTAATAAATATTGTTAATTGATTATAATACAAAGACACAATGAGTAGAAAAAGATTAACGTTGATGGTTTCTCTATTCTATGTACTCGTGACATTATTTACTTATCATTTTATTTATGGTCTTGACTTAGACTTGTGGTCTGGGCTTGACTAAAACCTGCAATAAAGAGCTTGACACACAGGGGGCGACAGCGCTCCCCCTCCATTTATTTCCTATGGAACGTAAGCAGTGAGGCAACAATTGCTTGTCCTCCTTCAACATGTGAAATCTGTCTGACAACACAAGAAATTTGAAAAACTTTTCTTGCTGGTTGCTTTCGTATCCTGAATGTCGGGAACCTTTTCCCTTTGCTGCTGTCCAGGTCTTGAGCCCATGAGTATCTGGACTTGACTTATACTTGCAATCTACCGACTCAAAACCTGAGACTGATGGGTTGGGACTCAAGACTTGACAGAAACCACTTATCCATCTTTCACTGGTAATGCACCAGTCTGGGCTGGCCAGAATGATCTACAATAGCAGATTGTCTCCGTTTTTCATACTCACTTCAGGTGTAGCACAAGCCGTGCCGAACAGGCTGCATTGACCTGTGATTCAGTCACCGAAAACACCAAACAACATTTCAGCCACTGCAGGGAATTTCTACAAGAAAGTACTGAAATATCTGAGTTTATTTTAGTCCATCAAAACCACAACCTCAAGGTTATCCACTCCTGAGTGTCATTACTAACATCACCAGAGAGTCTACCACAGACCGTAACGGAGACTCACTCTCCAATTCAAGATCTGACTCATGGCCTGTGAGTCGAGACTTGACTCATGGTACACTTGACCTAGGCTTGTGGTCTGGGCTTCAAAGTGTGAGTTAGATTTGTACACTAATGATTCAAGACTTGACTTAGGCTTTGATATAAAGCGGTGGTCTCAAACTCCTGTCCTTCAGGGCCAGACTCCTGCAACTTTTAGATGTGTCCCTTGTCCCTTGTACATGCTTGGATAAAACCTTGAAACTGCCTCACTAGTATGCAGTCAGGCTCTGCAGAGCTCTGCTAATGAGCTTATATTGGAGCCAGGTGTGCTGAAGCAGAGACATCTGAAAGTTGCAGGATACCGGCTGGAGTTTGAGACTACTGTACTAAAGAGTTGACCTAGATTCACACTCTGAAGATTCACAAGCCGACTCAGGCTTATCGTTTGGGAATTAAATCTCATTAACAGCATTTATTTCATTTATTGAGACTGAGATCTACTGTACGCTACATACAACAACTTTGATGCAAATACATGTAGATTTTTCTGAGAAAAGATGTGCATGATTTATTAGTCCCTCACCAAGTTTTACTGGTTCATAAGAGTCAGCTTCCAAACAAATGTTTCTTCAACTAAGCACTTTATTAAATGACTTTTAAGCCACTGCAGAATGAAATACCCTTATCTTACCTTTTACATCTTATTATTTCACATTATCCAGCATACCGTAGGACATGTGAGCTGTTTAGACTTGACAGTGGTTTTAAATGTGGATTTGGATTTTGAAAATCCTCTGGTCAAGATTAAAACCCTTCAAAGCCAGTAGAATACAAAGTTTAGGAGTGGAACATTTAATCACAGGTATTAAGAAAGTCTTTAAAAAAATGTAATAAAAAAACACCTTAGTTTATTTAGAGATGTTAATTTTGTTCTATTTTTTTTTAGCATAAGTCAATATTTATGTCACTACTGAGGCAAATATTGCACACAATAAATCTTCAAATGATTTCAATCACTTATTGCAAACTGTTTATTGCTGCTGATTTCTTGTTGAATTACATGTTTCGAGAGCAGCAGTTGTGTTACTATTTTATCTGCACAGACAGGATTTCGCTTGAGTTACATAATTATGGTCATAAATTCTTTTATAGTCAAAGTGAAATTAGGCCTAAGAAACAATGGCACGGGCTAGACGGCATGAATATTATAAATATTTTCACTCAATAGAGACGGGAGCCTTGATTTGAACCTGTGGGGGAAAAAAGGACCTGTGAATATTTCTCCTTTATGTTACAAAAATAAAAAATTTTGTAAATTGGTGATTAAAAAGCGGTGAGCCTAAAGCTAAGGGCTAAAGCAGCAGGTCATCAGTTTTTACTTTCTTTTTATAGACGTGCAGGATGTTTAAAAACAGATAATGTCGGACCGCACCCCACCGCTCCTAACATTTTTGTGTCTTCCTGTTCTGGTCCGTGTGAAGCAGCAGTGGAAGTCTAACAAGCGGGCATTAAATGGTGAATCAGTCAGAATGTTTGCTCAGGTAGCCAGCCTGCAGAAGGCTGCTTAACAGACACGCTACTTGCTAATTTGCTAACTGTACTCGTAAAACGGTGATGACTTTGTCTTTATTGTAAGGAAGTGAAACGTGTAGGAGTGGCCGACACCAAGCAGAAACAGGTGAGGGAGGGGCGAGCTTAGCGGTACATGCAGCCAAATCTTTGGCATCTCATTAAAAGGACGTTAAGTTGTTGGAACGGTTTGATGGAAAAAAATTTAGCAGATTGAAAACAATATCTTTTTAAAACCTTTATTTCCCTTGATACCGGTAACTGGCCTCTGCCCATTTGGACCTATTGCATCAGGGTTAAGAGGGGATCTAAGGTTGACACCAGCTGGGACCACCCGTAACGGCAGTAAATACGGGTGGTATTTAATAAGCGTGTCCTCCAAATTAGATGAGAAACATTGTGTACACATTGTTTTTTCCTGCACCTTTTGTGTACTTTTTTATGGGACCAAGAGAACATGTTAATTGTTCTCTCAATGTTATTTTGGTGGGGAATTTATGTTAGCCTTGGATAAAATAAGCCGGCCTGTCTTCTGTTTTGGAGAATTGTTTCCATTTAAAAACCACACTGTGAAGTAAATCATTGCAGGTTATGATTTACGATTTGTATCTAATCAGCTGCTTGAAATGTAACCCAGAAAATGTCAAAAGGTATATGCTCACATTGAAAACAGGACTGTTCTATTTAGTGTACTCATTAGGATGTACAGTGAGTTTAAATATTTTTAGTGCTTTAGTGTGTCCTCCTGGCCCACATCTGATGAATTGTCCCTCGTGGTCAAGGTCAAGGTGAAAGCAGACCTTGGGAAATGGAAAATATTTGCAGATAAGGCAGACACATTGTTTACATGATAAAACATTCGCCAGGTTGGTTCATATTGCCTGGAAATCTTCTCAAAGCCATGGTGCAAAGCGTATGTATTTTCAAAAAAGAAATTAAAACAATGCATTTGCACAGTACACCTTTATTACTCACTGCTTTTCTTGATTGTTCTCATCAAGTGAATTTCTGTCACTGGCACGCTCCTCTACAGATGGATGGAGGCTGTTAAAAAAGGAAAGGTTTATGAAAATGAAAGCCAAATTATACACACCAGAACAAACAAACACAAACTCGCATCCATTTGGCTCTCCACCGATGTCCCAGTCCGGGTCATGAGGCCATTTGTTTAGGGAAGACAAAAAGGGACTTAGTGCGTACTTTACATTGACAATCAAATGAGGATTCAAATGACGGCCACTCACTGGAGACCATATTTGTTCTGTAACAAATTTCACTCCTTCTTCATCACCCAGTGGCTCCCCAAGTCTGACCACACCCGGGAAATCTGTGGCCACCATTTGCATGAACATAGAGAGCCGAGGGAAGGGCCTTCCGTCTGACTAAAATAACTTAACACGGACAATGCAAGTGATTCATTTTTGTTTTCTCTGTAAGAATCTTGTTGGGATACAATAATCCATTTTTACTTACAAAACATTTTCATTTGTTGCATGAGAACTCTGCATAAAAGCCTGCTATTCAATGATGAACTTATAGAGCCATTGTTCTCAAAGGCATATTATGTTAAAATGCCTCTGGATACAGATTTAACCAACATAAGAAAATCCTAATGTTATGAACTGTAACTTACTATGCATTTCGGAGTTTCAAAACTGCATGTTTTCAGTAAACTATGGAAATGACTTGAAATTATATCCCCAAATTATTAAATGTCAATCAGTGGCAAGGAAAATAAATGTCGCCACTTGAGTAGCTTCCAGAAGCATGTCAAGTGGCATTGTGAATATGTATTTAAATTTCTCCAAATGAATTTTATTTTTAATATTTTAGAATGCTCTATAAAAAAACTATAAAGGGGCAAGTTTTCCAGGAACAGGTTGGAATCATTTCCTGCAAAAACAAAAAAGTTCCAAATTGGTTTTCACAAAATAATCTGACACAGTAAAAGAAGTAGGCATGAATCCACCATATGTATGTAATGACTGCTCAATGTACAGTGATCTGCAAAAAATACATTTTTAACATTTTGCCGCCAAAAACTTTGACATTATTTCACAAGAGTGTGATTTAAGGAGGTGCAGAAATCCACTAGTTACCATGACAGTCTGCTTACTTACATTGCTGAAAGTAAGCCACTGGAAAACCTTTCTGTAGTTTGGCTAGAGGAACGTACGCAACACGTCAACATGTTGGTGATTGTGTATACAGGAAGTTCTGGCATAACGCTATGGTGATGCTTTTCTGAAGCAAGAACAGGATCTGGTCAAAGTTAAACCAGAAATGGTCAGGGCTAAATATAGGATTATATTGGAAGAAACATTTTAGAGACCACAAAAGAATGAAGACTGGGACTGAGTTTCACCCTGTAAGCCAGACAGCTACAATTACACGATGGTGATCGAAGCACTTTTATGTGCGCTATGACCAATCTGACAAACCTCGAACTATTTTGCAAGTGAGCAAAATTCTCTACCTCTCCTTGTGGAGAGCTGATGGGGACATCTGCCAAGATACTTGCACATGTATCTGCAGTAGGAGGCGATTCAAATAAGTACTTGCAGATCAGTTTTAGATGCGGGGAGGAGCCTTTGCTTGTGCAATATTGCTCAGTGACGTGGAAAATGAGCTATTTGCAGGACAGTATGAACAGTCAATGCCGAACATGCACTATTCCATGTGGACTATTTGACAACCCAATCTTGACTCCTTACTGGATGGAAGTTCGGTTGATTTGCATGTGCTGCACTGTATGAGGAACTGATTAAATGAGGTCTTGGCCGGAGTTCAGCCAACCATTTGGCACTTTTTGTGGATTGGCCGGCTGAGCAAGCAGCCACAAGCCGGTTGCATTAGCATACACACAGATCCCCATTCACTGAATAAGGAAAAGGGAAGTTTTTTTTTTCTGTTTTAAGATTAAGTTCATCCTAATAAATGCTAACAAGATGTGCAACTTTGAAGAACACACAGAGGTTTGTTGAGATCAACTGCTGCAGTCTGAATTTAGTTAAAAATATCTCATGCTAATTTAATACCTTATTTATATCTTGTTCATATCACCACTGACTGAGCACCTTCTGACGGCTAACCCATCAACTAGTTTGTGCTAGGCTGAACAATTTTTTTGTGCTTGGTGACACTTTAGTTGCTGGTCCAAATTGGCCTTTACTCATTACCACAGTTGTTCTAGTCTATAGAACAAGAAGTGGCGCTCTGCATAAACTCAGCTGTTAATAATTGCAGGTTGTGTCCTTAGCACATAAGGAATGAGTTGTCTTGATGTAAGCTCAGACAAAACAGATTTCAGTTTATTTGTATTTATTTGTAAAAGAATCACGCAGAACCATATCTTGCGATGCTGACCACTTAACAGATGTCACTGGTGTGGGACGTTTTATTGAAATAATAAGATATAAATAAGCTGATGCAAGTTATTTTGTAGTTCTGTCCTGCACAAATGTATCCTTCTGAGAAGAAAGCTTAGTCAGATGACGAGTGCTCTAGTCAGATGACACCAAAATAAAACTTTTTTGCCAGTATGCAAAATGAGGGTTTACATATTTGCTAAAAAGGGGCGTGTAGCAGAAAACTAAAACTGTACAACCTCTTGAAAGCACCATTCCCATATTTAACACCGTCAGGTAAATATGTGACCGCTGAGTAGAGTACAGTCTTGTTGAAAAACCGTACATAAAAAAAATTCTTCCTAAACGATTCCTATTATTACTCCCTGGTTATGATTCTCTAAATTCTTGTACATTATGCATTTTTTTTACTCCACGTAAATCCTACTGCTGTTGTGTTCAACCTTATGCACAATGTGTCGTATTCTCTACCTAAAAATATCCTGGTTGACTCCACTTGATGACAAGTGCTTTGATAATTAGTTGTGGCTCACTGCAGTTAATGGAAGGCGGCGCGTCTTCTTTGGAAATGTAATGGCCCGTCTTCGTCGGGTTATATTGAGTGGAAATATGTACCAGCAGCAAAAATGTTTACACTCGTTCAGAATCAGCCAAGATCATCTCTGGTGACTTGCAGAGTGTGTTGTCACAACAGAGCCGGTGCAGCCTTTCACAGGATGCAGTCGGTCACGACGCTTTGTCCTCTCCGTTCGCTGGCAACGATCATCTGTTTAGATGTTCTTCGATCTCAGTTTACAGGAAATTACTGTATATTTATTGCCGCCCTTCTGCTGACTTAAGGTTCAAAGTGAAGTCTTAGTTTTAAATTGGCTGCTTGATTAAAAGTTCAGCTATATATTTGTCCACCACTCAATATCCGAGCAAGAAGAGAAAAATGATACCCACCATTGACAGAAATCCCTGTGCTACATATTTATGATGCCGACACAACAAACCTATTAGTTTCCACGAATGTTAATGCTCCCACTGTACGGCAGCAGTTCATATTGGAATGTAAAAATACCTACAACATTCTGAAAAGTTTGGGCAAAAGGCTGCGAAGTTGCTTGAAGAAATGTGTTATTGTCATGTTGTAGGATTCAGTTTGGCTTGATCATTCTTTTTATTTGTCATAAGTGCCATCTAGAAGAATTGTTGAGCCATCCTTCTCCCTCTGAGGCGAAACATCCCCAAACTATTTCCACCTTATTTATCCAATGAGCAGCATGCCGGAGATTCTGGTCTTTGCTTATATTCTCTCAGGCAAACTTTTACCTCAGTCTAAGAGAGTAAAGGTTCCTGCTTACGCTCCTCCTGTTGAAGGACTTATGGTCAAAGTATACACTTAAATATCAACAGTAGGAACAACCTGGTGGTCAGATGATGACATATGATTTCCAGAGGCTTACTCTAGCATGCTGCAGTCCTATTTACGGTATTTGCTTGACCTGTCAGATCTAGAGATTTTGTCATTTCTCTTTCATTTCTTTTCTCCATACAGTGGAATGGCTGATTTTATTTTCTGAAACCCCTTTGAGTCCTTTTCTACATTTTATAAGCTAAAAGCTCTTAGATGTCTCTTTCGCTCTCACCATGGTGTTCACTCACACTTCAACCATCAGGTGCACATCAGACTAAAGCCGCTTCTCCACTGTCAAGTCCCAGTCTAACCAGTTAATGCATGGTTTGGGTTTTATCCCAGTTTATAGTAACTCCATTACGGTTTGCTCCTCACCATTGTGGGCGTGAACATGGGTGGGCCCTAATCGCGCAGCAGCTGTGGTCAACTCTCCGATGATGTTTGCAGCAGAGAAGAACCTCAAGGTTGTGGATTCAATTAACTTGTTTAAACCTAAATATTTCATTTTGTCTTATAGATTTTGTTGCTGGCCCAAACATAATGAAAGATTTTTAATTTTTTGCACTTTCTTTTTTCTTTTAGATGTGAAATCTTGTGGATCTAGTTAATACAGTCAAAAGATGTAAAGCAATATCCACGCATTGACTTTATTGACGGGGAAAAACAAAAATGCCAAACTAACACAATGGAGTTTCGCACCAATCGGCACAAAACTGCAACTCGCTCCGACAGAACGCTTACCAGAGCTGCGCAGTTCCTCTCTTCTTCATCACGTGCCTGTTCCTCACATGAAGGTGCTTTTAAATCACAATCTTTCTGCTCCAAAAGGTTGATTCCTTGTGCTGCTCGGGACCAAACTCATAACTACGCTCCCCCACACTGTTCTGATAGCAGACGGCCTGTCCGCTGGAACACTGCGGTGGATTAAATGTCCTACTTTATTCTTAACTGAAATGTGTTTTTGTTACATCTTAAGCACATTTGAAACATATAGGCTGTCATAGGTTTGCTCATTTCTTTACATAACACTTTTTATGCATTTTATATGGATAATTACACTTCGATGGATATGTGGATATCAATTTCCACTTACCCCAAATGAAAACATGCCATTTAAAATTTGAACATTACTGATCACACCATCCATCCATCCATTTTCTTACACTCTTGTCCCTTACTGGGGTCGGGAGGGTTGCTGGTGTCTATCTCCAGCTATCGTTCCGGGCGAGAGGCGGGGTCACCCTGGACAGGTCGCCAGTCTGTCGCAGGGCAACACAGAGACACACAAGACAAACAACCATGCACACACACACTCACACCTAGGGACAATTTAGAGACCAATTAACCTGACAGTCATGTTTTTGGACTCTGGGAGGAAGCCGGAGTACCCGGAGAGAACCCACGCATGCACAGGAAGAACATGCAAACTCCATGCAGAAAGACCGGGGCCGGGAATCGAACCCAGAACCTTCTTGCTGGAAGGCAACAGCTCCACCAGCTGCGCCACTGTGCAGCTTCTGGTCACACCAGTTAAAAAAAACTAATTCCAAAACCAAACTTAATAAAAAGTATGCTTAATACGTGCTTAAAGGTTATTGTTTTCATGTGGAACTTTTAATCTGACAAACAAGACATATGTTTTAATTTATTGAATATGACTGTATTGTTATTATTAATATACAAACAGGATGTTTGGAGGTTTGGCTCATTTGGATATGAAATAATTAATAGGGAATCCACTGAGAGAAGCCGCATGCACATCAGTAAGGAATGAATCGTGGTCTTTCACCAGCACTATAAACAAGATATTAAAGAACTTTTTTATTAAATCCAGGAAGTGTTTTTATCACAAGCATAGATGAGATGTGATATGTAGATTGTTTTCTTTAAATAAAGATAAAATATGATATCTTGCAATTTAAAAAAAAAAAAAACCTCAGGAAGTTTTAAAGGCTGGGAAATGTGTGTTTCCGATTTTCCATGAATGGAATATCTGTACAGTCATGGAAAAATGTTCCATTTGTGAAATCACAAGGAAGTGTTAAAATATACAAACCTTTTGACAACATGTTTCCATAGCAGCAGACTTGTTTATTGTTTATGTAATGATTATTTCCCACAAGTTCAATTTAGTTCATGTTTTTTAAATCGCCACAAAAAGCAGATGTTTATACTTTGCATACGTTGAACCTGCAAAAAAAAAAAAAAAAATTTGACTGATGGCCTTTTAAAATGTACAAAGGTTGTTTAAGGGTTTGGACCTGTTTGACCTGTTTGACTTTAAGGACTTTAGGTCCATCCCCTTAAAACAACATTTAGGCATAAGAGCAGGGCACACACAGGTAGCTGTCTGTTGCTGGTGACAGTTTGTTATCAACACAAATGCCAGCAACCTAAAAAAAAAAAAAAGGGTCTGTTGATTACTCTTTGCTGTCTTTCAACATGGTGGAGTTCAAGAAGTACAAAATGTTACACTCCGAGATGCTAGAGGAATTTGAAATGGTATGTTTGCATACAAAATATACCTAAATTAGTGTCACACTAAACCTTACACAAGTTCCAACATATGAACTATTCCTTCCCATGTTTTCACTAAGTCAGAAGTTGTGGGAAACGCATATGTGTGCACTTCTAAATGTATATGAAACACCCTTTGTGCTCCCTTAGCAAAACAAACCATTGCATTATCCTCCGGAATATACACCATGCTCCGATCTATCTCTTGTTTCAGTACATTCAGTTTGAAATAAAAAAAATAACTGGAATAGCTTCTGAACATCAGTCTAACCAGCATTCTGCAAATGGCTCAACTTAAAACTGATTCATTTCAAAATACAGCCTTCGTTACATGCAGGCATACATCTTCATTTTCTGGCTCAAAGCGTGCTTTAAATCAGTGCTGGCAAAGGCAAGCTGGAAATATTACTCAAATTATACAGTTAACCACTTCTGAAATGTCCAGTATATCATGTTCTGAAAGTACTCTCGGATCGTTTCCTCATCATCCACCTGAAGAACTTGTTTACTTAGGTTTGTGGTTTGGAAATATGTCTCAGTTGTGATGGCTCCAAGCCGGCATAATTTACTTGCTGTTTGTCTCTTGTTAGCTGGAGTCTAAAAAGAAATTTAATGTCCTCAACGGCCCAAGCCTGATGTACAGTGGGGAAAGTTAGAAAAGCGGGATGGAATAATCCATGTCATGAGTTTTTAAAAAATATTACTTATAAAGCCCCTTATGCCTTAATTTTGATGTTTTCAGTTGGAACCTCTGAATGGAGAGTCAAGTATGGCATTCAGCGTGGGTGATTATTCCTTTTTCCCAAGTACCACTTACTGAAGTTTCTTTGGAGTTGAAGCGAATACAGCTGAGGACCTGAGGAAAGGTAGTCCGGAGACTGAAGTTATTTATATGAGCAGGTTCTGCCACCAAAGACTCACTGTTCAGGAATGTCGCGGACAACTCTTGAGAACTGGATAATGTGCTTTCCAAATTCTATGGGTTTTGCCTGCCTATAAATTGCTTTCCGAATGGGGAAACAGATCTGACTGTATAAGTGAAAGTCTAATCAGCGTCAAGAAGCTTCGCTGTCACTTCTCACATCCAGAGAAACGTTCAAGACGGGAAATGGCCGTCAATTTTGAAAAGGCTCTGATTAATTTGATGAAAATGAATATTTTTGTACTGATTGAGAGCAGTATGATTCATGTTTGCATAATATAAATGAGATATTTTTATTGTCTTTTGAGACAATCAAGCAAATTTTGTTGGTTGAACAAAAATAATTTTGAATCTTAACCTGCCAGAAGTATGAATCATTTCATGCATAACTGTAAGATTTACTGGCACAAAAGGTTTTCCATATTTAAATGATGCAGAGGCATCAGATTTTTAAATATAGGCTGTTTGCAGTGTGACGATTGTATTAAATATTGTTTATTTTGAAAACTGTTTGATGGAAAGAAGGAGGAAAGCCAAGTACTGCAGGCATTTCTTATTCGGTTAAAAAAATAAAATGATTTTAAAAGGTTCCAACAAATGATGCTCCATATGCAAAGGTTGGTGAATTCAAATGAACTCTTTGAATAAGACCTGTCCTTATTGTTGTAGGCGATTGTGCGGCTCTGCTTTTACGATGAGGGCGAGAGGAGACAAGGAGAGTGAACGCATTCAGAGCCAGCACTCTGAGATAAAAGCTAAATAATGGGAGGTAGTTTTGTCCCAGGAAGCATGAGAAGCATTTTTGTTCTGTTACCGGCTACTTTAGAACATTTTCCAACTTGATTAAATCAAACTTTAGATCGACTTTTTGTCTTTCGTAAAAAGAACGCTGAATTATTTCACTGTCTTTCAGAATCAAACATTCAGATCACTTATTAATTTGGAAATCCCATCCTGAATGTGATTCCTTCCTGGTACTTACTTGTTTTTCTGGTCCTGAGGATTAACTTTTTCTCATTAGAGCCAGCAGCTCAATACGAGGAAATATTTAGCCTCATCTCTGTTACTTCTGTATCTGCTATGTAGTTGGCGGCTAAAATGCCATATTTAGATTTTGAAGAGGAAAATCTAAAAGGTAGTTTGTACCTCTTTATGAAAAAGAGGTACAAACTACTTCCATATGCACAACTTTATAAGCACGTTACGTATAATTAGCACTATATGTGTAGTGAATAAAGTGCAGAGATGGAGCAGCTGAGTGAAGTCCCATCCTTCAACTGGTTCCTTGTTGCAACTAAATGCCGTTTTACTGTGTCAAGCTATGTTTGGTATTCTACATTAATAAACTGACGAACAAATTGTGTCCCATAGTTTGGACTACGGGCAGCAAAGTTCCTAAATATACAATCTAAAATTGGTTCTTGGCAACATTTTCTGTTGATATAGAAACCTTCCTGGTGCCTGAATGAATAATACCACATCATATAGAGGTTTAGCAAACACAAAACAAAACACTCCTCTAAATGGTTGACTTAGGCAATAATGAAAGAAAAACTGACCCAAAGTGAGAAGAAAAGTATTGAAATGTCCCCAAAAAGCCAATAAATATTGCTTGGCGTCTCTCCTCTACCCTTATTTTTTTTTATTAGATAACTTTATATCTTTGCTCAGTAATGTTGTTTTGTTGTACTGAGAGCCTGTATGTTCATGTTGAAAATACAAGGAGTCCAACATCATCCATCCATCCATTTTCTGTACTCCCTTCGTCCCTAAGTGGGGTCGGGAGGTGCTGGTGCCTATCCCCACCTAACGTTGCGGGCGAGAGGCGGGGTCACCCTGGACAGGTAATGCATGGTGTTGCGGTCAAATTCAGTCATTATTCGCAAATTCTTCCAATTTTCACCAATCATCAAACAACATTTACTGTATTTCGTTCTTTTGGATTTTGACCAATCTCCTGAGCCGCTCTTCTAATTTAACTTCCTGTTTCACATCGCCTCTTCAAAATAAAAGCATGCGTGATGCTAAACACTATTATTATAAACACTATTATTACATTTTTTTATGTATTTATTTTACAAAAAAAACACTTTGAGATGTAGTTATGATGGGTACGTGTGGTCTTCTGCACTTCCTGTATCCGTCCTCTCCGTCTCCTGCACTTTTCTCACCCGTCACAGCCGTTAAATCAGTTAAGACGCGGTGAAGGAATTTTCAGAGCCGACTTTGAATCCACCACGAGCGTACACACGCTGACGCAGGCTACGCAGTTACGGAGCGGAGCTGCACAGTCATCTGCGTCATGACCAGCGAATAGCCAGAGCCAGAAGGGGGAAAAAAACAATTTAGCTAGCTTTCCAAAAACCGCAAGTTGAGTAATGCTGCAGATCATGATAATGACGATTAGTTAATCCGTGCCAGTATGTCATAGACTTGTTACCAAGAATACCGATGTTGTTGTTACCTATTTTAACAAACAAGTCTGCAAAGAAGAGCGTGTCAAAATTCCTCCGCAGTGATGTGAAAGTACCAGTAATGGCAAACATTTAATGGCGGTTGTTGGGTGGCAGAGCCGTTTCTTGGGTTCAGATGGATTTTCTCCTCGTTAAAGGAAGTACTCATTACAAAAAAAACCCATTTAGTTGTTATGCTGGTTATCTTTGATGTTAGAATGTATTTAATGACCTTAAAACAGTTTAAGTGTGACAGGAATCAAGTCACAGAACACAGCGAAGGTATGCGGTGCGGGGCTGTTTGTTGCGCTATGATGTCGGGCCTTTTTTACGAGTTACCAGGCCTCACGCTTCGGTTTGAATGCATCACAAGGCTCGAGGAGTTCACGTTACACCAAAGAAGAAATGTCCTTTTAAAATATGTGGTTCAACGAGGCAGCCACCCCCAAAGCGCCAGCGAAGATCAGAGACAAATAAGACAAGGTTATGGCGTGAGCAGCCCAATCCCTGGGCTGGAATATAGTGGGAAACTTGTGGAGTCGCATTAATCCTGATGCTTCTTCAGCAAAGCTTTCTAGGCAGGAATACCTGGACACAGGTACCAGAACATGTTTGTAACAGATGTTCTCCAAAACAGTGTTTTTTTTAAAATATTGGCTGACAGAAAAATTAAGTTTATATATATATAAAAAAAAAATCCACTCCTTTTTTTTCCATTTTCTGTAGACTGATAAAGTAATTAAAATTTTGATGCAATGGCAGAATGTTATTTTTCATTTATCTTTATCTGCATCCTCTTTTATCTTTCCCTTGTTGGTTTCCCATTATTATAGAGGTGCTCTTCTCATTTCGCTTCAAATCCATCCATTTTCTATACTCCCTTTTTCCCTTACTGGGGTCGGGAGGTGCTGGTGTCTATCCCCAGCTAACGTTCCGGGCGAGAGGCGGGGTCACCCTGGACAGGTCGACAGTCTGTCACAGGGCAACACTGAGACAGACAGGACAAACAACCATTCACACACACACTCACACCTAGGGAGAATTTGGAGAGGCCAATTAACCTGACAGTCATGTTTGTGGACTGTGGGAGGAAGCCGGAGTACCCGGAGAAAACCCAAGCATGCACAGGGAGGACATGCAAACTCCACGCAGAAAGACTGGGGCCGGGAATCAAACCCAGAACCTTCTTGCTGCAAGGCAACAGCTCTACCAACTGCGCCACTGGGCAGCCCTCGCTTCAAATCAACAAACTTATTCTATAGTAATTATCTAAAGGGATGCTTAGGTATTTGTATTGCAGGTTAAGCCTATACTTTACACACAAACCTAGAAATATGACTTGACCCTACAGAAAAAATCAGACTGCAAGAGGAAGATGCTCAAGCTTTCAAAAACAACTTTAAATTATGCAAACATTCTGCATTTGTGCTCAAGTTCTCATTGCCCCACCATTAAGCTTCCCATTGACATTTACCAGCTTCTGTTTAAATCTGTGCTATATGTATAGGGATTTTCATGCTGTAAGGAAATGTGTTTGATCTAGATTTGAATCCGTCCACCTATAAGCACTCTTGTTGATATGAAATTTGCCCTGAATGTCGACCTGATACACCTGGTCGTAAAGTCGACATCTTTTGGGCTTGCTTTTGTGCTGCTTTTGACTTTTTGTGCCCCTTTTAGACCTAAACACAACCGAGCAGCTGACGGGAAAATGATCATTTCTTTTCTCTCCCTGCAGAATCTTTGGCTTCTACAAGGGAATCCTGCCTCCGATCCTGGCAGAGACTCCAAAGAGAGCAGTGAAGGTAGGATAAAGGATGTGTGTGTTTGTCTATGGAAAGCTGAAAAGCTTCTCAGGATGTCACGCAAGGCCCAGGATCTAGTTTCATTGTGAGCCGCCGTACTACCATATGAAAACACTCAAACTGCTGTTACATAGAACACACGTGCTGATTAAACACATAACGCCCTCAACCATTTCTGCCTCTTTAGACACTCCTGTTTGCCCTCTCCACAAACCCAATATTGACTTACAAGTATTTGCTGTAAGCCATGGCATGAACGTCATCTTTTGATAGTTATAGGTGAGCAGAATTACCCATTGGAGGTTAGGCTGGGAGCGAGGGGTGCAGAGGGAGAGCGCTACTTGGCACTATGCTTCTCTGTAATGAGACGCCGGAGACAAAGTGAACTTTATAAATAAGCACTCACACTGAGAAGATGGGGTAATCGCTCACATGGCAAGCAACACTGCTGATGGTGAGGCATTACTGCACCAAAAATATTGGTGCAAATTAACGATCTTCAGCCACCTCAACTGGTATTTGGCACAAATCAGACGAAGTGCTTTTTGCTGACGTAAGAGAGTAAGCCGGACGTTTTGAAATACTGTTTTGGAATCTCGAATCTTAAAGTAGCGGCGTGTAATGGGTTGTGCCTTTCATGGAACTTCATTGGCACTTGAAAATGTTTCAGAAACGCTGAAAGGTTAGTTTGGATTTCTTTTTTCTTTTTGCGAAGCTATTAGAAATAGATTAAAAATGTCATATTGCCACAAGGTTCGTGGAAAGTTTCATAAATCCTTGCACTGGCGGAAGCTAACAGGATAGTCACGATTGTTGCATCAATTCACGTCAGCGGTTAATTTGGCAAAGCAGCTTTTGGCGATTCTGCCAGGATTGTTCTGAAACAACTGCAAGACCAGGACCAGACTGTAACCTACCATTTTCTGTGCTGCTGCAGAACTGATGCAAAGTCTAAAAGGTTCCTCTGTTCTCCACAGAGCTAAAGCGCAGTGGGGAGTTGCAGCCGATCTGGCAGATCGAGACGGCCACCAGACTCAACCAGCATGAGTTCATAGAAACACAAACTTGATTTGGTTTTACGAACGCTCAGAGAGTTTAGTTACTTTTCACCAGCTCACAGCAATGACATCTTTCTATTACTAATTACAGTTTCAATGAACTTCACCGCAATAAAATCTTTATTGTGCCTAAATTAATCTTTTATTTCAGCAGCATAATCTCACACTAACACTTACAAAATAAGTCAGGGTTTCACATTAAGAAATAAAAGTTGAGTATCTGGAACAATTACAGTTACCAGTGAATTGCATAATTTTTACAACCTTCTTTTCCCAGTAGAATATAACATATTCTCAGATTTAGAACATAATATTTTGCTTTGCACAATTTCTCTACATGCTGGATCCTTGATGTTGTGTCTGACCAGTTGATCTGCTTGTTCTGGATCATTACCTTGCTAAAAGACCTAACGGTGACTCTTTTACACGTAGCCTCCACTGGATATTTCTTTCAAATTCCTGGTATTTCAAAGAGTTCATGCTCTAACAAAGCTCTATTTGGATGAGAAACATCCAACATTTCTCAACTATTTATCCTAAATCCACAAAATTGGTGTTCCTACAGGACAGAAGAGCCGTCCCCCCCAACAATCCACCCAAACAAGAGGTTGCCATGTAGACGGTGTCTAATAGTTGTCATGGAAACTCGGTGCCCCAAAATGCCCCCGTTTCGTGCCGATTTCAGCATAAATGTACTCTTCTGTGCAAAGCGTCAGTCTGTGCATATGTTTTGTAACTTTCTGACACTTCACTAATCCTGATCTTGCCTCAACAGTTTTTCACCTTCGAGCAGTACAAGAAGGTGCTGAGTCTGACCCCTTTGTCTCCTGGTGTGGTGAGTGTGCCAAACAGAAGCACCTGAGTACACGGTCGCTTGAACACACAAACACAGAACCAGGAAGAGTGGTTCGTCCGACGACAACTCGGCTGCCAAAGTCGGTTAAAGCAAACACGAACGGCAAGAAAAATTTTACCAGGCAGATTATGTCATGCGAGTGCAAATGTTCTTATAAACAGCCTTCAGCTGATACTTCGACAATGAGCTGGGCATGAGTACATTTACTGTCATCCATTACATTTTTTTTTAAGTTATGTATCTATCGACATTGTAGGTCTTTGCCGAGGCTTGATAGTTTACTTTAACAAGTTTACAGTTCAATATCAGTGTGACAAATATAACATGGCTTTTCTTTTAAAGGCATAAAAACATATCGGATGGCACTGGACAAAATAAATATTTTAAGTAGGGATTAAATGATAAAAGCCCGCAGTACCACTTTTGTTAAATGTTAAGCACATGTGAAAGCGTTCTCGATGAATGGCACACACTCCAGAATGTCAGGCCTATCACTGACGTGCAATAAAAATATATAATAGCTTGTGCAAATATCGCAGAAGCCGTTCAACTTGTTGTTATTTTATAAGATTAAAATCTGCGGGGTTCGGTCTTAAGTCGGGTTTTTATCTTTGCCGAATAAAAACGAAATCACAACGATTTTCAGAAATTTGTCAGATGCTATGTTTATTCCGCTGGCAATTTTTGGTTAAATTTATTGGTTGGCATTCTGTGAGGATGAATAACAACTTACAACACAGGACTGCCACAAACCCCTTTGTATGTTATGTGATCGACCAACACAAAGCGGGACAAAATTTTTAAGTAGAAGGAAAAGTTCTTGGGGTTTTCGGTTTTTACAAAAATGTAATGCATTTGTGTTTAGCCCCTTTTTGCTTAGGATCTCTAAGTAAAATAAAAAAGTGCGTCATTTTGTCTTCAGAAGTCACATAATTAGTACACTCAGTCCCTTTGTGTGTAATTGAATCTAACTACGAATAAAGCTGTTTTATGAAGATCCTGGAGGTTAGAGAACATTAGTGAACAAACAGCAACATCAAGACCAAGGAACCCAGCAGACAAATCAGAGGTACATTTGTGGAGACTTTTGAAACAGGGTTTGGTTTAAGAACAATATTCCATTTCAGAAAGCACTTTTTGTTCCATTGTCTAAAAGAGAAAACAGAATGGCATGACTGGAAAGCCACCAAGACATGTCCGTAACTCTGGAGGAGCTGCAAATACCCACAGCTCAGTGGAAAGAATTTGTTGACCTGACTGACATTTGTGGTGTGTGCTCCATGCCACTTCTTTCCCAGATTGGAACAAAGCTATTACTCAAAGCAAGACGTAAGAAGTCCTGCTTGCAGGGGATGCAGCAAACATGTGGAAGAATGCGATCTGTTTAGATGAGACCAACTCTTTAGCCCACGTGCAAAATACAATGTTTGACAGAAAACTAACACTGCACATCACCCTGCATACTCCAAACCCCGCTTGACACATGGTGGTGACAGTGGTAGAGGTTTTTTTTTTCCTGAGCAGGGACAGTCAGACTGGTCAGAGCTGATGGGAAGGTTTGCAATTTCCCGGTGAGTGGATACGTGTTTTCCGTTTTAATGGCGCCTTTGTTTGGCTTTGCCCCTGCTGGTTACCGTTGTTTCTCTGAAGATTTTGTTTGTTTTTTTTAACCATTTTCATTTTGTATTGGGGATGTTATATGTGTGACTTTTGAGTGGTTCCTATGGAGGCTTTCTTTGCGATGCTTCAATGGGAGGAAGAGCGGAAAGAAGCTCTTTGGTAGCTTGGGGTCGTTGGCAAACGACACCATAAATCTCTCGCCACTCGTTGGTTTGGCTTTTGTGCTGAGGAGGATTTTACAATCATCTCACCAACTTCCATATGTTCTACCTGAAACTCTACAATGTTACTGCCCCTAAGTACTCAAGGTTTTTTCCTTCTGTTGATGGATTACTTACTTTTGTGCAGAGGCTTATCTCATCCAAATGGGACGTACCAACAGATTTTAGTGACTTTTTATCAGCTGGTCCTTGTGTTTTAGATTGCTTCCTGCCCGTGTCGTTACCTGACTTAGCTAACCCTGTTAGCACCATGAAAGCTCTCTGGACATTTTACCAGCTTGCCTGTTCAAGGCTGTTTTTCAGTGTCTTGGTCCTAAATGTACTTAATATAGTAAACACTTCTTTTATTTTATTTCTGCTCACTTTATCTGAAGAGTGCTGTCATCCAGACACTTTAAAAAACAAACTAGTTTGTGTTGGTCTGTCATATATAATCTCAATTAAATCCATTGCAATGCCTCGTTTTACTGATTTTGAGAAAGAATCAAAATCACTAAATGTTTTAATTGTCTGTCTGTAAATGTTTTCACTGAGGAATCTTTTATGACTTTTTTTTAATGTTTTGCTGTTAACATTTTGTAAAGTCTGTGTGCGGCTGCCAGTTTTAGGCAGGATGCTCTTATAAAGAAGATTTCTAATCTCAGTGCCACTCTGAAGTATATTTTTTGCATAAAATCTACGACTGTCCTCTTATGAATAAAACTGGAAAATGAAACACAGCCCAGAAACTACAGGCTATCTATTCCCAGGTATGTGTTAATTAATAATGGAAGCTGGAGGATGAGAGGTAGTGTTATGTAATTCTCATGAAATAATTCATCCGTCCATTGACTGCACCCAGGGGGCTGGTGCATATCTCCAACGATCATAAGGTGACCCTGGAAAGGTCGCCAATCCATCTCAGGCCAGTAAAGGGACTCGCAGAACAACCAGATACGCACACACTCACACCTGAGGACAATTTTGAGAGACTGGTTGACATGGCAGTCATGTTTTGGGTCTGTGGGAGGAAGCTGGGGTACCTTGAGAGAACTCATGCATGCACAGGGAGAACATCCGAACTCCACGCAGAAAGACCATTTAATCCTAACTGTGTCACAGACTTGACATGAAAATAGAGACATTTTAGAGAAACAGACTCCAGTATAAATACTTAGGACTGCAGAACAAGCCTGGCAAGAAAAAGAGCCATTAATCATCGTCCTCATGGAAGCATCAGCGAGGGATTGTTTTCCTTTTAGGCATTTCCAGATCCAAAACTCATTTCATCAATATCATTCATGAAACATTCAAATTTGGCGTGCACTGTGGAATCTGCTCTATGTGTGACGAAGTGGTTTCTGTGCTGTTTTCACCTACCTGTACCTGATAAGTTTGATATTCGACCAAACAACTAAGAAACTCACGTCGTGTTAAGCTGACCTGCATGGTTGCTCATTTAGAAATAGATTACACCACTAACCGTGACTCCACAAACAGTTTTATAATCTTTGAGCAATCGGTCTTGCTGTCCCAGGTTTGGAAACGGACAGATTTAAGTTCCCGGGGCGTGGTTATCACACGCCCAAAAATCCAGTGGGGTGGAGGGGAGGGGGGACAATTGTCAGCCATGATGGATGGCTTACCTGTAAGTCCGTATCAAAACCACCTCCACACAGAGACTATCCTCTGCTGGCTTTACAGCCAGTTGGTGGAGAAATGTTTACCTACCTCATCCATCAAGCTCTTGTTCCACTTCTACTCCACCTCTTCCCTTAGGATCTTCTTCCTGCAAGAGCTGCAAGCCTCAAATCCCTCAGAGGCCCGCGCGTATCAAGCGCACTAATTCACATCAGATCATTAGTCCAATTTAATTACAGATTAGCGCGCTGTCTATCTTTCTCCTTACCCTATTCAGCGTGGCACAGCTGAATGCCTTCACGCTGATTAATGAGGACACACACAGTAATAATACAAATAAGGAATTAAAACATGGCTGCTTGGCTGTGTAAACATCGCGAGGCATGTCTGAGAGGATGGGTCCTGCGGCTCTGACAGCGGGATAAAGACGCAGGAAGAGTAATGAGCTTCAGACACGTTCTCGACATGTTCCCATTACGCCTCTCGCTGAGCATGCATTCATGCACATTTGCACACACAGACACAAAAACACACAGAAGTACAAAGCTCAGTGTAAATAGATCTGGTGGTGCAGGTTCCATTTTTAATTACGTGGCAGGTATATGAAATAATAAGACCTGTAGCGGTCTTCTGCAGGACAGATCACGTGAAGCTGCAGCAGACTTTCTTCCTCCTTTCGCGCGCCTTCCTTTCCTCTCACAGATAACATCTAGCGTATTGTCAGCTGACACCCTCAGGTGTCTTGCGTGTCTTCGGGAACAATTTGTCTAACTTTGACGGAGACATATTTGCATTTTGGAAGAAAAAAAAACAAAAACACAAATTTTAGAAACACTTCACCGCTGAAAGTGTTTTCGGAGCTCGTCTTCAACGGTTTCTCTGCTCTACTCAACCTCTACTCAGATGTTATCGTCTCACTCTCGGGGTTAAATCATGTCCATCTCCCCCTCCCAGGCTTTGTCTGCAGCCGGCCTCGGCTCAGGCTTGACCGAGGCCGTCATCGTCAATCCGTTTGAAGTGGTGAAAGTCAGTCTCCAGGCCAACAGAGACTCCTTCCAAGAGGTTGAGTGAAAGAAAATGCAAATTTAACTTGTAAAATGTTGCTAAAATGTTCACATTGTCCTCACAGCTCCTTGACGAGATCCTGTTCAATTCTGTCTTTCGACAGCAACCCTCCGCTTTCGCCCAAGCACGACGCATCATCGAGTCAGACGGTTTTGGATTGAGAGGTCTGAATAAAGGGTTAACGTCAACACTGGGACGCCACGGAGTTTTCAACATGATCTACTTTGGCTTCTACTTTAATGTCAAGGACGCGATCCCTGCCAACCCGGTAATATGCACGTGAAAAATCTGCACTTTGTGGAATTTTGTCTGCGGCGCATTTCTGTTGCTGTGCCTCAGTGCTGCCTAACCTTTCCTGACTCTGCCTACTTTTGGCTAACCTCAGCCTCTGTGATCCTCACATGTCCTCGCCACATTGCTGCGAGAGAATAACAAGTGTTTAACAGTATGATTAGCTTGCACGGCATGGAGGAAGCAGAAATCAGAGAGAAGCTTCCAAGATCAGCCCCACTAATACCTCGTCTGTTTGCTCTTCATAACATCCTCAAGGTTTCAGGTTACACATCCGGCAGCGCCTGATGGCCCAAACAAAAGTTAATTTTGTTTAATGGAAACGTTACCATACGCCACTTCCACATGTACAATCCAGAGCATTAGATTAGAAGTCCAATGAACTAATTGGAAGCAGACAACCGTACTATTTTCGAGAGGAGGTTACAGTGGGAGGCCCGGCTCTGTTGTATTTTCCAAATCTTTCCAAAGCTGCATAATGTTCATCGAAGTGGTCATCCTCTGTGAATAATGATGATGTGGCTAGATGACCTAAATCACTTTCTTCTTCTGGGCTTCATCGGTTCATGAGTGCGGTGCAGGAATTTGGTTTGCGAGAGGCTAACGACGCACGCTTCTAAAGTGTACAGTGATTTGTAAAAGTGTTCTACTGTTTAAAACTTCTTGCGATTTTATCAGATCATTTGCTACAACTTAAGTGTGTTTTATAGACGTATGGAGTATACTGTTAAAATAAAGGAAAGTGTAATTTCAGGTGTTTAGAGCAATGCCTCGACCAACTTTGCACATCTAGAGACTGAAATTTATCCCCTTTTCTCTTTGCAAAATAACTCGTGCTCAGTCATTTCACCTAAAGAGCATATATGAACACAACTTGGAATATGTTTCAGACTAAAGCGTTCAGCCGTCGCTCTATGTTTAGGGTCGTGTTGCGGACCGTCTTTTGCGCTGTCCCACAGGATTGTCCTGGTTGTCCTCCATCCAGCTCCTCATTAGATGGATGGAGCATTCATACCACATGATGCTGCCAACACCATGATTCATTGATGTGCATAAATATTTTTTTTAATGACTTATGCAAAGCAGAATTTTGCAAAAGATAAAAAGTAACATTTTTGTCTCTTCTGGCCACATCTTTGCTCTTTCTCCTTTCAACTTAGACTTTATTCATGCCAATAATCCACGAATGTCAGATCAGTGAAATGAACTATTTGTCCTACCTGAGCGTTTGATCACTGCAACTCCTCCAGAGTTACCTCGGGCCTCTTCGCTCATTTTGTGATAAATCTTCTCATTGCCCTACTGAGCTTGGAAACAGCCTTGCTAGGTTTGCCGTTGTGCTTTGCTCTTTCTAACGATTGAACAGTACTCTGTGAAATGCCTAAAGGTTTTGGATTCTTTTTACTGCTTCCTGTTTGAAGTTCTCTAGCCTCTGAATCCTCTGAAACCTCTGAATCCTTCACAGAGCAGCTCGATTTATGATGAGATTAAGCTGCTCAAAGTTGGGCTCTTTTAATTAGCAGCTGATTTCTCAGTGCAATTGTTTGCACTTGTTTTTATTTAGATTTAACGAGGTTTAGTACAGATTCACCCTGCACAGATCTGATGTTATTTTTATTTAAAGCCCTGTATTTAGTTTTATTCGACCTTGTAATCGTGCACTCATTTCTACCGGTTTGTCAAAGATCCTTTTTAATAAAATACGTTAAGAGTTTTCACAAAATGTGAACTTCACAGAGCACTGTAAATGCCCCTTGTGTGTGTTTTGAGCTAAGGTTTCATTGCTTAAAGCTTGTCAGCAACATGAGCATTGAGCTTTCAAGTCAATCATGTCAATAGTCAAATTCAGATTACCGAGGCCGGGCTTCTGTTGTACGGACATTTGAATAGCACATAGGAGGCAGATTGCACACTGCCATCATTCACTAGGGGATGTGTGAGGAGATGTTTGCTTAAGGCTGTTAGGAAGTGGCTTGATGGGTGTACTTAGGCCATGGCTATATTCCTCCCCCCGCCACCCCCTTAACCCGCATCCCACTTGAAAAAAACAGAAGAAGTGGGATTAGATGTTGATTTACCACAGCTCTCGGGGTGTCCAGCCGCTTGAGAAAGCCCTGGACCGGAGAAGCTGCTGTCATTTGTAAAAATATCCTGGCCAATTAGCTGTCAGAGCTCTCCGAGTCTGGGCTTCTTTGGTACAGTAATACCCCTGTGCCGAGTCACAGGCCAATTACCCAAATTGTCCCCATATGCCTCCCTCGTCTGCCTGCGTGAACCCTGTTTATAAATCCTCCGTCTTGGCTCCTCAAAGAACATGTGGTTCTGCTCAGCCAATCACAACGCTGCACCACAGTCAGGAAGCGCAAATTTGCCCCTCGGAGCCCCTCCTTCCACTACCATAAAATGATCTGGGCTTTCATGCCAGGTTTGAAATCATACGCTCCCGATCCCATCATCTCTGTTTCACTTTCGCTCTCGCTTAAAAATGCAGCATCAAATTACTCTGTGTGTGTATTAACTTAGCGTCACTTCTTTTTTTTGTGTGTGGGGGTTTTTTTTAGTTCTCAAGTTCACTTATGAAAATGTTTCCAATGAAGATTATGCTGGTTAAACCAATAAGCTTCAACTTCATCTTCCAACAGGACCCCACGTTGGAGTTCCTGAGGAAGTTTGCGATTGGCCTGGCGTCTGGGACCATCTCGTCATGTGTGAACATTCCCTTTGACGTAGCAAAGAGCCGCATCCAAGGGCCCCAGCCGGAACCAGGAGCGATCAAGTACCGCACCTGCTTCCAGACCATGGCACTGGTGTACCGCGAAGAGGGGTAAAGCAAAAATAAGATGATTCAAGGAATACTCAGCCGATATTAAAAACGTCTGTCCTGCAGCTTTTTATTATGTCCCAAGTTCAACAGACTTGAGTCAAAGAGCTCAGTTAAGTCTTCACACTATCAGGATCTACAGAATGACTCATCTAAACGTTGCAGACCGCTGGCCCTCCAGGACTGGACACATGTGCCTTACAGGAATAGTCCCGTTTGAGCTTCTGTTAGAGGGTTAAAAGGTTAAATAGCAGTTTATATCTTAACTCTCTTGGCGTCAGAGCTTAGAATAAATTGGCCCCGCTTGTTCAAAAGGGGGCCAAGACCAAGCCAGACTCTTTATGTGTTAAAAAAAAAAAAAGTCTGGTTTCCAGTGTTCGAGCGGTGAATGCAAACAGGATTTATGAACCTTTAAACCAACATTACCTGAGTCGGTCTTCAGGAAAGTCTCAGAAACCCAAGGTCACAAAATAAATGTATTCGTTCGAGGGAAGACTTTTAAAAGTTAAGCCCATTTCAGGTGAGTTGTTTTATTGAATTTTTTTTTTTTTTATCTATCTACTTTATAGATGTTTGGAAATAATCACATCATAGCCTCACCCTTAACCCCACCTTCAAACTCAAATGTTTAAGATGCAACGACTGCGAGATTTAACCACTTTTCCTCGGTGGTCTGGTCAAAATAACTGTCTGATATCAAAGGAAATCTGCATATTTTACTATTTTAGGTGAATACAAATGAAATGAAGGTTTAAAGAAAACAGCATTGCATAAACTCCATGAAAATTCCTCAAATCTGAGTTGTTTTAAGATGATACAAGGTAGCTCTGTTCTTGGCGCCGAGTCTTTAGCTTCAACCTCCAGGATCTCCTAATCTGGATGCAACCTAATTCCTAATTCATGAGGGTTTTTGAATGAATTATGTGTATGAAACATCTCTAGATAGCCTGCTTATAAATACACACTGATCTTTCAAAGACTGAAGGATGACCTGTTTATGTAATTAGCACAGTTAGCTGCTTTGTAAACTGCACCAATGCGAACTGAGTCGCTACAAAATGCCCAAAAAGTTCTTGATTTGTATCAGAAATAAGACAGGTTGCATTTTGTTGAAGGAATTTGGGAAAAACTTTCTGCATCTCCAAGTAGACTCAGCGAAAACATAATACCTGACATCCTGTAAGCATTTTATCAACTGATAACTCATCCAAGCATTTAGAACTTCCCCCATGGCTTTTTATTGATATGTTAAAGCTACAAGCGTTACAATGCTCACTTCAAATTTGGATTGTTCAGTCACTTTATTCTTAAATCTTTATCCGTTAGTAAATGTTAGAAACCTGACTAATAATCGTAGCAAAAATCCTCTTTCAGTTCAGGTGCATGTTTAGCACGCTACGCTTGAAGCAACAAGCAACAGTAAGCAGCACAATTACAGGAACTTTGCAGGGATAAGTCTGTAGGATTGGGATTATTGAAACACATGAAAAGGAAGTTAAACTGTGAAAACTTTAAGTGAGAAGTGCATCTTACTATGAATTACTTCAACTTTCAGTGCCTTACCAGTAGTTGCAGCCAGTTTAAATCTTGCAGCATTTTGTCGGTGACTCTCTTACCGAGAAAATGAAGTCGGTAAGAGGGTAGGATATTACTTTCTACTTCAGGTAGGATATTAGCTGCTTACATACTTCAGAAATTCTGAAATGTACCCGTAAGAGTACATTTTTGGTTTACAAGGAAACTTTGGTCATCCTAAAAATCTTGGTCGTGGTTCTGTTGAAGTGAACCTCAACATGGTTCACTTCCACAGAGGAAGTGGATTAAACTGCATGCCATTTTGGGTAAAAACAACAAAAGCAAACATGCGAGCAGGAGAAATGGCTCGTAGTCGTTTCCCCAAAGAAAAAAGTCAATTGCTACAACCGCTAAAATCTGACGCCGCTGCATTTTTGTTCACACTTCGTGAAGAATGGAATTGCGCTTCTGGTCTTCTTCTGAGGTTTTCATGTTGTTTCCTTCAGGGGCTCTTGGTGCGTTGCCACCGCAGGCAAGGGGGTAAACAAAGAGCTTTGGTTCGTTTTGCACAGTGCGTTGTGAAAACTAACCACTCCAGCTAAAATTGTAATCAAATTGAGTCTACCGGACCATCGGGTGTGAAAACACCCTTAATGCAAAGCCGTAAAACCCGAATGTCAAATTCTGTGCTGCGCTCAGCGTGATGCCAATCATATATTTGATCAGTGACTGCAGAAGTTTATCACTTCTGGAGCAACTGCGGAGACACTCTTCAAGCCTCAGAGACTGACAGCTCCAAATAGAGGCTTCAAGGAAAGATGTATGCTATGTTAGCAGTTGCCCGGGGCTTTCTATTTTGCCCCCATGCCGCTCCATGAGACAAGACCCCAAGAGATGTTTGTCGTTAGTGTTGTTAGTTTGTAGATGGGGTGGGGGTGGCGGCCTGAGCGGCACTGAAGCCTCGTCGTGGGCCTTGTGCCCCCGCCGCCACATCCAGTCCCCTTCCCTTAACACAACACAGTCTCAGCTAATTAGTGGTCCCTATGGGAGACATCGTTAAGCAGACCCTAACGAGCCGCGCGGCGCTCCACGGGTCAATCTAATCAGACAGAGGGCCAGGGAGGAAGTGGGTCGAGCCTTATTAACGCCATCATTGGCGGGGGCAGGGAGCGGGACAGGGAGCACGAGGCAGAGGCAGGCAGCCACCGATCCACCTTGAACGCATTAAGGGACAGGTATTCGCCAGCGCTGCCTGTTAGTCCCCGATGGGGTGACAGACGTGCCAGCCAGCAGACGGACGGAAAGCCAGGCGAGATCAATCAACATCAGCAGGAGCGGGGATGTGTGTTGCAGAATGTTCGCTCTCAGATTGAGGCACGTTGTCACCAAAAGGCCGTTGATTTGACTTGTTGAAGTTGCAGCTAGCAAAGCCAATCCTGCTTCTTACCAGAGTAGAGCCAAAATAAAAGCTTTATCGTTTATTTGGTGAATTTTGCTGCAGTACTGATGTTTGAAATCTGCAACCTAACCCAAAGAAAGGAGACTTATTTAAACTGAGACTGAATTTACTTTTGTTTGTGTGTGTCTGTATTTCTAACTGATTTATATATTTGTTTTCCTGCAGCTTCTTGGCTCTATACAAAGGTTTGGTTCCCAAGATAATGAGACTTGGACCAGGTAAAAAAAAAAGTTTGACACTTTACGCTCATTATTTTAGCTTAATAAAGTAAATGTTGGTATGTGAACCAAAATCAGTAACGTTTAACATTTGAAGCACTTATTTTGAGATTTTATTGTACTTTCCAAACATGTGAAGCCATGACCAGCTTGTTCATCTTTCCTTGGTATATTATTAGGAATATACCAATATAATGTCATATTACATTATGACATAACTGAGCAAAGCTTTTCATAAAATCATTTCTGACACTTATTTTGCAGTACCTTCAAACCCAATGAACTTTTTCACATTTCAAGATATTGAGACCACAAACTTCAGTGTGTCAGCTTTGGATCTTTATTGATGTATCGAAAAAAGAAAAAAAAAAAAACAGCATAGTTTTTTTTGTAGAAATTTTCTACAAAAAAAAAAAAATCCAAATAGAGCTGAGATAATTTGTTTTCAGCTTCCTGAGTGGATAATTTGTAGAATCTGCTTGTGTTTTGACTCTACGATCGTTGTGCCTTTATTCCAGCCTCTAATATTTTATGCTGTATATTTTTACCTCGTCCTCCCATCAACACTTTCTTATCCCTGCTAAAGAGGAAAAAAAAACATTCCCACAACATGATGCTGCCGCTGCCATGTTTCACAGTGCTGGTGATGTAAATGCTAAATCTCTTATATCCTGATGAAAAATGATGAGAACAGCTTTTCTTATATTTTGGTTTGTTGCGAACTGAAGAAAGGAACTAGATTTTGACAGTGCTCAACTTATCGTCACCCCGCTTTGCCCTCAGGCCCGTCTGCTGTGTCCGTTTGTCCTCACGATGCTGCTTGTTCAGCGACTTTCTCCAACAAACCATTTCACAGACAAACGTATATGTATTTGTCTGCTATATAAAATCCAAAAAAATGTCAGGATTTTTTTGTAAATGTGAAAAAGTTTAAGGGTTGTGCGAGGCGCTGTATGTTTGCTTCCAGCGATTAGTACATATATATATATATATATACACACACACACACATGAAGATGCATTCGTCTGCTTTCTGGATCTAATGGAGGCAGCAAATCCCCCTAATCCTCATTTAAATACCAGGACAATAAAAGCAGCGCTCCTTCTCATGTGCCGTGTAAATGAGGCTGCGTTTGTCTGTCGTGTTTTGCTGCAGGTGGAGCGGTGATGCTGCTGGTCTACGAATATGTGTCGATGTGGTTACAGAAACACTGGTAACGACAAAACCGCAGGAGAGAAACGAAAGCCTGTAATTTCTGCTCCAAATTTATTCCTCATTGACAGAATTGATGACTCACCACGAAGCCTCTGGTTTTTTTTTGGTTTTTTCTAAGATTTATAAAAATGCCAAAACAGTGTTCCCATATTTGGACGATGCATCTTGCTCAGGAGTAAAAGCTGTGCACACTAATAGCAAAATAGGTTTTCATCACCAAAACGTATTTAGATTTCCTTTTTTTTTTCTACCAAACAGTCCCAGCATAGACGAAGCAGTGCCGACTTTTTAAAGTGACCTTTCTAAAGTTATTAGACAAAATATTAGTGTTTTCTGTGCCTCTCTGTTTGTCCACAAATTGCCTAAAATGGGTCAGTTTGTTTTTCTTTTTGTTTTTTCTACTAAAATGGACTGAATAAATAGGTAGTTTCCTTCACTTTACTGCAACTCTTCTGTTTCTCCATATTTTGTTTAATCAATGGTAGATGATTACAATATTTTCATTCTTAATCAATTTTAAAAATAATATTTTTAAGGCTTTTAATTAAAAAAAAAAAAAAGATCCAAAGCACTAAAAACAACATTTAAACTTCGCCTAAAATAAATGAATTAAAATGTAGCTAACTTTGTAAACCAAAACTTAATGCGGCTCAGACACAAACACACACAGAGTAAAGAAAGGAAGGTTGAGCATTTCCAGTGCCTTTGGTTCTTCTTCAGTGGGAAGAAGTTTTAAAGTCAACTTTCACACCGGTGACTTTTCTTCTCTCTCCCACCCTGAGAGTTTTATTGTGCTGTTTTTGTTTGAGGGATGCACATCATTTCTGTCATCATAAACATGTGCTTGTTCTTACTTTAACAGATTCACATATTTTACCTATCCCATGTGGGAATAGGTTCGAGCTAATTAGTGAGTTTTATGGAGAAAAAAAAAACAACAAACATTATAAACATAGGGATGACTCCAATTAAATCACTTGCAGTCTAAATAATTTGCGTACTCGTTCATGTGTAAAGTATATATTTTTTATATATATATAATTTAAAGTATCGACGTCATACCAGGCGAATTCCCTTCATGGGAATTTAGCTTTTTGTTTATAACCACTGTGGTTATGCAGTTTGTTTTTTAAAAAAAAAAGGATATTTATACCAGGCAGGATTTTTCACATTTCTCCACATTGCATTCAGATAAACTGCATTTCGCTGGGATTTCACGTGACAAACCAGCAGAAACAAACCATGGAGAGAAAATGATAAATGGCTCAATATTTTCTACAAATTAAAATCTGAAAACATTGGTGTCTGTTTGTAATTGACCCCAGAGAGACAACACTACGTAGAGCCTTTCACTGCAACCAGCTTTTCACCTACAAAGGCATTTTTATCTTTTCTTTGTCTTTCTACGGTTTCTTACGGTTGAAATCTGAACTTTGCCTGGGTCGTCGACTGTCTGCAGTCTTTATGGTCCAAACGGAATAAAATGCAATTATTCTGTGAAAAAAAGAAGAAAAAGAACAGAAAAATCTCTAAATTACTATATTTTAATACAAATATACACTGAAAAACATTAGTTGATTATTTAATATTATGAGCCAAAGTTATTAAAGATCCATTTTTGAAGGTCCAAAGAGCTGCAGGAACTCCAGTCTGACTGCATGTTGATGTTTGTTAAAGTGAACCTGCACCCCAGTCTCAAGTATTTTAGCGATGTTCCAGCATTGACCTCTATTTAGCGTCATCCATCTTCTTATTGTCTCCAATCGGTTTCCCTGATTGGGAAGCACCAAAGCCTGATGCTGCCACTGCCGTTTTTCACTGTGGGGGACGCCATCGTGACATGCAATGTCGGTTCTGACTCAACTCTTTCCACCTAGACTTCCGTTTTTATCTCTTCTGAGCAGATTACTGTCAGCTGCATGTTTGATGTGTCCAAAATCAGCTCGATGCATTTTGTTAATTTGATCCCCTCTCCTAAAAATGCCTTTCGTCTTTTTATTTTTTCATAAATGTCAGGCTTTAACAGCGCTCAGCTAATAGTCGTCCTGTCAACGGATTCTCCCACCTGAGCTGTGGATTTCTGCAGCTCCTCCATAGTTACCTTGTTTCTCTTAGCGTTCTCTGCTGGCTTATATCAGGGCTCTGCAGCCTTCACAACCTAAAAGGTCGTTTCCTCTCTCAGCCCAGCAAAACTTGCTTAGAGCTGCAAATGTCGCAAAACTATTTGGGGGAAAAAAAAGACAACTTGAAATTTTTTGATGATATTTACTCTCGAAAATACATTTTTTAAGAACCAACATTTTATGTATTTTCTGATCTAAAATAAAGATAAACATAAAATGTAGCAAAAGGAGGATAGATCTTTTCTTTCTGTGAGATGGAAAATTATGGAGCATTTTTTAAAATATCACCTAATTTCCAACAAACTGATTTTAAAAGCATATTACTGGCACTTTTTGATGTCATTTTCTGTAGAGATTCAAGTTGAATATTGCAAGAAGAAACCTAAAAAAAAAAAAAAAACACCAGATAAAACCTGCATTTCTTCTGATATCAGCATCATGTACTTAAAAATGTTAGTTAGTTTTGTGTGACTTTTAGGCAAAGTTATGAAGAGTGATTGGTTTAGTTGGACGCCCATCTTTTGGTAGGTTTTCATTTTTTTCATACCACTTCCAGTTTTGGATACCGCAAATCTCCAAAGCTTGAAATTGTACTTTTTCATCCCGACCGGGTTTAAATAAACAGCGTTGATCCTGAGGCCTTTGCAGAGCAGGCTTCATATGGAAGTTAAATTACACAGAGGTGTAACTGTTTGACTATTTTCCTTAAAGCCGTCCAATTAATTGAGGGTTAAATACAAACGCTCAGCGCCGTTTTCAGATTGTTGTTTAAAAAAAAAATAAAAAATTAGAAAACCTTTTCCTTTCACTTCGGTTATGTGTTGCTTTGTGTTGTTGAAAATAACATGAAATCCCAACAGAATGCATTAAAGTTAATTTCTCTGCAAATGAGAGAAAGAAACAAATAAATCTGCTGGCCACTGTTTTTCATAATTTGATCGTTTTGCTATTTTCAGATCATTTATGCATCACGCTTTCTATGAAATTACTATTTTCAACCTTTCCATGATCTGAAATTGACCTTTTTTTTTCTTTTTTTAACTAAGCATAAAATATGGAGTTTTGTTAAAAACTGAAAGGCTGAAGCAACGTGCTCCTGATGTAGTCGTGAGCTGCGGCCGGGATGCATTCTTCCCCGTGCCCTAATGGCCGACTTCTGCTGTCACACATCCGTCTTCCCCGCTCGTGTTTCAGCTCGGCGCTGATATAAGCGTATCGGCTTTCCCCAGTTTGCCGCGCCATCACTCGCTTCTCGTCTCCCGGCCATCCCAGCCTTTTGTTGTTTGACTTGCTGTCAGCCGAACAAGTTGCGCTTGCCAGCTGAGTGTCAGTCTCTTCTGCGTCTTGAGCGTAGCTTCCAGTGCAAGCTAAAACAACGCACTCTAGAAAGATTCTAATGAGGCCTCGGGTTTCGATGGAGGAGGAAGCGGGAGGCTGGGGGGGGGGCTTGTTCACGTTCCCTCCCTCAGCCCGCATATCTTTACCACAAATATGCAATCTCGCAGCACACCTGTCCGGTAGCCGCAGGGCGTCGCGGCTGCCCTCGAAGACTCTTATCGTGACCTTATCTGGTAGCTCCGACTGAGCCGCGGTGGCATTTGACAGCCGCCCCCTTAAGGTGGGGAGTTTTCCTCTGCACCAAAACTAAAACGCCTGCAGCTCTTTTGTTAGTTTTTTTTTTGTTTGTTTTTTTGCCCAGGGCCGTGCGGTGATAGATGAACAACCGTGGCTTGCAGACTGACGAAATCGTAAGCGCCCAACCTGTCCTGTTTTCGTAATGAAGTGCTCAGCGTGGATGTTTGTTTCAGGCCTGACAGCTTGCAACATGCACACCCAAAATTGCCGGTAGCTAGGCAACAAAGCCACCTTCAATTGAATTCCCCTCACATCTTGCTCATCATAAATCAGCAAAAATATGCGGCCTCCATATGAAGCGTTTCACCTCGGCGCTTCCACTTTGACAAACCTGCAATCTGCGCTCGGCTCTGCCTGTGTTTTCCAATGCAAACACAGTCGGTGATTAATGTGCATTAAAATCTACCACACTGAGGGTGCATGTATGCACAAAGACATGCTGGGTTTGTCTCTGCTGATTTCTTTTCTACCCCACCTCTCTCAAAATCCCGAGTTTGAGAGGCTTTGCTCACCTGTGTGCTCGGCGTTGTTGTTTTAAGACATTAGGAAAACACTCTGGCTGTCGTCAGCTTCTTTTAAAAGTGCTCACTGAGCAGAAGCACGCATGGAGCTCTGTGTTCAGCCAGTGTCAACATTCTCTGCTCTGTGTTACCCTGCAAAAACCGAAGGCTGTCTTGTTTCTGATTGCATGTGAAGAAGTAAAGATAACCATATGACACTGAAGTCAGACTCAACATAATTAATTATAAACACGTGTCGGTCCCTATTTTCAAAACTGCGTCTTGTAGACCGTAAAGCCGAGCAGCAAGGGCTTTCGAGCAACTTGTTTGCTTTTCTGAAGACGTATTCGTCGGGCGGCCTTCAGATCAGGCTGAATTCTAATGTTTTGAGTCAAAGAAAGCCTTTTTGTTTAGTTCTTTTGTTGTTTTATTTATTTACTTTTTGGTTCTTAGAAGAAAAAGTTGACTTTAAAATGGCATCCGACTCGCTTCCACTAGCAAAAAGAATCATTAGCTGTTGGCGATGGACGGTCTTCGCCTAAAGGACGGCGACGATGGCCAGCCTCTGCAGTCTGCACGTCGCGGCCCCCCCCCCCCTCCAATACGATGTGGTTCATGTACGGTCAAACACTGCGACCGTGAGCAACGGTCCGTGACCACTGGATGCGGGGAGAGGTGCTTTCCAAGGCAAATCAGCTCCTGCATGGGGCGGACGACTGTTGACACTGCAACGCCGAGGGACTGTTTATGCTGCGACACGGGACGGATAGACACAAAAAAAAACTAAAAGTGAAACACCTCCCCGACTTCCCTCAGCAGCAACATTAGGAGGAACAGAAAGGGAACAGAAAGGGAGCAGGTGAGCGGCTTTATCAAGAGATCAATCTGCGCCTCCACGCCGCAGCGCCGTTTGTTTAAATCCCCGGTTTCCACTGCCGGGCGAGACGGGGCTTGCTCGACTCCCAGACCAATAATTTATTACTCCACACTTTTCCCCCCCCCCCCGCCCCTCCCTTTTTCGAAATCCGTAGAAAGCGGTTTTCTTTTTTTGTTTTGTTTCTTTGTCTTTCTGCAAACTTTTCTCGCTTAACGAACGCAGCGAGTCGGTCCCGCAGAAAAGGGCCCCGGCGTGACCCCTCGTCGGCCTCGTGCCTCGTCGATGGGCCCCGCAACGGTGGCGCTTAAGTTTGCCGTTCCTTCCACACAACGCAAAGCCCCGCACAAACCTTTTAAATCACAAAATAAGCTGAAACTTATTCTGTCATGAAGAATAAATGGAGGCTTAAATGGAAAACATGACATTGTAATTTACAAACGGCTGGAGGTTTTTTTAAAAGCCGTTTTTTGCAAAGTGGCACTAAACTTTTACTTTTAATGTAAAATATACAGTTAAGCCCAATATTATTCATACCATGGCAAAATTTAAGCTTGGAATATTTTTTTTTCTCATGAACATGGACTGGAAGTTACATCGACGTTTGCGAGTCGCGTAGCTTTTGCCCAAACTTGAATCTGACAGGAAAAGTGAGAAGACGCTAACTATCCGACACAAACCTTTTGGCTGAACGAAAACAATTTTACATCTGAATTATTTTGGTACTTAGCTGTTCTTCCAATTGTTCTAGGAATAATAAAAAATATATACAGTCATTGCCTTGACGTAACCACAATTTTTTACACTTTCTGCACATCAGGCGCAATGCAGATTTATTGTTATTTTTAACCAAGATAAAGAGCATGAATAGATGTAATGAGGTCAGAGGACACTGCTGCGTGTGCTACTTCGCTGGCCGATGTCGCCGTATGTTGCAAAGAACCCGGCGCACTCATTCTTTCTGATGGACTGCCCAATGAGGCATGACACATGGAAATCAAAAACGCAGACTTTGAGGGCCTGCTCCCTTTTTTTCGTTTGGTTTTTGTTTATGAAAAGCAGCTTCCTAATCATGTAAATCAGACCCGGGTGCCAGAATACCCCGAAGTTAGCAGAGATGGAATAAAATGAGGCGCTGAAAAACATTTTTCTTTTCTTTTTTCCCCGCGACGGGGTGTGTACCGTACGTCTTCTTCCACATTAATATCCCCCAACCCCCAAAACAAGCAGGAATGCCCCGGGGGCGGAAAAAATCGGTAAACAGCCAAACAATTTAATAAGATACATTCAATTTCACTGTGCAACATTTGTCAATTGTTAATGCTCTGCAACATAATTCCAATTCTGTCCTAATGTGCATGGAGACTCCCACGCATTCTGCAACGCTAATTGCACTTCATTCAACGTACCTTAACCTAAATAAATAAGACTTCTGTGTGGAGCTCTTTCTTTGGCTACACTTTTAGTGAAGTGGGAAAAAGCAATGCTCCATTTATAAAATCATAAACAACAACAACAAAAAAAGGCATACAAACTTTTTTTAAAAAAAGCAATAGTAATTTACAAGCACCCTGAAACACTCATGCAAAGTGTTTTTCTTTAGGTTGATTGTATATTTCTGAAGTCGTACATTACCCCGTTTTTGCCCAAAGAGTGTGCAGTAAAGAATCTGAGAGGAATAGTGTTGATGGGTGGAGAGCGGCGGTCACGCACTTGTCCCTTCAGAACACCTGCTCTGCGAGTCCTTTTAGACAACGAGTCTGTTGTGTCGACCGTTTTACTCCTTCGGCCTGCGGTCTCGCCGTGTTGGGTTTGGAGAGCGGCGGCGGGAAGGGGGGGGCGAAGGTCGAGGTAGAGCGCCCCGCACTCGGCGACGGTTCTTAGTCCTTCATAGAAGGGCGACTGCAAGAGCGAAACGACAAGACTCGAAGTCCGTTGTCCTGTCTCGCGTCCACTCACCCTCACATCCTCCCCCACCCCCCCGCCGCCGCCACTGTTACCACCTTCCCCCCTCCCAAGGCTCTGTCCGTCTCTAGTCCTCGGAGGGAACGCTCAAAGCACCGACGCGGCGACCGGGTGGATGGCGTCGCGGCTCGCCGCTATGTTCTTGAAGGCCAGAGGGCCGGCGAGGTCACAGCTGTGGGGAGATAGAGCACTGCCACTGGCCGGCTGCCATGTGGGTCCGGTCACATAGGCCGACGTGGTGGCGCTGTACCCCATGTAGGGTGACACTTGGGTGGGATGGTGGCAGGGAGGGATGCTGGGCGCTGTGACATAGCTGTTCGCTGTGGGCAATCCACTCGGCGTCTGGAAATGAGAAGGGAAAAGTCCAGATTAAATCTGCAACGTGGATCAAAAAGGTCAAATTTAATCCAGTCTCTGTTTTCTGTTTTTTGTTGTCGTCGTCCTCAACTGAGTCCTGTGTATGATTCGCTTTCTTAGAGTCAATGACTCAGACGTCACTTGGTGGCAACACCTTTCTGAATTTTGGCGACTTTGAGAATTGAGAAAGCTTAACAAAGAGAGCAAACATCACACACGCACACACCCACACACACTGTGGCTTTAGAAGCAAGCTGTAGCAATAAGTGAAAGTAATATCGGTTGAATTATAAACAGCAGACCTAAATCCCTAACTTCACAGCCACCACATAAAAATCCCGCTGTCCCAATTTTGATGAAAGTATGAATGATCAATTATGCGCGCTCACGCTCCTGCCACACTTTAAAGGAGCATAACAATCATACATGGGTGGCTGCCCTGGTTTTTTTGGGGTTTTTTTTGGAAATGAAAATGGACGTTTCTCTGTCAGCGTCCACATACCACACCAGCCGATGGAGTACAGGCTTGTTGGGGGACGCCACAAAACAGATGTCATGATAGATTTGTGTGTGTGTGGGGGGGAATATGATAGAATATGAGGAAAGGGAGGGCTACGGCGCAGGAACGGGCTCTGCTGCTCTGGCACAGCAACAGGATTCAACTGGAGGATTTCACATTTTGATCATGGAGACAGAATTTCTCCTCATGGGTGGTCTAGCTATTGCTAGCACAAATATGTTATTAGTTTTTACAACTGGGACTTTTCCCCGCACTTGCATGCCTGTTTGAAATGGTTGAAAAAAAAAACTATATATATATATATATATATATATATATATATATATACACACATATATGCATTATTCAAAATGCATCTTTTAGCCGTTACTCATGGGTATGTTAACGGTGTCGGAGGAACACCGAGGTTCTGAAAAGGTCGTTTGAAAACGGCTCAAATTTTCCATCATACTTTTCCAAAAAATTCAAAATCCGAATGCTGAAGTGACCTTAATTTTCTCCAGGTGTTCAACTCAAAGAGCGACAAAGTGCCCCTTCCTGCCCCGCATCCCAAATCTGTGGCTGCACACTGCCGGACAGTCGGCTGAAAGAACGCTAGGAGTCTCCCAGCTGTATTTACAAGAGAGTCGGCTGCTTAAAAGAAGGTGGAAAAAAAAGAATATAACAATGGAAAAAGTAATGGCAAGATAATTAAATTAATCCACAATTAATAAAGTAAATTTTTAAGATTTTTAAAAAATATATACATGTATTAGTAAGCTAAGAGTGTGGTGTATGTGGAGCAGCAGACTTCAGACTGGCTACCTGTTAGCCACATTTGTTGCTGTTTAATTAGCAGTATGGCGGAAAGTTAAATTGAAAGTATGTTTATTCTATAGTTTTACTTATTCTGTTTACCAAAATTCCAATAGGTACATTTTTTATCTTTTTTTTTTTTACATCAAATTATGAAAGTTTTAGTCATCAATATGCTACATTCACATCAGTAAGAACAACAGTTGCTTTTCTGTTTTAAGTAAAAGCAATTGAAATGATGCTACGCTTTTTTAAAAAATGCCTTTTGTGTGACTTTGGTGCTTTTTCTCAACTTTGTCGCACCATGAGAACGTCACACAGATCTACTGGTTGCTTTACGACATTTTTTTAACCATTATAAGCCATAAAGATGGAGTAAGATATTTTGCTTGAGCCGCTTTTTTAGCTCATAGCAGGCCACAAAATCCCATCTGCGGAACGGTGCCAAGTGTATGTCTTATACAATTTTCTCCAAGGTAAAGTACAACACAGCAGCTGCACACACACAGAACCCGGTCCATCCTGGTTGCATCATTTTGCTGGCTGTCTGCTTTTTTTTTTTCCCTCCTTCCTTTCCTGCACATTTTTAAAGTAGATCAACTGCTGTATTTTTGGCTCACGTGATGCAATAATAACTGAATTGCTTTATTGCTTTTTATTAATTATGTTGACATAATTGGCTACAAAGACACATTGGATTAAAAGCAGATTGAGATGAACTTGAATAAAATGAAATCATTTTTAAATGTACTTAATGTATTGGCCCGAGCTTTTACTGCGTGGCTGTAAAGCCAGATTTCTGTTTATCTTTATGCCCGATTAAGATTTAAACGCCTTCCATTAATCCCACTGTTTATTATTTAAATCAGTGTTGTGGCTTCAGCGTTTCTCAACTTTTTTGGGGGGGCATGGCGGGAAAACATGAGGCCTGCTTCCCCTTTAAGGCATGCTAGCAGCATCCACTCCACTCCAGCACAGCTCGATGATGCTGCCCGTGTTTCCATGGATACCTCTGTCCCTCCCTGATATCAGAGCGGAGCCTCCAGGCAGCGTCTGGCCCTGCAGACCTACGACCTGCTGGCCTCCTCTGTGTCTTTGGTTTAATCTAGCCTGCTAATGCTCGAGCTAAAAATAAACTGTGGACTAGTCCTTTAAACGGGTTTACTCTTGGCTGCCAAAGCCAGAGAAATGGAAGACAGAAAAAAAAATCAGGCCTGCATCTTAAGGGGATGTTTGTAATTTGAAAACATAGCAGCTGTGCATGTTTGCATGACTCTCCACAAGCTGCAAGTATTTTAGCTTTCGTTTTTCCTTCTATTCTTCTTAATGCTTGAATTTAATTTCCTACTTAAATATTTTGGGTGTGTGTGTGTGTGTGTGTGTGTGTGTGTGTGTGATATCTGTCTACCAAATGATGTTTTGGGAGCGCGCTCAGAGCGACATCCCCAGACAGATTTATTGCACATTGAGCCTGAAATCTCCCCACTGATAAAGTGGGACGATCAATCATGCCTCGTGGACATCTCTCGAGATTTTTGCTCTTACTTGTCAAGTGAAGAGGGAAAACAGTCACGCGCACACGCCAATGCGCCGTCACCAAAACGAGCCTTTTCGCATTTTACGCGAAGTTATGATCCGCGTTTGCGCCCCAAACTTATAAAGGCAAATGAAATTACAGTTTTTGGTATTATTATTTTATTGGAATTTATGGTAAAATTTAAAAATAAACAGCTTATTTAAAAAATTTATGTGATTTAGTTTTGCCTTGTGTTCAAAATAAGTAATTTCCTCTAATATCTTGAGGCCTATTGTTCGCCTTTCATAAGTCAGTGTAAAATTATAAATGCGCTGCTGCATGTGAAGTTGAAATAGAATATTTATTTCCCTGTTCTCTTGAAATTCACTGGGACAGCGGAATTTATTCAAGACAAAGTGAATATAAGTACATATTATATATTTCGTTATCACTTTTAAACATAAACATGAAATAAAAATATAAAGAATGATTCTGGAAGCAAAATGTGTCCACGTTTATGGGCACCATTGTTGCAAATCTTATATATAAATTTTTTTTTAATGATTTATAAAAAATTAAAAAAAAACGTCCAACAGAACTTTTTTTTTTTTTTTTTTTAGTTTTTACTCCATGTTTTTAAAACCTCATAATTGTCACTAGGACATCGACGTCCTCGTGGACCTCTTGCCTTGCATGCACGTGTTTTTTTGTGTGGGTGACAGTTAAAGGGTTAACAGCTTCAACATTCACGGCTGCTTTAAGTCGCTCACATTAAATCAATTACTCTGCTCGAATAATTTACCAGAAAACCAAAAATTCTGAGTAATGATTTTTGAGGAGGGTTTTTTATTATTTATTTTTTTTTATGAGTGGAAATAAGTTGCAATTTAATTTAAACCCACAATATTATTTTATGAAACCTCTTTGACTTGTCAGTTGCTAAATAAATAATCCCCAAAAGAAATGACCCAGCAGCAGGACCAACGGAAAATGTTGCTTGTAAAATGAAAATAATAATAATAATAATGAAGCGCACCATTAATGTGCTAACCTGCAATGCATGTTGGTGGCTTTTGAAAGGGGGGCAGAATGGGGACTTCAAGCCATATAATTATTTTTGAAAATATATTTATATATTAAATCAAGACTGTTATAAATAAATGGGGGGAAATCCGAGTTACAAAAAATGACTGCTTTAAAAAAAAAAAGAGAGAGAGAGACATGTCCACAATTTTTACCTGTGTGAATTTTGCTTCGTGGGGTTCTAAATGCGCCTTATCCACGCCATTGACTAGAGACGAAGTTGCTGGTGGGAAATTACTCCTGTTTATAGCGCTCCATTCTTCTAGTTTGGCGCTGGAAAAGGATGGACTGTCACTAACTGGGGGAAGAGGTAAAAGAGAAAAAAAGAAGAACAGGGAAGTCAGGAAGGGCTGTTCGGAGGAAATTCTGGGGAGAAAGAGAGGAGAAAAAGAGCGGCCCAGCTCGCTGCTACTCTTGCACTCATCAGCCGAAGGTTAGCCAGGCTGCAGAAGACAATAACCCTGTGACTTTTTTTTTTTTTTTTGCACTGAAGCGTGGCCTTTTTCCATTTTTACGCAGCAAAATCTACACACTTTTGTTTGCGCAAAATATAACATTTAATTAAGATTTTATCTTAAACTAATTGTTGTGTGTTTTGAAAATGAATATTCTCAGATTTAAAATCCTGCTCCTTCATGAAGCCATTTAACAGGATCTGCATTATTTGAGAGCGTTTTAAGAAAAACTAATAAAATGGAAGCTCCTTTTTTCTGTTTGTTTTTGTCCTCTTTTTTTAACGTGTAAAGTTTATGCGTTTAGTCTGGAGTGTTTGGGGATTTTTTGTGTATATATATGTATATTCACACACATATATAAATATAAATCTCAGATGAAGATGCAGGCGGCAGAACTGGACTCTACGATGAGTCAGTCCATCAAATCTTTGTGGGTGACTAAAATTTACTTCCTCACTTTCGTGCGTAATGGATAATCCTCCCAGTGTTTGCCGCTGAGAGAGCAGCAACCCCATAAAACATTAAAACAAAATTCACGCCTTAGAAGCTAAAATAAAAGTCTGCCTCCCTGTAAATCAGTCGCGGCAGTTTTGCATGTGTTGCTCACAGGTCAAACTCCAGCGCCTACTTTTGAATCCGTGCGCATGAAAATAAAATTAAAAAAAATCTTTTGACCCCCACCTTTCACAAGGTCTCAGTCCACTTTTTTTTCTTTTTTTTTTTTTAAAGTTGCGCAAATGGCGAGATCAGTGCGAAAACTTTAAAAACTTGCAGCCACAAGACATCTGCAAGTGATTTTGGAAATGCATAAATTGTTTAGAAAGGCAAACCTTTCAAAAACACAATCCTACCCCTGTGAGTTCTCGCAGATATCTGCCTCGCGTTTGTCTCGTTTGGGTCGCTTAAGTCACAGATATACGTTGTTAATATGACGGCGGTGGAAGTGGAGAGGAGCCCGGAACCCTGACAGCACTTCCCCTCCTGCCCCTGGTAAACAAGCTGCTGAGCCCGAGCCCACCATTAACACTGATTTATGCTGGATCCTGTTTCACTGTTTCCAAAACATCTGCGGTCGTGTTGAAGGGGGTTGTGGGGTGGAGAGGTGGTGGGTGGTGGGTGGGGGGTAAAGTCATCTGGGCCCTTTACCTGCATGTGTCACACAGACTGGACTACAAACACGAGGCCCTGACTGTGCTGGGAAACGCGGCTCTGCGCCAAACAACACCGAACAAATTCTGACATTCGACAATTTCATCTGAAAGCCGAATCTCACCTAGAACTGCATGCCGATTCTAGATCAGCAAACTAACGGTATATTGACATTATTATTATTATTATTATTATTATTATTATTATTATTATTATTATTATTTAGCTACTTTGGAAACTACACACACACATACACACGCACACACACTACTCCCTAAAGCAGTGAGTAACAGTAACAGGCCTGTGCGCTGCCTTGCTTACTTTGTTGCTCTGTGATAGATCGAATCCCCAGAATATCTGTGACAGAATGCGAGGAGGGCCATATCCTGTGCATGGCCATGTGTCCGGGAAGGGTGGGCATGCCGGGGGGATTGGGTACTTTAGACGCCGGGTAGGAGTACAAGTGGTTGTAAGGTAACGATGGCTGAGGCGGCGGGTGAGGCGCCTGCTTGCCGGACTCGTACTGACTCTGCTGCGCCAGATTCCCGATCTTGTTCCGCAGGATCCGGCTGATGGAGCTCACGGAGGGCAGGTTGAACTTGTCGCACACGCCGTCCGCTAGCAGCCTGTCCCGGATCTCCCAGGCGAAAATCCCCGGGTCCCGTTGCTTGTAAGTCCGTATGTGCTTGACGACGGTGGGCGTGGTGACCCGCGGCTTGCTGCCCCCGATGGCCCCCGGCAGGATGGAGCCGGTCTCGTTGTAGCGGGCCAGGATCTTGCTCACGCAGCCGTGGGAGACGCGCAGCTGGCGGCTGATGTCGCACGGTCGGATCCCGAGCTGGGCCAGCTCCACGATGCGGAGGCGGATGGCGTTCGGGAGAGGCCGGCCGTTCACGAAGACACCGCCGAGCTGGTTCACCTCACCGAAGGCAGGTTCTAGTGTCGAAAACAAGCAGAGGAGAGAGCTGTGAGACATGACGCTAATGGCCAAAACACACATACACACACACACACCTACATACGCGCACACACACCCTCTGTCTCTCTCACACACATACACACGCGTCTCGCACATCTGACATGATGGAAGCGATTTGACACAATCTGATTTCTGGGTGAACTAATGAAGCAGATGGAAGCTTTTTACTCTGCTTATAAACTTTTTATAGCTGTTTTTAAAAAGCCCACAAAGGAACATTTTATGCTTTCTTCTCCGAAAAATTTTCGCTTTGATTTGGAAGCTAATCAGTTCGAGTTATGAGAGATGTTTGTTGGTATTAACACGGTCCAAACGCCACGCGGACTCTCCCCGAAAAAAACCCGTGCGTAACTGTCGACTAACAGATTTCCGCCTAAAACAGCTAAAAAAATATTTTTTTTTTGAAGGAAAACCTCGCTAGATTTTCTCACCTTCCTATTAGAACCGATTGCTGCATCCTCCCGGTTAAGACGGGAGAGAAAAGGACAGTGGAACTCACCCATCGTGTTGAAGCCGCAAAGGAAGTACACGGTGTCCGCTCTGTGCCGCCTCCGTGGATCCTGCCGCGCGTCCAGCGTGTCCGCACTCGAGTGAAAAAAATAAATAAATACAGCCCACTTCTTGTGCGACAAAATGAAGAAGAGGGGACAAAATTCTCTTTCTGTTTCCCGAAGGCGCCGGAGACAGGCTTACATTTCAATCTGTTGAAATCGGGGAGGCCGGGCTTCCCGGAGCGTCTGCGCCCGCTCATTGGCCCGCCTCTCCAATCCGCGTTCGGGATCGCGCTGCGCTGTCTGCCATTGGTGAGGGGGAGACGTTTGACATGACAGTTTCATCTCTCGCCTCCTCCCCGTTCCTGCCCTCCCCCCTCCACCCCCATCCTCCACCCTCAACCTCTAAAAGATGGGGACAGCCAACATGTATGTGTTGGTTATTGAGACAGATAGGATGGGTTTTACGCAGAATCAAGATTCGAGATCAGATCCTTCACCCACTGCAGAGTGATGGGCACCAAAAAATTTTTTATAAATAAATATGGCTCCTGTTGGGGATAATCAGGGATATCCCATCTGCAAAAAAAAAGGGGAAAAAAAATAAACAGAAATAGTTCCATATAATATTATACATCGGTTGCACATTTCAGTTTTTCATTCTTTCATTGTAATTTGTAATAGTGATTTCAACATATATATAAATATGGATGACTTTGGTGTTGTCCGCTCTAAAATGTGAAACATGTTCATTTTGAACCCGGGTGATTCTTGCACTATATCCCAATCCTGTTGCACGTTTCCATTTTTTTCACAGTTGCGCTCAAAAACATTGCAGGACATTTTCTCGTCGGGAGCATAGTTACCAAAAGACGCACGTGTTGCGTTTTCTCTTCTTTGTCTTTTTTTTTTTGAGAAAGAAAAACAAATCAACCGAATTTTAATTCAGCTTTAAATCGGACAATTTAACCATATTTGAGATGCCAAATCGCGCAGTTCATGCGCAAAATTTGACTTGATGCTCTGATATAAACCCAGAGAATCGCTTGGATAGTAGCTGTGCGCACAGGACGGATCAACTGTTCCCAAATAATCGAATTGCGCTTCAAGGCTTGTGGGCTTGCAGACCAATTTTTTTTTTTAAGCTTTAAAGCGGTTATTGAGATTCGGCATTTGCACGCAAATGCATCAGGCAGTAACTGTTTCTAGCGGTTTCGTAAACACGCATTGGCTGCATAGAAAGCCCACTGGCAGCCAGTAGGAGAGATTTGTTGCCTCCCTACACGAGAAACAAACACGCCATAACTTTGCACCTCCACTTTCTCCCCATTATGACACATGCTTTGGGTTATCTTGTATCATACGTTCTTTTCTAACAAAGGTCTGACCTTCATCTCTCCCACTCTGAAGGGATCAATGTGCATGTAAACATCAAACGGCGCTCTGTGCAATTAGGAATATTGTTGGAAAAAAAAAAAAAAAAGCTCTGCAGACATTAAACAAGCGAGGCGGCTGCGAGGGGCCAAAAGGTACACACAGATGATTCCTCGGTATTTGTTCCAGCACGTACAGCTCTGAGGTTTCGCTGCAGGACGGGAAAACGCGTTTCTATGTTTTGTTTACCTTCTCCCGTCTCAGTGATGAGGCCCTAATTCCCCCAGAAGTGTGAATAAATACAACCCGGACTAGGTGACGGGGAAATTAGCGCGAATATTGTTTACCGTAACAAAAACCACGTCAGATTTCCCCCCCATTACGCTCGCCGCCGCGGGTCGCTTTGGAACCCCACCTGCCCACCCGCATCCGCGCCGGAGCGTCAGGTCGAGGGGACGATGTTTGCGCAACGCGCTCGACTCGTTTCTGTTTCTGAGGAGCCTCAGTTTGGCTGGAATAGCTGGAGGTCAGCGGTGGGGGGCCAGAGGTCTCTGCAGGCTGTTCCATCTTCAGCACTTTCACGGCGGACGGAAACGCACCTTACGTTGTTCTCTCCCTCCTCCCCTCTTCTCACCCGCAAGATAAATGTCTGAGCTGCAGATTCGTGACGCCGCGCGGGCAACAGAGGTCAACGCTCAACTGATAAATGATTAATAACAGGGCCTAATGCGACTTACAATTTGATCCTTATAAGCTGACTATTGTTATCCTTATTTGTACTTTTGTAATCGGTAAAAAAAAAAAAACAATAAACAGCTAATAGAAGATGTATATATATATATACATATATATATATATATATATATATATATATATATATAAACCGAAAGTGTTTTTGACTCTTCACTTAATATGTAAAAGCACCATATATCCTCATGGATATATATATATATATATATATATATATATATAAAATATATATAATTTTCTACAATTTCATGCATGTATGTCTCAGGGTTAAATTATTTTTATTTTACCCTCAAATAAATTATATTAAGTTTAATATTAATCTCTCTCTCCATATATATATATATAACTCGTATTCCCGCACATCTCAAAGGACAAAATGATCTGTTCCTGTACACCCTCTTTGTGAAAATAGAGAATTATTTCATTCACTCCAGTTGAATGAAATAAAAATCTTATCATTCAAGATTTTTCGTTTTTCGACTCTCCTCCTGTTCACTGTAAATTACACCATTTTCTCGTCATTGAAAGCGCTTCTGTGTTCTCCTTTGTTGTGACACAACCCAGTTGCTGTGTCTGTACTTGGACTCCGTTCACATTTGGAGCGTTTCATTTGCGCCTTTTGCTCTTAATTGTCCTTAAATACGCAACGACGGAACCTGAACGCATCTTAAATTCCTCTTCGCAAGGATGCGATTTTCCTGCGCGAACCTGTCACAGTAAAATACCTGCTCGGGACACACGCTACCTGCTCTCATCTCGCCACAGTGATAATGATCAGAGCAGAGGAAACTTACAGAAGCGTTTATCCTGTTTGTTTACCTGCCATGGCTACTGTTAAACCGCCGTGCTCTCGGCTGAGATTCTCCCACATTATGGATCTCATTCCTTCTGTTATAAAGTCTCTTATCATTATTTATTGCTTTTTTTTTTTTTTTTTTTTTGAACAAGTGGGGACATGAGGACGTTGGGGGATGCATCAACATTTCCTCGTTCCCTGCTTTGGGGCTGTTTTCGTTATCAACCAAACCGTAAAACTGCTCTAAACAATTTCCAACCCCTCCTGCTGCACTTCATTTCGATCGCTGCTTATCGAAACAGCCCCCAGAAAAAAACCCCCATCCATCCTGCGCTGCTTGGAAGGGGGTGCTGACTTGGAGCTCATCCATCATGTCAGCGGTAAACGAAGACAGAAATTTGATGAACTGGTTTATGGACCAACGCAAATTTTCTAACGGTTTCTTATGAAACGAGTTTTTGGGTCTTGGGTGCCAAACTTTTGTTTGTGGAAAGATGCAGAACTCGACGCGTCCCAACCAAACTGCTGATAAGTTTTTTTTTTTTTTTTTTTTAATATACATGTATATTAGACCAAATTTATGAGAAAATCGGAGAAATTGAGAAAAAAAAAAAATAAATTACCAAAAAAAAAATAAATAAAATAATGAAGATAATAATAATGCGGAATATCCGCATCTGTAAGAAACAGAACTAGGAAAACGGCGAGGATGATGCAAAAAGATTCACTCCGTGCGTTCCTTGTGTCATCATCCATTACGCTGATTAAGAGTTTGATCCAGTAAATCAGGAACAGTTCACGCGCCTTGATCACCAAATATTTGGTTCCTCTGAGCCAATCAGATTTCAACACTGATTACTGATAAGTGCCTCTATGAATGTGTGAATACCGGCTATAAGCATTACACCCCAAAAGTCTAAACGAATAGCCCAGGGCATTAGACTAATAATAAATATCGTATACCGTAGAAATAAATTCTGTTTCATAATAGAAATAATAATAATAATCACTGCACGCGCTTATCCTTGTCAGGTCGCGAGGTTGTTTATTGGTATTAATGCTTTTTAAAAGTGTTATTTTCCGTCTGCACTACGTTAACTCTTAAAGCGACTCAGTTAAAACCACTAATACGTGCATAACCTCAATAAATAAATCTGTCAGATTCTATAAAACCGCTTTAAAAAAGTGTAAAAGAAAATCTTGTAGTTTAGCAAAATTCTGCTCTGACATAGTTTTTTTTTATTATTATTATTATTCGCTTAATTTTCATTAAAAACCTTTTGTTTTTGTTTTGTTTTTTAATAGTGATGCTTCATTGTCAATTCACTTGTGCTAGCCTACAATTATTTTTTTTTGTACATTTTATTTTAAGTGATTTATTTGTTTATTTATTTGTTTGTTTATGCATTTTTGTGCCTTTTTTTTTTACAATATACTATTCCCTCCCCCCCCCAGTGCTTTAATTAACTCAGCATAAATCACCTTTCTTGTATGAGAACAGCCTGATGAAACGCATATCTTCACTTCTAGATAAAGCCATTTGTTGCATCCAGCCGCTTGGTTTCTACGTGGAGAAAGAGGGGGGAAAAAATGGCTCCCACTTGGCGGTTTAATGTTCCCAGTGTGATCCTGTGGGAAATCCAAGTCACCACTAATGGGTTATTATGGGGACGCGCAGTGATTTCTTGTTTCAGAGGGGCTGGAGGTCTGTCATCTCATAGTCTACTAACTGTCCCCAAAACTGACAGCTCGAACAGCGCGGCAGTGTTTCCGTCTGCGGATGCAGTTTGGTGCCTCGAAGTCCCACTGATTTCGTATTTATTTATTTAGAAGAAGAAGAAAAAAAATGGATTTCACCCCTAATACCGTTTGGTATTAGTCAAGCAGGCCCGCGCGGATGCTTAATTTGTTGACGCTGCTGCTTTTTATTTATTTTTAGACGAATGTGCCTTTAAAATAACGCGCACTGATGACTCTGACCTCTGCCGCTAAAAAAAAAAATAAAAAACAATAATTAAAAAAAAAATAAGAACGCGCCGGTGACACTTTTAAGGTCTTTGTGCAGGTTAGCACTTTCTCTTGGTAACTTTAGTGCGGCCTTAATGAGGACGAACGCGGGTTAACGACCTATGTAGTCCCGTTTCAGAGGCCAGGGCCCGGGCTTCATCGAAGAGGGCCCGAGAAGAAACAATATTTACGACACTTTTGCGCATACATCACTTTGACGTCTGTTCCCGTTGCACCTGGCATCCATTAGTAATAAATATTTCATCCCGCTCTAATTTGAAGCCGAAGACACCGAGGGGAGAAAATGGAGAGCTCCTCGTTTACTGCGCTTTCACGCGGCGCTTGTTTGTGCAGAAAAGTGCAAATGGGGTGTTGATACAGAACACACCGCCCCTCGTGAACTAAGGACACGGGGAACCGTTGACTCATACCTGAACGAGACATATATTAAATGTCCTCATCCATTATGATCCCCCCACGTTTCGGCGCGGAAATATGCTAGTAATTAGTCAGGTTTGGGCGCAGCGGCGTCAAATTTTTCACGCAGGCGTATTGGATAAGTAACAGCGGGCTGAGCGTTTAATATCCGCAAACACTAACAGAGGCCGCAGCGAGCCGGGTGGAGTATGTTACTGTGAACTTTCACAAAAGATCTTCTGTGAGATTTCTTCTTGTTCTATAATATCCAGCCTCTGTTAAATCAATCATTAAAAAAGTTTGTGTCATTTGTAGCCTATATTCCATATAAAACAGCATATTTAGCCAAAAAAAAAACATAAGATGCGTCCAGAAGCGAACCTGCAGACGCTGAGCATCTCTTCTCTTATTGTTTGCGACAAAAACTAACTAAGCTTAACATATATCTTATTTCAGTTTTCCCTCTGTGTTCTGGTTGCAGAGCGCCGCTGATGCCACTGATTCAGCGCCATCGTCACTCTATAAAAGCCAACCAGATCGGCTCGTTTTAAAGCACAGTGGCTCCACCGTGTGGACAATAAAGGGACTATTTAAGGAAACCTAAGAAATCTGCTCATTCTGTGGTCTGTGTTCAGTCCCTGGAGAAAACACTTAGTTGAACCACATTTGACGCAGTTGCAGCTGCACGTCTACGCGTGTCTGTGCCACCGTTGCACATTTGCAGACTGACACTTTATGGCCACTGTTCCTAGCTAAAGGCAGACTAGATTGAGGGCCTTCGTGCACATCCGTTTTCAAGGCTTTGAAAAGAGTCTGGTGGACTTTGACTGGGCCATCGTAATGGATACTTTGATCCGAACATTTCTATTTAATCTCTGGCTTTACGTCTAATACTATTGTTCTGGGCTACCCAGTGGCGCCGCTGGTAGAGCTGTTGCCTTGCAGCAAGAAGGTTCTGGGTTTGATTCCCGGCCCCGGTCTTTCTGCATGGAGTTTGCATGTTCTCCTTGTGCATGCGTGGGTTCTCTCCGGTTACTCCGGCTTCCTCCCACAGTCCAAAAAAATGACTTGTCAGGTTAATTGGTCTCTCTAAATTGTCCCTAGGTGTGAGTGTGTGTGTGCATGGTTGTTTGTCTTGTGTGTCTCTGTGTTGCCCTGAGACAGACTGGCGACCTGTCCAGGGTGTACCCCGCCTCTCGCCCGAAATGACAGCTGGAGATAGGCACCAGCAACCCTCCCAACCCCAGTAAGGGACAAGGGTGTAAGAAAATGGATGGATGGATGGTGTGATCAGTAATGTTCGAATTTTAAATGGCATGTTTTCATTTCAAAATTAAGATTTATCATGTCAACAGAATCCTCCAGCTGAGCTGTGCAGATCTTCGATCGCTGATCAATGCTGTCTTTCTACAGTTTGTCAGCGTAAGTGGACGACCATGTCTCGATAGCTTTGCAGTTGTTCCGTATGAAAAAGTTTGTAGTTTATTTAGCAACGTAACCCATGTTGCAAAATAAATGTGCCGACAGATGTACTGTCAACATCTCCACAATGTGACCCCTAACCTTAAACGCAGATTACATTGCACACAACCAGACTCTGCTTAAAATTAAATAGCTTCGTATTGGACTTTTGGTTGCGTTGTATTTTAATGGGTGTAGGGTGTCGGTGTAAACCAGGCTGAATATAAATGCACACCACACCACACACACTATGTCAGATTTGTGGTTGTAGTGTTAAGTTCAAAGGACGTGAATGCTTTTTTGCAAGGTTTTGTATTCAAAATGAAATACCTTTTACTGTAATGCATTATTCTGTGTTTTTGGGCAACATGCGTATTCATTTAGGGTTTTTGTTGTTGTCAGAAATTGGTTGGACGACTCTTAGGGCTTCAAACTACAATGATCAGTGTTATTTCAGGGTAAATGCCAGCTGCATTAGTGACTAACACATTCCTGGAGAGATTGGGTGAATTCATGACTGCAGAACTTTCCTGTTGGATAAAAGTGTCTCAGGGCCAATTTAGTAAATTAGAATATTAGTAACAGTTTGTTTATTTCAGTAAATCAATTCACTAATTGAAACACATTGCATAGACTAACAGCAAAAAAAAAAAAAAAAAACAGCCATGTTTTCATCGGCTAATAAAAAAAAAAACAGACATTTAAGAGCAGACACAGTCAGACGTTATTGTCAGTCAACTGCACATTTAAAATGTACATATTGAGAGAAATCAATAGAACAGAATATTACATATATGCTAAATATGAAGTGTGTTTAAAACCTGCTTAATGGTTATATTCAAAATGTACTTTTAGTCTGATAACAGGATAATCTCATTGGAACTCATTCAGGCTCCACAGGGAAAGGAAGCTGAAACATTCTGGAGATATTTATGATCAGGTCTGATCAATTATTGGGTTTGACTGGACACTGACATAAAATAGCACAGGATGTCATTTTACTTCTCCCTAAGAAAGGCTTTTACAGCAGCTTTTACAGTAAAGCTGCTGTAAAAGAGAAGCTTTAAATATTTGTCCTGTAGGGGGCGACAAAGTATGATACATAGCTTGGAATAAAGGAGTTTTGGTGCTGGATTTCATTATTTTTTTATTTTTTTTTACACACCAGGTTGTGTTAGAAACATAACCACTTAAAAAAACAACAAAAAAACAAAATTTCTTTCTCCGTCTTCCATCTTCCCTGCAGCTAGAGAATGTCTCACAGTGCGCTGCAAAAGTATTCACACCCTATTGAACTTTTACAACCACACACCTCAATGTATTTTATTGAGTTTTTGTGTGTGTGTGTGTGTGTGATTGACCAACAACTAAGTAGCAGTATTGAAAAGCGTGGCATGTATTTCTATTCACACCACTTTACCCTAATGAACTGTAATAAAAAATCCAGTTGCCGTCAGATGTTGCCTAATTAGTAGATAGAGTCCAGCTGTGTGTAATTCAGCATCAGTATAAATGCAGCTGTTCTGTGACGAGATCCCCTTAAGTTTGTTAGGAAATATTAGAGGATAAACAGCATCACGATGATCAAGGTACACCGCGATAGTTATTTGGGAATAGCTACGTTAGATGTTTAGGTAAACTGACAGAAAATCGCTTGATCTCTCTGGAGCAGCTGCAGGCGGTAAAATGTGCCAGTAGAACAGCTATTAGTCGTGTACCTCGCAAATCTGATCTTTATGGAAAAAGGACTTTGTTCAAAGAGGAAATAAAAAGTCTCTGTCTGCTCAATGAAAAGCAAAACGTAACCTTTTTGAGACTGCGTTACTGAGAAGACCAAATACATTTGGTGTGGGAATGAGTTTGTTCAGGAGGGACAGGGAAGCCGTTCATAGTGGATGGGAAATACAGGGCAGTCCTGGAAGAAAACTGCTAAAATATATCAATATTAATGTCAAAATTACAGCTGATCGATTGAGTTTCTGGTCCAACAGTTAAAAGCCGGTGCTCACAGTTTTTGTTTTTCCAATCTGGCCAAACTTTTGAAGAATAGGCACATTTTTTTTAATCTTTAGAAGTACAAACCTGGCAGACACCTTCACCCCTCTTCCAAAAGGAAACACTAAACATACGATTCAATCAAAGTCAACACCGTTCAACTTATTTGCGCTCCTGTTTTTTTTTATTTTAGTTCCTTTTACCAAAAACAGAGAGGAGAAGAAGAAGAAAAAAAATACCGCAGACTCACAAAGGCCTTCTTGTGTTTTTCTGCAGCGCTTAAACAAACCTGACTTTTTGACTCGCCCTGTTGGTGAGAGGCACCAACATGCAGCTGCTGCACGGTCAAGCAGCCTCACAAGACTCCGGTTTACCACAGAGAGAGAGAGAGAGAGAGAGCAATGTGGCAGCCAAGTCATTATCCAATCACCCCCACCACAACTACACTCCTCACCACCACCCTGCCTTTTCCAAAATGCTAATGGTAGATTTACAGGAGACTGAGAGGGCAGAGGGCATCAGTGGCAGGTGCAGCTGCTGCAGCGAGATGCGGCACTGAGGCGCCGCAGTATGCTGACGACTAACAGAGGAGGCATTGTGGCTCTTGAGGTGATGGATGCGCCCTCGGACTGGGATCGGATAAAGCTCTGCTGAATAATCTGTGCATCGTCGGCACTCATTAGCCACCATGCGAAGGTCAGACACTTGAGTGATAATAGAAAGGGAACCTTGATTCAAATGACCTGGATTAAAGTTACAGTCAAAAAATAAATAAATGCAATTATAGTGAGAGGTCTGATGCTGGGTTCTTAAAATGTCATTTAAAGCCAAAAAGCAACTAGATTATAGAAAATACAGGGGCTTTTGCTATTGATATTGTTTGTAGTTTATCTCTGAGTTGATTGTCTGGCCTCAAAAAACAGCAAATATACACAGAGGCAGGTTTCTGAAATCTGACCGGAAAAGTTATGAGTGTGTTTTTATTCACTTTAAATGTAAAGGAAATTTTCTTGGAAACTAACTTTTTACTGTAGCTACCTTCAGCATTCCATATTGCTATAAAAGAAGGCATATTCTAATAAATAATCAGTTTTGGATATGACAAATGATATTTCTTGATTAGTCTTATTACATTTGCACAATCAACAGGTCATTCTCATCAGAATAAGTCCATTTAATAAAAATGGCATCATCTTCCTTAATATACATGACGATTAGTCAGGGTACAATTTTACAGCTATTTCCATTAAACAAGTTTTCAGATTGCAGAGGAACGTCTGCGTCATCATCTTTGCTGGGTGGGAGGATCATGACTAACAAGCACCTTTCAGTGTTTCTTCCATAAAGGAATCTGGTTTATTTTCAATGTTAAGAAAAAATAAACAAAAAAAAATAAAAGCGGTTTGGTAATTTAGGTCATAAAATGTTCCTGCACTTTTAAAACTCAATCAAATCTTTCCCATGGCAACCGCAGCTGAGATGTGCTCCTCTCTTTCATTGACTCTGAGGGTGAAGAAGAAGAAGCTCATCTTTCCATCAAATTTGACTTCAGCATTAGCGCTCTGGCTAAGCTAGTTAGAATAACCCTTGACTGAACAAACATTTCCACACAGCTTAGAAATGTTAAGACAGGATTTGTTTCCAGTAGCTATCATCAGATCTAAAACCAGCCTAATATTTAAAGAAAACTTTATTTTTGTAGTCCACCTTCAGCTAATAACTTTGGCTGTAAAGTTGAACGTGACTCTGGCTGTTTAAGTGAGCTCAATGAAAACCTTCTCCTCAATATGAAACCTGCTGTGCACATCCATCATCCTCAGAGGGAGCCAAACAGTGTGATTAGAGCAGTATAGATTCAAAAGCAAAACTTTTTCACATAACCTGTGCCTCTTCTTTCCACATTTGGTTTTGCATGATTTCAAAATGATAGAACATTTAGTGAACTGCAGCAGCAGACTCCAGAGACCATGTGAGAGAAATCTGCCTTTTTGGCCGAGGAGGGATTGGGAATGGAGAGCTGAACAACAGAGTAAATATTTGGCAGTGGAGGGCTCTTGGAAGCGGCAGAGTGCCCACTCCGGCTGAAGCCTGTGGGTGTTAAATAGATTAAGGGGGCTGCTGGGTCATTGTGGAAAGAGAAATTCCCGCTCTTTGGACATGACTTCTTCTTTGCTTTCTGCGTGTTTTCGCTCTCCAATCGAGTGGCTTCTGTAAGCAATCCACTTCGGCAGACCACGAGGTAGCTACTGTATTTGCCAACCATAAGTTACACTGAAAACAATAGCAATGCCGTGTCAAATATGTATTTTATATAGTTACGTTTTAACAAGTCATTTGTAATTAGAATTTAAAGAATTATTAAAATTATTACAGATATTTTTATCCTGTGGTTTATCCTGCATTCAAAGGGAACAAAAATAGTAATTATTTGGGATTAAGGCATGAAATATTTCTGGAAAAGTAAAAAACATTTTAAATCTATTCATACAAAGTGGAACACAAACAGTTTCCCTGACAACCACAGCAAAAATTTGCCTTAATTTGCAAGACCAAGGGGTTTAAAATGCACAGCTTTCTAGCTTGCTTAGCAGCACAAACAAGACAGCTTAACTTTATCTTTACCACTGTTGCTGGACTAGCTAAATCTGGATGCTTCATGTCCCAACACCGAAACTTTTTCAACTTTTTCAACAGATAATAGTTTTAAAAGTTAATGTTTAATAGTGTCCAAAATTCCTTTTTATATTGTGAACATCCACAATAATAACATTTCCTCAATTTTGTTTTTTGAATCACTTTTTGTTTGTTTGATCCACATTGTAATGTATGCAGAGCTGCAACAAAGGCAGAGATGAAGAATATATTCAAGCAGTTAAAAAAAGTGGTGTCCACTTTGCTGAGCTTTGAAATCTAAAGGGAATTTAATACGACCTTAATCACGCATGTAATATTGCCCCTGCCCCATATACATGGGGAGCAGTAGATAGTGTCCCAGATCCCATTGAGCTCCATTGAAAACCATGACAACACAGAACAAGCTCAGATTTATCCCGTGAAGTTAAAGCACATTGTGTCGGGGCGTCAATCAGCCATTATAGCAGGACTGAACAAATGCAAAATCTTGACTGGAACAAATGCTTCCAACGGGTCTCGGACGCGGGGCTACATTTTCCTCCTTTGTTCCCCTCCTCTGGTTGGCATGTATTGGTGTTGCTCCCCCCGTCCCTCCCTTATTTCTCGGCCGACCACCCAGGACGCCCCGGGGAGGCAGGTCCACCACCAGCACTCTCCTCCTCGGCCCTCCCGGCTGCACCATGGAGAGGACGAGGCTCGATGTGAGTGAAGGAGGAAAGAAAATCGCGCACCACATCAGGATGGATGATAAGAAAAAAAGAAAAAAAAATAGATGAAGTTATCTCTTATAGATATAAATCATGATTTATTTTTCTTTTCTTGTTTTATTTTTACTAAACACTTGTTCAGTGAATTCAGAGGTAAAAAAAAAACTATTAGTAGAGAAGACGCAATCAGAGTGATTAATTGCTCATGATTTGTTTTGCCTACTAATTAAACCTTGCCTAGAGTGATCGGTCACTGCAAGGAGAGGAAAATGGACTGACTGCAACTTAAAGCGATACGGACGTCGCAAAGTATGACGTTTCTTAATGAATACGACTGCGTCGATTAGTCAAAAGTGAAAGATGTAAAGTGCTTCTAGAAACAGACGTCTGTTGATGTCTAAAAGTGTTTTAAAATCTTACCAGAGTTTAGAAGAAATAAACTGGCCTCGTTAATAACTTTTTAAAAAATTTTTATTGAGGTGAGATAAAACTTAATAAAGTCCAGTTCGATGGCGCCTCAGACTGTCCGATCTGAAAGAACCACAGAATGACGTCGATTTTAACATTTATTTTAAGTTAAAAGGTAATTTGGAGGTCATCAAGTCTTAGCTAATTAAATTGGATACGCCTGTTCATTTCTAAATATAATTTTAATAATTTTTATTGTAAAATGAATTGCTTCTGTTAGGAAAAAAGAAAGAAAAAAGGAAGAAAAAGCCTAGCTTAACATTTAGATTGGGATTCGACTAAAAATATCGATTAAGCCAGATATTAGCGAGCAATTCTCATTGTCTCTATAGTGACCAGCAGGGCCGAAGTGAACATCATGTGTTGTATAATTTTAATCAAAGTAGGCATTGACTTGTTTTTGAAGGCTTCTGAGCTGGAGCAAAAACTTACATTTGTTTCTTGCTTCTGCTAGCTTAGAGATGCCAAAGCTAGCATGCTAGCAAGCTTAAATATTTTAACCCTTATTAGTTAATTGGATTTTTGTTGTTGTTGTTGTTATTGTTGTTTATTAACATAAGAAGTAAAGAAGAATACTTTATGACAGAATGAGATGTTGGTCCATTGAGCCAACAAGAGCCGATGCAGCTAAAGCATCTGTTGTGATGCTTTAGCATGACTCCCGCTGTGTCCATGCAGTTTATGAATGGATACATTGAAATGGACCAATCTGCGATTTACGGTCTTAAATCCATAATTTAGAATATTATTCTGGACTGGGGAAATGAAAAATAAGGCTGGTTAAAATTTATTTATTTTGTAGGGCGACATCTCATTGGTTATTAAAATACAAACTGAGAAAATAAATTGATTTATTTAAGTGATTTGAGTAAAATTATCTTTAAAATAAATTAGGTTGAAGCATTTTTGTTCAGCTGTTCCATAAATTAGAAAAGTTTTTTTTCAGTGCACAACAAAGTTTAAATAATAATTATTTTTTTAAAGTTTTCAACATGTTTTTTTATTATTTTTACTTATTTTAAATTTTTTTTATCTAAGCTGAATAAAGAAAAGAAAAACATGTCCGTGGATCCTGCGACACAGAGGGAAGGCAGAGCAAATGGGTTTTGCGAATTATTTCAAACTATTTCACGGCCTCCAACTTGTAGGCCTCTTCAGCACAACAACCAGTAATAGAAGTGTTAAGTTTTCGCATCTTATGGCCGGGACGAAGCCATATATTATCCGGGGGAGGAAAAAAAAACAAAACAGAGAGAGCGCATCTTGTTGGAATGTTTGGGAATCCTCCACCGGCCATAAAGCGCTAAACTTCTCACGCCTGTAAGCGATCCGCACATTAGTGGCGCATTAGTTAAACCAACTCCGCGGGCATCACGCTAATTGCTCACTTTGTATGCAAATATTGGACACGTTGTTTGGACAACAGCAGGCGGGGGTCGGGGTGGAGTGGGGGGTTACTGAGGGGCGGAGGAGGGTGGAGTGGCTGATGATGGGACAGCCTCTGTTGTCAGTTGCCACCCAAGACGTGATTCAGCTCCAACAATCACCATTATCTGTTCCTCAGTCGGACGATACGGGACGAATCTGTAATGATGACGAGTGTTCCCTTGGCTCTTTGTTGAGTTTTTCTTTTCTCTCACTCACTCTCTCTCTCTTTTTTTTTTTTGAAAGTCCACACCCAGCGGTCATTGGTGACAGCACTCCAACCATTCAGGTAGTGAACGGATGGGAGGCTTTATAAGCGCGCGGCGCATGGAGAGGTCTGTGTAAACACTGAGCTCGGCGCGCGCGGATCGCTGCTTCGACACGCCGCGGCAAAGTGGGAGAGGTTTACTTTGAGGATTCGGTTCCTTTTAATGCAAAAAGAAAGAGAGAGAGAGAAGGAAGGAAGGAAACAAACCTCGGATTGTTGCTCAGTGTACGCGATGAGCGGTGCGCCGAGCAGGTTCAGTTTTTCCGTCAGGAGCATCCTGGACCTGCCTGAGCAGGATGCGGAGGCTGCGCCGCGCTCCTCCTCGGTTTACTCCTCCTGCTCCTCCAGCTCGCCGTACACCTCCTGGGTGGAGTGCGATCGGAGCCCCTGCATGTGTGAGTTGTTGGTTTTTACTGGCAAAATGCATAATAAAAAAAAGAGCAAAATATAAAGGATTGCGCCATCCTTAAGAAAAAGATATATATATATATATATAGAGCAAATATATTTATTTTTGTTTTCCTCCAGCTTCTGATGAGGGCAGTTTCGAACCGTCCCCCGACTCAACCAAGCCGGATGACTCGTCCCTGGACCTCGAGCCGGTCGAGAGGATCAAGAAGAGCAAGAAGCGCCGCGTCCTGTTCTCCAAAGCCCAGACCCTGGAGCTGGAGAGGCGCTTCCGCCAGCAACGCTACCTGTCTGGGCCGGAGAGGGAGCAGCTGGCCCGGCTCCTCAGCCTCACTCCGACCCAGGTAAAGATCTGGTTCCAGAACCACCGCTACAAGATGAAGAGAGGCCGGGCGGAAGGCGCGCTGCCGCCGGACGCGGACATTCCGCAGCCTCCTCCGCTGCTGCGCCGGGTGGTGGTTCCGATTCTGGTCCGGGACGGGAAACCCTTCCACACCTGCTTCATCGAGGCGGACAAAGCCAGCTGCCTGACCTCTCCCGCGCCTCCTCATCCCCAGGTTGTCCCGTTCCCGTTAGCCTTCCCTCCTCTCCAGCATCCCTCCCCCGGATCCCTTCCTTCCCGGTACCAGCAGCACTTTCCAGCCGCGGCGGCCTCCAGATTCGCCTGGAGGGACTTTTGGAGCGACTCGGCCCCCTTTGCTCCCCTCAAATGAAAATCCTCATGTGAATGCACGAACTCATTTAGAATGGCATCAAATGTTGTCTAAATGTTTCACACATTTCTGAGCTACTCAAACATTTAGATTCACACTTTAGAACGAAGAATATTTTGCACAATTTTATTATGATTATTTTTTTCTTTTTTGAATATGTTAATTTGTGTACAACTGATTCTTGGTGCAGCGTGTAGGATGTGTTTAAGTTGATAATTAATTGTATGTCTTTTACTTTCCCATGTTTTTGAAATCTTTTAATTATTTGTATCAAAAAAATTCCAGTAGATAGGAATGTGTACTGTAAGAAAATCAACCATTAGCCTCAATTTTAAAAAAAGAAAATGTTTTTTTTTTGTCTTCCAGAAAACTTTCTTTAAAGTTTAATCTGTTTATGTAAAACAATTATAAATAAAATCACTTATTTTGGATTAATACCTTTTAGAGTAATGTGTTTATTTCACATGTGAACTCTAGCTGTATATTGGTTTGGTCAATTTTGTGTTGTTTTAAAACATTTAGTATTTTCTGACTGGATACATATAGGGGAAAATAGATATTAGATATTGTATAATGACACATACAAATATGTGTCATTATATGTCATACAATATGTGTCATACAAATAATAACACATACAAATATGTGTCATTATAACATGAAATATATTATAGATACATTTATTTAACTGTAAATAAATAAGTCCTATTTATGCAGAACTTATTGAAGTTTCTACATAAATATGAAGGAAATTTTGGAAGACAGTTTGCCTCTTCTTAACATATTTCATTCTCTTCTGAATTGATTCATAACCTAAAGGGAAGAGAATACATGTTTCAAAAATAATGAGTTAATAGTTGTTTAATCCACATATGCACAGAAATATGTGTATATGTGGAAGTGGATGTGTATGTTATCCAAACAGGATATTACATCAAGAGTGATCCAAGAAGATTGTATGATGTTAAAGAAAAAAAAAACAAAGAAAGAAAAGAAAAGAAAAAAGCTAATTATGCAGCCAAAAGCTGAGCAAACATCTTGTCTAAACGGGCTGGATCTGGTTAAGCATGAGAACAGCCGGCCTCTTTTATCACAGCACCATGTCTGTGACCAGGAGCTGCTTCTGCTTTGCTCAATTAAGTTTTATTATTCTGATGAAAGTGTACTAATAAAGAGCATTTCTTAGCATTATTCTGGAAATGTCCGTATATGTTACGCTGGTTTGGAGCAAATGTGGCTTTCAAAGATGATGGAGTATATCTTACTATGCACTGCATTTCTATCAATTTTTCTTTTATTTTTGTTTTGTAAATGTGTTTGTTTGGATGTAATCACTACTATTTTGGTTTTATTTTCTTACATGTTCTGTCCTAGGTTTCACAAACAGCATGATGGGTCTGGATGCCCTACAGTGTCGAGTCACATTTGCTCTGCAAAAATTTCTAATATTTTCACTCTCATCTGGAGATAAGAGTAAAAAAAAAAAAAAAAAAAAAGGTCACAAAGGCGTGGCTGTATTTGATGCTTTTGGCTTTAGATTTTAGGCAAACTATGAAACCAGCAGAGCTCATATGAGACATTCTCAAGGAAGCATGACCGCTCCGGTCATGGGGCTAAAATACAAAATAAATAAATGTCTCTGCGTTCAAAATCATGTCAGTGCCTGGGGGGGCTGTTCACTTCCACGCCCCCTATAATGTTGTTTGCTCGTCCTGTGACCCCGCAGCTCATCGTCCCTGTCACCTGGCCCTTTGTCCCCATCGCTGGGGCCACCTTGCCTCACATATGGAGGGGACTGGCCGAACCCCTCAGCTAGCAGCATATCCCCTTAAACGCTTTCTTTGTGCGGGTGTCTTCCCCTGAATGGACCATTGTACCTCCACCAAAGGGGACCGAGACAAAATCTTTAGTGTTTCAATTCTCGTGATGTTTAATCAGTCCCTGCGACAAATTTATGAGCTTTGACCGCACAATGGTGTTTTAGAGCATCTCTGGGGTTTAAGGGTGACAAAGACAGGCTTTTAGAGGTTGCCATTGGTTTTTTTAAGTTAGTCAGAAGAATTGTCTGAATGGGACGGGCTCGTATTGGTCTGCCCATCCTATAGTTTTACTCACTGGCCTGCAGTGGGGGCCCCAAGGAAAGTTAAGAGATGCACGTAAACTGGGCCACTGGTTTGGTGTAGTTGTGCCAAATAATTTGTTTATGAAACTTTGATTACTTACCAACAGGGTTGCAAAAAAAAAACAATTATATTAGATTTTCAGCTTGAATACAACTGAATCTTTTTATTTTTTTGTATTTAGGAGCTTAATTCTGCTTCATCTCTTAACATTTTGTGCTTCCTTTTGCCGATTTTCCCGCCGGTGTTACCTGAATACCGGCATTTTAGTCATTTTAATGTTTATGTCTTAATGTACAGATTCAGTTACATTGTGTTACCTTTAAAATGTGTGTAGATTTTAGTTTCCAGTTGAAAACAACACTACAGGGCAAGGTCGGTGCAAATCCATTGAAATTGACCTTCAAATTCTCACTCAAACATCCACATATGCAGCTGCTTTCACAGATATCGACACACCCAAAAGTTGTTTAAAGCAGTAAATAAACATTGCTTCCCATGTTATTTTCTGCTATGGATGCAGGCAAGTGTACCATGACTTATGGCAATCCCAGACACACATCTGATTTAAATGAATGGCACATTCTCTTGTCTTTCCCATTTTGAATGGTGGCAAAGGGAAGCTGGCGTCTGTGTTTCTGTTTTTTATAGTTTATATTGGTTAGTCGTGTGTTTTATTATTATAATTATTATTAGCTAGTGTGGTTTTAAGAATGCCGCACAGCACTTTGGTGTAGTTAATAAAGTGCTTTCTCTAATAAACTGACATTTACACTGACTTTGTGTCTTATCAGTTTCCTGGTTCCAGTCATTTCCCCCTACCATTACCGTAACATTTCCCGTTTCCATCAGTTTGTCTGTTTATGTCTCCACAACCAGCTGTTTTCCATTCTGCTAAATGCACTCCCTGATCCAGGTGCCAATAATCGCTCTCCTCAGTTTCTCCTCTTCCAGGATGTTTCCGGTGTTTCCTCATGCATCCCTAGCTGAGTTTGCTCCATTTCTTCAAATGAGTGATAATTAAAAACAAAGAATCATCATCAAAGAGGCATCGTCGTGCCCCTGTCATGATTCGGCGTCTGCAACAACTTCACAGTTTAAGACTAATTAAAGGGGTTTTTGTTTTTTACAATCTGTATATTCAAGCGTAATGTTTTGAAGTTTAAAAGGAAAAACACCTGAATTTGTCACAAATCCTCTAAAGTGAAGAAGGCTCAACCTGAATCCATCAGCAAATGAACAGATCTTCCTTCTTTACTGGCCTAAACCGTATCAACGTCTGAAGATGAACTGCATGCACTTTCTTTCTGTCCTATTGCTGCAATTTATCTGTAACAAGATAAACACATATTCCATGTCATTTGTTAAAGATCTTATTCCATCTGGCATTTGCCCTTTTCATATAAAATTGTAGACTTTAAGTAAAATCTTGTGTATTTGTTCCTCTAAATAACTGCTCTGTGTTATATTGGACAATTGTATATAGGATGAACATAAAAACTGTTATTACTTGACATTCTGTGCAGAAAGACTGCTTCCCAACAGCACTCACTTTCTTATTCTACTCTTTTGTACATTTATTGAATAAGATGAAATATCTTGTTTTTACATGATGCATATTTAATAAGATGTGGGCAGACTGTGACTCAGTGGGAAGAGTAAGTCATCTTGCAATCTAAAGGTTGTTGGATTGACTCCAGTATCCTCCTGTAACAAAGTGATGTAGGAAAAGCCTCTGAAAAAACTTTTTTTTTTAACTAAAAGTTTTATCTATTACACTGTAATAGAAATTTATTTAGTGACAACTGTTTTGAATGTATTGCAGCAATATGGATATTAAAGCAGAAGAAGTAATTATCATTCATCAACACAAAAATCTGATAATTATTCATACGCTCATTATTATGTGTGGTGCTTTTTAAACATATTTAAAACAGATGACTTCATTTGTAGAGTTTTGACTTTTAATTTAAACCCTAATATTGAATGCTTTACAGGTAGAATAAACCTGCTTTGTTTAGAAGAACAAAACAAAACAACAACTTAGTAAAAACTGACTTTATGCCTATGAAATGTGTTTGTCTAGTAAAGTACAATTAGGTGGGAGCTTTTTTATGAGAACAGAAGTAATACTAAAAGGTAGTAATGTTACTAATTGATCTGCTTACTCACCTTATCTTCTAAGTCTCATGTTTTATGAATTTTTCTTTTGTTTGTTTTTTTTTAACACAGGATGTCAATGTTTACAATGTTCATCATAGTCATAAATTGTCCTGACTGGTTTTAAGCTTGTCAGCATTGCTTTAACTCGTGCCTGAAAATTAACTTTACTTATAGTTAAGGCGGCTTTTGAACTTTTGTTCCCAAGTTCAATTTAATCTATATTAAATTGTATTTTTGATATATTAAAATAAGTAAATAAATTCCACTGATACAACTACTCCATGGGCTCTTAGTGATCATCTTCAGCAGCAAACATTGCTTTGTCTTGGGCTGGCTCATGTTTGCCTACCTGTTTTTAATCAGATTAAAAACATGTAGGCAAGCTGAATTCCTAATTTTTAAGCATCATCATTTGACAAAAACATGCTGCAACTCACAGTAATCTCTGTGCAAAGCTTAGTGATTGCTGTGTTTGGTTTGGATTATGAATAAAGTTGTTAATTTTGTGAAAGTCAGAACTTTCATGATTCTAATTTTTAAGAACTTTTCAAACGTGATTTTATTGTTGAATGCTCAGTTACCAAACTCTCCACTAGATGGCGGAAGAACACTCACTTTAAAACACTGAAACACTGACCACCTGCTGAAGCTCAACCTGGTGAAGAGACTTACTGATCCACGAGGTGGCGCGTTTCACCCAAAAAATAATGACATAATCGTGACTGCGTGATGCATGAGCATTTGCTCAAAGGCTCTGTGGCAGGATGGTGAAAAAGCTAACATTCAGTTTTTGAAAAGGATTTTTAGGCCACTCAAATCCTCCAGAGAGGTTTATGTTAAAACTTAAAAATTTTTTTCTTAAAACATTCTTTTTTGTTTGTATAAAGTGTCTATTGAAAATGAAGACAATATTTCAATAACTCCAGAGAGATAATTTTATAATTTTGGCCATGAAATTCTAATTTTGATTAAATATCAAAATATTAAAATGTTCAATATTTGCATTAGAGACAGAATAGTTGCATTTTAAAGTGGTATCGTCTGAATCCTGACCCTACAGCAATTAAAAAGAATGTAGTGATCTTAAATAATAATAATAAAAATAAATAAATAAAAAATTTCCACATCTTGTTCATTTCAACTCCTGACGTTTAATTTCTCTCTCCTCGGGGGGGTTTATATCATGTACCAATCAACTGAGCAACTACAGCGTGTGGCCTCAATAACAATGGCTCCGTAGGCTCACATCCGCCACTTTCTTAGTGTTCTCATTATTTCCAGAAATTAGCCAGAACATTTGGACTAATTGCCGCTAATTGGCCATAATGAGCGCGTGGTAGAGCAAGGAGGGGAAAGGTACTGATTTAGATTATTAAGAATGTCTTGCAGAATTCTTTAATTAAGGAATGCATATGCAAGCTTTAGCGTGGATCTATAAAGATGCTGTAATTTCGTTTGCTTGCTGTTATTATGGCCTGTGACTTAGGCAGTTAGTTGTTGCGATGAAAAACAATATGTGTAGCCATGAAGTAGCTACGTGATACTGCAACAGATGCGCTCTGTTGCAAGTGGAGGTTAAGAGAAAAAAAAAAATTGGATCAACAGGATGGGGACATGAAATGAGCATGCAGATGGAAGGCAGGGCAATGCGCAGCAAACTCAAAGTGATCGGCATGTCACAACAGGCAGCTGATTCTGACTGCTTTCAGTTTTAGTTTCTTGTTGTTCGCTTCTTTTTGTGAGATTAAATTTTCAACAACTACAAAAAAATAATAATAAAAAGTAGCAAAGTCTGGTCATTACTTAATGTTGTCTGCTGAGAAAGGCTGCCAGCAGAAGACGCTGTGCTCCTGTCTGAGGTGGATGGAGCTACAGACTCAGGCGGAAGCTGGGAAATGTTATGATGCTCCTGCTGCTGGATAAAAGGTTTCACAAAATCTAAATATTCCAAACTTCTTTTTTTTTCTCGTTTGTTTGCTTTATTACATGTCTTTAAAAAATCCTAACTAACTGTATTTTACTAGAGCTACCTGCCTACTGTATGTAGCGCAACAATAAACATTTAGGATTCAGGAGCAGAACATAACGCATCATAAAATGATAAATTAATAGAGCAAAATAAAGCACAAAATAAAGTGCGCAAACAAGTAGAATTTACAGTTGTGTCTTTTTAAACTTAGCTTCATGCATTCTGATCAAAGTGATTAGAAAATATTGCAAGTTTAACAAGAAAAAATACAAACATATATGGGAAATTCCAATCAAAATGTAAAAATAAGCCAAATAAATCTTTTAAAATTTTCAATTGCATATCTGGGTGGTTTGTCCCGACTTAAAATCAAACAAATATCAACTACAACAAAAATACATCGTAAAATAGTAGCACATTAAAAAAAAATCTATTTTAACGGGTAAGATTGAAACCTTTTCCCTGCTAACCTTGCTAGCTATTTTATAACTAGCAAGGTGAGCTAGCTATAAATTAGCGAGCTAATTTATAGCTAGCTTTGTACACTAGCTACAAACTCATATAAACTTAAATTAATGTTCAAATAAATAAAACTTATCGACACCAACTTGTACAATGGTGTTTACATTCCTTCCAAAAAGATTTTTTTGTAGTGTAAGAAGGAGTCCTCTTTCAGCCGGTTTCACATTAGCATTAGCGTTGTTGCTAAATAAGCAAAAACTGGAAACGAACGTTAGCCTTTTGCTCCAACAAAAGTTACAGGAGATTTCTTGACTTCTAACGCCTATTTACTATTTTATAGTGTAGCAAGGAACCAAAGCTTGTTGAAGTTTCTTTGACTTTACTTCTCGCTCAGCAAGTCTTAGCAGTAATTAACTTTTACTGAGTTGACGCTCATGTATTTAAAATCTACAGCATATAAACGTAGCTATTTTGTGCTGACTACGGCAAAAATAAAAAATAAAAATCCACGGTAACAGCTAATGAAACCTCTTCGGTTTTCCAAACATCTCCAGTAAAATTCTAATCAAAATGCTCCGACAGGACTTGTCAGCAAAATAAAGATTATTGTCCATTGATTAAGTTAAAAGCAATTAGACGGACTTTTCAGTGAGGTTATTCTTATTTGCTTTAGCTATAGCTTGTCATCAACAGAGCGATAAGCGATAATCAGTTTTCAATTAATTTTGTTAAAAATCATGATTTAATCAATGAAACGTCTCCTTTAAAAGCAGTCTTTCTCCAGCCTCTTGACATCACAGAAGGCATTGTTCTTTTGAGTATACAAGTATTTAGTTTTCTTGCCATTTTTCTGCTTTACTTGCATATTCTTAGTCACAATCCTGCTTCAAGTTTTACTTAAATGCTACAGAATGTTGGAAACTGACAAGTTATTTGTCCATCAGATTGTTCACTAATACCAACTGATAATCCAGTTCTTGTGACGTCATGAACCCAAACACACGCTAAGCAGAATAAGTAGTTGTTTTTTTTTGTTTTTCTTTTACTATGTGTGATTTTAAAATTTTGAATTTAGTGAAAACCAGTTGATTAACTATTAAAAAACTTTGAATTGTCATGGCACCTTTAAGGTAAAATGGTAACTTACTTTTTTTTTTCCCTATTGGATGCAATTTGTTGTCCTCCAAACTTCGATTGAAGTAGAACGATTGAAAATAACACCTGAAATAATGAACATGTCTTTTTCATGGGGTGACACTTTTAAATGTCTTCCACGATATAACTTATGCATTATTCCACCGCACAGTAAAATCCTGTAAATGTAGAAGAAACTGATCTTACAACAAGAACAATAATAATAATAATAATAATAATAATAATAATAATAATAATAATAATAATAATAATAATAATAATAATAATAATAATAATAATAATAATAATAATAATAACTTTCAGATCAGATCCGGAAAAAGCCGAGCTCCTATTCGATGCTTCTGTAAAAAAGAAAAAAAAAGAAAAAAATTCAAGGTGATTGGGTTAAACTGTAATCGCTCCTTGAGCATTAAGGCAAGATGCTACTGAGGGCTACCTGGACTTGTGCTGCAGGGAAAGTAGCTACTTGAACACCGTTAACTTCACATAAGAGCCTCTCCTTCCGCCAGACTAGATTTTTCTCCCCTCTCTTTTTACGAGGGTGTTCATCTGAATTTAGGTAACACGCTGCTTTCGTCCAATGACATGAAACGTGTTGAGGAATAAAGAAAAAAAAAACTAGGGGGTTAATCATTTACGCAGCCACTTAACGCGCGGATGTGTATTTATTTACTTATCAGTATCAGGCGGTTTTTTTTTCTCCTCCCCTCCCCGCAAGTGCACTTTTGCATGTCTGAGTACGATAAGGCATAACACAAACAATCCTGCAATCACTGGAGGCCTCTCATGGCCATTAAAAGTCAGTAGTTCAACCGAAGAGTGGTTCTCCAACTCTCAAGTCCATATAGGCCTCCTTCCTTCAAGAGGCCCTCGTAAACATCACTACAGTTAATAAAGTGCATTGTGGTCAGGAAGCAAACAGCGGCGAGTCGCTAACTCCGCCATGCAGAAGCCGCGCGCCCGGACACCGCCCCGCCGCAGTGGCGGCAGCGGCGGCAGCCGCCGGAGATGAGCGTTTATGATCATGTGCGGCGGCGTTCATGTTATTGTTAGTGGGAGGGGAGCACATGTCTCCTAAGTGAAATTACTCTCGGAGGCTAGAGCTGTTTCTTTTTTTTTTTTTTCTTTTTTTTTTTTTTTTGCTTTGTATTGTTGCGGATGCCCCGCCTCTGATGGTAGCCTTAAACCTGGCACCCGGCTAAAACAAACCAAAGCCAGCACCGAGCTCCCCACTCAATCCAATTAAAGGCGCGACTTGAGGCGCTCTCCTACGTGTTCATCTACCAGGATCGACGTTGAGACAACAGGAACCAGAGGGGCTTTGGCCAAAAAAAAAAAAAAAAAAAGGAGAGAAGAGAAGGGGGAGAGAGAAGAGAAGGAGAGATTGCCTTGCCTTCTAATTTCTCCCTCTCCAAGCCACAGAACAATGTCGATGAGCCCTAAGCATACGACTCCTTTTTCTGTTTCCGATATCTTGAGTCCCCTTGAGGAGAGCTATAAGAAAGTAAGTATGGAGAATAACAACTTGGGGGCACCTCTCGCTTCTTACCGGCAGCCGCAGGTCTCTCAGGCGGCGATGCAGCAGCACCACATGGGCCACAACGGGACTGTGTCAGCGGCTTACCACATGACTGCGGCGGGTGTCTCCCAGCTGTCACACACTGCCATGGGGGGTTACTGCAACGGCAACCTGGGTAACATGGGCGAGCTGCCGGCGTACCAGGACGGGATGAGAGGCAGCGCCACGGCCACTGGCTGGTACGGAGCCAACCCAGACCCGCGCTTCTCCACCAGTGAGTATCCGCACCATCCCGACCGCAGCGAGGCTCTCTGTGTGTTTCAAATGTCATTTTTCGCTCTCTGCTTTATTCTGCGCAGCAAATCAGATATAGTCTAAATATCTAATTCCCCAACCAGTTAAGATTTTTTTCCCCCTTTCCCAAGTTCATTACATTCATCTGTAATATTTCTCCCACACACACACGCACACCGGCACACACACACCACACACACACACACACAGACTTGAGCGCAGCATCTGGAGCACATAAAAGATTTCCACTCGGGCTTTGAAAATACATGAGCATGAATTATTGTCGCTCTGCAGTTTTGCGGAACGAAACTAACTAACGAAGCAAATGTCAACAGAGCAGATAAGACAAGGAAACCCTAGAAACAATTATTATGAATAGATATTTATTTATCTTATTAAGGAAATACAATTAAAGTGCGACATTAAAATGGATCGCGGTTGGCCGCACTATTGTTCAGCGTCCTGGTGGCCAATGGGGGATGAAAGTTGTTATTTCAATCTGGTTCTATTTTATCTAAAATGAAGCCGAATTGTTTTAGCGCTTTTATTTTATTCGCTAAATTTTTTAGCGCTTTTAGTCGCTAAAAATAATAAAAACTAATAACGACAACATAGTTTACAGATTTGGTCGCATGGAAATTTGTATGAAACATCTTGACTTACTAATTAAATCCAAATAATTAGAACACATTACAAGTTAATGTTAATATATATATATATATTAATTTTACTGTGTTTAATTCAAGTTTTTAACAAAAAATTCTTCTCTTTTCTCAGTCTCTCGCTTCATGGGCTCCTCGTCAGGCATGAACATGGGCGGCATGGGCAGCCTCAGCTCCCTGGCAGACGTGGGCAAAGGCATGGGCTCCCTGTCCAGCACCCCGAGGAGAAAACGGCGGGTGCTTTTCTCCCAGGCGCAGGTCTACGAGCTGGAGCGCCGCTTCAAGCAGCAGAAGTATCTGTCCGCGCCGGAGAGGGAGCACCTGGCGAGCATGATCCACCTCACGCCGACCCAGGTGAAGATCTGGTTCCAAAACCACCGCTACAAGATGAAGAGGCAAGCCAAAGACAAAGTGTCCCAGCAGCAGATGCAGCAGGAGAGCGGCTCCTGCCAGCAGCAGCAGCAGCAACAGCAACAGCAGCAACAACAGCAGCAATCCCCGCGGAGGGTGGCCGTGCCGGTTTTGGTGAAAGACGGCAAGCCGTGTCAAGGCAGCGGCCACACGCCCACGTCCTCGGCGCAAACGCACCACCAACAGGGAGGCAACGTCATGATCATGTCCAACAACGCGTCCGGGCTCGGGCAGCACCAGAGCCAGCAGGTGGGCAGTACGGGTCACTCCCCGGACTTGGCGCAGCACTCCTCCAGCCCGCCGTCTCTGCAGAGTCAGGTGGCCGGCCTCTCCCACCTGAACTCCCCCGGAGCGGAGTACGGCTCGGCCTTACAGTGCTCGGCCCTGTTGTACGGCAGGACGTGGTGACCAGACGCAGCGGCTGTGGTTCAGATTCCCTCCGCGGTGAAAAGAGAGGCAGGTCGCAGCACACATGCACGTATTTGAACAAAAAGAAGACGAAGAAGAAGAACAAGAAGAAGAAGAAGAAGAAGAAAAAAAACTCGAGGTGCATCTTTTTATTGTACAAGGAAACTCACGTGGAAGAAACTTTTTCCCATAAACTGTGGATGTGAGCGTCCTGGGATTTATTTATGTAAATTATATAAAGAGACAAAAGAAGATCGTTGCGGTAGACTGATAGTTGGGGGACACCTGACCCTGAGCGGGGGACGCACACACACGTCACGACTGGACTGCAGTGAAAACCCGGTGCGCCTCTGCTTTCCAATAGAATTTAATGTGAGCCGTAGGTCTAGCGTGTACATTTCTGTAAAAGGTTTGAATTCTAGCTCTTTGTTGTACAAACTTTTTGAGGCTCTTGCTGGTTTCTTGTGGTTTCCCCGGTATTTGTACGTTTTATTTCTTTGTAACTTATATAGATATTTGACTTACTACAAAAAAACAGTCCTATTAATAAATTATGGAAACGAGACAGCTAAGCTATTCTTTTGTGAAACATGTCGGCACGACGCGTCGTTGCAATATGTGAGAAATTAGACAGAAGAAGAAGAAGAAAAAAACTTAATTTAGTAGAAGAACATTATTATCATTATTGGTTTTGTTGCAGCATGAACAACGTCATTTTTCTTCTCATTTATTTCCGCAAACAAATCGGAACAAAATAATGAGTGTTTTTTTTGTTTTTTTTTTTTTGCAACGTAATTTTCTTTTCTTTTTTTTGATGAATCATTGGGTTGCACACGCAGAACAAACGCCTTTATGTGCTTTTTCTTTGTTTGGTTGTTTCTTTGCTCATTTTTTCCTGGATGTGTGTTCACTGAGTCACAGAGGCGAGGTCTCTCGGAGCTCCACATCAAACACGAGCGCTGCGCTGCTCAAAGGTGCAGCTTATCGATGAAATCCCTGACCAAACAGCGCGCGGAATTCTTCTCGAATGACGGGCGCGAGCCTCTATCGGCGGCTCCGTCGATAATCAATCAGGGAGCTGAAAAGGGAAGGGCGATGGGTTTGAGATTCAGCAACAAACTCGTTCCTAAAAGCGCCTTATTATTATTATTATTATTATTATTATTATTATTATTATTATTATTATTATTATTATGGATGTTAAGGCCTATTTTCCACGGTCTCGATAATGAACCGAAATCGTGGCTTGTTGTGTTCTCAATTGAATTTAATATATTCAAGTTAAAACAAGGCCTTTAACTAGGATTAGAATCAGGTGTGAGCGGTGAGGTGGCAACGAGGTTAAAATTAGAACATTAGGAGGTTCACGTTCAGAGGCGTCACAAGACATAAATGGTTTGGGCCCCCCCAAGAGGCCAGGAGAGGGGCGGTAGGGCAGCAAATACTCGCTTGAGATTTTAGTTAGAAAATTGATCCAAAAATTTCAGATTTAAATACATACAATAATTAAGCATTTAAACTCTTTGAATGTAAGATTATTTAGGATTAAATTAATTATTTAAAAAAGAAAACATATATTTTAGCATTTATGTTAGCATTCATGTGAGTAGGTGAGTGATTTTTGCTGCTTTTGTCTGTTCTGAAGTGAGATTCATCTGGAAACTAATCAATAAATCAAAAAAACAACTGGGACATACAGTACTTCTGACTTTTACAAAGTTGGCGTAGATGTGTTGTATTCCGGACACAAAAGTCCTTTATTTGCTGCTTTTTATTATTATTATTATTATTATTATTATTATTATTATTATTATTATTATTATTATTATTACTTAGTCAACACTCTGAACTGGAATTGGGGCCCTTCATTAAATTCTGCTGCTGGCCCCATACAAACTCAGGCCGCCTCTGCTCATTTTGGAAAACAAATGAAAAAGTTTCGAAAACTTTCTGTATCCAAAGTTTGCAAAAATGTGTCCACATCTTAAAGAGCAGAAAGTTTATGTTGCTGTGGAACGACGAACCGCCACTCGGAGTGGAGGGGGGTACATATGGATATTTGTATTTATTTATATTTCTTTACATTCTCACTCTGAGCAATAACAAACTATTAGTTCAGAATTACCAATTGCTTAAAGTTACTGAACCATACCAATATCTGCATGTTACTATTAATTGTCATTGATGCTGCAGACTCTTATCCAGCTCAATGGAAACTCATTCATATTTATTTATTTATTGCCAATAAAACACATATCCCACTGAGTTTTAAAACATATTTAAGACGGATATTTTTATTATAATGCTGCGTTTTTACGCATAGCTCTCAAAAGTGATACCCCCCCCCCCCCTCGCGTCCCCTCACATCTCCCCCCTCCACAGTTATTATTACTGTAGAGCTGGCATTTCCACGGCATATCCCCACACACAACCGCAACGTCTTTCTGTCACTTTTTATTCCTAAAGCGGTCTCAGTTTGAGGCCTCCCGCGCGAAATAAGAAAAAAAAATCCCTTCCAGAAGACCTTTGAGTTAAATTCTCCAGCCCAGCATCAGAAACCGTCTTCTATTAGGTATTTTTCAGAGCGCGTTTTGTTCGCGGATAGAGAAGTGAGAACTTTGGGATTACATTAACATGTCTTTGGCGCCGTGTGTGGTCTTTGTGCGCGGCTTGTCGCTGTCGAGAATGACTTGTTGGAAGCGTGCGCGCTCTCATCGCGCTCCTTTGTGGAAAGCCCCACAGTGCGGCTCCCCGAGTCCTCCTGGCTTTATGGTGGGCTGTCTCCATGAACCCCGAGCAATTAGTCTCTAATCTCAAGGTAATCATATTTGAGTTAGCGACTAGCTGGTGAATTTTATTCGCCTCTTTAGCAGCGGGTTCCCTCTGAGCCGGAGTGGAGTGGAGCCTGGATGGGAAGTTTGAGCGGATATTAAATTTGTGTGTGCGTGAGTAGGGGTGTGCGTGAGTGTGTGTGTGTGTGTGTGAGTCTTAAAGCGTAAAAGTTAAGAATGAACAAGTTGATGGTTCAAGGATAAAAAAAAGAAGTGGAAGCAGATTGGAAAATGGAAAATACTCTATTTCTGAATTATTATTATTATTATTATTATTATTATTATTATTATTATTATTATTATTGTTGTTGTTGTTGTTGTTGTTGTTATTATTATTGTCTCTAGAAGGTAGAATCAGCTTGATACGAACACATGTTCGGTGGAATATATATTATAAGATCATATTAATGACACTAATTATGGATCGAAATGTGCCAAATAAAAAAAAATAATTAAAACAAATAGATCATATAAAACATGAGAGATTTATTTTAATGGCCATTTATGTCAGACCAAACTCATGCTCGTTACTAGGATAAGCATCTGAGACTTACAAAGAGGTTTTAAGTAGTAAAAATATATGGTTAGTAGTGTACGATTTAACATTTTCAGCACACTTTTTTTTTCTTTAAACGTCACATTTAATGTACTTTTAAAAGTTAATGTTGGAGGAACTTGCGGTTAGATCCTAATTGTGTCATTGTTTGGTTTGGTTTCTGATGAAAAGCAGGACGGTCCAGCCAGGAGCCGTCCATGGTGCTGAACAACAGATTAATCACGCAGGAAAAAAAACAAGTATAAAAAAGCAAAATGTTGCACCAAGTTTTGTCTGGTTTTTAAATACTTCCTAACACCATTTTTTCTTTGGACGTCATAAAAAAAGACACTTCCTTCTTTGAAAACATATCCACTTTCTGCCTCCTTTTTTTTTAAAGTTCCGAAACATTTTATTGCAGCACGCCCCGCGCATTCATGTGCATTTCAAATGGGACAATTACACAGCAAACTGCAATCACTCCCTTTTCGGCAAATGTTATTGTGAGCTAGCGGCAGAAAAAGAAGAAAAAAAAATCTTTAATTGTACTCCGTTTATCTGCTTCTTCAAGCCATTGTGCAAAGAGCGCAAACGAGGGTCATTTGCGAACTGAAATACTTTGCATGCAAAGCGGAGCACAAGATGCTGTAATACTTGACCTTTCAGCATAATTGTTGCAGGCATGAAATGCAGCATTCAGGGCTCGCTGAGTGGAGTCTTTTCTCTTTCTCTCCCCTCCCTGTGATGAACAAAGCACATTTTTACATCTTAGGTGTTCACTTGGCTTTGTTTCTTTTGAAGATTTTTTTTTCTCTCTCTCCTGGTACCGGGTGCAATTTTACTTCATTTCGATAATACTGCCCGGCTAAAAAAAAAAAAAAAAAAAAAAAACAGCACAAATTTGACTATCAGAGTTCTTTTTTGGCAATCGCAACACTAAATGGACTTCATTTTCAGCCTTGGCAAATAGAAAAATTTTCTGACTTCTATTTTTCACTCTGCAAGTTGAAAAAGTAGGATTCCTCTCGAACAACTGAACTTCTTAATCAAATGCAGTTATATATGTATATGTGTGATTTCCGTCCCTGTTTAATGATTTAGAGAAATTAGTGATTCATAAAAGTTGGGAAAAATGTGAAACCGTGATTCATAACGAGACATGTCCCAGATTTGATATTAAATCTGACAAAAATATTTTTTTATGTTTTAGGTCAGTTAGGATGTTTTTTTATACCTATTTCACTTAATGTCAAAATAAAGAGGGAACAGTAAAACATTTTCAAATCAAAAGCTCAGGTATGCCCTTCTTAATATTTTTGTAGAGTTGCATTTCGTTGTTCTCCCATGAAACTTCTTATACAGTCACAGTTTGCAGGGATTTTGGCCCATTCCTCCAGCAGAACAGCTGTAACTCAGTCAGGTTTTCAGCTCCGTCTGCAAGTTTCTCGATCAGGACTTTGTGGTGGCCACTCCAAACCATCGACTTTATCGCCCTCAAGCCATTTTGTTACTAATGCAGTGATGTGATTTGGATCACTGCTCATTTGGAAACCCAAGTTTTAACTCCTTGGTTGAAGTCTTGGGATGTTGCTTCAACATTTCCACATAGTTTTCTTCTTTCTTGGTGTCATCTCTTTTGCTAGGTGTACTAGTCCTTTTTGCAGTAAAAACAATGCTTATAATATGATACTGCCTCCGACGTACATATTTACTTATTTCTAAAGTCAAGCATGTCCTTAGATTGACATTTTAAAAAGTGTGTTTTTCGTCTGTCAGAATAAGACAACACTCCTTTAAGTCTGCTATATGGGTTTTATTAATAATTATAATAAGCAGAACGTCATCACAGAGCAAAGTTCAAGAATAAACAAATGGAACAAAAGCTAAATACACTCACAGCCGTGGTCCATTTAGGAGGTTGATTAAAACTAATATAGTCTCTGAGGTTTCAGTTAAAAAAAAATATTTTGAACAAATTAGTAGTTATTTTACATTTTATATAAGAGGTAATGTTCCCCACACATACACGTGAGCCCGCTTTAATCAAACTAACAATTTAAGTTGCCTCCATTATGAACACATTATGATTAGCTATTGTAGTTGCAAATGTATTTCTGCATAGACATTTGGTTCGTTTTAAATGTCAAAAAGAAGAAGAAAAAAAACAACCCTGTTCAAAAGCAGGACACTTAAAGTAAATACACTTCAGGGACTTGAAGCCAAAAATGGTGGATTGTGAATAATAATAATAATGGCAACATTTTGGAAGTAATCACTGCTTGAAGCAAATGTAACCAATGCTATTAGTAAAAGGAAATGACTGTTGGCAAAAAACTGACATCTTTAGAAAAACTTAGCAAATAGTTTACAGATATCAAAAATTATATTTAAGAAAAAAAAAAGTTTTTTGATGAGACTTAAAAAAATTATACACAAAAGATTTAATAGAGAGATCATTAAGGTAAGATCTTTTATTTATTTCCCTATAGGTTGCTTGGTCTTTGTTAAAATGTAAAAAACATATATAAGTGTTGAAATTTGGCTATGCTAAAATAGTTTTACCAACCCCTTTCACAACTTTCCATTTTCAATAATCTAGATGGACAAATTCAACAAACCAAGCAGAAAGTTTGCATGAGGAATAAACAAAAACAACATCTCAGAGTAGTTAACATCAGCTAACTTAAACTGTATCACAAAATCAGCTCCAACAATATTGTGTACAATGTAAATAAGACAAATATCTTTATAAGTGTGTTGCGTCATATTCTGCTTTTTCAGCAATTTGTGCTTGTTGATGATGCTTGTTGTAGATGATGCTCATCTGCAACATTTTCTTGAGATGAGTCTTCATCCTTTATGTTTCGGTTCTATGATGCTCAAATGGTTGCTGTGGGCGACGGGAAGGGGCTGCTGCAAAAACTAGCCAGAAAACTCAATCGCCTGGCAGCATGCAGTTGGGAAATCTGCAGCTCTAATGGCACCTTTACTGATGTCCAAGTTGGCCGGGTCTGTCTGCACTAATGCAGTCCACAAATAGTGGCTTTTGAACCAGCTTTTTGAACTTGCTCAATGGCCTTTTTCCTTTTTAGCTCTGCTGAAGAAGCAGCTATAATTTCTGAGATGAATTTCATTTTTCAGACGGCTATGCGGTTGAATATACGTCATCTTTAATAAGCTTAGGTCCAGACAAATGTTCTGCTTTTCTTGGACTTGTTCACTTTGTGTTTGTATGCTATGTACAAACTTTGTTCACTGACTAGGGTTGTTTTTTTTTTGTTTCTTATCCTATATATCAGTTTGGCTGTTCAGACTGATGATGTTTATCATTGACTGACGTTTTCTAAGGATTCTTTGAGTTGTGCCTGGACCAGCTCTGAATATCTAGACAAAATAAACTTTTTGCTTGCAATTATTGGCAAAATTACTCATACTGAGATTAAGTTTTCAAGTCTTACCGCAGATTTTCAACTGAACTGAGGCCTGGACTTTAACTGGGCCATTCTTCTGTAGCTCAAACTGTACATTTTGGCGCATCATTGTCCAAAATGGTGGACATTTCAAGATCTTTACATTGGGTTAGAGGTTTTCTTCCTATATTTGTTTGCTTCTGGTTCACTCTGACAAGCTTCTCAGTTTGTGCTAATGGAACACATCCCCACAGCATGATATGCCCGCCACCATGTTTCACTATGGGATTACATGCTATATCAGTTTGTTGCCCTGCACAGTGTTTTCCATTTCTTGGGAACGGCAGGTGTGTGAAGGGGAAACCAAGAGTTGTTCACCCACATGAACTGCTTTGAGGGTCATGTGGGTGGATTGTTGGGGCCTCGCAAGCATCCAGAAAATAAAATATAATTGTAAGTTGTGCTCTGAACAAGTTTTCTATTGCTTTTTTTTTTTTTTTACATGTGAAGTCAGTGGCATCTTACCGTCTCCTGGGAAAAGGAAGCCTGGATCAATATATCGTGAGCAATGTGTTTTTATCGTCCCCTAAAATCTCTGATAATTTCTTGCATCTTAATTGATTGGGAGAGAACAAGAAAGGGGTCAAAAAAGGGGCCCACCCAGGGTGCCAATCATGCAGGAACTGCCGCTGCTCCAGAGTTACGATGGACCTCTCTGGCTCTTCTCTGATTAAAGCTCCCTTTGACCGGTCTGACAGTTAAAGTAAATCGTCACATCTTTGGTAGGCGGTGCCTTGCTTTGTCCATTTTCCCATGATATATGTCCTACCAGGTGTTCAAAGCAGGAGACATCATTTTACAAATATCCAAAAATTTGTCCAGCACACAAGATCCTAATTAAACAGATAAAAAATATAGTTCAAGTTGTTTTATCGTTTCTTCTTTCTTTTTTTTTGTCTCCCTCAGTAGAATGACAGCTCACCAACTTTTAAACTTCCCACCTTAAAACCTTCAACTTTGGTTGATAAGAAGATCCTCGCGAGGATATTAACTCTTGTGTGTGTGTGTGTGGTCATTAAGCGGGCTCCTCTCTTGCTCCGTGCCTGCAGTACTCGCATTAAACATGCCAATTAAATGAACTCAGACTAAAGCGGTCTTGTCCTGTCTGTGTACAGTACCAGCAGGAGTCCTTTGGAAGGCAGCGAGCCATCACTAACCCCGTTAACACCAGACCCTCCACACAGACCCAGGGGCCGCCGCTCGCTCTATTGGCCTGCAGGAATAACTGCTCCATTTAATAACAGGTTGAATAGTCCAAGGTTATTCCCTTCAAATGGTCAGACCTAAAGTGCGTTTAAACTGATTTGCATTCCAAAGAGAGCACTTATGATTTCTAAAATAAATCTTTAGTGGAATGAATCTGGAAAAAAATAATAAAAAGGGGGGCTTTAAAAGTATTGGGTGTTACTCAGCAGTGGTGCGTTTGACAGGTATGTTGTACTCAGGCTTTTATTGTGTTTTATGATCACAAAATGTATTTTAGTCAACTTTCAACACACAGCACTAATTAATCTGAAATGTCTGAAGGTTTTTTTAAATCAGCTTATGCCATGAAGTCATAATATAAAGTTGGACCAGGTGATATTGGTGACCCAATTTTGACCCAAAGTCAGTGGCCAAACAAGGACAGACTTACACAACTAAAGTACATTAATGTGTTGAAAATTGAGATTTTATTCATTTTATTTATTTATTTTGGGCACGATAGCAGTATAAAATAGCAGACATAAACAAAGAATGCAAAACAAACATATTTTTTGTACCACAATAAGCTTAACATGCTTGAAAAGGAGTAGGACAAAGTACCTCATAAACTCATACTATGTTTTCAGAAGGACTGTCACTACTAAATAAAAAAAAGGAAAATCCCGACACAGGTTAATTAATTTCCTGCTTTTTGAAACAAATGTGTGGATCATGTGAGTTTACTTTGAGCGAAGCCTTTTCACTGCAGCTCTAGGTGGATGTTTAGAGTTGCTGTCCTGGTGGAAGGGAAAGCCAGTCTCAAGTCTTTTGGAACCCATAGAAAGTTTTCTTTCTAGGGATTCCCATATTATGATGCTGCCACCACCACAGGAATCATGATATCAATGAGTTAATACATGGCAGTCAGTTTTTATGTTGAATGTCTCATAAACGGATGTGCAAAACTGCAATTTTATATCTATTTTAGTGGAATAAAAGGGCCCCAAATGGAGCAACAAGTCCGGGGGTCATTACAGATGGAAGAATCGCCATTGCCTAGATCATCCTAAACCAACGGACGGTCCATCAGTGAGCCATGATTTCTCCATTGGGAGTGAATAGGATACGTCTCTTTTACTGGGTTAAAAAAAATAAAAATCCCTGAATGTTGCAACACAATAAGCAATCAAGATCCCAAAGCCAGACATTTGACAGCTTAATGAGTTCAGGCTGCAATCACTTTAAGAAAAGCCCTGGTCCATTTTAACCCGCGCGCGGTCTGCTGGGAAAAACCACTGCTCGTCCATTTAACTCACAGCAAAGACGCACATAACTACAGGTTGATAAAAACACAGGCTGGGGGTGAATGTAAATAGGTCCAGTACATTAGGACCTGTTGAGACTTGTGCTTTTTTTTTTGTTCGGCACCCGGGAGGAGGGGGTGATATTTGCCCCCCTAATGAAATATGTCATTACGAGGAATTCATGTGGCACAAAAGGGGCGACAGTCAAAAATTGCCCCACTGCTGTTCAGTAATTATATAGTTTGCCCTGGCAGCGCCTTCAGGCAGGTGGCTGGTCCATCATGCAAATGGCTTGGCTGTGCTGACATAATTAGCCACTGCGAGCAGCTTAAATTAACAATTAGCTAACATGCAATTCTGCTCACAACTCAATAGTTTCCCTTTTTTTTTTGGCTAGTTGTCACTGTATGTAATTCCGGTGCCTGAATTGCACAGTAGGATATAGCCTATATTATTAAAAAAAAAAAAAAAACTTTATCAATTTGCTGGCTTAAATGAACGGAAATCAACAGAATAAGGGGCTTATATCCTAATCCCCAAAGAGTGGCAGCATGTAAGCGCATTTATGTTAAACATTTGTCTCCAAAAGAAAAAAAAAGCCTTTGGGTGACAGACAGCTTAATACTGATGGAGTAATTCAGTGGTCCCATCCTGAAAGGGGCTGGGGACCGCCATGCTCAGTGGTACCTGTGGTCACGGTGTCTGATAGGGATCATATGTATATTTTTTTTATGAATTCGAATCCAAGGCATTAGTCGAAAAACGTATTTATTTGTGTCCTGATCTACCAGTCTAGTCAAACCGGTGGGACAGGTTGCCTTGCAGTGTCAATGGCAGATGTGCTCTATAAAAGGCAAGAAATAGGATATTATTCCTGTTGCACAGTAGACGTTACTTAATAAGTGGCACGACTTTATATGACATCTGGTTCTAGTAGTATATTGGACAGGAAGGACAAAAGAAAGAAACAAAGAAGTAAAAAACATTATTATTGTTTATATTATTGAAGCCTTATAAGACACAAATGTCACACATAATAGGTTTATTTATTTTTCTAATTGTTTATTCATCATATAGATTTTTATTCATGCTGTTCTACTTTCCCACATGCATCAGAAAACCATAACAAAGCTCCTTAAATTCTCTTAAAGGTGTGCTATTCCAACAGCCCCTTGGCCACCCCTTTCAAAAGTTCCTAGCAGCGCCCCTGTTGATGGTCAAAAAGTGGAGCTACACTGAAAAACACTGTTGTGTAAGTGAGAATGAGTGGGACCCAGAGGGACCACATGCTGAGCTGGAGCCAGTCGCAAAGGTTCTGCTTTTCTAACCCCTCCACTGATCCCCCTTTGTAGCCGACGGCCTAAACACCACTGCCTCACTGTGCGGCCAATCACGGCCCACCCAGTTGCACATTATTCTCGCTGCCCTCTGCCATGACACAGGAACAAAGTGGACATTAAGCAACATTAAACCTGGGGATGGGAGTAATCAGGAAGCCGTTATTTCTTAATGAAGGAAAACACATGCGGAGCGATACACACTACAAGTGATCAATAGAGGCGCCTGACAAAAGGGCGAATTGGAGATCCCCCCCCCCCTCTCCGGCGCCCTCACCCTAAAGAAGAGAAATGCAAATCAATTTGAGTCGTTGTTTGCTTTGACACCCATTCAGTCTATTTACATTAATTACATGTTCATTAAAAGTAATTTGTGTGGGCTACACAGCAATAACAGTTGCCTCATCCCTGGTACTTTTCTGATCAGTCATGGACAAGACACTGGCTGGAGTCCAGCTCTTCTGACGGTTCACTTTAAGGTTTTTATGAATAAAACAGAAACAGGTGTGACAGGTGATCAGGGAGTGAGGCAAACTGAAACAAGCAAAGCAACAGAGTGGGGATGTAGAAACTTAAATATGTAAACATCACAATAACAGAGAGAGACACAAGAAACAAGTAAATAGCTAAGAAACATAAAACCAAACTGATCAACTAAGTGATATTTTAAGTCCTAATTTGGAGAAGTCAGCAGGTTCTGCACATCTCATGTTTTCAGGACATTGAGTTTGAGCAAACAAACTCTGAAATTTAAAAATGTTGACATGAGCATAGTTCTTGTGGTTTTAACTTGAGCTATGAAGGGCACATATGTTAGTTACATTAACATAGTTTGATAATGAGGTCTTGGAGATTGTTTGCTGTATGCCCAGATTTATGATTCTCATATTCAGCTTCCAGATTTATTTCCTCAGAGATCTGCAGAGAAGATTGAAATCATTTATCTAAAAATAAAACAAACATGAACCAGGTTAGGCCAGGCAATGTTTCAAGACCGTGGCAGATTGATTTAGTTAGATCTGAGCTCATAACCATGTCAGTGTTTCTTGTATGCTGTGTATTTTTATCCACATCCAGTCTAACAGAACGCTTTATTTGGGAGCAACAACAATGAATATGTAGAGATGTTCTGTACCTTCAAATCGCTGATCTGCATGCATTGTTTTGGAAAACATAAAGTAGTAACTCCTACCTACTTGTGGTTATGCATAATTACAGTCAAGTTCTAATATCCTTTTTAGAAATCAAACTAAATGGCACAAAACTACAGGTAAAGCATTTATACAATTCTGGAAAGTGAAAGAAGCATTTACAAATAGATAAAAGCAATTTATTGGCTGGTACTATTTGACTTGTCGCTGTACCTTGTTTAATTGATTTAGAAATGGTCAAATTGTCATTGAATAGTTAGCTCATAATGTGTCATGAGCATAAGAAGGGTAATAGATGTTGTCATTGTCTTTAATGTTAGCACAGATGAGAGAGTGGAAGGAGAAGTAAAGTGGTCTGAGGTTGGAGCCTTGTGGAACCCCACAAGTGATCTATGTTTGCTTAAATGTCTCTAACTTTCCTTTCTTCCGTCTACCAATTTGTATTGTCACAAAAACACTAAAAATGTTTAGATATTCTACAGATTATCTCATTTGAAACAATGCAGGTAAACTTTAAGATAATTTTACCCATCCGCGTGATAAATTATCTTTTAGTTAAACTGGGTTTTGGTTTGAAATAATGAATCTTAGCCAAGCTGTTCTAACACGTCCATGAGTCAGGTCAGCTATTTTCTGGCAGCATATTTAACATCGTTTGACATAAAAAGCACTGTTTGCAGTAAATGTTACCCACATTAACTCAGTCTCCCTACTTGCCACAAGAACAAAAAATGATCTGTTGTTTAACAAAGTGCTGTTAAAATGTCATGCTTCACCCTCCTAGTCCCTTTGCCATCTTATCTTTCTCTCTCTCTCTATTTTTTTTTTACAAAACCAGAGTTGCTTTTACCAAAGGCCCACAACCTCTTGTTGGTTGCTATAGCATTTTCAAGCACCATTCTCCCAGTTCCCAGCCCCCACATAGAACCTGCTCTGCACACTTGTAATAAATTATCTTCAAGTGAAAACTACTAAAAACGAGCTGCAGGACCAAAGCTGGACAGAACCACTTTACTGAATAACACCTCATATACATTTTAATTTTTTCTTTTCTTTTTTTTTCATATGCGTGTGTCTATGTGTGTGTGTGTGTGTGTGTGCAACTTGAACCCTGGAGGCTTTTTTTAAACAGTCGGTTGCGTGCGTCTGGGTCTGGCAGAGCGGACGGTTTGAACCTCGCCAACTCCACTGGCCCCACTGTTGTTGCAGCTCTTATCCTCCTAGCGATGGTTGTTGTTATGCAATCGCAGACATAATCTGTAGGCGGCTGGATGCATCTCATGCGCTGCGTCCTGCTTGCCTTACAGCTTTCGAGTGCAAACATATGGGACTGAGGATGCAGAGCAGAAGAGGGTTGATTTGGTGATTAATTAAACATGCTCCAAATAAGAAATGTCTCCCCTCCCCCCCTCAACCGCCACCGTCCCTGCCACAAAAAAAGCAAATGTTCATAATGCCACCAAGTTCAGCGGCAAACAAGTGGGAATCTGAATCAGCCTCTTTACTCCATGAGCCCCATCTTTGCCAAATTGAATGCAGATTGAAAATAATTTTTCTGCTCTTGACTCCAGCTATTCATGACTCTGAATTGGTTTTGCCACTGTCATATTGCCACACAAACGTAAATAAAAGGATTTAAGCAGCGAGCAAGTCCTTTAAACTTCTCTGCGGCTGTTATTTGAAGTGTGGAAGGAGAAATGAGTGGGGGGTGGGAGGGGAAGGGAGAAATTGCTCTCAAATTCCTTCAAATAGACTGTAAATGGATTTAAATAGTGGAGAGAAAAAAAACATCTGAGTTTCTGTGCAGAATAAAATATTGGCTTACACACACCCCCCCACACACACACACACACACAAAAACAGCACTGCTACACACCAGCTTTTTGATTTTATTTCCCATTTTTATACTTAACGTGTTATACGTACAAATCAATGTCAGCAGCTAACTCCCTCTGTGCTCACCTCCTCTCGTGGTTTTCCAGTGCAGGACCAGTGCCTGCTGTGTTTTGGCAGGAAATCAATACGAGGGAAAATCTGTTCTAATCATCTGTACATTTACCATCACAATCAACAATCAAAGCTAAGTCCTGGATCTTTATTTGTAGGCCTGAAACGAACAATTTTCCCACTGTGAAAGGCAAGCTAAATTAGAACCCTTGGTTCCCGTTAGTAGCTCTTAATGGCTCTGATTTGTGAACTGCTAAATGAGGTTATGTAAATTGATCCTGAATGTAGGCAGGGGCCCCCAGGTGACAGGTGCAGCTGAAGGTGGGGGCTGGGATGCCGACGTGAAGCGGGAAGGGGGAGCGGTATATGTTCTGATTTACTTGTGGGGACAGGTTTGCAGACTGAGGTTAGATGGATTACCAGGGAACTTTGGGGAAAGTAAAATATCTGCACCCGTTGAAATATGCATATTTTTATTTTATGTCACACTTAAGATTGAGAAGGATTTATTCATAGAAAACGAAACAGTGGTGAAAAGAGCTGTTGCTTAAGAGCCACTGAAGTACATTTTTTTCTCCCTTTCACTTTATATGCCTCATGATAGATAATATTTCAGACATTATTATGACACAAACATATTTATTAAACCCTGCACAGCTTAATTTGGTTGAACAGAAACAAAGTCCAATGCTAACCTGTTTTGGATGTAATATATGTTTGATGAATGTATTTGTGCATAACTCTTTCTGTTCAGCTTAAATAGCAGAAGAAAATACAGTCACACATATAAAACATATTTATTATGAAACGTTTTGTTTGTTTACCTAAATCTCGCCTTCTTGCAAAAGGTTTTCACATGATTTAAACATTTATTTGCAGTGATGGTGAAACCATGTTGTAGGTCAAAGCATATCTACATACCAAAGTGGTCCAGTCAAAGTCCAGACCTAAATCCAAATGAAAATGAGTTAGTGAACATTGCAGTCCAGAAGCCCTTTTCATTACATGACTGAGCTGTTTTGCAAAAAAGGAATAGGGGTTACTGTTCTGGTTCTGTAACAGTAAGAGTGATTGATAAAAATCATACAAAAAATATATAAATACTTCCAAAAAATTATGCTACAGGTGGTTCAACAAACCACTGAGTCATGACTGAATGGACGGTCATTAAAACTTTCTTTTCTCTTTGCTCTAATTCATTTAGGAAAAGTACAGAATGAAGAAACTGCTTTATAAGATGAATTTAACAGTTTAAATGTTCAGTACTGCAAAATGATTCAAATGATTACAAACTAAATAAGATCAGATCTAAAATATCGCCAGTTAAAAACTTTAATTAGAAAAAGATTTGATGTGTTAATTTAATTTGAAACCAATACACATCATAATGGAATTTTAACACTGTGGTATTAAAATTAATACCTTAAATGTAACATTTTTGGCATATTATACTTTGCTTTTGGGGAAGCTACGAAACTAGAAGCTACGAAACTTGCTCCCTTGTTTTGTTTGTTTTGTTTTTGGTTGTTTACCTTCTTGCATTTGCAGCTATCTCATGCATGGTGGTGCATTTCTGGTGCTTGGCAGACAGCCATGACTCCGATGGGTCTCTATAGTTCTGACTGAAGATGTAATAACAAGAAAACTATCAACATAGAGCCTCTCAGGGAAAGACTGCTGAGTGATTGGAGCACTCTGAGTCACTGCACTTCACTGCAGCCATTTAGGCTCCGCTGAGTACCATCTCAGCTGCATGGAGGACAACATTCGCAGACTGAAACATGTCATATGACAACTTGGTCATTCCTCACTTAAAACACTGAACCTGGGCAGTGGAGGAATGCCATTCGTCGTAGATTGGCATGAAAGACGTTTTTGGAAATACTGGGTAACTTCCCACAGGCAATTTTTCTCCTTGGTTTTAGTTGCTTTGAAGCTAACAGGGTCTTTGGTTTTTATTGTCTGAATACTTGGAGGATTGATGAGAAGAATAGTTTAGACATACTTTGAAATGCCTGTATGTGTCAAAGTCAAGGCCCGCGGGGCAAATCCGGCCCACCATAGCTATTTTTCCAGCTCTCAGGACTCCAGAGGGCCACACAAACATAACTTAAAGAGAACAGTTGCCTCCTTATTTCATCTAGTCAAATCAAATTAGTTTTTATTAGCATATTGCCATATTACATCAATGTGAAAATATATTAAATATTATTTCATTTTAAGAAGTACTCGTCAAATGCAGAGACAAATGTAATATTTTAATAGCTCGTTTTATCAATACCTCTTTGAGGACATTCATGATCTTGCTAAGTTTAAATCCAGTATCATTTTTCTTCAATTTTTCCGTTACTACTGCAATTTTGTGTAGGTTTGTCACATGAAATGTCGAGGAAGTTGGGGTGGTAATATGTCAAAAAGTGGAAAAGCTCAAGAGAGGTCAATACTTTTCCACACCACTGCAAAAAAAAAAAAAAAAGAAAAGAAAAATAATCAAAGTCAAAACATCTGAAAATAGTTCAAGTTCAAGACCTCTTAAACTGGCCCACGTCTGAACGTGAGCCAGAGTTAAACTGAAGCGTCGGATCTTCCTCGACCTGATTGGAAAGGTAGCAGGAATAAAAGCAGGTTAATAACATTATGGGGATCTTCAGCACTTTGTTCATATTATTAACTCTCTTGACAGTCAGAAGTGGTTTAAAGCAATCACCTGCCTACCAACTGTTAGCGCTAACTTTCAGCGGAGGCTCTACCGCAGCACTGAGTGGTGTTTTCCTCATCACATTAACTCATTTAGTTTAGTGGAATGGGTTTGCCTCGGTTTGATTTTAAAACACTGGAGACTTTGTTGTTTCTGGCTTCGCTTGGTAGTGTTGTTAGAGCTACCAAAAAAATTTGCAAAAGTTTTAAAGCCCCTCTAATTTGTAATTTCTTTTGGTGTCACGTACAGCTAGGAAATATGTTGCTGTTTGGACTATTTTTTAACCACTATTTGAATCCCCATTATCCAAGTGGACCTCGTATTCATTTCCTGGTTAGTAATAATGTTAGTTCACGCAATGCTCTGCAATGTTTTAAACTCTGTACTCTCTATACAGGTCAAAGGTGTAAATTGTTTATAGTTTTCTTGCTGTTCACAAAGAGGATTCTTTCACTGCAAACTTGTCCCTATGAGAAAACGCCGTCTCACAAATTTATTTCAAGTACTTTTCAAATAAATTAACTTAAGCAACTGGATGGAGATTTAGAAGCAGCAGTTCTCTCTGTACAACCACCTTGACAATAAAATAGTCAAACTCATCCTCCTCTAAGTAAAACAAGACAAAAGCATCTCATCAGATAAAAACAATATTCAAGTTATCGTTATCGCATCTGTTTTTCAGACAACAAACTAAAATTTGTGCTATTTTTTTAAAAAAAGATTGTTGAGCTAACTGAAAGAGAGCAGCTGCTTTTTAAATGACGCTTTAGGTCTTCATTTTGGCGTTCCAGTCAAATCATTTTGCTAATCAAAACATTGGATGTCAGAGAATTTAAATGATGGCCTGACAAACTAAGGACAGGGTGGGATGTTCTCCTCCTGGATGTTCATTCAGCAGTAAATGAGTTTAGATGTATGAGTGGTACAAAACTTGTTCAGAATCTTTGGTGGGGGTTCCTCAAGGGTGAGTATTTGATCCTTCGTGTCGTAGAAAAATTTCTTATTTTTGGTGTATAGTGCCCATAGTATCCTGTTTCTGAAACACACATAAAAAAATACAAATATAACCTGGTATAAATTAGACGTATTGGACAATATATTTAAATGAATTTTTGGGTTTCCTTCACGCCCAAGATTTTTGTGAACTTACTAAATGGACACTCCGGGATTAACACTCGGATTCAAAGGGTGGTACCAGTGATGCGTATTTTAAAAAATTCAATGATAGGAGATTTACAATCAATTTAGATAAACTGTTTCTCAGGAATCGGGGGTGTTTAAAAGCTGCATTAGCATCATGGCAAGAAATTACTTCATTTTTGTTTAGATTTTCTTTATTTTGTTTCCTCCTCTGCTTGGACAGTTGACAAAAACTTCACCTTCTCTGAAAATGAGTCAGCTTACAAAAATGTAGAGCTCTCAATGACAGGCAGAGGAACGTAAAAGTAATATAGATATTGATGAAAATGTATAAATGTATATGTTTTGGAGAGGTCCATTAGCCACAGAAAACACCTGAACTATGTTTAGCGACAGGGCACGGCCATACTTCCTTCTACACTGTGCCCAACACTCTGGGTCACTCCTGTTTGGCAAGACATAAAAACGGCGGCACCAAAAGATAGTGGGGTGCTGTGCTGGCTCAGGGGCAAGGCACAACCCATATATACTCATGCTTAGTCCTCGTGCTGGCGGTCACAGGTTCGATTCCCGGCCTCGTGACATTTGCTGCATGTCTTCCCCCTCTCTCATTCCCTCATTTCCTGTCTAGCTACTTTCAAATAAAGGCCACTAGAGCCAAAAAAATCCTTTAAAAAAAGATAGTTCGGTGCATAACAGACAGACAAATATTTTTTTTTATTGTTGAGCGCTTGTGCTTCCCCTATTTTTGTGTTGCCCTGGGTATTGAGCCATGTTACCCATTTGAAAAGAATCTCAGTGCTCTCGTTTCAGCGCCACATTTTCCCACAGAGTTCAAGAAAACAAAACCAAAATGTATTGTATTGCTTACTATACTGCTTATACAAAGCAGTACATTTAGCCTTTTGTTCAGCTGTTTGGGAAATTAGGATTTTTCTGTAACGCTTCACTTTTCAACAAAAAAGCAAATCAATTGAGCAACCTGCTGATACGAGATTCACATTGTTCTGCAAGCTGAATCAAAATCAAATTTAAGAGAATAATTTTTGCTTTTTGCATTTCTTTGTCAAACGTTTGGTCATGCTGAGTATAGAAACTGTATTATTTTAAATGTAGTTGCTGTGGCAGGTCATGCGCTTTTTAACTCCAAGAGAGAAAACTGCACGTTAAGTATTGCAAGCAGAAATCTATACTTTAGAAATGAATGAAGGTTCACGTTTGATTAAAAGTTATTAAACCCATACTAATTATGTATTTAAAGTACTGTATCAGCTATATGTTGAAACATCTGTAATGTAGAAATTATTTTCAAAGAGGAGTACTACTTGTGACTAAAAAGTAGTGGTATTTCAAGTGGAACATAATGACATAAATATTACTATTCACTCTATTTATAACCAGATAAGATCATGGGGTGAAAGCCCACGCCTGCAAAATGACTACAATTAGATTTGAAATGTTAAAAATAACTAAAACGTATCAATTTATTCTTTAGGCTGCAGTCACACCTTAAGTACCACGTCTAGGAAAAAGAATATTCAGCTCTTGATTCTGCAGCTAGGCAAATTAAACATTTTCTTTTCTTTTTTTTTTAATTTCAGAGCTCCTTGCTGTGTGGGAACATTTAGCAACTGCTCAGCATGTCAAACCATGTCAAGTGTTACAGTTCCTTTCCTGTTTTGGGGTGAAAAAATATCACCCTGCAAATGAATTAACCGAAAAAGGGCTTATCGTCAGACCCCTTCCTGAAATGATTAACCCTTCTAAAAGAGCATTATTGAGTTTTGAGTGCATGTGCTGTGCCGTCTCTTTGCCTGTAATTGTTCTTTTTCTGTTGTTTCCTTCATCAGTCTCTCTCTCTCCTCATTATATGAAAAGAAGGGAAAAATGTCTGAATAGAAGAGGGAGATTTTCCCACAGTCACTCAACTCAGAGAAATACACCATTGTGGCCAGGTTCCCATCACACTGCCCTGCTGCTCAGTCCACCGATGCCAGAGGCACAATGTTCTTATAATTAAGTGCTCATTCTTTAGCCTGTTTGAAAAGTATGTGATGGAGAATATAGTCAAAAGCTGCTGCAAAAATTCCCCGCAGACAAATAGCCAAGTACTACGGATGTAATTGTAAGTGAAGGACATAAACAGCAGCTCTTTTTTTCTTTTTTTTTTTTTTTTAGGAAAATTAAAACAGTATATAAAATTATTTGAGTGAGATGGGGACAGAATATTAAATGACTTGCTCTTTTTATGTGGCAGCAAAATAAATGCATGGAGCTCTCTATCTTTAAATATATTTTTACAAAAAAGAAACCAATAGAAAACACCATCTTCCTCAAAGAGTGTTACTCGAGAGGTTTAATAACAGAATTACATAATTTTTTTAAACGAAACAGCAGATAAACATCATTATTTTATTTTTATTTGACCATAGTCTCACTAGATCAACAGAAATATTTATACATATGCATTAATTTATATATAAACATATGCATATCATTTCAATCAAAACTGTTACCGGAACTAAGAATTGACACATTTACTCGTTTTTTAATGTTAGTATATGTGACTTAATTAGTAGACTTTTGTTATGCTGTTTTACACTTACATGTGGTTATTTCTCTTCCCTTTTGCAAAATAAAAAGGTTTTAGTGTCAGAAACATTTTTGTTTTCCCCAAACTTTAGAAGGTAATTCAAGAGTGGAAAAATAAGTGAAAAAAAATAATAATACAAATAATGAACACAGAACATTTCCTTTGCAAAAAGGTTTGCTTTAATGTCAACCACTATCAGAAGAAGGAAATAAAAGCATAGGATATATGCATTTAGTAAAAGTACAAACTCAAATAAAATATAAATATTAAAATATCCATAAATAATAAAGTCAAGATGAGAATCAGTGGTTTTGTGACAAAATGTGTGCATCTTTCTTAACAGGAAGACAAAAATGAGCCGTTTTTCACATGAGGGACGTTTAGCAGAAACATCATCCAGACTTATGATTACATACCCATGTAGAGGATGAGAATAGCCCACTGTTTAAATTCAATATTCATCACATGCATCCTTTTTTACAGTGCAGTTCGGGCGGGGTTTTTACAAAGAAAAGTTTGAGTGCCTTATTTATTACGTCATCGACTTCAATTTATCTCCGCATAAATGAAATACAACACATGATGCTGTTTATTTCAATTTACCCCCAAAATTACAACTTCGAAAAATCCTTTTATCAGCAAATGTTCATGCTTTCCCAGCTGTGGAGCTCTGATCACCCAGGCCATTCAGTAAGTAGTCATCAGTCACGTGACCAGATTCATAGTCTTCCAACCAATCAGCGCGCAGTAGTTTGAGGTCCTTGAACAGCAATGGCGGAAACAACAAAGCTAAGTGGAAATGACGCTCCTCCCAAAGAACCCACTGAAATGTCCAGTTACAGGGACTGCGTGGATGTGATACTGAGGCTCCTTTCAGACTTTGGAAAACAGGTTGGTTAACAAGGTTTAAGTTGAATTCACTCCGAAAATTGGGCCTCTCAATCTGGGTCGTTAGTTAGCCCCATGCTAATATTTTTAGCAACCTGAAGCTAGCTTCGGCTAGCTCCCCGTTCATTCATTGTTTTGATGCTGTTGGACTGTTTTGCTTGGTTCTCCGACAGTTTTTAATACTTGTAACTCCTTATATACGCGTTAGCAATGGTTGCTACTTTATTGTGTCACTTAGTTTTGCTTTCTTCTTCTTCGTCTAACCACTAATACGTGTAGCCTCATGTGCAGTAGAAATTCTTGATATTAGTTTTTGAGTGGACAGAATAACGTTACTTAGCACTGAAATCCTGCAACATCTAACCCGTAAATCTTGTCACTTTAATCTTGAGATATTTACAGTTTTTTTTAGTATTATTTAAACAGATGTAAAAACGAATAAGTTGCCTTATATATGTTCTCTTTAGAACTTTAAATAACCAGTCATATTTTACTTATGCCTCAGATTAAGTTAAATAAACATAATAATGAACAAAGGCACAACCATTATGGATTAGGTGAAAAATATTAAAAGTTTCTACTGTGTAATTCAATACTCACCAATGCATTGCAAACGAGCTCGTTTTATAAAAGGAAATTAACATCACAGATAAACTAATTGTTACACTACACCAACTTTGTTTTCTTAAACCTTTAGTGTTCATTTAGTAAAAGTAGGAGAAAACTTTTATTGAGCTAATAATATACTGCTTGAATTTCCTTGTCCTTTGTTAAATAAGTTCATTTTAATTAAGTTGCACCAATTAGCCAAACACTGGGATTGGCTGATTTTTACCTGGAAAATCAGGTAAAATCCGGACAAATTTTATTTGTTCTCTGAATTAAAACGAAGAACTTCCACAATTTTTGTGTTGTAAAAGCATCAACATACTGTTTTGAATTTAAGTAAGAGAAATGGAGACAATCTCCTGAATTCTTTCAATTTTTTAGATAAATCAAAACTACTAACTCCACATCATTTATGATTTACGGTCTTTAAAAAACAAAACAGAACCGGTCTGAATTGTAATAAATGAAAATATGATAATGGTACCAGCCAGGAAGTCTGTGCAGTACAGTCTTAAAATCTCAAATTCAGACCTATTTAAATATTCTGCATTCCTATGTTAAGTAAAATGTTGGTACTGTTTGTTTTCAGATGAAGCTCCGATTAGGGGATACTGCTTTGAGAATAGAAGTCAACCATGGCGCTGTGACTCTGTCATCATCTTCAGAAGCTCTGCTTCACGCCTGTTTGCAGGAGCATATTGCCAAATTACAGGTAAAATGGATGCATGTCTGCTAGTTTGTGTAATGCAGAGTCTGGATAAATTGTAAAAATACAAAATATTACCAAGTATTTATTTATTTTTGTCCAGTTTTTAGTGCAAATATTTTAGTGCACTTGAAATAAGACAAAACTAACTACCAAGTAACTTTTCAGCAAGATATTGGAGCTAGTTTTAAGTCAATAATTCCTTAATATTAATAAACATAAGCATTGGTTCCACAGGCAGATTATTTCACTTATAACATTGGGAAATTATCTTGTTATAAGTTAAATAGTCTGCCAGTTCAATTAGTACCTTTTTATTATTATTATTATTAAGGAATTATTTACTTTTAACGAGCTCCAATTTTCTGCTAAAAAAGTTATTTGCAAGTTAGTTTTGTCCTATTTCAAGTGCACTGAGAAACTGGCACTAAAACTAGACAAAAAAATACTCGGTAAGATTTGGTTTTTGTAATGTTTGAATTGATAACCACGATATGATTATTTTCAATAATGAAGAGCTGTTGCAATTCATATCATGGGATGCTTTTCCCTGTATTATAATACAAAGATATTTGGTGATATTTGTAACTCCTATGTATTTCTAATTGGACAGTGTGTTGTCTCTCTGTTGCTTGCAGGCTGTTTCAGAAAGCCTGAGGTCGCTCATGGAGTCCGAGGGTCCTGCGCCTGCGAAGGAAAGCACGTCGGACAAATCTGTGGCGTCACCCTCGCCCATGGAGCAGACGGCTGCGTCGCCGGAGCTCCACCGGCCCGGCTCTGAGGCTGCGAAGAGCAAGACTGATGACGTCATGGTCCAGATCCGAGCCGGAAAGTCAGAGGTTGGTCGACGCCGGATCCGTCAGCTGTTCTGGCGGTGACATTTTGGAGCCCTTCATGCGCTTGTCAAGCCAAATGAATAATCATAAGTAATTGCTCCCGAGGATGTGAGGATGACGAGCGGCGAGCGCTCGATGGGGACCTGATAGACCGGGTTTCGACAGAGAATGAGGGGCGCTTTAGTGCTGTGCTGGGGTAGAACAGACCACATTGCTAGAGAGTTTTGAGAGAGGGCCAGGTCCTTGATGGATTATGAAGTGGATGCTCATTACTCTGAGATTGCATGTGGATGAAGGACAAGAGGCGGCATTCTGTTGTGCATTTATTTTGGTAGCCAAGCAAACCATATTCATGTAATGATTGAAGCAATCTAACTTTTTTATTTCTTTTTTTGCTGCCTGAATTTAATGTCTTACGCTGCATTTTTCATTCTATGTAATACAAATCACCACATCACCATGTTGCACGACATTAACTAGGACAAAAAAAAAAAGAAATGAAGCAGTGCATCCTTCAAACCAATCAGTACCTCATCAATCTATTGTGTCCTATTATCTTTGTTGTGTCTCCAGATTGAGCGGAGAATATCTGCATTTATGGAACGCAAGCAGATGGAGATCAATGAAAACAATGTGCGCGAGTTTTGCAACGTGATCGACTGCAATCAGGGTGAGAACGGAGGAGAGGTTTGGGGGCGTGGGGGGATAAAAGGTGCTGGTGAGGGCGGGGGGGGCAGGGTGGAGAGGGAGCCTGCACACAGATTGCCAATGTTTGGGAGAGAGCTGATTTCCACAGGCGAGAGGTCAGGCTGAACTGCTCCAAGAGGGGGCCTGAAGTAGCTAACACGCTCGGCCTTAAAAATGCAACCCGTTCTGTGCAGAAAAACATGAGACGGGGGGACCTGCTTGAAATTCAAAGCCCGTCTGAGACACCAGTAACACAAAATCACGAGAAGCTGCAGTACATGTGTATAATGGATGCTTTTTTTTTCTCTCTCTCTCTCTCTCTCTCTCTCCCACCCAAGACATTTAATTAAAATGAGAAAATCTAAATTATGTTTGTGAAATTTTATTTGTTGTAGAAAACAGCTGTGCAAGGACAGATGCAGTCTTTACGCCTTACCCCGGTTTTAAAAGCCACGTAAAAGGTAAGAACAGCGGACGATCTGCTTACACGGAACATCAATATATACACGATTCTACATTAACAACAATAAAAAAGTGAAAGTGAAAGTCCATCCAGATGGCTTGCACGCAGAGTGTCGCATGCACATCTATTGATTTATGGCAACGTACCAAATATTGCATTCAGACTGTTGTTTGCGGCGTCGCATGCACTTGCATGTGACCTCAATCAGGATTGATGTTGTTCGCCTCACTCCGACTACTCCTGAGTTTACAGCCTTTGTTTATGTTCCTATGGCTGGTAGTCACACGAGTAGTAAACACTTACGGGCCCCAGACTCGTAGCGCCGGGGGCCAAGGAGATGCTGGGGAGCCTCAGAAGGGCCCAACAACCCGAGACTGCGGAAATGCAGCCATAGAGGAGCGACTGCAAAACATCGAGGCTCATCTCAAACTCCCGTCAGGTGAGAAAACCATAAGAAACCTTTGATAACGTTTCAGATGTTGATCTAAAATGACTGAAACACGTATAAGTTTTAGAAAAGTTAGTTGGAAAATAAGCACTTGACATAAAAAGTAAAGAAATGGAAAATGGATAGATTTTTTTTATTAACCATTCAAGTATATTTTTTGCTCTTATTGAAGCCATTGCATGAAACCCCAAGCATATGAATCTATTCATGGTGTGTTTTATTGTTGTTCTTTTCATCCAGTGGGGCCAGTCCCTTTGAATGTTTACCAGAGGCTGAAGAAGATGGAGGATCGCATCCTAGAGCTAGAAGGACTCTCTCCTGAGTACTTTCAGTCCACTGTGAGTCCTTGGGATGTATAGTAGATATAGGAGAGCCTTTTCGAATTAATTCAGACTATTATAAGATATTTCAGGAGCAGAAAGGTGTGAGCTAGTAAGTGGATAGAATATAGTTTAAAAGAACAAACTATTTTCTAAAGTTTGTGGAGAAATGAAACGTTTAGTCCCATCTGTATCTGATGCACACAAACTTAAATGCATCTTTTGGGGGAGTTTATCTGTTTAACTATTTTTAACGGATTCCACAATGGATTCCTACATTTTAAGAGAAACTAAAAAAAGTTCTGTTTTCATTTTGCCACAAGCTATGTAGGGACTTGAAAGCAAACACGTGGAAGGAGGCGTGGTGCTCAGATTAGATCAGAACTTTTCTTTTATTCCGACAGACACTTATATTTGTGTTGTGGGAAACACCGAAGCTCACAGTACGGGAGATCTTTGCAGGAAAGCTGGTCAGAGCAGATAGAAGCTAAATCAAAAGCAATCGCAGGGAGAAAAGAAATGATATGCAACTAGAATGGAATGGCCTAGTCAAAGTCCAGACCCAAATCCAACTTTGAATCTTGACAGTTGTTCTCCATCCCGTCGAGGCCTCATTGGCTATTGACTATTGACTATTGACAGGCCTATTGACTCAGGGGGTTCTGAACATAAACGTCCACCATGCATCGTTCTCCGTCTGCTGCAGAATTTGGCTCTACTCCGTGTTGGCCCCAATAAAATACAGTCAGACTTGTGGCTGCAAGGTGACAAAATCTGGGGGGAAAAAAGTTTCTGAGAGGGAACGAACACTTTTTAAATGTCGGGGAACTCTGCTAGTGACCTATTTGCCCACTTGGCTGCACCGTTTAAATCGCAGGCAACACATTCAAATTTACCTTTCAGCATCCACTCAGCGTTCCCGGCACTTAACCGTCCTCTTTTCGGAGCCCAGGTGTCTATACCATTTCATGCAATTAGCACAACTTGTAGTGTCACGTCTTGTGTCTGAGCTGAGGGTCTTTGCAATAGATCATCATAGTGTCACTATATACGTGTACATTGCTGCGATTTCCACCTCGTTTATTTGAGCCCATTTAGGCCACTTCAGTCTCTGCCATTGTCAAGCGACAGTCGTGCGCCTCCTCAGATTTAAATAGTCATTTCACCTGCGAGGCACGCTCACTAACCTAAAGTGATGTCTCCTTGCACCAAGTTTTACTTTATGGCGTTGTTTACCTTGGATGCGGTAAAGAAAAGCTGGGAGATTCAGCCGACAGCGGTGCTGGACATTTAGATTTGAAACTGACTCACCTGCATTTCTTTCTGCGTTTGAATGGAAAATGACAGCAAATGCTAAAGTAAGCAGGAACTGAGATCGAGTGCAGGTTGAAAAGAAGCTTTTAAAGAACATTTTTAAAGGTGTGCGATGACCAAATTGCTGCGTGGAGTACCGGTTCACAATTGGTTCAAATCGAAATCTACTCACCGAGGGGAGTTTCTGCGAGACGCTAATGGAGTTCCATCTTTTATGCTTCGCTGCTTCAACACATTTCACGACTCAAGTTGTGCTTTGGTGGGTTAGAAACAAAAGGCGTCTACTTGGGGTTGCGGGTACTTGAACATTTAGGCCAGAGCAAGTCCAGTCAACTTCATTTATTCATATGTTAACTATAATCATAATTAGGGTGTTTTAAGAGGCCATTTAAAAAAAAAAGTGCAAACAACATCTGTAGATTATCCAAGTATACAGTTATACACACTAATGAGAGAAAAAGAAATACATTTGCAAAAACGTGACGTTTAGGTTTCGCTCCAGAAAACTTTGACTGACAAAAAATCAGATTTTGAGTTGATTCTCGGTAAAAGTAGATCTTTACTCAAACCGAAGTAAAGATCGTGCCTGCGATTTATTCAGTAGACGTTTCGGAAACCTGGTAAAGAACCGGATCGTTTCAAGCTTTAAATCGATGTTGACTCTTTTAAAATCAATTCTTTGTTTACATGGACGTACGCTCAAAGCTTTTAGTTTTATTGCACAGCCTCGCCTCAGATTTTTCTTTCAGCTGGAAATGTTTGTCTTAATAATCCAGGAAAAGCAAAATAATCTAATACATTAGAAATAAAAGCACTAAAATAATGCTGAAATATCTTTTGGAAAGAGAGTGTTGTTTTTTTAAATTTTTTTTATTTTTTGCTAAAATCACTTTTGGCAAAAAAAAAAAAATGACTACGGCCATTATTTTAGGAATGTGACTTTAGTATTTTTTTCTAAATCTAGGTTGTGTTTAGAAGGATCTGACTCAGATGCAGCATGTACATTATAGTTTTGTTTTTTTGCCATAATTACAACATTTAATGTTGCAATAAATTCAGTTGAAGGTCAATACAGGAAACACGAGAAGAATCTATTTTTAGACTACGGCAGCAAAAGTGTCACATCAGTGAAGCGGTGAAGCTGAACAGAACAGGGCTAGGAACACATTTATAGGGAGAAGTTCTATTAATAAGCTGCAAAAAATCGTTAAGATCAGCAACGAAGCAATATTAAAGATGCTGACATTAGAAAAACATGAGCTTTTCCTTTCTTTTTAGTCCAGATTCCCAGATGATTTCCTATTAAGCCTGCGACAGATCAGCACAGTCCATCAAACTCGAATTGATAAGCTAAAGGAGTCTGTCCAGCGTGTTGGTTGTCTAAGTGTGCTTGAGATGCTGCATGTCTCCTCATGCTAGTATTTCTCGGCACAGCATGCCGCTTCTGTGCAAGTGCCGCTCTCCATCTGCTTTTGACTCGCTGCATGTTTGTGTGAGCAGAGCAAGAGATGTCGAGTGTCTTTGAATAAACGAATGAAGATGGGGATCTTTTATATTGGAAGTCTCCTCCCCCTACCCTCCTCTTGTTTTTTCTCTGCTGTAGTTTGGTGTTTAGTGAAAAGCGGCGCACAGTTGGCCCATGATTTTAGGAACAACATTCTAATACTCGGCATAGAGAAGGCTCAATAAGCAATTCTAAAGGATTTTATAGACGAAGCGAAGCAGGCGCCAATTTAAAACGTAACGCTAGGAGCAGTAGGACCTCTCTTTTTCCACTGTAACCAAGGACGTTTGCAGAATAATACTCCCACGTTTTTACTCCCTCTATTGTCAAAATATCCAATGAGGAAAAAAATATCCCATGGGTTTCTCGTAAATCGCATGCTGTGTCTAGTTCTCTTTGTATAAATCCTTCTTTTGGTTCCAATAAGTGACTCAAAGTCTGTAAGTTTGGATTCTGCTCAGAAATTGCACAGATCAACAAGTTCCAATGTTTGCTTGCGTTGCAGAGTCACCTCCACAAGCGGCCTAAGACGTCCGCCGCTCAGGTCAGCACTTTGCTGCTTTCTTCTCGGCAACGTTTCATCTGTTACCAAGCAACTTTCAGCATCTGATTTGTGCCTCATGTCCTTCAGGCCTGCACTCTCACAGAGCTGGATGAGAAGATTAGCGCAGTGAAAGCGGCGCTCCTCAAGAGGGTTTCTGAGTTTGGGCCGGGATTCGGCGGGACCGATTGTCCGCTCTGATGCACATCCAAGCACAATAAAACCAGTCAAGCACTCAACATGAGCATTGTGTGCCTTTTTGTCAATGCTCGCCGAGTCATCAGATGCGTCAATAACTTTTGACAGGTTGTCCTGTTTATTTTTAAGACCTGTTTATTGCTCTATTCATTAGATCCAAATCACAAATATCCAAATGTATAGATTTAGAGTCAATTGCATTATATTACAATCAAATAGTTTGATGCTAATTTGAATACATGCTGCTTAATTTAATTTGAATTGCAATACAATTACAGCAGTTGAGCATATAATTAAATTGGAAAAAGGTATATTTCTAAGGAGGTGATGGGAGAGTCATTGACTTTGCAGCAGTCCCTCATTTTACAGATAAGGAATTGCTGACTTTTGTGTCGAAGTAGCGCTTTTGCTGGCTCTAAACTAGATGTAGTTGCTTTATGTACTCGGTTATGTGCTACTGTATATGGTGATGATGGCTTGTGTTTGATGATGCCATTGGCGGGTATACTACTGCACCATGTGGAGTTCCTGCTATTAAATGTTTTCAGAAATGGTTTGGTCCAGCTGTATCACTCATTTCTGTGGAATTATCCACCTCCTCCGTAGCTTGATTGTTTTCTTTTCCATCAAGCATTGTGGCATCTTTGACCTCCAAACACGACATATCAGTATATTCATTTTCTTATTTCGCTCTGATGAATCGTCAAAGGATTTCCCTAATTTTTCCTTCACTGTAATTGTTCTCTAAATAGATGTTTTTGTTTTTTTCTTCTCTGTTAGATAATTGGTATATCTAATTTAATCATGATTTAGGAGTGAACAGTTTGCTTTCATATCTTAGTCAGGTTACCGCTAAGCAACCTAGAAATAAAAGCAAAGTGTATTATTATTATTATTATTATTATGACACATGCAAAACCTCTATGTAATTTATTTTGAAAGCTTCAGGTCTTGTTTTAAGTATCCATCCCTTCAAATTAAGTTATTTTGTTGGTTTAAATAGAAACTGTATCAAACCAAATTATAATGCACCCTTAAATAATTCTGAAAATGTTTTTTAAAATCAGAGGCTTGGTAATTTAATCTTCGGTAATGATGGGAAGGTGTGTGTGCACGTGTGTGTGTGTGTAATCGAGACGAACCTCTGTGAGAGAGCACCTGATTTATCTTCCCGACCGCTGTGTGACGATGATCACCCCTAATGGTTGTCATTATAACAAATGACCTGATTACTGCAACTCTGTTTGGAAAACATACTGGAGACCCAACAAACCAGCATTAAATGGGACGCCGCTGCGTTTGACACTGTGACATGTACATAAAAGGTTTGTGCGCACGGATTTTTCACTGAGCAAGTCGCTGAAGGAATAATTATGCGTTTCCCCTTTATGAGGAAACCTGAAGAGCTGCTGCGTTTTGGGAAAACTTGCCTTTGATTTGACAGTTTAACATTTATGTCTTGCGTTGGAGACATGTCTGTCTTTTAAAAGTTCGTCACCCTCATTAAAGCTCGCTTTTAATTTTCAAATTAGACATTAGTTTTACATTTAAAATTACATAACTAAAAAAATGAAGATGGAGCTTTGTTGTGTTATTTTATTTTCACATTAGCTACTGAGATATCTACTTTGCCTTTCGTAAATCCTAAGAAATTGAAGACATTCAAAGGAAGTTCAACATGAATCATTGTGCTGCTTCAATAACGAGTTTATGTGTGGAAGTGCTAATGGTGCACACGTAACACCCACTACAATTACTCTAAAAGCTGTGCACAAAAGCTTGAAAAAGGTAGTTGTTAGGCTATGTGACCCCAAGAAACCACTCTCTTCTAAAGTTATGAGCTTTGGAGATTTTCTCCTTCCTTAGTCTACTGCCATGCTGTTTCTGTTCTTATTTATAATGGCTTACCAAAAAAACAAACTTTACATTACAAATGAAACACATTGATCAAAACCTCAAATCTCATCCCATCATGTACAGGTGTTGGTTATGATACAGCACTTTTTGTATAGTGCATGCATATTGGGATGAAGGATGTGGAATATTTTGTGTTCAGCTGCATCCGGATGAGGTGAGCTACCTGTGTCATTTGATTTGTTTTTCATATCTTAGTCGCAGCAAACGATCTAGGGATCTAGGGATGAAGGTTCAACGCTAGCCGTGTGCCCCCTAGAGGCCAAATAATCATTCTCTTCAACAGAATGGCGTAATTGTTCAGCATCTTGATTTAATGTTTCTTTTTACATATTTGCAGTTTAAACAGTGACTAAGAGCTATCCACAGAACATATTGTAATTTTCAATTTTTTTTATTGTGACATCATATAATTGCAGTAAAAGCAAACATTTTTTGTTTCAAAACTATAACCAGATGCGCTTCATTCCAATCAACAGAGCAGCCATTTAGCAGGTTAGATATGTTTGTTACAGATGTTTGATCTCCTAAGTATATTAGGAAAAGTTTTGAGGTGATAAGATACCACCACTACCTTTGGGGATACCAAGTGGTTAAGTGGAGCAGCAAATGCACCAGTTATAATATCCCTTGTGACTGATCTTTTCATGACGTTCTGATCGGATTTTACCTTTATCCATTTGATTTTCTGTGTGTTAATGACTCCTTTTTGAACTGGAAGAATTTCTCTTTATAATGTATGAAAGTGGGAAAAAGGAACAAGTTCTTGAAAGTACTAAAAGTATATTATCTCAGGTACTTACTCTCTACAACCCAGAGTGATTTTCATTGAATGGACACAGCAAAGGCAAAGTTGTTTCCTGTCTATAAACAGCATAAGGTTGTTGATAAACCAGTGGTGAAAAAGACATAAGACATATATTGAAGTCTCATTGCTAACCAAGGCTACCTTTCACAGTCTTTTGACCAAATTTGGGGGGAAAAATATTTCTTTTTCGTTGTATTTTTGGGTCATGTTTGTGAGAGGCAAGTTTCTCAGAAAAGAAGCTGTGAGCTTCTTTAAGCAAAATGAAAGGTGATTAACTACAAACTAAGACATTTGGAAGATATCAGTTTATAAGCCTGGCTCTGGTCAATATCTTTGATTTAAGCAACTCCTTGGAAGTTTGTGTTTTTGCTCAAACTTGTCAAAGTCTTTCTAGTGAGGAAACGTACATGTTTTAAAGCGAACGACGCTGAAGGTGCGACAAACTAACATGAACAGAGAAGTCCACCCTTCTCACGTCTTCAGAAATTACTGTAACTCCCCTTCCTCTTCTTTGTTTTCGCCCTTTTTACATTCTGTCACGATTTATTTCAGACTTGATTGATGGAGTGACCTGAATAAAACAGAGGATCTTGCTTTGTGGGGAGCGTCGAGGGGGAAGATATTTCATTCTTGAAGCGGAAATGAGGAAGTTTCTTTTCACCCCGTCTTTCAGGTGTACCCCGCTTGTTGACGGCTCTGTCCGTCTCTCTTGCTCATACAACTGGCACCCTTGGAGCAACGAGGGGGCCACAATGTGCAGAGAAGGCAGGGGTGGGAGGGCACTTGAGCTCTGTCGATATGAATGTGGGGAGAGGGTTGGGTATTCTCATTGTTCCCTGGAAGCTTTTGTCTCAGACACAGCGCCCTTATGAGGGTTAATGAGGACAAATTGGTCTGAGGGTAACAAATGGATTATGGAGCGGGACAAAAGGTTGTATTTGGTGTGCTGCTTTTGTTGGGATCCACCCATCATCTCCCTACTGAGCCAAACGTGCAGAGAGGAGCCTGCAATGACATGGATTGCTAAATATCTTATGATTATCTGGTCTTAGTGTGAAGATACACCTTGCCTGATACTTTTCTTGAGTTAGATTTCATTAAAATGTCGTATGCGTCAGGTTTTCCCTGATTCCTCCCAATGTTGCTGATTTCTTAAAGTCAATATGTCGACATTAGTGTCAGTGGTTGGTGCTCCAGGGTTGGATGGGCATAGCGTCTCCTTTTAAAATCACAATGAACCACTCACTTCCTATTGACTCTATGTAATTCCTGCCTGTCAATCAGTGCCCTCTACTGCTCCGTGTCTTGACATGTACTTGGGGAGCTCGGTAAAAAAGACACAGAGGTGTTCCTTGTCTTCTGTGCGTCCAGTTGTAATTTTTTTTTTTTTTTTTGTGGGGTCGATGGAGAGGATTCATATCCATTCATATCTCGCAACAAACTCTTAATGGGCTCCAAGCCCTCCAAAAAGAAAGCTCTTTCCTGTGACTAGTCAGCTCCAGTCTTTATTCATCTGTGGCTCCGTGTCAAAAAAGACTGTTGCTCGTTTGTGCCCCGAACAATGAGGAACAAGGCTGAATCTCTGGCTGGGAACAAAAGACGGAAAACAGGCTTTTCACTCTGCAGAACATTAGATTCTGACACATTTTGCCATGGCAGTTTTTTTTCCCTCCCCATCCTGAGTGCTCTGGCTCCAGTCTTATAAAGAGACCACCTGTTGGCAACAAGCCTGTTCTTCATTACTGACAGGCCTATTATCACAGGATGAGGAGCACCACAGGCTAACTTTTTTAAGTTAACCCTGCTGCAGTTTCTAAACCTCGCCAATTGGGAAGCACAGATTACGTGATAGCACTGGAAAACCTATTTCTGCTCATAATTTTGTATGTTGCGCATGAGTAAGGGCTGCAAGGGAAGTACTTCATTCATGTCCTTGTTAGTCACAAATGTTACGAACCGTGGGGCTCGGATGTGGACAGATTAAATCAACTACAGGGAGGGATTCTGAGCCACTTTCAGGGATTTTGTGAGGGTTTTTTTGCTTTTAAGAATCAAATTGAAGCTATTTAAAACAGTATGTAAAATAATTCATATGCCCTGCACTTTTTATGCACTTTATTACATCACATCTACAAACTTGAGTATGTTTTGTGTGGATTTTACCATAAGTGATAGACCAGCAGAAAGCGGTGCCTAAGAGTGAAGTGGAAATATTATGTTTTTTTGTTTTTTGCTGAAAAGTGTGGCGTGGAACAGAATACTTTTTGCATTAATATTGGTTAAAATAGCTTTTGCTTCAAGTATAGCAGCAGGTTTTTCCATTGATTTTTTTAATTGCCACTGATTCTTAATTGAATTGTGATAAATTAATCTGCATTAATTAGAAACACCCAGCTCTGGCCTTCAACACTTATATCTGACCTGTTTGCTCTATCTCCTCTGTGGACTGTGACACACTGCAAGAAAAGTTCTTATATTTCTTATTTTCATTCTTTTACTGATTTCTTCTGTCAAGAGATTCCCACTTGAGCCGCAGATGTCTGCAGCTCCTCCTGAGTTACCATTGGCCTCTTGGCTGCTTCTTTGATGAATGTTCTCCTACAAATAGGTGACCATGTTTTAGAAATTTTTTTCTTTGCAAAAATGGAAAGTTCTTCTCCGCCGTATTATGTTGGTCTGTCATATAAAATCCAATTAAAATATATAGCAGTTTGTCTAAAATAAAATCGTTTGTTTACTTTTACAAGACCCTGAAAGTATAATAAAAAAAAAAAAATACAGTGATGAATGTATGACACAATCAATCAGTTTTAAACTGATTCTCATAAATACAGTCTGACGGGACACAAGATGGGGTTTTTTTCCGTTTTGTCTGATTGTGTGAAGATTTCAGGGTTAAATGATTTGTTTATGTAGCTCTGAAAACACAAAGACTTCTACTGTGGCAAGCATAAAAACCTAGAGTTTGGTTAAGGCGCCGGGGAAACATGAAGATTGCTTTCTCTCCTCTGAAAGGCAACTTTAAAAGCAGCAAATACCTTTATAACGCTCATGCCAAGGCATAACCCAGCCCAGTTGTTGCTTCTTCGCAAACATCCAGGCGAGCGGGGAGGACGCGTGCACCTGTGAGCATCCCACAAAACGCAGACAACACACGAGAGGATCCCCCTGCAGCCCACAGGCTTGCGACAAGAGGCAGTCAGCTGTGCGCTGTGGCCCTGCTGCATGGTCTCCAGGCACTCTGGAGTTAAATGTTCCTGTGATATTGCCAGGAGGGAGCAGCGGGAGTTGAATTCAGGCAATTACAATCAAGTCAGGGCATAGTTAGTGCGTGGGCCCTGGCAGCACCTGAGCTGGATGCTGATGAGACACTTAGCCCTAAACCCTCATGCATTGGCCCAGGCACTGCGTCGAGCGAGCCCCCCCTTCCTTCCTCCCCAGCCTCCCTTCCTCTCCCTCTCCTCCCACAGCAGCAGACCCCCTACTGGACACTTCCACTTCCCTTCACCTCATTTAGGCCTCTAGAGCTCTCTCACCCTCTCCCTCTCTGGCCCTCACATTGCAATAGTTGGGCTTTATATAGGTGGCGTGGAGTACTGCACTCAATCACTCTTCATTCATTCACACTGTACAATAATAGACTACTACTTCGATATTGTCCTTCAAGCACCTGTGCATAGCAGAGCGTCGAACCTGTGCTGTCCTTGCAAGTTCTTGAAATATGTGAAGAGTTACTTCTCTTGAATGCATAAAAAACAGCAGAAAAATGTAGAAAAGAGGATTCTTTGATCGTTTTAGGATTTTCCATGGTGTGTAGTGAAAAGATTTTTCTGAAGACTCAACTTAGGTGCTGAGTACGGAACCGCCTTCCCCACCTGATGCATTATAGCAACACAAGTTCATGCATAATGGTGAAGTCTTAGCAAATAAATATCTACAAAGTGTGGCATTCATTTGCATTTCGCCTTTCTAAGTCACTATGAAGAAACCGTTTTTGGTGCCATTATAGGTGCAACATTTTGGACTGTTTCTCTACATTTAGAGACTGAACATGTGTCCCTGTTTGGATTAGCAAATTATCTCAAGCCCAGCTGTGAACAGCAGTTGGATTCAGCTCTGGATATGAACTACGCCATGCTGTCACATTTCTTTTTAAAATCTAACAAATTCCTTCATATCTTTTTACGTTCACAGTCGATGTCTTGCCAGTAGGTGGCGATCCGCCGCATATTCTTGTCTTTTGCAACCTATAAAACGTTTTCTTCCAATATAACTCCATTTACCCGAGTCCATCTACCCACCATTTTCTTGTTTCTGCTGAACAAAGGTATCTAAACGTTAGTTTTGTGACACATGGCATTTTGCATGCATGTCAAATAACTCAAACTTCGTCTTATCTGACCATAGTTCGTTCTCCTACGTTACTGCTGTGTTTTCTTCATGGAGTGCAGCAAACTTTGAATCAGAATTATTCTTACCACTCTTCCACGAAGACGTGATTTATGGATTGTATGACTAAAAGATTATTCCACCTTTGCTGTGAATCTCTACAGCTCCTCCAGAGCGACCACCACTTGGCTGCTTCTCTTATCAGCAGGTAATGGTCATGTGTTGGTCGGTTTTCATTGGCAAATGAGGGATGTGCTCCGGGAGATGTTCAAAACTTTGAATATTGTCTTTATCCCTAAACCACAACCTGACCTGTCTCGCATGCTTCTTGGTCTTTATGATTTTGTCCACTAATTCCAAAATATCTTTTAGGGGTGTTACAATAAATGTGGGTCAACACAGAAGCACACTACTCTTTAAAGGTTTATATTTGGAAAAAAGCACATCTGTAAAACATGTTTATGGTCCTTCCATGTCACACTTATGTGTTGCTTCGTCTCTTGTATAAAATCCCACTAAACCCACTAAAGTTTATCATTGCAGTGGGAGAAAATGTGGGAGTTCAGTAGGTAGACATACTTGTGTACAGCGCTGTGTCGTCAGTCCCAGGTGTTGAAGCGACGTGCCTCACCTGATGCGCTATAGTAAGAGAAACAGAGGAGTAGTTCTTGAAAATCTATGACCCAGGAATATAGAATCAGGCACTACAGCAGCCACACTCTTAGCCCCTTTTTACCCCTGATAAGAAGCTCTCAGCTCTTTCTGAGGGAAAGCCTCCTGGTTCCCGCCCTCTCTCTGCCACCACACTTTGCTGAAGTATCATTAAGGTTGTAAAGGACAGGCTTACACAGAACTTGGATTGCTACAGATGTATAGATTCATAGGTAAAACACAAGATATTCTGCATGAGAAGATCTGAAGGTGATATCTGAAATGAGGGGGCCATAGGAGAGATTTCACTCGCTGCTTCATCTGTTCTTTCTGTGTGCATGCATCTTTCATGTGTCACTTTAGTGCTATTTCTTGTGAGATTGCTGGCTTTGCTCCTCAATCTACTACCATTGCCCATGTGTGGCAGTGCTTGTTAGTTAGAACTGGACGTAGTATTTGGCAGAACCGAGGGGAAAGGTGGGACACCCCTTTCACAAATTTTGCCATAATGGCTGTCTTTTGATTTTTCCTGGACTTTGAAGACTAGCAGGGATTGTCAGTTTGAAATTATTCCATTTTGGCGGCGAAAAAAGAAAATGGATTGTGCTGATCCTGTTTTGTTCCTGCGGTACGGGGGACGGGGGGGAGGACAGCAGGGGGGACGGCTGCAGTATTATCCTGAGCTGACACGGGTGGCGAAGAGGCAATCACAGTGGGCCCTCGCTCTGACAAAAACACTCCATCTGCAAGGAGAGGAGGAAATCATACCACAATGATGTCTGACTCTTCTGCCTCACTCTGGCAGCTGGGCCCTGGGACCCGCGGACTGGCAACCGCCTCCACAACGGCTTCTATACAAACACACAAACAGCACACTGCTAAATCAGCAGCTGTAATACAAAAGCAATGCACCTGCCTTTACACAGCAAGAGCAGAGCCTGTCTTCGGTCTAAAAGTTTCTTTGACTAATCAAACTAGTTAGAATAGCAATTTCATTAGTGATACTGTCAATATGTTGTTGATATCCTGCTTACATGTGGATCTTAGAGCAGAATTATGTTTATCTAAATTACATGCACCATTTATCAGCAACAACAGCATTCTGTGTTAGGAAGCCCTGCAAGCTAGCATGTTTAGCATTAGCTTTAGCTCTGTGGCTAAGCTAGTTTAAACCAGATGCCTTAAATTGTTCTTGTACAGTAATTTTCTCAATCACGTCTTCCAACAGATTTTTCTAATGTAATATATGCACTCACAGTTAAACTACTGTGATTATAAGTAGCTTCACCGTTCATCAACACATTAAATTAAATTCTATGTAAGATTTAAAACAAAACACTCAAGACTCATTATTTGTGTTATTAGGCATTAGAGTCAAGATTTGAACAATATTTATGTTGCTATTATTAATATTTTGTTACTGCTTATATCCAACCAAATGGTTCACAAATTACATGTTGTATTTTAAGAATCTAAACAGATGCAAATATTTCATTTCAGGTTTGACTTGCTTTTCAGATTGTGGTATTTATTCTTGCCTACTTCTCATAATCCCCATTTTTAGTCAGTTTTCTGCTTTAACGAACAGAAAATAATTCTCACACTCTGCATTAAATGATCCCTGTAGAGTGTAAAATTCTCCAAATCAGAGTTAGACAAACTGTAGATGATCTCAGACTCATAAAAAAAGGTCAAATAGGTTGTTAGCTTAGTGCTGGCTATGAGTCAAATGCTAATTTTAGCTTTCTCAGCCAGTTGAAATATTCTCACACTGCACCTTAACTGTCACCATTTTTTTTTCTTTTGCATAAACAAACTACTGCGCTGCAAAAACACAAAACCTTGCCAAGTATTTGGTCTAGTTTCTTGTACAGATGTCTTGGTACACCGGAAATAAGATAAAACTAACTTACAAGTAACTATACAAGTAACTACTGTGAGTTATACACAATATACTAACCTACAAGATATAAAAGCTTGTTTTAAGTCAATGATTCTTCAGTATTGATGAAAGAATTTACTACTTCCACTGGCAGATTATTACACATATAACAGGACATTCTTTACACTTTATAAGAAAAATCAGTACGTTTACATCAAAAGTAAGGAATTATTGACTTAAAACAAGCTCCTAATTATCTTACTTGTAAGATAATTTTGTCTTTTTTTCAAGAGTGCTAAGATATTTGCACTGGAAACTAGAATAAAAATACTTGGTAATATGTTGTGCTTTTGCAATGAGTAATTTAAAACTGGTTCTTCCGTGCTTATGTCATCCACTCCCGTCAACCTGACGTCATCCTTATTAGTAAACTATTCATTTCAGAACAACACAAAAGTTTTTTCTTTTGAAAATAAGAGCCTCATTCATAAATCAATGATTTGAAGTTTTAAGAACTTCTGACCTGGGGGTCGTAGTAATACCTTACATTACTATTATTTAATGGCATAAATTTTAATTTGTTTATTTTACATTTATTGCAGCAAGAACAAGACATAAAACAACGCTACATTGAAAAAAATAATGCTCTCCGGGTCTATAGACCCTCTAAGCCAAATGCTATTTTTGTGATATTCTCAGATCCCACAAGTGAATATTAATTATCCTAAAACCTCGTATTCACTACAGTGTGGAGGTTTTTTTGTATGTGTAATGCTTTAATTTATTTGCAGAAAACAAAGATAATTTGGAGGTGAAGGGCAGAGACACATCCAGAAAAATAAGCACGTTGAACGACCTGTTAGCATTCTGTAGTGTCATCTCCTCCCCTCTGTGGCCTGTACCTGGGGATCAAACGCACCTCTTTGTGAGTAAGGCCTGACCCCCCGCTATTAGCAAACAGAGAAGAGCCCAGCTGACACCACTCTTGAGATGTGCCATGTAGACGGAGGCCTGTGATTACGGCACAATCCTGAGGAGACAACCCTCCACTTCCCTCCAGCCCCAACCTCAACTACGCACACACACACACACATACACACATGCAAAATTCACCTGCCTCCGCCCCCCCCACCTCTAATACAGACTCACCCACCTCTAAAATAAATGTTAATCTCTCTCCCAACTGGCTGCTTCCGAGTCCTCGTTGACACATATAGAGCCGTCTCTTAGCCATGAATAATCAATGAACGTATTGCCATAGCAGGTCATTTCTGCTCGCCTCTACAGCCGCAGATTAGAGATTGGACGTTTTAAATTCTGCGGGGGGAGGAAAAGAGAGTGCGCCACATGTATTTTTGGATTTTTTTGCTTAGATTTTCTTTTTCTCTGTGTATTTTTTTTTTGAGTGTGGATGGAGAAGCCCTCTAAAATACAATGTGTCACAGAGGAACATCGGGACTCCCAGGTGCCTCCATAGTGCCACATGAAAACCAAAGAAGGTAAAGGCAAGAGTGGGGATTAATTTGTTGTGTGAGAGGCACAGGCTCAAGTGGGTCTTCCAATAGCAAATTAGCAAACCCTCATTTCAAAAACCCTCATACATGCTAGAGAAGCGTAATGCATAAAAACAAACAGCATGCACATGCATTCAGTGACTTCCTACAAGGTGAAAGACTTAAGACCTAATTTTATTTTATTAAAAAAATTTTTTTTTGACTTTTTGGAAAAATATTTCCTACTTTCTCTTTTCTTTCTCACACACAAACGCCGGCACACACACACGCGCAGAAAAGGAAACTTCAATTTTATCTGCAGGGGCAGAAATCAATCTCACATCTCTTTAGTTAATCCGCAATGACTCTCTACAGATTCTGACACTAATAAGGTATTGAGCAGGTGAGGCCAGGGTCTGAGGAGGGGAACAGAAGGAGAGGCCTGGAGTCTGGGGCCCCGACTCGGCGGCTGGCACCGTTCCAGCGCAATTATGGGAGTCGTGTATGGGAGAGAGGTAGCGGAGATAGAAGGCAAGAGAGGGAGGAGGCATAGAGAAAAAGGGAGATAGAGGAGCTGGTGGAGGCGGAGGGAGGCTTTGGGGGAGCTGGAGGGGGGAAAAAAAGGAGGAAAAAAAAATCGATCCCATCTGTGGTATGATGGTTAATTAAAGCAGCTCTTGAGCAGCCCAAGGATGAGAGGCTTGGCTGGGCTCCTGGAGGCACAGCTCTGATTACTCACACAGAATGGATGGTTTCTTAGCAAAGAAAGGAGGAGGCCAAGAGCTGCCTGGTGGGGTGCACAGACAACGTCAAGGAGGAGAGACATGTGCACACGTGCAAATGGACCCATGTACAAACTCATGCATGCATGTTTTCAGTTGCAAATGGCGTGCAAACGTCTTGCACATCAGCGCGCGCGGCGTAAACCTACGCAGATGTTTCAAGATAAATACAGAGGGAAATCAAGCAAAACAAGCTAAAACAGATTATTAAGAAAGACATTTACTTTGTGGAATGTTAGTTTGTGCCGTGGTGTCGTAACTTTTAACCCAAGCAGACTACGTCGGACAAGGAGGCTTTAATATTTTCATACAAGTCATTTCCGCCTCCTCGCTATTCTCTGAACATTATATTTAGATAACCCCAAAACCAATTACACCCTCCTCATTGACTTTCAAGGCTCTCTCCTATTAAGAGGGCATGAGTGACAGCAGTAGCACTTTGGTGTGACCACACCCCCCTATGGTAAGATTTGGTATTGCATAACATGACAAGAAAAAAAAAAGAAGAAAGAAATCTGCTTTTTGGATCACACTAACATGCTCTGGTAAATTTGAAGAGAGTTTAATGGTCACTAGTGAAATTATAAGTCTTTCAATCATGTTTTATATAAGCATGGTAACAATCGCTGTGACCGTGTAAAAAAAAAAAAAAAGAGTTCTTGAAAGATGTTATGTAGATGCCTCAAAAAGAGTTCAAGCTGACATATAATCACACTCCCACACTCAGAGATAGCTTATAATAAACCGCCAAATCTGAGATGTATGAATTATGTATATGGCGATGATTTAATGGGAGCAAAACAGAAAAGAAGAGCGCGCGAGCTGATTGAGGCGTGCCACGTGGTGCATCACTCAGCGCCGCGTCTCATGGTACAGACGTCTGGGGTCAGGGCCCTGTGCTAATTGGTGTCGGGCCAAACGCTTGTGAGCTAAATGAGAAAATTACACGTTCCCCGGAGGAATCAGCTGCAGTTGTCGGGGTGCCTTTTTTTTTTTACAGTACGGCTGCAGTCTGCATCTGTGTGGCGGAGGCAGCCGTCTGGCTGTGTTAGCTGGAGTCGGGGGAGGGAGGGGAGCGCTGATTAGAGAGTGAACTTTAGTGCTTTAAGGTCTGTCTGGAGAGTAAAGTTTAACAATCCAGCCACGCCTGTTGGATATGAGAGGAATAAGCCAAAGTGACCGAAGTTGGGAAACGTTTGCCGCATTGTGTGTTGAGTTCCGCACAAATAAGGAAATTGGAAAGGTATTTTCTGGACTACAGAGCGCATCCCACTATAAGCCGCATCCCGCGCTTATGTGCAGCGGCTATCGATCCGTACTGCCAGATCGATCATCTTAAACGTAAAAGCTGCATCAGATGAACTTCGTATTGTTTCCATGATGAGGGGGTCTGAGTTTGAAAACATTTCTCCGTCATGCTAGCTGCTGCTAGCATGTGCTAAATGAAAGTTAGCACTTTCTTCTTTGATTTCCAATTTTGACTTCCAATGATTCACTTCCTGCTAGAGAGCCCCCTGGTGGTTGAAGAAAAATCCACAGAAAAGCCGCACCGGGCCATAAGCCGCCTGATTCAAAGCGTGGGAAAAAAAGTAGTGCCTTATAGTCCGAAAAATAAGGGTATATTATTATATCAAAGCCATGAATATGTGGAGAATAACAGAAAACAAACATATATTAACTGAAGTCTTAGTTCTTCATATTTAGTGTTTACAATGTGATGATGTTTAAAATGTTTAGACATATCTGGTGAAGTATGGCTTAGTTATTTCCTGATAAAGCTACAGATTGCAGGTTAAACCGTTCTAGACAAAAATAGTCATTTAAACATACTACGGTACAATGACTTTCCAAACACATTGTTTTAAGTTGCCCACATTTTTTAAAGATATAATAGCAAAAAGAAATCCTGGTATAAAGTAGATTGAGCTTTTCAAATTTATGTGAAAGGTTCAAATTAGTTTCTTTTTAATTGAAGTTGAAGGGCTGAAAAACCACTCAGCAAGTCCTTGTTATTATATTTGCTTACAAATTGCAAGCAGAAGAAATGGCTCTTCATGCCAAAAGTACTTCTCCAATATTCCTTTTACAGTAAAATAACCATGCTGATGTTATATTTTTGAATTTAAACTGCATTAACAATCACTTTTTGTAGCTCAACAAATAATCTTTCTTTGCACATAAGAATAAAGAAAGCAAATAAACCAATCCTTATGCACAAGTAAACAATAGAATGTCAAATTTTGGGATTTTTTTTACCCGATTTTCTATTTTTTTGCTCTTGGATTAGTTTAATGTTTGATTATTAGCAGTTAGCAGTTTTTCAACATTTCAGTAGAAAAACTGCTTTATTGTGATCAATTCAAGGTTTTTTAAAAGAAAGCATTTTAGAAAGTACGTTTGTTGCTAAAAAAAAAAGAAGTAGCAACGAATATAAAAGTGAAGAAACAACACATCTAAATGTGTTTTCTGATCCAGGGTTAACTGAGTTTTTGAAGGATGGCCTAATTCTCCAACATGTATTATCAGCTATTAACACAGCTAACTTTATTGTATAACTTTATTTATTTCATGACTCAGCTGCAAAAGGTCTTCAGTAAAAGTTGAGGACCTTTGCACAGGGAGCTGTTTGCTGAGATGCCAGGCTAACGTTAGCTTACTGTCTCTGTTTTGATATCACTCATTGATAATAAGGCTCAGAGCATGACTTTGAGGTTTCAGTTGCGGTAAATATGTGTGGACAGAACTTGGTGGCTAGCGTTTGAGCAAGTGTTTTGTAAGTGTTACTACAGCATTCTGCCGCTTTGTATTCAGGTCACGCTCTCACAGACGAACATATTATGAGGTACTTTAAAACTTCTGCAGAGCATTGAGGTTGACCTCCTACTAGAAATTAGAAAACTTTACTTAATCTTCTTGTTGGAGAGCCATAGCTACAAGCAAAAGCCGTGGAGAGTTAATGTTACTGTTTGTAGAAAGACCTCTATGTTAAACACTCAAAATGTTATGAATGTTATTGTTTCTGTTCTTTTCCATTCCTTGGGAAATACAGTCGAGATGATGAACCACATTAACTTTGGTTTAACTCAAACCAAAGTCAGGTTGAAGAGTAACATGTGGAGCGAAGCTGTTTTATTCCACTTAAACCACTTTTTTTTTTGGTTGTTGTGTCCATCTGTCCTTGTGTGCAGGTCGATTTGTACCTGCGTGTCATTCAGAGCCTGAGCAAATTATTCACTTCGAAACACAACATTCCTCCACTCCTCAGACACACCCAACAAACAGACCGACAACAATGTGGACTACAATGATTTAAGTGTTAAATAACCTCTCCTTTTGTTTTTCCTCGTGTTTCTCCTCTCTGCTTGCTCTTTCTCTTTCTAACGCACTGGGCTCCTTTAGTGGTGAGTCCCGTTAATCTTAAGTAAACGCCATTAACTGTTTGCTCGTATCGCCCAAAGAACGAATGCTGCGGCCTCCTTTGTCTCCCTATCAGTTGTTTTAAAAAAGGTTTGTGCCGTAACGGCGTGGCCGGTCAGGGCCACAGGCTTTGATGTGCCGTTTCATGTGAAGAATTAACTGAGGTGAACCCTAAAACCTAACCCTGACGTTGCAATTTCAGGAGCTCAAGTGGTAAAATAATTTAAACGGCCCTCTTTCATTAAAATTGAGACTTTACCATGAGTAGATTCGGTAATTTCTCCTGGGTGGAATAGCTGTTTGAACCCCAAGTAATTTATTAGGCTTTATAGTGCAAAAATGTGCAATTATGAGATGTTAAAGTACAGTTCAACGTTGTGCGATTTTAGAAAATCACTATTTTTTGCTATGTCTGTAAAGATTGATTAAAAGGCGTGCTGCTTTTCTTTTCCCTTTGAAAGAATAACAACCAAAGACACGCATCATTAATTACCTTAGAGACTATGAATCAATACCAGGCATTGACGCCATTGAAGCAGCGTAACTGGGACAGGATTCAATGATAAATGTTTAGAGATTCATTTACAAAATCTACTCATTTCTCTGACCTGTAGAATTGCATGCAACGTTTTAGTCGTGCATTAGAAATCCACAAAATAAAAAATATTTCATTCACTGTTTAACTTCTAACGTCAGTTTGAAACCTTACAGAAGTTTTGTTTTGTTTGTTTTTTCATATGCAACGTTGTTTTGGTGTGGCATGTTGAGTCGTTGGTTAACAGCCTGTTAGTCAAAGTTGAACTCCTCCTTAAATTGTCCATACATTTTGGGTTTATTTGTTTAAGAAAACTAACACACTTCTATTGGGGAAATCCAGAAACTAACAATTTAGACTTGAGCAAAAATATTAATTAATGTGATAAATTACATTTTCAGAAGTAACCCACTTTTATCCAATTTTATTTTTATTTTAAACACTGGTGTTTAAAAACTGGAGCATTCTGGCAATTTGGGTGCTAGAATTGGTTGGGAGGTAAAAGCTTAAACAACAAAAAACAGTCTATCAGTAGCAACAGCGTCAAGCATTACGTGGCGCAGTGGTTAGAGCTTCATATGCAGAGGCTGCAGACCTCATCATGGCCGTCCAGAGCTCAACTCCCATCCATGGTTCCCTTAGCCCAGATCTCTCTGTCCTCTTCCTGCTGCATTACTGTAAAATTACAGCCACTAAAACCAAGAAACAAATTCCAAGATTTAAACCTATAAATATTTAATCAACAGAGCAAAAGCGGTCTAAAAAACATTCTACACGTGTAAAAGCTAGAATTGTGATTTAAAAAATTTTTTTCTGTAACAAACGTATCCGACCTAACAATGCGTAAAGATGGACAAACTACATGGACAAGCAGTTATAGACAATGGATGGATGGTTTGTTAAATGTAAAACCTTTATTTATTTACAGCAAAGAGTTGTTCTCTCTGTTTTGAATGTTAGTTACTTTAATCCTTATGAATGCACACAATTTTGCAATATTCAGAAACATTTTATAGCAATTTTTTAAAGGACTGTAGTCAGTGTTTTTATTGTAAATTACAAGGAGATTTTAGATTTTCCTTAATGTCACGTCACATCTTTGTTTTTTAGGGTATATTACTCAGGTTTAAAGTCATGGTCATCTTATCTTTGAATACCTTTATTAGTTTATGTATATGTATTTTTAGTCAACTTTTGCTCTTCCTTACTGCTTACAAACACATCAGAGCAACTTAGCATCTTCTAGCAGCTAAAGTAGGGTTTTCAGTGTCTGCAGCTTTCGCATCAGGCGCTGTCCCTGTATAATTCGCAGCTTTTATGTTCCCAAACGCACACAAAGACATCCACACCTCTGCACACCTCCACATGATCCCATTTCTCTGTCAAAGGCCCCATCCGTCATATTTACAGAGCAGAACAGCAACCCCACTGAACGTCACTTGACTTTCAGGGATAAGAGACAGAGTCCAATGACTGAGTGGCAGGTGGATACAAAGGAAGGGAGGAAAGCTACATTGTTGGAGGGAAATGCGAGGGGATGTCTGTCTGGTTTTGATGTAAATGCTGGATTATTTTATAATTTGCATCACTGTGCACTCTGCAAACACCGAGACCGATTTCATATGGACGAGACTGTAACTTTTATAACTTACAATCCGGTCCACAAAAGGTTGACCTCTCGGTGAATACATTGACTTATGGGAGATATAACAACATAACTCCATAGCTAAACAGACACTGAGAGGCTATTAAATGTGTCTGTGACGGAGAAAAGCCAGGGACTGATTAGACGGATGAAATGCAACCAGACGACACCGACTTATTAAGGCAGTTGTTTGAAATGACGCTCTGTGAGAATAGTTGGTGGAAAATGCTTTGTCAGAGCTGATTGTTTTCAACACCAGGCATGCCACCTGTAACATTTAAACATAGAATAGTCTTTCACTTTAAGCAGCTAGCTTTGTATTCACTTAGCAGGTGATATTTGTTTTCCAGATTGTGCTTGTGTTTCACAACCCGAACGACTTGCCCGAATGACTTCATCAAGTACTTTTAGCAGAGGTTTTTTTTAAGTCTAAAAGTAAAACAACCTGGACAAAAATAGATTCTCAGTGCAGTTTTGAAAGATTTGGGCTCCATGCCATTCTTGGTAGAAGCATTTCCGCTTATATCCACAAAGATCTGTGCATTTAGCAGTTGCTTTGTGTGATGGTGTAATGCAGATTAAAGCATAAAGGTTGGAAGTCAGTAGAGTGATTCATGAAGTTGGAAACTGGGATGCAGAGATGCATAATTACAGCTGCAAATTTTTAATTTGTCTACCAACTTTGATAATTCTACTTTCACAATCAGACTGATTGGTGGGACTGAAACAGATCAAGTTTTGCGTAGATTACCTATTGGAATTCAGTTTGGACTTTAACTGGGCCATTTCAATTCATCTATTTTGTAGCATCTTTCAGGCCTTCTTCTGGAATTGTCCTATATGTAGCTCCATAACTTTACCCTGATCTGTCTGATCTGTCTGACTAATTGTGAATAAGTTCAAGTGATATTTCCTGCTTTTAAGGTGCTGCAGAGATTATATTTTACTTCCAATGAATCAGGAATTGTAAAGCAAAACTCTTAGACAGAAAGGGTGATTGCTTGGTAGAAGCTTAGATGTAATTTGAATTTACTTCTGAAGACTAATTTATATTGCTGCTAAGCCATGAAGTGATTTTCAAATTAAAGCTCCAAGCAGTGAGTATAAGGATGGTTATGACAAAATGTTTTATTTACTGCTTGTTTCGTAACTGGTGACTATATTTTTGTTTTTATAGCATAAGGGACTTTGAAATGCTTTGTTGCTGAAATATGCTATGCAAATAAATTTGACCTGACTTATCTTGATTTCATCAAGTGTAAGCTTAACTGAATATTGTCAGGACTTTTGTTACCAAGGCAACAATGCTTCATTCAAAAGGAGAATCTGGATCTTTTAACATTGAAGATCCTTTTACATTTAACCCCACAAACAGTACATCGTTGCGTTAAGATTTTTGACAAATATTTTTCCAAGCTTTTCATTTTTTCAGGTCTTAAAGAAGAAAAAAACAAACTAACATACCATATTAGGTCAATATCATTAAGATGTTTATTAAGGATGAAAAAAAAACCCTGTAAGTTAGACCAGAAAAAAAAGTGCTCTTCTCGAGATGTTTGATCTCCTTTTTCCTGAGATTGCACTAAGTTGATGCCGCAGCCACATCCCCATTACTCCGGGGATTTTGGTGACCCGGGTGAGTAATGGCAGCAGTGCATTAGGAGAGAAAGGGAGAGAGATGTGTGATAGCCTGAGTTGTGAGTCAACATCAGAGGCCACAGGCTGACCCCACGGGGGATTACACACTCTGATTTAAGAGCATCTCTCTCCAGCTCCTCTCCTCGCTGCAGCTACCTCCTCGACGCATACAACACCCACATGATGCAGCATAATGTCCCAGATCACATGCACTCTCTCTTATCGCACACACATACACACAGAGCTGTGTGGTTCGTTCTCGTTATACCCTTATTCTTAGTCCCGCTCCATCTTCTACTACATGGCCGGGGCAGAGTAGGATCATATCAGGGTTCGTTTCCTGAGAACGAGGGAGAGAGATCAGAGCCCCTGCCGTGGTAAGTAAATACAGCCTAATGGCCTCTGATTAATTCTACATTGCTCTCATCGGGCCAGTAAAAAGAGATGTAATGACCTGCATTTCTCTCCCTCTCCTTCCTTCTCCCTCGCTCGCCCCTCCATCCCCCCGCTGCCTCCCCCTCTTCTCTCTTTCTTTCTCAATTTCTCCCTCATTTGCTCAGCTTTTGATTATGAATTAAAAGGGATTGCAAATGGTATGCTGTCGGTTGGCCCCCTGATTGCCATATTTGATTAAGAAATGTCAGTGTGCATGTTTCCCATGCCCGTCTTTTCTTAGCCTTTCTGGTCGGTGTAACATTCACACATCCGCCAGAAACACAATAGCGAACTCAAGATTGAGCAAACTTGCTCTAATCAAACACATTCTTCCGTCTCCAATTTCTCTTTCTTTGCCTCTCTTCGCTCTTTCTCTTTTTTTTCAACACTCGGCGTGTTTTTTTTTTGTAGCAGCTGTGTGACACGCCAACAAGGGAGAAATCACAGACAATTAACGAATATTGAAAAAGGCAGGTAGGGAACAGACAAACTACAGGAACAACTATTAAATATCCACATTGTTTTTTTGTTTTGTTTTTAAAAGAAATGGTCAATCTGTTACTGTATAATGTGGTACTAATGTTATACAGTGAGATTCTGATTAGTGGCTTCCCTTAAACTACACTAGACATTATATTTATATATTACCTGGGATCCAGAAAAATGCCATCTGTTGGTTTCAGAAATAAAATGTTCTTTGAGCGGCAAGTTTTTTTCTCTTAAATGGGTTTTTGCTGGTTTTAGCCATGTAATAAATAACATGCTGGTTACAAATGGGAATTCACTGAGAAATCAGCCCGTCACCGGAATCGGATGATTTTTCGTGATCGTAATCAGTAATTGGCTGGTCGGAAACTCTAAATCTCTGAATCTTTATTGCAACCAGTGAGAATGCTAACAGGTCACTTCGGCTATGTGACAAATACATTCGTCGAACTGACATGTACTTGGAATAAATGAGCAATGTGAGTTTTAGGCCAACTTGACGTCCAACTTTCAAGACAGATCAGACGTGTTGCTGTTTTAAACTTAAACAAGCAGGAAGATGTGAAATTTGTTCAAAAACTATTTTCAAATGACACCAGAGGCACGTATGGGCAAAGTTAAGCAAACAAAACAACTGCAGTGTTTTAAAAACTGAAATAATTCGTCAGTCGGTTTATATCTGCGTATTATTAGACTCACCTCTTCTCTGCACACAGTGTGACATCACCTCTGCGCCTGACATAAATAACTACGACTTACGACAGAAATCCAATAAACAAATCAAATAATGATTTAACACATAGTGGTAAATCAGAGATTTATGTCGTTTTAGTATTCAGTTGGGTGAAGACAGAGATTCTTCTCTACAAATACAGTAAATGCTCTGTTTGTAAGTTCTTGGTCATTCAGAAAACCGCTCTTAAGATTTAGCATTGTTAGTAGGAGCCTCTTTGCATATGATGTTGTTTTGATGCAAAGCAATGATGGGTGTGCAAAAAGAAAAGAAAATCCATCACGTCTTCCCCACCTCTGTAGTTATAGTTATGCATGGGGTCTTAATCGTTCACAGCTCTGATCTCTGGACATGATTGCAAACTGATCATTTTTGACTGCAGCAAAAACACAAAGACCGCGAGTTGTTGATATAATATATTGTTTTTAATCCCAGTAAAAGGATTTCCTTTGTGTTAAGAAGAATCTCATCGCTGTGCTCTAACTCTAAAACAATGTGATTTGTCACCACAAACCTAGATCTGAAAGGTTTCTGCTGCAGTGGAAATCTTTGGCCGTGACCACAGATGTGTGGGGATTTCTCCTGATGAAATTCAACTTTCAGCATCGAGGTCTTTGATCTGATTTTCCGCTGACATGAGCAGAACACGTGGCAGCACTCGTTCCTGTCCCACACCTGCACAACAAAAGTACCATCACAAACACTTTAAGACAAATGCAACCATTGGGAATCCTGAAAAGATGAGGAGAAATAGACAACATACAGTAAACAATAAGACAACGCATGGTTGAAACTTTATCTTTAGACACACTGCGTCTTTACCCTTTTTATCTCTTTGTGTAAGTAAATCAGACTTTAAATTTCTCGTTTTAGGTCAGACCAAAATTATTTCTATTTTGTTAAATACTGAAATAATGAGAGGTGGGTTTTTTTTTAACTACTCTATTCCTTTCTTCAGAGTTTGAAGTTTACATGGAATAAGGTCACCTTCTCTTGCACCAATGACGATAATGTCACAACTTCTTCAGCGTTTGATTCACTTGCAAGATTTGGCTTATTTAGAATCAGATTTGAATGTATATAGAGGAAAGACTTCAGGCTCACATCATCATTGGGTGAAACCATAAAAAATGTTGACAACAGACGAAAAATCAGGAAGAGAATATACCGTCCACCCGACTGGAGCATTACCCTCCACATGTTCATGGGTTTGAATGGCCCAGTCAAAGTCCAGACCTAAATCCATATAATAATCTGTAGTAAAAAATGAAAGCTGTTGTTTTCAGTCACCTTCCATCCGATCTGACTGAACCTGAACTACCTTATAAAAAATGTGCAAACAGTTGAGTGTCTCAGTGGGAACAGCTGGTATGAAGATACTGCACTGACTCACAATTTATTTGAGATTTGAAAACTGTAAAATAAAACTCCTGAAGGAGAATCCGAGAGTTTGAACTTCATGCTGCCAATCTGTGAATATGATCAGCTGTTTTTCCATTTTCATCTTCTTCTAGGATTGATTTGGATGCTGATGTTTTGGAGAATCTCACATAATCGGACATTTTTATGCTTAATTTTCGGTATAAATGTGTTTTCCAACTTGGACTTTGCTCCTGTATTCATCTCATTATTTCCCGAATTCCCTCTCAGCTTAGACACCTGTAGCCCAGAGCATTTCTCTCCTGTGACCTTTCCAGGCCTCTAACCTCTCCTACGGAGGTCATCTGGTTTGGCCCTGACACACACGTCTCACGGTCCTACACCTCAATCAAAAACGTCCGCACTTGTATTCCACAGAGCTTTCACAGTCACACCGACTCAGTCCGTGTCGCCTGCATGCATAAACTTACATATATTTAAGTGAAATGTGCATTCAGTGCAATGCGTCTATTAATCCACGCTTGTGTCCCTGTGGCCGCATTTGCGCATGCATGACCATGTGAACAAATGCACTTTTTTGTGTGAGAACGTGCGGGTGTGCGGGTGTGTGTGTGTGTGTGTGTGTGTGGGCCTGTGCGATAATGGGCCGCATCCATCAGCACACAGAGCACGAGGCCTCCGTATCGGGCTGGAGACACTTAATGCCTGTCACAGGGTTAGATCAAGTGTGCACAAACAAGAATTGATTCCTTTGAAAAACAGAATCCAACCAAGGACAGTTTTCCCATTTGCCAAGGTGTACGAATGAGTGAAGAATGGAGGGAGAAAATGGGAAAAAGAGAGACAGAGAAAGAGAGAGAGGGTAAAGGAGAGAAATCTGTTGATCTTTTGAGATGAAAAGCTCTACTTTCACAAGGTGCAGAATGAAATGGTGGGCATGAAGTCCAAGGCTGTAAGAGGAGGAGTTTTTCTTCGCCTCTTTTGTTGTCCTCCTATCTGTCCATTTCAGCAGAGATGGAGGTGAAGGTGACCACGTATCAACCTTTTTCTGCATCGGCAAGAAATCAGCTTTCTCTTAGACCACCGAAGACGCAAATCCAAAAGCTTTCGATGCTCCTTTCTCGCATTATTCCATTTACAATGTAAAACTTGAGCGTGGAATTTTATTAAGCACTTTATCGTGTGGAAAGAAATAACGCAGAGACGTGCACTGGTATTTAACCACGTCTGTGTCAATGCTTTGCAGAACAACCTCAACTGCTTTCGACGATTGGTTGTCTTCTGGGATGTGTCTCTTCTAAATGCAAATCTTTTACCAGTTTTTCTTTGCGAGTTAGCTAAAACTAAGTGAGGCTTCTCCAAACAGCACTTTGCAAATATTGCTCTGCACCTATGCTGCTAAAAAGCAAACCTCCAGTTTCAAGTCTTCTGCAGCCTCTAACGGGTTTTCTTCCAGGACTGAAGTGCGTTTAGCTCCATTCGTCTTCCCATCGACGCTGACCAGCTTGTCTTAATCGCTAACAAAAAAAAAAAGCATTCCCACAGTATGCCCACATTTTTAGCCTTGGGTATTATCAACTTAAAGTTTGTGGTACATGTGTAGTATTTTAGTTTTAGTTCTTTTTAAACTGTATGACACAATCAACACAAATCTTTCTCTTCTCCAAAGTTTGATTTGCATCACAAAACAATAACTGCATTTAAAAATATATATATTTAAGAGAAATTGAGGAAACTGTATTAAAAAAACAACAAACCCCGACAATACAGACAGCGGTGGAGGTTTGTGAACGTCATGTTCGCGAATTTGGTTGTGACAACGATACATCAAAATTCCTGTCATGACATGAACTTTTATCATGATAAATCGATAAACGATGCGATAAATGCTCACCCCATGTCCTCTGATTATTTTCTTCCATAGACACCCGCTCCTTTGAGATCAGACAACTTAGACACTGTTTCTTAATTAGATCACTTTCAGAGACAAACAGCGGCAGTGAATTCTGTTTGTTGGTAACCTTTATATAACCGGAAAGTTAAAAACTTACTCAGATTAAAAAAAAAAATCTCATTTACAGGAGTGTCCCGGGCCAGATGACAGCAAAACAAGAGAAAAACAAGACGATTTCACTTTCGTTTCAGGATAGCAGAGTAAAGGGGTTGAATACAAACACAAACTTTTTGCTTTTTGCTGATCTATCTCGTAAAATTCCAGTGTAATTCATTGCTGTTTGTAAGTTGAAACTGTCGCATTATTTTAGTTGATTAAGTCAATACATTTTTTTTTCTTTTTTTTTTTTTACTTTGTATTATCAAATATGTCAAAGTGTGTTAAAGTGTTAAAGTTCAGTCTGTGGGAATACTTGCACAAGGCATTGGATGCAACTTCCCAAGGCTTAGGGTCAACACACCGAAGCAGAGACTATTAATAAAAGGACAGAACAGGATCCACTGAGCTCTTTTTTTTTTTTTTTGGCAGGTGGCCCCTTTCACATTATATTCTTGACTTGCCTCCAGGAGGGCCTAATGACCCTCCCCTAGGAGGGGCAAATAGTGGAGGCTGAGGAGGGTGCATAGTGCAAAGACGCTCCCTAAAAGCCACAGAGGAGCCGACCAGGAAGAGAGAGAGAGAGCGTACCATGTCCCCCACTGGAGAGACATGCGAGAAGGAGCTCTTTTTCTCAAGACTCTTCATGTGCCCATCTCCCTCTCACTTCAACCTCTCTCTTCTTCTCCGAGTCACTTCTCCACCTCCACCCGTCCTCCCGTTCCTTACTCCCCTGTCCTCCAGAGCAGGTTGGTAATTGTCCCGCGCAGCAGCACAGTTTTCCATTAACTTAAGTATGTACAAGGAGCCAATCTCTGACTGAGCTAAATGTGGATTTAGTTGTGCTTTCGAGCTCCATCACAGGGAGGAAGCGGGGCCCTCGGGAGCCGCCGGGGGAGCGCGGTGCACGTCGAAATTCCCCAAGAATTTCCCAACAGGTTTATTAGCCACATCCAAAACAAACCCAGAACCCACACCCATCTACGCCTTCTTTTCATGAAAGATGGGGAGAGGATCCATAAACAAAATCAGAGGGTACAGTAAGGTCCCTAATCAAGGCAATCAGGGCTGTTTTCAGTGGTGTACAGCACAGCCGCAGCGCTGGTCTCATCTTTGTCTGCGCTTTAATTACTTGCTTTTGCGTTTTGATGGAGGGGGTGAAGGGGTGATTGTGCCTTATCACCTATCTCCAAGGATAAAAGACTACCCAATTACTTTGTTTGGATGCTAATGATTGCATTTCATTAGTAGCCGCTCTTAGCCCTCCTCACCCAGTAAATGAATGAATATGCAGTAATTTCAATTATTGAAATTATGAAAATTGCTTTTAAAAAGACGGCACGGGTATCATCAGCTTTCCACTGTGACATAATGCCATTTTAATTTCTATAATAGTTTTAATTGTCAGTGTGCCCGCTGTGCATTAATCATTTAATTGTATTGTCTTTTTCCTCACCAAACACCTACACGCCCACGAACACCCACTCGCTTTCCCGCCCCGGCTTTGAAAATACAAATCCCAATCAGCACTACCATCTTGAGAGTGATGAGCCACGGAGAAGACAAAACTAAGTTGATTCGAAGTTCAGCGATTGTGGCCAAAAGTTCTTCGTTGTTGGAGGGTTGTACGGAGGGGAACTGAGATCTGAACATGTGACCTTGGTGATCCCTGACATTCCTGCTGAGGACTTCATAAGAAAATGAAAGACGCTTAAAAAAAAAAAGGAAAACATGAGACAGTTGTTTTAGTTCTGATTTCAACATAAGTTAAAATATTGACAGTGCAGCGTTCCATACTTTAAGCACTTTGGACATTCATTGTTGAAAAAAAATGCTTTGCTACCTCAAAGAACATTTCTGTTTATCTCAGAAAATAAATAAAATTAATTTATTTTATTTTAATTTATCTAAAAATATATTTTAATAGAAACCAAGTCACCATAACATGAATTAGTGTAGGGGAGACAACTCCAAAGGAAACTGTAAAAGTAATCTAATTCTTTGGTAACAATTAGCAGAAGTTGTGTCTAGGTACATTTTAATTAATATGTAATTAATATGAATTAGTTCAATTTCATGGAGTTTTTAAAATGTACTTAGCAAACTTAAATGTTCAGATCATTTAACTAACTCAATATTGCCAATCAATATAAGTTATATGTTGTGTTTTTAAGACTGTAAGCACAACAGACAGGCAATTTATATTTCAATATTCAAACAGAAGTACAAAATATCTGCTCGATCGACAGTTAATAAAAACAAGACAACAGCATGTGTGTAAAATATCTTATTAGTCATCTTCAAAACATATATCAATGTCCACAAGCTGGGATTGGTCAACACCAGCTGGCTGCAGCCATTTGTGCTTGCAAACAAGTACGGCTCCAGCGAACAGACACCTAATTCATCTGTTATTGAGTCATAAAGTGTCACAGAAACCCTAATACACATTTTAAAATATTTTTAAATCTATTTTAAAATCCCCGGCAGCCTCGGGATGAAGATGCCTCGCTGGAGAGAAAGTTTGACTGTAGAGTTAGCGCTGTCGCTAAGCTAGCTAATGCTGGAAATGCTCAAATCCTGTTCAAGTACAGAAACTTTCCATAAACCGTTTATGACAGTTCTCAAGTTTCACTAAGTTAATATATCAATTCATAACACAGCCCAAACAGATACATGCTTATCTCCTACCATTCTCTGCTGGACATAATAAACAAGGCTAACGGTCGACCAAACCAACAATTGAGCTAAATCCTAATCAAAATCTTCAGGTCGGATTTGTCGTTAAAGAAAATAATTTATCTTAGAGTCAAACCATTGCTGGACATTACATTACACATAATGTATTTAAATTTAAAAAAATGTAATTGCTAATATTGTCACCCTCCTAAATTCACTACAGAGTGTTTCTAGTTTCACTGCACAATATTATGTTACCTCCTTTGTTAGCAGGTGGTGTGAGTGCTATTTATCAGAACATGCTGTCTTAAGGAAGTGGAATCCAGCTTTCCTAAATGGTCGTGTATAAAGAAAAAACTTATACTCAATCAACGTCTCTGTCTCTTTTAGTGCATGGATTCTCTACTTAGTTATAACTACTAAAGATAATCCTAAAATGTTCACTTTCACCTGCCGTTGTAGAAGCATTTAAATATGAAAACCTAAGTTAAGTGCATCCAGCAAAAACCCAAATAGTGATTATGACAGTTTATTATCTGCTGTGTGCGTCTGAGCTGTGAGCTAAAGCATAATTAGACGCAAAATAATAAACAACAACCATGAGAAGAAGCTCTCAATTGTCTCCTGAGGAGGTAGAAGCACAACCAACTTCTACAAAAAACAATGCATTGCTAAGTTTTTTTAGTCCCGAATCATATTCTTAACATCTTGTCATGAAAATAAGCTGAGACGTCTCAGCGGGGAACTTCAGGAAGCAAAACTGACAGCTGGGACATTCTCAGTTTTCACTGATATTTCTGCCGGTGTGTTTTGAAAAGAGTGAAATTGTGAGTTAAGGATAACAAAAGTACACACATTTCAGTGTTTTTAAGATTTGACTTTGATGGGAAGTAGTCCTGTACAAATCAAGATGGCATCAGACATACATCAAAATGTATGTCTGATTGCTCAATACGTTGACTGTGTGCTGCTAGTTAAAATGGCTCTATATATCCACTTGAGATCAGCTAGTGAGAAAAAACATGACCTTTTCTCCACAAACGTGAAGCTGTTTCCTTAAAGTAAAAGTTGGAAGCAAAGATCTAAATATTTACATGATTTTATTTGTTTTTAGGTAGATAAAGCCTGTTTTTGCATACATTCTTAGTTCGAACTCTGCATCAACCTGAGCTACAGAGGCATTCCATGATGTGTTTTTTTTTCCTAACACTGGCACTTTGACAAAAAAGCATTGTCTCCAGTAATTGTTTAAAACATTCAATATTATGCTTACCACAATACACGGAAATGCAGTGTTGGTCTTGGTCTCAGAAGAACCAGCCTTGTCTCCATTCAAGTTAGTTAGCAATGGTAGCTAACGCTAACAGCGAGTCCAACTGGAGCTAAGACCTAAGTGGGTTTTGAAAATCTCAAAAACATCATGGTGATTTATCTATTCTTCCTCGGTTATTTTAGGTGATGAATATCTCCATAACAAATTGAGGTGGGAATCGGTGATCCACCAATAATCTTCCTGAGTATAACAGGTTCTAAGAGTGGCTCACTGAAACCTTTTCTAGTCATTGTAGCTGAAGAAAATGCAGTCAACATCACAGCAGTTTAATTTAAAGCCATTTTATAGATTTTTAAATCACCTAACTTTTCTGTCAAACATTTTCACTCCACTGTCGCCAAATGCTTGCGCAGCATGTAGGTTTGTTATAAAATCAAAGACTACTAATTGACATAATATATGGAATTTTATCAAGTCATAACTCTTTTTTCTTCTTGTAATAAACTGAGTTGACATTTTGTTGTGAATTATCTGAAATCGTCTTACACGTTCCACTTCAGTATCTGTTTCAGACAGGAAGGTCTTTGGTGGCGCACCAACTAAGCTCCATATCCCATGTAAATATTCATCAGCTTCTATGTACAGAACCATCCAATGCAAACATTTCAGATACTCCTAACATAGTGTTTGTGTAAACCGCTGACATTTTTCAAACTGGTGATACAGCAGCTGTTATGGGAGCATAAGAAGGTCAAGCAGAAGAAAAGAAAGCACCAAGACTGTGTGAAGAGAGAATCTAAATGTGATGATAGCAAGTGGAAGCCAGGAAAGCACTCTTAAAAAAAGGGATGGATTTACAAAAGACTTACCCTTCTTTGGCTTCAATCACACAATATGATTCTGTAAAAGAAGCCAATTCTCTCCTTTTTTTTTTTTTCTTTGCTCCGGGCCGTGACATTTTGCCAACTTGTTATCACCCTATCAGGGTCAAGAAGTCTCTTACCATAGACTGAACAAACAAGCTCGTTCTGTTTTATTCAGCCGCATGAGGATGAAGTCCTTGGTTACAGACTGTCTGTGGCGCACTGAAGGCACCACGGTCCAAGGCTGGCCTTCGTCCAGTTCCTACACAATTGTGCCACCTTCTGGAGTAAATGGTAAAATCTAGCAGGAACAAGGAGGAATTCAGAAGCCACACAAGCTAAGAGTTTCTTTGTGCTGTAAGTCCCTTCTTTATGTTTCTGTGTTGCTATTGGTTGAATGCAAGAGAGCACAGGAAGACAAGGTCACCTTTAACCAGATTTTTTATTTATTTATTTTTTGTTGGTCTGTGAGGAAAATCGTCTTTTATGTCAGACAGGAATTTTATACATTAACAGGTGAAGTTAGCAGGTGGATTTATTTTACTTTCCCAACTATGAAAGCTGTAAACTTCAGAAAGATGAATCCAGTGTTATTAACAAATCACTGAGAATTTTTAATGTAGCTCAGCTCAGTTTAAATAGTCTAATTACATTTCTTAGCATTACTTTATACGGTGGCCTCAGTTATCCTCCTGTTTTCCCAGACAGATGTTTCCCCGTTTCTCTTTCATCTCCAGTGAGCCGTCGCAGAAAGGCTGCGGTGTTTGCCTGCTTGTTGTTGGTGCACTAGTGAAACGAGGGTGTACACAGACTCATATTTGGGGAGCAGGGGGACGGAAAGAGAAGATTGGGGAGTGATTCAATCGCTACACAAATGGATTTGGCTAATAGGGCAGCCTCTGATCCTGACTGGTACACAGCTGGAGCCCCCCTAATTGGAGAGGGTGAAGAGTGGAGAAGAGAGTGGATAGGGAGAAAGAGAGAATATGGCCCCCGGAGAAAATGCACCTCTGCTGCATCACTGCTGGGCTGACGTATCTCATGGCAAACGTTTAAAAAAAAAAAAAAAAACACGGCATGTGGAGGCTCATCATAACTCATTGTTAATATTCTCACCCCTGAAAGCAGCTTTGTGTAATCATTTCTGGTATTCTAAATATCTGATGAAGGGTGGTGTAAGAGCAAAAAGTGGCCCACTTCACCGCAGTGAGGACCATTAGAGAAACGCTATAACTATTTATCTGAGTACTCGGCCGTTTTTCCTAAATTGGAGTCGATGTAAAATGTGTTTCCCTGAAATAGTTTGAGGTAAAAATGCAAAGCAGACAGAGAAGAGAGAAATTACTCCTTCTAAAAGGGGTGAAAGTCAAATTCCTCAAGTTTTTTTTTTCTTTTTGGTGACATAATGCTTGTCCCAGATGTCTTATTTATTTCTGCACAGCTTTTGATGTGCCAGTAAAAATGGAAAAAAATTGACCCCTATTTTGGGGTTGAATATGAATTTTTCCAGTATTTTTCCCTCTTTTAGGTAATAATTTTTGTGCCACTGACTTCCATTCATAATGCATTTTCTGAGAACACTGCTATTACCGTTGATCTTCAAATCCCTTCAGATTTTCATGTTGCATTGTCCAACGAGGTGAAAATATTTAATCTGCCAGACATAAGGGATGGGAATGCCCATTGTTGAAAAATATTTCCAAATTTGCATATGTGAAGTGGAACAAAACAAAATCTGCCAAACAAGGACTTTGACTGCTAGGATTGGCATGTAAGGAGTTAAAAAATGTTGAAATTGTATGGATATGTTGAAATATATAGTAGTATTTATATTTACAAAAAAAATACATGATTGTACACAATGTTTCTATGGCAAACATGACATTGTTTGTTTCAGACAGGAAGACAACATGACATCATAACTTTTATTTCCGTGTAAACGACTACCAGCATCTGTGTAAATTATACTCACATGCAAATCTGACATCGATTAACAGTTCAGGTAACACTGATATAATCCACTATGCCAGTTTTAAGATTGGAGTTGTTCTAATTTGCTTTGGTTTTGCTTCATTAGCTTCAACCAAACTAACCCGAAATTATGCTAAAATGAAAATACCAAGAGAGACATCTACTCTACAACATACTAACTACTTATAACCTTTTAACAGAATCATGGCTTAAAAAAATTGCAAACAGCTGTAGCAGCTCACTAGTGACAGAGCATACCTTTATTTTTCTTTTTTTAGTATTTTTCTTTTAAACTACATTTTGTAGCAGTGACAGCAGATGGGGAAAGCATCGCACCATAGGGAACGTGTCTATTTTAAAGAATTCTTTACATTTTGTGCAGAAAATGTGTTTGGATTTTCTAAGAATGAGATAACATTAGGATGACGCGCGAGGATCCTCACAACACTTCCTTTTGCGTGGGGAGTGAATCTGGCGAGATTTAAACGAAAGTATGTGTGCAGCGGGAGGAGGGAGAGGGAGGCGACTGGACAGAGTGCAGAGCGAGAGAGCTCTCGTGTGTGTTTTAAAACCAGGAGGTCTCTTCCAATCGCCGCAAAACACAAAGAGCTGCAGAGGGAGATCTCAGCAGGGGGGCTCTTAGCAAAGCCATCAGCTCACAGGGAAAGGGGTCGCATGCAGGAAACAGCCTGTAAAGGAGACGGATTTCACTCACACGATCTTGCACTTATGTCCTCATGAGGACATTTAATTGTCCTCCATATAAATCCAGCCAGTCTATGAAGAGGTTTGATAGAGAACATCAGTGGGTAACCAGTAAGACTAAGGAGGGAGGTTTAGAGAATATGCTAACTAGATTTCACTTATTTTGTAGTCAAAGTAAGAATGTGCACTCCAGAAGTACGTCCTGACCTGAAAAGTCGGAAGAAGTAACCTCATTTTGAATGAGAGGTAGAGAAAAGTAGCATGAAGGGGTCACAGCAAAAATTAGAGGAAAGGCGAGGAAGACGACATGCAAATGTTGTACGTAGCTGAAAACACTGGAAATCAATACATGCTATGGAGACACTTTTCGTCGTGGAAGCTGATCAGAGTTGATGGACTGAGTTAAAAAGAAAACCACCATAGGCGGAAATATGTTAGGTGGCCTTAATGTGAAAACCAGAGCTCAGTTCAGACCTAAATCCAGCTAAACATTCGAGGCAGGGATTGGAAATGAATGTTCAGGACTCAAAAGTTTAATAAAAATGCACACCACTTTTAAAACCTTGCATCTTCTCCTATCAGGTCAAGTTTATTTGTGCAGCACATTTCAGCAACATGGTAGCTCAAAGTCCTGTGCGCCATCAATCATGAAACAAGCAATAAACTTTACACTTTGTCAAATGACATGATGAAAGTCGTCAAGCAGATATACATCACACGTATAGACCAAACGGGTTTTAAGCCCCGATTTAAAGTTTTCTAGAAGTTTGCTCCAGATTAGTGGAGCATAAAAACTAAATCCTGTTTCTCCATGTCTAGTTCTGGCTCAGAGTTATGTACTACTTTGTGTTGGTCAAGTCTCAACCCTAAAGCAAACATAGAAAACAATATGTAGCATAAGCTCCAAATATGCCTTTATTTTGCTTAGACAGATTAAAAGTACAAATACGTCCTCAAATTTTGCCCGTATTCACCAAGGACAAGAAAAAGAAAAAAACAAGGGACAACTCTGACACTCTTGCTTTGTAAATGCACACCTTCAAATTGTACCAACTAAAACATAAAGACAGTATTTATGTCAGAAGACGAAAGGGAATAATTGGCTCCGCACTCCTTGCTCCCTACAGCCGATAATCCCCAATCATCAACATGTTAATGTACAAACACAGACAAATCGTCAGATCCTGCGGGTACACGTACGCACAGAAGCAAGCCAACAATCCCTCCCACCGTGTTTCCTTTGTGCGGACCATTGTAACAGTTTTGTCTGAGCCATATGGGCTGGTTAAGGGATGTGGACCCCCAGCAGCTGAGGCTTTGTCCTCGTGTCACAGAGGTCACTGGGATTGTGTTCCCCGCTAATTCCTTCTTTCAGGGACTACAGATCAGAGTCTATAATGATCTGGGCGGCCTAGGACGGGGATTACTGTTGCTACCAGACATCAACAGGCCTGTGTGTGTGTGTGTGGGAAGAGGGTGAAAAACGGGAGAAGATAGAGAGAGATGACATCTCAGATGAAAACTGTTGCTGCTACTCTCTCAGCAGGAATCAATTGATTCCCTCCTCTTGCTGGAAACCCACCCACCGCACCGATATGGATCCTCCCAAACACACACACGCTCTGAGTTTTCCACCTCATTTCTTCCAATCCAGTTTAGGCAAACAGTGTTAGCGGAGAAAGTGAAGGCAGTGAAGGGAACGTAATGGCTTCTGTTGTCTTCCCTGACCTCTATTGTTGCCGTGTGGATTACAAATTACAAAGTGATTTCTGCTTTTTTTCTCTCCACACCTTTTTACCATCTATTATGTAATAGTATTTTAACATGGCAAAATTAAACAATTTGCAGACCCTACAGACTTTTATCTCAGTAGAAACTGTGACGGAAAGAAAAATCGGCTCCAGATGCAGCACATGTTTTAATTTCACGGTTTACCCACTGCTTTATTTAACCTCAATTTGCAGGATTAAGTCTGTCTAATTATTTTTTGTAAGTGAAAAATTTCTTTACTGAAATTCTTGTGATTCATATAATTTCTTTCTCAGTATCAACCAACTTTGAGCTCATGAAACGTGTGCAGTCTTCTTATTGTTCAACCTTCTTTAAAGCTGCGGTGTCTAATTTTTCTAAAAAAAAAAAACATTGAGAAAAGTTTTTACTATTAAAACTATCACTGTTGTGACAGTATATGATATAGATAAAAAAAATCAAGTTCCTTTGCCTTCTCCTAGTGCTCCCAGTGGTATCTATGACCGACCAGTCAGAGTCAGGAGGAGGGTCTTAGCATTGTCAATCACCCTCTTTGTTGCTCTCTGCTACGCTGCAGCTTCTTTTTGATAGCACAACCTGTTGTGAATGCTCGTGTTAGTCAGCGTAGCCACTGATAACGATGGACAAACAGTTTTTCTGCAAAAAGAAGTTATTTCTCCGCAATTAGCACACTGAGGTGCATGTACACGAGGATGATTGATAGCGCTAAGACCCTCCTGACTCCAATTGGTTGTTTTTTGGCCGGGAGCGGCGTCTTTCTTCAGGCGCCAATTATTAGCTCAAGGACCAGGTGGAAGAGATTGATCTTTTCACAATGATCTGTCTCAAACAACAGGTGGCTTAGGACACAAAGAGGCGACTCCAACTAGAGCTGCTTTTACCTCTCGACTCTAGTTGGAGCTTCCTAAAGCTCCAACTAAAGCTTTGGGAAGCTCTAGTTGGAGCTCTAGTTAATGCTTCTTGAGAGGCATTAATATTCCTCTCAATAAGTCATTCTTTTGTTGACTGGATGATGGATGTCACAGACGCATGAAGATTTGAGGTCATAACTTACTGGAAACGTTCACTTTTTATCTATCTGGACAGAAACTTTTAAAAGAGCCACACAGTGCCATTTGATAGCACAGTCAAGTAACTACGTGATCTTCACTTGCAATAAAAATCACATATATGTCAAATATGAGCTTAAAAAAACTTGCTTTTGTTACATAACGCCTTGAAATTGGGCCTCTGTCTCTTTAAAAACTCCCTCTCATTCTGGAGCTTTGCAGCTGGGTCCATGCAGGTGTTTTGCTCAGCTGACTGGTTGCCGTGGGAGATTAAAGGATTTCTCAAACGTGCATGAAAGAATCAGGTGTGGTGTTGATGAGAGAATGACATCATAACATGACGTAGAGCTCAAAAAAGTTGACTTGACATTATACTGCCCCTTTAACTTTAAACTTTTAAATGATTTAGGTTTGTTTGTTCCTCAAGACTGTAACTAAAATGTAAATACGAGGGGAATAAAAGCACCATACTGAATAATTAATAGAACTTTTCTTAACATGAACAACTTTTTGCCTTGTGCTCTTCTGTTTAATGCCCATAAAAAGAAAAAAATACTGCAAAGAAGATATGTAATGAAATATAGCATGGATGAAATGAAAGTCAGTCCTTTCAAACACAAACTGCAACTTTCGCTGAGATTAAGAGCAGGAAATCCAGAATAGATGAAAGGCTTGTTGCAACAAGAGCCTTTCAGAAAGGGGGGAAAAAAACAACAAAAAAAAACATTGTCGCTGTTCGGGACTTTAGTAAACAGCTCTGGTCTCTCTCACTGCCAGGAGATTGATAAGACAAGCTTACTAATTAGATACATGTTCTTCAGAGGAAAGATGTCTGCGTCCTAAATGAAGGGTACGAAAGCTCATGCAGACCAAAAAATAAATAAATAAACGAAGCATTGCTGAAAAGAAATACTTTTAATGGAGCAGCTGGAAAAAAAAATCAACAATTTGGTTCTTTTCCCTCATTCCACTTTTAATTTTCTGCCCTCGTTTGTTTGTGTTGACATTGCTTCAGAGTTGAGCCTCTTCCTTCGTCCCTCTTGTGAAAGGGACTTGCATTGTAATTCATTCTCTCAAGGACCGGTCCCCATGCAAGGCCAGCCGATAATGGGGGCGAAACCATTTACCCGGCAGTTTTATTTGTGTTTCCTTTTCCTTTCTCTCTCGGCTTCGGACAGATCACGGTTGCTGTGAGATGACAGTTGTCTGCGATGCATTAGCATTGCAAATGAATTAATTAATGGCGGTGGGTTTGGGGGGGGAAGGTCTCAGCCACAGGCCTTCAGCCTGGTTTAGGACAGAATGGGTCGAGGCCTGGCCAGGTGCTTATGAGAAACTGTGAGATGAGGAGCAGCTGACAGGACAGATTTCACTCTTCTTTTTTTTTTTTGTCATTGCATTGTTTTCTTTTTTTCCCTCATCAAACTTCACAGATTACAGATTTTATTTTCTTGTAATTAGGCAAGAATAGAATAAAAAAAATAATGCATCGTTTTTAGAGAGTTTTTAAAATGCCCTGCATCCATTTCTTTTGACTCTAAAATGAATGTGGACTGTGACGATTAGCGCATGTTTGTCTGCGGAATATTTTTATTTAAATCCTGTTGATTCACAGCAAATGTCATGAAAATATCTAGTTCATTCGCAGAACCGTATAATCAATTTGATCCAATCATATATCTTATATCCAATTACTATTTTTACAGATCCAAAGATTTTCTTGTCTTCTGACAGTAAACTTGTAATCATTTTACTCATGACGCGTCACTTAACTGTCGGTTCTTTGGCACAATATGTTGAACAGATATATGAATATCATGACATGGTTTTCATTACAAATTTCTGGTAATTACTGAGTCGGTAGTGATGTATTTCACTAAACTGAGATAAGGGGTTGGATTGAATAAGTGTTCACTTCTTTTCAAACAGAAAAACGGTGGTAAACTAGTTTGTTCTTGGTTATATATGTGCACATGTTTCCTCTTGTCCTGCATTGCTTGTTTTCTCGTTTAATTGAAAAGAAACATTCATAGCTGACCGTTGTAGCGACTACTGTGGTTTTGTTCTTTTTTTAAAACAAAAAAAAAATCTCTTACTGAAGGTTCTATATGACAAGAACCTTATATCCATGTTAAACAAAAACATTTTAAAGTTTGGGGGTAAAAGTCTGTGCAACCACACAATTGTTTTGTAAGATTAAGCCACTTAAGACAACCCTCCCTAGCTTTGAGGCTGGTTAACAGAGGTTAAAAAGTCACCATAGTTGAGCAGACTGATACTCTTTCCTCAGACACGGGGAAGCGAAGTTAACCTTTCCTGGTTTTGAAGTGATGGAAATCCTACTTTTTTTTTTCTTAGAGGTTTTTAAAGACTAATGGTGATCATTAAGATGGCAATTTTTCACAGTTTCTTGAGTGTGATGCACGTCGCACGCTGGCCACCGCGTTATTTATTCAGCATTTTCTTAGGGAAGACACTTAATCAATGCATCATTATTGAGCCTTATTCACGAAGACGCGGCACAAAAAGGTTGCTGCGGATATTGTGTGTAAAGAGCCTCGGCTGCAGAGAGGGTCAGTGTTTACGTTTGCCCTGCAAGTAATGTAGTTATTAAAAAGATGAATTGATTACCAAAACTCCTCCAGCTTGTCACTCACACTGTCGTCTGTGTCCAAAATGTGTCAACCTGCCAAGGCCAAATCCCGTTAATGCCGTCTTTATAATAAAGTAGTGGAAGAAGGCGATTGTTCCAGACTACTGCAAAGATGGATCGCCATGGTAACTGGTGAGCCCTAAAGCTTCGCGCTTCCTCAGAGGAGACCTCAGAGATGCGGGTCGACGTGAATCTGCGAGCGGCATGGGGCTGGGCAGAGACAGCTGCTGGTAAACTGTTTCTGAGACTTTGGGGGGTTTAACATGAACTTGAGTCGGACCGTGATCATTAGACGCCATCCATGAGGAAAAAATGGAAGAGAAAAGTTAAAAGTGCAGTATAATCCACTGTCAAGTTACGCTGCTTTGTATTTCTGACACCAGCGACGTGAATGGAGATCATAGTTTAATTTAAAACATTGTTTACGCAGTGAATTTGCACGAGATTTTCAAATGTCTCCATAAATAATGCAGTCGTGAAGACCAGCGGAGAGTTATGCACAGCCACAAAAAGAAACTGTCTGTTTTATTTTTACTTTTGCAAAATGTGCGATTACTTTTCCTCCAGATGTCATTAGTTCTGCATTTGGGAAGTATTTTGTCCCATAACACAAATTATTCCAGTTATGTTTGTTTTCTTAGTTTTTTTCCTTATTACCAGAATTTTCTTGCTTATGGATCAAAAACATGTTGGAGTTTAGAGTCCTGCTCTATACTGTATTTTCTTAATGTTCACAATTTCACCAGCTTTTGCTTATTTGCTTAAGTTTACTTATTCTTTATTTGAGAGTCTGAAAGATATTGAGTCTTTTGCATATCTCTTCAAATGAAAGGGGTTTCAATTTATTTCCAAATCAAATTATTTACATTTCAAGCAAAACCTTCCACCTCTACAGAGGGCATACTTTGCATGTAGTGAAGCAGTAGAACCGTACTATCTCCGAATTTAAATTTCATCGTAAATTCAGCTTAGTAGGAAATAACTCAGACATTTTTGAACAGGATATGTTCGATAAAAACGAGCAACAAGTGATGCTTGGGTCAAAGCGACAAACTAACCGACTCAACTTCATACTGAAGACAAAAAAAAAATGGCAGAGGATAAAGAAGTTGTGGAATGTGTTCACTACCGGGTTTGTAGAGTCAAGCCACAGTAACCAGTTTCACAGCATGAAGTAGGCGACAAGATCTTAAAAAAAAAATTTAAAAAGTAACATCCACTGATCTTCTGAATCTTTGCAAAGTTTATTTTTATGACCAGTGGATTCCAGCAGACCGCAGTGAGTCGTCGTCCACTCAAAAGTGAAACTCTACACCTTTGACTGGGACTGTAGATGATGTCAGCAAAGCATAGGAAAGTCAACTGTTTGCATTTCATCATTGAATTTCCTAGTTTATCTGTAAACTTGGATAGTAACCATTTTCATCCGTATATGTACTCAAATTCTTTTCTCCGCCCAGTAGGATTTGTTTTGTAAAGCACATATTCTTACAGTGTCGAATTGCTATATTTTCCTTACGTAAATAACCTGGATGACTTCAGCTTTACCTGACAGAAATAAGTCATATGGTATTTCTTCTGAAGTAAAAAAAAAAAAGGGCCGGAGAGAGGAAAGGACCGTTGTCTGGGTCCTTTTCAAATACTAGAGTGGCCATCCTCCTCCTGCCAGTCCCTGCACAGTGCCACAATTAAATTCTTCACCCACTTATTCTTCTCCTCTCTTGAGAAACCACTGAGGCTGCTTTTTTAAAGGTCCCAGTGTGGCAGGGTGACAGAGGACACCACTCTCTGTCTTTTCTCTTATTTGGAAGGACCACGCAACGTTGAAAGGGGCTTCTCAGCTCCCTTCCCAGAGAGCCCCACTGCTCCTGCCCCCTGCCCAGCAACACCCCACCATTCCAGTCGTGCTCGGGGAGTACTCTCCTGGTCGGTTCTCGGATCCCCCCACGCCACCCCGCCCTGGTCTTTCTGTGTGATACTAGCGGCATTGTGAGCGGCAGACAAAGAACAGGAAGCCTGGGGGTCGGCAGGGCACGCCTGAAGGTCAGCTCAATCAGACTCTGTGTGATGGATGTGGCAGGTCGTTAGAAAATGCAGCACGCAGGATGACCAAACTCACTTTTTACTCTGTTCCTTGTTCAACATTTTGCCTCAGCTCACACATGATCCAATTTCTGTTCTGTAATATTCTAGCAGTAGTAGTATAACAAGTCATTTCTATTTAATATGTAATAAATATGTAATTTCCCTTTAGGATCTATAAAGAATTTACTTTAACTTAACCGAACCGATCTGCACATTTAGATTGTTTTGATTTTGATTTGATTTGACTGAACTGAATTAAACCGAACTGAACGGAATTGAACTGGTTTGTTTTGATTTGATTGAACTGAACTAACTGAACTGAATTGAAAGTGACAAACTTTAGCTGGCCCGATTATAAATTTTACTGAACAACAAACTGTCCCACAAATTATTGCGATAAACAATAATATCGTCATTTTGAGAGCAGTTCCAACTGATGGCATTAAATTGGAAGTTTGTTGTCTCAAAGACTAATAAACTTTGAGAGGGCAGCAGAGGAAACTGGAAGATATTTCAAATATCCAAAATAAAACACAAGAAAAAGCAGCAAATAAAAGGAAATAAAAACGACACCAGAAATAAAATTGGATTATGATGCCTCTGTTGACTAAATTCAAACTATACTAATTATCAGAATGGAAATTATTGAGCTCATCTTAATTTATCATTTGATTAGTTGATTAATTGCTTATTACAACAGGCTTATGACACACTGAATTGAATCAAGTTGTTTTAAGTTGATTTGTTTTTTTATTGAACTCTGACCTCAGCTGAGTTGAATCTGTTTTATGTTAACCAAGTAAAGTTACAGCGACTCTGCTGCTGCAGCAACAAATGCACTAACAAGCTAATCCGCGAATTAATTTTACTGCATTTGCAGATGATGGGCAGCATTAGAGAACTGGCTCCTAAATTAATGGTGGCAAAAAAAAATGGCACTCAGTGGGTTGGGAGGCGGGTTTTTGTGTGTCCACAGTCGTCATGGAGACCCCCGGCTGTGGGAAGCAGTCCAAACACGACAGAGCTGACTTTACTGACTCAAGGTGATTGGGACGGGGGACTCAGCAGCACACAACATGGGGACAATAGCCTGTCCATTAGCGCTAATGGGGGACGCATGTAACTGGATTAGGGTGAGGACACCTGGGAAAGGAAGAGACCACATGAGGAGACGGTCGATACCCCCATGTACACATCCCAAACTCACCCCTTCACACAGAACACTGTCAAACTTTCACTACGTGAAGCGACTGCTGTGGAGCGCTGGCGACCTGCAGGGAGATGCTGGAGGCATTCAGACATGAACGACAAACTACTGCGGAAAATATATACAAATAGGATAACTGTGAGTAGAATGATGCTGAAATACATACATATATATATATATATATACAGTTTTAAGTAGTTATGCTTGAAAAGCAGAGGTTATAAGAAGGCCTGGACAATATGGGTGAAAAACCATATTGTCACAATGTAAGCTTTTAACATTGGTCAACAAGAAAAATTATTGATTTGATTTTGGTTTAAATATTTGAAATCCTGCTTAACTAGTGACATGACCATTTTATCCACAGTTTTCACTTCACACCGTTGTTTTATTTTTATGTAGTTATGGGGCAAAACCTTAAACTGCTGCTGCGCTGGTTACTCAGTTGTTGCTAAGTAACCAAAGAGTAAGTTAGTCCATGCTATTTACCTAGCTTAGCTTAGCAGCAAGAGGTTCTTCTGCCTACACCCCCCAGAATGCTGTGCAGCACTGGATCGTAGTTCAGTCAAATTATTGAATTTTCTATCAGACGTATGATCCACTGATATTGATCACATATCTATTGAGTTATAATTTGTTATTGATTTATTGTCTAGCCCTCATGATAATATTTACATCAAGCAAAACAAATTAAACTAAATAAATTTTAATGAAATTAGAGCACATTTTCCTGACTATAGTTAGCATCAGTGGCACAAAAAGTTGAGGCGCTGAACTAGAAAACAACAGAGAAATGATTCCTTGTCGAGAAACGCTCTGGGGCCCGATTCATTTTCACTTCAGTCGTGTTGTCGTCTGATGAGGGGAAGCTAACGATGGACAGCCAGGAAATAAAACTCTAGAGGTCAGTCAGTAGACAAAAAAGTGAAAGAGGGAGAAGGATACCGATGTCAAAATAAACCTGTTCAATGTGACTGACGGAAAGTAGCTACATTATGTCAGACTATCAAGAGGAGGCTTGTAAATGTTCAAGTTAATAGTCGGAAATGTCAGGATTGTGATAGTTTTGCATTTTTCATTATAGTTTTGTTGTATTTGGTTGTGGCGTATTGCTAATTCAGGTAGCTTCAATTAGCTTTTAGAGTGCGTTTGCTAGCAGAAGCCCAAAAAAGTCAAAGTCTGATTATGTATATATTTATTGGTTTATGAATGCTCAGCAGAAGACACGATTTTCTAAAAATGTTTTGGATTATCGTTTGGTAACAACTGATTTTCTCTCAACTTTTGCTGTCGCCGTCTTTATGCGCTCTACCATAAGTGCTGCCAGGAGAATAACTTGCCAACAGTTGACATAAACTGGAAAAAACATTTATTTCACATCAGTTCAGAAGGTTGATAATCAGATTGATGAACACAAAATTTAACAGTTTTCAGAACTGTTTCAGAACAGTTCAGCTCAGCCTCCACCCTCCATCCAACCCTCTTGGCTCGTCTCTCATCCCACTTCTCCGTCTCCCCCTGTGCGCGAATTCCTGCGCCCTGCTGAAGACGCCCAGTCAATTAATAAGACATTGTCTCCACCCCTTTGCTTGTGCACAAGGGGCCACCCAGGAGCGGGCGGGCCTTTCCTCTAAAGCCGCTTCACTGGTGGCCCCGAGGAATGCCAGGAGCTTTGGGAACAGGGTGGGGTTGGAGGTCCGAGGGGGGTGAAGTGGGGATGGAAGGGCACCAGGGGGCATGGGGTTGGTTGGAAAGTTGGATAATGGAAACAGCCCCATCATGCTCATGTGCCGGGGCAAGCCGGTTAAAAATTGGAGGGCGACAAAAGGAAATGCTTTCCCTCCTCTCCAGGATCAAAGGCACTTCACCCTTCGGCGGTCCAGATTAAATCCTGCCCTGTGAGCAGCCCAGTCACACACACACACACACACACATTTTAGTTGGGACTTGCTTAAAGGATTTCAAGCTGGCATACACTCACATCCTGCTGGCTTTTTACGAACCTTGAGCTCATGCTTAAAACGATAAAACAAATTTATCCTTAAAATAATTTGACAGTGGTTTCCTATTTTTCAAAACAAACTTTGTGTTTAATTTCCACCGACTTATTTATTTTGCTACAGTGGGGAAAAGCAAGACATGTGAGCAGATGAGAGTGTCATGAGGTGGGGTGTGGTGATGGTGAGAAAATGCAGGCAGAGCCGGGATGAGGAATGAAAATTGAGGATTTAATAAAGAAAACACGACGAGACCAGGAGACGAATATGAATTGAACATGAATATCTTTCATAAAACAAACAAAAAAATCTGCCTTCTGCAACCATTCACAAAAGATTTGTCCTGTTTATTCTTTAAATGCAAATGATGATAACTCTATTTAGTTAGTTTTTTTTCTTGAATCTTGTTGCTTCAAAACTTTCTCTAAGGAGACACGTTTATCTTTTATCTCATCTTATTGCAACATGAAATTACATCATGACTTATGGCGGATGAACTATCCCTGTTTGACTCCGGTAGGGCCAATTTCATTCGTTGAAGACGACGTAAAAGGAAACGATTTTGTAATAACATTCCACTGTCGGTTGAAATAATCTACATTTGGGTTAATATATTAGGTCTGAGTGGGGAAATGCCTGAGAATAAAACGGTTGTTCAGCAGTAAATTCAGAGACGGAAACAGGTTTTATTTCATTATTGGAAACTGACTGAAGGGTTGTAGATTAGCTGTAGATCAGCAGAGTCAGAAATTGAGTCTGATGTTTCAAATTTAACAATTGTAATTATCATGCTTAAAACATAAGAGTGCCCAACCCCGCCCTCCTGGTTACCTAATGTTATCAACAAGTGAGCAAATGAATGACTGATGCACACAATCAGGCTGATTGGTTGACCTTGTAACAGAATGACTGTTTCATTTGTTTGGTCCTATTTAGTGCAAAATGAATATGAAAGCAAAATGGTTAGTAACAGTTTCCTTTTTAAAACAATTTTTAGAAAATCTTGCTCTAAAAATAAAATAAAAAACAAAACAAAAACAGCCACCTCTGCTGATTTAAAATCATTACAAACACCTCAAATGTTCCCCACGCTGCATTTTGACCACTTTATAACCTAAACTTTTCTATTGCTTGTCCACTAACAGTTGTCCGGATGGTAGATTTTCCCACCTGAGTTGTGCATTTCCTCCAGATTCACCAATTTTCCCAGCATGCTTTGAGATGTGCAGCTGTCCAAGTTTGATCCAAACGAGCTCCAGAGGACAAAAAAAGTAGGAAGAAGTTCCATATTTTCTATCTTTTTCCTTTCAACTGCTGGGGTCGTTATATTCACGTTTATTAGCGTCACATCAAAAATAGAGCCTTTTTTTTGTTTTGTTTTTTTGTTCTGTGTTAATCCAAAACACTTCCACTGACAGAGGAGGCAGCGAAACATTACCGTCTGAAGCCTACTGATGAGTCCTGTGATCGTGAGTGAAAAGACTTTAAATCGTTCTCCATGTCAAAGGATTCAACTTCTCCCCCCTGAAACCCCGGTTTTTATACATTTCAAATGTGGGTTATGTTACCAGGGGCTCACCTCAACTCTTTCCTATACTTGCAAACTTATGTGAATGTTTAAATGAAGCAGCCACATCTTCTCTGTGTGCATCCTCTCTGCTCGGCGGTGAAGCGTTCGCCTCTGTCCGTCTTGTTTGATGCATCATTTTCATTAGAGTCTCTGTGATGGGTTTTCAGAGTGTATCTCCCATCTACATACTCAGAGTATACAAACACATTGCCTAGTAATGGATAGCATGTTAGTGCAGGGGAGCGAGATTTCAAAGAAAAGACATCTTGCACAGAGAGAGACAGACAAACAGAGAGAGAGAGAGAGACAGAGAGCACAAGCGGTGTAATGAGTTTCTGCTGCTCGACATCCATGTTGCAAAATTAGCCGGAGGAAAAGTGCCCTTTAAGTGCACCATCTGTATCCTTGCATATATGCAGCAAGTGATGTGAAACCAACAGAGGAGGGATTCAAAGCCACGGATACACAACTCGGCTTTGTTTCTCAAATATTTTGCAGCCATATCAATCTGGGTCCTGAGGAAATCATCCATACAATTGAAAACACGACCTGCTCTCATATATATATATATATATATATATATATAAAAGCGTTCATATACGTCGGCCTTGGGGGATGTTAACCTTTACTTATGGCACAAACACGAACTTCAGTTGAAATTTAAGCTATTTTCTTCTGTTAAGCAAGACCAATAAGCTTATTTTTACAGGTAATCTGAAAAGTGTGGCATGCATTTGTATACAGATGCAGTAATCGGGCCCTGGTGCGGCTGGTAATTCATGATTTAACAGGGCCGATTTAGAAACCCCTTTTTCGTTCCCTAACTCAGGTCATTTTTGTCTGACATTTCCATTTATCTGACGATTCGAAACATCGAAAGTAGCGAAACAGAATACGCCTTTCAGGGAGCAAATACTTTTTCACTGTGGTGCACTTATACTTTCCTAAAGTGAGACAAAACGACATAGACTGAAAGTCTGTTATTCTTTCCTTCCTGAAGAAAATGTTGCACTCGACTTTTTGAGAGCTACAGGAGCTCAACTTTAAGGAAAAGCCCAGACTCAGAGAGCGCCCTCTCCTGCTGACATGCGGTACTGCACAACTCTTCAATTAATGTCGAGTCTTTCAGCCCAATTTTATTCAGCCTTCGCTCTTGCATACAAAACCCCACTCTACCAATGATGCAAAGTGAGTTTCTAACATACAAGATTATAAAATTATGTTTTAAGAAAAATAATTTGAGTTTTTCATATTTATTTGTAGCAGTGGTAAACTTTTAGAAACTTTTTAGAAAATATTGTAACTGGATAAAACTTAAGAGTGATTTAATTCATCTTTACTGTATTATATATTCTTTTTCAAAATGATTTTAATCTCTATTTATCAGCGGTACTACATCTACGAAATGCTTTAGGATTGTGTAGATAGATCTATTTATCATATTTTAGGTGTGACAACTTTAGAGACTTACTCTACAAGTTGCATTAGATAAAAATTAAATAGGTACAAAACTTTTTCGTTTACTAAAAAGAACACAGCAGATACTATTTATTCATCCGTCATCAAAATAGTCCCGCTAAAGAGGATTAAAATGATTTATCTCCGACATAGAAAACAAAAAAACGTGATGGCTCATATATTAACATGTAAGTATTCATCAAATTTATTGACAAACACCGCCACCTAGAGGCCACTCTCTTTGTGCAAACCTCGCATGCCTTTAAAATCAGAATGCCAAAGGTTTCTGTTTTATTCCTTAGAACTGGTGAAAAGATATTCAACATGCAGATGTGGTCAGCCAGAATAAAGCTTTTTATTGAAAAGAAAATGACGTTTTATTCCCCTCCCCCCTCCTCCTCCTCGGTCAGTTAAAGTAACCGTGACCGTAAAGTGACCTGGAAAAAAAAACAAAAAAAATAAGAGCATCTCCACAGTGCTCTACAAAGCAGACAAGCACAAAGTATATTCTTGTATCTGGTAAAAGCACTCTCATTTAGGTTTATATTACAGAACAACAGCCATGAACAGGAACAGACGGATAAACTGAAAAACCGATAGGTCGTTTCTTACTCGTATATAAAAAAATAAATAACTGAAAGCACTTTTTTTCTCTCTTTTTTTTTTTTGCCCTTAAAGCTTGGTTTTGTGATCGCACAATTGCTCAACTTCAAAGGGATCTGCTGCTACACAACGTTTTGACCCACCGACGCTGAAAAACGGGAACCGGAATCGAGCAGCAGCACATGCAATGTGACAAAAATGGTGACGACGCCACTCATCCTTCCAAACTACACATGCAAAACTACAAACTCAAAAAAAATAAAATAAAATAATGCAATTCATGTCACAATAATCTCCTGAAAGAGGTCAGAATCCAGTAACCGCTTCCCATATGGCTGCTTTTGAATCAAGTTATGGCGTAAAGAGTCATTTTAAGCCAAGAAAAATGTCAAGGTACCTAACAGGAAGCGTCTGTTAAACTTTTTTTCTCTAATGCACATCGACAGCCACAAAAAAAATTAAAATAAAAAAACTTTGACTACTCCTCCGCCTTGTCAGTTAAATGAGTATAAACAGTACATTACTTTCAGTACAAAAAAAATAAAAACCAGCAAAGCTGCTGACATAAACAGACATTTATTGAGAATATTTCGATAAATTTCAGTCAAAGAAGCTGTAACACACTCAAGTTGAGAAAAGTGGTTCCCCTATTATAGTCTATACCAATAAATACACACATGATACGCCTCTTTCCATTCTGAAATCCCTCCCTTTTCTTTTCCTTTTTGTTTTTTTTGTTTTTTTCCTGAGGCAGAAACAGAAATACTACTGCAGTCTTTCCTCAAGTGCTCCTGGCAAGAGAGTCGCTTCATTAAAGGGCCGCGTCGTTTTAAAACGTCAAAAATCGGTTTGGGCACTTCAGCGCCGTGATCGGCTCTGTTCAAAGAAATAAAGATGAAAAAAAAAAAAAAAACTTGTCCCCAACAGTCTGCAACAAAAGCCGTTGGAAAAAAAATATAAATAAATAAATGCAAAGCACACAGAAACGCTCCGAGAAAGTCACTTTAGCAACAAAACATGTAACCTCAGTTTCTGCTAACACAAACAGTGTTTGGGTTATAAAAACGCAACTTAAAAAAAACCCAAACAGATCAGCTCCATCAGGCGTGACGTTTTAGACTTCAAAATGGAGGAAGAACTGGAGGAAGAGGGAGAAATGTCATCAAACTTGCACATTCAGAGCAACGCATCCCTCTTTCTCTCCCTCTTTTTTCTCCGTAGCAGGACAGCAAACGTGGCGTTCATCGGGGGGGTGGGGGGGAATCGTCCCCAGGAGACTCTGGAACCAAACCGTCCCTTTAATGTGATTCACTGATCTGTTCCCCCCTGCTAAGAGAGTGAAGCTTGGTCCCACAGAGACGCGGAGTGGAGAACGGTGTTTTCTTTGGAGCAAGCAGCAGCACATCAGTTAATAGAGCACGGCTCCCAGAGGAGAGCACAATATAGGACGCTCTTCCTCTTCCTCCACTTGAGCTATTAATACACCCAAACAAAAGAAGAGGCTTAATGAGGCAGCGGCGGGGGAAACTCATGCGAGCTTACTTAGAGAGCTTTGTAGTGTTTAGTTTCAAGGATTCCAGTTGTTTTGTTGTTGTTTTTTCAACGGATCCCCACTCTGCTTCTTCTTCTTCTATGGTTGATGCTATCGGATGAAAAACGGAAAACAAAAAAAAGCACAGTACATGTACATTGTGCTACGCCCTTTTATGTCTGAACCCATTTGATTCATTCTCTTTTATATATATATATATATGTATGTATATACAGTATATGAAAAGGACATGAGCGACACAGAGGCGAAAAGAGGTGCATAGTTTTAGGCATGAGGGTGTGCTGGGAAGAAAAAAAAAGAAACAAGTCAACTGTAAAAAAAAAAAAAAAGTAATAGTATTGTTGAACATTTGGAACAAAAACCAAACATAAAAAAAAAAGAAACACTTCTTTGCATAATTGCATGAAAGGAAACAGTTTTCATGCAGCTTAAAGCGGTGGCTACCTTAAAAGTTAATGCTTTGGTTCGGAGTCAGAGTGCATCAAAATGGAAGATGGTGAACGAGTGTTTGAGTGGACACAGTCGTCAAGCTCAGGATTTTCGATTTCACATCCCTCCTCCTGTGCCCCGTTTATATACAAATCAACAAAATGCAGTATTTCAGTAAGTAGTAGGAGAAGAGGCATAACAACAAACACGACACGGCGTTAAAAACAGTCAGACTGTACCGACTAGAACACTGGGTTAGAATATTTAGGCTATAGGGAGAAAAGTAGAGATGCATTTTTAGCTTTATCGGCTCTCACCGATGGGAAACTCAAACATCCCGCTTTTGTTTTTTTTTGTTTTTTACAAGGCAGTGAACACACCATTACAGCTCTTAAAAACCCTACTTTCCAGGAAGTCTTGCAGGACGGCTGACCTTTTAGAGCTTTTGACCTCTTTCTGTTCAGAAAATGTTGGATTTGACAATCCCAAGAGGCTCTACGTTCTCAGAAACCATGCTAATCTCTAATACGAGATGCTAAAAAGCATTAGCATTTTCAAATCAGAAATCTTTTAGTCTTGTTTTGAAATGACAGAAAACCTTAAAGACCCCTCAACACAGGAAAGCTACAAAAAAAACGTCTCACAGAGAGAAACTGTAGTCGGCTAAAGCTGGTGTCGGCGGGTTAAAGCTCAACCGGTGCATCTTCGTTAAAAATAACAACACAATGAAAAAACGGATTCGGTACATTTAGAACAAATCCAAAGGAGTAAAACTTGAAAGTCCCGAATTGAATCGGAGCTCTCTAATGCGCAAGTAAACAAACTCACACTGAATCAAGTAGGAATCTGCCTCAAAGGCCATAAATATAAAAAAAGAAAAGGATAAAAGTGGTTTATGTTTCAGTTCACATTATATCATGCACTAGAAATGTAGGACTAACCAAATGTCTGCACGGTTCCTTATTTCACACACGGCAGATGGAGCAAAGGGCAGCATCAGAGATGAAGAACAATCCGAGTCAGACATGCAGTACCTTTAAAAAGCATCCACCCCCTCGGACGGCTTTACCCATTTATCGCTTTTGCAAATCAATCATGAGCAACAAAATTAGATTTGTTTTCACATTAAAAAACCCCCCAAAAAAACCTCCTTTAACCTCAAAGTGAAAACTGGTTTCTACAATTAAATAATTAAACAAGACTATTTAACATAAAACAAGCGATTTCATAAATATCCACTTGGTAGTGACGACTTAATTTAACAGAGGTCCAGTACCGTTATGATTAGCAGAATAGAAATCACATGAGTGAAGCGAGTTTGTTTCAAGTGATTGTAATATAAAGACGCCCAGCTACCATTACAGCAGGAAGACTAAAAATTCCAAGCAAATCTGAAGAAAAGTTAAGAAGTATCAGTCAGGAGATGAGTACAAAAAAAAGACCCTCTTAATCACTGCACTTCCCCTAGAGTTTAATTAAATCCATCATGGAGACATGGAAGGAACATGGTGCCGTGCTGTGATCCCATGGCACATTATGCACGTCGGAAACGCGTCCGACGCTTCAAGTTCAACGTGTGTGCACTTTGAATGCGGATGCTCGACATTTTGCTCTACGCCTAGCATTCTGCGCATCGGGCACATCTACGTTGAGGTTCATCAGCCACATCAAAATCGCTCTGGCCGTTGTTTTTTTCCGCTGCTGGCCTATTTGTCGAATGCGTCAAACGTTCCAAACGCCTTGGAAAGGAGCCGCGACGGCACCTCGACGCATCTCCACAGAGACTTTGAATGTAAACCAGACGAGCGAAACTCGCTTAGTGCGATCGCACCTTAAAGGTCGAAGGTAAAATGTATAGAAATACTGTGTTACCAACTATGGCTACGGAGAATATTTATCTTCCAGCAACACAGCGACCCGAAGCATCCAGCTAGCGCTACACAGAAATGCTTTGAAGACAACAAGATGGATGCTCTGAAGTGGCCCAGTCAAAGCCCAATCCAATGGAGAATTTGTGGCAGTACTTGAAAATCAGCCTGAAAGAGCTCAGTTTTGTTGGGAACGATTGGCGGAAAACTGCAAACGGCGACTTGAAGAGTGTGAATATTTATGCGATCGCTGATTTTATGTTACATGTTTTTATCATTTTGTAGAAATCAGTTATTTGAGATTAACTTGTTTTGTTTTTTTTGTCAATAACTGAAAAAGATTGTTGCTCGTGACTGACTTGATAAAGCAGTAAATATGGTAAAAAAAAAAAAAACATCCAAGAGGGACGAATACTTTTTATTGTCGCTGTTAAACAAAAAAAGTTTGAAGACTTCTAAGAAAGCAACATGACTTTGTTTGCTGCCCTGCAGTCTCCTGAAATATCCCCACCTCTGCACTCGTAGCTGGAAACATTACTTGATTCAGCTGCAATTTTGGCGCGCGCACACACACACACACACACCCCCACAAACACACAATGAAAACCACCTCCCTGTTGCAGAGTAATTGCATTTCGTTATTTCTGAATGGGAGACCACTTGAAGTCGCCCGTTTCAATCATCAATAAGAGAAAGCTCTACTTCATCTCACATCGAGCGGATCTGAATTCTCCCAAAGATCTAATTGACTGTAGTGGGAAGGACGCAATTAAAAATGTTTTTTCTTTTTTTTTTGACGCAGCACGACCAAAGGAAAACCCACCGCTGCGCTAACCACTGCTGACCCCGAGGTCTGGACCACGCTAGCGAAGCGGCCATTTAAAGTTTTAAAGTAGTTCCACATCAGAGGGAATTCTAAACTCAGCTCTGCTCTCATAAAGAAATGCTTCGTTTTGGGCAGAAACTACTAAACACTTTGGGCTAAAATGCTCACATGTTGACTTCTTTTTTTTTCTTTGCGTCTCTGATGCTAACATCTGCATGACTGTTAATAACCAGCCAGCTGCGGTCGTGTCTACAAAACACACCATGTTTTCTGCGGATAAGGAACCGCACCTAGACAAAAATACTTGTTTTTTCTTTTTTTCCTTTTTTATTTTTTCAAACACTCGCACGTATTCATTATTTCCATTCAGGCTCATTTAGAACCGTTAATAAGTTAACAATATAGCTTATGATAAATAGTTTACAGTCTAAAATTCACATATAAATAAAGGCTCCACCTCTCGGACGCGATTTCACCCGAGGTTTTGTTTCGCGTCTTCTTCTCCCTTACAAAGCATCCGCAGCTTAAATACTACAGGTTTCCCTTAAAGAAAAACAAACAAACAAAAAAAAAAAAAAACGCCTGGAGACGGACAGATACAAAGAACGAGGAGAAGACCAATGTTGTTTTGGGGGCGGGGGGTTTGATTTGTATTTTGTTTTTTTTTTAGTAACGACAGTAAAGACGTCTCTCCCTTCCATCTTCCTGGACCGGGGACGGAGGGGCAGCCCTTAAGACAACAATGACAACTTCTGCCTGGTCCAGACCCTGATTGATAACAGAGGAGGTGTGAAAGAAAGTCAGAGAAAAAGAAAAGAGAGGCTATTGCTAATGGTGATTGATTGGTTGATTGATTGGTTGATTGATTGATTGATTGATTGATATTACGGTGCAGGCCGCTGCTTCTGCTGCATGCTTGGTTCTGGTGGCATGCAGACGTCCATGCAACGGAGCTGGAGGCGGAGGGTCGGACTCCACGGTCCGCCGACCAAAAACTGCGTCCGGATCCGTCGCCTGCTGCCTCACTGTCCTTCCGAGAAGCGAAAGGCCGAAAGCGCGCTCTGGTCTCCGCAGTCCGTCTCCTCGACGCCCGGCGTTTTGACGGGGGGGCTGTTGGGAGGCGGCGGGTTGGGCTCGCCCTCCGTTAGCGTCTTCTCTTGAGACTGCGAGGAGGAGGAGGACGAGTGGGTGCTCTCGCTGGAGCTGCTGCGCGTCTCCGTGCTGGTGCTCGTCTTTTTCATTTTCCTCCTCTTGGCCAGCGGCGCCTTGTCCACCGTCTGTAGGCGGAAACCTTCCCGTTTGCATTTGTTGAAAGCCTGAGACGGAACAGGAGGGAAGATGATGTCGGTCAAATGTTTGTTTCGTTTTATTGGTAAAGCACATCGTTAAAAGTCGCTGTTGCTTTTGTCAAATACAAAGCTGTGTTTTTAATCAGGCCTGTCACCATAACAAATACTGCAGGATGATAAATTGTCCCAGTAATTTTTGTGATATTGTTTTTGAGACCATTTTTAAGTAACTTACCATAATATTGCAAGTTCACCCTCTTTCTCAAGGACCGATAAACTTTCATTTTGTAAAGAATACTGGAACTCGACAGTATTTTAAATATTCAAAATAAAACAGGGAGGAAGAGCATAAATAAATAAACAAATAAAAGCACGCAAGCAGAAAATTTCAAAATCAAATATTTTTTGCAGCTGCACCTGCAAATGCGCCTGCCTCCAATATTGGGGGGGGACACGTCCCTACGCCTGTGAAAAATCCCACAACAGTAAATAGAAATGGTTTAGCCAAGAGGACAATCTTGTCCAGTTGAGATGCAGATTGAAATCTAACCGAGTCGTGTCCCGTGGACGCAGGACCCAAATGACATGCAGCTGCGACGGCATCAAAAGATGACGCTGCTGCGTCTCCACAACGTCTTTAACCGAGGCGGTGGACTCAGCCAGCAGCCAGCGGGCTCCCAGAAGAGGAGCACGAACTAGAATAGAAAGAACATTCTCTCCTACTTCCTGACAACAGTGATCTTTTCGCGGCGCTCTTACATTAAAGGTCGCTTTGACGCAAGTGTGGACGGAGGCAGTCGAGGAGCCGAGAATGTCGGGGGTCATGAGTGGGTTGGAGGACAGCTGGCTGTCGTCCTGGAGCCAGGCGTTGTAACGGAGGCCGCACATCTTAATCCTCTTGTCTGGGTCCACCGTCAGCAGCTCTGCAGGAGGGGGAAAAAAAAAAGACTCAGATAATTCACTTAACACATGAGCGAGGAAGGTAAGTCGTGTGCGAGTCCCACAAAGGAAGTGATTCTCTTCCCCTGAGCAGGTGATTAAGCCGACGCAGAGCTCGCAATGTTCCTGTTGGCCAATCGCCAGCAGGGGGCGACAGTAGGGACGATGATTATGTGTAAAATTGGTCTCAGATTTCTCCAGTGTTTGATTATCACGTTAAAAAAATGGAAAACAAGAATTTTTGAAAACAAAGAGTTGCTTTAGAAAAATATGACAAGAGATGGATTGGAGCAGAGCGACCTTTTAGTTATCCAGGTCACCATCTATTTCGGATTCAGTTCGAACAGGGAAGGGATTTTAAAAAATCTTAGGGCTGCAGCTAATGATTATTTTAGTGACCAATTAATCAGTCGTTTATTTTGACCATTAATTGATTAATCAGATAAAAAATAATAATAATTTGCACATTCTGGAAATTTACAATATTCGAAATACATTAATAAACAAATTGTGCAATTCAGAAAACTAACATTACTTCCTAAAATATTAAGAATATTAAGAATTCCTTTTAATGAAAGCTTGATCATTTGTAGCGAAGGATAAGAAAATACTGCTAGCATCAACATGTGAAAAGCTCAGCCGTTTCTGCTTGACCAGATATTAATACATAGGAGGGTTTGATCTGTTGATTGTTTTTGGATTACTGATTAATAATTAGATAGTAAAAAGTGCTAAACGGATATTATTTACAAAATCTGAACTGAATTGGGTGAAGCTAATAATGCCACTTGAGGAGTTCTGCATAAAACAGATTTACAGATTTTTTTTTAACTTAGATGGAAATATATATATATTTTTTTTACTTTTGGTCTAATTACTGCTCTGAATGTGTAATTCTTTCAGCAAATACCCTTTGTTACAGTCTGCATACTCCAGTTAACGATGAATTGACTACTAAATCGGTTGACAATTATTTCAATTATCAATTCATCATGTTCAATGGAGCATTTTTGAACAATAATTGTATTTTAGGACAACAAAAAAACAGTTGAAAAACAGCTGGATATGTATTTTAAAATGGCGATCTAAATTATGAAACTGGGTCACCCACAGTTTGATAAAGAGTCATCCTGATATCCATCAGATGCAAACCGCAGACGGTAACAGGCAACTCCAAGACGAAGAAGCGGCTCTAAGCAAGAGGTTTTCTAGCTTTCTAGTCGATAAGGATGTAATGAGGAGTCAGGTGCTCAAGTTTATATTAAAAAAAAAAGTAACATTAATTAGTTCAAGTGGGTGACTGTAGATGCAAAAATATCAAAATTGTTACATAACAATTATGACGGAGCAAGAAAATGCTTCATCACCGCGACGCTTGTGGCGAGTTAATACATGTTACAAAACCAGTTTAATGTACCGCGTAACTCAGTACACGAATGCTCCACTGAAGTTCAGCTGAGGACAAACTTCCTGTTTTGACAGCAATTTTATATCTTTGTTCAAATCTGTGCGTCTGATCTGCAATGCTGCCGACATGTTTACATGTTCAAGGTTTTCATGCCCTTTGAATCAGAATTTGTTCATATGAAAACATTTGAGTTTCACCAGGTGTGATGTCATCGACCAACACGTAACAGTGAAGCGAAAGGAAGTGTTGCGTAGTTTTAATGGGTTTTTTTAAACAAATCATGCGATTGTACAGCGCATACGGAAAGCATTCACAGCGCTTCACTTTTTCCACATTTTCCTCTTCCAAATTGTAGTAATTCTGAATTAGTCTCTTTTCCACAAAATTCTACACACTTACATAAATGCGATATATCGGTTTTCTGTTTTAAATAAATTAGCAAAAACTCTCCAAACTATTTCCCACATGGTCACAATGGAGTGTTTGTGTGCAGGACCTTGAGGAAAGAGATTAATTTTATACAATTTGGAACGATGCTGCAACATAATAGAATGTGGAAAAAGTGAAGCGCTGCGAATACTTTCCAGATGCTCGGTATTTACAACATAAAATCAAGGGTAATTGTCGTTGTTCAAAAGGCACCAATCAGACAGAGCCTGCATTAAATGCATGTTCTATGAAGGTCTTAGGTTTTGCTAGAGAACATTAGTGAACAGAGCAGACAGCTCAGGAATCGTTTAAAGAAGATTTCAAATATAATATTCCAAGTTTTTAACATCTCACAGAGCACGGTTCTATCAATCACCTTAATTATGGAAAAAGTGTGAAGCTTCCAAAGACATGGTTGTTGTAGAGATGGAAAAACTCCACGACAATTGAGTGTTCATGTAGAAACGGAATACGAAGCTACGTCTCTCTGCTGCGAATTCATTGAGTTTAGGATGAACTGCAAATGATGAAAAACCAGGTTTGTGTAATCCTCCTGACATCTTAAGAGATGGGGGTCAATAAGTTTTTTTTTTTACTCTGTGCGCAGCCCGGCGGGATCGCACTGACCCTGCATGCACTTTGACAAGTTTTATGTTGTCGTGTGGTTTCGGGACCTGACGGTCTGACGGGACATCCCCAATACCTGTCCGACTGTCATTCGCCACGTTCCTCCTGAGCGTTTTGCTAGCAGGTTGAGAGGAAGTTGGAAATGAGGGCAAAATAGTTCTCCACCAATTAGGATCAGGTTACACCAAAATATGCTGTAAATTACTCAATTATAAGAATAAAACATCAGAAAACTAATAGAATAATAAATATTTATATCACAGTCAAATATGAATACATGTGCTTGAAAACCAACATTTGTTTTGAAGAGTGTCTTAGACCAAATTACCTCCAAATGAACTACTTTAATACACATGGGGATGCTTTGTTTTTGTATCTAATCAAGTCCTTTTAATGTTGTAGCAAAACACGCTAGTGAGAGGTTACAGCCTCACCTTGTATGAGGTCTTTAGCCTGCTGGGACACATTTCTCCAGGCCTCGCCTCCAAAAGAGAAATCCCCCTGCTTGATTTTGTGCATGATCTCCTCAGCGCTGGTGTGGGTCAGGCTCTTCTCCTGACACTGAAAAGGCACCTGTCCCGACAGCATGGTGTACTGAAACCAGAGGAAAACCAGCATCGATCAGGGGCACAGACCAAATCACCGGCCTATGTGCTCTAATGCTTAACACGTCGTCCAAGTGTGGCGCACAAATCATTATTAAATGTTTGTTTTCGCTTCGCAGTGCGGCGCCCTGGACCGAGCTGGGAAAAGAACGAGGCGCCAGGCGCTTATATGACACGCTTTAAAAGCGCTCTCGACCGATCACGACCGTCCGCATTTTTTCATTGTTATGCTGGAGGTTGTTGACCGTGGCTGCGGCGGCACTAAAAAGTAGAGTGTCCTGTGCTCAGTTGAGCAAACAGGACGCTCTCACCTTCGTCCGTCTGCTTACGTCTGCTCTCAGATTTCTCATTAAAAGGACAGCGGTGGGGGGGGAAGAGCACTTTTGGCTACCGTCTCAGTTCGCTTGGCTTGCAGGGCATTGTGCACACAGCATGTCGGAACCCGTTTTTATCAAAGCTTCATAAAGCAGACTACGATGTATCCCACACCCCCAGAGGGAGAACAGCAAAGCAGCGAATAAATATAAAGCCGTTGCTCTGAACGGATGAGTGGCCAGAACAGTACAGAAATTTCTCTCTGTTACGTGTGTCCTCTCTTTGTCCACAGAACGTCTCCTTTTCTATTTCCTCCTTCATCCAGAAATGTTTGAAAAAGGACTGGAGAAGGATGCCATTTTTGCGGGAGCTGGTTGGTCATTTTCTGTTCTGTGGTGCAGATTAAATTGAGTCCGGTTACCAAAGGACACCAGGAGCTTAGATGGAAATTATGCACAATACCCAGCAGTCATTATATTGTGATCTAAAAACTGCATAAGACAAATAAACGGGCTGAGTACAAAGCTTAAGATTAGGATAGATTAACCTCAGAGGAAAACTTTAAAGAGGATCTGCGGATTTAAATAGTGAGTATTATGGATTTATATAATGGAGTCATCAAAAGGATGTTTCCTAAAAGCTAATAAAAATGCTTTTAGGAAAATGCCCTAAAAGCAAAGTGAGTGATTTCAGATTTTTTTTTTTAAACTATGATCTCCATCTTTGGCCAATCATGATTTTTCTTTAGTCAATGTAAAAAAAAAAAAACATTCCAAAAATGTTTTGTGCCTACCTGCAACCGTTCATTATTCTTATAATAGGAGCAACACATCTTTACTGTTACATTATGTAATTAATATGTAATTAGTACAAGTAGTGCGGTTATTCAGAGTCTCTGTGGGTTTCACCAACTCGAATTTGAGAAATTTTAAGCCCTTAAGACCATTGCAGATGGAATTTAAGACTCATATCCCTAAAGAAATGTACAAACTTTGTCCAGCCAGCTTACGATAAACAGAACGCAAAGATGTCTACGTGTGACTCAACCTTTTGCCTGACAGAAAAGAAAAATAGGTCTGCCAAGACGAAATTTAAAACCTGTGAATCATGTCCATCCATCCATCCATCTTCTGCCGCTTATCCGGTAGAATCGTGTATAGACAAAAAAAACTTTTTATTTTTTTAATAATTAGGACATTTTAAAGTGTTAATTTTAAATGCCAGAATTTAAGGCTTCTAAAGGACCCATGGATGCCCTATTATTAATAAACTTTTGGCAAAATGATAAGACGGAGTAACTTGGAACCTAACCAAACTAAACAAAAATGTGCTTAATTCACAGTTGCCTGTATTTATAACTCTGTTCTATTTTTATTTGAGCCGGAAACATTGTGCATTTTTATTTCTTGATGTTTTACACAATTTAGTAAAAGATGTGATTTCATAACTACTAAAAAAAAAAAGACAGGGATAACAACAGCATGTTGCATATTGAATTACACTTCATTATTCCGATTACCAGTATTATGCATCGCACACTCACCAGAATGACCCCCAGACTCCACAGGTCGCAGGACTCATCATAGCCGTTGTATTTGAGGATCTCTGGGGCAGCGTACTGCAGGGTGAAGCAGGGAGTCTTCAGCAGCTGATTGTCTGGCGGTTTTAGACGCGCAAAGCCAAAGTCTATGATTTTTATCTCGGAGTTCTCACTCTCGTCTGTGAAGAGCAGGTTCTACGAAGCAATTCGAGACACGGACAGCAATCATTTTCTGTTTGTTTTTTTTTCTTCTCTCTCTCTCCTTCTGCTCGGTTTAGTCAAGAGCCTACTAAATTGAACGTCAAGACTGGCTGGGGGTCCTTCTGACCCGCGTTAGGGTCAAACAATTTTACTCTTGTTTTGAAGAAGATTGCAGAGTCAGAGTGACAACAAGCCACATCATATGCAGTTCAGAAAAACACAGTGATTCTCCCTTCAAAGCATATGATCCAGCCAGGCTGCATTTAGCACAAAAAAAAAAAAGAAGAAGAAAATTTAGCTCTTTTGAGTTATGTGTGGTACCTCTGGCTTCAGGTCCCTGTGCACCACTCCCACATCATGCATGTGGCTGACAGCAGACACCAGTTTGCGCATGATGCGGCTGGCCTCTGTTTCACTGAAGTGCTGCTTCCTCCGGATTCTCTCCAGCAACTCTCCTCCACCGAGCAGTTCCAGAACCAGGAATGTGTGGAGCTAGACCAAAGAAACGACACAAAACACATCAGTTTCAGAGATTTTTCAGTTTAAATCGGCCTCAGAAAGTCAGAAATACGATCAAAGAAAGCACCATCGGGAAGCGTTACCGGAACAAGCTAGCTTATGACAACAGTGTGGACGTTGTGACTGAGCAAACAAAGGTGGTTGTTTTCGTTGTCACCAAGTTGTTTAAAAAGAAGGTCAGAATAACCACAAAAGAAATAAGAAGCTATTTAAAAGGAAATTGCATCATGTACGACACACCAAGACTTGTCAGAGGTTCATTAAGGCTGCCAGACAGCGAGAGAGAGCAAAACTTTCACCTTCAAAGCTGAACATTTAACATTGCAGCAAAGTTACTCTGTTTTATCCTTATTCCCAATTGTTCATTCTTGCAACATGTTTGGAAATATTTGCACATTTTATCATTGCATATTTTATCACCATAAGGAGATATAATGTCATTGCTAAATTACTTTCCTACACATTTGACAATGCAAAAGCGAGGTGGGCTGGGCTGCTTTAGATTGAAACTGTTCACCTCAGCATGCAAAATGCTTGAACGTGAACCTGACAGCATGATCTAGTTCCTGATTATTTCGCCCAATTATCACACATGGTCCACATTCTGCAAAGACAGAGAGGACTACCGTGTTTCCTGAATGGAGTGCTCACATTTCCTTATATTATAAACCTTAGAAACACAATAGAATCTGGCTGAAGTCGCTATTGGCAGGTCAAAGCTTGACAAAAAAAATGTCGGCTTAGAAAATGGTTTTCTTATCGGTACATTTCGGAATCAACACTCCTACTGTAAGGCTAGCAAACATTCCCATATTTGGGCGGATGCTTGTCTTTTGATATTTTTCACCACGCTCTGTCAAAGCAATCCCCAAGACATACAAAGCTGATAAATTTGTGCTGTTAAATGCTTTTTTAATTAACTGGATGCCAAACAGATGAGCGAAACATAGATCGACCACAGGCCATCCCTGATCTCATGTCAGTGAGATCAAACCAGAAAAGTATTGAGTAAAAGTGGGAAAAAAAAGGCTCTAATAAAGATGGAGGAGAATAAAGTGTCTGGGCAGCGGGGTACAGTTTCTCATTAGTGCTGGATCTGAGGAACAAAAGCAGGACTCGGCGGAGACGAAGCGAGGCAGCGCCGCTTTGATCTGGGTCACAGGCCTGTGAGGTACAGTAATAACCCCGCTGAGCTCATCAGGACTAAAGTGGTGCTCCTGGGCATGAAGGACTTTGGCTAATGAACCTGTATGCAGTCAGACGCTTGGAAACACCTTCCCAAATAACCGAGGTAAGCCACGTCAAAGCGTATGCGCACTCACTTTGGGTTAAGTGCGCAACTCTATTAGCAGCGCAAGTGAATCTAGGTTGTTTCCATTCAGCTGAACAAAAGGCTTGTTTATACAGCTGTGGCTCTAGAAATAAATCAGCTTTGAAATATCATGCACACGGAGATATTCGCAGATAACACGAGAGCAATACAGAGAGAGACCCAAACGGCTCCCAGCGGGCTCCTATTAATCTGCCCTGTTCCAGTTCCAGGACTTAATAAGGCCACGGTCCCACCGGCTCCGCAGACCGTACTTTGTCGGATTCAACTTTACCTGATCGTGGTAGATCTCATGCAGCTTCACAATGTTCGGGTGGCCGTCGCAGAGCTTCAAGGCCGCTATTTCCCTCTGAGTCTGCGCCTCCATCCTAGAGCGAAAACAAGCGAGCAGAGATCAAGTCGAGAGAAAAGCATTCCAGGTGATCTCTGTGTCTTGTAGTGGGTTTTATATTGGATTTTGGTGTAATTTCCTGAATCGATTCATTAAAAAAAATGTATAACTGAACAAGTTGGGTCACTACTCCTGTGACCTTGTGAGTAAATATAGCCAATGGAAGGATGGATGGTATGATTGTGCTAATAAATATAAAACTTTGAGCAGAACACCATTTGACCTTTTAGACAACTGGGAACGGTTTGATCATGAGAAACATTTCCTTAACCTCGTCTTCTCTTCATATTTTTGGAAAAAAAACTACAATTTTACCACACTATATCCCCAAACCTTCATGTGTTTTAATCAGATTTTATGTGATAATAAAAGCGCCATAAAACTGCAATTTAAAGAAAAAAACAAAACTGATTTTCTTACAAAAATATGAAGATGTGGGTTCAGCCCCCTTACTCTAATGTCCCTAAATAAAATGCAGTGGCACCAATTGCTTTCGAAAGTCACCAAAAGCTAAATTCTTGTCACATTATATTACCAAACTTTCGTGTGTTTTTATGGGATTTGATGTGATAAAAACAAGAAAAGTAGCACAAAACTAATGCTGCACATCAACCTTAACAAGCATCATGCCATGACATTTATCATCAGGGTCAAAAGCTGGTCAGAGTTGATAGGAAGATGGATGTAGCTAACTATAAGGCTATGGTGGAAGAAAACCTATTGGGGGCTGTAAAAGAATCTCAAAATTACAGCAGGACAGCGACACAAATTATGCAGTTTGATCAAAACTCGTTAAAACCCCTAAAAAATTCCAGTGGCAAACAGAGGTGTGCACCTGTAAAGCGGTAAAAACGACAAATCCAAGGCGCTGAAGATGCTGAGAGATGTGCCAAAGCAGCTTTGATGAGTGAAGCGTGATTTCTATCCCGGATTGTCGAGATGAGGTTTGTTTTTCAGCTGTGTGGCTCGGTAATAAAACGGCGACAATATCTGGAGCGATATTTGTCAGCGAATGAGTGTGAGGAGCGTAGAGTCCGCGGCTAGCGTCCAAGATGCAAGCAGGGCTTGTGGGAGTATTGGAACCAAAAAAGCAACAACTGTTTGAAAAGAAGTGGATTACTTGACATCATCATATCTGGCGCTCTGCTTACTGCCATTAGTTTCACACATGTCTTATGTAATACTTCCATAAAGCCTTCTTTAAAGGAGGCTGACCAAAACCCAGTTTTTTGGGGGGGTTTTGCCAGAGAAGCCAGTGGTGGGCTGGATGAATCCAATGTAACTATAAATATACCAACGTGTGAAGTACCTAGGTGGGAAAAAAAACACATTTCGAAAAGAAGCTTGTACCGCTTGCTGATTATCTTGACTGCGTATTGTTGTCCGGTGTTTTTGTGCGTGCAGCGGCGGCAGATGGAGAAGCTGCCCTCTCCCAGGGCGCTGTCCTGCAGGTCCATCTCATAATTCATGTAGAAAGGGGAGTCCTGCACAGAAGAACGGTGGACCAGTGTTTCAATGCATTACAAGAGTCCGTCATTTACGTCAAGGTCTCACATTGCATCTCATTTTAGATCCTTTGTCTCTGTCCTCAACACGGACAGAGACGCAGATTACGGAGGAGACACCAGATTAAGCAGCATTAAACAAAGTCAAGAACCAGGTTTATCATCAAAAACTAAATGCTCCTTCATTCCTTCAGCTGTATGAACACCAAGTATGTTTGTTATTAAAAGAAAATACTTCAAGATCACTGACAGACGGACAAAAGGAAGCTCTCGGCTTGTGAATGAAGGGAAAAGAGAGCGGCTTGCAAAAGTATTTACACCTTGCTGTTTCAGATTCCAGAAAATGGTGTCAAGTTACACCAATGTTAAATTATTGGGAATTTATGTTATTTATATTATGGACCAATGGATGATATGACTTACACTGATAATTAATTGCCTCTTGGAATGAATAAAGTTTGTTTTGATTGAAATGAATTGAAAAGGTTTCATAGGTTTAATGAGTAAGAATACGTTTCTTCAGAATAAAGTTACTGAAGACCTCTGCAAGACACAAGCATGGTTTTCTCAAGCAGTCAGTTTACACACAAAGGGTAACGACTTAAAAAGCAGATTTCTGTGAAAAACCATGGGACAAAGCTTAGTTTGGCTTAAAACTTTAACTTAGACAGTTAGAACTAGGTGCTAAAAGGAAACAGGCTTCCCTGCTTGTAAATGTTTACAAGTGTGAAAGCAAACCTTTAAAAAGCACCAAATATATTCGTAACACAAAAAAATTTTGGAAATAAAAAAAAAATGGCCTACTTGTCAAGTTTCTTTTTTGAAATCCCTCCTTTGAAAATTAATGCATGTAAAAATGCCCCTAGCGAAAAAGATTGAAACAAAGTACAGGCTTAAAATCATTGTGTTTCTACTTTCCCAAAAGGCAACATACTGCCGGCGTTCACAGGGAAAAAAAAGAAACATTGTGTATTAAACAGGCTCAGGCCTGAACGCGGCTTGCCAAGTGCAGAGTGTGACACAAGCGAAGTACGACAACAAGGAAAAAAGAAAAAAAAGCGGACTTGTTGCGAAGAAACAGAGAAAATCTCATCTACCCGTTAAGTTTTAAGTGTGTTTTTACTTGGGGGTGGGGAGAATCCGCTCGTCTCACCTTCATCATGGCGCTGCGGGCCACGGCGGCGGAGCCCGGCCTCTCGGAGCCGCCGCACAGCTGGATGGGGTCGTCCATCACCACATTCCTCTTGAACAGGATGGAGGGGGCCATGAAAGAGTATCCCTGCGAGCAGAAGCAGAGGAGCGCGCTTGTGTTTACATTTCACCGAGTCATTTAACGAGGAATAAACCGCAGGAGCAGGAGCAGGAGCAGGGGAGGCGATCTTCGCTGGAAGGCTTTGGAAAAATCCTCCTGATTTGAACCCGTGCAAACCGCGGTGTCAGGCTCGGCAGCGAGGCGGTTTTTGGCTCGTTTCTGAATGACAGCTCGCCGTCCAGCTGTAGCTATTGTCAAAAACTGTCATTGTGGCTGCTTAATTCCAGCTGTGGGGAGCCCAGAGCTTAGAGCTGGCGTTAATCTCCCTCCGTTTTCTCCCCTTAGCCCCCCAAACACCCCATTCACCAACACACACACAGCTGTGTGGTATGCAATGGCGGCAAATGGATAGATGGATGGACGGAAGGATGGATGCCGAATGAATGAGATGCCCTAAATTGCCGGGCTTGAATATTTGATTGCTCCGCCGTGAAATTACATCTTGGCGCTCTTAATGCAATTTTAATTTTGTTTTGTGCGGCACCACGGGGGAGCAAGTGCGCGGCTTAAAACTGGGATTGCTGTCGTTATCTCAGAGATTGCTAGGCTTGCAAATTATAAAGAGCGCAAAATTTCGGGAGTGTGCGAACGGCAGCTGAGAGGGGGAAAAAGCCAAGATGAAGTTGGCAATCAAAGACCGAAGGCGTAACCGAGATAGACGTGGTGATGCTCTCGAAGCGTAACCTTTTATTTCATGAGAGAAGCCCGTTAATGGATCTATTGATCTGCCGAGCTCAAGGATCCAGAAGGCAATCAGAGTTGAAATTTCATGCAATACATCAGACAGCTATCAGCTGGCATGGAGTTGTGGGCCATATTATGGTTCAAAGCTACATCAAAAATAGTCATTCACATCTGTTACTTCAATGAGAGCTGCATATGGCAGCAATTACTTCAATAAAAGACCCTTTAGTCAATTTGAATACCAATGCACACAGACAGAGTCATGTTGACTTACAGCAACCTTTTGAGGACATTCAGAGCTCGAATCGATTATTTCGATTGCTGTGAAGTACGTCAAATATAGCTGCAGACAAAAAGCAAGTAAAGGATAACGCTTTTGTTGTTTCTTTGGGCTTTTTTTTTGTTGTTCTTTTTTTTTCTTCCCCTTGCCATCCGTGTGAACACTTTACAACGCCTGCAGCCACAAAGCCCAGGCAAACAGGGCATGCAGAATTAAATGTTACACTGTGCAACAGCTCAAAGGAGTATCTATTTAAGGAAACAGCAGGGAAAAGAAGGAAAAGAAAGAAAGAAAGAAAGAGTGCTGAAAACAGAGTCTGGCTGTTTACGTCGCCCTCCTGTTCACCCACCTGGAAAATGCGGTCACAGTTCTGAGGCAGCGCCGCGGGGGAGTAAGTGGGGTCCATTTCTGTGAACTCCTCAGCAAAATTACTGACATCCAGCTCGTCTCGAATCACCGGCTTGAACGGCGCAGGTATCTTCTTCGCTGCCAAGTCCTCCCAGTTGATTTTCTACAACAAAAAAAAAAAAAAACATCATTCCTAGCCTTTAGCAAACCTCATCATAATACATTCCCAAAAGTTTGGCGCCAATCCATTGTTTTCCCTTCCGTTACCGATAGAGATGTCTGAGGTTCTGTATCAGCCAGCGCCGATCTCATACAGAGAATTGACTTAAAGTGTTGTTGCTCGTTTGGGTTTTTCAAACATAGTCATAAATGTAAACCGAACAGCTTCACAAGCTTGGTCAATCATGTTAAAATAACACAACTTTAATTTGTTGAGTGCAACTAGGAGTATAACAGCCAATGTAAAATAAATAACGACGACTCATGCTCAGACATGTCAAAAATAAACTGCAGCAAACCCTCTTTCAAATGGTTCGGAAACCACAATTAGGAATCGCAAATGCAATGTAAAAGAAATAATAAAGCACGATGTCGCTCCGAGCACAAGGCATAGAATTAGACATAGAGTAGATCCACCCCTGTGGATCAGGCACATTCACACCAATACCCAATCTGGAATTTGTTTTTCCCCAACATTCAGTCCAATACAGATATTAATATCGGATCGGCGCGTGATGCAACATGTTTTTAAACCAGTTTTCATTGCAGTTTCAGCAGAAACTCTGGGATTATGTTTCTTACAGACTAAATGATGGGGTCTGGGCTTTTACTAGGCCATTTGGAAAAAAAAAAAAAGAAGCAGATTAGTCTTTGATGTAAACCAATGTAGCTCTGTTGTTGTCCAGCTGGAAGCTGAACCTCCCTCCCAGTCACCAATCTTTTTATCCCCTAACAGGTTTTCTCCCAGATTTCCGCTGTAGTTGCCTCCACCGACCCTCCCATCAACTCTGACCAGTTTCTTTGTCCCCATATGAGAAGCATTCCCTTCACAACTATCACAATTTTTGGTATATTAAATCGAACCTTAATAAAATGCACTAAGGTTTGTAGCTATAATGACACAAAAATCAAACTTTTGCAATGAAATTTAAAGTTACTTCAAGCACTCTCTAATCTCCACCTGATAAAACGGATGTTTCTTCACGTTCTCTGCTCCGTTAGGACCCGATCCTAATCTCTTCTTTGGATCTTTGACCAGGAGTCGTTGGATCAGGTCTTTGGCCAGCGGCCCCATGTCTTTGGGGAAAGGAGGATCCTTTTTGCAAATCCTCCTGCAATGTCCGACACGAATATCGTCAGCAACGCAAAAATGCCGACAACAAAACCTGACGCTCCGCGCAGACGAATCCGTACTTGGCGATATCCGAGTGGGAATTTTCGTCTCCGTCGACGGTGAAGGGCGAGCCGCCCGTCAGGAGCTCGTACATTAGCACACCGAGGCTCCACCAGTCCACCGCCTGGAACGCATCAAAGCCCAAACCCAAGGCTTTAGTTTAAAAAGACGGAAGATTCATTGGAAATAAAAAGCAGGCTTTTTTCTTTTTTTCGTTTTAAATCATCAAAGCTACAAATTTACCTTGTCATGTCCGGAATCTCCTCCTTCAACTATTTCTGGAGCCATGTACTCAACAGTGCCACAAACAGAGAAAGCCCTCTCAACCTGAAACAACAAAAAAAACCCACACAAAACAATCAATATACCAAAGAACACATTTTAAAAGGAAGCAGCCTTTGACAGACATCTTCGCGTTGGAAGCATCAACAATACTAGTCAGTATAGAAGTTTATGAATAAAAAAAAAAAAGAAAAAAATTCAACTTGACATTTCACACAGATGTTTTTGATGTATCGTCTGTGGAGAGGCTCAGCCATGCAGGCGTCTTCAGTTCTTCTTTTATTAGAACTGAAGAGGCTTTTTTGATGGATTTGAATGACAAGTGCCTAGCAACATCACCGTCAAGAGCGTCGTCAGGCGTTCTCCTGAAATGTTGCTAAATTCTGATGGTGCACAGAAGCGAATTAACTCTAGCACCGACTTTACTCAGAGGTGTCCAGCCGAAACGAGTGGGAAAAAAACATATATACAGTAATGGATTATTTCAAATGAATGTGTTCAAGTAAAGCCGGAACTGCTCACTAAAAATGTGCAATTTTATCCTTTTCAGCGCATCACTATAGACGGATAAAAATGTCCTGAGGCTTCGCAGCACCCAGTACAATTACAGGCGCTCCTGGTGAAAATGTGTGGAATGTGTTAAAATAAGTTTATGCTTTATGGCATTAGCTAAATTTAATATTGAATAAAAAAGCTGGTAAAAAATAACCTTTAATTGGAGTACACTTACTGTAAGCCTCCCATGGTGATTTTATATATATATATATATATATATTTATTTTATTTTATTTCTTTTCATGTTTGGTGATGATTTCGGCTATTTACAAGGTTGGGGGCATAAACATTTGGTTTTTCAGCTTTGATCCATCAATGTTTTGAAAAGTCCCACATATTTAACCGCTTTTCGCATTTCTGTCCTTTAAATGCACATCAACAACTTTAAAAACATTTTCATCACTCGCCTTTAAAGCAAAAAAAGAAGAAGAGTGGAAGGATACATATCTGAAAGCGGACCACCGAGAGTAGAGGGACGGGATTGGAAACAATAAAATTAGCAACAACACCGATTCCGTGTTGGAATTTTTTTTATGTTTTGCCCGATACTCCCATTTAACATCTTCGTCGCCACATTTTCCCAACCGTTGCAATGAAAACTAAAATTTTGTCTCTCCTCCATTAGAGTATAGAAACATTTACGCTATAATGTTAGCATTTCATTTTTATGAAAATAGTGATAGTATGACGTTTTAGGCACACACACATCAACACTGTTTTCTTCTTTTTTTTCACTAAATGTTTCAAACATAACACTGAAGGAAAACAAACACAATTTTAACCCTTTAAATTTAAGTCTGAGCATTTTTAATATATATATAAAAGTCATGGAAGAAAATTATTTTCCACAAAATTACAGAAAAGGGAATAAATTCATAAATAGCAATTGCTGACCCATTTAAGAATACTTATTTTACTTAAACTAATTAAGTTTCAAGGGTTCACTTTAATGAATAATGGAAAAATACATTTAATCAAATCACCTAAGCTGGCATTTAAATGGTTAAATGTACGTCGATCTTCGCAGCTCAAGAAATGGCCACCAGGGAAGAGCTACTTGCATAAACTTGCCTAAATCCACAGAAAGAGCAACAATCAAGAAGCCTAAAAGAACCGAAACTGTGAGAAACAATGCCAGGAAGAAATACTGTTAAAAACTCCCATCATCACCCAAAGTGTGCAGAGATGGCCTTCAGTCACTAGACTTCCCCTCTAGAAGGTTTTATCAGCAGCATGAGGGACTCTGAACGCAACGTGTCCAGATCGGATCGCTGGCCAGCGCCGCTGGAAGCTCCAGACAGCGAGACGCTGCCAGAGTGAATTGTTCATGAAAAAATTATGGAGGGACATTTTCTGCCATGCATCAGAGTGCGTTGTTCCTCAGACATCTATGGCTGTTTGAGAGGAATGCCAGGAAGCAAGCTTTTGCTGTGCTGTGGGTGTGCGTGTGTGTAGCGTGAAGTTTGCTTAAAGCTGTAGGAATAATGCCAAGAAACAAGTTTTTCTGGATAAAGACTTTAACGCCTCTTATCTACTGGGAGGCACAGTGAAGGATGTGTGATGCTGTGGGCTTGTTTCCCCTGCGACGGATGTGGGATCACATGAAATAACAGGATTTTGAATAAAATCCACCGGGCTCCAGCAAAAAACTGAAAATGGGTTGTTATTGGCTTAGGAATATAATCTCAGATTCTTTTCATACCACACCCAATTTCTGATTTTAACCTATTTTTTTTCTGACTTTTTCTTTCTGTTAAAAATAACAAGATTTTTTCTAAAAGCAAAAAGTGTCTCTTATTTTATTCATCCGTACAACAGAGTATTACACTTTTTGTCTAATTACAAGAATACAGTTACAATATTAGCAGGGTAAAGATGGAACGTCACCAAAAGAACTTGTTAAAATTACGAGAAAAATACAATTTTTTAATAAGATACAAGCTTGGGTAATTTATGGAGCTCTCATAAAACCACAACTTCATTCTTCTAATATTTAAATTTTATTCTGGTAATATTAAGGCTTTATTCTCTTATTGTTTCGATTGTGTCACCATAGGACTTTATTCTCGCATTACTACAACTTACTGTATTCTTGTAACATTTTGACTTGATTCTAGTTTAAAAAAAAACAAAAAAAAACTGACCATTACGTTTTGTTGAAGATTTGACCTAAATTCAAAGTCCAAATAAATAGCAGCTGCAAAAAAAAAAAAGAAAAAAGATAGTTCAACAAGATAGTGGGGCTTTGGGTATGAAGGTCAAAGTATCGTTTACTAAAACCAAACAGGAACGAGTGCCTACTTTCACTTTCTGCTGTGAATATGAAATCAGGCTTCTCAAGTTTAAAAGACAAACACATTGTGGCGACGAATTTTACCTGATCAAATTCTTTACTCAGGCCAAAATCTGTCAGAACTATATGACCATTTGAATCCAACAGGATGTTTTCCAGCTTCAGGTCTCGGTAGACAATTCCAAGCTGCAGCGAGGCAACAAAGCAGAGGTTACACACATGACGCCGAGGAATCGCGATTCTCTTTAGATTAAAAACACGGCGTACCTTATGCAGATGTTCTAGTGCCAAGACAATTTCTCCACTGTACAGCGCTACTTCCAGCTCTTTAAACCGCACCCTCTGCACCAAGTGTGTGAAAAGTTCCCCTCCGTTTACATAATCTGTGGGAAAAGATAAATAAAGTGTTTTTGTTTGTTTGATTTTTAAAAGGCGCTTCACTTTCTACGTGTCCTCACCGAGAATGAGGTGCAGCTTGGTGTCAGTCTGGAAGGCGTAGTGAAGCGTTATGAGGAACGGAGACTGGCGGATGTGCTCCAGCACCTGCCGCTCCGTCCGCGTGTGTTCGGCCGTCTTCGCCTTCTGGACGATGGTCGCCTTCTTCAACACCTTCATGGCGTAGAGCTTCCCGGCATCGTGGCCGCTCACCTTCCTCACCAGGAACACCTTCCCGTACGCTGACGGATGAAACAAACACAGAGGGCGAAAGGTTAAGAGAGAAACGACTCGTACGACATGTTCTTAAGAAAACGGGCAATCGGCAGCAGGGATAGGTTCAATATTTTCTGCTTGTGTTTTAATGTCCTGCAGGGAGACGCCCTTCTCACACACACACACACACACGCGCACATACTGGTCAAGGCGGGACTGCTGAGTCTTACGTTCATTTCATCAATGTGAATGCAAAATGATAACAAAAACATTCTTGTAGGAAGAGCGTCCCCCCTGCTGCCTCTGTTCTCTGAGTGAGGGTCAGTGCTACTCACCTCCTGTGCCCAGCACCTTCAGCAGCTCAAAGTTTTCAATGCCCACCCTCTCAATGTGGCCTGTCAGGTTGGCTGGAGGGAAAGATCACAAGGAGAAAAAAAAAAAAAAAAAAGCTTCTTTTACTATGTGATTCTTATATCAAGATAAAAAAAAATGAAAATATGTCTGAAAATAATAGCGCTCTAAAAAAGATTTATGACAAAATAAAAAAAACCTTTATACATAATTTAATATAAAAGGACTTTAGACATTTTTTTAATCAACTAATGCCTTCTGGTCAGAAAGATTTAATATGGAATGTTCAAAAACAATTAGCAGAAAGGAAGGAGTAAAAAAGGAAGGAAGGGACGCAGGAATAGAGGGAGGGAAGAAGGAAGGAAGGAAAGATAATTGTGCATAACCTTTGGCTGGTCTGGCCCATAAAATCCAAATAAAATATGCTGAAGCTTGTGGATATAAAATAACACCAATGTTGAGCGGTATCAATGGTCTTGCTATTCTCGTTTGAGATGCGCAAGCAGTGCTTTAAGACTGAAGAAATGAAACTGTTTCAGTGGATGGAAAAACGACTGCACATTAAAATTAATTAAAGAAAACAGAGAAGAAAAACGTCTGGATTCGAGTGGGTCTGAAGCTCTGCACTAAATATCCTAGAGGAAAGGACATTCCTCCATGCAAATGCAGGCAAACAAGCTGGATTAGCCAGCAAAAGGTCATTAACTCCCATCAAAGAGCTTCAGTGCATCCAGCAAAGTCACGCATCTTCCTCAGTCACTGTCACCCAGCACAGCTGACTGAGCATGGCACGCTTTTCGATACGCACGTCCATTGTAGTGAACGCATTCCTTCTGTCAGCCTATACAGCTGATCTGATCTGTTCTAACACTGACTTTTCTCCTTTCTTTTTTTTCGACGCGGGAATAAAATGCAAATCCAAGCATTCAAATGCGTCGTAACTCATTTGAAAACAACAACGACGCCGTCCTTCCGATTGGAGGTCAGGGATCCCGGTTGCATAACCTCCTTGTCAAGCACACCCTGCCAAGGCCAAGTTTGATTTTAGTGGTTATTAATAGACAGACAGAAGCGTCCAACCAGACGATGCCTTGCTGCGGCGTCAAGGGGAATCTCATCAAATTACTGGAGGGGAAGGTTCTCACAAAGAGAAAAAAAAAACATATATCTGAATGTGGGTTTTTTTTTGACTGGTTATCTGACAAGTTTACTTTTTTTTCCTCATAAGAAGTAAGATATTCAGTCTACTAACTGTGTAAATACTTGTTAAAACCACATTTGAATTTTAAGTTGTTCTCATAGCAGAGTAGATATCTGATCAAATGACACACACATTAAAAAAAACAAAAAAAAAAACAGGAATCACTGTCAGCTCGGTGCGTTGCATTCTCGAGTCAGAGCAGTAAGCCGGAGTGGGAGCACAGTCGTCTTGCAGCTTGAACAGAAACACTGTCATTAGAAAACAGCTGCATCTCAAGTGTGAAACTTCAGGCAAGCAGCCTACTGCACTAAATGGCAGAGCTCTGCACGCCCATTACCGATACATGTCAACACTAAACTTAATCCATCTGTGACTTCTATTATTGCAGGAGGAAGGAACTTTAAGCTGCAAACACTGCGGACTGTTATAGCTCCCCTCTCACACTGACTTTCTTGCGATCGTGTCATTTTTCTTGGCTGTCGGCTGGTTCCTGGGATCAGGCAATGTCAAGGTTGAAACAAAACAGTTACCTTTCAAAACTGCAATAATTTTCTACATTTTCCCCCGTGTTTTTAGGTCCTTTTAAATGTCTATGTATCAAAATCATCTGTACTTGTTGCTATTCACTGCCAGTCGACACACTGGAAGAAGGCTTCTACTTTTTTTTAAAACCCTATCTTGTAAAAAAAAAAAGAATGGGTGTTTAAAAATATTTTCTGGTCCTTTAAAACATAGACAGTAATGCAACACTGCATTAAAACTACAAACATCATGTCTGGTGTGCAGTCAGCTGGCTTTATGGAAACAGTCTACATCCCAGTAAACACAAGTGTATGACATGAATAAATGTCATACACAATTATTATTATTATGCCAGTATGTTAGATTACTTTTGCCACCATACAAATGTTGATTTTTGTAGCCTTGAATAAAATTTCCTAGTGTGTGCATTTGGTAAATTTTTTTAATACTAGTTGGATTGTCATATTATCATATTACAGTGAATTTAATACGGCAACTCACACCTTAAACAACCAGGTTAAAAAAAGCAATACATAAAGTGAAAAGTGAAGTGAATCTAACATTCTTTAGACTCGAGATGACCGTGTGTTTGAGTCAATAATTATAATAATAGCAGTAGCAATCATTATTTATTGACCTTTATAAAACCAACAGCTGTAGTTGCGTGCAAAGTTATTAAAACACAAAGCTAGTGGTAAAATGTAAATAAAGAAATTTAACCTAAAGATGAATGCATTCAGTTTTCTTTTATTATTGTTAATAACATTAGTTACAACGGCTCATGGCTGCAGCTATAAGAGTTATAGGACGTCTTGACATTGCAAATCATTTGCATTGCAGTGGCGTTTTCTAAAATGAGACATCAATTTAACAAGTCGGCGTCATGTTTGAGGCGATAAACTTAGCATAATCTTTGGAGGATGCTCTGATTTAACCTTACGACACGCTGTCAATTACCAAGCAGTTTAAGCTAATGTTATTACTATGGTTGAGAACAGGGAAGTTACGCTAGCAGTTAGCTGCAGTTTCTGATACGCATAGATAATCGTGGTGTGCAGGGGTCCGAGTAGCAGCATTAGTTAAACCAGCAGTCTGACATCGTTAGTCTTCTGCTATTCCTGAGTAACGTCGACGTTCATGTTAGCGCTTACTTCAAACGACCAACTGACAGTGACAGTTGACTCCTCCAGGCTAACCTGGAAACATTTCTCCTGTTTAGCGTCTGTGTACGTAAAATATATGTGTATCTATGCACATTAAAACGCACTGCGTTAAGTTACAGAAGGCTGACAAGCTTACTTACCATTTTTCAGCTCATGTTTCACAGTAAACAGGTCACCTTCTCTGGAAGATCCCTCCATTGGGGATGGCATTGTAATTTCGTGTCGCTATTATGTTTAGAGCAGATTAGGCTCACCTTTCAAACTAGTTTGCGGTATTATCATGCAAAAACAGAAATGGGTCACCTACGGTGAGCTTGACTGATAAATAAGCAAAAAATTGTCACTAAGTCTAGCCGCGGGGAAGCGCTGGAGGAAGCACTTGCGTCTTCTAGCAGCAAATAACCACGACCACTACCTTCGCAACCAGACAGTCCCTCTTCGCTGATTGGAGTTGCTATGGAGAGATCTGGCCTCGGATTGGATGGTCATCTAGTAGTGACATACAGTCCCGCCTTCCTCAAATGACAGACGCTGCATTCAAATACCCCCGTACACTCTAATGTGAAAGGTCAGAACTCCAGCTAGAGTTAAATTTATTCTTTAAAATTAGTTGAACGAGGTTAATAATAAGAGAACAAATGTTTGAAAAAAATATTATATTTCACAGATTTCTGCAGTCTGTAAATCTGTAAAATATTGTTTGTCGCAAGATACTGACTAAACTGCATAAAAAGTGGTGCATGGCAGGCTTTATTATTTGAACAATTAGGGTCTTGCTTTCTTGAAAAATAAAAACAAGATGAAAATGTAAGTCAGAAATGATATGTAGCTCCACATGATTTATATATTGACCTAAAGACCTATAAAAGGTTTCATCACACCGGACACAGTGAATATTGAGCAATAAAGGCAGCATATCATGAAATGGATCAGTTCCTGTTCACGTAGAAGCAGTTCCTCTGTACCTCCAAATAATCAGACCATGAAATCAAACTCAGTCAAAAGTGACTTACCACGTTCAGAAAGGTTGATTTCTTTTTTTAAAAGAATTGTTGCGAAACTAGATAGTTGTGATCATTGATTACTAAGACATTAAATGCATCCAACAATGTCAAATTCAAACATTACCTATCTAATAAAAAACAGTAATTAAAAAAACAGTAATAACAAAAATGCAACTTCTTTTTATAAACCTAAAACGTATTGCTATTTCAAGCTTTACATTTGAATAAAATTATTTTTGAAAGAGAACCCAATCTGGATTCTGCCTCCATCATGTGGCAGAATGATGAAAATACAATTATTTGGATGGCATTTTTGAGCTTTGATATTTCCATGTCACGATAAAACGGCATTTTTCCTGTTTTTCAAAAATATATATATATTTATATATTTTTAATTTATATTGTAAATATTTGATTTGACATTTTCATAAGACAATAACAAACTTTAAATACCCACAAAAAGGAAAAATAGATAAATTAAATACAGGTTTTCAAAATAACGCAATGTCAAGAGCAGTAAAATGACAGCTCAAATTAATTTAAGAGATAGTTAAACTGGGAATTTAAAAAAAAGTCAAATCGTAAAAAGTCAAGCTGAACGACGTCCAATAAACTACGCGGTAAATAAACTAGACCAATGAGATACGGGGTTTCAACAACAGCCAATCAGCTTCTTATCCGATGGCTCCGTCTCCGGAAGTAGTAGCAATGGTAATATGACAGTGAGCGAGTCCAGTTAGCAGCGCTTCGTAGCTCCTCAGACTGACCTCCGCTCCCAACATGGCTGGTGTTCGAGCTCTTGGTGTTCTCTCAAGATTGTCAGCCAGACGATATGCTCTTCTCTCAGGTGGAGTAGAGTAGTCCACCCTTTTCTGTTGCTGAACTCTAACGAAAACAAAAACAATGCGAAGAGTTATATTGGAAATACCGGGCTCTGCTAAGGTGTCCCTGTCGGGTAATTAGCCGGTTTGACTAGCTGCTAGCTAGCTCAAATCAAATATGTGGGGCTGCATGTAACAACACGATCGTTTTGATAGTCCGACGCATATATTTATATGAGAGTCTATACAGACATTTGTTGCAGACAAGATTTTTTGTTTTGTTTTTTTGTTTGAGGTTGCAGAATTTTGACTAAACTAGCTATGCTAACTAGCTCAATGCTAGGGAATCAATGGTGTGACAGCATCCGTTTTCGAAAAGAATAGTTGAATTAGATCGTTTTATTTAAAGCTGTAAATCAATGCCGTGGGCAATTAAGTTTGGATAGTTAGCAGCTGAATTTGAGGCGCTGTGCCATTCATTCGCCATTGTGATGGCCAGTGTCACTGCGTCTGCTAGGCGGAGAATCTAGGTGAAAGGTCATTCTCACTTAGCACGCCTACCACCACTTGAGGTCAAGGCAGTCAAGCATAAAGGTCTTAAATACAGTGTATACATCTATTTAAAGTTATTAAATATAAAACTCTACAATGTTTTGAATGTGTGGTAAAAATAACAGAGACAAGAATAGATTCAGATATGAAACTTTAAACTGTAGGTAAGTTCATAGGGTTTTCAAAGCAATTTTGATTGAAAGAGCTTTAAAAGACAACTCAGTTATATATATATATTGTGTTTAGGTTCAAAACTAAGAAAACTGCGGCATTTTAAGGTCTGACAGATTCTGGGTTAATCTGTTTAGTTTACAATAAAACATAAAGAACTGTGATCTAAAACCAACTTTTTATTTTGAAAAATTGCATTATTTGTACAATTTTAGAAGTAATTGCTGGAAAACGTTCTGCAAATTTTCTTGGATAAATGTTTTGTCTTAGTAGTAGTTGGATTAAACATTAAACTGTAATAATAATTTATTCATGCATTTTCTTTTTACTATGCAAAAACTACAATGTTTCCATAATATAACAGCATAAACTGAGAATTTTGTGGCATGAAACAAAAAAGAAAATTCTTCTTGAATATTTTTTTTTTTATGCAATTATAATAATGTTCCGGTTCCACTGTTTCCCTTCTCAGGCAGTACTTTCCGCACCTTCTCAGTAGCTCCTGCCATGCTTGGTAATTTATTTTCCTTATATGCAGAATATGTGAATAATTTCCCCTCGATCACATCGAGAAAAATCTCCCCCTGCTTGTCTGATTTCAGCCCGAACCCATGTCAACTACGAAGTCAAGAATGACGTCGCCGTCATTCGGATCAACGACCCAAACTCCAAGGCGTGAAATCGTTCCGAGTACAAATTTAAGAACCGCACGTCTCTGAATTATGCAGAAGAAATGTGACTTTTGTTGGTTTCCGTGTCGACATCTAGGTTAACACGTTGTCGGTTCAGATGCAAAACGAGATGACGGAGGTCATGAATGAAGTGTGGGCCAACGCTGCTGTGAAAAGTGCTGTTCTCATCTCCTCGAAACCAGGATCCTTCATTGCAGGAGCTGATATCAAGTAGGTTTCCAGTGGTCAATAATGCTCTTTAAATTGAACCCTTATTGAAAGATTGTCTCTGAACTTGTCCTTCTGAACAGAAAATTCCTCCCATATTGCTTTGTGATCAGCTCTTGATAAATAAAATATCAAATTTATCCTTAAGCAATATGTTCTTTGTATATATTGCTTTAAAAAAACAAAGTTGTTTTCTTTTTTTTTAGTATGATCCAGGCCTGCAGCACTGCAGAGGAGGTCATTAAACTTTCTCAGGCAGGACAGCAGATGTTTCAACGGATTGAAAGATCTCCTAAACCCATCGTTGCTGCCATCAGTGGTTCTTGTTTAGGAGGAGGCCTGGAGGTAGGAAACGTAACTTTTAAACCTTGACGATATTCTTTAGGCGGATGGATTGTGACACCTTCATCTTTTCTACTTCAGTTAGCCATTGCCTGTCAGTACCGAATTGCAACCAAAACCAAGAAGACAGTTCTTGGTACTCCTGAAGTCATGCTGGGCCTTCTGCCTGGAGCTGGTGGCACACAGAGGCTCCCAAAAATGGTTTGTATTGGAAAGATTTGATAAAGAATCGATTTGCATCAAAATATTGATTTCTTGGGTGTCATAAACACGTTCATTTTCCACAGATGTTATGTTTTACAGAATTCAGTGCTTTTCATTTTCAGTCAAGTATTGAAAGTTTTAAGCTGGAAGATGAGCTTTATAGTTAAACAGAGTCCAGATATGCCACTTTAGTTTTCACAGCATCATTTTCTGTCATATAAATAATTTTTTTTATTTTTCATTTTTCTTAGAAGTTGACGGTCAAAAAAAAAAAAGTAACATATTGCTTTAGACACAATTGAGGAAGCTGAAAGAACGAGTAATCTCTTTTTCTTTTTCACTAAAATGATGAAAACATTGAAAACCCATATCGGCTGCCTCACCTCTTGCTGGAAGTCCAGCGGACATAATCCTTTAAAAAAAAAAAAAAACGCCTCGCCTTTGACCTCCCTGATTATTTACTCTTTAAATGTAACCAGAAAAATATTTGTATCGAACAAAAAAATAAAAAAGTGTGATTCTTTTTCTCTGGTCATTTACAAGTGTTTGTAATTTAAAAATGGCTCACCAGTTAGTAAATATCTGCTGTTGGTTGTGACCTGCAGGTTGGACTTCCAAATGCCTTTGACATGATGCTAACAGGAAAAAACATCAGACCAGATAAAGCCAAGAAGATGGGGCTCGTCCACCAGCTTGTTGACCCACTAGGTAAGTTTTAGATGCACTTTTTTTTTTTTTTAATTCTCTAAAGTTTTGAAAGCGTTACTGATCTTTGGTTTTGTAAGAGCTCACCTTTTCCTTTCCATCCCTGAGTTGGGAAGATAATTATTTTTTTGCTCATGCTCCAGGGCCTGGGCTGAAAAGTCCAGAGGAGAGAACAATGGAGTACTTGGAAGAAGTTGCTATTGAATACGCCAGAGGGATTGCCAACATGAGTATCTCTACTCAGCAAAAGAAAAACATAATGCAGAGTAAGTTCTTTTCCTTCATTTGGTGTTTAGATCTGATGTTTTTCTTTCGCTATAAACTGAATTTTTCATCTCTGTCCACAGAAATTCAAGACTATGTGATGAGCTTTGAGTTTGTACGGAATAAAATCTATAAAACTGTCCACGATAAAGTCATGAAGCAGAGCAAGGGACTTTATCCAGCACCGCTGAAGATCATCGAAGTAAGTAGAACCCAGTTTAGTCCCAACGGCCTGCTTTGTCTTCGAATCCACATAAATATCTTTAAATTGGTGTCGATTTTGATAAATGGTAAAAGTTAGAATTTAATGATTTAGGCCAATAGCTAACATGGCGCTAGTGGAGAAAACCTTCATTATGTACATTCTCAAAAAAAAGCACCGCAGGATATGTAGATTTTTATTCATTTTCTTTTTTTCTTCTGTCTCACACTTTACTGCCAAGAAATACTGACTGTTTCAACAAAAAAAAAATTCTTATAAATGCTACTGCACCTTTAAATACAGTCTTGGTGATATTTCAAGATAAAGACAATTACTACCATGTTTGACATTTAAAAGTAATGCTTTGTTTGCAGTTTGCCCCAATTGTCATCGGAAACAGCTTTCCTTTACAGTAAGCAGACTTTAAAATAAAAGAAGAAAAATCTATATCTTTATCTCTTTTTTTTCTCTTTATCTTTTCAGTGTGTGAAGACTGGAGTGGAGGAGGGGCCCGTAGCTGGATACCTGGCAGAGTCTCTGGTAAAGTGTTGTTGTCTTGCGTCATTTGCACATTTACTTCTTACATTTGTTTTTGCTTTGCTGAGCACCACATCTCTTCATTTGTCCCAGAACTTTGGTCAGTTGGCACAAACCCCGGAATCAGCCGCGCTGATCGGCCTGTATCACGGTCAGGTGGCGTGCAAGAAGAACCGCTTCGGAACCCCGACGAGGCCAGTCAAGTGCGTGTTTTTGATTCGGGACAGTTGCCTGGTGATGACAGAACTATTTGTAGTAAAAGGTGACCCGTTTTCGGTTTACTCCCAAGAACTCTTGCCATTTTGGGAGCGGGTCTGATGGGAGCAGGCATCGCCCAGGTGACCGTGGATAAAGGCGTCCGCACAATCCTCAAGGACACCACTGTGGAAGGACTGGCCAGAGGAGAGCAGCAGGTCTTCAAAGGGTCGGTGCAAATGTCATGTCAGGAGGCTCAAAAGCTCTTCTGATTTCTGCAACAATCTTGAATGTTATTAAGTGGTCTGAAGTTTTTTTTTTCTATGTATTTAAACCAGGCTCAATGACAAGACCAAGAAGAAGAGCATCACATCCTTTGAGAGGGACTCCATACTGTCCAACCTGACGGGTCAGCTGGATTACAAGGGCTTTGAAAAAGCCGACATGGTTATCGAAGCCGTGTTTGAGGACATTAACATCAAGCATGTCGTCCTGAAGGAAGTTGAAGCCGTAAGGGTCGCGTCACTCGCTGAGACTTTACCTTTTTCCTTTTTTAAACACTCTCTGGTAAGAATCCAGCAACGTTTCAACTAATCCTCTCCACGTTTGTCGGCAGGTCATCCCCCCTCACTGTATATTCGCAAGCAACACCTCTGCTCTCCCCATCAAGGAAATTGCTGCTGCCAGCAAGAGACCAGACAAGGTTGGATCTTGGACATTTTTGTAAATACAAACTTACAAAAACCCAAAACATTTCATTTGCAAGAAGAAACGCTGAATAATTCTCTCCACCCTCAGGTGGTTGGAATGCACTACTTCTCTCCGGTGGACAAGATGCAGCTCCTTGAGATTATAACCACTGATCAGACCTCAAAGGACACGACGGCGTCCGCCGTGGCGGTCGGCCTGAAGCAGGGCAAAGTTATCATAGTTGTTGGCGTGAGTTTTAGGGCTCTGTCTGCCTTCTGTTTCTCTCAACATTAAGCAGGGTGCTTGAAATCCTTGAAATTCAGTGAGGTGTTTTTTTTCAAGGTTTGGAAAGTGCCTGATAGTAAAACCGCACAGTTTGGAAATGAAGTTGTTGTAAAGTTTCGGGAGAAAAGACTCCTTACTGAAAGTCAAGTGATTATTCATGCTGCGTTTATATATTTGATTTGATCACCTAAAGGTGTAAAGGTCATTTACCTTAACACAAGCCGATTTGCTCAGTGTATTTCTAATGGCTCAATAAGTTATTGATCCGTGTATTGGTGTTGACTAACGTATAAGACCAACTTTATTAAAATTGGGGGAATTCTTTATTTATTTATTTATTTTTGTTAAATTTGTGTTTAGTTCACATACCAGATAATTTTGTGACAGAATTTTCAAAACATAAAGTGTTGTCATATTTTAGCTTCACTTTTGTAGACATAAGACATTATTAATCATAATAATGAATGAATGATGTCATATAATACTGAATTGAAACTATCCCCTTTAGATTTGCATTGGTGGTTCTGGAAAAGTTTGAAAACTTAACTTGAAAATGAATTGGGGGGAGGAAATCTGATGATAAAAAAAAATGCACTGATTGTTTATATTCACAAGAGTTATGACTCTTAATTTCTTAGGACGGACCTGGGTTCTACACCACCAGGTGTCTGGCTCCTATGCTGGCTGAAGCAGTGAGAGTACTTCAGGTTAGTTGTTGCTGCAAAATCTAGCTGCGATGTTTCTCTTCATAGATGAATCTGAGTGAGAATTTATTGCGTCTGCTTTTTAATCTCCGTTCACACACAGGAAGGTGTCGACCCCAAGAAGCTGGACGGACTCACGACAAGCTTCGGGTTCCCCGTGGGCGCCGCCACGCTGGCCGATGAAGTCGGCATCGACGTCGCGGCTCACGTGGCCGAGGATCTCGGCAAAGCGTTTGGCTCCCGCTTTGGCGGCGGAAATGTGGAGGTTTTAAGAACCATGGTGGATAAGGGATTCAAAGGTGCAGCCATTTTTTTTGTGCTTCGGTTTTGATTTATAAATGCACCCATTGCTCCTTTCTGCTCACTTTTTTTTTATTTTTATTAATCTTATTAACTTTGTAGGACGGAAGTCAGGGAAAGGCTGCTACATCTACCATCCAGGCCGCAAAGGCAAAGACGTCAACCCAGAGATTGAAGACATTCTGGAGAAATTCAAAATCACGCCAAACCCAGCAGTGTAAGTCATAATGAAAGTATTGTTCATGCAACAAGTGAAAAAGTAACCTCTTTAGTCTTTTCACAAAATAAATATGTGGCGGTTGTGAAAAGTTTACGTCCTCACCTTGTTTACATAGTCACCTGTTATAATAATTGTAGGTTTTTAATTAAGCATTTGAATTATTTTATCTGCTTTTCTTTAGGTTAGTCAGTTTCATCATCTTCCTGTTAGATATACTCACATTTTGTCAGCTCCTAAATTCTTTCTGATTGTTAATAACCAACGTCATTTCATCTAAAGGTGACAGTTTGTCTCCAGTGGATAAATCTGGTTGCAACACATATTCAATTTTGTTTTCCAATGGATAAAGCAGAGTGACATTAAGCCTCTTATAAAACCTCCAACTTAAGTCTGACTGAAAATTGCTGTTGCATGTTTGAAAGCGAGATCTGTGCCAGCTGTTTTAAAATAATAACCCATTCTGCCACTAAAAGCAACAATAAACATTCAGTCAGAATTAAGCTGAAATATTTTTCAAGGCCAAACAAATTAGCAACTTGCTATGGGGCATTTTAGGAATGTATGTGTATATTTAAACTTCTATGTGAAGTCTTCAGATTAGAGAAAATCCGTAGTAAATCCAAACTTATTCTTAATGTCATTATTTTCTTTCCTGAAGTTGTTTATGATGTTATGAACTTGCACTGAAAAAGCAGTAAATTAATAAAATTCTCTTTCATGTTGAGTTTGCGTAAGCATTTCACTACTTACTGCTAATTTAAGGAGCTAATCTAAATGCTTAGGTTCCATGTACCTTCACTACTTAACCTGCATCTTTTTACAAAACCGTAGCAACTATTATCCTGTTGCTAGTTAGAGGTCTGATATTATCTAATATGGCTTTGATGCCGTGAGATCGTCTCTGGGTTATTGTTTGGACTTCACTCTTGCTAATAAATCCGTTTTGCAGTTCGTCGGACTCCGACGTGCAGTACAGGCTCGTTTCTCGATTCGTCAATGAGGCGGTGCTGTGTCTGCAAGAGGGCATCTTGAACAGCCCGTTGGAAGGGGACATCGGCGCCGTGTTTGGACTGGGATTCCCCCCCTGTCTCGGCGGTCAGTCAGCCTATCCCGGGTGAAACGTACATGAACGTGCATCCTTTGTCGTGTTATCGTGTTTTTTGAAAAATGTCCTTTATCCGATGCTCCCAGGACCTTTCCGCTTTGTGGACACGTTCGGTGCCGACAAGCTGGTGGACAAGATGAGGAAATTTGAAGAAGTATACGGGAATCAGTTCACTCCATGCCAACTCCTACTGGATCACGCGAAGGATTCCAGCAGGAAATTTCACAAGTGACCGACTTGCCAGTAGCTCCTAATAAACTCCAGTTTGTCACTTACAATGTGCCTAACATTGATTAGTGGGGAGGGTAAACATGCTGACGGTGAACTTTGACCGGTTATTAGGTGCAGCTGACCTAAAGTGATGCTTTCTGATGCAATAATTCCTAACCTTCATTACTGTTTGGATTTTTCACTTCTGTATTGACAGAAGTGAAATCCCACAGATTGCATATATTTTAGCTTGGTGTGCCTAATGAACTGGCAAGAGTGTTCAAAATGACAGCAATGGTGAAAGGCTGTTTTAATTTTTTTTTTTTACATGAATGTTCATTTGATGTGTAGATTAAGGGGCGTATGGACATCAGTTATTTACACATTGCATCTGTAAAGACATTTGCGAAGAAGAAGCGTTTCCTGCTGCCAAATGACTTTAATGTCCATGAATGTTAAGGTACATAATGATTCAGCAAGTGTCTTGTTTTCTTTGTACATTAAAGGTTTCCTTGCTTGGTATGGAGAAATATGTAAATGTGAAGCTACAATAAAAATGTTATTGATTAGCTGTTGGTTTTGCATATGAAGTTTGTTTTATTTTTATTTTTCTGTACAGAAGTTTCTCTGGGTTAAAGAAGAGCCGCTCACTAATGGATGTAAACAAACCTAAAGATGGTTTCTTTAAGTGGAGAAGGCTTGCTTTTTACCCCCCACAGATTAATTTAAAGCTAGATGCATATAGAACAAATACCGATTTTGAAATGCGATTATTACATTTCACAACCTGGATTTTGCAAGCCCTTCTGGGTGATGTTTTTTTTTTTAAGTAGAATATAAAACTGGATTTACTTTATAAATCAGCTACACACTTCAAAACCGTCAGTAATTATCATGCAAAGGGATTTGAATTGGTTTTCTTCAGGTACATTTAAAATTAAATAGTAAAAATATTCTAGTAATTCAAAATCTGTGTAGGTTTATTATACAAATTGATATATTTCAAGAAACTATTAAATGGGTTTTGCCTCACATTTCTATAGATGTTCTAGTTATTCTTACTGCTTGTATTCCTTCCTTACACCAACATTTTTTTCATTCCACTTAATTTTCCATTAATATTCTTTGGGAACAACTTTAGCAATGACCTGCTGTGGCTAAATATAACAAAGCTTTTCTTTATTTAAAATATTTACTGTTAACAGAAGAGTAAAATTGTTGCTTTTAAAAAGCCATGTTCACTTCATAAACTGAATTCCTTAAAAAGTTATTTTTGTTTTTTTCTTAGTTGATTATTGCAAGTTGTTTAGATCTGGCATTTAGTTAAATGCGTCAAAAAATAATAAATCTGCAAGGGGTAAATACTCTTTTAACGCAGTCTGAGATTTTTTTTTTTTTAATGATACCGAAAATAAATTAGCTTTTCAATTATTATAATTTATTTGGATGCACCTGAAATGCACGTGTCAAGACAGTTCATAGAGAAAACTGGTTATTTAATTGGGATTCTTCCTAACATATATAAAATGTCTCTCCTTTTTTTTATTCTTCAAAAGGTGTGTTTACAAATCATTAATTTCCACAATGTGATCATGAGAAAATTGAGCTCAAATCCAATTCGTTGCGCCAGGTCACATGTCTGGTCTCCATTGTCCGCAGAGCAGGGTGTGTACAGCCGGGATGCTGCGTGGTCGGGGGTGGGTAGCTGGCTGAATGGCTGGCTGTCTGGTTGAGTGGGTGTTTTCCCTTCTGCAACATCCTTTTTTCCTATCTCCTTCCATCGCTTGCTTCCTGGGAAGATGCCCGGGACGGTAGAGATGCAACGCGGCGGTGATGAGAAGCGGCCCGGGCTGACTTAGACGGTGCGCGTCTATCGATTGTTTTTTGCTGTTGTCATCGCCGCTGCACCTGCGTGGAGGAGAGGAAGGACTGACTCAGCTCCGGAGAATGGCTATGTAACTCGGTGAGGGACATCAGCGGCATAAACACTAAATGATCGAGAGAAAGAGAGAGAGAGAGAAAATGTCTGCGGGCAAACACTGCGAGGCTGTCAGGGTGGTGGTCCGCTGCCGGCCGTTCAGCAGGAGAGAGGAGACAGCGGGGTGTGAGAACATCCTAGAGGTGGATGACAGACTGGGGCAGATCACCATCAGGAACCCGAAGGCGCCACCTGATGAGCCGATGAAAGTCTTCACCTTTGACTCGGTGTACGGCTGGAACTCAAAGCAAAGGGACATCTATGACGACGCCGTGAGACCTCTGGTGGAGTCTGTGCTCCACGGCTTCAACGGAACCATCTTCGCCTATGGACAAACCGGGACTGGCAAAACCCACACCATGGAGGGGGTGTCGAAGGACCCGGAGAAGAAGGGCGTCATCCCCAATTCGTTCGAGCACATCTTCACCCAGATATCCAGAAGCGAGAACAAGAAGTATCTGGTGAGGTCGTCCTATCTTGAGATCTACCAGGAGGAGATCAGGGATCTCCTGTGCAAGGACAACAACAAGAAGCTGGAGCTCAAAGAGAATCCGGACTGTGGGGTTTATGTGAAGAACTTGTCGTCGGTGGTGACGAAGAACACCACTGAGATCGAGCATGTCATGAACATCGGAAACCAGTCCAGGTCGGTGGGCTTCACCAACATGAACGAGCGCAGCTCCAGGTCCCACGCCATTTTCCTTGTGACTGTAGAATGCAGCGAAAGAGGCCCCGACGGCGAGGACCACATCCGCGTTGGAAAGCTGAACATGGTTGACTTGGCTGGAAGCGAGCGCCAGAGCAAGACAGGCGCCAAGGGGAAGCGTCTGAAGGAGGCGACCAAGATCAACCTGTCCCTCTCTGCACTGGGGAACGTCATCTCAGCCCTGGTGGACGGGAAGAGCACCCATGTCCCGTATAGAGACTCCAAGCTGACCCGCCTGCTTCAAGACTCTCTGGGTGGCAACGCAAAGACGGTCATGATCGCAACAGTGGGGCCCGCTCACAAGAGCTTCGACGAAACCCTGGCGACCCTGAGGTATGCCAGCAGAGCCAAGAGGATAAAGAACAAGCCTCGGATTAATGAGGACCCCAAAGATGCCCTGCTGAGGGAGTTCCAGGAGGAGATCGCACGCCTGAAGGCTCAGCTGGAGGAGCGGGGGATGCTGGCAAAGGAGAGGCGCCGGAGGAGGAGAGACAGCAAGAGACTGAGCAAAAGCCTGGCAGGTATGGAGGAGGATATTCTTTCAGAGAAGGATGGAGATGTGTGGAAGGCAGCCGAAGAGGCAGGAGAGGACGGGAGGCATTGCCTGATTGAGGGCGGTGACAGCGCCAAGATTCTGACCTGCCAGGGTAGCAGTGAGAAACTGAGGAACCTAAATCTGAACAGAAGAAGTCTGGGTGACATGCACTGGGATCAAGATACGGTGGAGAAAATCATCGAGAAATACAAGGTGTTTCATTAAGCCAATAAATGAGACACGAGTTAAACAAAAGGAATGAGCATGAATAATTCACTGTGTTTCTGTTCGCAGGCCATGGAGAGCAAGCTGCTGGTTGGTGGAAAGACCATCATTGATCACACCAATGAGCAGCAGAAAATACTGGAGCAGAAAAGACAAGAAATAGCAGAACAGGTAAACATTGCTCAAATAAAAACACACCCCTTGCTGCATCCTGACATGTCGCACAACTTTTGCTTCGATTGAACGTTTGTATTTAAACTTAATTGCTCGGTTCGCAGATAAGGAGCGAGAGAGAGATCCAGCAGCAGATGATGTTGCAAGACGAAGAGACCTTGGAAATCAGAGAGACATTCTCCTCCCTGCAGCAGGAGGTGGAACATAAGACAAAGAAGCTGAAGAGGGTGGGGTGACTCTCTCGCTCATGTGCACAGTGGCACAATCTCTAAAGAGGTTGCCCGTTATCTTGCTTAATGGTAGCTAATAGAAATTTTTTTATCCATTTTCTGCAGCTGTATGCTAAACTCCAGCTGCTGAGGGGAGAGATGAAAGACATCTTCGATGAGCACGTCACAACCCGACAAGAACTCGAAGAGACTCAGGAAGAACTAACCAGAGAACTCAAATACAAGTAAGACATGATCACGTTTGATGCTGTTGCACTCTACAGATCTTTGACCTGCATGTGTGCAGTGGAAAAAAGTAACCCTGCCAATGCTAAATGGGCAGGGTTGCTTTTCAGTGTGTTATAAAGGCCCAGTCGGTCCCCCTGGACAGTTTGCAGAAAACTTGTACCTGGCAAGTGGCAGTGTAAAAATCAATAAATTCTTTGATCGATTGAATGTTATAAAACAATAAAAGACCCTTAAATGTCCCCTTTAGTTTTGTCCTCTGGGAAGAGTATTTAGCTTCCTTCGATATTAGGTTTTATACTAAATGAAGACACCTTAATAGTTCCCTACTGCAGGTAAAATAATAATTATCAACAGCATTTAACAGGGCCGTACTTCTTAAAATCATAACCTTTGCTTTAATGTCCTGTAATGAAAGTCTGACTTATATAAAACAGTGTTGTTTTGTTTTATTACACGTTTGCACAAGTTTTGTCAGTTTGGATGGGCATTTATTTTGTATTTTTGCAGATATCTTCTGATTGAGAATTTCATTCCCCCTGAGGAAAAGAACAAGATCATGAACAGGCTGCAGTTTGACTGTGAGGAAGATCAGTGGTGGCTACAACCAGTTATTCCTTCAGAGAGGTCAGTAAATCAATTGCGCATCGATCTCATCCCGTTCTACTGAATCTACTGAAACTACTGAGTCATGTAGGGTGTATAAATCTTTTACAGAGTCTGATGAAAGTCAAAACCATAACAATCCCCAGAACCGTTTTTTGACTTCCAAGCCTCGTGGGCTATACCTCTCCTGGCAATGAAAAAAATTGCCAGAAGAAAACTATCACAAGATGTCAGTCGAAACTCCAGTAGTGTTCTTTTTCAGAATCGGTGCGCCATTACAACACCAGATTATTTCTGTTTGTTTCCAGAGGATCTTTATCTGAATCTAACCCCTTCCTCTCTGATGTGTTCTCCCAGTACACCTACTCAGGTCAAGAGAAGGCCTCTTTCTGCTGTGGGATACAAGAGGCCAATCAGCCAATATGCACAGTTGGCTGTTGCCACTGCTACTGGGACCCCATTTAGATACCAGGTCAGTGCTCAGATATTTACACCACAAGGCCAGATGGCAGATAAGGAGCACTAGAATGATCTTGCTCTATTGCTATACCATGTTCAGAGCAGCCTTATTTTTGAAATGTGAAGGCCTTGACAATCTATACACAACATTGAACTGGTGTCTTTTTGTTTTGTTTTTTCATATTTATCTTGAAAATAAATGACGTACCGGCACGGCACATTTTGATTCTGCTTTAACACGCATGCTATACATTGCATTGCAAAAACATTGTTATTATACAAACGGGTTTAAAGTATTTCAAAATCTGAAAAGTGTGGCATGGGTTTGTATTGAGCCCCCTTCTCATACCGCTAAGCTAATGTCACCGGAAACAGTCGCAATTGCACTACGAGTGTTGTCGTCTGTTCTTACAGGCAGAAAATGTGATGCTGCTGGAGTTAGACATGTCCCCACCAACCATGTTCACCTTGTACCTAAACGGTGAGTGCCTGGAGAGAGCCTTCACTCCCAGGCTGCTGCCGGATCTGCCGCTAAATGTGCGTGTGAGAGGTGCGTCGTCTTCAAGGGTCAGGAAGTCCCGGTCCTGGTGAGTAAACGACAGAAAACAGAGGAACATTTCATTTAAAATACTTCAGAAACGCCCTTTCAGAAACAGTAACGGATAGCACAACTGAACCGTTTACTGTTTCATTTTGTAACATGGTTCCTTTAAACATCAAAAACAAACACAAAGCTTTATCACATGGGAGTATTGCAGTTAAGTTGCTGAGAATGTATCACGATTTCCAGATCATGTGCATATCAGAGTAACTAACAAATCCTATAAGTATCGCACTCTTGTGTTTTTTTTTTTTTGCATTTACAGATAGTTTTGTTTTCTATGGTCCGCAGGTATCAAGCACCACAAGCTGCGTCTGTCACATCATCCTCATCCTCCACTATTCTGACATCAGAACCTGAGAGCTGCTCTCCCTCTCCGAGACGAAGACCGTCCTCTGCTGCGTATCTTTCTATGGGAGGACCTCTTCAAACAAGCCCCTGATTTTCTGTTACATTCCGTCTGCTGGCCTTAGTTCTTTATGTGCCCGGTTAAAGATGGAGGTTAAGGAGGATCCATGTGTATTAATTTATTTTGAAGCTGAGTTTATTTAAAAAACAAGCAAAAAAAAACATCATTTTAGTTTGGAAGGTAACTAAAAGTAGAATAATTGAGTTGAAAATGACCTGATTTCTTAGTTTCAGCATGGTATACCTAAGCTTTGTTTTATTTTACTGAGTGGTTTTTGTTTTGCATCTCTTACAATCATGATAAAAATGCAAGTGCATTTATGCTTAAGTAACCTCAGATGAAAATGATCAAATACTGGTCTTTTCAACCCTTTGCCTTTTTTTTTTTTTGGTTTTTTGGTACAAAATGTTGAAGTGTACTGCAGGATGTCTTTGTACTGATTACTTGTCAAGTTATACTCAACAGAGGGATGGTTTTAGCCCACTTATTTGAAAACTACTCCCAAAAAATGACTCCAAAAAAATATTGCTTTGCAGAATGTCGCCTGGGCACCATTCAACTACAGTACCAACATTTTTGCTTGTGTTAGGGGTCAGATTACAGAAGAATCAGCTGAACTATACAGAGGTCAAACCACAATCAATGGAAAAGGAAAGCAATCCAAATTCAATTAAACTTTACTTGGGATTTACTTTACTTTGAAAAAGTTAAAATTGCTTGATCGGAAAAAATATGCAATCAAACAAAATGTACGACCAGACAAAATGTCTGATTGGTAAAAGAATGCCATAATAGAGATTTAATACGTAACCATTAAATCTTTATTGAATGTACCTAAATAACTAGTCATCGGAATGTCTAATCTCCTCTATTAATCATTATTATATAAGAGCAATTAGGAATGTTTTTGCAAGGTGACCAAGTGGAAAAGTACTAATTGTAATCTTAAAGACGTAATTGTTGCTGTTGTCATCCTAAGAAAGATTTAGCTGCGTTTTCTTGACAAAAAAACAAAACATAAATTACCTTTCTGAACAACTCGTAGTATCTGGAGCCATGCCTTTTAGATGTGTAACTGCTAAGCACGGAGGTGGAGAGCTGATGATGTGGGCTTGCACCTACAGCTGCATCCAAACAACCCACAAAACATCTGGAACAAAATCTATTCTTGCCTTAAATGCTCCCAAAAAGAAGAAGAAGAAGAAAAAAGTTGTGCACCTTTCAGTAACTCTTTGTAGCAATGTTTTTAAGATGCACTTAATGCTCTAGCATTCTGTTTTAATATTTGTTTAATAAATAATATTTAAACAGAATCACTAATCTCAGCTTGTATTAAGAAATTTTTTTAGAGCCAGTAAGCTTTTTGATTTTTTTTTTTAAATGTATGATTATTAAAATCTTAAGAATTGAAAGTCTGTATGCTCACACTGTTGTAGACAAAAGAAAAGATGGCCATGTCTCTGCCAAACACATTAAGGCGGAGCGAATGGGAGGACAAACTTACGTAGCCTGTGTGCTTTGCGATGTTTCGCTGCGGTTTTTGGCTAATGTAATTGTGAACCAAAAAGGTGACGAAGGCTTGCAGTACCGTCTTGATTAGCTGCCTTACTTTTTCATGATTGTGAAAAGTCAACTTGCTTACATAAACAAATTAAACACTGAATAGTCTCGAAGCGCCTATTTCGTCATTCTTCTGTCAAATCCGTACTGCACTTCTCTTAATGAGTCTCATCATAGTTGCAAGTGCCAGGTGTTTAAAGTCCCTCGCCAGACAATTTGTAAAATCACAGCGTGTCTCTTACCATGTCATGGTCTGTTTTTCTGCTGATTTCCTTGCACTTCATTTAATTCAGATAAAATCTGCTTTTTCAAAAACATACTTCCCTCCTCTGACAACTTTGTTGGTATCATATAGCGCATATCAGATTGTTCAGTGTTTTTCTGACTTTTTTCCTATCTGGTCCCTCGTTCCAAAATTTTAGATTGTATTTAATGTGGCAGGAGCAAAATGGCTGAGCTCTACTTAAGAAAGCTGCATTGGTTTTAAGGAAAACTTTGCAACATAAAATGCCATTTAAGTGGTTTTGATGTACAGAATAACATGTTAAAGTTATTAAAAGTTCAAATCAATTCAAGAAAATTTCAAGTTCTCATTCTCTCTCTTTATCTGTTTACATACACATAATACTGACTAGATCTGATTGGTGAATCTTCACAAAGTCCAGTTCAAGCCAGAGTCACACTCCCTGATTTTGTTGGGTGGGGCTACCATATACAATGCATTCGACAATTAAATATTTAATAAAACTGCAATTGAATGGTCTTCTTATGTGACATTCACATTTTAATAAAATTGACAGGTGGTGATATGTCAGTTTCTGTGGACTCAGTGTTATAGGTACCATAGCAACCACCAGTCACATCGACATGTAGTTGCATATTTAATAGGGATAGGATGCAATAAAAAAAACCTACTATAGGATTTCTTTAATCAGATTTTGCTTGACAACTTAATAAATGACATGTGAACTTCGACAGTAACATCAGATGTAGATTTTTTTTTGTTCTTGTGTTGTAACGAATGTTAGTTTGGTGTACAAGTAGGAACATGCTTGTGTTGAGGTGATACTGTAGGCTTGCTCAATACACCCTGATGTCTGTATCTCCTGGACAACTGGCAAACAAATGTTAGGTAAATTATTATCACCCATCAAGCTAGATTTTTTAATTTTTTTTGCTGTCTTCTCTGATTCAAAATCAAAACTCCTGGTTCATAAGTTATTAATGCATTCATTTAAATTTAAGTGAGTGATGATTTTTTTTTAAAGGAAATTTTGACACCTCTGGACTTCCATAAAGAAAAGGACCAGGCAAGACTTACAAAGCCAATATTCAGATTCTGTTAAGAGAAGGTCATCATAACTATTTCCAAATGCCTTCTTATGCCTTTTATGATGTCATCAACCCAAATACACACAAAGCAGAGTGTTGTGTTCCTTGATGCACATTTTATTTACTGTACTTTGTAAAATCCCACATACCCATTATCAAACTATGTTTTATTGATTGTACATTTTCTACTTAAAAGAAAACACACCACTAACTAGTATCTTTAAACACACGTGGGAAGCTCGAGCGTTTAATGACAGCCACATACAGTATAAGGATGACGTTTCCAACGGTCACGTGACTCTTTACAGTAAGTCCAACATGGCAGATGGAGTAGGTCTTGCACGGTGACTAAAGCAACATTTTAACTGGAACGGACAATTTAAACTCCACTCCGCCACGGGACATCCACGATGAGGGAGAGACAGAAGAAAAAGAAGGGCAGGACGTGGGCGGAAGCCGCTAAAACGGTATTCTTGGGTGTTTTATCTTCCGTTTGTTGTGGTTGTTTTCCTTGAACGCTCCCACTTGTACAACTGTGTTGATGAGTTCATGACCTGCTGGTGGAGTCGAATGTTGCGCACACGGCGCGAGGCCTGTGTTGACGGTCCAAAGGCGGCTGGTGTCACAAGCAGGGGACCTTACCCTCTGTCTGCCTCCTCTGAGGAGAAATGCAGCTTTGTTGCCATGACCTAGGCACACTCGAGCATGCCTCTTAACCCCCCGTTCGTGTTTCATGCAAACATTGGGACTGACAAATCTTTCTCGAGCTCATTCGGATAAAAAGATCGCGTCAAGGGTGCGTTAGCCAGGTTAGCATCGGCTAGGTCGTGCTAGGTCCGTCAACAAGTTTGATTAGTTTCAAGTAGTTTAAAACCAAGATGGCAATTTTAATAAAGTGTTACTTTGTACTGTTACTTTTATATCTTCTTTATCGATGTCAAAGCAATTCTGGTGCATGCCGACTTGGCCAATGAGTGTTATTAGCTTTCGAGCTAGTTGGACTAGCTTAGCATGCTAATAAGTATTTAAATATCAAAACTCTTAGAAATAATGTCAGAAATGTAATATTTTACCGAGTTGTATGGATATTTGGAGTCCACTGACATGTGCTTCATGTTCCATAAACTAGTTTAAATATAAAGTACAGGTAACTAACAGCAGGCGAAGTGCGTATCTAATAACTTTTTAAAGCGTAAAATGTAAAGTCGCTGCAGAGTAAAGGTACAAAAACCTCACAGCAGTCGAATGTAAAAGGTTGCAGAAAAATAATGACAAAAAATATGGTCAGCTTCACATCGAGATAAATAAAAAGTATTCACTTTTCACATTTAGTCGAGTAGCAAGAACAAACGTGTGTACGTTTTAAAGGTAATTCTATTTGTATAGCACATTTTCAGCAACAAGGCAATACAAAGTGCTTTACACCAATTCAGAGGAAATAAAATGGCAAACAAAAGGAAAGAGCAAAAGAAAATAAAGAATCTAATGTTGATCTGAAATATGTAAAGTAGGTGCTCCTGTTCAGGGTTGCTAAGTATCCTCTGGTCTAATTTGTTTTCTGGGTTCCAATAATAGGAGTCTCTGTATAATAATCTCAGAAGTATAATATTGGTCTAAATGGTGAGTACTCTGCAGTTTCTAAAAGATAAGCCAAAGAATGGATAATAAACTAGAGTATCTGCATTCCAAGTTTGTTCTAACTCCTTTTCTGGGTTAAAAGTGAGTACCCCACGACTTCTAACAAAGTAAAATGAAGAAAGAAAGGAGAAACATAAATGAAGACGGTGACATCACGAGGCCATAAAACCACATTGCTCAGCCTCCTGGCAGAAGTCCGATAAGATGTTGTTATCAAGGCATGGCCTTGGGAGCGCTCAGCTCCACAGCTGCATGCAGGTGGCGAGATGGGAAGGAGCGTTTATGTTTACATATCTTTAAGAAGATTGGAAATATACAGCCCTTCGAAGGCAACACGGGAAAAGCCAATTCAGGTACACAATGTCTTAGTTCGGATAGATTGTAAATTTCAATCTTCCCTGATGTCTCACCAATACATCTCAGTTCCCAATTATCCAAATTAGTTTGGCCTTTCCACTGAACCGAAACTAGCAACTTCTCCAAGATCGATTCCATCCGGTTAGAGAGTCTTAGAATCGTCAGCTGGGCTGCGAGTCCCAGTAAGACTCGCATCCAACTTGCGTCTCTGTCCACATTAACAGTCTGAGTGTTCGCTAGTTCGGCCAAGTCTGTCACAAATTTGTCGACAAGCCAGGTATCCGCAGGCTCCAAATAGCAGAAATCCTGCTATTGTGAATAAATCCAGGTGTGTATGCTCCTGGGTGTGTATGCCCCCTGGTGTGCATGCCGCCGGGTGTGTGCATGCCGCCGGGTGTGTGCATGCCGCCGGGTGTGTGCATGCCGCCGGGTGTGTGCATGCCGCCGGGTGTGTGCATGCGCCGGGTGTGTGCATGCCGCCGGTGTGTGCATCCGGTGTGCATGCCGCCGGGTGTGTGCATGCCGCCGGGTGTGTGCATGCAGCCGGGTCTCTACTGTGTGGAGAGTAAAAATTTAGCTCCTTCTTTGGACAATTACAGACAGGTTCTCGTTATAACGATAAACTGCTTCTCTATTTTTTCCCCGGCTCTGGGCTCACATGGTTACACGCTTTCATAGAGAACAGGTCAAACTCAGGATGGATGCAGAGCGTCTCTGAACATCAACGTTAAAATTTTGCCAAAAATTCCCAATTGAATTCTACATTCTGATTTGATCTAAACCATTCACTTGTCGTTGCATGCTTTTCCTCTTCGTGGGAGGTGAACCTCCATGCAAAGTCTTAAATTTGACGTGGCCTGCAATATGTTTTGCATTTATCACCGTTCTGCTTCCCACGCCGTGATGCTGCTGTTGCCATGCATGATGGTGGGGAATTTTTATTGTTTTATTTCAACAATGGCAAGATTTGTGGAATGCAACAACTAATCTACCAGCCCATTTCTTACACTTTGAAATAAATGGCTTATTTCTGTTTGTCTACCATATAAAGCAAAGCAACTACAAATCTCATTTCTCTAAAATGTCGTTTTGCTTTGTTTATAGTGAAGCATGCAACAAATTCCACAAAAGTGCGCAAGGAAATGACAAAGAACAAGCACTATAATGTCATTACGCATGAAAAAACATACAATGAAGCTAAATAGTTTTTTCTTAAAAAAGTTACTAAATCAATCGAACCTGCCCACATCTTGAAAACAGAGCAGCAGGGGGAGCTCTGGATATAAATCTAACTCTTTGGTCAGAAACGTCTCTTCCACATTCAGTCTCCATGGTAACCAACCGTTGCACTGACCAACCGACGGTTGCAGCCTCCATTGCTTTCTTTTGCTGTATCAGCGCATGAAGTCAAAGTCACACTTAGTTTCCCTGGAGCCAGAGAAGCTGCAGCCGTTCTCAAATCTACATGTAATCAAGTTATGCAAAAGATGAAAATGCATTATTATCCATGACAGCATGCTAATGAGAGAGGGCTTAATGCTGAGTGGAGGAAGAAAATGATTCGATGGAAAACTAAAACCTATTAAAAGGAAAGAAAACTATCTGCAAGAGGTGGAAAACTGACCTGGTGGTTAAAACTCTCTGAACTTGAAACTGAAAAATGTTTGACTCCTTTTTACTCGGAAGAGCTTCGGATCAGTTTGAGTCCTCACCAATTTCTACTTTTACATCTCGCCCAGCCGTTTCCATAATTTTATTATCTGAAACAAACTAATTGTTTAATTGAAAGTTATTCTAAATCTACACCAATTAAGGGTGTCAACAATGATGGATTTAGCAGTAGCATAAAATGCTCTTGCATTTAACAGAATAGACTGAATATTCTAATGAATTATGGCAATAAATATTATAAAAGTTATCATGTCTCGCGTTTTTTTTTTCTGCCAAAATTTAGTTGTACCGCCACATCTCCGAATTAAAATTTACACAAGATTATTGAACCCGATCCAATAAAAACAAGGATTAATAAAAACCTGTTCTTTATTGATTGCGTTACTTTGTTATGATTGTTTTTATTTTTATTCTAAACTCTTTTTAGGTTTTGGAGAAGTATCCTAATACTCCTATGAGCCATAAAGAGATCCTGCAGGTGATCCAAAGAGAGAGGCTTAAAGAAATAAGGTAAACCCTCATTTTTTTCTTTCTTTCTTTCTCGTAAAAGGCAACGCTACCTCTGTCTCTCCCTTATCTCTTTATTTCATGTTTTTTTTCCTGTTCATATTCACAACTAGTTTAATCAATAACTGTTTATAATTTCTTTTTGTTTCATTGTCACTGTTTTCATCCAGAAGGTAAGACAAGAAAAAAGATGGCCTCCCCCATCCCACCATCCCACCTTAACAACCTCACCGCATTTTGCTCAGATTTAAATGTCGCATGTTTTAACAATGACAATGTTGTAGATTCAGTGGCAAAAATAACTCACTCATAGTTTTAGCCTTGACACCTTATGCCCACACGCAACATTTATACACAACACAACTGTGCAACAGAAATAGATATGGCTCCACGTGAGCCTTGAATTTATTTGTTTTTATTTTTTTCAATAAATGTAATAGGGAACCTTATCACTTTTTTTTGTTTGTTTTGCTCGACATACTCGTTTAGGTTTGAATTGACATAGCAGAAATGTAAAAAAAAAAAAAATCTTCATTTCTTTTGAGTTCTTACACAATTAGTAAAAATTTGTATTCAGATTATATTATATGATATTTATTTCTCTATTCAGAAAAGTGTAATTGGTAACCTTTAGTTCGGGTCAGTTCAGTCAACTGGCTGCTTTTGAAACGCAGGATAGATATCATACCCTGACGTTACTGTGATCCAAACTTATGCATGACGACACTTTGTCCTCAGATCAGCCTCTACCCCTCTTCCATTGTTTTTTTTTTCTTAATATCCACTTGAGGTATGAAAATCAACAATCACAGCTGATGGTTTTCTCTGACTCCTCAGCGGAACGTCGCCGCTGGCATGCCTGAACGCTATGCTGCACACAAACTCTCGGGGTGACGAGGGCATCTTCTACAAAGTCCCGGGCAGAATGGGAGTCTATACATTAAAGGTCAGTTAGGCAATAAAACAGTTTGCGGAGCGGCGAAAATGTTTTTAGCTCCTCATCGTGAGATGCATTGTTGTAAAGTCGCTGAGTCTGTATCGGTTGTCATCAATTCATTGTGCCACGTTTATTAAGGATGCAAGGGGTCACATAGGTCTTGTTTCAGTACAGATCTTGGTTTTATGGTCACATTTCAGTATAGGAAAGTACAGCCGGAAGAAGAAAGAAATGCCAAAACGATAGTTTTGTCTGAACTACATAAATAGCCTCCACAAAAACAGAAAAACTAACTGCTGTTGTTCATGACGAGGCTCTCAGGCAGTGACGCGTGACGGCTACCTCAGGACTCTGCTAACGATACGGGGTGCAACGATGGATCCCTCTCAAAAGATGAACAGAAAACACAGGAAGCGCTATGTTGATTTTGAAATGGAACAAATAGAATAAATGTCTTATAAACATGAAGAGCCAATAGGAAGCCAGGGGGTTCCTTTAAATCATGGCTAAGAGTGGAACATTGGGTCAACATGTTTAATGAGGATTATTCTCGAAGAGTTTTGATTTCATCATTAATTGCTAGTTTTGCAATATGTTTTGATGATGTGAAGCACTTTGAACTGCCTTTTTACTGAACTGTACTATACAAATAAACTTGGCTTGAGTAGACACCGACTTTAGGACTGCCAGCAGCTAAAGGTTAGCCCGGTGCAGCACATGTTTCAATGTGTCTCCAAATTCTCCGGAATAGTTTATTTTTCTACTGAGAACCAGAAATCCTGATTTAGAGTTGCATGCCACAGAAAACTCTGAATAGGCAGCATTTCCACTGTGCAAGAAAACAAGCTCTTGAGCCGCTGATCTCAAATACAAATGAAAAGTTTAGAGCATCGTTAGTCAAACTTCTAAATGAACTAAACTAAATTTAAAAAATCAGTTAATTTTAGTGTTTTGTTGTTTCCATTCTAACAATAATATGAGACAACAGGCTGTTTTTTTTAAAAATGCACAGCTGTATTTTGCTTTTACAAAATCACAAGATTTGATTTCAGTTGTGGACAAACTAGCAAAACAACTGAAACCGCCAATAAAGTGTCCTGAGTTTCAGGTGTATTTTTGGTACAAAAAGAAAAACAAACAAAAAAAAACCTGTGAAAAATACAACAGATTTGCGACGATTTATCAGATCAGTCTCATCCAAAATTCAGAAAATCAGAGCAGGTTGGTCAGCTACCCAATCCATTGACGCATATTAATGCGTGGCCATGTCATTCATAAAAATCTCTCATGTGCAAAGTAAGACCTTCAGATTGAAGATGCGATCAAATAATGACCATCCAATCTGAATCTTTTGCGTTTTATGTGGAGGGTTCAACTCAAAAATCTCCTTAAAGTGTTTTCTATTTTATATATCAGTGTTTCTCTTCTTCTTCTTCTCTGTTGTTCAGAAGGACATCTCAGAGGGCGTGAAGAAGCTGTCGGAGGAGGGCTCTGACGAGAGCAGCGACAATCTGTCGGACTCCCGGAGCTCAGAGAACAGCAGCACCGTTCTTCCAGAGGGCAGGAGAGGACGGTGGATGCGAAGAGGTACATTCGTGTAAAAGTTTGCGAGTTTTAACCAGAATTTTACGAGCGCAATCTGTTCAATCAATCTTGTGACAGTTTCCTTTAAATTCTGCAGAATTTAGAAATTCAATATAAAAAAAAAAGTATATTTTTGCGACATCAAAAATGGCGCAAAAACCTCAACTCTTTGCTAGAATGGACGAAGTATCGGGATAAATGATCTCCTGGTCGTCACATGGCTCTTTATTTACTTATTTTAGCTGATTGGGCACACAGGTCTCTTATGTCAGTGAGCGTTGACGCCTCTTCTCAGCTGTGTTGTCAAGCATTGTTGCTCAGACACAGGAAGCCGGCTCATTTGCCTGCATGCAAGCTTAAGGAAAGCGGTTCTTCCAGAAAGTTAGAGTAAACCTGTCAAATATTTCTGAGACACCCCCAACATGACGGCGAAAGGTCGGTTTCTTTTTTGACTCTCGTTGCCCATAAAGTGTTCCCCCTTCATCAGCAAGCTGTAAAATCACATCCGTTTTCTATAGTCTGCATTGCTGGGGAAGGAGGGGGGTTGTGTTTGCTTTATTGCTGTTCTAATGTGATTCAGTGCAAGTTTGGAAAAGACTTTTTCATGTTTTTTTTTAAGTTGTATTTATTTTCTTTATTTGCTGCTACTACTTGAACGTTTTAAGCGACTGTTGAGGCAGGAAGCTGAATTTTCTCAGCCTGACCCGTGACCACTTCCTCATCACACACCAGTTCGAAGCTGCCATATAAAGACGCTGCGTTTACAGCTCATTTTTTTGGTTGTTGAGCTGCTAAAGGTGTAAAAGTCAAAGTTTGACTGCATGAGAAAACATAAAGCTCAGTAGAACTCTTGCCGAGACGTTCAGCCCATTTTTCATGAAGCGATATCTTAGATGGGTAACATAACCCCCCTCCATCCCCACCCACCTCCTCCCTCCTTTGTGCAAAAGATTGGTTTCAGTTTCATCAAAACAATTGCCCAGCTTGATTGTTTGCACACTTGCCTCAGAAAACGTAGATTCGTAACCGTTTTCTTTTTTTTTTTTGTCTGTTTTTCAGTGCCCTCCAAGCTGCAGTCACAGCCGTCGTCTCCGCAGCCACAGTGCTCGTCGCCTCCCCTCTCCTCCAGTAAACTCATCTCTCCCTCACAGAAACACAGCAAGAAAGCACTCAAACAGGTATGTTTCTTGTTTTTCTTTTCTTTTTTTTACCCTTTAAGCCACTTTATTTACAGTGCAATTAGGTCGTTTCTCAGTAGTGTTTACATCTCTGTTTTACTAGCTAGCAGTGTGACATGAGATCCTGCCACGCCCTCTTATTTACAGAGTTCGATATAAAGAACTTCCACTCTACTACACAAAACATAAAAGCATCCTGGTTTAATGTATTTATGGAATCGTTCTGGCGTTGTTTGGATAAATATAAAGTTTTGATGTTGCATGTTCGTTTTTACTGTGCCTCCTTAACTCTTTCGGTTTGGTTCAAGGTCTTGTGAAAATGTTTCCTACCGCTTGAGCTTTTCCACATTTTGTCACAATACATTAAACCTCTTTTTTATTTGAAAGTATTAGCCTTCCGAAGCACTAATTTACAGAAAAACTTCTTCCTTCGGTTACAGCTGAAGGTTGTTTTTTTCCCCATCATCTCTCATCAGCCTTTCTCAGAATCTTCCCACAGAGTCTCAACTGTATTAAGGTCCGGGCTTTGACTGGGCCACGTGGATGCGCTGTCTTCCAGACGTTTCCGTGTGCCTCTGTTTTCCTGATGGAAACTCCGACTCGATCTCAAGTCTTTTGCCGCCTCTAGCGGGTTTTCTTCCAGGACTTCCCAGTATTTACCTTCATCCATCATCCTTTTGACTGACTTGTTTCTTTTTCCCTTCTTAAAGAACATTTCCTTAGCTAAATGCTGCCACACCACATTTCCAGATGGGTTAGGATTACCATAAAATCATGTGGAGTTTTAGTTTCCACCTCACAAAGTCTTTTGCATGTAGGCCAGAAAAAAAACCACTTATTTTTTTTCTTACACGGTTTGGTGTTTGTTCCTCCTTTTGCCGCTTCCCTAGGCGCTGAAGCAGCAACAGCAGAGAAATCAGCGCAGACAGGGTGGAATGCCAACCATCTCCAGTTCCAGGCTGCTACTAAAGACCATCAAAGACATGGCAGAAAACATTGCGACAAAGACTGGTAAGCTTTGCTTTTTTTATATAGGTTAATTTTGCACCTGCAGAATTTTATTCACATTTTCATATTTCCTTCCAAAGAAAACAATTTTTAAAAAAACATTTTTTTTCCCCCCCCCCCCCCATTTGAACAGAATGGCTCAATAGTTTAAGTTAAATTAGTTTAAATTAAAATCTAACTTGTATTACAGCGCCTTTGATACCGCTCATATATCCGCTATGTAGTTTATGCAAGTTCTGTTCACATGTTGTAGCAAAGACCTGAAAATGGTATTAGTTCATCTCTTACTATGTTATGCAGCTGCTTTGTTTGCGTTCATGAAGATGTACTCACCTCAACATGAAGAACGCTTGAAAAATGTCATCAATAGCAGGAGGGCGGTCCAACATGTTTTGTGATTAATTTTAGCCAGAACCAGAGCAGTAAAGGTTTAGCGGCAGGTTGCTAATTGTGGAGAAAAAAGGCTAGAGTCAGGTGATCAGCTTGGATATGGAGGAGGAACGCATCCCACGAAAGGAGCATAGATGTGTCTCAAAAAAGTGATTAGTTTCTGCATGTAAAACTCAACTCACGTGGCAAAGAATAAGAACCTTTTTGTGACTGCAGTTTTACAATTAGCTGTTCTCCAAATTCTCAAAGGTTTTCTCCTTTTGTCCAAGCAGAGTTATGCCACCCTGTCGTACCCAGAAAAGTTCCTCAGAGGTCCGATCGTCTGAGTGCAGGTAGGTCAAACAGCTGGTGTAACTTTTTAAAATGTATTTATTTATTTTTTATTATTAGAATAATTTTACTTTTTGGGCTGAATATATTCTATAAACCCGCTTAAGCGTGTAAAGATAATGAATTCAAAATGGCAAAAACAAATTAGTGTGTGGTTGTTTAATGTATTTCATCTAAATTAAAGCTTTGCAATTTGTAGTGTACAGATGAGAAAGTACTAGACATGGCATGACTTTAAACATTTAAATTAGAATTAATTTAATCAAACAGAGTTCCTTTATATCAAGGCTAAAAAACCTACCTGTTTAGAGTTTCCTGTGATGAGTAAAAAGTGGAACATCGATCAACTTACTTGATATATTTGATGAAATGTAATGTAATGTGCATTGTTTCGTAACTGTCTTATGTTTTTCTGATGTAAAGCACTTTGAACTGCCTCGTCGCTGAACCGTGCCGCACAAATGAATTTTACTTGATTTAAAGGAAACAAGTGATTCTTTAGTAAACAAACCACCGAGCATGTCGATCGTTCAATCAAAATCCGTTCTGCTAAATTCTTTCTGTCTCGCGTCTGTCCCAAGGGCAAATAAAACGCACAAAGTGCAAAATAGATGTGGAAACGCCGGACTCCATTTTGGTCAACACCAACCTGAGAGCCCTCATCAACAAGCACACCTTCTCCGTCCTGCCGCCCGACTGCCAGCAGAAGCTGGTCAAACTCCTGCCTGAAGTCGACCGACAGGTGACTCTTGTACCTCTGTGGCGTTGGAGATCGATCAGCGCACGAAAGTGTCGTACTGCAGCAAATCTGTTCGTCCGGCTGATTCATATGAAGAAAAAAAAAAAATTCAGCAGTGTTACATAAAGCAGAAGTTTTGTCCTAAGCTCTGAATGTAGTTCTCTAACTCTCGAATCTGCAGTCAATGTTCAGTGCAGTGATTATTAACCGATTAGTCATCACATTGTGCCTCTTCTTTGCAGGCCTGCTTGGACGGCCTTCTGAAGGTTACGAGCTCGGCTTTAAACAATGAGTTCTTTGCATCGGCAGCGCAGGGCTGAAAAGGGGGGTTAGTCGCTTGGCTCCCAGTTGATAACGATATTCATTTCTCGTATAAAGAGAGAGGGGAAAAAAAAAAGATATCTCCAAGGTGATCTCGTGTTGCTTTCTCTTTTTCTAAATCGAAATAAAACTTCCTCCTTTCGTAGGGGAATTCACGCCCGAGCTGCAGGTCCGAATGCGTCAGGAAATCGAGAAGGAGAAGAAGGTTGAGCACTGGAAGGAGGCTTTCTTCGAAAATTACTATGGGGAAAAGTAGGTGGAGTTGCTGATAATCACGCAGTTGTCAAATCTGAAGGAGATTTTGATTGTTTGGAAAGTGTCTTCATTAGTGGGTTGATTCTGATCTTATTTTTCCCCAACACCGACTCAAGACATTAAAGAAAAAGCGAGAGCCGATTCTAAATCCTAATCCGATACCGGACTACTTAAACCACAGACTTGCACGTAAGGTACCAAATTTACAGTGAAGTTATTCAAATGAATGTCGTGTGTATAAGTGATACCTCAGTCGCTCTAAAGAAGTTTAAACTATTCTTACCTTGTACCATAAAGCCATATTAGAGCATACCAAGGCTTTCAACAGTTTCATTCTTGCTGCACACTGCTTATCAGCTGTATGAAAAAGCACACCGCTTATAAACACGGACCAATTTGACTATTTCCATCTTGTTATTTTAAGAGAAAAACTGGGGATGACATCAAGGTGACGGAAGCATAAATATGCTTCAACTTCTATAGTTTTTCTTACGTCTGTTTCAAACTCAAATGCCAATGTTGAGTTCTGCTCACATCCTTTAAAAGTCTTACATTAATATATCTAAAATTAAAGCCTTAAAATGTCCTATGTTCATTTAAAAAAAAGTTTGCCTTAAATGCGTTAATCACAGGACTTAAATGTTGTGGAAGGACCATTTAATCTTATATATTCTTTGTAGTTCCCAGCTAGTTAGCTTTCTGCTAACTAGCTGCTGACATACCCTTGTTAGCTAGCTAGCCTAAATGGGTGAGTGCAATTTGGTCACCAGTTGGGTGGACAAAAGTTCATTATCGCCATTGATTGCTTCTGTTACCAAACCATGCAATTAATTTATTGGCATTTTTTGCCCATGATTTCTGTCACGATACAGGTCTTAATTTCTATTCATAGTGAGCTTAAAAAGTCTTAAATTTGAGGTCTTAAATTTGAGGTGTCCAGACCTGGACCGGATCAGAATAAAAAATATTTTTTTCAGGTGTCAGACCGGTTCCTGATCCCAACCAGACCCGAAGCTGCTGCAAAAGATGACTGTTATGTGATCTGGAGCCTGAGATTTGGTCCAGATCTCAATGCTGTAGGTTTTATCTGTACCTCTGTCTGCCTAAAAACACAGAGAGATGTCAGTCACAGATTGTCAGACTTGTGTGCAGCCTGTGCAAATGTCTTGCGGGATCAGCGGACGGGCAGGGCAGGGCCGTAAGTTGGGGGGGCCAATGGCTCCCTGGCCCCTCCCATTTCTAGCACCTATGCCCTCCACAAAGGTCATCGCTACAGAAGCTGGCTGTTCCGATTGATGTATAAAGCACTGTAAATGAAAAGTTGAGTGGAAGGATAAGATGTAATGGCACCAACTCGAAGAGGATTGCAAAGCTGAATCATAGACAGCATCAACCCACCCAGCCCAGATAATACACATCTAGGCTGGGTGGGAAAAGAACTGGACTTTTACGCTCCAAAGTTTTCTTTCTAATAAAGAAAATCAGTTGTGGATTTCATTTAGAAATCAAGGCCAGAGTCTGGAGGGAGAAGGAAGCAGCTGCTCATAATTCAGTTTGACGTTTCCACAGTGAGAAAGTCCATTTATCACCTTTATGCAATAAAGCCTTGATGCAGTCTGCGTGCAACATTTAGTGACGAAAGTACTTCTCTTATGTACCTTTCAAAATTTCTGAGAAACTGAATTTTGGGTTTTAATCAGCTATAAGCCATTCAATTTCACAGAAACAAGCATTTAGATGCATTTACTCTGTAATTAATCAGTTTAATGAGTTTAACTTTTTGTCGGTGAGACAAATACAATTTTCAGTGGGTTTCCAAGTACTAACACCAAGTGTAGAATTGCTGCAAATCGTCAAACCCTAAGCAGATGTTCTCAACCTTGAAAGTGCCAAAAAAGGTTGTTTTGAATTCATAAGGATGCCACAAATCAAAAATATTTGTGATTCTATTTTAATTTTCCTTTTTTGTACAGTTCAGGCCTCAGCTACGAGGAGTCCAAAGAGCTGATGAAGCCCGATGGGCATAAGGAGCCTGTCAGGCGTCGCTCTCCTGTTTGCCAGATGAATCCAGCTGCTCAGCCTTCAGAGGACAAGAAGAGCGCCAAGGACTGCGTTCAGACTGATGCCACCGCGAGAGATAAGAGGCCAGCGGAGAAACCGCCGGACCCTCCGAAGGAGCTGTCCCAACACAAAGAGTCCGTCCCCACTGCGGAGCCCATGAAGACGCGGCGGTCGCAGCACGCGGAGGATCGAAAGCTCAGCGCAGCCGCTCAGACTGGGCTGACGGCGGCGGCAGTGAAAACACTGGAATCTGAGAAACCCAGCACACTTCATGAAAAGCAACAGAAGGAGGAAAAAGAGGAGAAGAAACTCCCTGAGCCACCCGTGAAGAAGAGCCCCCCGCTAAAGCCCAGTTCGGATGTAAAGGACGACCAGCCGGCGACCGCGGTCAGACCTGCTGCGGGTGACGAAGAGGTCGCCTCGGAGCCCAGCGCCGGCTCGGATGTCCCCAAGAGAAAGACCGCCAGCGAGACGGAGGGGGAGGTGACTCCAGAGAAGAGACCTCGTTTGTCTTCCGTTTCGTCCGTGTCGTCCGTCTCCTCCGCGTCATCCATATCCAGCCCCGCCACGCCGTCTCCGACAAGCCAGAGGGTCCCGCCTCTCAAGGTGAGAAATGCGCAAACTTTTCATTTAACAAAGGTTTTCCTCATTTGTCTTCTTTAAAGAAGTGAAATGTGAAAAAACTCACTTTTTCACATTTTATCACGTCATAAGCACAGATTTTATGTTATGAATGAACATGTCGTAGCTCAAAATTAGAAGAAAAATCTGTTCTGAATAAAATTTGTGTAGCATGCAATTGTATTCAGCTTCCTTTGTGCTGATACCCTGAAATAAAATCCTGCGCAATCCTGTTAATGTGTGTTCAAATGGGTCTGAATCAAGCCGCCATTTTTAGAATCTCAGAAGTTTGTTGGAGAATTTCAGTGAACAAACAACCTTCTGAAAACTAAATAATTTACCAGATTTCGAATGGGGGTTCATAATTAATTTGAGCTACATGGCAGCCATGAATGGGAACGTGTTAGATGTTGTTAAAGACTTTAGAATGGGTCTAAGGTTCGTATTACTACGGGACTACAAGCCTAAATGTAAACCAAGCATTGCCACAAACACAAGTGGCCTTGACCTTAACTTAGTTGAAAATCTATAGAAAAACTTGAAAATTTGTCCTCATATTCTCTCCTTTCAAAATGACTGAACTTGAGCGACAGAGAAATGTAATCATTTTATTGCCTCTTTGCAATTTTGTGCTTTGTGGTGATTCATTGCATAAAATCCCAATAAAATACATTACTTTGTATTGTTGTAACTTTAAAAGATGAATACCAGTGCAAGAATACATTTTCAAAGCACTGCAGTTTGGATTATGGCGGCTTTCCTTTAAGGTTTCATAAACTTACTCGACTTTAAATGTCCCAATGGAACTCCAAAAATGGTCAAACATGTCTCTCTTTTCAGATCCCAGTGTCACGAATTCTTCCTGTCCCTCTGTCACCAAGCCAAGTTTCACCAAAGACTCCCCTCCAGGGCCCGCTCAGCAGCCCGGGCCACACCGGAGCTCGCACGCTGGCTTACATCAAAGCCAAAGCTCAGCTCGCCCGAGCGCAGCGAGTAGCAGCCGCCGCCGTGTCGTCCGCATCGAAGGGAGCAGTGCCGGGCCCAGGGCCGGGTGGAGGTAGCGTTAGTGATCACAGGCAACCATCACCCAGCCCCAGCCTCAGCCCAACTTCCCCACAGGCCTACACCAGATTATCAGCCACCAGCAGCAACCAATCCAGTGGGCTTTCTCCTCCCCTCAGCTCAAGACCAGCTGATGACAGGCACAGCAATTATTTCACCAGCACAGTCCAGCAGAGCTCCAATGCTTCAGTAGAACATTCATCAGTGCAGACTGTAAAGGATAAGGAAGCCCCAACAAGTGCTGCATCACTAACCAGAAGCAGTTCTAGCATTCCAGCAAACAACCCTCTTGTGACACAGTTGCTACAGGGAAAAGAGGTTCCACTGGACCAGATCCTCCCAAGACCCCTATCCAGCCCGGATATTCGGGTGTCGGGCCTGGCTTCTGGAAGTAAGGGGAAAACGACACATTTTGTTGATCATAAAGGAGATAGGCACATGTCTCCGCAAGTCAACACCGCCGGACGAGCCGCAGAATGCACAAAACATCACCGGGAGCTTCCCGATAAGGAAACCCAAGAGCAGATCCTGCAGACGCTGATGCAGAGGAAAGCTCAGCAACAGGGCCAGCCACCTGGAGGCGCAGGGCCGCTGCCCGCACAACACAGGGTTCCGCAAATGCTGCACGCACAGGAGTGTCGGGAGCAGTCCAGAGTGTTGGTTGGCTTTCTAGGCCGGAGGAAGATCCCCAAGCCGGCCATGACGGGGCATTACCTGCTCAACGTGTCCACGTATGGCAGGGGATCGGAGAGCAGGAGACTGCAGCTTTCAGTGTGCCCCAACAAGTCTGCTCTGAAGAGGGAAAGCACAGACGGAAAGGAGACTGCTAAGACGGAAGAACCAGTGAAGAAAGATTTCGCGTCCATTACTAGGGTGAAAACAGAGCAGCAGGGATGTGCGGTTACCAAGGCCGACGACCTGGCGAGTTTTCAGCATTGCTCTGGCGTAAAGACTGAGCCTGGATCTGACAGCAATGGACCCGGTGGAGCCGACAGTGGCGTCACCAGTGCTAAAGCCAAAGACAGCAATCCGTTTTCTCCGGCGCATCGAAGTCACCTCGAACTCCGCAATAACAATCAAGGAAACTCTGAGCCATATCTTTCCCTCACAGACCCCGGTCACCAGCAGCTGGCTGCCTTTCAGAGGACGCTTGACAATCAGGAGTTGGCGGTAGCCCCCAGCTACGGCGGCACCATCAGCATGTCTGTACCTCACGCTCTGAACCACAGCGCCGCGGGCGCGCCTCTTCCGCATCCTCATCGGAGGTCGACGGCGGGGGCATCTGTGGGAGCGTCATGTCGTTCTCGGTGACCGTCACCACGATACCAGCCGGTCATGCACTAGACCACGGCAATCAGGGCGAACCCTCACGCGAGCAGTCCTTCATCGAGGGCGCCAACATGGAGGACGTTCAGTCGAAATGCTACTGCCGACTGAAGGCTATGATCATGTGCAAAGGCTGTGGAGCTTTCTGCCACGATGATTGTATTGGCCCTTCGAAGCTGTGCGTGTCATGTTTAGTGGTACAGTGAAATGGAGTTAATAATAACTAAACGACGTAAGGGTTTCATTAGGCATGGGCCGGTATGTGTAACACAATATCAGGGTCACTTAGAGAGTGAATTGAGAAAAAAAGGAAGGGGTTTCTCTCTATCCATTTTAAGAAAAAGTCAGAGTAGCAAAAAGTCCAAATATGAAAAATGTTAAAATGTCCAGAAGTAGTCAATACTTTTTTTTTCAATTAAAAATGCTTAAATGCTATGGAATAGGTTGTAATTTTAAAATAAAAATGTAAAAAGAATAAAAAGTACATTTTCAAGAACAAGTTATAACAAAACCGCTAAATGTCAGAAAAAAGTCTAAATACGTTTTCTAAAGATGATATGAAAGAAATCCAGATTAATATAATTGAATTCTGAATTATAATTGCAGTTTCAGCCTTTTGCCATGTTTTAAGCATCATCTCCACTGCACATTTAATAGAGAAATGAGAGAAAGAAGACACCAAATTTAGTTTTTCTGTCTTTTGACCCTTATAGACCAATAGTAGTTGTGACATTTTCACAGTATTTCACAGTTTTTAAGTTCCTGTATCTTACCTGGGTTATACAACCTCAGTGCCCCTGTAGGGAGGATCACACATTGGTGCTGGCCGTAACTAGCCGTTCTGCTAAAGCGCACACACACAAACCATGGATTGCTGAACTTGGATTTTTTTTTCCTCAAAAACATCAACATTTTTAAATGAAACTGTGGAGTGGTGGTTGGTGCCCAGATGCTGCTAATATAATAAGTAAAATTATTAAAACGCTAAAATTCCTCTGCTTTGTATGACAAACAGATTTTAGCTACTTAGCTAAAGACACTGTCTGCTCGAGTTGGCTAGCTTAACAGACATGCTGCATGTAACATTTTAAAATTAGCTTCATTTTGAGCTGCACTTCTGTAATTCCCAGACTATGACTGTAGGCATTTTTGCGTGACGTGAACTATTTCAAACAGCCAAATTTGTCTTTTATTTTGTGACGTGAAACTTTATAGCATCGCCTCACCGTCTGGTTCCATATCACCAAAGATACTTGGCTCTCACTCCATCTCATCAAAATGAAATTTAAACAACGACTCAAGTAGCTTTTTTAAATTTTAAAATTTTTGGTATGCCTTGATACCGACCCATGCCTAAGCTTTACATGCCGTCGAGGCACAAATATGGCATTAGGTTATTTAGAGTGAACAGACGATGTGGTGCGGTACCTTAACTGTTTTACCCCTGCGAAAGCCAGCATCTGATCACTGTCGGAAAAAGCAAGAATTTACACTGGACGGTCTTGTTTTTTCACCCACACCTCTGGTTTTACAGATGCCAATCAATTTTCAATCAGTTTAATACTCAGTCAGATGTGTGAGATATCTCACATTCAACGTTTGCACTCAGCTAGATTAGTCTATATTTTTATATAAAACAAAATATACATGTGTGTGTGTATTGTTTTTAAAGGAGGGAAAATGAATGTTGCTATTTTTAGGACTTCATGACTGTTCTGTGTTGAGACTGAACTTTTTATCGTAGGTTACTATCAAGAAAAGGCACTAGAGAAATCATGGGCTGTACAATACCTCCTGCCTGGATTTTTATGCATGTGTGGCAGGGAAGTAACAATTTTATATATATATATATATATATATATATAAAAGGTACATGAATTTTTAGGTTTATTGAGGAATTATGCATAAAATGTTTCTAAAGTCTGCCCATGTGGATTGCACATAAAAATTATGGCATCAAATTTACATGGAAAGGGTCATGTTGTAAAGTTGGAATTCAGCTTAGCACTTAAATTGAAATTAAAAATTTTTAATAGAAAGTGATTTATATTCCCTGTTGGTTTCTTTAATTTTTTCACATAAAATAAAATTTTACATCATCTACTACTGTTTAAAGCCACATTTTCCCTCCATAAAACTGTTTAGTAGCTAAAGTGTCCCATTAATTAGAGGGGTTTTTTTTTTTCTGTATAGATTGAAAAGCTGCGGCTAACAGCTGAAACGAAAACACTCAAAATAAAGGGAGAAAATGAAGACAGTTTCTTGTCACTGTAAATACTAGATGTAGGTAGTCGATATATATATATTTTTTTTTGTGCAGCACACTTATCCATTTTTGTTACTACAAAAAGTCCTTTGACAATCGAAAGAAAAATATTACACGATCAAATAATTGTAGGTTTTCTAAAAATGATCTGTAGGTACAAAAAGTCGCAAATTTATAGATGAGTATAACCGTTTATCTCTGACCTTCCCAGAAAATGAAAATCTTCCATTTTTAAGGCGATGTGACGTATTTTAAGCCTAATTATTCACAATATCCGTTGTGACATAAAGTACATTGTAACAATAACACAATCTAAGTGCTTACTTAACCCCATATTACTTTTCAAAAGGGTCAGTGGAAAGCTGTTAACTCAAGCAAAAAAAAAAAAAACATTTTATAATATCCATCACGGGTGAAAATGTTCTTGTTTTATAGCCGTTGTTTTCAAGGTAAAATGCCAAAGCCACCTTAAAAAACGAAAATAATCCGAAGTTGTTTATAATCTCAGACTTGTTAATCAAAGTAATATATTTTAATTAATATATTTTAATATAAAAGATCTATTTACTATTTTTTGGGACAAATCAACAGGGTATTTGCTATAGTAATATATTGGCTGTCCTTTTTTTTTTTTGTTTGTTATTTTTTTCCTATAACTTGCAGACAGGACAGACCACCATAAAGGAATGATTTAACTTTGTATCTGAAATGGCCCAGGTATGTCTGTGTGAACCAGTCTTTGCAATCAGTCCATTTGTCTAAACCGTTCTATGAAGATTTTGTCTCTTTGGATCCTTTGTCTACAATTATTACTTTTTTTTTTCTTTTTTTTACAAACAGGCTCAATCTTAAATTTTAAGTTGATCCATTTTTACCTGTGTATGTATATATTTTTTTTATATAAATAACTGGATGGTCATGTCTGTTAAATTTGGGTTTCAGACTAGTAATACAAAAAACTTTTATGCAGTTATACGTTAGTCATTTTAATGTGAATAGCACGTCTTACATGGCTGAATAGAATCAGAGATGGCTGTATTTACAGTTAAATTTGGGGACTGGAACGCACTTCAAGAAAGGCAGCTTGACGAAGACTGAAACATGCATCGGGCGACGGTCTTCATTTTTTACTGAAGCTACCTGTTTGTGTAAATTTAGACGAGTGGTTAATCGAGAACTAGCTGGGTTGAGGTTACTATCGGGAATCACCATGTTCTTTTTTTTTTTTCTTTTCCAACTGTCACATTTGTCACTAGTTTCATTTGTTACACTCGTCTGTTTCACTCTGTGTCCAGTAAAACTCCAGTGAATGTAACATGGTAATCTGCACTTGTAAACAAAATGTATTTTAAAGTTATAATCTATTATAAATAAAATAATTTTAAAATATGTCCTGGGGATTTTGTATTTTAGTTTTGCTAGTAATTGCAGCAATCAAACGGAGCTCAAAGTTTTTTTCTGGGGGCATGAGGTGTAAAAAAGCTGAACTCTAGATTTTCTTTTTAAAGTCCTTCAACATAGATTCATGTTCATTAATGGTCCTTCTAAAAAACCATTATTGAATGAATTTTGGATATTTTCACAACCTGTTTTTAAAACTTTACACAGAACCAGATTCCCTCTTTGGACGTTTATGACTATTTTAGCTACAAATGCTGCATAATGACTGTGTAACTCTTTTGTTTTTAAATTTAACTACCTGATTGAATAATGGATCACAAAATTGTTCTCTTTTAAAGCAGCAGGTGAGCATCAGAAACAATGTTGGAGCGACCCAGATCACACTTGGAGAACAATCTCTCAACATGGCGCAGCATATACCTTCTCTCACGTGGGATTCCACAAGGTTTGGTTTTGGCTCCCTTCTCTTTGCTCTGTGTTTTCTCCCACTTTGCTCCATTCTGAAGAAACGTGGTGTGTTATGTTATGCAGATGATGTCCCACTTAAAAGGTAAGATTTATTCTTACCTTGTCTTACTGTCGTGATGGCATGAAGGGCCTGGATGGCTCTCAATTTCATAACGGCCACTTCCACAAACCTTGGGATTAAAGTAGATCCTACATTTTTACATTGAGATCAGAGTAGCCTTCAGATCAGGCTTCTGGCAGTTAATGCTGCTGGCAAAAGTTCCTTCTATGAAATCTTTTTAGTCAACATCTTTTCAACCACTTGGCTGGATTATAGTAATACCCTTCCTGTATGGATTTATGGTTATAGCATGGAATATTTCAACCCTCTCACTGATGTCCAAGTAAATATAAGCACTTATCCCAATTTTTGCTTCACTTTACTCCCTGTAATACATTTTAGGATCAATTTTTAAAGTTTTTGCTTGCTTTTAAAAGCCTTATTTGATCAAGTCTTGCTGTACCTCTCTGTGCTGCTGTACTTTTTTTTACACTTATCCATTGCATTTCTGTTTAGCCCGCTTCATGATGCCTGTCAAGTTCTTTTGAAGGGATTTCTTAATTAAACTGACCTGACATTTATCAGGCCGGGGTAGTGGAACTGAGGTCATCCAGAGCCAGGTTGCTTTGGATAATTAGTTCTTTTTAATGCACTAAATAATTTGAAAACCGATTTTTCTATTTACTCAAATTGTGTTATGTTAACATCGCTTGGTAGTTCTAAGGACATCTGTAAGTGGGGAAATACTTTTATTTATTTCACCGTAGATGTACACCTACAAGCGGGTGTTTGTTTTCTTTTATTTATTTATTTATCATTTATTTATTTGTCTGATCTTCAAATGTTATTTCCTAAAGAAAAATAATTACATGGCAATCAAATAATTTAGCTAATTGCTGTTACTAAAAAAAAAAAAATCGATTATTTACACAAATGGCTTACCATACACTCGCGTACGCGCATGCGTAGAGTAGTAGGTGTTCGCGCATGGCATCTGCGTCCCTGCCTGCGCTCTGCCGTCCCCTGCCGCTGGGTCGCTGTTGATGCCGAGCGGCGGAACGGCTCGGCTCGCGCGTTTCAACGTACGGCAGTTGCCGAGCTTATAAAGGCGAATGAAACCCGAGAGCAGCTCGAAAAAAAATGATGATGACGGAAGGTCCGAGCTGTTCCTTACCATCCCGGCAGCTGTAACGTCGGTGGAAAACGCTCCTGGATTCGTCAGAGGTGAGAATGCGGCTGTGAATCACGGAGGAAATATCCCTGGACCAACTCTGCTCAGCCTCCCAATCTGACTCCACCGCTGCCGCTGCCCGCCGCTGATGGTGACGATGCTCTAAACGCAAAACTGCCTGCGGTTCATCCCGTAAAGGCCGTCTCTCTTTAAATACTGTCGAGGCATCTGCGAGATTTGACAAGATGCATTATTTAGTAATCAAGAAAAAAAGAAAAGGAGGAGGGGAGGGAAAGAAAACCAAATCACGACACACATAATTCCCATTGCGGAAATAATTTAACCTAAATAATGAGTAAAATCAAGCAACATGGCTGCGTTTTTGGTTCCTCATGGAGTGATCCGCTCGGAGCGAGGATGAAGGCAGGTAGAAAGGGAGAAATGAATGATATCAGCGGTGAGGAGGCACTGCAGTAACCGCGAGTCCTTCTGTTCGTTCGCCTCAAAAGGATGTTGTCATTACCGCCGATCCGAAGGTGCGGTTGCACTGTATCCACACAGACCCGCTGTCAGCCAGTCCTACTTATTTAAAAACAGCTATCTGTAATTTATTACTACTTATACTGGTTTGTTTATGTGCAACTGATTGAATGCAGTTGGCTTCAGATGCCACACTTTGGTTTTAATCGTCCCACCAGAAGGGATCTCGATGTGCTAACCTCTATAATGTATTCCTGAAAAGAACTTGTTCCTTAGCAAATGATTCTGTATTCTGAGTAAACAACCAGTGGAAAAACCTCAGTTATTTGATGATGAATCCAAAAAGAGTTTCTGGATCAGGTCACATGTTTTGTATTGTTGTGCTGACTTGTGCGTTTATTGGGATTTGACTAGAAACCAAAATGCTTTTCACAAGGCTTCAGAGTTTCTTCTGATGTCTCATTGAAGGTTTTTCAAATTTTGTTCTGATCCATGTAGAGCTTCGTTCTTACCGGGTTTGCTTTCTCCAGCGATACTCTTCAGAATTTCTGTGGCTTGACTTGTTTGTTCCTGGGATAAAGGAACAAAAGAAGTTGAAGAATATATGTTGAGATTGTAAATATTCATCAGGTGCCATATCAAGGCCTTCTGTGCAGAAAACTACAGCTCCTTTGCTGAATCTATGGAAGTAAATATGTGCCATCACGATTTGAATTAAAAATGCCTCTGAAATTTGAGTGCTGTAAATTCGCACTTACTTTTTTAGTGTATAAATTATATTTTAACACAATAGAAAGTAAGTCCAAATTGCATAAAATATGAATAAAAACACTAACGAATGTAAGTACAAATTGACAGCATTCAAATTTCAGAAGTATTTTTAGTTAAATTCTTGATGGCACATATTTACTTTCATATAAAGGAGTCATACACCTGGATTTTATTTTAAGGATTTGTGTCGTATAATAGTAGTTTATTTTATGTGGTAAATGAAAGAAATTTAGAGCATAACTACCAAGTTTTTAGTTTTTATTTTATTTTTCAGATAAAGTTCTGAACTGTGTGGTGTGCGTTTGTATTTAAACCATTTAGAATCATCTTTCTCTGCTATTACAGCTGCATGTCTTCTGGGGTATGTCTCAGATCTTCAAGCAGATTCCGTTCTGGACTTTGACTGGGCCGGTCTAATCCACGAATATGCCTTTATGTGAACTGTACCATTGTATCTCCAGCTTCATACTTAGGGTCATTTTCCTGTTAGAAGTTGAGAAGTCTTCTGCAGCCGCTAACAGCGTTTAGCTTCACCCATCTTTCCATCAATTCTTTCTTTCAATGCTGGCTTTCTTCTTGCCACTCTTTCGCAAAGACCAAATTTGTACTGAGGGTCATGTTACGGAGATGAAAGAGAGAAAGAAAAAAAAAAACATATCCAAGCACTTTTACGCTGAAAGTCACCACAACTCCTCCAGAGTTACAGTGAGCCTCTTGTTTCTCATCCAGCCTGTCAAATTAGCCCACTGGTGTTATGCTAAGATTAAACAAGCAGGTGGACTCTGTTTACTTTGAGGGCAAGTTGCTTGCTCTGGATTTTATTGAGGGGTACTGGAGTAAATACAAATGCACACCAAATCCCTTTTAGACTTTTTTTCAAAAGTTTCAACATATCAACTTCCCATGCACCAGTTTGTGTCTGTCCGTCAGACGAAAACAGAGTGTTTTGAATCTTGTGTTTGCAATTTTGTCCAACACAAGTTTGAGCTCTCTCTTTTTGACACAGAACGAAGCATGGAGGTTTTTTTGCTCGACACTCGTTGCGGTTTGTAGGACCTCGGCACGCTCAGCTGATCATCGAGCACGCATATGACCCGCGCCCGGGGTGCACGGGTCTCGTGGTCCCGACGTCCTCCCTCCCTCCTGGGGGACACCCGGCGCTCATCGCTCATTGACCGGGCCTTAATGCGCTCTTTGTCCATCATCATTAAACAGTTCCCCCGTGCAGCTCTGTTGGTGTCATTAGCCCACATGATGCAGGCGTTGCTGAGCAGGATGTCATGGAGAATTATCATTTGCACGGACCACAGGCTCCGAAACAAGCGCACCCATGTCTCTCTACGTGAGCAGAAATGGGGGGGAAACAACAGCCCAGATTGAGAGTTAATGAAGTCTTTGAAGGGAACAAGAAAGGGAGGCTTTAATTACTTTTTTTTTTATATACTAATACATTTTTGGCGAGATTAAGAAGTTGAAAATCTCCTATGTGAAGCTTACAAAGACCCTTTTCAAAAATGTTTCGGTGTCCTTTCCTTACAGGTTTGACCTTCAAGGCGTCGCTTTGCGTGAGATCTAATCATCAGCAGGTAAAGCACTTTAGAACCGTCCGGTTCAGGCAAACTGAGAAGACGCTTAGAAACAAGAACAACAAAAATAATGGCAGCTATCCAGGGGATTTTGTCGACCCCATGGTTTCTGCTGCAAAATATTGTCACATTTGAAAATAAGCCATGTTGGAGGAAAAAGTTGATTCTAAAATTTCTCTCGGTTGGCCTTGGAGGAGGAAGAAGAGTGAATTATGATTGTGAAATTTTATTGTGAAGTTTAAATGCTCTTTCCGTTACAGTTAGTGTGGAGTTAATACAAGCAGACAACAAAAAAATCGTTATTGAAGAAACACAAAACACAGATAATTTACTAAAAATGAACAAAAAGTGCAACAGAGAAACAAATTATGGTTAATAATAAATAAAAAAAATTTTCTAGAGGGTGTTTAATAGGCTACATATATATGTCACTAGCTCTATGAAGCCCTATTTATATGTCAATGCAGCTAACAAGTGATTAGCAAATTTGGCTAAGTGCAGATAGCAGAAAGTAACATGTAGAATTCAAACTGTTTATCAAGTAAAGAGATTGTGACTAATTATTTTCACGTCAAACAGACTGTTGTATCGCGAAAAAGCAACCATACCACAGCAATAACATCTTTATACTTTTTGTGTTTAAATACAAAAAAAAACTGTTGCGATAATACTAGCTAACCTTTTCTCCAGAGCTCAACATTTCTCTGGTTTTCCTACTTACAATTACTGAGTGTGTGAAGTTGATTCCAGATCCCAGATTTATTTTGCAAACTAAAACAAGTTCATCTGTTATTTCTCTCGCTCCTCCGGTGGAAGTTTAAACTCCCCCGTGGAAAGAATAATGTTCACGAAGGAGAAACGCTGTCGCCTACCTTGGGCCAGATTGACGAGGCCAACTGTTCTCCGATCGCATGGATTGAAACCAACAAATCCTTCTGATGTCTGTGAGGGTTTTTCCGGACGTTTTGTGACAGAGAACACAAATTAGCACACATTTTTAACATCCAGAAATCCATCAGGAACTATTTTGCGTTGTAAAAGTCCTTTGAGGTTGGGGTAAAAACCTCAAAGTTCAGCGGGTGCGAGCCCTTTTTCGAGGCTTTGTTTCTGTTGCCTTTGAGTCGTAATTTACCAGAGAACTTTACCCATTTAAAAGCCTCTGCCTTGCATTTATACGGCTCTGCCGACTGAACAGTAAGTGCTGCGTGCTCTTGTGTTTGATGTGCCACAGAATGATCGAGGAAGGCAGCAAACGAGGCAAGGCCATGGTCGAGAAGAGACAGCTCTTCATGGAAATGAGTGAGTGCAGTCGACTCAGAGAAGTCTCTTTTCCCTATTCATTGTCAGCTCGTGTGTCGCTGTTTGACTGGCTTGTGTGCGTGCTCTCTCACATGCGGTAAGCGTGTTTAAGTGTGCCTGCATTTATTTAGCCTGTGTGTGTTTGGAAAGGCATTTGGGACTGATATGATTAATCCGTTAGCCGTTGGCTGGAGTGTGCAGACTCAAAAAGGGACGATTTGCCGAGAGAACTGCCACAAGAATTAAGACAATGCTGCACAAAAAATATACATTTTTGCATTTAAGATAAAAAAAAACCTGTCTTCTTCTGTAAATATATTCTATCGAGAACAACTCAAGTTGCAGTTTTAGCTTCACCTGGTGCAAATTTTGTAAATAAAGTCTCCGTTTAAGCAACTTTTTCGATCTAGTTATTAATTCCTTAATCGCAAAAAAATAATCGACAGATGATTTGTATCGATGCTAAGTCGAGCGGAGAGGGCTGAGCTTTCCAAACATTGATGTTAGAAGCATTCATTCTTTCCAGCTGCAGATTTCAGCTGCAAAAATGCTAAAGGAACGCTTAGTTGTTGCATTCAAGCTGATAAAATGTTTATTTTCTTACTTAAAAGGGGAATTGAAAGGTTTGCTTGCTTTTTTCTATAGTATAAAAAAAGTCAAAGAGAATCTGAAGATTGTTCCTGTTTTTCTATCATATTAATCAATTTATTATAAGAATAATGGACAAATTTGTCAATAGCTAACATCATCATTTACTGACCGTTTAGAGTGACTTATAAGGCAACTATTGGAGTGTTTATTTGCTGATGCAGAATTTGTTTGGAAAGAAGCTAATCACACTTCAACTCTTAGCCCTTTAAATATGACGCTAAGGCTCCTTTTTAATGGGTTAGAGTGTTAACTAGTTTGTTACTTATTTATTAATGATTTATAATTGGGTCTTATTGTGAAGGGACGCTAATATATTTATCTTTTCATTATTGTTTTGTTTTTTTCAGGAGCACAAAACTTTGACGTCATCAGATTGTCAACTTATCGGACCGCCTGCAAACTCCGGTTTGTCCAAAAGCGATGCAACCGTAAGCGAACGCAGATTTTTTTGTTGGTTTTTTTTTCTGTCAAATTTCGGCTCTGAAGACACTTGTGTGGTGATTGCAGACATGAATACGCACTCAGCTGATCAGAGCGTGCGCCCCCGCGTTCTCCCCGCTTCTTTTCACAGTCCATCTGGTGGACGTCTGGAACATGATAGAGGCTTTCCGAGACAACGGGCTCAACACGCTGGATCACAACGCCGAGATCAGCGTGTCGCGCCTGGAGACCATTCTGTCTTCCATCTACTACCAGCTCAACAAGCGGCTGCCCACCACCCACCAGATCAACGTGGAGCAGTCCATCGGCCTGCTGCTGAACTTCATGGTGGCCACCTATGACAGGTTCAGAACACGCAGACTGAGACAAAAGAGTTGTAGCAGCTAATGAGCAAAGAGCGTACGTTTTAGTCACAATGCTGCATTTATTTTGCATCGCATGTAAAGGTTAGTAGATGCCCTTAAAATAAATTCATTGTTATTACAAGAGCATAATCACACACTAAAAATTTTAGAAAAATCCAACCTTAATTTAAGTTCAAATATTCAATGATGGGCGCAGTTTTTTGCTGCCTCATTTAAAACCCCTTGGAATAAAAGTCAGTTTTTTTGTATATACAGCTCTGGAAGACCACTTAAAATGATCCGTTTTTCAAATTTGACTTTTAATAGATATATGTTTGAGTAAAATGAACATTATTCCTTTATTCGATGAACTAACTACTGACAACATGTCTCTGAAATTGTGAGCAAAACTTTTGTATTTACTTGTGCAGCACTTTCAATAATACTAATAATCGTGTTTGAAGGCACAGCAAATGCATTCATCACTTGGTAACAACGTTCTCCATCGCAAGATAAACGCGGGATCCTGATTGGCTGCTTGCTCCGTCCATTCCTGGACCCACTAAGTTGGTTTACTTATATCTGTGAAGCCATTCTAGTCCTACTCCATTATTAATTACGCTGCTGTGTGTCTGGGAAACTTTGAGTTAATGGCTGCGATTACAGGAAGCAGCTTTGTTATCTGTCCCTTATGTCCAATCCGAGCTCGACAGGAGCACTATCGCGCTCCGTGGTGCCTCAGGACCGGAGAGAAAACAAATAAGCTGAAGTAAAACAGCTGAGCATTTAGAATGATGGCAACTTAATTACACAATCCTTTCACATCCCCAAAGCGAATCCCTTCTCTTCTTGCTTTTTTGTCCCGTTTAGACGCTTCAGATTCGTCAAACAGACGACATAGCTGAGCTAAGTACACCCAAAAGGAAGTTTACAGATAACTACTTCATTTATTAAGGCTTCATGTGAATTATTAACTGAAATAACTGGCCTTCTGAAGTCCTGGATTTACTGTGATTCGGTTTTACCAGACACACGCAGCAGCCCTGATCAGCGCCACCCTTGTAGAGTCGGGAAATGACGACGGCTTAAACGTCTCGAAAAGCGAAACTCGCCTCGATCGAGAACGGATAAAAGCATAAAAGTTATTGACTTCTTTTAGTCTGGAAAGGATTACAAAGCCATTTCTGATGCCTTGAGACTCGAGTGAGTCAAAGCGTGAGTCATTGTCCACAAATGGAGAAAACATGGAGGAGTGGTGAACCTTCCCAGCACTGATTGCTACTCAAACAGTCCATCCATGACAAAAGAGTGACCACAAAAAAAGATCTAAAGTAGTGCAGGCTTGCTTCAGTTATGGTCATTGTTTATGATTCGACAATTTAAAAGAGACTGAGAGAGTTATGTGGACAAAATCCTTAAAAGCCTGTCTCACATTCTTCTGAAAGTATCTTGTTGATCCTCAAGAACGTTTGAACAATATTCTCAAGTGAAACTTTTTGGAAGTCATGCGAACCATTACATCCAGTTTAAGAAAGAGAACGTCATGCCGGAAGTTAAACACGGCGGTGGCAGAGTGATGGTCTGGGGCCGCTTTGACGCTTCAGGAATTTTCTGTAAACGACAAAATTATTAATTCTGCTCTCTAGCAGAAAAGTCCTGAAGGAGAATGTGCGACAAGCTGGTTTTCACCTTAATAAACTCAAACACATTGTTCGGTTTATGCAGCAGAACAATGATCCTCGGCACGACGTCTTGAAGTTTTAAGAGGGGGGCCTAGTCAAAGCCTAAACTTAAATCCGTCACAAATCAGTAATTATGTTCATTTGGTGCTTTTTTTTCCCTTAATGAAATTCTCATTTTGAAGCTGCATTTTATATTCACTCAGGTTTCCTTTATTTTACTTTGATGATCTTAAACATTCAATTTGACACTGAAGCAAAAACAGAAAAGAATCTTTTGGGGTGAAAGTACTTTTGCACCACACTGTATACTTTTTAGGCTTTACTTCTTCATTTGAAGAAAAAAAAAAAACATTTAAAAGTGGAATATAACTGATATTGATTTATTTTTCTTCCTCTTCAATTTTTAGTTATTTGCACCACAAAACTTGATGTCCATGTCACTATTTCTAATTATTTTGATATGTTACACTGATAATGTGCTAAAACACATTTTCGGCGTAAATAAAGAAGTTGTAGCAACCGAGCATCAACGGTTTTTAATTACTCTTATATTTGTGATGATAATGCATCATTTATTTATGTTTTTTTCTCCCTAACATGCAGTGAAAGTCACGGGAAGCTGACTGTTTTCTCAATGAAAGCCATGCTGGCGACAATGTGCGGAGGAAAGATTGTGGACAAGCTGCGCTGTGGGTGCAATTTTCACTGACTTAACCGTTTAATGTCTGAGGATATAGAAATCGTTGTAATTTAAGCTTTAGACATTTTCCTTTCCAACTTGTCCTCATGCAGTTCCCTAATATAAACACAGAGGGGCGCTGTTGAAGCACATTCTCTTTAAGTATGGGTTGAATGAATTGTGCATGTATATTCAGGTTCTGGTGAAATTAAGCAATAAAATCATGGAGGATTTATTTATTTTTTTCCTTTTCTTTTCTAACACTAAAGCCAAACAATCTCTTGTCCCTCAGATGTTTTTTCACAGATCTCCGACTCGAGTGGAGTCATGGTGTTCGCAAAGTTCGATCAGTTCCTCCGGGAGGTGCTGAAGCTCCCCACGGCGGTGTTCGAGGGCCCATCGTTCGGCTACACGGAGCATTCGGTGCGGATGTGCTTCCCTCAGCAGGTAGGGCGAGGATAACCAAAAGCTTCATTTCATTTATTTATTTTTTTTCATATCTTTATGTTTGTGTGGGGGAATTGTTTAATTCACGTGTGCCTGTTTCTCTCTAGAAGAAGATTATGTTGAACACGTTTCTGGATGTGTTGATGGCAGATCCTCCACCTCAGTGTCTTGTATGGTTGCCACTCATGCATCGACTCGCTAATGTTGAAAACGGTACGTTGCTGCGGTTACGGTGAACGCCGACAGACGCAGAAAGTTGTACATCTGCTTGCATGAGGAAAAAGAGACAAATGATATGAGAACTATAAAGCATAACAACTATGTACAAGCTCAAAACTAATTTGCCAGAGGAATGAAAGGCCACACTGTCTTTTTAGACTTTGAAGAAAATAAAAACCTCCCCACTACTTGGTGGCAGACGTTTTTCCCTTGTTATAAGTAAATCTACCAGTGGAACTAGTACTTTTTAAATCAATATTAAGGCACTGTCTTAGTTCAAGTGTACTAAAAACTAGACCAGAAGTACTTGTTAAGATTTTTGCAGCATAAAATAGTTTTCCCAAAGTTTCTAAGCATTAACTCACACCGTCTGCTTTGTTCTGCTTCCTTGCCAACCTGCTTTGCTTTCCAGTTTCTTGCTCGCTGAAAGTGAAAAATTAAACAAAAACACACAGTATGTCCATTATTTGTCAAATATTAAGAGATAGTTCAACAGGAAAGACTGGAATGGGGACGGATGCTCGCACATACACACACACACCGATGCGTAGAAATACCAAAAAGAAAAAGATGTAATGACCCAATTTGTTTTTGTGTTTCTGTGAGCAGTCTTCCATCCGGTGGAATGTTCTTATTGCCGGAGCGAGAGCATGATGGGCTTTCGGTACCGGTGCCAACAGTGCCACGGCTACCAGCTTTGTCAGAGCTGCTTCTGGCGCGGCCACGCCAACGGCCCCCATAGCAACCAACACCAAATGAAGGAGCACTCGTCCTGGGTGAGGAAACGATCTGTGATGATCCCTCCTGGCTTTGCATTATGTCTCTGCCATCTCCGCGCAAATTAAAAGTCAATACCTCTCGAAGACTGAGGAGTGATTTCATGACGGAACAGCTGTTTGCATGCGGTTAATGGTCTCTCAAAACAATCTAAGGCCGGGGCGGTGGGGGTGAGGGGTTTATGAGGTTTAGTTATTCTGAAAATGAAACTGTATCGATTGGAGTCGCTGCGTTGCCGCCTTCCCTCAAAGCTCAATCATGATGTCATAAATTGAAAGCAGGGAAGTGATATTACCCTGGATCCCAAATCCATTTCCAATTCTGCAGGAAAGAATAACAAAAGAAGCTCGTATAGCTTCGAGACTGGAACGACATGATTGAAAGCATTAGATTTTTTGATTTTTTTGCCACTTATAGTAGGATACGTAGATGCATAGGTACTGAATTTGGTCCTGAAAAGTGAAAAAGTCTTAATTTAAATGAGTCTGAAGCACCTAAGGTTGCATTTAGGTTCCACCTCCTTCTCCACTGGCAGGTTTGCTACTGTAACAGAGTTGCAGAATGACTCTTTTTTTCTATAAAAATAAATATTAGTGGCAAAATCCAATCATGTTTTTATTCCTAACAGCCTCTAGGTGCTCCGCGTACACGACGCCATTTTTATTTTTATTATCGAATCAAACCAATTTATTGCGAAATTGACTTTGAAGGCATTTTTATTCAGACTGGACATTTCACTTCAAGAAAGTTAAGTATTTCAATTAAATAACTCATAAGATGGAAATACAGTTGCGAGATAAAGGAACTCCTCCGATTTCAAAGGAGGAGTTTTTTATGTCTCCAGATTTGATAGATATTGGTAAAAAGTTTCAAATGAATTGTAACCACAAGTGTGAAAAACAACACACACTACAGATTCCACCGGCTTATATAAATAAAATATTAAAAATTCTATTAAAAAAATAAACTAAGTGCAATAAAAATAAACTTAAGATATGTGCAACATGAATCAAAAATTACAACTAAAAGATGAGTATTATTTATCAGAATCATCAGAAGAACCACAAGGAAAAGAAAAAGTTACACTTTATTAGAGTTTTGTCAAGCAACTGTACAAAACCGAAGCAGATGATGTGTGTAAACTTCAGAATTTAAAAAAGAATCTGCGTATAATCTCTCATTATTGTGACATCTGACAAATGGAATTTTAGCTAAAGTAGAAAAGGTTCAGTTTGATTTCACATCAGACAGTGAGAAAAAAAATGTACTTCCTCTACTTTTGGGTTCCTCTAGTGAGTGATGAGGGGTTAAAAAGTTTTGTACATATATATGGACGTATAAAGTGTATACGTATTTATGTTTATAGACAGATTTAACAGCAGAAAATACAGAAATGCACAATCAGTGACAGACATCTCACTAAATTAGCTTCCAGAGTTCCTCATCAACACTGCAAAAACACAAAATCTTACCAAGTGATTTTGATCTGGTTTCTAGTTCAAACATCTTAGTAAACCTGAAATAACAAAAACTAACTTGCAAGTAACTTTTCAGCCAGGTATAGGAGCTTGTTTTTAGTCGATAATTCCTCAATTATTCGTGAAAGAGTAAATGTTCCACTGGCAGATTATTTCACTTATAGCAAAGGAAAAATATCTTGCTATAAGTTAATTAATTTGCCTGTGGAACATGTGCTTTTTCATCAACATTAAGGAATTATTGACTGGAGACAAGCTCCTATTATCTTGCTGAAAAGTTACTTGCAAGTTAGTTTTAATCTAGAAGCCAGATTAAAATTACTCAGTAAAATTTTCTTGTTTTTGCAGTGTTAAGTATGTGCAGAGCGTTTGAGAGAGCAGACATACTGTACCTAGTTATGTAAATGATTTCTGAAGCAGCTTAGGTATGTGCACACATCACCAAAATCAACCGATCAGGCGAGAGGTGACACTGTTTTTCCTGCCCGCTATCACAGAAGTCTCCGGCCAAAAAGCTGAGCCATGCGATCAGTAAATCTCTGGGCTGCGTCCCCATCGGAGAGCCGCCGCACCCTGTGTTCCCCGAGCAGGCCGAGAGACCCCAGGAGCTCACCCATACCGTGTAAGTGCCACTGCCATCGCATCACTTGCTGCTGTGTCCGTTTCCATCGTGTAACATTTTCCATCGTTTCACTGTGCGATCATCTAGTTTCACTGAGATTTCCAGTCCGAGGTTGCTGTTTTTTTTAATAACGGGAACATGTGAGATGCTACGTAGGCTGCTAATAGCTCAGTCATCTTCATCAACCTGTTGGCAATGAGACAAGGAGGGTGCCAATCAATCTCACATTCCAGACACTCGAGGCTCCTGCAAGTCGTTATAGGAGATGCATGATATTCTGCCGCTGTCTCTGCACAGTCATCGACATCGCGACTGGAAATCCAGAGAGTTTCCGTAGTCGGTCGCGCTGCTGCTTGGGGCTCATCCATGTAGCGCACGTCACTGAGTTCCCCTCCATGTTTTCGTTCTGCATTGTTTCTCTGCGGTTCTGTTGCTTCCCACGCAAGAAAATCTAAGAAGGTTTTCTTCTTAGAAAACCTTCGACTATCGATTCGAAATCGATTAAGCTATTGATTATTCTGACGATTAATCGATTAATCAGACTTAATAAAAATACCTGTCAGATTCTGTGGATTTTTCATTGAGGACTGTTTTCTATACAACATTAGAAATGTGTAAAAGATGCAAACAAAACAAAGGTATCCTTTTTTTAAAATAAGAAAATAAAATAAAAAACTCCCAACCCCATTAGGGACAAGGGTGTGCAGAAAATGGATGGATGGATGGAAGAAAATCAAACATTTTATTGCCTAAAATTTAATAAGACAGCATTTCTTTATGAAACGCTTCATCATCTTTAGCAAAGGATTCATCTGCAGCTAAAAAGATATTTCTAACATCAACACGTGAAAAATTCAGTCCTTTCTGCTCAACTTAGCGTTAGTGCATCGTAGGATGGATCTGTTGATTATTTTTTTGGATTAACTGAGCAATAATTGGAAAGCAAAAGGTGCTAATAGGATATATATTTTTTTTACAGAATTTGAACTAGGTGAAGCTAAAATTATGCCACCTGAGGAATTCTGGGTAGAATATATTTACAGAAAAGCTTTTTCTAGATAGATAGATAGATAGATAGATAGATAGATAGATAGATAGATAGATATTTGCACATGTTTGGGTTAATTACTGCTCTCAGGATGTTGTTCTTTCAGCAAATTGTCCTTTTTTTAGAGTTTCTATTCTCTACTTAACGATTAATCAATTACTAAATTAGTTGACAATCATTTCAATGATCGATTCATCACGATTAATCCAGTTAATCGTTTCAGCCCTAAATTTAAGACTACAGCTTTAAAGACGTGACAAATAGGTTCAGTAACACTCAGCATAAGCCAGACGCAGCTCCACTTTCTGACCTGACCTTTCAACTTTTCCCGTCGCTTTTTGCCGTAACACGAGCCTCCTTCATACGTCACGCACTGCTGTCAATCTAAGCCGTCTTTTTATGCCTCTGCTGCAGGCAGGTGTCAGAGAGTAATTGATAGAGAGTTTAGCAGGAGAGCGTAGCTCAGTAAATGCCAGGAAAACAGACAGAACGATACATTCTTTCTGTTTTCCTGTTTTCCGGCATGATGGATACCATTAGCTCCAAATGAGTTCTCACACTCGTGCTCCATCCACCGGCAGGAGGTTTTGTCTGTGTTTTTTTTTTCTGCACATTTCTGTTGAAATGTATGCATTCAAGATGGATATGACATTTGCATACATTTATAATTTGTCATGTAGTGGGAGAATAAACTGTCGACCCGAGTGTTTTTCGTACATAGAGACGAGGCAATTGGATTAGGTTGTGCAATGTAGGCTGTGTAGCATGAAATTACATCACATAAGAAGATTAATAGCGATAAAAAGAAATACAATTTGGGGCCGAGACTATGTCGAATTACATCTTTGGGGTGCCCTCAGCACACATTTATCTATTCTGTTCCCCCTGTTATAGTTCTTTTCTCTTTTTTTTTTGGATGATGTTTGTTTGTTTTTTACAAGCTACGCCCTAAAAGAGTAAAATCTGCCTCAGAGTCCTAAATACCGTTCAGCATACGTCTTCCCTAAACTGTTGTTTTTCTTGATGAATTATTAAAACATAGTCATGCTGACACCTGAATAATGTATTTGAAGCTTTGTGCGTCGATCTGATAATTAGGAAGCAACGTTAATTCCAGTCACCCTGCGTACACTTTGCAACTTCTTGCGTAAGGGCTGTTTAATTCAGCCGGAAATTTCAGGAACTCTCAGCTGTTTTGTTTTTCTCGAAAGGACAAAGTGCTTTCTCGTGCACTTGTGGATGACATTTTAGCGTTTTTTTGTTGTTTTCTTTTTGTATATGGAGCGAGTGGGTGTTTACTCACTTTTAGAAAAATGGATGTGACAGTTGCCCCTTGTTACTTGTTTCTCGATCTTTTTGCCTCTGTAGCTCGATCTCTCGCAAGGAGCTGAGGGGAAGCTCTTCTTTTCTTTTGACTATAAACAAAATACTGTTGACTGCAAGAAAATGTGTATTTGCATATGTACCCGAGGATGAATGAATCAGCTGTGCAGCCAAAGAAAATATCCTCTTTTTTATTTTATTTTTACAAGCTAGCATAATTTTATGAGTTCTCACATGTGAAACGCTGTCACATCTTTTTAGCCTTCTCCTTGAAAATGTTTTCTTTGAATCCAATACAAGATCCTATAAAAAAGTAAATAATTTAGTGGCATCCAACCTGATATAAAACGGACAATAAAATCAGCAACTAATGAGCTGAAATGTGTTGAAGTGGTCCAGTGAATACACGTGTTTTCTGTTCAACTTTCAACTTCTTGTTGACATTCTTAAAAAAAAAAAAACCTAGTCACATTGATGGTCTTTGCAGAGTCATTTGGGGGGAATCAAGAACACAATGTGGTTTCCATTATGTTTGGTTTTGGTGACATTATGCATTAAACTTGCGTAGTGAGATAGCGGTGGTGTGCGGAGCAGCGTAGTCACAGCAGTGGCCGCTAATCTGCAACGTGTGGCTCAGGTACACCGGCTTCGTATTGCTGATCTGAGAACTACAAAGGGGCGGCTACCCTGCAGCCAGATCGTGCGCTCACCAGGAGGCCATCAAAGTCATTTAAAATGACTTTCTTAGTGGCAAAACCGACATTGCACCGCTCTGCCTGCAACTACTTAACCAAGCAGCTGAGACAAAAACATCATGAGCTACATGCTAATAAGTACAGCACCACGATCGAGGGAGAACATTTAGCTGTTGGCAGCTGATGCCTCCATCCAGGAAGACATAACACTCAAAAAGAACGTAGATGTAGCAGATGTAGCATCTTTGGAGAGAAAAACACCTGAGGAAAAAAACATAAAGATAAACATCTTGAAAAACAGCAGATAACGTGAGCTAGAAAATAGTAAAAGAAGAAAGTAGCAGAGGGAGGAAAAGTGATCATTTTGTCCTCTGGTAGCAAAGTTTTGGATCATCTGAATGCTTTTATCTACATTTTGTGGACGTCTTAAGAGTCATTCATTTGAGTAGCCAATGAGTGGACTAGTTTTTCCTCTGTTGCATCCCGCAGGAGAAAGCAGAAAAAAAAATCACTGTTATTTTTGATGGGCATTTTAATGAATTAGTTGCTGAATGGATAAGTAATCTCCATGTCATTCAAGACTCCTGAATCTTTTCCCTTCTACCTCATGTGCTGAATCATACTGATCCCAATAAGAGTAACAGTAGCCTGAGACAGGAACTCTAAAACTAACGCCATTCTTTGCCAAGTTGGACAAATGTAGTCTTCGATGAGCTGTCATTTCATATTATAAGTCCTCGTCCTATTTCAGGTGTGTGTGTGTGTGTGTGAGCGCCGACAAAGCCCGCGTCAGAACGCATGGCAGAATCAGGTTATAGCGTCTGCTTTGATCAGGCCACCCAAATCGAACGGACACACGCTCCCCTGCTGTCCAAACCATCACAACACCCTCTGACAAAGTGCTGCTGTTCTCGTGCTATTTTGAAATATTTACCGGCGTCTGAAGCGACGTCTAACCGAGAACTGAGCCGTGAATTTTTCTCCTCACTCAAAGTGTCAGGCAGATTCTTGGGGATTTGTTGTTTGGAAGAGGATGGATCGGTTTGGGAGCCTCTGTTTGTCTGAAAACGCTTCCTCTCGCAAATGGAGCTTGCTCCGCTTCTGTCAAAGTGACTTACGCAGGCATTGTCTGTACTTTGCATTCAAATTTAATACACGCTGTAGTGTCAAATCGTGCGCCACATTCAATATTCAGAGAGTAACTTTCCCTTCACTATAAATTCTTTAGAAATTCATATAATTTTTAAAACATACACCCCCGGCTTTACAACGTGGACATTATCTACTGGCCAATGCAAAAATACATTGGCATCATTAAAACCGATATATGAGGCGTGTAATTGGTCATCCTGAGATTTTCAGGATTAAGTTTTCATAATGGTGGCCTTGAAATTTTGGAGGCAAGTTGTTTCAAGGTTTCTAGTATCTTGAAACAATTTGAATCACAAATTCATCAACTGTTTTTATGACTGCTGTTTTATCAACCACTGACATTTCATCTTATTTGCATTGAACAATCATTTACAAAGACTCAAATTACTCATTTGAACTGGAATGAAGGTTATCAGTAACAATTAGGGCAATAAATCAATAGAAATATATATTGCGATAGACACATACGGTAATATCTGTAGATAACACGGCTGAATCATTTCACTGAACTCAGATCCAGAGCCGCACAGCATTCTGGGAGATGTAGGCAAAGGAAAAGCTTTAGCTACTCACCCTCTCATGGTCAGCTGAGCAAGGTGTGTGGCATCAGCTGACTCACTCTTTGGTTACCTAGCAACAACTTGTTGAGTAACTTGTGCAGCAGCAGTTTAAGGTTTCGCCACACAACTACTTACAACTAAAAACCGCCGACGTGAAGCAAAAATGAATAAAACAAGAAATGCCACTTCACTAGTTTGGAATTATTTCAGATATTTAAAACAAAAAAACTACTCAATCACTATCGATATCGACCAATATGAAACGATTATATCGTGGTAGGTTTTTCAGCCATATCGTCCAGCCCTAGTGACAACAAATCCCATCCTTAGCAATCTGCCATTATTACTACTTTCCTTTAACATATCATTTATTTTTGTAGCCTTTTGCCTCATTTCCTGCTCTTAAGTGAATCACCCAACATTCTCACTGCCACACACTTACGGTGACCTAATTCTGTAGCAGTGGTTGTGAATGTGTCATATGTTATAGCTATCCTACCTCCTATTCATGATCCCGTCACTTTGATCCGGTCTCATAACGTGGGGACCACTCACTGTGTCCTGACTGCGTGATAACGTTGACATCACTTGCTTGACGGAACTTGGATTGACGGTGGCAGGATGTGATCAACTGTTTTCCTTCTGCCTTATTTGAGCTTAGTTTCACACAGTCTAATGCAGCAGATAATTTGATAAGGAGCTGGTACTCTGACTTCTTTCAAGGCTTCTGTGACAGACAACAGCGTCACTTTAAACCCCGATTGTTGTATGTCAAGGAGGTTGTTTTGAGAAAGGTATTCTGTGATCTGTTCAAAGACCGCCCCTCCAATGGTTTTGGATGGACAGACTGGTCGGTAGTTCTCCATGGGTCTGATGGAGAATATAATAGTCCAAGCATGTCTGAGTCCGGTGGGAAATGTAGCTAATGTCAGTGACGCGTTAATTACATGTGAGACTGCTGCATTTAGAAGGAGCTATTGACTGGAGTAGATTAGTAGGAACACGGTCCAACGGATATGCACTATGATTACATTTGAGATGTTTATTCACACTTTTCTCAGTCAGAGGGTAAAATGACTAAAATGATGCAGTAGGACTTCTGCTTGCTGAGTTAAAAACACTTTTGATTAGGGAAGGTTTGGGCATGGTTAGTTTGGTCATGGTTAGTTTCTTGTATCTGAATCTGAGTGACAGAGGGTTAAGTAGACTTTTTAAGTTTTAAGAAGATAGTTTCTGCGTGTCAGTACTGTAAGTCTTTGCTTCACTGACACTGCCAGAGAATGATGACAACATAGCCTGGAAGGCTGTTGAATCTGCAGGATTTGTTTTTATTTGCAGCATTTTCTTGTACGTTGTTACACAGTGACCGGAGGGTATCACTGAGCCAACGGTGGGACTGGGAGGACTGAGTGGGTTTGGTGAATAGAGGATAGAGACTATTTAGGCAAGAGCTCAAAGACTCTTTGGCATCAGTAACATTGAGGGAGGAGAATGAGCTAAAGGTTGGAAGAGCAGGGGGTCAAAGCAGGATCTTCCCAGGAGACCCCAACAGAAATCCATAAAATTGTAATCAGAAAAGTGCACAGAGGGACTGAAACGGCACCATTTCTTGTGAAAATGAGATTTAGCTCTTTGGTAACTTTGTGAGTTGGAAGTCTTGTGGACTAGTTGTAGTGAAGTGATGATTGAACATTTGATGAGTCGTGAAAGCCAAGGTGGAAATTCACACCATCAAGAACAAGGGACAGAAGAGAGCAAAGTGTCTACTTCTTCTAGAAAGTCGCTGAGGTTAAATGATTTTGACCTTGTGCAAGATGGGATGGTGGTCCAAGGTGACGTATTTAGTTACTGGTATCAGTTGGTCGTATCCCCATTTGTTGGAAATGAGCAGGTCCATTACACCGCCTTACCCAATGTACTAAAGCGGTGGGAGAATGTGTGGTTCGTCATCTCTTTGGTGGAACTATGCCAAAACATTGTGCTGCTGAGTTTTGTGAGGATTTTAAAGAATAGTGTACATTAACCAGTTAGTATCTGTCATATTTCCTGATGACAAAGCACCACCCTTCCTTTTCCAGTGTTTTCGATGTCAATGCTGGGGGCAAAGGGGCAAGATGTCACGGAGCTGCACTTCCAGGAAAGAAGTGGGTTTCATTCCATGCTCTTAATTGCCTTGACTAATGGCTATTTTATTCAGTAAATTTGCTTCCTATTACTTCATTCAACCTTGTCATGATAAATGAGTTATGGCACCATTCATTATAAATGAATGAATATCGCCATTTCCATCAATACCAACGCTGCCTCGGATGCCTTGTTGTGCTGTTTGCTTACATTAGCCTCCTTTGGTAAACATGATCGATAAAGACATTAACTAAACATAAAGGCACGACAGAAAAGGATTTTCCTACAAAACACTTACAAAATTGTCACCTCATTTCACATGATAACCACATAATAAATGGCAACAAACGACATAACATAGCAACCTGGCGTTCAACTGTTCAGCTAGCTCTGGTTGTTGTTAAATATCACTGGAAGCCATTTTGCTGCTGCGTTTACAGCTTGGATGTCTTCCTCTGGTTATTGTTTAAATCTTATTCCTAGTCAGAAATGCACAATGCATTGTGGTATTAAAAGACCTCAAGAGTTCCAATGTTAGTTTATTTAATCAGTCAACGATGTCTGAGTGCTCAGTGCACTCAAAAAAAAAAAAAAATCTCCCACTGCTGTCATAGTTCTCCATTACAGATTAGATACTAACTCCTTCAAACCTTTTTGCAGAACCTCACCTAAAATATTCCTCTGATCTAGCCCATTAGTTTCCCTTGTCTCGCTGTGCCACAAGAAGTGAATATATTGTACTGTCTGTCATTCAGGAGAAACGGGCCTTAGCGCATTGCAGGCTTTGATCTTTTTAATGCCTGAATGTTGACCTCTGAGACTCTGGATAGAGGTCTGGGCTGGATGTCCTCCATCAACTTCATGCAGGTAATGAGCCACGGATCCATAGGCAATTATGCGAGTGAGTTGAGCTGCATTTTAGGTTTGACTTATTTTAGATAAAAGTACTAAAAGCCAAACATAAAAATGATTTTTTTTTATTGGACCTTGCTGTTACACATGAGTTGCGTTAATAGATTCAAAAAGGGGCTGAAGATTATTTTTAGAAGTCTCGCGCTGAGGAGCTTTGATTTATGTAACTCACTGAACGTAAAAGGAGTTGAGAAATGTCAATGTAAATATACTCGCAGCCACAGATGAGCACTCTATACACAATTTTTAAAAAAGACACATTTTGGGGGTTTTTTTCTTTTTTTTTTACCTATTAGCATTTTGGCTAAGCTAGAGCAAACAACATTTCCCCATTTTGCAGCATGTCTGCATGCAGCGAGGTGAAGAGACAGAGTCAGAGCGGAGCCTCAGAGAGGGAAAAGGAGCGTGAGTGAGACATAGAAAATCTACGTCGTCACAAAGTCATGTGACTGCCGAGTTTCCTTGGAGACAGCAGCAGTGTAGTACATTGAGATGCTTGCCTGCTCAGTTGAGGACAGATTAGGCATCTGGCAGCAGCAGCAGCAGCAGCAGTGGTTGGATGTGTTTTGCCACCGAAGCAGGTGCTCTCTCTCCCTGCAGAGGTAAGTCTCGGACCTCGTCCTTTAACTCGATCTGGTTTTAAGGCGATTTGATGACCGATAAGCCTTTTTTTATGTAGCTGTTTTCCATAATGTTTGGGTTTTTTAGGGGTTTTTTTCATGGAGGACCGAAATAGTATGTGCAAGGTTCAGCGCTCACACTTTTTCTTTTACTCTCCTGAAGCAGAAATAGTGGAAAGTTGGAGCAAATGGCTTTGATGAAAGAATAGAGCAGATGACTTTCTAGTGTGTTTTTCTAATATGAAGTGTCTGTGAGCAGATTATCCTGTTTTTTTTTATTTATTTCTGTTTCGTTTTTAAAGTGGAATAATGCAAAAACGACAGTATTCTCATATAACCGTACATTTCTGTGTAGAAAAGTCAATACAGAGGAGTCCTCCACAGTTCTCTGCCCTCTCTGTCATAACGAGAGACGTAAATAAAGCGAGACAGAGTCGAGGCTAATAACTACACGGTGCAGATTCAAAGGATGCAAATCCGGAGATGTGCAGACCTCCGTGTGTTTGTGAGCGGCTGCTGTTTTCCAAGGGATGTTTTGATCCGTTAATGAGACTCCGTGCCCTGAGAGTTCGAGTCCTGACGAGCCCCGACACGGATCCAGACGCCATATGGGCCGCGTTGCTTTGTTTACGCTCTCTCAAATTGCCTCCCACAATGTCACCTTCCACCGTTTTATTGGTGGCGTTTTGTTTTTTTTCTTCTTTTCCAGACTTGTGGTTTAATTAGGATCCTTGTTTGTTGTTGTTGCTCTTGTTAATTAGAATTGAGCTAATTGCCTGGAAACAACTAAATCAGTTGCAGGAAAAGTTGATTATATCACAGCAGTTCTTTTTTTTTTTTTGGCGCACCACATTCTGTGGGTTTTAATGATTCCTCTTCCTGCCTCCGCTCTCACGTTCTTAGGTACAGCTGGACGAAGCTGAAGTTAGAATAGCTTGATTTATGATTATTAATAAAAATGCAAATTGTTCTCCTCCCCTTCCCGGTGTCAAGCAGCACAGACCTCTGAGGCGTAGCATTAAAAACCCTCTAATCTTGTCTTGTTTTAGTCAGCCGAAAGCAGCGACCAACAACATGAACGACACAATGCTCATGTCCTCTGGTGCACCCACACCTACCAAAAGGTAAGCTTTTTGAAGATGTGACTGTAATCTCCCCTGTAATTGACTGTAAAAGGAGCAGATACAAGTATTAAGGTACTCCAAAGTTTTGGAGAGTTTCAAACCTGATAAAATATTATGCTGTGATCCTTCTACTGCAATGCCAGACCAGAGTTTTCTCTCTCAGTACGAACATAAAGAAACCCAGCATCCTAGCTGTCCTACCCAGCCAACTGGCTAAAGAAGGCTAACATACTTAGCCATTCCCACACGCACACACACAAAATAACAGTTTGAAAAATCACTCTTATTAAGATAACTACAGACATTTGATTCTACATGACAAGCTAATATCTGGTAAGCTAGTGAGTCCGGGCTAGTTTAGTTAGCCACTAGCGATAACAGTGTTGCAAAGGCATACAATCAAACTTAAATTTATTTTCTTGGGATATTATGTGCGAGACCAACACAAAACAGCACATAATTGTAGATTCAATAGTAATGTTGAATGGTTTTCAACATTTTTTACAAAAAAAAACAACAAAAAAAAAGCTAAAAATGTGTCCAACATGCCAAATGTGTGGCAAAAAAAAATTGTACTGCACATCATCCTGAACACATGATCCCCAAGATAAAAGATAGTAATGTCAGCATTATGCCATGGGGATGTTTTTTTTTAAACTTGTTTTAGAAAGAAAATACTAAAACCTAAACCTAAAATACTACATGGGTTTAACTCTCTCTCTCTCACTCTTTTTCTTTCTTTTTTTTTTTTAACAAATATAGATATTTGTCCCAAATTGAACCTTTTGGACCTCCATTCTAAATGTGTGGCAAAAAATACAACATCCTCAGCATTATGCAATGAGGATGGATGTTTTTTTTATGTCACTTAAGCATCAGGCACTCAATTATGTCCCAAAAAATCTTAGTAAAATACCTCAAAGTTTGTGATTGTATTGTGAGAAAAAGTTCAAGGGTTATTATGAATGCCTCTGAGGCACTGTGTCAACTTTCAGCGTCAATGATATCTAACCCTGTTTTTTTATTTTGTTTTGTTTTGTTTTACTCTCAGTTACTCAAAAAATTACGATCGCAGATCTGGTCTCGAGACGACAAATTACCTCCATAAATCGCCCAAAAAAATCCACATAAATCCTCTTTCATCCCTCCTGAATTGAGCCCAAGCTTAAAATAGATGACAGTCTGTCTCTGATCGGAATAAAAACAGCAAATCATGCCCCTCTTTGCACATATTTTTGCCTGCGAGCAGCGTGACCTTCCGGGTGTATTTTTAGTTAGAAAATATGCTCTGCTGTCACAGTGAATATGCGATCACGTCTACCTAACAGGACGACATGACAAAGAGATTATGATGGAGCTGGATGGAGCCCGGTCCTTTTAAGAGCCTCCTCTCATTTCAGTCCATCTCATGTGAGAGCCTGGACTCCGGCATCATTATTTACTCACAGCGGGTAACGAAGCTCTGTGGTTACGAAGCCGGCGACGGAGGAGAGCGCTTCTGAGGGGCAGCTGCAACGTAAAAACACATCCTCTCCCTGCAGGTCTAGATTCTCCCTGTCTCGTGTGAGCCGTTATCGCTCCGGCAAATCTTTCCGGCAATTTGTGCTGCCGAGATCAGAGCGCTCAGAGACTCGGGAGCTCCTGCGGCGCGTTAGTCCAGAAGACTTTGTCGGAAATCTGGGGGAGACCGTGAAGGAAGGGGTGTGGGAGTCTGAGGCAGAGTCATCAGGCTTCGCCAAGGACTTTGTCAGCTGAAGGGCAGCTGGCAATAAAAAAGAATCCATCAATTTAAAATGTGTCTTCTTTTTTTGTTTTCACGTAATCTTCAAAATCTAACCATCAAGCCAATCACCTACGAAGACACTTACACTGGATTGAGATGAACAGAAGTAAAGCAAAGATTATTTCTGACTGCGCGGCGCTGATTTTAGGGACTCTTAACGACGTCGCGCATAAAAACCGTGGAGGTCAGCGGACGGGTTCGTGTTGCAGCTCCAGTACGAGGACAGGCGATACTCTCCCGAGGTTTCTCTCTCTGTGGCGGTAACGCAGAAGCCCGATAACCTTTGTCTTGACATTTTGCTCTGTGAGTCAGCGCCGCTGTGGGAAGATGACACTTGCGGAGGATGTTGTTGCCTCGGAGGGGTCAAAACAGCTGCACATCTGCCATTCGAAGGGCAAAAGCAGCGCATGAAATCACATTGGTAAATTTTGTTGGTAAATACTTCAAACCATTGGTTGTCTTGTCATTTTTATTCATTTGCTTGACTAATTTGAGTCGCCTGTAGTCTTATTGATCACTTGCTAAACCCTTAGCAGCTCCTAACATCTGTCATGCTGAGAAACTAGAAAAAAAAACCCAAGAAGCACATTAGAGCAACTAGCATCTAAAATAAGAAGTGTTTGATGAGTTGAAGAGACGACATGAAGGATTTAGGGCAGACGGCAAAGACAAGATGGCGGAAACTATGTCTTCTCCCAATTATCACAGGGATTATAGAGTCCCAAGCAAACAGAGAAGGGACGACATTGAAGTGGCGATGAGAACGCAGCGGGAGTCCTGGGGAAGCAGCGCTATGGATTTTGCTGAGAGATGGGAGCAGGAACACGCAATCCCCCTTGGAAGGCTTTTTTCACGCTCAGTCATTTTATTGCGGTTTTACCACATGATTCTGAGTAGGAAGGAAAAATACATTTCTTTATGTATGTTTTATTTTTAAAAATAGTGTGTCAATACTTTTAGAAAGCAACTTTTTGCTGCAATGACCTCCACCTTTAGAGATGCTGAAATGTCTTGTCATTTCTTCTTTGAAAGGGAAATTGGATTGAAAGAGTCCATCAATATGACTTTTCATGCTTTGCTACAAATTCTCAATTGGACTCAGGTTTGTACTTTCACTAGGACATATTGATATTCTCTGATCTAAACCTTTTTATGGCAACTCCAACTGGTAGATTAAATAATCTACCAGCACAACTAGTGCTTTTTATCAATATTCCAGAATTATCAACTAAAAACAGGCACCTATATGTCACTGAAAAGTTACTTGTTAGTTTGGTGTTATTTAAAGTGTACTAAGATATTTGTACTATCAACTACACCAAAAATACTTGCTGAGATTTTGTTTTTGCAGTGTGGTGTTTGGTTCAGCCCTGTCCTCCTAATAAATATTCATCCACTGCTATGATTTCCCAGCATTCTCTCGCCTGTTGTCATATGAAAGGCCAGCGAGTCAAATGTGCTCCTGCTGAATAATGCAAAGCTCGTTGTCGCTCTGCTTCAACTAAAGATCTCCCTCTCCACCACTGTCATCGTTCGCTGACCGTTTCCGATTTCATGTTTTAATCGGGTGAAAAACAAAGGCTACAGACTCCATGCTTAAAAAATGGCCCGTGCTCTGCCTCGATGCTCCATCACGGTCGGCTTCTGATATTGTCTGCTCTGCTGACATGGCAACCCTCTTCTGCCTCTCTCACAGAGAAGCGTGCCTCCAGGAAAACAATTTATTACCTGTTAAGTCATTGGTAGCTTTTTTGGTTAAAAAAGCTACCAGAAATGCTAATAAATAGTTTACAGTGTAACAGTGTTTTTGTTCAAGTCTGTAACGTATATTGTTTAACATTGCAGAACAAAACCACTTTCTGCTCCACCTTGACTAATGTGTTCTAGTAACTTTCAACAACAACAAAAGAAATATTAATTTTATCTCTGACCTCTTGTCATTTCTTACTTATTTATCCTTTTTTCCTTTTTATTTCAAGTAAAGTTCAATGTCACGTCTTCAGCTCCCTGTGGGGTAGGGCTGTTTGAGCGCAAGGTGAAGCGGTGAAAATATTCCAAATATAGCACACGTCTAAGCTGATATCGACTTTCTGTCCCAGCGTTCTGACCTAATCCGATTCTTCGAACCAGGAGAATCAGATCTGGTCCAGATAATACTCTGAACAGGTGCGCTATCGGTTTGACGCTTCAAAACCGGAGTAAGCGATGGGCCGTTTTGGACTTGTTCAAAATGGCATGGGAGAAATGTGACGTCTCAGAGAATGAAAGAAGTTTGAGGAAAACAAAAATACAGAATATGTGCAGCAAATGAACGCACCAGATCAGGAAAGGACTAGAAAGTGAATTGTTTGCAGCATTAGAACTCCAAGAGCGCGGGCAGAGCAAATCCCTGACGTGTCACCATATTCTTACAAGAAACATCGGTATCAGCGAGACTGTGAATTATTTAGAACGAGTCCCATTTAGCAAGATGTTTTTTTAATGTCCCGCTCTGATTGAGTTCCTTTACATGTTTCCCCCCCCCACAACATTGAGCCAGTAAAGGCATCCGACAGATACTTCGGCCTTTGCCTCGGTTCATTCAGGGGTTGTTTGCGCAATGGTAGCAAAGTAGCTAAAGTTATCACAAATTTGCAGCTTTCCCTGTTATGTTTTGTGAAGGTTTCAGCTCATCAAACAAATTTTTACCTCTAGCAAAAATACTGAAAATACTGAGCAAAAAAGTCACGTTTGTTTGAGGAGCCCATTTCAAAGTGCTTTACACCATAAAAATATAGAAACAAGCAATAAACATGAACTTTCCACCAATGTTACACTTACTCAAAATAAACTCTAAACGGGTTTTTTCACTTTGACTTGAAGGAAAATGCTATTTTTAAATTATTATTTCATGTTTTGAGTAGGAATAGCTATCCAAGCCAACCTGGATCATGTAGACGGACATATACGTCCATCTTGTTTTACACATTTAGTTTCTCTTTGAGATAAATAAAGTATATCTGAATGGAGATAAACTGAATATGAAGGTGTGGAAATGTTCTAGTCGAGACGCAGAGGAAAAACGGCGTTCGGGTGTATTATTGGCGATTCAGGTTTGAAAACCTTCCAATGAGGTAAAAGTAAAAGGTCAAAATCCATTTTTTTTATTTCCCCAGCCTATGTTTGTAGGGCTTTAAAATTCCTTTGATGATCTGAAGCCTTAAATTGGGATCAAATACTTAGGAAAAAAGGCACAAAAAAGCCCCTTTTTGCTGTGTTTCTCAGGCTCGGGTAGAGGAGTTGCTGAACGTTGTTAGTCGACGCAGCGGCTTTACAGGCATGCTGAGTTTAATTGTCAGCCGATGGTCGTCCTCCAGTCGGAATTGGAAATGTTCCCCGCACCGTTTGAGCTCGCTTTCCCTCCTCGCTTGGAGATGACCTGCGCAGCATATGTCCCATCATCTGCTCACACCGTATGTCCCGTCCATGATCATTTTAGCTCTTGGACATTATTTGAAATCTCTTTTCTTGGCTGAAATGACCAAAGCGGGTGCCCGTAATTGTCATAAAAGCATCCTGCATGCTGCTTATCCAGTCATTATCGTTTCATTCTTCCAATCTTTTTTGCTCGTTTTCTACCAATTCCGGATTTATTGACATTCGGATTTATTTTTTTCTGCATATAATCAGGTTGATTGTGTATGTGTGTGTTTGTGTGTGTAATGTTTTTGCTCTGTTGTTTGACTTTGGTCAGTGTTTTGGAGAGTCCCAGCAGGTTAGATGAAGAGCACCGGCTCATCGCGCGATACGCTGCGCGCCTGGCAGCCGAGGCAGGCAACTCCACGGTAAGTACCTCACAGGAAACCTCAAAAGTGAATTTTCGTTGTTGTTGCTGTTGTAAACTTCTTTGAAACATTTGTGTTCATGTTGGATCCCAAAGTTAAAAGCTTTTTTTCTCTCTCTCTCTTCAAAACCACAAGCCTCGGTGTAATTTGGGGACTTTTATGGAATAGACCAACACAAAGTGGTGCATAGTTGTGAAGTGGAAGGAAATGACACATGGTTTTCACATTTTGTACACATAAAAATTTTGAATATTATGGTGATACCCCCAAAATAAAACCCAGCAGAACCGATTTCCTTCAGAAATCACCTAACTACTAAATAATAAAGTTCAATTGGCAGATTATTTAACATATAACAAGACTTTTTCTCATGCTTTAAGTGAAAAATTTGCAAGTGGAGCCCATACTTCTTTTTTTTGTACTGATGTTAAGCAATTTTTGACTTAAAACAGACTCTGTTATGTTGCTAAAAAGTTACTTGTAAGTTAGCTTTTTCTTCACCCTTTATGGCCTCTCTCACCACGTCTTTCGTGTTCTCCCCCGTAGCATAGCGACAAAAACGTTTTGCTTGTTTTAGAAAGTTTTATGAAATCGGGAAAGTAGGCGTCACATTGCATTCAAGCACTTCCTGGTCACAAAAAGTTCGCTGAATGAACAGCAAATGTGAAAAATGTGCACAAAATTATGGCGAAAACGATTGATCATAAATTTGGTTTTATTTGGAAGTCAATGGAAAACAAAACCGGTATAAAAACGCTATTTGTATGAAATTCGATGTCCGCGTTGTCCAACCGAGTTGAAATGAACAGTCTGCATTTTTTTAAATGAATTATGTCAATATTGCAGCGTTGAAATATTTACCCTGGAAACTAGACGAAAAAGTCACAGCCAGTGACTGTGGCGGACTGAATAAAACTGCACACCGCACTTTTCAGATTTCCATTGGTACAAAGGTTTGTAAACCATGTGTCAGTTTTTCCTTCCACTCTTCAGTTATACACACATCTGTGACTGCGTCATGACAAAAGTATGAATACTCTTGCTGCATTTGCACCTTTTCTCATTGAGAGGTGTTTTGTGTTGCAGCAACAGTGTCCTCCAACAGACCTGAGTTTCAACTTCGATGCCAACAAGCAACAGAGGCAGCTGATCGCAGAGCTGGAGAACAAAAACAGGTCCGCTTGATTATTTAACCTAATCCGGTTTTCTCTTTGAGGGGGTAAAAAAAAAGTTCTATTATATTTAACGGACTCATAAATTTGTTTTTTTTTTTTTTTCCCCCCCCCCCCCCCCAAATCAGGGAGATCTTGCAGGAGATCCAGAGGCTCCGTTTGGAGCATGAACAGGCCTCCCAGCCCACGCCAGAAAAAGCCCAGCAGAACCCCACGCTCCTGACCGAGCTGCGGCTCCTCAGGTACGAGCCCGCCACTGAAACGACACGTGACGCAACAAAGCTGAGCTGACGATAGCAGGAAGACACACACAAGTAGAAATTATGCCTCAAAGAAAGCCTCTGGTCTCTTCTCTTTTTCTTTCCTGAAATAATTTTCTGTCGCGCCGCAGAGCTTGGGGGTCACCGTTAGGTTATGTTCTTGGAAGAAACTTCTGCAGGAACAACAGGCTATGCAGCCTCAAAGAACGTCTTATGTGTGTGTGCTCTGTCCTAAATAACAAATCAGCAACCTTGCTGAAAGTGAACAGAGGTAGAAACGTTTTTTTCATTTGGAAGTTTTGAGTAGGCCATAAGCAGAAGGCTCCATTTTTGGCAGAATTATTTTAATCATAGTTTTTACTGTGATTAACAAGATTTGAGAACTGCATTTCGTTTATTCGGGTTATCTTTGTTTTAGATAAAATGTAGAGTTGTATCTTTATGTTTAAGTTTGGCCCAAAGCAAGAACAAAAAACAGACTTGTAAGGGGAAAAAGATTCCTAGCACAACAGATTTTTGCACATTGGCACTATTCAAAATTACGTTATTGTTTTCTGTTTTTCTTTTTTTTTTTTTTTAGCCTTCTCTGCTCCCTTACATACCTGCTGCTCTAATGTCCCAGGAAGTTTCAAAATACCTGATTCAAAGTATCTGGAAATATGCAGTTACACACTGTAAACAGCAGAGGGTGCTAACAAGTCCCTACACAAATGAAGGATTTCAGTTTACACCAATTTATGTATTTCTTTTGTGCACATATTTCATGTGAAGTTAGTTTAAAAATAATTCTTTGTTCCCCTGTCAAAAACAGTAATTAGATTAATTAAAAAAACAACAACTCTGTATTGAATCTGTTTTTTTTTTGTTGTTTTTTTTTTCATATAAATAAATAACTTTCACTTTACCACAAATCAATCTAAAACTTTCAGGGTCAACTTCACTTTTTTTTACTATTATTATCATTTTGGTTTTGCACTCTAACTAGAATTCTTTTGACCCAAAATCCACGTGCGAATGAACAAACCTAAAACGTGAACCACGTCGCCTGCCGTCCACAGACACAGGAAGGACGAGCTGGAGAGGCGCATGTCGGCCCTGCAGGAGAGCAGGCGGGAGCTGATGGTCCAGCTGGAGGGTCTGATGAGGCTGCTGAAGGTAAGACCGCCTCCTCACTCAAGAAGGTTTACCTGCAGGTGGGAGAGGATGAGACCCGCGATGTAGGTAGAGCATCAAACGTCTTGGGTCCGCTGCTCTTCTTTGGGTTTTCTTACTGACTCGTTGCTGCTAATCTATCTCAGATAATTGGGATTTGAATGGAGAGGAATTGTGCCTTCCTCTCCAAGCACCACAAACTACCTCAATGTTATGCCTTGTAAATGTGTGCCGTGTAACGCATGCAAAAATCACTTTCTCCTTCTTTTTTTTCCATTAATTTTGTTGCTCTCGCTCTTCTCGCTTTCTCTCTGCTCACCTTTGTTGGCTGATAGGATGAGGAGCAGAAGCAGGCTGTAAGTTGCTCTCAATTCGCTTTGCAAAGTGCTTACAGTAGTTCATGGTCTCTGCGCTTCCCCCTGTTCCTCACAGACACTGCTCGCACAAGTTTTGTCAAATCGACTTTGGAAAATATCACATTTTTCATTGACATCAACTCCCGACTACTGCATAATTTTTTTTCTTTGAACCTGAGCATGAAGGTTAGCGTCATCCTGTTCAATTATATGTTCAAAACAAATTCAAGAATACTCCGTACTTTTCTTTGTCCGGGCTTTTATGCTAATACTTAATGAGTAAATTTACTCTTTGATGTCATCATCAGGTTTTTTTCTGTACATCTAGCCATCTTGAGCTGTTCTTAAGGGTCCACAAGTGACCAAAACATAATGTGATTTAGTCAGAAAATAGCACAGACTGGCCTTTTTCTGCTCACAGGGATAAGCTAATTTTCCTCGGCGCAGACAGAGCGTCTGCGTTGCGCAGTATGAGATTCAGAGCTGACATTATTATTAAGTCATTGCTGCAGCATTTGATTTGCTCGTGTGCGTGCTCTGTACCACTGACGTCTTTGTTTGGCATAAATTCGGCCACTGAAGCCACATTTACACCGATAAATGAACAACGAAGAAGAAATTTAGAGCAACTTTATCTCAGTTTTACTGAACTTTTCTTGTCATTGAAAGATGCAGTGCTTTACCATTTAATGTTTAGTATTTGTTTTATGTTGTTACATTAGAACATTTGACTTGTGTGCAAGATTTTCTGTTCTGTTTTTTCTCTCTGCCTGTATGCTAACATTATTTGTAAAAAAAAAAAGAGGTTAGTAATGCAGTAAATATTATTTAAGCGTTTTTGACTGATTTTACCTCTCACAGTCCCAGTCTGGAGGCTCCCCTCATTCTTCTCCCAGCCATGGTGCCGGCTGCTCCATGCCCATGCCCATTCGCTCCACATCGGCCGGGTCCACCCCGACTCACACACCGCAGGACTGCCTAGCAGGCGTGGGAGGAGACGTGCTGGAGGCCTTTGCTCAGGGTGAGTCGAATCCAATTCCTTATAAAAAACAAAAAGCACTGATGTAAAAACCTGCTGAGAATCACAAAGCTTCCAAAAACATCGAAGCAACGCTAAAGAAATGCCTAAAAGGCAACACGCTGCAAAGCAGAACAGAACTAATGATGGCTCTCCTTGCTGTTCTTTAGGTGTACCCAGAAACCTTCGGAACGATCTTTTAGTTGCTGCTGACTCAATCACAAACACCATGTCATCGCTGGTGAAAGAGCTCCACTCAGGTCAGTCTCCAGTCTGCGTTCGAGGAACCTTCCGCTTCCATTTGACCCACGTCTTGATGACGGGAGTCACTGCATCTGAAATGTTGGGTTGTGTTTGTTTTCAAAGTGGACGACGCGGCGGAGGACGACGAGGCCAACATGAGGAATGGTGGAGACAGAGGTGGGTCCAGGTACTTGCTGCTCCATTAGTCTTCTAACTGCACTAAGTAGAGTCATGCTATAAAGTTAATAATATGTGTCACACATAGCACTAAACAATTTTTGAATTTTTACAAATAGCCTGTAAACGACCCAACCAGCAGTTAAAAAAAATAAAAATATTGAAACTTTTCCAAACCAAAAAGAGGGCAAAAGCATAAAAAAAGACAGAAGAAACAAATAAAAGAACAAAGGAAAAAAGTGAGAAGAAAATAAGAGGAAGTGGGTATAATGATTCAAAATGTTATGATGCTGAAGGGTGTAAATACTTTCAGAAGATGCTGCACTTATGCTCACAAGTGAATTCAATTCAACTTGTGAGCACAGAGAACATACATAAAATAAATACAAGATAAAATACATAAATAGAGAAAAAGTGCAATATGAAGTAGCAAGAACCTCTTCTTCCACTTACTGGAATAACTAACCAGCTATTTTCTGGCGATATTTCGTCAGCTAGTTTGGTTAGATAATGAGTTATTCAACATCTACTGCAGAATTTATATGTGTATTTGTATTATTTTATAATATTTATCAAGAGAAGAAAAAGTGTCACGTTAAGAGGACTCTCAAGTCAAATAAGCGAAATTAATCAATTGCACTTGCATTCTTTATTGACTTCGCGACAAGCGCACACTAAACATGAAAAACCAAAGTGTAAGCACTTCCTGGTTGCAGGAACAGCATCTGTTTCCACTAATGACTGTGTTGCTGCTGTATTTACTTGGCCTGGAAGCGCTCTGGCTGCCGTTAAACATCTGCACCGCACCGATACCGGCTTATAATAAACTCATGTGGCTCTATTAAACGGCCTACTGCTGCCTTTCATGGCCCTGAAAAGAAATTAGCAGTAGAGAGCGGCGCTTTGCCGCTGGGACAGGTTTTCATTCATTCGCCCCTTCGGGGTCGGCGGCGGCGGCACTGAACATGCTCTGTTTGTGCGTCCAGGCACACTGAGAGTACAAAAGCACTGAGGGGAAGAGATCCCTACCCCGGCCTGCAAGGACATCCGGTCATCGACTGGGAAGACTCGGCATCGGCAGGCAGCCCCTGGCATTAGCACGTAGAGTAATGCATGCATCTGATCTAAAAAGGAATTTCACTATGTGAAAAAAAAAAAAAAAAGAAAAAAATAAGTCGTCACACCTTGCGCCTAGCAAGATGTGTCTAATTACCAAGTGTGTATGTTGTCCTGTAAACAAAACAAAACAAAAAAACCTGCTGTAAAATTACCAGAACAATTTCCCTCATGAGTGGCGAGAACGGCTTGCTTTGCTTTTTTTTTTCCTCTCATTCCAGCAGATCGTCCTGTACATAAACTACTGTAAACACACGGAGCCTTCTCACCAAGGAGACGTCCTGATACCACCTGCTCTCTGTCGTGGCTTTTTCTTTTTTCTTTTTGAGTAGTTTACATTTATTTATGTTGTTTGTTTTCCTTTTTTTTTTTTAAGGTTTTTGCATGAAGTTGCACTCATGTCTGGATTTAGTTACTGTACTGTACGACGCTGTGCCAGGTCTTTGATGGTGTTGTGAAGACAGCTGTGGCGTCAGAAGTGTCCTCCAAATTCATGCTGGCTGTGTTTACTTGCAAAGGGGAAATTCTGGGGTTTTGGGTTTGTTACTGTGGGAAGAAGTTTGAGGAGACACAATTAATTTATATGTTTATTTTTTATTACCGTACTCTTTTTTTTTTGTTGAGAATTTGCTTTACTGCCATGATTTATGTGATGGAGCGAGACAGCCAGAGGAATAAGCAAACCCCTGCTTAAGGTTTCCTTTGCTTCTACTGTAAAACCAGGAATGTTTATTCCCCTGAATTCTCATCTTTTGATAAGCGTTTTCATTTTGGACTAAACGATTTATTCCCTCTCAGATACGCTGCTGATTTGAAATCTTTAACAGAAAACAGAAAGTATGAGGTCTGAGCTGTATTGAACTGATATAGCTGACTTGCGAAGCTGGAAAAATGGACCAGTTTTGAATGATTAGAACTCTCCTTCCACCATACAAAAGTTCATGTGATATTAAAAGTTTTTTCTAGAATGCATTTCTACCCTGGTAATGTATTGTTACCCTTTTTAATCAGTGGAGACACAGGCAGGTCATGGCGGCCTGTTTTTTTTTGGAAATGATTCCCGTAGTTGAAAAGCACTGAACTACCACAGGCTCCTGCGAAACCTGTTGCCTCTCAATATCTGTTGTGAAATTAACATTTGATTCACGTGACTGTTGTCACGCGAGATAAACTTTATTTAAAACACAGAACAATGACAGAAGATAAAGACAAGCTGGCGTTTGTATAAAGACGGTTCGTAAGTCTCGTGGCAGGAAAGCAAATCAAGCTAATTTACCTCAATTCTAAGCTAATAATTTCAGGGAATAATGCAGTGCAAAAATTCTTTGGCATTAGGGCTTTTTTTTGTTGTTTTCCTTCTAGTACTTCAGTGTGAAGAGCCAAATAAGACCCTCGGCTTAGTAACCTGTGCATGTGAACACTCTGGGTGAGTCTCGCACTACTCTGCTGCTAATGTGCTCTCAGAGAGCGACGCTAGACAAACAGACGGCTGCCGCAAAAAAAAAAAAAAAAACCGACAACAACGAGCCAAGTCTCCTTTACTCCCAGTGAATACCACCTGAAGGGCATTGCTATCTCAAAACAGCACGGTGCCTCCTTCCAGAGGACACCGGGTGGCTGCTAGGCAACAGGTTAGCAAGGTAGCGGGTTAGCCGCTGAGCTCGAGGTCAGAATTTTAGCACAAACATTCATTCTGCGTGTGACGTTGGAAGGTCATAGGGAACTAGGAAATGCTTCAAATAGCTTTATTTAGGTGATGAGAGCGAGCAGAAAATATTTATGTGCAATGACGGTAAATGTGCTCAGGGACTGCAGAGCTGATGGTTTGCTGTTTCAAGTCCTGAAATGTGAGAAATATCGCGAGATCACGTTTGTACGATTTTATCGGGACTTCCCAAAGCACATCTGATCAGTAGTTTCGGTCTGTGTTAGGTAGAAACTCTATATGCCTGTGCAGAAATCAATCAACAAGCAAATAATGAATGAAGCGTTGAGTAATTTGTGTAATGAGTGCTTTGGTAAACAGCCTAACAATAAAAATCACCTTTTATTGCAGCTGTATAATCTCATTTAAAAAAAAAAGAGAGAAATGCTATCTCGAGGAAATATTTTCCACAAGAAACAATTATGTTTAATTAAATTACTAGTGATCTGTACTCCTAACTACACCATTATTTAGTTAATTAAAAAAGAAATATCCGAAATGCTTTTTTTAAATACAAACTTCACTTTTTTTTTAGCTGATCAGAATTTCTAGAGAGTTCTAATGGTTAATCAATACCTTTTCTACTGTTACCTTTTACCTACTGTTACGGTAGTTCATAAATATGACATGACAGAGACTAATTTCCTTTAGCCACTCTGACGGACGACTTCCCATATTTAATCTGCGCTGCTCCAGGTGAGCAGGTGAAAGTAAAATAAATAAGTAAAAATAAACAATTCAGAGGTAGAATTTCTTTAAATTTTCATTGACGAGTAAAGTTGGCTTTGTCCACGTCTGTATCAATTGTGCCATGAAATGTGTCAGGGATTTTAGGAGAGAAGTTTCTCCTGTTTGGTTAGGAAGGATTTGTCTGTGGGTGACTTTGTGTCTTTTTGGCAAAGCAAAGTGTTGTGTTAACAGAGGCAGATGTGAACTGGAGCGTCATGCTTATTCAAAGTCGCACAGGTTATCAAAACATTTTACCTTTACATGTACATGTTTGGTTTAATTTCATGTCGTTTAATCCATCTGTATAAACAAATGTGCATTTTCTGGATTTTAGTTGAGTTCTTATTTAACTGAACTGCAGAATTTTTTTTGTTGTTGTTTCTGGTTCATGCACTAATAAGCCTGTCTAATAAGCTACACAAGAGGTTTCAGCGACCCGTTACACACTGTTAAGAAAAAAAACAAAAAGAGGCTCCTCTAAATATTCCCCCCACTCTTCTTTTCTCTGTTTGTCTTTTTATTTCCGTGATTCTGCTCTGCAGCTTTGACGGAGTCTAGTCGTTGTAATGGGTTTATCAAAAAACTGCTAATCACCTGGTACACTTTCACCTGAAAGCAGGAACAATCATTTTAACCACTGCTGCTGTAAAACATGTTTCGGCCCACAAATCATATGTGAAAACGCTGAGATTTAAAAAACAAAAAACAAATGTGACCCTTTCCCCTTTCATTCTGATCCTGCATTTTATTGCAACTCTTAATCTTTCTGGTCTGTTCTTTCAGTTTGTGCCTGTAGCTGTACTGTAAAGTGCTGTATAAAAGTAACCCTTCAGCAAGCGAGATAATCTGTCAGCCTGTGTGTCGAGGTTTTAGTCTGTGACTTTGTAGAGATTTTATTTATTTGTCAATTATTTTTCTTGTGTTTTTTGGGGGTGTGGGGGGAAAAAATCTTACGCTCAGCCTTTTACATTTGTGCCAAACTGTTTGCAGACGTTGTGTGTCATATAAAAACACAGGTATATATCGAAGCATATCTGCATTATTAGTCTGTCGTCGACCTTAATCTGTTCACTGAATGCCTGGGGATGGAAAGTCATCTGCTGCTGAGAAAAAAAAAAAAGATGCATTTAAGAGTTATACTATTATTATCAAAATGGGGAATATATATATATAAATATATATTCCAGAGTGTTTCATTTTGTTTGAACCCGTCCTGAGGCAATACTGTATGTATCCCGCCCTGGCAGACCAAACTCTGGTTAACACAGCTGGTCACACGGGGAGTGCATACGCTGTAATCCTTTTTGTCGTTTTTTTTTTTCTTTCGTTTTTCACAGAGACAAGGTGCAAAGCAGACAGCACAGCTTCCCTGATGTTCTTTAAATATGTGTGTGTTCTGTACGCTTACGCTTCTTGTATGCATTTGTTCTCATGTTGATTTGACGAAACATAGTTTTTATGTCACAAAACCACAGATTTTTTTGTTTGTGCTTTTTTTTTGTAAATATATCAAATGTGAGATATATTAAAAATATTTAAAATATGAATCGCGCTGGTCTTTTCGTGTTTTCTCGTTTGCTGTTGGATGGAAATACTCTTGAGTCTTTGGAAATACTTTTGAGTGCCAATTAACCGTCATGTTTTTTTTTTTGTTGTTGTTGTTTTTAGCTGTGGGAGGAAGCTGTACACGCAGGGAGAACATGCGTACGCACCAGAGTCAAAAAAATGTATTTCTAATTTGACCCAAAAGCTGAATTTATGCTATACGAGCAGAAGTTGGCTCTTTTTATATCAAACACTAAATAAAAAACGAGCTGAGATGAGATGGGGTTCACCTTCCAGCAGGATTAGGCACTGCATTAGAAATTATCTAAGAATGGCCCTGTCAAAGTTCAGACCTACTTTTTTTTTAAGAAAATATATAGAATCTCAGTCAGTCTCCTCTGACTGAGATTGTGCAATTTTTAAAAAAAAAAAAAGTGAGCAAAAAATTCCAATAAAATTGGATAAGCAAAGTATTTACTCTGGTTGTGTAAATGCAAATGTCACACCTTTGAGGATTTTACAAAAGGAAAAATTAGTTGTAGAAAGTAAAGGAAAACAAGGTATATTTTTTCTCTACTTTCCAAAAATGATGGTCTATTAAATAAAGGTTAGATTTTATATACTGAACGTAGTAATGAGGCTAAATGTTCAAGGGATGCTATATTTAATTTTTTTATTATTATTTTTACAAAGCACTGCACATTTCAACACTTTGTACACCATTTACATACTTTTAGCGACATAATCATAATACACTATGAACAAAGATTCACACACAGATCACCCAAATCACAGCCTTCTCCCAACAGCAGGTGGCGCTAGAAGCTCATTTTGGCGACTTTTCGGCTGCATCCTTCTCACTGTTAGGTTCTCGTTTTTGGCACTGCTTTTCTTGCTAATTTTATCACCAGTACAGCCCTACGGGTATCAGTAACAAACGTGGAAAAACAATAGGTAGCAGCAGCAGTAAGTTTTCTTGTAGATCTCAATACATTGTATGTGAAGTCAGTTTATGTGTTATAGTTTATACTACAAAGAATGTAGAAAAGAGTAGCCTACTTTAGCATTCATTCAGTTTGTAATGGACTTCTAATTCCCATGTTAGGAAATATTTTTGACCAAATCTCCAATTGAACACTGGGTTGACATTTCATATAGATAAATGGAACCAAGGCATAAATAAAATTTTAGCTTTACTTCTTTTTTTACACTTACTATATATATATATATATATATATATATATATTATATATATATATATATATATATATATATATATATATATAAAATCAATTAGATTTGATAAAAAATCGGAATTAGATCACTTCAGGCTGCAGTGTGAACGCAGCCTAACTGTCAGTCTTTGCTGAACACGGTCAATGTCAAGCGCGCCAAGCAGGAATGAGTACATTTCGTGGGGAGGCCCCTGTCGGCCAGGGGCCCTTGGAATTGTCCTAATTGTTTCCCTAATTGTTTCCCCTTACTGTGGAAACGATTATGGGTCTTACTTCCGGCGTCCACCGGAAGTAGCAGTATTTCATTGTAATTAGTAAGGTTTTGCTAGTCTATATTCATGATAGGAGTTACATTTCTCTTTTTGGTTATTGTACAATATTTAGTAAGACTTGTTTACGGACACGCCGTCTGCTATGAATGAATGTAAGTAATTTCATATTTAAATCTGTCATGGAATTTTTTAATGTAGGTTGGCGTTTTGCTGTCTCCTGAACTTTAAAAAAACTCATAATTATGAATTTGCTGTCTCATTATTCATGTATCTATAGCTAACTCATATGTCCTTGTCGACAACGGTGGTATGGCGTTGACAGGTTCCTCTCGAAACAGGTGGGTCGCTGGTTCGACTCCCGTTCTGTCTCAGTCGTCCGTGATGAAAGACTAACTTGGAGCCAAATAATAAACTTGCCAGCATGAACTTACTATCCGCAAAATTGTAGGTCACAGAAGTATCTGTAACCTTTAAAATGAAGCTAAGCCACCATTTCTTATGCCAACTTAACACGACTGTGTTTAGGACCCGGTGGAAGCAAGAGAGGAGGCGTCTCCAGGCCTCCGTAGTGCTTGCTGCGCATCTGGAGAGGAGGTTCTGTCAGGCCGGGGGTGGTGGTGGAGGACGGGGGCGAAAGAGGAAGGAGGCTCCGGGAGCAAGCGAGACAAAAAAGGGTCAGCCCTGGGACTTGGGAAAACTGGGTAACGAACACACGGTGATTCACCCTTTTTTTCTAGGCGCGTTGAAGCCGGCTCTCTCGTAACCGCGCAGGAAGGGTAACCTTTATGAACAAAAAAAAAAAAACCCGAGAGCGGAAGGCGCTCGGTGGAAACGGGGAAATAGCGAAATGTGGGGGGTCGCTTTCCTTGCGGAGGATGCTCACTGGAGATACCGAGGTGAACTTGACCGTAATTTAGACCACGGGACCGGCTTCGCGATTTTGTAATAACACTAGAGACGGACTAAAAAGGAGATAACGGGGGATTTACCCTTCAGCAGCCGTGGCCCGTAAGACGGCCACCATCCACTGGGTCATATTGCAGACTTCCCATGCTGCAGAAGATGTCTAAAACTTTGCAATTGTAAGAAACAGTCACTAGAAATTCAGATGCCCGCACCCGATAGCTTATCTTGAAGCATGCGGCGTAGATGCAAGGCTAATTAGGAGCCGCAAAAACGCACGAGTGACCCCCAAATCGGCAGGGAAAAAAAATCTAACAGCACATTGTTTGGCTGCAGAAAGAGCTCCCATCCTCTGTGGCTTATAAATAAATTTCAAACGATTGATCATTTTTAATTAGTCCACCAAATGACATGAAAGAGGCTATCCTTTATTAAAAAAATTCACATTTCCACGAGTACGACACCGAGCTCCGGTTGGGTGCGCATGGCAAGCTGCTGGAGGAGTAACTTCAGCCCATGTGCAGATGAAATATTAATGCATAGAAAGACGTGCGACGTCTTAATAATAATAATCCCGCAGAATTGAACAGTGCACACATTAGCGCCCTGGCCATTTAATGAGGACTACAGCTCGGCCACTCTGTGCGCGTGGTGTGGCCGGGCCTGCAGGCTATAGTCGCCATACAGTATATCTATAGAAGCCTGTGTGGTTCCTATAGCTGCGTGACGTGAACTCAACAAAGAGAAATCTGAGTCTCAGAGTAAAGCCAAGTTGAAGTGAGGAAATATGCAAGTGTGTCAGGGTGTAGGGGACAGTACGCTGCTGCAGCTCCTCATGTTTTAATGTTGCGACACTAATGGAAAAGTTGACAGGATGTTGGCTTTAGAATAAGAAAACTTAAAAAAAAAGAAAATAAAGGAATTAGTTTTACAGAAAGAAAAGTGGGTCACAGTGCAAGCTGTGTATCCTAATGTCTGTTTTTTTTTTTGTATGATTGTTAGAAATGCACCGGTCGGGCTTTTTCTGGCTGGTTTCGATTTTCAGTTTTCGACCTGCTGATTCTGGTTTATGCCAATTTCATATTTTTAATATAAAAGAGAGAAAGAGAGAGTGAAAGAAATATCTGAATCTATTTCATTTATAAATGCATCAACCAGAAAATGAAGAAGTTACAAGTTGATGACACCCTTTGCGTCTCTTAGTGCGCACTTCATTGTTGGAGTTGCACCGATCCAAGGCAAAACTTGATGTTTGATTGGTGCGTCTCTAAAAATCACGCTACAACCTCATGCAAATGTTGAAATTTTCCCAGCTTTACATTTCGCTCCACCCCGAACACAACCCGTTTTCTACAGTTATTGGTCCATTCAAACAACGTTGTTACCCTGATCTGTCAGACAAACAGATCTCGATCTCTGCAGTCATTTCTTCTGGGATACATTTCAAAGACATTTATTCACTAGCACTAGTAAATATAGATTGACAGTGAAAAAACAGAAGGGGATATTAAAGTAATATTTTAAAGAATATTTTAGTAATCCCGCACTAATTTTTATGATTAGTCGAGTAATTGGAAGTCTCTTGTCTCTTTTTTTCCTCTCTCTCCTATAAATACGCCAGCAGCGCTCTTCCCACTGTTCGCTTTGAAACGGTTGCCAGGCATTTCCGAAAGGAGAAAAGCTGCCGTAGTCTGAGCATCGCTCCAGGCAATTTAACAATGCTTATTGGTCCCCTAAAAAATGATGAAAACCTGGAAAATTTGACGTTGTGCTGCTAGCACTTAGCAACAAAACTCATAGGCGGAATTGTTGCTAACACAAATAATGATCCGGTCGGAACACGATGCACTAAAAAGTAAAACATAATTTAATGAAGTTTCCAGGAAAAAAATTTTCCTCGAGGAATTTTAATAATCAAAGTATTCGAGTTATTCGAGGAATCCTTACAGCTCCACCGCAACATTTCATAGAAATGCAAAGTATTGAAAAAACCCAGAAGAAAATCCTGTTTTTTGTATGTTTTGGGTTGATGACGTCACAGGAGGTACAACAGTCCACCTGATCAGATAGCATTAGTGAACACTTATGATGGATGAACAACTTTTGAGAGATTTTGATAGAGATTCTGAAGCATTTAACTTCAGCTCCAGTCTCTGTCCTGCGCCGCTTCACGAGCCACTTTTATAAAATGTTCACACATGCAACCAGTGCGTTTTTGCTCCATTCGTACAGAAGTCAAACACTTTTTAGTATTTTGAATAAAAACATAACAGAGAAGGGGAGAAAAAAAATCAAGAAAAAGAAGTCAGATCAGTTGTTTTATGCCTTTTGTGATGTCACCAGAGGCATGCTTGTTTTTGGAGTGTAGTTCATCTGGAATAAATTATTTACAGCTAAATCACAAGACAAATAGAAAAGAGGAGCACAGCATGTCGTTCTGTAGGCGACGAACTAAATACGAAATTAATTTCAGTGATTTTTACCAAAAAGTCCAGCTAGCAGCTTAAACGTTTCCCCTCAAAGTCATGTTTGCATTTGTCACCTAAACCGTCGAAATCTCTTGTCTCATCCACTGATCACAGTTGGCTCCAATATTTGTGCTTCTTTCATTTAAAGTGACTCTAATGAACTCCTTCTCATTTTTTTTGTCCCCCTCTATTCTAGGAGAGAAGAGAAGAAGGGTCATCTCTAATTTCATCATTTTTTTTTTGGGTTCCTGTTTGAAGTTCATTCTCACTGGAAACGCCCCAATCTCACCGCCATTCATCCGACATCTGCCCCCCTCAGTCCCCACCATAAGCCTGTAAGACTCAACAATGCCATCCAACACCGTCACCAACTCCAACTCCACCTCATGCAAAGGCTCGGATTTCGTGGATTCACCCGGAAACAGAATGGTAAGAAACGACCGCGATTGATGCCGTGTTTGCAGCTGTTAGCTTCTGCAAAAGTACAAACATGTGCTGAGACATCTGTAGTTAAGAAGAGGCGTTCTACCTCCCGCTTGCACGCTCATAAAATACACGCGACACTTTACTGACAGATAATCAGTTGTCGAGAAGAACTACAGATTTTATTGCGTTGCTACTGAGATATTGCACAGACAAATCCCTGACATCTGGAAAAAATCAAGAGACTCCTCAAAGGTGGATGAGTCCAACACCCTGCGGCATGAACGGCTGATAACTGCAGCATCAGCTCTGCCTGGAGCCCGCAGCATCACTGCTGGATCAACGTGACGTCTGCAGGTGTAATGGTGGCGGCTGACGTGGGCGTTGGCTGCCGTGGGTTCAGTCAGAGCTGGAACGGCGCCACAGCTCTCTTCCACTGGAAGGGTTGGAGTGGGGCGGTGGGATGGGGGGGCTGCGGGCCTGTCCTCCGTGTTCCCATTACCCAGCGCTGCCCTTCGTCTAGTTGCCTGGCAACAGACGTTGCCTTTAAATACCCGGCTACCCAGACGGGAAGCGGTGCGGAGACGTCAACAGTACGGCAGGGTTCACTCCAGGCGAGACCAAATTGCATTCCGGGCTTCTTTTTCTTTATTTAAAAAAAAAAAAATTGTATTGTTTTGAATGAAAAAAAAATAATATTTGCAGGGTGAGAGATAGCATTCTGATTCGGCTCAGTTGGTGTCTGCTCTTTCTGCCGCAAACAGGATCGCGCGATTCACGAAAGTGGTTCCCAAATGAGCCTGCACACCAGGCTGCACTCAAAACATGCTATTATCTATGCAAATGCTGCTGCCCTGGTAGGGAGAAAGACGAAGAAAAAAAAAACTGAAGCACCAGGCACTCTATTAGAAATCACACAATAAACTGAAAGCATCTGGAAAGCACATGCAGAAGGACCCCTAATCGCATTAGGCCACAGGTATACATCTAAAGGCCTGCTGGCAATGGCTACATTACTCTCCGGAATAGGTAGATTTCCTTTAATTTCTACCGATTACAACACGCAGCAGCGTCAGTCGTTCTGATCATCACATGCACGTCTTTATTTTGATTAGTTTATCCCCCTGGGACTGTCACGGCTGATGGATTCATCTCATTTCAGCAGCACAACGTCGTCAGGGCAGAAAGCGGCTTGACTTTTAAAATTGCCGCCCGTGTATAAAAACTATTTTTGTGTTTTGTTTAAAAGGATCTTTTGAGATTTTTATTTTTATTTTGTCTTTTTTCCCGATCCATTGATTGATTGTGCAGAACAAAAATTTGCTACTTTCTGAGGCGTCACGGCCGTCGCAGTTTATCACAAAATTACCACCCCAGAAGTATCGGCGCGGCTCGTCAGACTGGAAACTGTCTGGACCACACACTGTCTTCTCAAGAAGTGTTTGTTTTTTTGCCTTCCAACTCAGGGGAATGAGATAAAAGCGTGGAACATAACGACTGGTCAAAAAATGTGTATTTGATTCGCATTTCAGTCCCAAAGCTATCGATATCATGCGACTTAACGTCTATACGTTAAGTCGCATGCTCAACTATGATCTCCATGGACATATTTAAAAGTTCTGCATGATATCGGAATAACGCAATTGCTAGTCAGTTACTGCAGCAGCGACACAAGGATAGTATTACTTAATACTACGCAACACGATGCAAGCCCTGTTTTTATGTTTATTCTTTTTCTTCTTTGTGCTGCAGTATTTCACAGATGAGTCTTTCATGCAAATGTGCAAAAGTGAACTTTTGCACAGGAATGTTTGGCTTGAGGCGCATTCTGTGAGAAATGCTGCCTCCTGTTTGCTGACTGCTCCGCCCGGCGGCCCTTCATTGATCTGATTGGCTTAGCCTTCCTGTGACAGTGATAGATGTTGCTCTGTGATAGACAAAGGTGACAGATTTCTTGTCCGCTCACCTGCTAGATGTGATCGGATGCTACAAGGGATCTCTCTTATTCTTTACCAGATCTATCGATAATTGATCCCAAAACTGCAAGGTTTCACGTCTAAGAACATGTTCGTACGATTCTGTTTTTTTTTTGTTTGTCTTATATTTCTAGGAATGTAAGGGAGTTCATATTTGCTAACAAAACATGAGGGATGCACTTGATTTTAGAGTGCAGAAAAAAATCTCCCTAAGGCTTTTTGAGTTGTTATTATGGGGCTTTTCATTCAGCTCACATGATGAAGAGCTAGATCAGTAATGTGACAAATTAGCAAAGTCAGGAAACCAAAGACGAAATGATTCGACGTAGCCGGGTATTAAAGAGACCGAATGTTCTCGGCTTCTGTTTTAGAGCTCTATGTTTAGCCTGCAGGATGGTAAACATCAGCCTCTAGAAGGTTTTCTTCCTGGCTTGCCTTTTAGTTAGCTCAACTCTCTGCAGTTGTGATGTCATCTTACCAGAGCACCTTCTTCTAAACGAGGGGCATCAAACTCATTTTCATTTTGCTCCCTCTCAAGATCATAAATTAAAGAGTTCCTGGTTGTGGCAGAAAATGTTAGCAAAACCCATTAACAAACTGCTAAAGTATTAATAAATAGATGTCTCTGCATTTGATAAGTACTTCTTTAAATTAAGTAATATTGAATGACTTTACGTATGTATCAGTCACGCTTTAAAATTTGTGACTTATTTTCAGATAAAATCGTGGATTTTGTGGAGCTACTTTAGAAATATTTGCAAGAGATGTCCTCCTAAAATAATGACTAAAGTTTTTTTTGTTTTTTTTTAAAAATCACCTTCTCTTTTTTTGACAAAAGATAATTTAGACAAAAAAAAACTTTTGACAAGAAATGACTCAGGTTGTTAGTTTACAGAGGTGACAATAAGACAGTAATTGTGACTTTTTGTTATTTAACATCAACTAAGTCTGAGGCAGCTGAGTGGCAGAATAGGAAATACTGCCTCCTGCAGGTGGGAGTTAGCAACACTTAAACCCCAATTTTTTTTTTTTGACAATTTTCATGAAAACTTGACAGTGAACTATAATGAGAAAGTGTGGGGATTTGTTGGTTTTGTGCGAATTTCGCGATTTGCACAAATCAAAACTGCTTTGATTGAAGCACACTACTGTTAAATTTAAGTTCTTACTTAAGTTTAGAGGGCTGCATAAGAAGCTATCATGGGCCCCTGATTTGGCCCCCAGGGTCTTGAGTTTGACTTTCTTCTTTTCCGTTTTGTTGGGCGCTAAAAGGCCAGATTTGCGCTACTGGTCGTTGTCCTGTTGACAGATCCTCCCACCTTAGCCGGCCACTCCAGCTCTCCATCCCCCACCGCCTCGCAGTCGCTCCTATTTGCATTCAGACTTGGCGCTGCCGTTCCTTTTCAGTCAATACCAAACTCAAAGCCTCTACATTACAGCCGTCCTTTCTCTCGTCAGCCTCGGAGCTGCCTGCCGGCGGCGGACGTGGAGCTTTGTTCTCGCTGGTTGACAGTTTGTATTAATCAAAGGCAAATTGCAGCAGGGGGAGGTGGGGGCAGGTCAGCGCGTTTGTAATGGTGTCAAGAGCCGATTGTCTTGAAGGTCAGCGGCCCATTCACAGAGCTTTCCCTCCGGCCGAGTTCAAGAGAGCATGCCATTCGGTTTCTATCTGTCTCATTGTTGGCTAAAGATGCTCTGTGACCTGCTGCACTTTCCTCTAATGTGCAAGTGTTTCGTTGCTTTTTTTTTTCTTCTTTTTCTTCTTTTGCACTTCTGCTGCCGTGCTTGCAGGGCACTTGCAACTTGTGCTACATTTAAGGACAAAAGGTAATTTTTAAAGAATATGTTTCCTTTACCAGCCAGTGTTAATGGGTCATTTTATCTTAACAGGGTGAGAGCGTATTACTGGACGTGGGACAAATGAAGGAGCTGAGATCAGCTTTTAGCAGTGCCTCCTTTAAAGTTGGAAAACCTGGAAGGAAGCGTAAGCAGTTTCCAGTGAGTATTGATCCGACACGTTGGAAAATGACCGGCTGCACCAGTGCCTTCATTCATTCATTTATAAGTCAGATTGGGTGTCTGGCAGCATAAAAGACACGTTTAACAAAACTGAGCCCTTGTGTTGTTCTACTGCATTTTTCACAATTTATAACTCAAAAAGAGAAATGGAGAAAAATAAATCCTTTTTTTCTAAATTCTGCTGTTTGACAAAGTAAATCGGCAGCTTGCAAAACGATATTTGGCTCTTCCAGTCTCTTCTGTCTCCAAGGGGAATGAAAGCATCCCCACAGCATGATGCTTCCACCACCAGTTTTCACAATGGAGATGCTGTGTGTACAAGGGGACGTTCAGTATTAGTTTTCCACCATTACATTCTGAATGCAGGCCAGTTTTGGTGTCATTTGACCACAACGCCTTCATCCACAAGTTTGCTGTTTCCACTAGAGGGCATGTGGCAAACTGCAGGTGTGTCCGGTTTAAGCAATCTCTGTCCAATTTCAAGCAATAGCCACATAGAGGTTTCACAATAAAAGCACGTCAGTTGCACAAGAAGTATGTAGTTTTTTTTCATGGTGTAAACTATGTCCTATGTTTCCTAAAGTGGGCTTAAATTTAAATTTGTTCTAAATGTGGAAGGGATTGAGTCGACTAGATTCTGCTAAAGAAACCATATTCTCTCTCTTGTTATAAATGTTTGACTGAAGGAAGATTTTCTTGGTTCCAAAAACAGAAATGAAATGAATTGTGGGTCATTTGTTGACAGATTTGTGCCTGGTATAATCAAAAGCAAAAAGAAAAAGAAGAATACTGGTTGAAGTGGTGTTCAAAGCTTGAGACATTGTTTTATACCCCTGACACTTTTTAATGATGATGTTTGTTCTCTCATAAACATTTGAGGCCTTCACAGAACAGCTGTGTTTGTTTGAAAGTCACACTGAAGTGGACCAGATTGAGTAATCGGTTGCCGTCTGATGTCATTGCTGTAAAAGTAAAGGGGGCCAAGTACAAATCCATCCCACTTTTTTTAGATTTTACAAACATTTTTATACTTTTCCTCCTGTCTCACAATTATGCACCACCTTGTGTCGGCCTACAACATAAAATCCCAATAAAAACGATTGTTGTCTGTGGTTGTAATGTGACAAAATGAGGAGAAAAGTGTAAGAGGTGGGAATACTTTTGCTAAATTTATGGCAGTAGCCTGCAGCAGTGTCAGAGTTTTGCTTTTGCCCTGCGTTTGCCTGTCTGAACTGCCTCTGCTTCAAACGACATGCTGTCTGTTCTGGTTGGAAGGCAGCTTGTCCTCTTCACTGAAACCATTTTGGATTCATTATTTATTCATCATCTGGACAGAAAAGCAAAAAAAACCCCAAAAACGTTCAGGAGATTAAATGCGGCACAGTCGCTCTTTCTGGCCCCGCCCTAAACACTTCCATTGTTAGAAATATGCAAGAAGAAAAGACAGCGGCCAAGTTGGGACTCACTTACCTTAGTAAGAGTGCTGCGACCTCAGCAGCTTCAGGAAACGGTTTCAGCCAATCAGAAAAGAGCGGGGCCTTCGTAAACAGCGGTGATCACAATCAGGAACTTTACTGGAATTGTACTGTGATAAGTTAAGTCAAGAAAATCACAAACGCCCATTACAGAGGAGTTTATTTTCCCAGGTGGCTCCTAGCAGACGCCTCTGTTCAAACATGAGCGTTGATGACACGTATACTTTCATAATCTACCCTTCTTGGACACGCATAGATACCGCTATCCTTTGACATCTATAGTTTTCTAGCTAGTGGGACTTTGAGCCAGATCTGTCAATGTTTTGAGTTCTTGTTATCCTTCTCTGAATGACCCGGGGACATTAATATGAACTAGTCCAACTCTTGATACTATCAGGAGAACTAAAAATAAGCAATCAGATGGTCATTAGTGAGGAAATGGTCAATATTCCTTGGATTGGTTCTGACCTAAGGTCACTGAGAAAATAACAGAAAAATCTGAATCTGGAATGTGGTTCATTAAATGTTTTAGAAGGAAAAACTCATCTTTTTTTGGTCTGTACACACGTCAATGATCAGTGAAGGTTTTTGACTATTGAGTGGAACCAAAGTCCAAAATGTCCAAACTACATTATCGCTGTCATTTCTGTAAACTCTTTACTCCACTCCTCGTTCAGACGACCTGACGCTTCAGTTGCCTTGTCATTTACAGTGATAATAGTATAAATTACTTTTTGCTGTAACCACAGTTCATTTAGCATTGCAGACAACACCGTGGCATCGGAGCGTTGTCAAATCCAACCCATGAAAACCCAAACTTTAAATAATCATGCTCATACTTCCTTTTCTTCTTTTCATCTTCTTATTTTGTTTGTCTCAGACTGTCTACGCTAAGCTGTCATTGTAGCTTTATCTATCCATTTGTCTCTGGCATAGGCTCGGTTACGTTAACTGCAGTTATTTCTAGTGGTTAGTTGTTTTCCTGAAGTCACTGAACCATTTGTTGGTGGGATAATTAAAGGCAGTACATAGACCTTTGTGTCCTCAGCTGGTGATGTTGAGACGCCTAGAGCACCACTGTAGCTTCAGCTCTTGTGTTCCTGGTTTTGATGTTGCAGAGAACCATCAAGGGTGGTTTAGGGAAGCCGTAGTGGTGAACTGTTGACTCACTGGTGGCTGGACCAGGTGGCAGATAAACGAAAGAAAAGTGGACGTTTGAATCGGCCAGTGAAATCCTGTGGGGTTACGTCTCTACTAGCAACGAGGCAAACTTTCAGGGCTGCGGTAAAGGAGTGTACCACAGCTGTCTGGGCTCCTTGTTGTTTACCAAGAAAGGACAAAGAGCGCCTTTTTATTCTTTACCTATTAACTCACCCTGTTGTTTTTCTAACCCCCATGGGGCTTTGCTTTAATGTTCAAGGAGGATTCCCGTGTCCAGTCCACTTGTTGCCTCCATTTGCCTGCCAGTTCAGTTTAACATAAATTCAGACTGGACTGCTGGCATACATTTTGGATGTAAAGTAGGGTTGTTGTTTTCACCAGATACAGAAGGGTATGGTAAATCTTTTTGCTAAGTTGCTGGTTGCATTTAGCGTATAGATATAACATTGTTGTCTCAAATGACATAAATCCAGAGCTGTGAAAGTGGATTTGTCCAACCTTCCAGTGGTTTTCTTAGGTTACAAATCCTAATACTAACTTTAATATCAGACTGTAGTTTCTTGAGGAACTACAGTCAAGGGGAAAAACTATCCAAACCAACCTGGCCCAATGTGAAAAAAGTTGACGTTAAGTGTTCTTGGTAACCGACTTCAAGTCTTTTGACATCACGACGGAGTAATCTTTGCCACATTGTAGGGGTTTTATATTAGAGGCCATGCCACAGTTTCTCTTTTGAATTTAAGTCCTGACTTTGACTAGACCCTTTCAGAAACTTAATTTTGGTGCTTTTTTTAGGTATGTTTCGGGCCATTTAGTATTGGTTCCAGTTAATCTTTGAATCTCTCTCTGCATAAAAAAGCGTAAAAGTCTTCTTTATGAAGTCAATTTTCTTCCAATTTATTTTTGATAAATACAACATTACTGCAGGTGACATATTAACTTGATTGTGCTATAAAACATTAGTATATGTCTGTAAAATACATAACATCCCATTTAATGAGCTACATCATTGAAGTGTGACAACAAAAACAGCAAAAAAAAAAAAAGAAATGTATAACTATATTTTATCCAGAATGTTATTTACTGCCATGTTTTAACGCTAATAAGCTGCTGCGCATTATGTAGGATTACTAGTTTAGTGTTGTGCCTCTGACCCCTGTCTGCCTGTCTGGGCCGTCTGATTTACCAAGCGGGACCTCTGACCTCTGGCAGCGTCCACATGTGGCTCACTGGGTCACTCCTCGGTTGCGTAATGCTTTTAGCAGCAGTTGCGTCGCACCAAGCATGTTTGCTCTCTCACTCTTTTGCCCGTGTTTGCCTTCGTTGCTGCATGCAAGTCAGAATATCAATAATCCTGGAGCGCGATTGGGTTGTTTCTGTCACTCGTCGCCGATTCACTGGCAGGCTGCTCCTCGTCTGACTGGACTTGTTCGGTTTGCGGATAATTTGTCCGATGAGGTCACGCAGACCTGAGAGGGATTCCTTGCAGCCGGCTGCGTTTCATTGTGGCTTTGTCTTTATCCGACGTTACAACTTTGACAGAGGTTTATTTTTGCATGGTTTGTTTTGCATCCAGGCATTCTTCAGGGTCACTTTGAGAGCAGATATCTTCACATGCCTTTAAACAAGTCATGTGTTTTAAAGGCAGCAGCGAGAACACCACAGACCCTGACAAAAGGATTCATACTTCATGAGATAAAAAAATAATAATAATAAAAAAAAAAATTGAAAGTACTTTTCAGTGGTTTGACGTGATAGACCTTCACAAAGTTTGGTTTAACTGGAAAGATGCAAGTAAATGATATATGGTTTTCAAAGTTTTTCACGAATAGTCATTTAAAAATTGCGGCATGCATTTGGATTCAATCCACTGACTCAACAGTTAAAGCCGCCTTTCACTGGAGGTACAGCTGCAGGTTTGCATATTTCAGGTCTGAAAGATTTTATCTATTCATGTTGGGTTAAAGGGATCTGTGAACAGCAATTTTCAAACCTCACCACAGGTATCCCTGCAAATTGGCCTCTTCTTATACATGGGGAACCAATATGTAGTCCTGTACTTTTATGCTTTTATTTTTCTTTTATAGTGTTTGTATTTCCTCTGACTCATGTAAAGCACTTTTAATTGCCTCGTTGCTGAAAATGTGCTACATGTATAAAATTACCTATCGTCTCTAGGATCTGCCGATTTCCCAAAGTTAAGGAAATCGGAGCTGATAAATCGGAGCACCTCTACTTTTAAGCTTTTAAAAGTCCTTTCTTCGTCCAACAGAAGAGGAAGGGACTCTGTTGGAAACATGATTCTCATCTGTCCAGCTCTGAGTTTTGCTGCGGTGAGTTTTAGCATCCACCTCGCTGAGAGCTAGGAGATGATGAGTAAACCGATGCCCCACACGTTTCACAATTATTCACCACTTTGTCGGTCTCTCACTACAGATCCCTTGAAAATACATTACGGGTTGTGATTACATCGTGACGGAGTGTAAATACTTGTGTATGACTAGGCCTGTCACAGTGAGCAATAAATTTATTGTTTGCATGATAAATGAAAACAAGCTCAATTTCCATTTTCCATTTGCATGATTTATCGCCTATTCTCTCTCTTTCTACCTACAATCGGGCAACAGACGTCTTCAGTCTGGTGCATTGGTGTAAACTAGCCCTATTTATGAGGGACAGTTTTGTTTACAAAGACGTCATTTATTTGTTGTTTTTGTTATTTGTTTTGGATATTAAAATCTTTTCCAGTCCGAGCATTAAATGTTCATTAGGATTTAAAGTTTATTCATCTTTGTACTGGCATTATCCTGCTATTCCCATCATATTGCTGCAAACTGGTCTCAAAACAACAGCAATATTGCTCATTGCAACGACTTCTCTTGGCTATCGTGGCAGGCCTGCATCTGACATCTGAATGTGCTTTACAACCGGAGAGACATTATTACACACTGGAAATCATGTCAACCGCAAACAGGTCAGCACCTCTTGCATGAAGTTCTCTTTTATGGAGCGAAACCAAGAGGACGGAGGGAAAACTGTCTCCAGGAACAGCCGACATTCCTGGCATAGTTCTGTGCTGCTGTAACACACAGCGTCCCTCCTCGCTTAGTGGTCGTATGGCAGCAGCTTTCTTGTCCCATCTTTGAACTGTGGAGTTGAGGGAAGTTGTTGGGGATTGCTGTAACTCACTGCTTCATCTGCCAACCTTATACAAGTTTACTTATGCGATATTTTTGTACGCGCGCTCTTCTCCTAAACGCAGATGTTAACGTTTCGCCTGCAGGTGGAGAGCGGCGGATCCATCACGGACTGCGCGAGCGTTTGCAACAGTTATCTCGAGCTGTGCCGGCCATCCATATCACAAGTCTACAACGGAGAGGCCGACTCGCGCGGAGACAAGACGCCCGACGCCTGCTTCCCCAAACAGGAGAAGCGGGAAGTAGAGAATGGAATTCCCAGATGCCCGTCCTCCTACCAGGAGGAGGACGGCTCCCAGGGTCAGAGCCCCAGTCCCTCCCCGGAGAACGGCTTCCTGTCCAGTCCGGAGGAGCTGGAGCTGGAGAAAGACAAGGACGACGGCTTGATGATGCCGCGCAAGAAGAGAGGGAGGCGGAAACTGGAGCGGCCAACGAAGTGTGAGTTCTCGTTGACGGGCGGGAATCGTCTAGAAATGACAGTTGGAGCACATGCAGGTTCCTGTTAACGGTAATAAGATCTACATATTTACCCACTAGCTATAAGGAAGGTACCAGAAAAGAAAAAGAACATAGGAGTGCATAAAAACATCAGAGGTGTTTCCTGATGTTGCTTCTGGGATGCTATAAAAGTTTAATGGTGTCTCACTGTCACTGAAATGTTTACCGTTTAGAGTGATCCAAAGTTTAATTCGGCTACATTTACTCAGATAAAATAAATAATTACTTCCAACAAAATCACTGCTGGCTAAAGTTTTGGAACCAATGCTGTCAACTCTTTCTGCATCCGTCTACAGCTCAGAAGAAAACACTCAGTCTGTATCAGACACATCCTTTTGCTCTCTTCTCTTCAGGTTTTCTATAGGATTTATGTCTGAATGCGATTTGTGTCAGCTCAACTATTTTTTTCTGATTTGTCTTTATGCTTTGGTTCACTCTAATGCCTTTGGAGTTAAAAATAGGTCCACAGCATCACAGATCCTCCACCGTACATGACAGTGGACATGTGTTTCTTTTATTTTCTTGCTCTATAAAGTGTCTGTTGCAGAATAAACTGACACTAGTCTGATCTAACCAAAGCCACAGCAGAGTTCAGAAGACTCCACACAATCAAGGCAGTGTGCGATGGTTGCTATGGAGACGTGGTGATCCAGATATGCCACTCTTTGCTGCAGTTATCCAACAGATTACCTTCCTTACCCTCTTACACATAGCGCAGAGTAGCCTGATGAGTCCAATTTATTTGCCTGCAGTCAACTTTAGGCAAAATGCTTCTTGATTTACACTTGTGACTTAACTGAGTCACAAGTCTTTACGATTTTGAGGTGATTAAAGGTTTATAGACACTCTGATCAGCTTAAAAATTGAAATTTAAAAATATGTTACATTGATATTATAAGGATTTGTAGGGACATCATGATGTGTCTCACTGCTTGAATGTGCTCAAATTAAGGGTTGGATTTTTCACAATTTTGCTTCTTCAATTAACAAAATGAACTATCTTAACTCAGCCTGTTGCAATAAGCAATAAATTAATTAATTAATCGCAGGGTAGATTAAGAGGAGCTCAAGAATCTCCATTTGTGTGATTTATCGTTTTTATCTTTTCTACCGAGAACCGGATGACAAAAGTCTTCAGTCTGGTGAATTGGTAGAAAGTGAGCCTTTCATTTTACCTGTTGCTGGATCTTTAAAGTGTCTTCCAGCTCCTGTGTTACACGTTTGTTAGGATTTAAAGTTTTGGGTGTTGTTTTATTTTTATGCCATTTCCATTACATTACTGGAAATTGGTCCCTAAACAACAATTGTATCGTTTATCGCAAAAACGTCTGGGAAAGTCTATCGCCCAACAAAGATTTGACATTGTGACAGGCCTAACCTTGAGGCTTCTTGCACATCTTTACCAGATGCTCTTTAGTGCAGCAAAGAGTCGTGGCCGAATATTTAGCGAATTCTGTCAAAGTCGTGCGGATGACGTTGTTTGTTAAAGCTGCAGAGCGTCGTGGGCCCGTCACTCCCTCTGCCACGTGCCTCCTCTGGCCCTCCAGAGGGCCACTGAGACGTCGGCTGCGACTTTGAATGGGAGCGTGGTAAATAAACGTGGGGGAGGAGCGGCCGGTCTCCTGGCAACGGGCCTCCTCAGGCCCGGCAGATCCCAGGCGGCGGCCGTGCCAGTTGGATGACGTCGTCGCCAGAACTCCTCGCAAACTGAGTCTGCACTTCTTCTTCATCTGACCTGAGGTTCTCGGGGCTTGTTGCGTCTCGCTCGGGCAAACCCCGGGATAACCCTGCTCCCTGTTACTTTAACAGTCCCAGCGTCTCCTGTGAAACAGCTTTTCTTTTGTTTCTGCATGTCTACACTAATTTGTAGCATTTAATTTTTTTATTTTTCTAATTAAGCGGGGTTAAATCGTTACCAATAGGGTGTTTATATGTTTGCCATAAAGATATCTTTACAAGCAAAAAGTAGATTTATTCTGACTGGCTGGGAACGGAGTTTTTTTTTTTTTGTTGTTGCTCAGGAAGTAAGCAGCCGCATTATTTGCACACTAATTACTCGGGTTTGAGTCTACAAAACTTTATGGAAGGAGAAAGTAAAACTCTGGCATGCGTGTTGTTTTTACAGCAGCACTGTACTCGCAGCTTGTAAAAAATATGTTTCAACAGAAAGATATTGTTTTAACTTGTAGAAAAAGACCTAATCAATAATTATTAGCTGTGCTGCAGAATGTATAGGAGGATTAAACTGAGTCGTTTCTTGTCGTTTTATTGCTGGAAACTTGGTTAGAGAAAAACCACAGCTGATAATGAAAGGAGTTTTTCAGAAGTGGAAAAAATTTTTAGTATTTCAGAATTCTTGCTCTAGAACTAAATTTAAAACTAACTGTATCTTCATACAAGTCGTTTAAGATATGTCATAAAATCATTATAAACCTCTTTAATGTTTTCATATTATGTGCTGTGACCACAAACGTTCATATAAAGTTTTGGTGATTTATGTGAGAGAAAAATGCAAAGTGGAGAATATTTGTGAGTTGAAGGAATAAATTACTTTTAGCTGTTTTTACAACCACTTTTGCTCCATTTGAAGCTGAACGTCTTCTGGAGTTTTATCTATGCATGACATTTTTGACAATTCTTCTTCCAAAATAGTTTAAGCTCAGTCTGATTGGACGGAAATGGACTTTAAACTTTAAATCTTGCCACAGATTTTCGGTTGGATTTTTGACTAAAATACAAATATTCACTAATATAATCTCTTTCATACTAACTCTGACTGCCGCTGTCCAGTCTCTATTACAATCCGTTGCTGCTTTAAAAAAAAAGAATTATAATTTTTCTTGCACTGTTATTGTCGAGTAAAACCTAGACAAAATTCATTGAAGCTCTATTTTTCCCTTTTCTGTATTTTTAACACACATCATCAGTAGGGTCAGAACTTTAACACAATAATTCAGATTAATTGACAAATTTAAACATTTGAATTTTTTTTTATACAAAATGAATTACATGATTTTTACTAATGTTTTTACATATTTTTTTTTTTTTACATACAAAGTTCTGGCCGGAACCTTTATATTTGCATGTTTCTGGTATGTCCACAAATTTGACGCACAGGCCACAATTTATGCTTCAGAAAATAATGAGATGGAACGCTGGAAAATACTTTTGTCATGTTCAAAGTTCTGCTACGAGGAGTCGGTCCATCAGCGAAGCTATTCAGGCTTAAAATAGCACCTCAGTGCGAAATATGTTGCAGCAGCTAATGTCAACATTCACGGCTCAGATTTCTAAAGACGCATTTTTTCAAAGAACGATCTGAGCTTCCTGAATGGCTATAACAGCACTTGACAGTAATTTGATGGTTGAATAATCTAAATAACAGATTGAATAGCTTATCAACAAAAGTTGAAAATCTCTCATATTTTGTCAATATGTAATTGCGATTAATTAAGTGCAGACCCTGCACTGAATTCAATTGAGAGTTTGAATCGTTTCCGAACACTTGTTCTGTGACATAATAGCTAAAAAGAGAGCGGATTAAACAAAAGTCATGAGTGATTATCTCTCATTGTCCTTATGTTTTCGAGATGAGGCTGCAAAGACAGATTGAGAAGTGGGTTTTTGTCAAAAGCGGGTACCAAGTAATCTGCAGTAAAAGACTAAAAATGCTGTCAGAAAGCAGATCCGGGTACATTGAGTCGGCATAATGAGCCTGAAAGCCAAAGCAGCAACTTCTATGTGCAGTTTCTCAAAACATCCAGATATAAACCTTAGGGTAACGTTGCTTGACGCATTCCACAAACTGCGTTAGCTTAGCTGCTAGCGTCCCCTCGCTTCAGTTTTCCTAATCAACAAAGCAAACTGGACCTTGAAATCACAATAACCGACAGCAAAGTGTTGCTGTCGGTTACGACTGGAGCTCAGAGAGTTTGGCAAAGGAAGCGGAGGCCTGGATCGATATTCAGCTAAACAGGGTTTGTGTTATCCATCTGGAGGGCCACAGGAAGGAGTTTAGCTCCGTCTGGAGTGTGCGACTGAGCTCCAGTAATGCTAAAGCTGGAACCCACTCAAGCTGGCAAGGTATACTCTCTCTGGGCATCGCGGGCCGGCTCCTCTCACAAACCCAGTGACCTTGGCACTCTGCATGCTTCAACAATTTGTTATAGAGTCACTTATTCCTGAGGACCACAATGAAAGCAGTGGAGAGGGGGGAGGTTGGAGGTCCAGCCACACGGGGAACAATCTTGAAGAGGCTGCGAAGAGAGAAGACTTCTGCTTGGACGGGTCTCTAGGAAAACTTGCCATCGAGTGCTGTCCCCTCCCAATTCGCAGTCCCCCCACCCCTCGGGCCTCAAGTGCCAACTCGGTGCTTTAGCGTCAACTGTTTACTCATTCTGTCCCATCGTGCTAATTTCAGAGCCAGCTGCTTCATAAGATGTGTGTGTTCTGCATTATGCGCCATCAAAGAGCCTGGGGACTTTTAGAAGCACTGTGAAACTAATACCAGATATGCTGGCAGGCGCTTCTGTGATAAAGCTAAATTTGGCTTCCTCGTGTTGTCATCTGATTGTGAGACGGAGAAGAAAATAAAATAAAAAGTTCATTAATCACGACGGCCGCGCTAGTGTTTCGATCATCGCTGCTCTCTGTTGAACTCCGTCAGCGCGTGGTTACACTCAGACAAACAATGCTTTTCAGGAATAAATAACGCGCGTGTTGTTATTGCAGACATCTGAAATCATGGCCAAGCTGGAGGGAAGTCCAACTGGAGCGTTTACTGTGCTTGAGTCGGTTTTATTAGACTGCGGTTTGAGGGCCCCTCGACGCTGGGCTATTTTTGTCTTGGTGGTTTACTCGGCTGCTGAAGTTCTCACTTCAGGTTGTGCAACTTCCTCTGAGTGCATCTGCGCCCATTTCTTCTTCGTGTGCGCGGTGCCGATAGCGTCCCAACCGTCCTCTGCGTTATTCGCTCACCTGTGGATGAATGATGGCTGTTTGGATCGTCTGCTGATCTGTTTATCGGTCAAACTTTACTCAAGCTGCACCGATTAGAATAATGTGGAAAATTCTTTTATTTTTTTTGTACAGCTTTGACCTGCCGAAATCAATTTTAGCGATTTCAATAGAACTTTTAGGACTATAAGACATAAAAATTGCATTTGATGGGTATTTTTTAAGAGGGCCAGCAGTTTTACCATAGTTGTTCACCTGGTTAACTCAGCATTACTAAAAAAAGGAGTTTCTATGCTCTAGAGCATTCTCTGTTCACTACATTAACCTTCAAGAAAAGAGTATTTTATGCCATTTTTGAGAAAATCTGCTGGGTTTTGTCACTAAAAATTCTTCATTTTATGCCTTTTTTAAGAAGTTTTAGAAGAAATAAGACATATACAACTTTTACAAAGAGAGAAATATTCATATGTATAAAAAAATTGAATAATATCTAGCAGATTGTGAATAAAAATACTTGAAAACGTAGCTAAAATGTGCTTTTTTCTATTTTTTTCTGTATTGAAAGACATTGCTAAGGTCAATATCAGTTTTGGCTGAAATTACCATGATAAGTCACTGAAACCTATTCCTCACTATGACTGTGTTGCAGTTTCTCTAAATGTTTTTTTACTTGCTCTGCTATGTTTCTGAACTGAAACTATAATCTTTATTACCCAGAGGAAGTCCACCAGCTTTAATAACGTCTGTTGAGATTTTCAGCAGTAGGACTTTTTACAAGCAGTTTCATTGAAAGACTTCCCAAAAACTTTACTCTGTTCTGATGCAGTTCAGGTTTCGAGAACTTCTAGGAAGGACATGTACGCCCACCGAATCACAGATGTGAAACAATATGTTGTAGACTTTATGACTCAATGTCAACAGCGAGGGCTAATAGCAGCTGGCTCTGTGTTTCATGAAAGGAAAACATCGGGCTGGATGATAAATTGTGGCCAAAGTAAACTTGGCCACTTTCTACACTCATCAGAACCTGAGCAGCAAATCCAGACCTTCATGACTCCACCGTTTCCTCGTGCAGCACCTGAGAGCTCACGCTCCTCTAGTCAGGTTTCTCAGACCACATTCTCAATTTATACGACTCCCTCAGCCACCGGCTCTCTAGAGTTTTATCGATTTAGCTTTATGTAGATCAAATGCTTTGTTGGTGTGATGAAAATGAAGCGTGCCATTCATCACCGTGTCATGGTTTATTGATCAATAAAAAGCGATGAGATTTGCACAAATTTAGGGGCTGTTAATGGGATTTTACTCTCTTCGGTGAATGATTCAGGTCATCTGTTGTGTCACTGTCTTCTCTCCAGATGTGGAGCACAAGGAAGACGACGGGTGTGACACAATCAAGACTGAGGTAAGATTTCTGAGCCGTTGTGTCGTCCTATGGATCAGATTAAGGGTTGAAGCCTTGATTTGTGAGGTCAGAGTGATTCAAATGGTCTTTGGATGTTCAACAAAATACGGTTTGTTTGACTGCATTTGCCATGAATACATAAAATTCTTAACATTCTTGCAGAGATGTGGACAAATGATTAGTGCCACTCTCACGTCTTCACTACATATGATGCATACCTTGAAAAGCATAGAGTGGAAAAAGGCGGGAACATTGCGCCTGGCTCTACAAAACCGAGCATAGACATTAATTATGATCATATTCTTAAATTCTCTTGCAAAGTGTTCATTGCCGGTTGTTCTGGAAATAACTGACATGCAGCCACAAGGCCTAACTTGCTTAGCATTATATTGGTTTGTTTGGCTAAAGTATCAAACGCAAGCGTTAGCATCTTGTCATGCGCACAAACTCTTGAAACATGCACAACTCAGTAGAAAAAAAACAAAGATCTCTTTATTTTTTTGGTCGTTCACATCATACACACGTGACACGGTTTATTCTCAGCACAACATGACGTCTTCTAAAAATAACATCTGCACTCAAACGAGAACGCAACCATGTTTAAAAAAAAAGCCTGTCTGTGTCGTGTGCAAAAACGAGACCATGATTGATCATTTCAAAACTGTCTCCACTTATTAAAACGTGGCATCATCTGTAATTCAACTGGGAAAAAAAACAAGACCACTGGGAGAAAAATAATTATAAAAACCTGCAACGATCCGCTTGTACATCTTCTGTTATTGTTCTGCTTTGTTGAAATTCCTTAATTCTGGCAAAGCCATTCCAAAACATTCATCTTGAAGTCATCCTTTTGTTTGTTTGGATGTGTTATTAACTGTTAATTAGTTGGACCAAAAAGTGAAGCTAACCTAAACACCAACCATGTGGTTTAGATGAAAACGGCTCTTTGGTTTTGGTTCGGTCTGACAGAAATTTACAGATGAGCTCGACTCACGTTGTCCAATCAAATCGTTAGAGTTTACGTACTTGGAATCAACTTTTTTAATGTTTGCTAACAACCCTAGGGTTTGAACGCATGTTGACTTGTTTCATATAGGTTAGGTCAAATAACTGAACTCGATGAAATCACTAATATACTGGCAACGCGATTGGTTATTGAGCTGAAAACATTTGACGCTGTTCATCAAATAGAATGAATGTTGTGTCCCTTTAGATGTTTTTTTTTTAGGTCATCTAATTTTAGCTCCAGTACTCTCAAAGCTAACGCACCACGCAGTCAGGATCACAACGAGGTACAACAAGTGCCTCCTGGAGAAAACTAATATTTGCTCACGCAAACGGCGAGGTGGTCAAAAAGAGATGAGGAAAAACTTGCGGTGGAAGAGTTGGGACTTGTTAGCCAGAGAACAGTGGGGTGGTCCGACTTGTTTGGTAATTTAGCATCAGTATAAACTTACACGCTCCTGGCAACTAGATATTCTAATTGGACTCAAGCCTCTACAACATAGGACCAAATATTTTTCTTATTTAAAGATTTGTTTAGATTGACTTTCCACTCTTGTGCTCTCATAAAACAACAGATGGCAGAGGCCTTTCCACGCAGGTTTTAGAAAGAAATCAGTGAAATTACGCACAGCACTTTCTTCACTGCTGTTTGCTTTTGACTGGAGATTGTCTTTGCTAGAAATCCAGAAACAAATAACGCTTTCTTCTCTCTTTGAACTGATGAAAGAAATGGTACCTAATGGTGTATAGATTTGAAATATCAAATACACTTGGAAGCATCTCAGAAAAAGCTTGTTCCGGTGTTTTTTTGAAACTGCTGGGAAAGTTATTAGACGCTGTGACCTCCCTTTACAAAATTAACTAGTCCAAACTACTCATTTCAAACAGAACGTCTCTCTCACGAAACATAGCGACTCTCAAATAGGCGCACAGTTTTGCAACAATTCTCAACGTCGACTCAAAAAGAAAGCCAAGTAGCTAATTTGTTTCTTTCGTACCTTAAACAGGGAGGTCGAGGCAGGCTACGAAGGGGAGTTGGTTGGGAGATCAGCCTTCGACAGAGGCCAATGCCCAGAATAACCTTCCAGGCTGGTGACCCTTATTACATTAGCAAGCGGACCAGGGAGGAGTTGATGGCCAAGTGGAAGATGGAGGTGAGTACCCTTGCTGTGAAGCAGCCACCACTGACCGCAGGGTCAGAGGCGAACTGAAGCTAGGACCCCTGGCGAAGCCGTGACCAAGTGTATTTGGTGTGTCATTTGATATTTCATGAAGGTACCATTTATTTCAGTGAAATTTCCCCAGTTTGGCTTCTGCTTTTCATTGCTTTGTTTCGTACGAGCAGGGTGGGGGAGAAATTACATCCATCTGTGTGGGTCACATCTGGTTCATACTTCCCTGCAGAAAACATAAAATTCAGATTTACTCTGTTCCCCGTGCTTTTGATGTCTCACTTCAGAGCCGAGTGAGTGGTAATAAAGCTGATCCCAACATGCAGTGTTTTTTTCCTGTTGTTGTTGTTGCTAGAGTCTGAGATGAGTTGAATTAAACCAAGTTGAGTTAAATAAATTGAGTTAAGTTGAATTAAAATGAGTTGGACTCAGTTCAGTCGGATCAGTTCAGTGGGTCTGCTCTGTCTTCTCAAACACTGAGTCTCTGGTTCTGGTTCTGCTGGAAGTTTCTTCTTGTTAAAGTGGAGTTTTTCCTCTCCGCTGTTGCTGCATGGTTGCTCAGTATGAGAGATTGCTGCAAGGAAATGACTTGAAATCAGTTTGCATAATGAGCTAAAGTTGATACCGATTTGGAAAGTATGTGTGACTGGATTGAAATGACTGTTCTTGTAAAATACCTTCTACGCTTTTACTTTTTTCTTCTTTTCAATTGACAAAATTTACATTGGTGTGATTTGAATTGGCACTAGGTAAATAAATTGAAATCAAGACTAACTGAGTCAAATTAGCCAATCATCAGGAATGGTTGTCATTATCACTATTGTGAGGCTGAGTTTCATTGCTCTGCTGCAGATATTTCCATCTTTGTTGGCTCGTGCAGGCAGGCTCGTCTGTTTTTAGTCACCGGCTTAGGAAAGCAAACAGAAAAGTGTTTGTACATCAGACTGGAGCTGGAAACAGGGCAAAACAAGTTTTTCTGGCAAAACGGCGCTTCTTTCACGAAATCATCAGGCAAGTTGTGACAAAAATGTCATAACTCCTTAAAGAAACAAACCACATTCATGTATTTGAATACAGCTCCTTGAAAAGCATTCCAGCATTTCCGCACTTTGCTATCTTACAGCCACAAACCCAAATGGGTTTTTACTGGAGTTCAAAGTAACGGACAATCACAATGTACCACATGTTTGTACAATGGAAGAAGAGTTTTCTGAACTTCTTTCTAACAGAAATCTGAAAGTTTGTTGCAGCCAAAATAAAATTCAATGTAGCCAAATGTGTTCAGAGCCCACTTCTGTGTAATTTAATGCTTTTATTGTGAAGGCCCCAGAGTGGTTTTAGCATAATAAAATATAAAGACTCTATATAAAGGCACTATATATCTATCTTTATAGTAACTGGGTATTATTGAATTGTGTTGCATGCATTTTGAGTGTGTTTCTCTTCATTGCATGTAAACCCCTGATCTGGTAATAAAGTTTAATCCATAACAGTTAATTTGTTAATTTGTTACCTTAAAATCCTAGAAGGAAGAAAATGTTATTAAGTAACTGCAGACTGTCATTAGTGAGGCTTGCAGGATTCTCAAAGCAATAACTAGATTAGAAAAATATTAAGCATCAACACGAAATAGGGTGCAAAGTTCCAGTTTCTTAAAAGACTGTTGATTAAAAGTCGCACGTAACGTTTAAATAACAACCGAAAAGGTAAATAGAGAGAAAATTGAGTGAGTGCTCCTCTGTCCCAAGCAATATTTTATCCCAAATCATTTATTCCTGTGGAAAGCGCAAATTTAAAACCTTTATACAAGTTAAAGGAATCAGCTGAATCTGTTCTGGGTTTTTTTTGCCAGTTGCGGTCAAAGTAGGTCAGAGGTGAAAGTGTCTCCAGGGAGAAAATATTACCAAATTAGCAGGACGCCTCAGGCACCTGCAAATGAAATGCTCTAAAGTACGAGTCAAGTGTATTTAAAGCGCTTTCAGGTGGATTTTATTGAAAGTGAAGCACAGTGAGGCTTTCACTTTTTGTCTTATCCGGCACTTTGCAAACTTACAAGAGATTTGCATAAATGTGGCTTCACTTTGCCATCAAAGTCCTCTTCTTCGCTGCAGGGGGATCTTACTGTTGCGTACTCCTGCGGCACGGACAGCGTGGTGGTTTAGAGGGTTGCACTTTACTTTACTTTTTTCTTTTAAACGTGTTACAGTGAGAAGTTCTCCTCCTCTCCCTTTTCATTTCCTTCCACTTCTCCGCACCCCTCCCCCAGCTACCGAAGTGAACTTTGTGCTGTGGATGTGAGGGTGAGGATGAGGTTTCTGCAAATATTCAGCCACGCTCAGCCGTGCTGGCCCCCCAACATTTGCAAGTCGCGTCTAGCCAACCAGAGCTGCCTTAGCAATCACCTGACCCTGAAATTCCCAGACAAAGAAATGTTCATGCCGTTTTTTTTGGGTTTTTTTTCTTTTTCTTCTTCCACCCCAAGAGTGGGGGTGAACAAACCTGAGCCTTTTTTGTTTGGTGGCACATGGCGATGGTGTGTGTGTTTCTGAGCAGTGAGAATATGCTGACACAAGGTATTTCCGCGAGACTTGTTGTGGACCATCTGTGCGGCATGGCTTAAAGGGAACCTGCCTCTTTAAATGATGAAGGGAGCGCAGGCTTTTAGCCATGTTTGGGAAAAAGCTGCTGGCTTATAAAAAAGAAAAAGAAAAAAAAGTTGTTCCTGTGAGAAATATATACTGAGAAAATGTCAGAATGGCTCATTTTGGCATGTAGAAAAAACTCGTAAAAGCAGGATTTTTGATGAAATCTAATTTTCCAAAGGACTACTTTTAGTGCCGGCATGACTTTCTAACTGGGACATCTTAATCCCAGTTAAAGAGGAGTTTGTTAGAGTTTGTTTTGCTGCACTGATCCGAATGTGGCCGATTTTTGATGTCTGTAAAGATTTGACCTGCCTGTACCGATCTTAGTCGAGTTTAGTTCTGATTGCTCTTCAACAAAAATGAAAAAGAAACAGAATGCAGATTTTTTTCCCCTCTCTAATGTTATTTCTGTAACCTGCTTTTATTTACACATAGTAGAAGCAGACGCGATTTTACACCGAAAGAGAGGAAGAATAGAGGCGAAGTAAGTTACCCCTGAAATGCGCCATCTTTGTAGGATACCAGTCAACAGCATTGCATAGGAGCAGCATTACCACCGACATTACCAACGTGTAAATTTGTTTTTTTTAAAGGCTTTCTCTGCTCTTTGGGAGAACTAGTTCAGTTTCAAGCAATTGAAGATAGTTAAATCATTTGTGTTTACCGACAGCCATACTTTGAGGATGATGTGATTGGCTGTGACTATGATGAAATAACATTTCCACTGGAATGTGCCAGTCTACCGCCTCCTTCTCTTTTACTTATGTGTAGTGCATAATAGCAAACAATTTGAATGTACATTTAATGCACTGTTTATTAACGCTGTGTGTAAATATGGGCACTTAAGGAGTAATTGCACGTGCAGAAGTGTAGCGAAAAAAGCTGAGTATAATTTTTCTTGTTTTGTTCAAGCAGCACTTGTTGCAGCAAGAAGAAATGCACAACTATATGTCCAAACTATATGTTGCAGATTATTCCATAGTTTGAACTGATTGGTTGCTGGAAAAGTGCTATATAAATAAAATTGCCTTACGTTTGGCTGGTCCTGCAACTTATAGACCAAAGCGAATAACACGTGTTTTTTTTTCCACTCCATGACACGTTTCTCGTATTTATGCTACTGATACTCCGGAGTTTATAGTTCAGAAAAAAACACTATTTACACTTACACATCTACATTTCAGGCTTGGTGCAAATGGATCTGTGATACAAGTCTGCAGGTTTGCCTACAAAATAAATCTTTTACAGCAATGTTTTTGACTTTTGACTGACTGACAGTTTTGGTTATTCTTAAAAATATCCTCAAATTCGTGCCGAATTAGACGGCTGCCCTCGTTGACACTCGATGCTTAGTGGCAAAGTTTGCTCACCTTCGAAGGATGTAATGAAAACCTTACCTTTGTTTTTGGTTGAATCCAATAGTATTCAACCATCGTTGGTCTCTTACATGTGATCAATGAGGTGGAAAGCTGCTTCCGTACTATCAAAATGGTGACACCCAGTTGTAGGATGTCACGTTGGAAGTATCTATAGGGTTTTATCATTTGAAAACCTCCTATTGAACAAAACAGTCCTCCTTGTGTTCACTCACTACACAATGCAGATGTTTTTGCTGTAATGTTCTCAGCCTTCCTGTTATCTGCCAGAGATTTTGCTCTCTCTCCGCCTGCGTAAACCACAGATGTGATAAAAAGACGTTCCTTTTTTAGTATCTGCTTACATCTCTGCGCTTTCCTTTGACCGGATATTAAATACCCCACCGGTACCTAAATGAGTCATTTTAAGTCGTCCTTCCTCAGTAACGACTTGAACAACGAAGAGTGTTTTCAGCACTACCTCATAGCATTTAGGTACGGTGTGTTCGCTCATTGAATAACGATGGATCTTTTGACTTTCTGACCTGCTTGCTTCAGGTCAGGCACTATCAAACCAAAAATTAAGAGCTTTTGTGCTTTTTATCGTTAGCTCCCACTTTGCTAAGCAGAGGAGCTGAAGTCTTTTAACTATCGGCATGTCTCGGTGTGTGAACCATCAAACAGTTACGCCAGCAGGCCTCGCCGGGTATTTCCTGCTTGCTGCGCATGAGAAACTACAGAGGTCGAAGGCATTCTGTTGTTTTTAAGTCTCAGTGGTTGGTTGAAGGAAAAAATGCAAACTGAAAGCTAAATTTACTCCTCTTTTTTTTTTTACAATACAAATCACCAGAAGACTTTCGTTATGGCCTTAATGTACATGTTCTTCGACCTCAATTTAAGTTTGTGAAAAATATTATCAAAGTTATGCTGTATTGGTTTTACTTGCAGATGAGACTACCTGTATCCTAGCAACTGCTCATTTAGAGATTTAGAGTTTCCCTTATAAAGTTAACAGCCCTATTAAACAGCCGATGTTTAGCTGTGTACTGTAACCGTGGCGTTAATGTGAGCATTACAGCTCACATTATAGGTGCTAAGTATTATTTCCACCTATACGCTGAGACCGGTGTGTGTGTGTTCTGGGTGTTTTCTGCCTCCCATTGCACTCCGTCACCCTTTGAACCCTCAGGGTATCATGCTGCACGGCTTCTGAGTCAGATGATCAACTGTTGTGCAACCAACATGTCTCTACGCTCTGCCAGAGACCTGCGCAGCTCCTGTTCAAAACAAAGGCCAGTAATCGCAGTCTTCCATATCAAACTTTTGCGTTTTAACGAGGAAGACGTGCCAGTTTCTTCGACCCCGATTGCTTTGCTGCGTTCGCGGCGCTGCGGCCTGCACATGTGCTGCTCGTCTCCAGCGTTGTTCTGACAGGAGGCGCAAAGCAGTGGTGTTTCTGAGGTGTTGGTGACAGGCAGGCATGTGTAAATGATAAAGACCGCATTGTGTTATCTCCTCTACCTCCTTTTCTATTTGCCCCTTTTTAGACTCGGAGGGCCTGTCTCGCTCATAAAGCGGCACACACACTGTGAGGCCCTCAAAAGGGGGCATTTACCACTGAGAAGAAGTCCAGAGACAAATATCTGCTGCTTATAGCCACTATACTTTGTGTTCACCCCCAAATAGTGGGAGAACCATTCAGCGTCACTAACTGGGTTTCCAGTGCAGATCCGTGCAAAATTTTTGCCGATATTCCCCCTGACCGCAACTTTGTAATTGCGGTGCTCCCGTTAAATAAGGAATGCAATTAAAATCACATATGAACAAGTTTGCTCAATGGGTAAATCATAAAAAAAAACATGCAGTGGCATCGTCCTCATCTAGGGTTTTTTCCATCAGTACTATTACCTGGTTTTTGACCACATGACTCGTGTGATGTGAAAAAAGTGTTTCCATGGCGATTTTTGCAAAATACAAAGCTAAAACAAAAAAAACCCCACGTCATTAGCTACGCTTTTCAATTTGACACCTCAACCATAAATTGACTTAATGGAAACATGGCGATTTTGAAAAAACTTTCGTTTTTCATGAGGATGAAGTTGTTGTTGTTTTGCCGTATAAAAAATGGGTTTACTTTGCAAAACTGCAATGGAAAACACTTTTGTCAAGTCACAGGAATCACATGGCCACTGGCGCAAACCATGAAGAAGACGACGACAGGAAGTAGCAGGAAGATTATTTTAATGACTGATCGCATAAAAAAAAACATATTCATGTGTGATTTTAATTGCGTTGTTTATTCCATGGAAACACAGCAATAGGGAAATTGTGTGGGGGTTTTTTACGTTAGCAGAATATTGACAAAGTTTTTCGCACATTTGAAATATAAGCACAAAAACTTTTCATCAAAAAACTTGAGGTTTTTTCAAATTTTCCGTGGTTCCATTTAGCAAAACCGATTTTCGTCTCTCCAACTGGCGTAATTGTAAAGTTAGTGGAAACAGAGCTGGTTTCTAATGGACTTTGGGGAGAAGAAGTCTCACAGAGAGAGAGAGAGAGAAAAAGAAAATCACCAGTATCACCCAGTAAGCTCAACAATTTGCCAGGAATGATTGCAGATTCTGCTTCTGATTTTTTCTTCCAAGCTAGCTGCCATGTGTTTGGGTTTTTTTTCCCTTCTTTTTAACTACCTGGAACTACAGATCCAAGCAGGATGCAGAGCAGCAACTCCAGTTTGCTTGTGTCAGAGCCAAGAGGCCTATCAGGCTTTGAACCACTCACCCAGCGCTACAGCACAGATATAAACCGCAGATGAGCTTCTTGATTGAAGAGCACATGTTTCTACTCTTCTGAGGCAAACCCCTCCCCACTCACCCAAGGCACCCTGTCCTCTTAAAGGCACTATTGTTTACGAGTCACACTGGGGAAGAAGACGAGGAACGGATCCCTGTGTACTCTCCCCCTCTGCCTCTCTCTTCCCGGCCGTGCCACCTCTGGAGATTGATACCATGTGAATCCTGAGAAACTGAAAAACTCTGGAGGGAAATAAGCACAGCTGTGCAGCGGCGATCTCACATATAGTATGATCAGCACGTGTTGACATATGGGGCTGAAGGCTGAGGATCTGTGCGCACGTAGAGGAAATGGAGAAAGTGGACATGCGTGTCCGTTTGAATCCAACGTCGTGCTTGTTTGAGAAAGAGACATCAGAAAGGGCGCAGCTGTTGAGGATTTGCTGCCAGAGGCTATCGTCTCGCCTCTGGCAGCAAATCCTCAACAGGTCTGTCCTCTCTGACTGACCTACTGATTCAATGTCACAGACTCCAAGCTTACTGAACTCCAGTCCGGGACTCTATACGGCCTCGACATACGCTGCTTTTGTTAATGTCTCTACCAGCTTGAAACATCTGGTGATCGCTAAATAGCTCAACCCTAGTCAGACTGGATGGAGAGCCACTGTGAAGATCCATTTTCAAGATTTCCAGAGACCCGCAGCTCAATTTAGGTGAAAGGTGAAAGTCTTCCTCGGTCTCAGGTGTTTTACAGATTTAAGCAGATTTACTTCCATTTAGCTCGATCCAAACCGAGTACAAGATGTTCAAGTTGATGTGCCAACATGGCAAAACAACAAAATGTAACCAAGCATTTATTTGTCTAGTGTCTAGTGGAAATATCTTAGTTACGTTGTTATAAGACACTAACCTCTAAGTAACTTTTTAGAGTTTTTTTAAGTCAGCAACTTCTTAATTTTGAATATATAATTTTTTACTTACATTTTTTTTTTGCATAAGTGAAAAAAAATATGCCAGTGGAACTACGAGTTTTTTTTATATCAATATTAAGGAATGGTTGACTTAAAGCGAGCTACAGCTTGCTGAAAAGTTACTTTTAAATTAGTTTATTCATCCATCCACCCATCTTCTGCCGCTTATCTGGGGTCGAGTCGCGGGGGCAGCAGCTTAAGAAGGGAGGCCCAGACTTCCCTCTCCCCAGCCACTTGTTCCAGCTCCTTCGGGGAAATCCCGAGGCGTTCCCAGGCCAGCCGAGAAACATAGTCCCTCCAGCGTGTCCTGGGTCTTCCCCTGGACCTCCTCCCGGGGGGACGTGAACTCCTGACCAGGGAGGCGTCCAGGAGGCATCCTGACCAGATGCCCGAGCCACCACCAGCGCCAATCCGCCTCTTAATCTCCCGCTCGGTGACATTCCACGTCTCAAGCTTCGGCAACTGAGGATTGGACCGCCAGGGCCCCCATCCCACACTGCACCCCACCCCTTTGGCCCCTCTCACATATTCCCCCCAGTCATATATCATTGTACTAATTTGCACTAAAAACCAGACAAAAAACTTACTTGGTAAGATTTTGTGTGTTTTGGGGTGAACCAAATGCGACTTCCTATGACTTTCTTTCAGCTTTGGCTTTTCAAAACAAATAACACCAGATTTGTTGAGCCCATGACTAATATCTGAGTCTCCCACCTGATTTGTGGATCTCTGCAGGTCCTCCAGAGTTACAATGAGCCTCTTGGCCACTTCTCTGAGTCTATCAGTAGGGCCGCGTCTTGTCAGGTTTGCGGTTTTTTATCCAGTGCTCTGTGAGATGTCCAATGTTTGGCGCTTTAAAATCCCTCACAGCTGCATCCCAAGCCTGGTTGACGTGTTCCCTGGTCTTCATTGTGCTGTTTGAGCTCCAACGTTCCCGAACAATACTCCGGGACCTTTGCAGAACAGACGCTTTTGTGAAAGCCACACTTAAAAACCATATAACTTTTTTTTCCCTTCCACTTCACAATTATGCACTATATCCACTGCGCTCCCCTAAAATTTTTATTGGCCTGGTCTGGTCTGGTCACCCCTACGAACATTTTTTTCCCCGTGGGCGCCACTGGCTACATTGTGTTGGGGCTGTTACATAAGCTCCCATTAAAGTGAAAAAAGTGGAAGTAGTTCAAAGGGTATGAATACTTTTACAAGGAACAGTAAGATCCCATTTACAAGGGCTTTCAGACTCCGGCTCGGCACTGGCTTTGCCGTGAGGAGGTCCACTCAAGTTCAATAGCTGCGCTGTTTACCCAAACTCCTCTGTTGTCTCTGGGTTTCGTTATTTGTTTTTGTTTTGTTGGGTGTTTTTTTTTTTTTTGTAGGCAGAGAAAAGAGCCAAGCTAATGTCAGAGATCAACATAATGAAGGACCTGGAGAAGAACGACGCAGAGAGCCGGACAGAGGAGCTCCCAATAATCAAACACCCGCAGCCTTCAAAGCAACAACCTCAGCCTCAGCTGCACAGCCAGCCTCTGCCTCTGCCACAGCCTCAGTATCAGCAGCAATCACAGCCGCCTCTGCCGCAGCAACAGCAGCAGCAGCAACACAAGCAGCCACCTCAACAGCAGCAACCTACTGACCCAGCTTCTCCCACTGTGGCCACCACCCCGGAGCCTGTCGCCATCGGAGGAGAGGAAAAAACTTCCCAAAAGTCTTCGGACGCTGAGCCCGAGTATGAGGTAACGCTCCACAGAAGCATGGCTTAGCATGTAAGGACTTCTACTTGAAGGGTGAATGTGAGTTTTAGGATCTGTGTTATTTGCTGTCTTATCAAAGCAGCTGCATATTTCGGGTGGGATGTCTTAAAAGTTCACTTTGACCTCTTTGCAATTTTAACTTGACAACTAATGTTTGAAATGTAGATTCATAACATGGTTTCCCAATATTATGAACAAATCTCAGACTCTGAATTTTGGGGAGAAAATGCCTATTTGTACTTCTAGTGGGGTAAATACTGAACCTGACCAATTTCCTAAACAGTAAAAAGCAACCTGCTACTTTTCTGTACACACAATTAAATTTGAATCCATTAGAATATGATTGGATCTAATTCCTCGAATGAAGAAATACAATGTTATAGACAGAATAGTCATTACTAAATCCAATAAACAATAAATCGATTAATCGCATGAGCAATTAAAACAAGTTGAATCATTTTAATTTGCTTGAAACTGTATGATGAAAGTCTTCAATCTGGTGTTTCGGTCTCTAACTCTTCCTGTTTTTTGAAGGACGTTTTGTTTACAAACACTTCATAATTCATTTTATTTGTTCTTTCTGTTGTCTACTTAGATATTTAAAGGTTTCAGGGTTAAATGTTTACTAAAATTGAAAGTGTATTAATCAAATGCGGTGCTCATTCATTATTATGCCCTTGCAGTTATATGGTAAAGGCAACAAAATTATCATTTATCACAATAACTTCTGGGCCGATTTATCGTCCAGTAAAATCAATGATTGTGACAGACCTAAGGTATTATTAACTTGGTGTTAATGACTGTATATCTGCGTATTTATACATATTATAAAAGCATGTCATTGTAATTTAGGAACCAATCCAACCAGCATGCGGCTCCAGCTTGTTTTTCATTGAAAATATTTAGCAATAAATATTGATTAATTTCTTTTTTCAGCAGAACAGCAGGAGTTTCTTTCCTTGGCTCCTGAAAAGCATTTCGGTGTGAAAATAAGTTGAAGCACAAAGGTTTTAAAGCTTAAACAACATATGCATGTAGTGGAAACATATAATGTGATATTTCTAAAAGTCACGTTGCCACATTTCTTTTAGTCTTTGTCTGGGCCCTAAACAAACACGGCTGCAGTAACCCGATTCGTCGGGATGAATAGAGGCACAAAATATAAAACCTTCCTTAACAAGCTGCGACGTGTCTTAAAGTACTTCAATTTTAGCTCCGGTCTAAATGATTTCTGAGCACATTTACAAACACTAAACTCACCTGCGTGCGTGTGTCCGTGTGTGTGTAACATCTGTGTTTACACACTATCGAGGCTCTAACCAGCCGCAGTCTCACAGCGCTCCTCTCACAACACTTCACATCTACAACGTATAAAATCTAAACTATGCGTAGCCTAAAGACATATGTTGGAGTGCTCTGGATCACCAGCTCTCACAGGTAAGAGCTGGGTGAAGGTTGTAGCATTTGCTATAAGACGCCAGCATGGCCGGCTTTTCGCCTCTGAAAGTCTAATAATGAGAACTGGACCTCGAGGAGATCAGGAAGACGAACTCGTCCGATCTTCTCCAGATGGATTTACTGCTTCACAATTCTGGCATCATCAGGAGATACATGCATATATTGACCAATAAGATAAACTGAGCATAATTAGCATTAGCTAAAATTTCTAATGAACAATTCTTGAGTGGTCTGTAAAGTTCAACATAGTTTGTTTTGCAGGAAGTTTATTTTTTTCTCCTTTTATGTTTACTGAGATAACAGTTCATTGTAAACAATTTGTTCACATACTGCGCACAAAAAACGTCATAGTTTCTCTGTGTTCTTTAGGTATTTTGGTTAAAATTGTTTCTCTTTATTTTTTTATGCAGCAGATTTTCTTTTTTTTCCCCCGCAAAAGTAGAAAGTAAGTTGTTTGGAAACGCTCCCTAACTGCGCTCAGACGTTAACACGGAGCGGATGATTTGTGTCGTTTTCTGGCTGCAGGACGGCCGTGGTTTTGGCATCGGCGAGCTGGTTTGGGGGAAGCTGCGAGGATTTTCTTGGTGGCCGGGCCGCATCGTATCCTGGTGTATGACGGGCCGAAGCAGAGCCGCCGAGGGAACCAGATGGGTCATGTGGTTTGGAGACGGAAAATTCTCAGTGGTGAGTGTAATGTTTCTGTCAGGTGATTTTTCTTTTGGCTTCTCAAGCAAAACAGTCTTCTGTTTCAGTGATAACCACACTTTTTTTCTGTGTGTTTGTGTATTTATTCGTGCATCTGGTTGCTCTATTGAAATTTCCACCTGTCAGCTTTTTTGATATCCAGACAATTTGTGGTATTGCAGCGTCCAAAAGTTTATTTTTTGTCTATTTTTACAGGTATGTGTAGAGAAGCTTCTGCCTTTAAGTTCATTTAATAATGCCTTTCACCAACCAACTTACAACAAACAGCCCATGTACAAGAAAGCAATCTACGAAGTGTTACAGGTGAGAGCTCCTGAATTGTGTTTTGACGCTTCACTGGACAAAACGGCAAAACAACATATCATGTTATAAACTTCTGATTTTCTAAAAACAATAACTGATTCATTTTTTGTTTTAAATTTCTGCCAATCTACAGAAATGACCCTTCCTGTTTTATCCAAAATTTTCACTCCACGTTCTTGTTTTTAATTTTTAAGCAGTAGAGGCTTGGTGTTGCTCAAGTTACTCAACAGGTTGTTGCTAGGCAACATGCCATTGGCCTTTTTTAGCTAGCGATGAGAGATCGCTAACCGACAATCTAGAAATGCTCTGCGTTTCTGTGTTGGATTTCAGTGAAATTGTTGAAAGCAGTCTTTTTTTTAAACCAATAATAAAGAAGATCTAAGGATAGCATTTAACATCTTTTCCTAGCCTTCTTACGCTGAATGATAGTTATTTATATTGGAAGGTGATGCTATCGGTAAAATAGCGCTTACTGTAAATATTATGCATTTGCTAAATTGAATCTAAGTTGAAATGAATAGAAAACTGGCACTCCTTAGAAAGATTAGCGTTAGCTAAGATTAGCAATGCTAATGGAGTGTTCTCTCTTGAGCATCCAGGATTGTTAATGCCAATAAAAATCACCACCTCTTTCTTTCCAGACGATAAACGTCTTATTTTAACCAATGATATGTTGGTTTTAAAAGGCTATGAAGCTACTGTACATCTTGCTATTAGCTATCCACTACTCACTCTATTAGCAAACACTTTTAAGTCAGAAGCATCCATAATCTACAGTTCCTCTCAGTTTGTTTTTCCTTTGCCGATGAAGCTGCATTCAAATATTTGCCACATGTGTGCAGGTGGCTAGTAGTCGGGCAGGAAAAGCCTTCATAGCCTGCCCCGACAGCGATGAAAGTGAAACCTCCAAATCAGTGGACATGTTAAACAAGGAGATGATTGAGTGGGCCATGACCGGGTTTCAGCCCACTGGACCTAAGGGCTTAGAGCCACCCGAAGGTAAGAAAGTGGCACCTTTGACCCCGTGGGAGCAGGGACAGCGGAACTCACTCGAAATCATTTTTATCATTTTCACTTCGACTTGCTAGAGGAGCTTAACTCCGAGGTTTACCCCGAGATCTGGGTGGAGCCCGAAGCGGCGGCCTACACGCCCCCCCCAGCCAAAAAGCCTCGCAAAAGCACAGTGGAGAAACCGAAAGTCAAGGACATCATCGATGAGAGGACACGAGGTGAGGGGCCCCCCGTTCGTTTATCAGCCCGCACCGCAGCCGTGAACTCCTCATTCTGCTGACGGGAGGTTAATTATTGTAGAAATCAAGACAGGAAACAGGGTCAAGTTGCTGCATATTACAGTGTCACCTACAGTTAGCACAAAAATACATCCTGGGTCTTAACAGTGGAGAGCAGCAGAGCCATATTGACTTCGTTAAACAATCAAAGAGCTTCACGTTAAAATGAAACATGGGCACAATATGCTTCCTGTCACACATGACCTATTTTTAGTTCATGGTCAGAGGAAGGCTTGCTCTACTTTCCATGTACAAGTTGACGCAGCTGTGTTTGCTTGATTTGTACATGTATGGTATCCTTCTCTTTTAGTCTTTTAGCTTGTAGTGTTTTTGTTGTTGTTGAGGAGAGACGCACCAATCAGAGTTTCACAGTCACCTGTTTGTCAAGCTTTGATCTGACGGTATAAATTTGAACTGATTCTTTAAGATAGGAGTCAGTATGGTTTTTCTATTCTATTCACTTGAGCAGTTAGTAATATTTGTAGCAGAGGTAGATGTTATGTTTGAGTTGTGCATGAACGAATACGGCTGTTATTTGACGTTCTTTGAAATGAGGTGACTATGTTAGTATAGTGGATGTTCCCAAACTTTTCCCCCCCAAACAGAATTAGCTTCTGGGTAGAGACCCACTATGCTTCAAAATATGTACACAAATGTCAGCTTTTACAATTTCTTTCTCAATTTTCTCACTAACATTTATTTAGCATAAAATCCGCCTCATACCTTCTTATTTTAGTTGGATTTTAGGGTGATTTTTTTTGAAGCCGTAGACGATCCCTTTGACTTTTCAAATGATTGACTGAAGTTGCTTTGGAGTCCTCTGGACTTGATAAAGTGCTCGCATCATATGTGGCCGTTTACCATGTGTGATGTGAGCATAAAGTAAGAACATGTTTTTTTTTTGTAACACGTCCAGCAACATTCATTGCTTCATTTCCTCTCTCTTCTGTCACAGAGCGACTTGTTTATGAAGTGAGACAAAAGTGCCGCAGCTTGGAGGGTAAGCTCGACTCACACGTGCTCTCCAGATGCTCCCAGTCGTTCCTCACTGTCGTTAAGAAGCAATCTAATCAGAATGTATGCAACTGTTCTCGTAAAACACTAAAGGCAACACCATTATTTATGTTCCCACCCCCTTCGTGAACGTCCCAACTAACCTGTGTCACAGCTGACTAGAGTCTTCATCGCCGCCTCTCCTCTTCCTCCAGACATCTGCATCTCCTGTGGAAGTCTGAACGTGAGCCTGGAGCACCCGTTGTTCGCCGGAGGAATGTGCCAGAGCTGCAAGGTGGAACGACGCCTTTACCGTTTTTGAAAACAACAAAAGTCTTGGACGTTTTTTTTTTTTTTAAATGTCTCGCTGCTTATATTCCGCTCTTTCTGGCTGCTTTGCAGAACTGCTTCCTGGAATGCGCGTACCAATATGACGATGACGGTTACCAGTCGTACTGCACTATTTGCTGCGGCGGACGTGAGGTGCTCATGTGTGGAAACAACAACTGTTGCAGGTGAAGGCTTGATTTCCTCATGCGACAAGCTTAAATTGCGACCGCCTCGTCTTCGGTTGTGCTCGTTCGACCTTGTCGGCATCTTGTGTGGGGCGTTTAGAGGTTATTAGTGTGTAGAAATTTGAGTCTGGAGAAGTACGGGAGTAAAGAGGTGTTGAAAACCTTGAGCACCACTGGGTTACACAAACTGAAATACTTTGAGCTGGAGAGAATTTAAATTGTAAACTCTCTAGAAGAAATAGAAGTTTTAGGGGTTTTTTTCTTTTAGGAAATTTAATGAAAAAGCTGTGATGCTTGGGCTGTGAATGTAGGACAACAAAATCAAAAGTCCTTCCTCACATGAAGGACCACGGTTTGTCCTAAAGCTTCTGCTTAAAACATTAGAAGATGTTCTTTTAAAGATGTGAAGCCAAAACATCTCTTAACCAGACATGCCTCACTTTTTAAAATCTCTAAACTGGACTTGGAATGTCAAACCAGCATAGGCAGGTCAGAGAAACTCATATAAACTCATCAAGCTCAGTGATGCTTTTCATTAAAAGTGGCATAGTCCAATCCTCTGAATTGTTCACATCTTGTCACTTTACGATCACAAGCTTCTATTTATTCTGTTGGGTTTTTTTTAAGCAAAGTGGTGTTTGACTGTAAAGAAAAATGTATAATGCCTTTGCTTTATTTTATCAATGGGTTTTTTAATTTGACACCCATTGATGAAATCCTCCAAAAGTCACCTCTGTGCACTTTGATGTGCAGATAACAGCTGTTCAGATTTGTATTTGCAAGGCGATGTATGTATGTGCAAGACACACAGTATATTTTGCACTCGCCTAAGTTTTAATGGAGAATCTCCTTGAGCTCTACGACATAATCTTTGGAGGAATCGGCCGTTTATTATTTCTAACGAATCAAACACACCGTTCTTCACAATGAACCCGCTGTAGTCGTCACAAATGTCATAAGACTGATGTCAGGCTTCATCCTGAAGGTCAGACTCACAAACCACTGTCAGCACTTACATCACACGTGGTTTTTCAGTTTGAAATCTCAAAGAACCTGCAACCTGGTGCAGTAATTACAAGAAAACAAATGTTGAAAAATACCACTGAGAGTTAACACACGGAGTGTTGTCTGATGTTTGACAGCCTAATTAGCACACAAGGCTGTTCTTTGTGTTAACACCACGGCGTGTGACATTTTGATGACAAGTCGCTGCTTGTCAGGATGGAAAGCTGATGGTTCAGCATCCTGACCTCTGACCTCTAGATGAAGCTGAAGTGAAAAACAAGAGAATCATTGGAGCTGAGCCTAAAATCTAGTTAACAAGGTATCAAATGTTCTGATACCACCAGAAGACATGATTTGAACTAGGAATGCAAGTTATCGATTAATTGGTTCATTTAAAGTTGATTGATTGACGGATGATTAATTGGTCACCTCGGTTTTCTCTTGTATCAAAAAGGACGATCAATAATTTTTAAATCAGATACTAAATAAAAATTACATGAAAATTTTTACATAATTTTGTGTCTTAAATACTGATTGAATAAACAGAATATCATGGTTTTCTCACATTATTATGAGATATGACAAAATGCTTAAATCCTCAAAATTAAAGATGAAAGGATGAAATATATGAAACACTTAATTCCCCGTTAACAAAGAGATTTTCATGCAGAAGTCCCGCCTGTCGTTGCTCTAAAAGAAAGGTTAAAACTTGGCTGTCGTGATTTTGAGGTTAACGACGGACCTCAAAATCAGCCTTGTATCTTTTCGTCTTATTTGCTTTTCATCATGTTACAGTTTTTCTCTGTTATCCCCTCTCCTCTTCCTTGTCACCACTTTGTAGCGCTTCGGTAATTTGTAAATAAGACGTTGACGTTGCTCTGCTACGTCACCGAACTCTGTTTCTCTTTCTGTATCAACCGGCTCCGCTTAAAGAATAACCAGCGGCGCCCCCTGCTGGGTGGCGGCCAAACTACAACACTAAAAGAAGGTACAAGCAGATGTTATTAATCTATTGGAGCAAATTAATAAACAGTTAGTCGTAAGTTGATTAATTATTTGCATCCCTACTTTGAACACGGAAAGTCTGCAATCCAGCTTGAGCCAAAGCGATTTAGTTGGATCTCTGTGTTCAGGTGTTTCTGTGTGGAATGTGTGGACCTCCTCGTCGGTCAAGGAGCCGCCCACGCTGCCATCAAAGAGGACCCGTGGAACTGCTTCATGTGCAGTCCAAAGGGCGTGTTTGGTCTTCTGAAGCGCCGCTCAGACTGGCCCGACCATCTGCAGCTCTTCTTCGCAAATAACCATGACCAAGATTTTGTGAGTAATAGAAGCAAGTGCCTTGCAGAGGAGTCTCTCTCTGTGGCCTCTCTGTCCGACTTTCCTTCCGATGTGTAAATTTCAGGATCCGCCAAAGCTTTACCCCCCAGTCCTGGTGGAGAAGAGGAGGCCCATTCGTGTTCTATCGCTGTTTGATGGCATAGCAACAGGTTGGACATCTTCTTCTCTTTTGTCACGCCCTATAGACTCAGCAACACTTGTTTCCTGTCAAATAATTATTCAAGTTTGAAATGAATTGACACTCGGGACTCACCCATTCTTAGTTGGTTTGACTAAATGTCGATGAATTTGTTGTTTACTGCGCTCTCCACAGGACTGCTGGTGTTAAAAGAACTTGGCATCCAAGTGGATCGCTACGTAGCGTCCGAGGTGTGTGAAGACTCAATCACAGTGGGGATGGTCCGACATCAGGGGCGGATCATGTACGTTGGGGATGTGAGGAATGTCACACGCAAACATGTAAGTGAAGAGGCTTTACTTTGGGGGGGACTTGATGCGTTTAAACTCCATCACTAGTCAGAAGTATTTACAGAGCATTGGTGGAGCACTTTACCGTTTCGGATTCTGTCACAATTATTTTTCTCCCTTTGTATGACTTTGCGTTGTGTCTGTGGACAGATTCAGGAGTGGGGTCCGTTTGACCTCGTCATTGGTGGAAGCCCCTGCAACGACCTCTCGATAGTCAATCCTGCTCGGAAGGGCGTTTATGGTATGTTCACGTAACTTCTCTTTTTACATTCCCCTGAAGTGTTTTATAAATCTTTCTGCTCCAGATACAAAATACAGAGACCGTTTCTCAATGTGGGGACTGTTTTTGCCCCACAGGAGGCAGCGGCCGCCTCTTCTTTGAGTTCTACCGGCTGCTCCACGAGGCTCGGCCGAAGGAAGGAGACAACAGACCGTTCTTCTGGCTCTTTGAAAACGTTGTTGCAATGGGTGTGAGCGACAAAAGGGACATCTCTCGCTTTTTAGAGGTTAGCTCCTGCAGTGATAGAGGACTGTCTGCGAGTTAAACATAGTAAACAAAGAGAGTACACCTCATCTTGATTCTACTAAGTTTTAAGGGGGTATACTTTATTTTAACAAGGCACAAGATGATTACAGGGTTATGACTGCCCCCTAGTGGTGATTTCTTGTTGAGTTGTAATAAGGAAGAGATTAATGCTTCATTTTTCTTATCTCTTTTTCTAATATATCACTGCATTTTAAACACCTGGTTATCTTAGCTGTCAACTTTACACTATTTGCACTACAAAACAATGTAATTCCTCTGTTTTGGATGTGTCTTTAAGAGTTGTGCTATAAGACAAAACAAGAACATTAATCAGATTTTTTGTTGTTTCTAAACGATGTCAATTTTGATTTTATGTTATTATATTTTATAGGTCATTATGCCCTAGACAAAATTACTTACTATAAGCTCGCTTTTAAAAGTAAATTATGTTAAATTAAAGTAAATTAGTTGGGGCATATAAAGATGAAACCCAGCAGATGCTGTTTTTCACAGATTTTTCTTTCATTTTAATTGACAAAAAATAAAAAATAAAGAAAACTCCACTATGTTTTACTGGGAGTGAAGCTGCACTTTCAGCACATAACCAATTTGTGCTGGTATCCGTCAGACTAAACCTTGCTTTTTAATCTTCCTTGTCTTTAATCGTAGTGTAATCCAGTTATGATCGATGCCAAGGAGGTGTCTGCTGCCCACCGCGCTCGTTACTTTTGGGGTAACCTCCCAGGCATGAACAGGTTAGTGGTTGGACTGTCAGAAAGAAGCATAAAACATAAGCATAACCTCTCAGCCTCTGTAGATTTTTCTATCTTTAGAGTTTTTTTAGTGGCTGTCATAGGAGATTCTCCATCAAACCAAAGCTTTCAACTATACTTTATCTAATTGTAAATGGCTCCCATTCGTTTCTCCTCTTCAGACCTCTGTCGGCCATGTGCTCCGACAGGCTGGACCTCCAGGACTGCTTGGAGCACGGCAGAACGGCAAAGGTACGAAAATCAATTCAGTTCACAGAAATCCATTAGAAAAAATGTTGGCTAAAAGTGATGTCACCGATATAAACGATTCCTTATTTATTTCTGCTTCTACATGCTGCAAATTTATGAATTTATGCTGTCATAATAATCTTACTTGGAATATATCTTTTATATTTTAAGAATTTCAGTGAATGTGAAAAAAATCCTTCACATTAGAAAATGCCAACTAAGCTAATTACTAAATTATTAATTTGGTGTAAGACGTCCACAGCTTGTACAACAGCTCTTAGTCTGTGACGATGAGTTCTTAGTTTGAGAGGTTTTTATTAAATGTGTGCATTTTAAAAAGGTACCCAAAGCATTTGGAAGAGAGTTGGACTCACAGCATCACAGATCCCCCTGTATCGTATATTGAAAATGACACTAGTCAGCAGCGTCATACGTTATTTCAAATCCAAACACACATAATTCAATTAATTCAATTAATGAATTTACTCGAGTTAAAGCTTAGATTTTTCATTGAGACATTACGTTAAGACACTAAAAACTGGCTTATTTTAAAGCTTTCTACACATCTTTATAGGTGCCATCAAATTAGGCTCGTGCTGCATTTAGTACTCGGCTATCCAGGAAATTTTTGAAGCTAAATATGGTTTCTGAAAGTTAGCAAATGTTTCCTTGATTCAGGAATACACAAATTTCCACATTCTCTGCTCCAATCTTGTCATCTGTGCCAAGAATTTTTGAGAAATACCGCTAATTTATGATATTTAAGATACTTCTTAAACAAGAAAAACATTATTTATGACAAGAATTATAGCTTAATTCCTCATTAAAATAATAAAATATGTGTTATTTTGATTCATGTTTTTTTTTTTCCAGTTTGAGAAGGTGAGGACCATCACCACCAGGTCTAACTCCATCAAGCAAGGAAAGGACCAGCATTATCCCGTCTATATGAACGAAAAAGAAGACATCCTCTGGTGCCCCGAGATGGAAAGGTCTGAATGATTTTTATGAAATAAGAATTCGTGTACTCTTTAGGCGCTTTGAAATGGGCCTCTGTCCCTTTAAGAAGCTCCTATTCTTTCCAAGACTCTGTATAGAGCATATTGTCACAACAAAAATCCTACGTTAAGCTATCTACAACCATTCGGATGCGCAGCTTCACAAAGTGTTGACTAATTGCTGCTGTCGCTAGCCTGTGTGGGATAGTCGCATGGTGGACTGGGGCTAACAGGCGGCGCTTTGTGACAGAGCAAACATTTTGCACCACCTAACGGCTGTTAATGGGTAAGCTAAAAATAATGGGATCTGAAACGGTTCCCTGTGGAACACCTTTTTTTGTTGTTGTTTTTTTAAAGATCTAACGCAGTGGTCCTCAAAGTAGGTCCTTGAGGGCCAACATCCTGTGTGTTTCAGTTGACTTCCCAGACAAACTATAATTTGGGCGTTTCGGGGTTAAGATGATTGCCTTATCTTTTGGTTTCAGATTTCAGTCTTATCCTGTTTGCTTGTGGCTTCTTTCGTCAGGGTGTTCGGCTTCCCGGTCCACTATACAGACGTCTCCAACATGAGCCGACTGGCGAGGCAGAGGCTCCTGGGTCGAGCGTGGAGCGTACCCGTCATCCGCCACCTGTTTGCACCACTTAAAGATTACTTTGCCTGTGTTTGAGAAGCGAGATGTTGCCTTTCAGGCTGTTTAGGAACTAGAAATAATAAGAGCCTTGATTCTCAGATTATACTCTGGTATAATTTGCAAACATGGACATCGATTCACATTATCTCTTGTATTTGAATTGTAATTCTTATTCTATTTAATTTTTTTTGTTGTCATTTTTACCTTTTAGCATTGTTATCGAATATTGTTTATATGTTTGTGCGAGCTATACTTGTATGAGTGGAATTTTGTTCCTTTTTAAAACGATGAATCAAAACATTTCTCAGAGGGAAAACAAAAAAGACATTTAAAACCAAAACTATACAATTTGGACATACTAGTATTTTGCTAATTTTACCAGTGTTTGACGTTATTAGTTCTTGTGCAAAAACTAAAATATTGTAAATCTGTACTGGACTCTTCAACACTAAACAGAGATTCTGAGATCTTACTTTTTCCACATCAGGACTCCCCTAAATAGAGTCCAACTTAAAAAAATGACAATGTGGAGAATAGTTAAACCTGAACTAACCAAAAGATTTTTTTTAATATTCCCCCACTCTTGAAGTTATTATTTGCACACCAAACCAAAAAGTGGTTTCAAGCTAAATATTATCAACCCATACTTGTGAAGGCACAACCAAATCGTTAAAGGGCAAAAAGAAACTTTTTGTAAGCAAATCTATAGATGCAAATTTAAGCTTAAATTGCATTATCTTTTCAAAGCAAAACATTTAATTGCATTTTTCTCTACCTTTAAAATGTTTTTTTTAATTACTATTATTGAGAAATGTTTTGATTGGCCGTATCAAAAAGAACAAAATTCACATCATATTCTCGAGACTACGCTTTCCTCTTGAGACACTCGAGCGCCGAACGCGTTTTACTAAAGAGACGGGAATCTTTCGAGAAGCATGGGGACGGCGTTTTGGGTGCGTGAAACGCGTCGGTGCCGCCGCGGGGCACGTTGTGACGTGCAGCCGCAGCCGTGCTTCCAGCTACTGAGCCTCAATGGAGATGTGAAAAGCAAATTTTTTTTTTTCGCTTCGGTGTCGGTGAGGGCCGTGTCTCTGAAAATCCAAAACACCAGATCACAAATACCTCTTTGTTTACGGTTCTATACACAGCTGAAGGTAATAAAGGTACTACTGTAATATGGTTACAACACCATGGTGCTTCAAGATGATGACGAACATCATAGCCCATGTGGCACTACAACTTTAGACAACACAGAGCTCTTTAACCTGTTGCTTGAAAGACTTCTGCTGGATGTTTTTACATTTAATTGAAAAAAAAAAATTTACTTAGTTCTGGGAAACAGACTTTAAACTGCAACGCAGAGCTTGTCCTCTTTTACAACTTTTGTACTGTTTCTACTGGTGCTCACTTGGTCTCCCAGCCTTTCTGCACTCAGGCCCAAGGCCTGCATCTGCACAAACAGGGTGTGAAGCTAGCCACATGGGGAATGATGTTTCCTGTCATTTAAAAAAAATAAAACAAAGAAACAAACAAAAAAAAAATCTTTTTAAGTCTCCGGTGAGCTACTTTTTTCTAGTGTCACCCCGACTAACGATATTACTGTACAACTGTTAGTAAGCGCTGTTGATGGAGGCCCGGTGACCGTCCTCCTCAATGTATGCCTCTCTGAACTGAAAAAAAAAACTGTCAGGTGCAAAAACTCAACAACATGGTGCGGCTTCACAAGGTTCTTCTACCTTTTATAGCAATTTTGTGCTGTTTTATCAACATTATAAGCACTTTTATATGTATACTTTCTTGTTTTCTTGATTATTTTTTTATCATTATTAAATGATAATTCTTGTGAAATATTTTTTATTTTGTTTGTTTAGTTTTATGATGTGAACTGATCTACCCTTGTGTAATACTTTTTGTATTCAGTAGGGCTGTGCCAATAGAAGTACAAGTATGGATTTTGATATGTGAAACTTGTTATTGGACCGTGTACAGTTGGTGGATTGATGTTTGTTGACCTTTTCTTTTTTTTCTCCATCGTTCATATTGTACTCTATTTTAAAGCAGCAGCGAACCCTCTCACCACTAGGCATGGGTCGGTATGAGATTCTCACGGTATAACTTGGAGTGAAAATACCGCGGTATTTTCACTCCAAGTTGGTACAAAACGTTCAGAATAAGGATCAATAACACGACCCAATTGCTTTTATCAGAAGAAAAAGGCAACAATTATTCCTGCTGCTGCTAAAGTAATGTAACGTATTGGTGTAATATGAGGTTAACTATAACGGACATTGTTGACTTAAGCGAAAATAGAGCGTAAACAACGGATACATTCGGTTGTTTTCTTTCGAATCTAATATGTAACAAGCTAATGCTAGCTTGGGAATTAGTCAGGCTTTCTGCTCCGTCAGAGCACACAAGCTGCTCGTAGCTTGCCAACTACACTTTTAAATTAGCACTATCTTAAAAAGAGCGATATGCTGCGCTTCTTTAATTTCCACACCTTTCAAGCAACTCTCTGAGCTGTTTGTGACCGGAATTTTTGCTAAAGCTAAATTTGTAGCACTGTACAGCCAGGAAAGTTAATACGTTTTCTGGCTTCTCTTTGACAATTTTATGATGGACATTTTTTTTTATCGGGCTTAAAATGGTAATGTTTTAAAAACTTCGGACCTGTTAACGGCTCGTGCCTAGTTAGCGCCCAAACTCAACGAATGTAGAAGAAGAAAAACGTCTGCCAGAGTTTAAATATTACGTCATCTGCTTCGTGTCTATTTTGTCTCGTGCCTCTGGTATATCCCTGAAAAATTTTAGAGTGCGGATCGCAGCCACCCTCAGAACAAGAGGGAGGCTATTGCTCTTGATTTGAAACTAAAAGCTAAATCAGGAGGTTTGTCAAAACAAAAAACTGACTTAGTGTTTGACAAAGATTTCAGCTCTCAAAGGATTTAAAGAGCCTAATGAAAGCAGATATTATCACTTATCTATATCGTATTTAAGATTGAAGTTTTTAAATTTTATTTCTCTATGTAATTACTTTCTTAAGTGACCTTATCGCCATAATTTTTGTCCTCACAGAAGAGTCATATTTCCCCTGTTCTGAAATAGAAAACCCCAACAACCCCTTCACCTCTGTACATTTTTTACATTTTGTAAATAGAAATTTTCAGTCACTGTTTTTTAATTCATCTTTGTTCTTTTTTTCATTATTATTATTATTATTTCATATAAGATGTACAAATGTTCTTTCCTAATATATATATCATCAACAACACATTTTTTTTTTTTGGAGACAAGTAAAAAAATAATCTGATTCAGAACTTGCTTTAAACAGTAGACGTTAGCTTTTCCATCCCAATCTGTGTGATTCCAGATTCAATGTCTTTGTGATGTTAGCATTGGCCAATGGACAGCTTTAAGCATAATGGTCTCAGTGTTAGCGCACAGCCCTACCTGGTGGTGTTTATTTTAATTTTTTTATTTTAGTTTGTATTTTAATGTTTTTGAGTTTTTTTTTTTTGCTTTCTGCTTATGTAAAAAGAGGGATTGTAGTTGTTTCCAATGGTGCTAAACAGTTTATCTTATCCAGAAACATATATTTAATTGGGAGAGAAATGAACATGACAATGACTGCTTTGAGTTCTTTGTAGTGATGAAAAAAAGCCCTGTTATGTCAGTCATACAAATATATTAACAAAGGCATTTTAACTTTGTACTTGAAAAATAAAAAAGGAGTAACAGTAAAGAAAGTTTTCCTATATTGTTTTAGACTATAGATTGCTAGATTGCTGTAGTTGGTGCTTTATCTGTGGGAAATTGTGTGAGAAAAAAAAAACAGTAATCATTTTTACTATTGCATACTGTATGCTTTACGCGCATTGCTTCTTAACCCTACATTCCATGCTGTAATATTCATGTCTATTATCATGCTGTTGTTTTGAACTGATGCCCTTTATTTTTGTATCACCAACCTGTTTTTTTTGTGTGTGTGTGTGTGTTTGTGTTTATTTTTTACTGTTAAAGAAAGGTCAATACTGTGTGATACTGTTGACACTGTTTGATTTTCTTTCTGTTTTATTGCCTATATACACTTTTTTTTTTCTTTTCCCCCTCAAAGGACAGTTCATACAGCAAATGTAGCACCCATTCTCCGCGTGACTCCTCCATACTTATGTTTAGTGTCCAGAGACAAGATAAAGGCTCTGTATGTACTTGTGCTGGAGAACACTTGAATAAATGTCTTGTTTTTGTGCAAAAAAACCAGCCATCTACCACTTTCTCCCTCATTTTATATAAAATATATAGATTTTTACATAAAATCTATATATTTGTATACATGCGGTTAAATTCCTAATATAACCGCAAGGCATTATTGGGCAGCTTGAAAGTATGAAGAAATGTATCATAGTGCTGTTGAAGACAACTTACACTTACAAGCCAGCGAGGAAAATATGTAATACATAAATATTATTGATTGATTATGTTTTGCCCTACACGTTGCCATTTTTACCCTGTTACTCACAACACAATTAGCCACGGTAGGAAGAGAATGCTAACAGCTAATCACTTTTTTACATCCCATTAGCCAAAATCATTCAGATAAAATGTTCTACCACTGATCCTTGCCTCTCATCACCCTTCTCATATGATAATGGTACAGCCTCTCCTGGGCGGACGCGCCCTACGTCTGCTCTAATTGGCTGTTGAGGAGACCCGCCTTCACGCAGCGCCGCTGATTGGAGCGTCGCCTCGTCTCGCGGCGCGGATGCTGCGGCGCCCGGAAGGTTAGCGGCCAAAAACACACAAAGCGCCACCGGACGACAGGAGATGCTGCTACAAAATAAAAGGCAGAAGTGGGTAAATAAAATGATTGTATTCTCTTCTTTGACAGAATTTTGTTTTGTTTTGCCTGTTGTGGCTGCAATTATTTGTGGGTCAACGACTCCGGCAGGTAGCGAGACTTATTTTACAGACAAAAAAAATGTACGATTATATAAATGTTAGTATGTTTATTGTCTAACTACAGCATAAATCTAATTTGACCTGTTAATATTGAAGTTCTAGTATAATTTCTGCTGTTAAAACCCAACAACAACAGTCATCTGAAGAACATTACAAAATGTTTGCAGTATTTTAAATTACAAGTATTTTGGGGGTTTTTTCAGAAGCTCAAATATAAATTGTGCCTCACAAAATTAGGTGGCTTCCTTAAAGTCCACTATTCCTTTTTGCACGGTGACATAAGATTTCATTTGACTTTTATTCTGAAGGGCTTCATCAGACGTTTTCGTTCAATCCGCTTTGCCGACTTGACGCTGATGCTGCTGCGGTGTGCTGGTCCCAGACCGGCCGGGAAGGTATCCATCTGGCGTGTGTATCTGCTTGGGAAGGGCCGTCCACGGATTGTGTTGCCTTCTGTTCCGGTCAGAAAGTAACCAGAGCGCGGATTGGAGCAACTGCAACAGGCTCAACCTGGAGGTATGTGCTCCACATATTAGCGGTTTTATTACGGTCAGCGGGGCTTTCTGCGTCTTAATCACCACCCCTGCTACTCGGACACTTTTGTTTCCATATCCCCCTCCCCAGCGGCTACCATCCACACCCTGGAGCTCAGCCACACCTTCTCTGTGCGTCCAGACGGGCCACAGGGTTTAATTAATGTCTGGCCACTTAGATCACAGGCGCAACCTTAGTGCGAGCAGGGCGCGCTGACAGGGAGCGCAGTGGGGTTTTTTGGAGTCTTGGATGCGGGCTGTGCAGCTGATCATCATGATGGAGACCGGTTTCTTTGTGTCATGTGTCATCATTTTGAATACGCCTGGACCAAACGAGGCAAATCTGCATTTACAGTAATTATTTATAGATTAAAAGTGGAGCTGTAATAGATTTTTTTTTTATTTATGCGTGTGTGCGCGCAAAATTAATCGGAAATAAAAGTTGGGCCCGATCACATTAAATGAACCATCTGCATGAATCAGCGTTTTTATTTTCTATAAAATAATTTCCCAGCATTCTGTAAAGAGACCACATATCTTACACCCTTTTAAGCAACTTCCACGTCGTTCTCCACCGATCACCGCTGTGTTATCATAATATAAACAATAAGTGAGATCATAGCGGAGCAACAGCGCAGTTCGACCTGTTCGCGGAGGTTCTGGTGGATTTTCCAGAACCTCTCCCGCTATCAGGCGTCAGATCTGGAAGCGTGAAGGAGTGCCATGCCTTGCAGTAAACTTGCCGCACCCTCAGACGCACGCATCTTGCACTTCACGCAAGCACGCACAGATAGGGAGATGGTGGGCACACACACACACACACACACACTCCACAGTTCCTAACATCATCACCACAAATGATGCGCAGGGAAGGAGAAGGGAGGCAGCCAGCCAGGGTGCAGGAGGAACCCGGGAGATTGCTTCTTTGTTTCTCATTAATTGTTAATCGCGGACTGTAACCTAAATTCAACCAGAGTCCATACTGAGTGCAGGGATTCAAAACCAGGGAGGGGAAAACTTATGATTGCTTAAGTTCTCACCATAGTATTCAAGTCAAGCAAAAAATTACATTAAAGTAACAGATATTAGATCATTTCCATATTACACGATCAGGCTTTATTTATTTCTTTATTTGCTTGTTTGTTAGGTTTTTATTATTATAATTAATTAGGTTGTCCTGTTGTGGCTGCTTAGGCAAACAGGGCACTTTTCACATTTACAACTTTTGGAGGGTTGTAAATTTGAGTAATCTTTTCAAATTTAATCAAACGCAATTGTACAATTGATGCGCCATAATGGTTAGACTCTAGTAACATGAACTACTAAATTTTGGTATTTAATTTTACTTTAGAATTTTATTTATAACTCAGCTGAAGGAAGTTGTTAAGTCATTTTTGTCCTTGCACATTAAGTTACGTTTTTATGCATTAAACAATATATATATATATACATACATACATACATACATATATATATATATATATATATATATATATGTATAATCAAACTTTGTTTAAACTTGATGATTATATTACCAACCTACCTACCTACATAACTAACTACCAAGTACTTAGTTCTTTGTTTGGTATCGTTGCTGAAATTAAGATAACTCATGTTGAGATTTTGGTCGCCACACCAGAAAAGACAGAATGTCTCTGTCTCTGTAAGGATATATTTATCAGATTTATCCCAGTGTGATGCACGTTATTGTACGTTGCTGTATGACTGGCCATCCTTTTTCATATAATAATGGCCTTATTGACCCTTGTTCGCCTCATTGTGACCTACAACCAGACTCAGCTTCCTTCTGTTCCCTCTGCATCAGTGTGCTGGTACGTCAGGTTTCAGGCGGTGACTGACACAGCCTTCTCAGCGCTGTGGCTGATGTCAGTCACAGTGTGACAGACCGATTGCAGAGTAGCATCCCAGAGCTTCTCTTCTCTCCTCGTTAAACTTCTCAAACTGTCTCAGAATGAGGTACCTTACGTGTGGCTCTTTGCGTAGTTTGACACACACTTTTCACAAGAAAGGCGCTCAAACTCTCCTGAACACATGCGTTTTTCTCTCTTTGCGGCGCAGAGCGATAGCCATGTCTTCCAGCTCAGCAATGGCGCGGATCCTGGTAAAGGGCGGCAAGGTGGTGAACGACGACTGCACGCAGGAGGCTGATGTCTACATCGAGAACGGCATCATCCAGCAGGTGGGGAAGGAGTTGATGATCCCCGGAGGAGCCAAAGTGATCGACGCCTCGGGGAAGCTGGTGCTTCCCGGGGGCATCGACACCAGCGTCCACCTGGAGGAGACCTTCATGAACGCCGTCACCGCGGACGACTACTACAGCGGCACCAAGGTAACGTCCTGAAGGAAAGTGGAGAGGAGGAAACGTTACGTGACAGTTGATGATGCAGATGTTGACTTATACGTTGGTGTGTGAAGTTTCAAATCCTAATTTTAGGTTAGTTGGTGTAATTTTGTCCACCAGATGCAAATGTTTTCAGCTGCTAATTTTAGCTGATGAATCAGTGATGAATTCGTATTCCTGGATCAAATGCGCTACTTTGGTTACTTTAAGCAAAACTTTTCAGACTTAAACTAGAACGCAATCTTGAGCAAATCTTGTAGATCTTACACCTCCATTGAGTTTTCTATTGCAAAATGCACGCAGTTGCTCTCAGCACAAAGCTGCAAATGACTCTCCTAAAGCTGTGGTATTGATTTTTGGGAACCGATTCAGTAACTTTACAGATTATCATTGATCTCTAATGTAGACAGTTGGAGGGCCAAAATTTATGTTAATTTAACTAAATCACATAGGCAGCTTGAATGAAAGCTTGAATTTAGTCACGTTGGCTGTGGTTCGACTTGCTGACGCATAATTTAGCCACTTTCCGTCTAAGAAATAGAATGTTTTGCTCTTTGACAACACAGACAAAAAGATTACAGATCACATTTTTAAGTTGTCTTCAGCCTTTTGTTATGTGGTAAGCAATGTTGAGCATGGCATACCATGTGTTGGCAATTCCATAAAGGATGTAGCAAGCGGTTAGAAGATGCTAATCCCCTGTCATAGTCTAATTTGCATAATTGGTAACACACACGTAGCTGTAAGGGACGCTGTAGGAGAGGAAAGAAAAACTATTTCTTTCTTCAAGAGGAGTAAATGCGTTCTTTACATTCTCAATTCTCAAAAATCCTCTTGATAAAATCAGAAAATGTACCTTACTTTGTTTTGTATAGTTTTTGTGCAAAAATAGAGCTAATGTATATAAAAAAAATAAGTATTTGCTTTCCTGTATCAAGTCATTGACAGTTCTTCAGAAAATAAGATATGCAGCCAAATGTTGGACAGAGTTCAGCTGACTCCTGTAAAAATGCACATGAAAAAGTAACAGCAAAACAGGTTGCTGTAGGAAAAAGACATGTGCTAAGATAAGAAGTGCACATTTTTTTAAATTCCTTCTTTCTATAGAAGTCCCATTTTTCAGAGCTTTCTTTGTTTACATCGCTGTCACTTTTTTAAATTTTCTGTTAGCAGGGCCGACATCTACTTAAAGGAGTTATCCTTTATCAAGGATAACTCGTCGTGGATGCTGGTCCACGACGACTTGTCACTTTATAGCATTTAAGGACGGCGTGAGCTGAAAGGTGACGGACGGCGAATGTTGAACAAACCCACAGACACTTACAACTGTTCCCTCTCCTCCCTGCTCATCCTCCCCTCTCTCGTCTCCTCCCTGATGCCACCAGAAGAAAAAAAAATAGCCTGGAGACAAATTTAGCTCGCTAGCCGTCTCCATGGATACCGTGGGGCTGCTGCAAAGACTGCCGCAAATCTTTTCACTCACGCCATTGTGCTGAGGAACAATGGTCCTCAGACATGCACCCCTCCCCTCTCCCTCTCCCCTCCCTCCTCCTCCACGGTCCCTGTGGGGTCAGCAGACAGATGCTCATTGAGGCAGGCACTCACACAAAAACACACTGTCCTCAGTGGTTGGTGATATCCAGTTTTACTGTAGTAAATCTGCTGGAAAACGATTAAGTACTGAGGTCGTAAAGTAATAACACAGTAATGGGTTGAAATAGCTCATGATTGCACCATGAGGAGCCGTCAGTCTGGTGCTTTAACTACTGATAGATTTATGCTTCACATATAAGGATCATTGTTAAAGGTCTTACGGTTCATGGTTTGGGATGAGGCTGTATTGATTATGAGATTCTGTAAATATTTACTGGCTTAATAAGTGAATCTTTCCTGTAATGTCACATAATATATTTCATGCGACATGTTCATTTTGAACTGTAAACGAATGAAATAAACACATAAATAAGTATTAAAGGTTAATGTACACACATTAAGGTATAATTTTACAGTCTGCCTTCTTACCTATGTCTAAGTTTATTTATGTCTTGAACTGAAACAAAAAAAGTATTTCAAGAAGAATATTATTCAATAAATATATACTCTGCTTCTAAAGAATTTACCTTTTTACAGATGTATTGTATTCATCCATCCATTCATCCATCCATCCATCCATCCAGCCATCCTTCCATCCATCCATCCATCTATCTGGCTAGGCTAACTAGCTAGCTAGAATGCTTGTTGGCTTAATAGCTAGATAGCTAGCTTAAAAGCTACCTGGCTATCCACTCACCCAGACATATTAAGTCTGTTTTTGGGATTTTCTCCAGGCTGCTTTAGCTGGCGGTACAACGATGGTGATCGGACATGTTCTGCCAGAGAAGAATGAGTCTTTGCTAGACGCGTACGAGAAGTGCCGCAGCATGGCTGACTCCAAAGCTTGCTGTGATTACTCTCTTCATGTTGGAGTGACATGGTGGGGACCCAAGGTACGAAACTATGCACTTCCCTCTCTTAAAAAATAGGTTTTCAACGTTGAACACGTTGTATCCACTCAGCATTTAACAAATTTGCCAAATAGCTAGAGCTAGGAAGCTGTTTCACAGTAACCTTTAAAAGTAAAGTATTAATGCTATGTTATATTGGTTCACATTTCTTTCACCTTTTGCCCTTTTACAACTGCAAACCTCCATGTTTAGCAATACCAAGTTGTCCCAAATGTTAAGTGTAGCACAATACTAATACTGCACCTATAGCCATCCAATCAGACTCTGGTCCACTTATTTTGCAAAGAAGAATGGATAAAACTTTCAGTCTCTAAATGTGCAAAGTTTGCACATTCAGCACAGTAGAACGCATTGTCACCACCTGGACCATTTTTGTGTACGTTATTACAAGCTGACCTTGTCTTGTGTGCAGGTGCGCGATGAGATGGAGAAACTTGTGAGAGAGAAAGGAGTGAACTCCTTCCAGATGTTCATGGCCTACAAGGAGACGTTCATGCTGAGGGACAGCGAACTCTTCCAGGCCCTGCAGCACTGTAAGGACATCGGGGCCATTGCAAGGGTCCACGCTGAGAACGGGGAGCTGGTCGCCGAGGTCAGGAAGAATCCACGTGTAGAAGAATACATTAACCATACAGCTAAACATGCATCGTTTTAACAGACATACATTAGAACAGTTTAGTGAAAATAAATAAATAAACAAGAGTGCAATGCCTGGTCTTTTCAGGGTACGAAGGAAGCGTTAGACCTCGGAATCAGTGGCCCGGAGGGGATTGAAGTCAGTCGACCTGAAGAGGTAGGAGACTCACAATTAACCAGCCACTGTCTTTAGATCTTAAGTAAAATAACTTTTTGCCTTTCTAGTCTGCTCAGAGTCCATAAAATCTTTGTAAATATGTTGCATATAAAGGATCTTTTCTTATAAAACACAGTTTCTGCAACTTGCAGCTCCAAAGCCAAATTTTACAATTCAAACTCTCCACAATATCAAAAAAAGTTATAAATATAAAAGAAACAATCTTGGTTTTAGTGATGTGTGGCTAGTTATGTGTTTTTATGAAATATTAACCATTTTAATCAATTAATTAACCATTATTTTACCTGGATGTCCAATGAGATAAAATCTCCTTTACTGTATATCTAAACTTTCAAGGAATGTAGATAACTCTGGGCTTTATTGTATGTTATTTTACGTTTTTTGTTGTTTTCTTATCGGATTTTCCAAAAATAAAGAATTAAAAAAAATTCATTCATTCTCTTTTTGTAAAGGTTTCCTGTTTTTATTCTTTCTTAAACCAAAATAAATTGAAATAAAAATGATCACTATTTTACATAAACATGAAAACAAATTCTGGAGTCAGTGTTTATATATATATATATAAAATTATATTATTGTTATTATTTATTATTTTTTTTATGAAGTCATTTGAGGTTCTGGACGGTAATGGTTCTCAACTCTTGTGATAAATTGACCTGAAAGTGGTGCATAATTCTGAAAATGAACCAAAATCAGACCACAGTCATAGAGAAAAATGGTGGCGGCTGCATTATAAAAAAAAAAAGTCATTGATGCTTTTGCAAGATGCTGTAAATTATTGCAATAGAACAGAATCATTTCTGACTCATTGTGTGGTTTGCAGCTGGAAGCAGAAGCAACACACAGGGCAATCACAATCGCCAACAGGGTGAGTTCAACTCTGGCATTAATCATAAGCGTAAACCATTCTCCACAGCTCGACAGAGGTGCTGGGATTGCTATAAAAGTATTTTTGTGCTGGTTCTTCTTCAGGCCCACTGCCCAATCTATCTCGTCAATGTGTCCAGCATGTCTGCAGGAGATGTGGTGGCTTCAGCCAAGATGCAAGGTTGAACCCAGCTCACTTTTAAATTCTGCAGGTATCCTAGTCTTAGACCGTGAGCGTTTCCTTGTTCTTTCCCTTTCGTTCCGTTCGCCCGCAGGTAAGGTTGTTCACGGAGAGACGACCACGGCCCACGCTGTCCTGAACGGCATGCAGTACTATCACCTGGACTGGTCTCACGCAGCCGCCCACGTCACCGTGCCTCCTCTCCGCCTGGACCCCAGCACTCCGAACTTCCTGATGAGTCTGCTGGGAAAGTGAGGAAACTCCACACCGTCTCTCGCTTACAATCGCAGAAGGAGTTCGTTCCAGCGGCTAAAATGTCATTGTCATTCTTCGCTCCCGCCACAGCGACACTCTAAACGTCCTGGCGTCCGATCACCGTCCGTTCACAGTCAAGCAGAGGGCTATGGGCAAGGATGATTTCACAAAGATTCCTCACGGCCTTCCAGGCATTCAGGACCGTATGAGCGTCATCTGGGAGAGGGGGGTGGTATGTGTGGCTCTTTTGTTCCTGCTTTGGCAGCCGGAGAACTTCCACAAATAGAAAACCCAATTTAACTGGGGGAATAAAAACAGATGATAAAAAAACAAAACCCAAAACTTCTCTTCAAGCATTTGCCCTGTAAAGATTTCTTCTTCTTTAATTCTTTATTTGTTTTTGTTTTATATTTTGTTTCTTAAAACGTCTACAATTAACACCGTGAAATGTTTTAATTTAATTTTAAAAATGCAAACATCTTTGGAAATTAAAAGATTACTTACAACTTAAATCTGCCAGCCTGCGTGGATAACATCGGACTTAACTGCACATGCGCTTGTTAGGTTCATTCAGCTTTTAGTTGAACCTGTTCAACAACACGAAGTAGGCTAAAAAGTTTCAAAACGTAACATAATAAGAATTTTGAGACTAGTCAAAGTCTGGAATTCAGTTGAGATGGTGTGGCTTTAATAATAATAGATGAAAACCGTCCTGTGGTGCTGAATTAAAAGATCTGTGTGAATGAGGAAGGTCAGGATGCAGTAATGTAAAAGACTCAGTATTTTCAGGTTAGTTAAATGAAAGAAGTTTCCCGCTACTACTTCAAATCATCATTTGAAAGCTGCTGTTAGTATTTATTTTGATATTGAAATTTGCTTAATCATCTGAAACATTTAGGTGTGCCTGAAAAGCAAAAACAGAATAAAACTCTCAGGAGGCCAATACTTTTCACAGCATGTCGGATAACGATTGTTTCCAAAGTTCCTTCCATTTCAACTTTTAAATTTGACAAACTTTATTTTGGTTTTATTGGGCAGGTTGGAGGCAAAATGGACGAGAATCGTTTCGTTGCTGTCACAAGCTCTAATGCGGCCAAGATTTACAACCTGTACCCCCGGAAAGGCCGGATCATCCCCGGAGCAGATGCTGATCTGGTGGTTTGGGACCCGGAGGGATCCAAGTATGAAACTTGATCCACACACTCATCGACCGACCAGCTTGTCTCTCTGCAGCTTTTATCTCTGAGCCCAATCAAGCCTTTGTCTGACTGAACCGGGTCGTCTCTGTCCTGCTGTCTGCCTGCAGGACCATCTCTGTGGACAACCAGTTCCAGGGAGGCGACGTCAACCTGTACGAAGGTCTGCGTTGTCGCGGTGTGCCGCTGGTTACCATCAGCCGCGGGCGTCTGGTCTATGAAAACGGCATGTTCACGTGCGCAGAGGGTTCTGGGAAGTTCTGCCCTTTGAGGACTTTCCCAGATTACCTCTACAAGAAGATGGTTCAGAGGGAGAAGGTACCACAATGAAATAAACTCTTACAACATGGATGTTTCTTTTGCTGTCATGGTGACTGGTGTGTGTTTAATTTGTCCATATTTGCCGATCCTCTTGCTCTGCCAGAGCCAGGCGGTGAAAGCCGTTGAGCGGGAGCCCTACAACGGTGATGTTGTTGCCGTGGTGAATTCGGGGAAGAGGGAGATGGGGGCTCCAGATCTGGACACCCCAACACGCCCCTGTACCCGTCATGGTGGCGTGAGGGACCTCCATGAGTCCAGCTTCAGCCTGTCAGGTAAGACTCGGCACTGAAATAGCGTTTGCTCCGTGACAAAATTAGTTGGATTTATTTTAAGCGATAAATGGACGCTGGTCCTTTTAAAAATGACCTGACGAGGGCGCTGTAGAGACTGGTGAGGTAGGGTTAGAAATATTTTGGTTGCTCCTGGAGATGGCTGCACTATTTTTAAACTTTTACGTTTTGAACTTAAAAATCCAACTACAAGGGATTTATTTATAACTTTTTTTAGTGTGTTGAGAAAAAGGGAAGAAACAGACACAGCATGGAGTTAAAACCTCTTTAACTTTTCCATTCGAGATCCACAAACTTCACTGTGGCTTATTTTGATTTCATTTGATAGGAGTAGTGTGTAATTTTAACGTGAAAGCAAAAGATTTAAAACATGTTTTCATCAGATTGAAAGCCACAGGTTAAACTTTGGTCTCATTTGGTGTAAATAAAAGACTGTATAGAGTTTGCTGTGTCTTTAAATCTATGAACAATCTGAATTGGGAAGTTTGAATCAAAACTAAATTTTGTCCAGGTTTTTATGTCTTCAGGACTTGATTTAATGACACCCAGTTGATGAAAGTATAGCTGAATGTCATCTGCATATTACTTCACAGAAGATTAGGGTTCAGTAATCTGATGCCTCAGGTTTACGTTTTCAGTTGCCTCACAGAAACATTTGCAAAATGTGTTTTTACATCTTAAACCAGGAGCAGTTTCAGTCTTCATTTCTTAAATCTACCCGCAGTCGACGCTTTAGAAACCTTCAAAGAGAAAACAAAAGTTTTTTTGTTTTTTGCTGCTGAACTCAACACGATTCCCCCTTTTCTCCGTGGCTGCAGGTGCTCAGATTGATGACAACATTCCAAAGAGATCCTCGGCTCGGATCCTGGCCCCTCCTGGAGGGAGATCCAGCGGGATCTGGTAACCGATTAGATGAAGCTCAATCTGGGGAAAACGTGCGGCGGAGCAAGACGACTCATCTTTCTTTTAAAACAAATCGATTATGTATGAAGCGATCGAGTCACATTTTGTTGTTTGTTTTTATTTTCTATCTTGAATTTTGCTGTTATTTAGGACGGTAGAACCGTATCCACGTCGATTTGCTGAATGGTAAACATTTGTCACATGGCAACAGCGACCAAAATTCAGTCAAAAGGTAACCAAATATGAAAGCAGCATAAAAAAAGAACGATTTGCTGTTTTAGTTTTTTTGGATCATGTTAGGGGAAAGCACTGTACTACCGTATAGTTTAGAAAACATCGTTTTCATAAAACAATTGTGTTACCTCACTGTAAGATACAACTTTTGCACTTGTGTCATGTACTATTTAGATGCCTTTTTACATCCTTAAATGTCATAAGATGATTTGTACTGCGGGCCGTGGCGGATGAACTGTAACCATTGTACCTGCATTACAACAACTCGCGGTTTTGATCAGCTGATGGAAGAAAAAGAGGAAAAATGACCTAAGCTTTCCTTTTTTTTAAATTTGTTTTATTTGTATATATTTTTACGTTTGAATTGTTTCGCGTTCTAGGCGTTCTAGGCGAATGTTCAACAAGGCGAAGGAGTTCAGATTAGCGTCTCAGTTGATGTTTACAGCAGGATGGGTTTCTTTTCCACCCCCCTAAATGTGAATGACTGTTTTTTTTATGTGTGTGTGTGTGTATGCATGTGTGCGTGCGCGTTATGATCGCTACCATCATGTCAAGCACAACTATTCCTTATGCTTTTCTTCATGATCATTAGTATTTCCACACTGAGCAAAAAGTCTCACCCAGATGGCCTTCTAACACCTAAACCCCCCTCAAACAAAAAGAGTGTCGATCATGACGTGTCGGTTCTTTCCTGGTTCTTTTGGGGGCGGAGCTTAAATGCTCCCGCCAACACTTCCAAGCTGGCGTCACCACGTGTTTGGCGTTGGGAAGTTCGTGTCTACATGCCTTCAGATGTTAACAGTATGTATGATTGTTTAGTTAGAACAGAAACGCACTAGTACTTTTATTTTATTTTTTTACTGTTTTTTTTTTTGTTTTTTTTTTACGTTTTCTGCTGTTAGTTTGTAAATTTTACACTTATGATCACATGTGAATAAGTCTCTTAGTACCTGGTTTTCTCTGTTTGTAAGTGGAAGCCGGGATACGCACAGCTTATTGCTCTTTCGTTTCTATCTTAGTCTTGTGACGCTCCAGTGGCTCTCGCGGTGTCTTTCCCCTCTCAAACATTACTGTACACTGGTGCTGAACAATGTGTTGTCACATTGAATTCCTCTCTCTCCTGTTTTTGTCTTGCAGTTCTTTATCACATGATTTAAGTGCAAATAAACCACACAGTGAAACTATAGCTTGTGCTGATAAGGGCTGGGTCACATGCTGGGCTTTCGAGTATTTTTGCACCTCAAACGCCTACAAAATAAAACATACGTTTGAAATGTGTTAGAAATAGAAGTGGTAAAATCAGAGACATATTTAGTAGATATTTGTTCTTACTAGGTTATAAAATGATTTAAATCTAACCCGAAAGGCACTAAAACAAACAACAAACTCCACTAATATTATTTGAGGTTTGCATGCACTCAGATTTGCACCTTATCGTAAGCAGCTTGTTTTTTTTCTTTTCTAGCCATCATGTTTTGTTTAAGATCATTGCCTTATTGTCTGACACAATTTAAGGCAAGTTTTTGTCCTAAAAATAAACTTTAAGCCACAGTTAGATGGAAGAGCTTGAGGCTAACTTAATAAATGAAGATTATTAGGAAATGTGGTGGCAAAAGTAACTCTGACGTTAATGAAAATATTAAGATTATTTTTTTTTACATGAGAATTGCTAACATCAAATACCAGTTAAAGAAAAAAACCAAACATTCCTTAATAGTTTCTCTTGAGTGTAAAAGTGTAGACGGCCTGCTTGGAAAAAGAAAATTAAATGTTGCTGTTCCAGAAAACAGCTAAAACTTTATACAGATTGCGAAGCGATTGGAATTATCATGGTGTTTTGAAACAGCAGGACCTGGCCGGCTAACTATCACAACATCTATTGTGGAGATTGAATGAATCCCCACAATCTGCACTCTCTAGTGCATGATCCACCGCTGGCAAAGACAACTGCTTCCCTGAAGTCCCTGCTGACCTCTTTCCTTCTGGGCTTTGTTAACACACATCTGCATGCTCCGGCACAGCGGACTGCCAACACTCCCTCTGATTTTACAGATTTTATTGCTGATTAATTGTTTATTATGCAGCCAACACTTCTCCATTTTGTATTTTGGGTATATTTTCCAATATTATTTCCATATTTTCAGAACAACATAAAGACCAGATTTGTATTAAGTGCTGATAGAACCCTGTAATTCAGGGGTGGGCAACTCCAGGCCTGGAGAGCTGCTGTCCTGCAACTCTTAGACGTCTCCCTGGTCCAACACACTTCAATCAAACAGCTGAATTACCTCCTAAGTGCAGTCAGGTTCTCCAGAGTCCTGCTTAAGACCTCATTATCTGATTCAGGTGTGTTGAAGTAGAGACACATCTAAAAGTTGCAGGACAGCGGCTCTCGAGGCCTGGAGTTGCCCACCCCTGCTGTAATTAAATGTTGGTGCACTCCCCCTGTTCCCCCACAGCAGTAGAAACAAGTTCAACCTAAGCTACTTGTTGTGTGGCCTGACCTCTTGCGAACCTCTTGCATCGTGTCACTAACAAGCTTAAAATGTGTCTCTTAGCAGGATCGGGCCAAAGTCCTATTTATAATAAGCCTTTTAACAGCATGGAGTCGGGCGCCTGCGCAGTAGAAGCCAGATTGTTGCAGGCTCAGACAGGGCGGCCCGTTACCAAGCACTGCACCGCGCTTTGCCATAAGGACTTACCGCTGCCAGCCAGATAACAACACGGAACACAGTGAGTATCCGCACTTTTACATCTCAGAGACCCGCTCTCCTTCCCTTCAGCTCCCTATGTGGCGTGGGGGAGACGTGTTTTGCCTTTTCCTCCCACACACGGAGGATGTTTCCCCCCGCGCTGACTGTCCTGAGGTATTCGGGGAGGCCTGTAGAGGGGGCCGCTAAGGACAGCAGCTCCGGCGTTGCGTCTTTTTCAACCCAAAGCGTCAGCTAACCGGAGCATTTATTGTTCTCAGCTCCGACTCGACATGTCAAACCCCTCCGCCCCAGTTTTTATTCGTGTTCTTCAGTGGTTCTCACTCAGGGCTTCGCTGCAGCTTTTTCTTCTGCCCCTCAAAGGCCCCGCACATTTCCCCCCATTAGAGAATAGACTGACTTTGCTTTGGTGCGCCGCTTATTCTGATTCAAAGCAGCCACCCCCCGAGGCTGAGGTATAATAAGTCCGAGCCTCCATTGGGTCTCATAGATGTTTATTTATTTATTATTCTATTTTGTTTTATTTTGCAAATAGGTGTTAACCACGTCAAGTGATTGTGAGGCAGTCGAGGCTCATATTGGGAAAGGCTGGCACGCGCTCTGCTGAGAGGGCATTCACTGTCCTCGCGCCAGCTTTAAACGTGACTCAGTGGTTTAAATAAAACCGATGGGACGTGGTGATATGGAAAGGTGGATCTCAGTGCAGGGAGGCACCACTGGTTCATTCAGTCTGGAGCTGCCAGATGTGTAAAGCCGCAGTCAGCAGTGGCGGAGATAGACTTTTAAAGTTGCGGGGCTAAGAGGGGGCCTAGGTGGGGGGGCGTAAAAATTAAAATGATGTATACATCTATATATAGATCTGTCTATGTAGTCAATAGATCAATATATTCATATATAACCACACATACACACACATATATATATGGACATATATAAAGTTTTATACATTATCTTTTCATATACATAGTATTGTTTTTCTTTAGGTGGGCTTAGAACGATTCCAAATAATGTATAGGAATGACCAGCGCTGTTACATGTCAATCACCATGGGGGCAACTGGGGTGGGAAATCAGATGTCAGGAGGGGCAATACCCCCTCCCTCCTCCCGGCCCCCCCTCTGGCTCCGCCTCTGGCCGTCAATATCGTGGATTTCCTACTTGAATCTAAAGAGGATTACGCTTACAACACATCTGTAGATTAAAGCTGGTTTACAGTCAGAAATCAAACGTGTATCCCACAGGCTATTATGTGACTGCTCACGTAGATTGAAGGCTCTAGAAAAACCCAACGTGGATCTTCTAGTTATTATTCAAAGGTACAGGGATGATGAATTTGTCTGGGAATTACAGCACTGTGGATGACTTGGGCAATTGGGTGTAGGTCTATATATGTGTGTGTAAATATATGAGTGTGTAAATGGGTATACATTATCTATATACTATGTGTATGTACAGTATGTATTATTTTCATCTGGTTGAGGAAATTTATTTTTTCTTTTAGAAAGGAGACGGGAAATTGGAAGATTATTTATCTTAGGAATTAATGAATGTTAAAGGGGTCTGATAATATAAGTTAAATTTCATCATATCCCTTTTCAGACTCAGTCACCAAACAAGTGGTGTATTTACAGTACATACAGTATTTGGTAGCAAGATATTGTTTTACACTAAGAATATAAAAGTCTTCATTAGTATGTTTTGTTGATGAAATGTCTGAAATAAAAATTATTATTATCATTGAGTCTTTTTTGGGGGGGTTTTGACACAAATTCAAATCTGAAAGGTGTGGTGTGTTTTTTGCATCCAGCTAACAGATGCTTTATCAAAGATTTCTGACTGGAAGAGTGTTGCTGTTTTCCTCAGGAAGGGGATGGCTGTGAATGTGTACGCCACATCTGTGTCCATTGACAACCTCAGCCGTCATGACATGCTCGCATGGGTCAACGACTCCCTGCATCTCACGTACACCAAGATCGAGCAGCTCTGTTCAGGTGAGCTCGAGCAGGGGAAAAAAAAAAAAAGAAAAGAAAAGAAGAAGAAGATTCTACAGCGTCTTTGTTGATCTAACACAAATTATTGTCTTTCTGTGTTTTTCAGGAGCCGCGTACTGCCAGTTCATGGACATGTTATTTCCGGGTTGCATTCTTCTAAAGAAGGTCAAATTTCAAGCCAAACTGGAGCATGAATTTATACACAACTTCAAAGTTCTTCAAGCAGCTTTTAAAAGGATGAGCGTCGACAAAGTAAGCAGCCTTCATCGCCTGGTTTTACGCTGCAAATCTAAGACAACAACATGACTATGAGGGCCAAACTGAGAAAAAAAAATTACAATAGTCATAAAATGATGAGAGTAAAATAATAACATTGTGGGAATAAATCCATACAAGAATAAAGTCAAAATAATACGCAGGGCTTTCCCCAGAAAACTTGCTAAGCCTGGTGCTCAGGGCTCATGCAGCCACCCACCGTGTTTTTGAGTTAAAAAATGTTTAAAGTTGACAGGAAATTAGAAAATATGATTTGATAGTTATGCATTTTTGGAAGATTAATACCTAAACACCAACTATAAAATCTTTTAAAAAAGCCAATCATTGAAAACCCCCCAAAAAACTAATAAATTAACAATGCTAAGCCTGGTGGCCCGCCAGGCTTATAATACGCTGAGGGAAACCCTGAATATGAGAATAGAGGCATAATATTATGAGAATAAAGTTGAAATACTCTGAGTCATGATATTTAGTAATATTACCAAAATAAAGTAATATTAGGACTTTATTCTTGTAATAAAGTCTAATATAACACTTGACTTTATTCTGATATTGTTATGATTTTATTTTCATGTTATTTCAACTTTATTCTCATAATATGATGACTTTATTCTTGTAATCTTGACATTCTTATTTTCTCAGCGTGGCCTTCATAATCTTCTGGACGTCAAAAATTGGAGTCTCACACCTTGAGATCTTCTTGTGTCCCCTCTGCAGATAATCCCAGTAGAAAAGCTCGTTAAAGGAAAATTCCAGGACAACTTTGAATTCGTCCAGTGGTTCAAGAAGTTCTTCGACGCCAATTACGACGGGAAGGAGTACGACCCCATGCTGGCCAGGCAGGGGCAGGACGTGGCCCCCGCCCCCAATCCAGGTGATCACTTTATCCACAAACCAAAGAAAAACCCAGGTAAACCAAACGCCTCTCGGCTTCGCTGCACGGCCTTGCTGAGCTTTTGGATGGCTCAAAAGCGCTCGCTGTAAAGCAAGTGTTGTGAGCAGCACGATTCACAGAGCAAGGGGCTAATCTCACGGCTCGGCATCCGCTGACTTCTGACACTGCGGGGGGGCCGAGGCCGACTCCGCAGTGCATAGAGGGATGCAGCTACACTAAGGAAGACGGTCCACATCCTTGCCCCTTTTTCTTTTGTTCTTTTGGTTCAGAAATGATGAAACATGAACAAAATATTTGCTGGATTCTTCATCACACAGCTGATGCAACTGAAGAATTGTCTGAATACATTCAAGTATGATTAGAATATCATTTAAAAGTTATTTTAATGGAGGGAAACTTGTGTGGATTCACTGGTGATATACTTCAAATGATTATTTATGTCAGTTTCGACTCACAGCTAATAAAAAGCTAAGATTCAGTTTCTCTGGAATTTTTTTTTTTTTTTTACAAAGAACATTAAATCTTAATCTAGAAATGTTGGCCCGGTTAAAGTATGTCCCTGCACTGGACAGTATATTTACTAAATTAGCAGCACTCTGCTTTGCTATGTCTCATCATAACCTAGTTCAGGTTCGTTTCTGACATCATCTGATCTGATGACATGAACTTTAAAGCATCTGCGGTCAGGTCTCAGGTACTTTGGAAAATAAAATCAACCATGAAGGTGGTTAGCAAATGGAAGGATTAAGTCCTTTTTAAAAAAAATATTAAGATATAAAAAGTATTTTAATCTGTAAAGAAGACTAGGAACCACTTACCAACAGCCTGATCTGTTTTCTCCTTTCCAAACTCTTGAATGAGAGGAGAATTATGTCCCAGTCTCCTCAAGACTGGGGCTATTGCTGTTACAAACACACTTTTACCTTCCACTCAACTTTCCAATAAGATGCATGTAGCATTCTGTGAACAGCCAGCTCCTTTAGCAATGGCCTTTTGAGGCTTAACCTCATTGTGGAAGGTTTGGGTGATTTTCTGGTGGGCAGCCATGGCTCCATTGGTCGCACCATGCCAATGTGGCATTTATTCATTACGAAACATTCAGATTTTTTTTTTTTTTTGAGAAACTCAATTTTAGGTTTTTGATTAGCTCAAAATCCTTCAAAATATAAGGAACCGAAATACATGAACTTTTAAATGATGCATTCTAATGAATTGAGATGTGCCTACACTGTTCCTAAAGCTGGTTTGATTGACCAAATAAAAATAAAAAAAGCTGCTTTCAGATTACTAACACGAGCTAGGAGAGGTCTTGTTCTGTTGCTTGAAGATCATGGGGAACAATCTCCATGGAGCTGCAGAGTGTCAAAAACCAGCTTTGTAACTCCGTCGCTCCGTAGCTGTGTGAGTGGAAATGGGCAGAATCATGACTGCACTTATTTTCAGAACCGTAGTTATGCGTGTCGGCATGTTCTGTCTTTGACACTTCAGAGCTTTTCGCTGTCTTACGATTGAATTGAATAATTTGGATCTTCAGTGTCATAAAACTTGTATTTTAAATGTCAGATTTATAATGAAAGTGGTCAGAATTGTTTTCCATAATGTGACATATCAAAGGCACATCATGCTGCTCCAGAACGCGCTCGATCTGCCGCCACTACTGCTATAGAGCTCAAGTGTTGTGATCTGACTGGTTTTTAAAGAAAAGCTGAATCCCTCCCGCCCCCCCACTGTCTATGGTGACTCCAGGACCACAGCGAACGTCTCCAACGGTTCCTAAAAACATGCCGACGCCACAACGAGTCCAGCACAACATGCCTGCCATACGGAAGAATCCGTCTTTGTCCAGAAACGGGGGCAGTGACGCCGAGATCATGGAGCTAAATCAGCAGGTACAGTCACACAAAGCTAACTCATATTCTAATGGAAATGTTCATGTGTCAAGCTTATGTTTGCAAAAAACAAAAAACTGTTCTCTGTTGATGACACTTGCTATTTTTTTCTGCTGGAAAGAAAGGATTAAAAAAATGATGCTGATTTAAGATTTTGTTCCATTTGGGGATTTGGGGCCTCTTAGATTGTAAACAAGCAAAAAATACCTTACATTTAAATATGGAAATTAATATGGAATTTTAAAAACTTCAGAATAAAACAAAAATGAGAAAATGTTATATATTCATAGAGGAAAAAAATTATATACTCATTCCTTTTTTTCTTAATTATGTGGGGTAGCTATCTGTAGTCAGTATCTTACCCAACATTCACAGTGATGTTGATTTGTGGAACTACAAAATTTGTCATTGGGGGTTTTGTTCTTCAAAAATACGCAAGAGAGAAGCGTCGGCTCAAAGTAGAGATCAAGATCAAGATCAGAACTTTGTGGCCACTTGCCGCTTTATTTTTTCAGAATCATGTTCAGCCTTTTGATATTTGCTGAAGAGAGGCCAAGACCAAAGCAGAACAATAAAACTACTCTAGTCTCTAAAACTTTGTAGCAGTTTATGAAAACACCATATGTTGGATGGACTAAACGGTGCGTCACGTTTGGTCTTCCTGAGTGAAACATTTACAGAAAAACACAAATTTAAAATCTCTTTCAGCTTGAGTAATCATTTGATGTAATATATATGTATATATATATATATAAAATACTGTAAATTGCAAAATATTATGCTTTTAGTTACCTATATTTTAACAATATTTACACTCCCTTACTTCTTAAAAGGCAGTTACTCCAAACAACGCATCGCCTCCAACCTGCTCTTCCATTGATCAGAGCAAATAGGGCATGTATACAAACTTAACCTTCTAACAGAAGCAACATTAAACAATCTCTATAAGATCATTGCAATTATAAACAAACTTTTTTTTACTAATCAAAGTGTTTATTGATCATCTAAAACCACATGTGTCAAACTCGGGGCACATGGGCCAAATCCGGTCCACTACAGCTTTTTAGGTGGCCCTCTAGACTCTAGATAACTTAACACTCTGTGTTAAGTTATCAATCAAATCAATGCAGTTTTGATCTGCTTACTGCAAAATTGCATCAATCTGTCCATACAGCTTTTTGAGAATTATTCACACAAAATCAACAAATCTACGAACTTTTTGTGCTGATGCGTAATTGGGAGTTTATTGCAGATTTTTCTCAAAAATTGTCAAAAACCTTTTTACTTGAACTAAACAGCTGCCTCAGCCTTAATTAATAACAGATTATAGTCCATGATCTAGACAGCGAGTAAGAAAAAGTCACATTTAAATAAGCAAATATTGCAAATATTTCCAAATTAGTACCACAAACACTTAGATTTTTATTGCAAAAAAAAATCACGAGAAATATCATGAAATCCTGGATGGACTGAAAAGATGTTCAGCAATATTATTTAATTTAAAGAATTAATTGATATTTGAACAATTTGTGAACAGGTTTTATCAAGACATTTATCAAGACATTCTGGCCCAGCCGGCCCTTTAAGAGTATTAATGATCCTGATTCGACTCAAAAACGAAAATGAGTTTGACGGCCCCGTTTTAAACCGTCAGCATGTTGTTTTGTCTCCCACAGTTGATGGAGCTGAAGCTGACAGTGGACGGTCTGGAGAAAGAGAGAGACTTCTACTTCAGCAAACTACGGGACGTTGAGCTCATCTGCCAAGAACATGAGAGTGAAAACAACCCTGTGCTCAGCAGGATAATTGACATTCTCTACGCCACAGAGGTACCTGTAACCATTAGGACTGATGATGCGTTTTGGTTTTACTCGTCTGCAGCGAAAACAAACATTTCCCAAATGTCTGCCGTCGTCAGCGGCTGCACTGTGACTCATCCGACGTATTTTTGCAGCCCGAGATGATTAAGACGGGCTTGTGGTTATTTTCAACTCAGTCGAAAGAAAACGTAAATCTAAAAGACGTCAATGTTTTCTGTATCGCAGGAAGGTTTTGCCCCTCCAGATGAGGACGACCTCGATGAACAGGGTCACCTGGACCAGGATGAATACTGAACTCCCTCCTCCGCCCCTTCTTTTCTTTTTGCCCCTTGGTTTTTCTACTCTCTGCACGCTTTCTAGTATCACTCCTCCTTATTCCTGCTCTCTGTCTGTCTCTTTCTTTCTTAATCATGTGTATATGTGTTGCTAACCTGCCCCTCCGCCCTCCCTACCTGTCTCACCACACCTGCTCCATCTTATCATTTCCCGCTCCTCCTCTCCTCCACGTACACAGTAACAGCAACGACAATATCCCAGTGATTTTAGCATGAGCAATGCACAAAAAAAGAACTGGAACAAGAGGAGTTACAACAAAAGCGAAATCTTTCTGTGAAGATTAACTTTTATTTCTAAAGGAATGTCTTTTTTTTTTGTTCTTTATTTGCCTTTATGTTGATACTACTGTCAGAGCACAGAGAGCAACGCTGCTCCATAGTGCCGCCATGACACTCTTTGAGCCACTAAACCTGTAATAGAAGTGACTTCTGAATAACTTTCTTTTTTTCCTTATTTGTTTAACTTATATTTTGTTCCAGTTGCATTTCTGTAGCAGAACTATCGCAAACCTGCTGTATGTGAAAAGAGCCGGTTGCCAAACGTGGTCCGGTCTGGGCGTGGGTCCGCGTCAAGCTTCTGAGTTGTCGTTTTGTTTTGTTTTATTTTATTGCTGCTGGTTTTAAGCATGTGAAAATGCTGAAGAAAGTTGTTCGGTGCGACGACTTCAGAAAAGTGATCATTGCTCTGCAAATATTCCTTATTTATGAAGCAGCATATCTGAGCATGAGAATGTTACACAGTGACTGTGAATGAGTGATATTTTGTAAATGTGCTTTGTGTGAAGATTTTTGTAAGTTGTCTCAAGAAGATTCTGGTTTATCCCGGCAGTATCCTATGGGCTAACGATGCACTGGCCTTTAAACCTAACCTGCAGACTAAAAATACGGTTATGTAGCAGTTTACAACAATCAAATACAGACACGTTTTTACATTGACAGATTTCTTTTTTTTTTCTTCTACTGCTGAAATTGTTGTGTTTTTATGACTAATTTGCGGGAAAAGTTGTCCAAAGTTTTAGTTCCCTTCTGAAGGAGAGTTGTGATCTGTGGTTAGGTGGCTGGTTGTCAACGACGACGCCTCCTTTTCCTTCCCTAAGCTGTTTTTAAATTTGCAAACTGGCTGGAACATGCATTCACCGACCATGTCCACAGAACAATCATCTTTTGAGTTTTCAATAAACGCACAGTTGTTGAACAATGTACTTGTTGTTTCTTGTTTCTAAATTTAACCTTCACGCTGCACAGAGGAGAAAACTTTGCAACATCTCCATTGTTTCTAGTGGATGATTGTACATTTTAATACAAGCCAACATTATTAATCACTGTGCTGTATTAAGCCGTAGAGCTACAGCCGTGTGGAAAAAAAGCCAGGACGTTATGACAGCGATTAAAACTAAACAAAAGATATTTTTAAAACCTGTTGGAAAAATACAACTACAATTATTCCCAGATAAAAATCGATGCCCGCTTCCTCCTAATACGTTTCTTTAAAACTGAAGCTTTATTTTTGCATTCTCTTTTTCGACATGTTTGCCATTTATGAAGAAAAACTAAATATCCCTTTCCTTCCACCTTTTCGTCCTACCGTGACGGTAATGCATCGAAATGTATATTACTATGCATTTCAAACATTTTACATTTTTCATTTACAGCAATCAGCATCATCTTCAAGTAATTTGCGTACGTAGTTTTAGTTCCCATTAGCTTTGTAAAAGAGAAAAAACTGCACTAGCACAACATAACCCACCCTGACCAAAACATGGTGTAATTTACATTTAGAGCCAGCAGATGGCAGCAAATTACGAACAACAAACAACTTACATCCTCTCCCTCTTGTGGGTTACATTTTCTGTCTTGATATCAAAAGAAATCACTCTTTTTCTTCTTTTTTTTTTTTTTACAGCTAAAGACAACTGCTTACGTCATTAAACACATTGAAATTTGAGTGTAACAGACAGACTTAGGATTCTCATAATGACAAGTATAAGTTATTTTAAACTAAAAGTTTCCTTTGAAATATTTATGAAATATTCTACTTTTTGTCACTTACTTTAAAATGATGCTTTCGATTTCACTTGAACATTATGTTCCGCTCTGTGTGTCTATCCCAATAAAAAGGAATGAATTTTGTGATTGTAGCGTGACAAAACGTGAAAAACCCCCAACAGACGTCAACACTTTTGAAAGGAACTTTACACACCTCATATTTGCACATTTGAATGATTAGAGGAAGCCTGAGGTACCCAGAGGGAATTTTATTCACAAATTCAATACATCATACAGAAAATCTGAACCACAAGCAAGCCATGTGTAATACCATCACTTAACTCTAAATGAAATCGTAATCTGATCTGTTATAATCAAATAAACATTTCCGAGAAGCAAAACAAACAAGCAAAAAGTTGCCTACGTATTAGAACACCAGTAGCAAAATGAGATTTTTACACAATAATAACAAGCAACTCAGACACCCAAAGCCAACATCAGATTATTCTTGTTATGTTTCTGTTGGTAGAATATCAATTATTTTATTAAATAGTTTTTTTTTTTTTTGGAAAAAACAGAAGCTATTGTGCTACGGCCCATCATTTGGGGGGGAAAAGAAAAAAAGTGATCTGGATTTATTCTCAAGCGCCCAGCATTTTCTTCACCATGTATCCGGGCATGTTGTAGAGGAAAAGGCCCAGGATGGCCAGCAGCAGGAGCGCTGTGACGATCTTGATGGTCAACCACCTGTACTGGTCGCACACCAGGTGCTTCGCTGCTTTGAGCGGGATCAGGAACCAGAGGAGGGCGATGTCTGGGCGGCTGTTGGAGCACAGAGAAGCGAGCAACAAATCTGAGCAAAGTCGTTTTTTTCTGCATAAGCAGACAAAAAAAGGGAGGTGAGAAGAGAACATCTTTCATACTTGGGTTTCTCCAGAGGATCTGGCTCGTTGCGTCCGTCTCCAGCCGGGCTTTTCTCGGCTTCCTCCCCTGTGAGAAGATGCAGCTCAGCTTCCACCTTACCCTAAAGACACAAGAAGTTTCATTTTGTCACGTTTGGTTACACAGAATTCCCAACAAGCATAATAAACTTTCCAAGTCGAGCAAAATATCCAGATCCAAAAGCCGAATCGGGATACTTCTGGAACAAGTGTGAACTCGGCAACACTGACGAAGCCTAAGAATGTCACCCTGCTTTATTCATTGTGTTTGCAATCGTTGTCCTTTTGTGACCTTCAGCTGTTTCCTGATCACTTTGACCAAAAACTGATCAGGAAAATGCTGCAGCACAAGCGTCATTGATCACAATAAAGCAAGTTTAACATCAACGTGACTTTGGATGATGCTGATCGAAAAAGATGCTCTTGCTCCAAATTCACCACCTTCAGGCTTAATTGAAACTTCTGAAAAAGCGCAATGTTCAGACGGGATAAATATTGAGTTATTTGGCCACAATGACAAAAAAAGTTAGGCTTTCAAACATAAGAAGTACAACTGCAAAGATCTCTTGTAAATGAGATCTTGGATCTCAGTTAAAACATAGCAGTAGCTGCATCATGCAACCAGCTGGGTAAGCCAACTGGTTGAAACTTAACTCCAAACCCATCAAAGCCTGTTTGAAATGGCCCAAACTTCAAAACTATTACTTAAACTTGAAATCCAATGTATATCTGATGTTGGCATTTGTAGAAATGGCCTTGATTGAGGATAAATCTTTTTGTCTGATCTGTGGCTGCCGCCCACCGTGAGTTCAAACTCGTCGTCTTCTTCGTTCCTGGCGACAAACGGCCACCAGCCTTTGATCCTCTTCTGCTTGAAGATGGAGACCAGCGGCATCTCCGCTTCATTTGTCACCATTTCGAGAGTGCACTGCTTGGCCGTCTTCGCGCCGCGTGGGAAGCGGTTCAGGTCCAGCTCAATCGCGCCTGTGGAGAACAGTTTTGCTTTCAATGGACCCAAACACAGTTTAGAAACAGCAAGTCTATTAAGACAATAAAAAGAATAAAATTTAGTCAACAATCAAATTGATTTTGTTTTAAAAATACCCAGAAAATCATCGGCAGAGAAGTGATCAGCGTCCCACACTTGGAGGTTAAGTCGAGGCGGGATCTTGTACTCGGTCTCATCCCAGGCAAACATGGACTCCTTCTTGGAGATGACTACCTTCTCCTCGGCCACCAGGTAGTCAAAAGGGTAGATGAAGCGCCAGTTGAAGTTCCCCTCCCCGGTGATGGAGTGGTAGTGGACGTCAGTGTCCTGCTTGTCCTCCTGCTGTCCCTTCAGCCATCTGCAGACGTAGATCAAGGGCAAACAGAAGAAATGAAATATGGAGATTCAGTCCATCACATGGAAGCATTTCTGCTCGTCTAGTTGTTGGAGGAAAATAAATAAATAAATCACCCTCGCACAAAGATGTCACTTGACTTCTCGCCCGTGAAGATGTCGTCGTCCTCTAGAACCACCTCGTCTGTGTTCCAGATGATGACCCTCAGTTCAAACCTGCACGCGAAAACGTCATTTAAAATGAGTTTCAAAATTCATCAAGAGTTCTGGGCCCCTGAAATCTCCGATCCGTACTTCTTCGGTTTGCGTGGTGAAATGTCAAGAGCGGGTCCGGGCGCGGTCTTGTCTTTGGGGAACAAATCCACCCACATCTCGATTCTTCCCTGCACACAGTTAGATGGGTAATTAAAGTTTGCTTTCAGCAGCAGGAAGTCTTCATTGCGTCGTTGACTGCCATACTTGTTCGATCCCCGGTTTGTCCGGATGGAGCAGTGGTCTGGTCTCTACGTGCTCTGGGACCAGTTTGCAGCCGGCTTTGGGAATCCCCTCCCAGTGCCTCAGCACAGTCAGAGCAAGGTGCTCGTCCGTCTGCTTCTTTAAGCCTGTAAACATCGTCACTTGTTCATACTTTGCAAAAGCTTCCTGCCTCTTAGACTCCTTGCATTTTAGTGGGATTTTATCTGACAGACCGAAATAAAGCGGCACAAGTATGTGGATTTGGAGGAAAAAAGAAGCGCTGTTGTCAAATAAAAATCTGCCTAAGCTTGGTCAAAAGTAGACGGCAATCTTTTTAAGATTCCCAATTGGACTTTGACTGGGCCATTGTAACTCCCTGAATATAATTTGATTTATACCACTGATATCATTTAAACCAGCGAAGATGTCGTCATCCATCATGTTGGGATGTTAAAATGCATCCCAACATGATGCTGCTGCCACCGCCGTGCTTCTCTGTAGGGAAATCAGCTGCGAAGGGAAAATATTTGGGCACACAAAATGCTTTGCTTTCATTTATCTTGAATGAAGGAAACTGACAAACATCAGCTAAAATCCCAGTAAAGTTTGGCAAAATATACAAACAGACTATCTTTTAAATGTTTTTGCAAGACCACCGTGAATCACGCTAGAATTAGCTTTCCAACATCGGACCAATGAAATGGTAGAAAGCAGTAGCTTAGCAATACCGTTTTCATCCTCAACCTCAGTCGGCGCCATGAAGACCCGGTTCTCCACCTTCACCCGTCCTCCGGGGCCGTAGTGGGGGCCGTCCAGTTTGCCGTCCTTACACAGCTTAGCCAGGATATGTGAGGGCTTCATGGGGTCTCGCCACACGTTGTAACCATGGCTGCATGGTAAACATGTTAATTTGTAAAGCTGTAGGCTAAAGTGAGGACTACTGAGTCTCAGAAATGCAAATCTGTACCCTCAGATATTATTATTATTTTTTCAAAACTTAATTTATTTTGCCTTTATGCCAGTACGGCTTTCAGATTCTTACATGGCGTAGCTGCATGAAATCCCACACGTGGCTCTGTGTTTGCTGTAGAAGCGATTCTCGAGGTCGACCTTCGTTTCTCCAATCAGATCATCGGTTCCCACCAGATCCCAGTCATAGATTGACACCGTCAGAGTGGAATCCATGGGGAACGTGGCCTCCACGTCAAAAGATCTAAGACCATGAGGAAAACACTTGTGTTTAGGTAAAAATGCAATAAGATGCTGTTGTTTGAAAACCAGTTGGTTTTCCATCACTCACTTGCCAAACAAAGGGTTCAGTTGTTTGGAAATGTAGTTCTCCTTGTCTTTGATCTCTGTTTTTCCCAGCTTGATTGCGATGTAGGGGTCAGCTTTCCCATTTATGTCCGCTGGATGCAGATCTGTCGCCTGAAACGAAATAGAAGCGATCCTCGTAAATACGATTCTGTTTTCCCTGACAGAGTAATCACATCATTATACGTTGAAGCTCAGAGCACATGAGCTTACCCTGACGACATAAATGCGGACCAGGACATTAATGGGGTCATTGTTGGGGATGTTCTGAAACATTCCCAAGTTGGAGTCGAAGCTCATGTCTCTGGGCAAATCGTCCGACACTTTGTACATGCACAGCGAACCCTAACGGGGGACGGTTAGAGGAGAAGGAGGGGGAGACATAAGTCATCACATATAACGCTTTAAATGCGCACACAGAGCACTCCTCACTTTGAACTTTCCGACAATCCTGTCCTCATCCGTCACATTTTGGTCGTCGTCGTCACCGCCCTTCCCTCTGAACAGGTGAAAGGTGTGGAGCCAGTCCTCAAAGTTGTCAAATTCACTTTCCAGTTCCTTTGGATACACCTTAAGTTTGGGAGCAGGAAACACAAAGCATTTACCTCTAAATCCACCTGGATGACGTAAAAAAAAATGGCACCACGATTATTCATCCTGCTCCACCTTCAGCTCATCCAACTTTGGCTTTTTCTTTTCAAACGGATCCACAGCTGCCCTTTTCTTGTCCTTCTTTCCTTTTCCTCTCTTGGGGGCTTTCACTGGAGCGTCGTCAGCTGTGATGTCAGAAAACCGTGCAGACAAAGAGAAAGGATCGTGAGAGAGGCCGGGATCGTTTCGGCCTAAAATGTACCACCCTCATCTTCCCAGGCATGCACGAAATATTTTATTGGATTAGACACCTCTGACATAAAAACTTAGATTTTTACCAGCTTGAGTCAATCTAGAAATTTACATTTAGGATGTGAATTTGTATATTATATATATTATAGTAAAGTAGAGCTGCACAATACATCTATCATATCACAATCATCGTTACAATATTGATGCAAAATCGATGCAATTTTCAGGAGGATGTAATATTTCATGTCTTCATGCGCTGCATGGCCACAATATACCTACCTGGTCAGTGTGTTTTATACATGTTGGTACTCAAAATTTTCTAGACGCCAAAAGCAGGAGTATTTCTGATGAAGATGCTAGCACTCACAGAGAGCGGCGGGAATATTGTTTAATTGTAAAGAAAAAAGTAAAAGAGTCCATAAAATCAGGATTAATCACAATTGATAAAATTATCACAATTTTCAGCTGTATTGCAATCAAAGGTTTTCCTGAAATGACGCAGCTCTGTTGTAAACCGTCAAAAAAAGTTTATCCCAAGACGGATCCTTGTGGGATTCCAGAACTAACGCTCCTCTTCTCAGGGAAACCATTTGTTGTTTTTTCATTCAGCGTAGAACCGGTAAAATCTAAGTCGTTTTTGATTGAGAATTAAGTCATTGCACTGCAGATAATCCACATAATTACTGAACTTTTAAGACCTAAATGTCAGAATATTGACTTTTTTTTTTTTACCTCCACCATCAGCAATGTCCATGTCTTCCTTTTCTTCTAAATCTGACAGAGCTGCTTCCTGAGCCTTGAGAGCCTAAAACAGTAAGGAAGTATTTCTTTACTCTTAAAATAAAATCAAAATACACTGAACTCCACAGGATACATTCATGTCTTCATAAGAGATAAGTCTTAAAAGTAGCTTAGCAAAAGAGCAAAACTGATCCTCACCTCAGTTAAAGTTTCAATTGAGGCAAAATATTTGGACCACCAGTCCAACATGCTCTCATCAAGTTCCTCCTCTTCAGGTTCGTCCCCCTTCTTCCTCTTCTTCTTTTTACCTTTCTCGTCTTTGTCGTCATCCTTTTTTTACGTTCGGTGCACAGAGTTGACATTGTTACAAGCTGTCACAAGCTGTCATTAAAAGTAATCACTTGTGCTACGCTCACCTCAACTTTGATCACAGCTTCAGAGCACTGGGGGGAGAACAGCAAATTTAATCAATTAATCAAGTTTATTTGTATATTATATTTCAGCAACGTGGCAGTTCAGATGAAATAGAAGGAACTTTTAACCTGATTTAAGTCTTTCTATTGAGGTTTCAGTGTTTAAACTTACAGAGTCCAGTTTGACCACGGTGTCCATCTTCTTGAAAGCAGGCTCGGTTTCCATGTTTACCACAATAATTTCCTCTGAAAGACAAATGGCATGCAAATGATACCATCCATTTGCAAATTTGTTATAAAAAGACATATTAATATTTCTTGTGGTTCTCTGACTTTAATACTAAATATGGGATGATCAAAATTATTTCTACATGCTAAATGAAAGAATATTGAGACGTTTCTTTTAAAACCTCTTGCTTATGTCCTTCTTGTTCTTGTGTTGACAAACCCATTTTGCAGCAGCACACGTCTCTGAGACACAGAACTCGCCTCCTATTGGTTTTCCAGTGGTGTTCATACTTGCATATAATTGTTGAAATAAATAATAGTGGCACATTCAAACATCTGGAAATTGTTCCCACCAATCTGAAGCCAATTTGCTCAGGTCCAGAAGTGTCCTCCCAATGTTATATTTTATTTTCATAAAATCATACCTGTGTTGAAGAGGTTTGCCTCAAAATACACTTCGAGGTGTGCCTCAATTTCACTCAAAGGTTTTAAACTAACCTGGCGTGTGGCACATAGAAATTATTTTGGTAATCCTACATTTTTTTAATTTGATTTAATGGAGGAAAAATGTGGGCTGCCCAGTGGCGCAACTGGTAGAGCTGTTGTCTTGCAGCAAGAAGGTTCTGGGTTCGATTCCTGGCCCTGGTCTTTCTGCATGGAGTTTGCATGTTCTCCCTGGGTATGCGTGGGTTCTCTCCGGGTACTCCGGCTTCCTCCCACAGTCCAGAAACATGACTGTCAGGTTAATTGGTCTCTCTAAATTGTCCTTAGGTGTGAGTGTGGGTGTGCATGGTTGTTTGTCTTGTGTGTCTCTGTGTTGCCCTGCGACAGACTGGCGACCTGTCCAGGGTGACCCCGCCTCTCACCCGAAAAGATAGATGGAGATAGCCACCAGCACCCCTCCTGACCCCACTAAGGGACAAGGGTGAAGGAAAATGGATGGAGGAAAAATGTGTAGTTAGCCTTTTTTAATATGGCGCATGTAGATATTGGTACAATAAACACACTGCATTAGAAAGAACATTGTAGTTAAATATACTCCCATAGGTTTGCGGTTGTGATGTGATAAAATGTGTCAAAAAAAAAGTTAAAGGGGTGCGAATACTTTTGCAGGTCACTGTGTGACCCCTGCGTTTATGTTGTACCTGTAGTGGACCAGTTGTTGGCCTGCTTGTCGGATCCCCTGTAGATGAACTTGCGCAGGCTGGTGACGGCGTTGGAGCCAACCAGAGTGTAGCGACCAAACGCTCTGCAGTCCACCACACGGATGTTCAGCGGGGGGTGAAGGAGCTCGTTCTCTGGCAAATCCTAACGCACACATTAAAAGATTCTCTGACTTGGTCAATCTGAATGCTGGGTCTTTAAACATCCATGACTTAGTGTTTGTTATTATTGTTACTCGGTGTTTAGGAAATGACACAGTACCACTTCGAACCACTTGACCAGAGTGCTGAAGTTGGGGTTCTTTTTGTAGTTGGGAATGAGGGCCGACTGGACACCCTTTCCTGCACACTCGATGTCCACACGAGGCCGATCCACCTGGGCCAGGTTCACCCTCTTCAAGTCCCTCAAGCCCCAGAACAAAACCTTCAAAGAAGTAAAAATGTATGTTGTCGAACTTTCTACAAACTCATCAGCAATCACTGAGGTTTTCTGAGTAAATCTGAAGCTCAGACCTCAATCCTGTACTTGCTGAGCACTGGTCTAATCCCCAGAGGAACAGGCAGGATTGGGCCGCGGTCCATATCGGTAGGCCCATCTATGGGAGGAAGGTCCGCTTTCCCATTGGGGCCAATCTGAGAGACGACAGCAGTGTGAAGCCACAGGAAGGCTTACAAGTGGGAAGCCGTTTAGTGAGAGGACTGCCTTCAATTAACCTGGAGAAGTTCAAAGGCAGCCAGCATTTCTCCAGCAGCACCGTTCCCGCGGTAGATCTGATAATACTCCAGCTGGGGTGGAAAACGTGGCGGCCCATAGTGCTCGTCCGCCATCTTGACCAAAGGCTTAGCAAACGTCCTGCCCATGAAGTCAGCTTTACCCTGAGAGCATAAAGTGGACGATTAAACATCAAATCCAGACTGGAAACTTCAGTTAATAAGTATCAGTGTTGGCATTGCTGTGTTTTTATTAAAAATAAGCTAAACAGTTTCAATATTCATGTTTTTGATTAACATAAAGAAACATGGCTTGAGACGCACATGTTTCAAGATTTAAAATCTCTACAGATACAAGGAAAGGAAAAATAATAACAACATCAACATCCCCTAAAAAACATAACCAGTAAACTGCAAAATAGATGTATCCATGTAATGTCAAAGAAGAGTTAAATAACCTCCTGATGCCTCTGAGAGCTGCGAAACTTAAATCTTTCTTGCAGTTAGTGGTTATAAAGAGTCACATACTTTGATGGCCACATACAAAAGCACAAAATTTCACTGAAAGGAATGCAACAGGGATAGGACGCTAGTGCAGGGTCCATCTGTTTGTCCTTGTGGACCGATCTTATTCCTCTTGCATGCCTTTGAATAAAATCTACTCTGCACACTTTAAAATTCTGCTACCGTACATCAAGGCAATCCACACTCTACTTATCCACAGGGTCATCCAAAACATTGGTGTTATTGTCAGGAGCAGATATAAAATTTCAGTCAGAAAACATTTCTTCAAATTAGAATCATGTTAAGTTGAAGTCAACAAACAAAAGACTGTATTTATAAAAGACAGATTGTTGAATTATAAATAAGGATGTCCAGTTTAAAGGATTTTTAAATGGTCAGCCACATCTGAGGGGCTTGAAAAACTGTTATAAACAAAGCATATTATTTTGTTGATTTAATGCTTAAGGGTTTTACCAAAAGATATTCTAAGCAAATTTACTTGTTCAAAAAACATCTACAGTGTAAGAAATGGGATCCATTGGCTTGTTGTGAGACTTGATTCATAAACTGTTCTTATATGCCCAGTTTGCTTTTGGTTTGACATGGAGAGCGATAACCTCAAGTCACTAACTTTTAGAAAATTACTAAATTTGTGAAAGAGGAAAACGTTTTTCAAAAAGAAAAATATAACTGGAACGGCTGTAAAATATATTACAAGCCAAATCATCAACAAGTAACATCAAAACAGAGAAAAAGAATGCCAGCGTTAGCCTAGCGCTTCAGCAAATTGGTTAGCAACAAAATATTGTACGCAGGATCATGAAGCGAGTTCACGAGTTTATTACTGAATGTTGCTCCATATATCGAGTTGCAAAGTTGTTCAGGTTTTAATTATATGTTGAATTTTGCGACTGTTTTGTTAATAAAACTCTGGTTGGGATAATCTGGTCATGTCAAAGAAACAAAGGTGACCACATCATCTGAAATGCCATTGGTTTGTGAATAGCAGTAATGCTGATAAATGTTGAAGCTATTTAGCAATTTTAAAGCTACACTGGATTTTAAGTGTGGACATTTAGTCTATGAAGGATTAAACCGGAACTCAGTTTCAGCAAAAGGTTGAGCTTAAAGTAAACAAGTCACCACCAGGGAGAAAAACAGTGCAGATCAGGACATCCCTAAATATAATTTTGATAAAAAAAATTCGCAATACAACAGTTGTACTATTGAAAGGAAGCGCATCGGCTCCCGTGAATAAAAATGGAGAGCTTGTGACATCTCTATGTGAAATCGATTCCTCACCACTGTGTCCTGGTCATAGAGCTCAATGACTATAACGGGTGGGTCGTCCCTCAGTTCATAGGCCTCTCCAAACAACTCCACGTTCTCAAACACCAGCAGCTGGTCCCATGTGGGGCAGAGGGTCTCAGCCAGCACCTGCAAGAAAGCAGAGTCTTTGTTCACACCCAATTTTTCATTATACCTTCATTTAAAAAGAAAATGGGTGGAAGAACTCACTTCTGTGACTTGGCTTTGGGTTGAGAAGAAAACTCTTGCGAAGGGATCAGACAGACCTGTACTGTCGGCAGCAAACAGGCTGCGAGCCTGGTACATATGGACCCTCAGCTGGAAGATTTGCTTCACTGCAGTGAAAACATTCAGCCTGTCATGTGCAATGTAGTTTGTAGACGCTTAAATGCAACATATGCTTTCTTAGACATCTGCTACCAGCATCAGTAATCGATATCATTTCTAACCGTAACCCTAATCAATTAGAGCTACATAATACGGTTTGAGACTTACTAGATGCTTTCTGAATAATCTCATTTACTCTCTAAGAACTTTCATAGTTCCTACATGCCATAAACGTGTCAGAAATGGACTCCTTTAACCCCAACCCTAACCCCACAATACAACCCAACTCTTGAAATTTCCGACTAAGTCTCTGGGAAGTAACTCGTAGATTGTGGGAATAAAATAAAAATGGTGCATTACAAGAAAGTTTCCGGAAAATATATTGTTGAGCTAACAAAGTATCTGATAAGTTAAATAGTTGCCCTAACCCGTACCATAACCCTAAGTTCCATAGAAAGGTTGTATCTAGGTACCTTGTTCCAGTAAGTTACTACTGGGTTTTGGGGAAAATAATCAGTAAGTTCCAGGAAAGTATGTGGCAAGTTCTGGAAAAGTAAACATTTGATTTTCAGAAAAGATATAGGAAAGTACATGTTGAAAAGTTCCAGAAAGTCCAGGAAATGCCTTATAGATTACTTAAAAGTTTCAGAAAACTGCCGCGTAAGCTTCAGAAAGTGTTTTGTAGTGCGTCTTATTTAAATGTGTGTCAGACGTAAGCAAGCATGATGATGTATCGCTCCAGTTGATGATCTTACTCATGTAGGTGAGGCTGATAGGTGGAGAGGAAGGCATGCCGGGCCCCTTGGACAACTTATTCTCCTCAAACCCGTTGGGCAGGCCACTCAGGTAGTCTTTGCGCTGCCTGTTCAGGCCCAGCCACAGATAAATCTCTAACTTGGACTGAACCGTCCAGCCAGCAGGTCCAAAACCTTTTTTACCAGGAATCTTAGTAAGAGAAAACAGCATTTAGGGGTTTATTCATCTTCAGAACGCCATGAGCAAATAAAAAACACATAAAATGAAAAATAACAAGAACGTAATTGTAAGTGGATTGGTTTTCTTTTTACACTTTTACTCACCCTGAGGAAAATTGTTTTGACCTTGCCACAATCTTTCCCCCTTTCCTCGTCTACACCGGAGTAAAGGATGTCTTTGGAAGGAACTCGCGCGTAAGCGATGCGCTTTCCGTTGCTTATCATCCAGATGAAAACATCAGGAACACTGTGCTGGGGCTGCAAAGTTTTAATTACATCATGTGTATAAGGTACATTATATGGTCTTGCAAAATTGTGCAATACTCATTTGGCGACGAGCTTGACCTCTTCGGCTAGGAAGCGAAGCTTTGTATGGAAGTTCTGAGCCAGCTTGAGTTTATCCCTGACTGTGCTCTTTTTCACTTGTGTCCTCATAATCTTCGCTTGTTGACCGATGGCCTCCTAAAAACAGAGATCGTTTAGTAAAACAACGCCGGCGGATTATGTTCAGCAAACAGCAGGAAAACGCGAAAGACTTACCACTTCTGACAAGCAAAGCTTCAGCCTCTCTCGGTCCAGTTTGGTTCTGCCAGACTGATTGTGGTCCTTGTTTGCCAGGGCAACAAATTGACTGAAAGAACAAGAGTTTGCTGAGTGTGAACATTGAATTCGTTAAATCGGACAGGTTTACTTCGCTCAGTTTTAGTTTTGGAGGCACGCAGACCTGCATCCTTGGCTGAGTTCCTCGAGAACGCCTCTCAGCCTTCGTTCAGGATAGGTCTTCTCCGTTTTGATGATCTCTTGCACGTCGTTCAGTCCATCCTCCTGCAAAAAAAACACAGTCAACCCTGTTGGCAACTATGATTTAAGCCCAGTGACTGAGAATCTCTTTTGCCGTCAACTTGCCAGTTTGTTCGCGATGTTGTCGATGATGTTGGAGTTGTACAGCCGTCTCCTCTGGTCCTGCCACCAACTTTTGATGTAAATGCATGGCTTCCTCTCAAAATAGGGCAGATGGAAATAGTTTCTGGGGATTAAAGCAAGAGCCACGGTGTATTGTTCATCCAAAATTGCTGTTTCAAGATGCATTCACAAAATGCATTAAAAATTAACTTTTGCTGGTTTTCTACACAAAACCAGGAAACATCAAAATATTTTATTTGGGTTTTATGCGGTAAACATCATGATGTATCATGTACATGTGAAGTGTAAGATAATAGATTAATTTTTTTTCCTAATAAAAATGTTAAAAGTCAGTATTCAGGTCTCTTTGCAGTGGTACCACCACTAAGATAAGATTCGATGCTAATTGCCTTCAGAAGTTATCTAATGACTAAGCAGAGTCCACATGTGCGAAATTTAATCTCAGTCTAAATACAGGTGGTCGGCGAAGGCCTCTGAGATTTGAACATTAGCGAACAAGAGTGTCAGCAACTATTAGAACCAGTCAGCCCTTAGTGGAAGTGAGAAAAAAGGCATCATTAAAAGAAGAAGTCCAGTTTGCAATTTGTAAAAGTCACATACGTGCTGCTGCTCTGATTACATGAAACTAAACTTGAACTTAGAGCTGACATTTTTGCACCACTTTTTGTGTGGTACATAAGTAAGACCACTTTAAAAGAAAAAGAAGAAGTGGAAGTTGCTTCTAGTTGATATGATGATGGATAATTTATTCTTAAGACTATTTGAAGCAAGAGTGTCATAAGCATGTCATAACATCTGTCATACATATGAAGGAGTCCTAATGAATGCTTATGAGTGTTGTTATAAAGTGTCATTCGAAAGATAATGACACCTTTAATGCAAAGTTTACATTTTTATTGACTTTTAAGGCAAGTTATATTGGAACTTTGCATTAAAGGTGGCATTTAAAAGTGTCATTATTTACTGAATGACACTTCAAGACAACAGTCATAAACATTCATAAGGACTCCTTCGTGTTCATAGCAAGTGTTACATCATGTTTGCACACCCCTTCAAATAAAATGTAACCATTTAGTTTGCAAAAAAAAAAATCAAATTATCCTTTGACGTCTTAATTTTCCTCCTTGTTTCGCTATTTGTGCTTTAACGTAGCAGCTCTGACCGGTCAGTGATGACAGGCTTCATGGGTGGAGTGGTGGACACTGAGGTCAGGTCTCCGTCGTCGTCCATCTCCTCCTCACTGGAGTTGTGTATCAACTCTGTTTCCTCTTCAGCACCGTCGCCGCCGCCCTTCTTCCCCTTCGTTTTGGGTTGGATGACACCATCGTTCTCGTTTCCATAGTAACCTGGAAAGAGGAGCTTTCTGAATGTGAACTCTGTTCTTTTACGACTTTCCCCATCGTGTCCACCATGACAAATGTGTGGGTGGGCAACACAGACGTAGAATTTTATCGCCATATGTTGTGGTTCTATTGTGACGACATAAAGTTGATTGAAACAAAATATTTATTGCTTATTTTTTAGCTGGCTGTACGGTTGTGACTACATAGCATGGCATTAATAGTGCCACAAATACTGGCCTTGAAAATCCTGTTTGAAATTGGCTTTTTAAAGACATAACTTACTTAAAAAAAAGTTATTTATAACACTAGCCTGCACACAATAGCTGCATTTAATCTTATGACTTTTATTCATGCTCTCATGGAAGTGCAAAAATAACATTTTGTATAAAACTGCTAGCTTTTTTATTTACCCTATATGTCTGAAATTGATCTTATCGTGATTCGATAAATCTCGGCCAATGAACAAAGACACGGCTGGCGTACCTATTGTGACCTCGAAGCTGATTGGCTTGTCGCCGATCTTTCTGTCTATCATTGTGGCTTCCAGGAAAGACCCGAACAGGAAGAAATCCTCGACCTTCCCAGTAGCAGTCTGTTGAAAAACGAAACAAAAAGAAACCACAACTGTAAGCGTTTAAACCCGAGTAGCTATTATTCATGCATCCAATGGGCTAAATTAGAGCTATTAATAATTCACATCAATGACCTGTCAGCAGCAGAAACATTACGCGCCGCTTGCATGGCTGCCCATCCGGAGCAGAGACCCACCTCGGAGATGTTGGGCACTCCCTCCACCTGGACCTCGGTGGAGCTGGTGATGTCAGGCGAGGACGGGTCCAGAATCTCCACGCCCAGGCTGATGAGCAGACGGGCCCTGAAGGACACGCCTTCGCCGAGCCCTTCGTTCAGCTCCTGGTACTCGTCCATCAGGGCGTAGGTGCGGGTGGAGCCGTACATGTTCACCCAGGCGGGGCCCAGTGTGGGAAGGAAGCCTGGGAAGCAGCGTGTAGAAGAAGTGTGGTGGGTAACTTGGGACTGAACTGGAAGGCGCGTTAATTGAACAATTAAGCAACTGGGCAAACCCCAGTTTCAAAATAGTTCTTAACTGGTTCCATGGGAAAAGTAAATACTCGGGCGAGCACCTTTTCCGGTCCACCATACACATTCAAATACCCAAGTACATTTCCAAACAAAGCACATTCTGTGTAAAAAAAGAAAAGGAAAGAGAAAACTACTGTTTTCTCCTTTCTTTTTTCATTTGGCTTATTGGTAATATTAAGAACTAAAGTAAAATAATTCAGACCAGGATTGTTTAGTCAGTCTATAAAATCTGATTCTCCTAGTTTTCTAAATCTTAAACCCAGGAAATGATTGAAAACTATTATTTTTCAGTTCGTTTGCAAATACAAAGTGTTTTAAATGATCTCTGCTTGGTGTAGATTAACCTGAAGTCTGACCTAATATTTTGAACTAGAGACAGTCAAACACGACTTCTTTATAAAAATCCAAAGTTGCCAGATCAGACACAAACTACGAAGCTATCAGCCAGCATTATTGTCATTCTGGATGTGCATCACATGGGGGCAGTAATACCACTGACATTGCATGCAAATAAGCAATAGAAAACTCTATCACGGCGCAAATGATGGAGCTAATTTTGTGTGTGTGTGTGTGTGTGTGTGTGTGTGAGTTCTTGCTCGCCTAAGGCTGCATCACCCTGGGCATAAAGGAGGTTTTATTTGTCGTCCAGATCAAATAAAACCTCCTGTGCCTGCTTGTTTGGACACACCATTTTTTGTCATAAATGATCACCTTTGTCGCCATCATTGGAAATCTTCTTCAGATCTAGGAAATGTGTTCCCATGGCCACATCGTTCACTTTATCAGAGTCCCGGATCTGGATCTTCATGCGCTTGCAGAGGGGAGGAAACATCTCCGTGAAAACAATCTGCTCATTCCAGATGGGCTCATAGCAGCTCTTCTGTACCGATGTTTTGCCCTGTAGTCACAAATTAAACGTGATCATATTCTGAGTCCTGCTAATAATCAACAAACATAAAAGCTAGCCACTATTTGAACTGACCTTCTGCCCCGCAAAGAGGACTTGAACGTAGGGGTCAACCAGGTCTTTATTTTCTCCTATAAATGCCTTTTTGACGTTGGCCATGATGCTGGTGTTCATTCTGGGGAGTCCCTCTGCTCTGTAGATCTTCAGGTAGTAACGAGCCCACTGTCGCTCTGCAGGGACGCCCTCAGGCAGCAGCAGATTCCTGACGCAGGCAGAATTTACTTATCAGTAACTTTTCTCTATTGAGGCTTAAAAATGAGAATTTTCATGGGTTAACAGCAGACGTCACAGACAGAAAGGGTTTTATTTACCCCTCTATGTCATCATCTTCAGACTCATTGGCCTTGTGTGGAGTCTTAATGGTGTCTCCTTTAGCCACAACTGCAATGTCACATTTGACGTAGCCTTTGCAGCCTGCTGTGATGTCATCCGGGTCAGACAACAAAGCCCATTTGTGGTAGAACTGATGCTCTGCAGGGCAAACACACAAATGTCAGTTTCATTTTGGATTCCTGATTATGTATTTGTCCTTTATTCACTCTAAAATAAAGATGTAACAATAAAAAATCCTAATAAATTAACTGTACAAACAGGAATTGGGTGCAAACGTTCAGATTTATTGTTGATTTTCTTGAATCCACCAAACAATTTACATAAAGGCACAAATAAATCCATACACCCCAGTAATATTTGGTCAGCAAGATCCATTTTAATTTATATTAAAGAAAAGTATTATATGTAAATCAACTTTATCTCATAAGAGTAATCGAGCATTTAGTTGTAGATATGCCGTAACATTATTGAAGACTATTGATTGAAACTTGACGATGTGGATTTATCCAAATATTAAGCATGTACGTATAATTTCTATCTTGTGTGGATAAGAGATCATCTACACTCAATATGGAATTGATATATCATTAATATTTGTTGACGTTGGATAATTATTCCCCCACAAACAACAAATAAATCTCTAAAAGGCCAAACAGAGGGCTTGATCTGGAGTTAAACTACCAAAGATGTTTTCTGACCTGGCTGGAAGTAGACTGTACCAACATCCATTTTAAAGGACCCAACCAGCGTTCCACTTCGCAGAAGATTTTTGGAGTGGATTACCTACAAGTAGATTAAAAAATACACAATTAAAAAAAAAAACAAAAGCTCTCATGTCACAGAAGAAATTCCTGTTAGTCGGTTCAAAGGAACTAATGACTTACGGATACTTTCAGGATTTTGTCGAACATGACATCCGGCGGGATGTGGAAGTCAAACACAAAGTACTGGAAGAGACGACAATTTGAGATGAAGTCTCGTTGTGAATCAGCCTTGAGTTTCAGAGGGTTTCCTAACACCGACTCACTTCGTTGTAGTACGGGCAGTTCGTCGACTCCTTCATAGAGGTGTACTTTTTCTCTTCTCCGATCTCCACACAGACCATTGGATCCATGTTGAGGCCAACCAGCTGCCTGGCTTCAATCACCGTCACACTGACCTGAAATCAATCAGTTTATATCTGAAAATCGCAATAACTTATGAGCTGTCCTTACTTTGTCCCATTGAAATTACAAAAATGTGATATTCAACTTTTCATGTGGCAGCCTATAGGGAACATTTGAACTCATATGATCGTGTTGATCAGCGCCTCAGGGAGAGTTGATTAGCCACGTCAAAAAATTTACAATAAGCTATGTACATATGCATGCCACACTTTTCAGATTTTGAAAACCGTGTATACGTTTCCTTCAACCTCCCGGTTATGATCTACTTCATGGATATTGTGTAAAATACTCATAATACACACTGAGGCTTGTGGTTGCAACATCATCAGAAAATGCAAGAAAGACTCTTAGGGTGCAAATACTTTGGATTAACACCCTGGATTAACCTACCTGGTAATCCATGGGTCGTCCAGAGCTGGGCTCCATCTTGATGTCCGGCTTCGATCTGAGGGATTACATACGATTTAATAAAACCAAGCAAAAATAAAAATAAAAATCTATAAAGGGGGACAGTTAGAATAAGGCTTACCTTTTATTTGAGACATTGGTGGTGACGGCTGTGACGGAGGCCAAAGAGATGGTGTCAGGATCTGGACCTCTCATCAGCATCCCGTTACGATCCATGTTCTCCGTCTCCAAAATGGCTGGCTCATCTAGGCACCACACAAACGACAAATATCTAAAGAAAAATCCTAAAAGAAAGATTTATATTGATGGAAGCTGAAGCTTCACTTCCTGGAAGAATTGCTCTTTTCTTGCAGCATCGTGTTTTGTGAAAAAGAAAATACTCTCAAATTCATCCTGCCAAGTTTTGCATAGATTAATAAGATCACAAGACATGCAAACGTGTTAATATGCAACATTTAAAAGCAAAATCATTTGTAAAACACTTTTTAGAGCAAAAAAGTATTTTTTGACAGTAGCTAGATTTGCTTTTGAAATGGACCAATCTAGGATAAGAACATCTGTACCACATTGTGACAAAATATGTTTGACATTTTGCAGAAACAGCCTGGCTCTGTTTGTGTAATATTAAACTGGACTTTCTGGCCTCGTTGACACGAATCCAATGATCCAGCTAAGGTGATACCTCCGCCTTTGTCCTCCTTTTGTCCGCGGTGCTTACTGCGCTTCATGGTTCAAAGGTTTCCTCTGAGCGCTCTGCAGCACAAAAAGTAATCAAATTAACAGTTTCAGACATTAAAACACAGATGAATGGACCAAATATGACAACAAAGTCGAGCCAAGTTTGGTTTGTCGGCAACTAGTGAGTCAAGTTTATTACCGATGTATCGATAGACACATCGGTCACTTTGCATTTATTGTTGCACAAAAAAAAAATCACTTTTAGGATTTGTTTGTCAACATTCAATTTTCTATAGACATACTATGAAGCTTTCCTCAAACTGACAAACATGCTTGAAGCAATTTTTGGGTTTTTAAACTGGTTTCTCAGCTATTGGCAGGACAGCAGCAATGAATAAATGGGCTCTAAATTATGACTGTTTTTAGCACAACTTGAGAACAATGTAGGTTTCTAATGATATGGGACCCAAAATGAACTATAGAGAGTATTATACCATAGATGATCTGCTGTTATTTTAAGTGAAATGTCAGTGTGCAGCTTTGACGTAGCCTTCGGATGGGCCTTTTAATTATTTAAATCATCTGACCCTAATACTTCAACTGGAGGGGATACATTTCACACGCATTGTGAAAGCAATACTGTTAGTCTGGTTATTCTACCAGAAATTAATCAACAAAGTGCTCCGTCAACACACAGGCACATCCAGTTTAAAGTGGCAATTTGGGATTATTAATTATGATATTTTTGATTGAAGAGTTAGCGAAAAAACAGAGGAGCAAAAGGCAACAAAGAAAATCTTACGTCGCCAAAAAATAAATAAATAAAAATTGAACATGCCGGGCATGATCCAATAGAATGTAATCACATATAAATTTGATGGAAAATCAAAAACCACAGTTTGACCTTCAAAAAAATAAAATAAAATAAAATAAAATCAGCTGTCTTGGAAAAGAAAATATCCCTTCTCAAAGAAAGTCATTCACATGCACTCTGACACATGGAGGCCTAAACGCCACCGTTTGAGCTCTGCTCAGATGATACGTACCATATACAACGAGATGCTCGGCTCTCTCCTCTACGTAGCTCCCAGAGATCTCCTTTAAACGTAAAAAAAACAACAACCCAGAACTCTGAGGTTTCGGTTTCAATTAAAATCGAAGGGATGCTACACGGGCATCTTGGGCCCTCAGAGAGACCCCAGAAGAAAAGCCACAAAGATAAGTTGAGCACAGAAAGGAAATGTGTTTGTTCACGTCTGAGGTCTGGCAGGAGTGAAGCGATACGCCGATGAATAGTGCATGAGCGTCGAACCCGAGACTGGTAACTATAACTAGCCACCGCTGAGAGACGTCACTGTGAGCAGAATCTTCCAATCCGCAGGTTTTAAGAGGCTGCAGAGCAAAGAGAGAGGATTTTTACAGGCCAAGCCATCGATCTGGCATCTAAACGTTACATTTTTATTACCTCTTATGTTGACCCACAATAATCTATATCAGAAAATGTAACTGTTCAAACAAAAACACACATTGCCTTTCACTGTGATCTTGACGCTGGCGGGCTTTCAAGCAATCAAAGCCAAACGGAGTTGAAAAGAAATGCTTCACATATTGTTAGGTAAGCAATATTGCTATGTCATCAATGATAGGATTGCATGGAAGTAAGATGTCAGGCCGGCCTTGCTGGAAGAATGCTTCCCTTTTAATCATTAATAACCTGCAGGTCCTAACTGGGTCTTAAGACAATCACACTGTCCTCAGTCGGTGATGGCGGAATGATGGCAAATCCTATTTGCGATGCTGTTCGCTTCAAACTGAATCAGCTTCAAGTCTGACAATTCTTAAACTGAGCCACATTCTTTGCGTCATGAGAATTTTACAGAAATGTTCTGTATTAAAGTATTTAATTGAGAGGTTTCAGGGTTAAATAAGGAAGAAAAGAAAAGAAAAGAGAAGACAAAAAAAGAAAAGAAAAGAAAAGTGTAAGATATCTTTTTTCTCAAATAAACGCACAAAGAGAAAAAAACGCAATTCTCGTTTGATTACAGAGCTTAATTTGTTTTCTTGGGATTTTTTAGGTGATAGATGGAACACAAAGTGGTGAGTAAGTAGAAAGAAAATAATGCATGATTTTCAAAGGGATATATATATAGGGATATATATATGCATATATACATACAAACAAGCTGGAGATGATACCTTGAAGTGATTTTAAATGAAGCAGCCAAGAGGCCGACAGTATCTTTGATAGAACTGCAGAGACCCACAGCTCGTGTGGAAAAATCTGTTATGGCTTCTGCCATTAGTCCTGCAGCTTTATGGAAGATTTGTAAAACTAAAATGGCTGTTACTGAAGGAAAGAGATGAAAAGTCTGGATTAACCTTTACCAAACGCCAGTTATTGGAAACAGCAAAGACGTAGTAGAAGATCTGGTTCAAATCTACGTGGAAAACTACAACTACACACATCACGCCACCTATTTGGTGAGACATGGTGGAGGGAGCATGATGCAGAGTTGGATGGAGCTGAATACATGTAAGTCCTAGAATTCAACAAATTGTAGGCTGCAAAGTATCTCCTTCTTGCAGAATGCTAATCTTGCAGCCAGAACTACAATAGATCAAAACATATTCGAATGGTCCAGTCAAAGTAAAAGTCTAAGAATCAATTGCAGGCTTTGAAAATGCTGTCTATTTGATCGGTCTGACCTTGAGCTACCATGCAAAGAAGAACTGTCAAAATCAAAGACATGGGTGGTTCAACAAAGTGAGGAATTCAGAAAAGCTGAGTTCAAATGCACGGCACGACTTTGCATCCATCTCCTTTCAATTCCAATTGATTTCGGACATAAAATCAAAGTAAAGACAAATTTTCAGTTGTGAAGCAAAACGTGCGGGAAAAGCTTTTTGGAAAGCGACGCATGCATGTGTTAACAAACGTGCACGACTTTGTCGAAGTGAGCGCGACTCCTGCTCAGCGCATCCTCTGCAGAAGCAGCCAGCTCATCGTCTCATCAATTACACATCGGGCCGGTCTGTAAGCCATACATCACGGTCTAAAGTTGCTGGTGTCCGATGAGACAAGGCGGTGAATTATTGATGCCGCCCAGTCACTGTTGCATGTGGCATCCTCTTTATGAGAAGGTATCGATGTTCACAACAAAAGAAATGAACAAAAAAAATAAAGTAAAATAATGTTTAATCATTAATTACGTCATCGCTGGCTGAACAGAAAACTGAAAAATCTTAGCCACATTTATGAAAGTACAGCTCAATATATGCAATGTGATAAAGTTGTAGTTCAAATAAAATTTCTAGGCATGTTGGTTTTATTATTAGCTGCTTAGCTGCATTAGGAAATTAATTTTCCAGCTGGAAACCTATTGCTGCTGTGTTGTTTGCACCTGCTGTTAATTATATGATTCAGTAGCAGCTCAGAGGGGTGAAGGAGATGTCCTCGTTCCTCTGGGGCAGCTGGTAACCATGTCAACAACCGTGCAAAGTTACTAGTTGCTTCGCAGTGGAGAATATTCATGCCTCATTCTTTGATGGGTCGTGTCATCACGCTCAAGTTTAAACACTCAGGCTGACACCACCTCTCAACTGTCTCTGGTTTAACACAGAATTTAAAAAAACTACGGCAACAGCTTGGCGTAGGGAGCGTGATTGTTGCGTTCAATGAGCGGGAAAGAAAAAACGCATTTCCAGATTTTCATATGCCAACATATGAATATGCATGAGAAAGCAACCTAGCCCCAAAACTGACACCTTTAATAATGGTGGCCAAGGTGAACCACAGAATGACTTGATACGAACCGTGCAATCTTATCCCGTGTAGGTTCTGTGTCCACGGCCCTTTTCTTCTATTGGTTGTAAGGCCGATGATCAACATCTTATTTGTGCTCCAGTGACTCTGTGGGCACGCCACCTGACTGTGGTGTAGTGTGTCCGTATGGCACATTTTAGAGCATGGCTCTGGCCAGTGAAGGTCATTGTTGTCGACGTGTCAGCGGGGAGTATCACTGCATGTAGGGCCCAGTTGGCTCTGAACTTAAATAACCCCATAAACTTCTGGAAATATAAAACTATAGCATCGGGATAGCTTGCTATGTTGTAAGAAGAAACATTGTACTATATTAAATGTTAACCGTTAAAACGACGTACACTTTTATGTAGCATTTTTTTGTGATATGGCTCATGGCGGGACTCTGAAAACAATGAGAAAAAAAATGTCTAGGCCAGTAAAGTTGCACATTTAGCAGGTGGCTAATGACACCGATAAAGATAATAGCCATCTGATTTAAAGTTTTTGACCAAATGTTGAATATTCCGAGTTCTTTTCTTCTTGTTTTGAATAATTTGGATAATGTATATCTTCAAAAAGCATAATTTGAAGCTAGAGTTTTCAGCTTTTAGCAACAGCACTAATGCTAAAGTCAAATAAGTTAGCAGGCTAGCGAACTGAGGTTCCTCTTCTCTCTGGGACAGAGGCTGTATGCCAGATGTGATTTTAAAGGAGATAAACATAATTTCAGAAACATTTTCTGCCTTAATCATAAACTAGTTTCTATGGGGTTCTTTTTGTTTGTTTGTTTGTTTTTTACCATGGGAGACAAGCCAGATAATTTAAGAAGAAAGATGGTCATTACTCTGTTGCTAACAAGGCAGAAGTTTTGAAAGTGATCGAGGAAATCCTCTGGAACTAGAAAATTTGTGCACACCAATGACTGCAACTGTGAAACGGCATCGTTATTCATCCAGTGTGCTTGGAATTGATCAATCTGAGATAATGTGTTTATTTGGGAAGGTTGTTCTTAATGGAGGAATTGTAGGCTAGGCTCTAGTGTCTATAAGTTGTTGATTGTGCAGATGTTTTGTACTGCCATTTATTTAACAGAATATGAATAGACAACTGTGATAGACTGGCGACCTGTCCAGGGTGACCCCGCCTCTCGCCCAAAACGTTTGCTGGAGATAGGCACCAGCACATCCTGACCCCACTAGGGACAAGGATGTTCAGAAAATAGATGGATGGAAGGATGGATGAATTGACAAATGTCTTCTATAATGAGTTTTGAAATGTGCATATTAGTTCAAACTTGATACAATTAATAAAAATCAGCAAAATGTTCCTAAAAATCTGGATAATTTTAATCAGCATTCCATTATTGGTTGTAGTTTAATACATTTAAGTTTCTAAGTTAGTGAAGCTTTCTTGTACTCATCAATACATAACCCACCCATATGAAATACCTAATTTATAACACTTTGTTTTTTAAATTACATCTACATTGCACTCATCCTTGAGCACAGCTGCATGCATTTTTAGATTCAGCAGAAACCAATGAAAGAAACATTCTTGGGTAAAACAAGTGATTTTGTTTTTTTTACTTTTCTAAACTATGCTTTCCAACATGTAAATGGGATTATTTACATATTGATCTTAAATTAGACTTGGAAAAAAAACTGCATAAATCAGAGACTGTTACGCAGAAAAATGGATTAAAGGTGGATTTACGACAGCTGATGTGGATTATGACCAGTTTATTCATGAACATTTAAAAAAGCAGCATGGCAGTGCTTCATTCCTGACTCCCTCCATCCTGCAAATATCCTGGTGAGCTTAGCGAGAAGTGGGCCCCAAATTACATTTTGCTTGGGGCCCTACACAATCTAAGACCAGCCCTGCTCACAGAAACCTTCTTCATTCAAATTATATAAGAAGAAAAAACATAAAAATATTTTCAGGCTAATTTGGAAAACATTTGTTTAGTAGATGTTCTGTCAGGAAATGCAGCTCATTCAGTCCACCACCTCAAGCTGCTCCATGAGTAGCTAGATCGCCATCTAGCGGTCAGATAGTTTCACGCCAAGAACAAGGAGCTATGGAAAAAAAAAAAAGAAAAGAAAAAACGCACTCTTGCCTCATCCATTGTGAAACCGACGCAGGGAGTTAATGTCCAAATATTGCGTGTCACTGAACATTGAACTGTTGTCATGGTAATTATTGAGGCAGACCTGTTGTGCGCATCATTTCCTTTCTCCTTTCCAGTGTCCAGGAAATGCTGGACCCTCTCTGCCTGTTTCCAGCGTGCAGGGAGAATGAAAGTGACACAGCAAGAGAATAATGTGAAAGTAAAGCAGAGCAGCTCACAAGGGTGAAATCTTTAAAGGGGGAGTAACCCATTAATAGACAACAATCACCGAGGCTCAGGGTCTTTCTAGGTTCTCTGTCAACCTGGAGAAAAATGTAAAGATATTTAAAAAATCCCAAAAAATCATTGGGCAGGTTCTGACTGGATGTTTTTGTTTTCCATTCCTTTATGAGACACAGATGGACAAGCAGCTGATGCAGGAGGCAGATTTCCTCTCTGCGCACTCATGCTAGGACCCGAAGGCATCTTGAAATAGAAATTCAGAGGAGGAGGAGGAGGAGGACAGAAAGGAGGGAGAGAGAGAGTGGAGGGGACATGAGGGAGAGCACTGCTATGCCAGGCTCAATACCTAGCATGGCTGTACAGACTAAGCAGAGTGCCATCCCTCCATCGCAGGGGCCACTTTCTGCATCCACCATCGAGAGGCTCGGAAACAGACCCGAAGGAACACGAGGTTGGTGTTTTTTTGTTTGTTTTTTATCCTAAAATAGCATTTTGGTAGATTTAGATCAAGAACATGATCTCAATCCAAGCAGAGGATCACAGTGGGATGATCTGACCTGAACGAGAACACCTGGATGTCTAAACTCTCACAAAAATGTTTGTGCATTTTTTAAATTTATTTTTCTGTTGCGTTTAATGGGTACTTGTCAGGTGCCAGCCTTTTAAACGCTGCCTCTTTAATAATGGTTTCTTTTATTTAGTGCTCAGCCCCGAGGCCAGCATGTTTTAACAGCTTGTTCAAGCTGATGCTTTCAGGCTTCTATATCCATGACATATCACATGTTCAACTGGGACATTTCTGTTTACAGACAAGGGATAACCAGGACAGGAGGGTAAAAAAAATAAAAATCTGTATAAGAATATGTAACAACAAATTTCTTTTTTTTTCCAAAGTGAGTTATTCCCCCTCTTGCTTATTTTCAGAGAATGGCTCTTATTTCAAACCAAGTCTTCTACAGAAGAAGAAAACAACAACCTGCTTAGTCCAAATCTGCAACGCTACTCTACGGGTCTCTGCAGGTTAGTCACTGAAAAGCCAGCCCAAGGCATATGCAAACTAAACCTTTGTACGTTACCCATCTTGGTACCCGTTTTGCCCCTTTGCCCCTTTTGTACCTTTATAATTGTGTCTGGAGACAACTTGAATCTTATTTATATCTACTTTTGGGACATTTTGTACCCACTTTGGCAACCAATTACTAAAGGAAAGTTTGCCTATCATCATCTGGCAAGAAATGTTGCATAACCGCAGTAAATAAATAATATCTAAAGTAGACGACAGTACGTTTTTAGAAGATATGAATCGGACTTAATATGCAAGATTTGACCATGTGTATGGCTATTTCCACAATTCTCAGAAGAAAAAAAACAGCAAAAAAAACGATAAAATAAGTGATTTTCAATTGAATTGCTAAAGCACACGAAGGGCATGAAATAGGGATGCGGTGCATTCATCTGGTGCTTTCTAAACATTGAATTCAACTAACAAATCCATTCAAAACTTTGATAAGTGAAAATCTCCAAACAATAATAATTTAGCACTGCCATTTGTGATGCTTGCGTCTCGGCTGGGTTCATATTTGAAGCACAGTGTGACATTTTGGAGCCAAATTTCAACAAGTGAAACATTTCAAAACGGACAAGAGCAAGTACGAGCAATAATCCAATCTCCAATAACACTTTATGCGAAATACAATTAATTTATTAAATAACTAACTCGTTGAATAGTCAATCTGCTATAATTCAGATGAACCAATTGTTTATTCTGAAGCACGTCTGACTTGAACTCTGTGATGACTTTATTGGCAAACTGGGCTGCCAAAGCGAATTGAGCACTGCTGAACTCTTGTCCTCACCAAACTGATAATGTCTTAATTTGGAGTTTTGCATCGTTTTCACCTGCGTTTTCGCGGTTCGTCGTCGTCTAACAATCCTCCTTATGTCACTGTACAGCTGGTAACGGGCTCAATGTTGACGAACGGTTGAAAGCAGCGCGAGAAAGACGGGAGGAGCAGCAGAAGTTGCTCGGTACGTGTGCATCAGCGCCGCAGCGCATCCGTTAAAAAGAAACAGCACGGCGCGAAATTGCTTATTCTGCCTAATTCCCCCCACCCCCAGTCTCCCGGGAGCTGAGCCGGCTGGAGCGGGAGCAGCGAGCCCGGCGCTACTATGAACAACAACTGCAGGAGCGGAGGAAGAAACTCCTGGAGCAACGGCTCAAGGAAGAGAGGAGGCGAGTCGCCGTGGAGGAGAAACGCAAGCAGAGGCTGAGAGAGGAAAAGGTGAGTTTTTTTTTATTCGTGTTTATTTAAAAAAACAACAACATGGTTTTGTGTTTGCGTTTTCTGAATTAAGGAGCGACATGAAATTGCCGTGCGCAGGACAATAGAGAGGAGCCAGAAGGCCCAGCAGCAGCTCAGTCAAAGCTCCAGAGGCCGGAAGCCCGTTAAAAACGGTACCGAGAGATGCGCGCACTTTCTCCTTTTTCTCTTTTCTGCGTTTCTCTTTAAAATAAATTTTTTTTAAAAAGGGTCTCATAAGGCTGCGGGTTCTTGGAATTTCTTATCTGTTGCTTTTGCCCCACTTTACAAACTTTACACTGATCAATGCGCCAGCTCCACGTCGCCTGCCTCTGACGACGTGGGAGAGGAACCTGGTCAGTCGCCTCCTCGCCCCTACATGCTCTTATCTGGCTAGAAGCAAAAGTGCTGGTTGTAGGTCCGGAGAAGAAGGTACACTCTGTCCACCGGAAGGTTTTTTCTGCTTTAACACTTGGCAAATCTTCTGAGCTGACCACCGCTCCTCTGCGCTCTTTCACCCATCATCTCTTTCCCCTCCCGCCCACATCGCCATGTTTCAACAAAAACTGCATTTTTTTTATTATTATTATTTTTATTTTTACACTGGTTCAGTTGTCCATGTTTGTCGTCGTGCAGCTTCATGCCAGCCGACGGCTGCCATCCCATCCTCCGCCATTATCACTCCCAAACTCCGACATCAGTCGCTTTCAGTTCACCGCAGGCCGCCTGCCTCACCTGCCTCCGCCAACAGCCAGCAACGAAGCATCAGCCCTGCACAGGTAAAACCCACCCACTGCTGCGCAGTCCTGAACTTTTCTCCTATTCTTGCTTTCAGAGCGTAACTGTAAACTTCAATGTTTTTTTAATTTTATTTGGACTTTATGTGAAAGTGCAAAGTAGTGCACAGTTGAGAAGTGGAAGGAAATGGTTTCATGGTTGGCAAAATCTGTCAGAAGTAACATTTTGAAAGGTGTGGCAATGCTTTGTATTCTAGTGTCCCTAAATAAAATCCAATGCAAAAATAAATAAAAATATATAAAACAGTCTTGTTGTTGGTGGCAGCATGACGATGGTGGAGCTAAATACAGCACAATCCTAAAGGAAAAGTTGTTAAAGACTTCACCTTCCAGCAGCGCAAAGACAATGAGCGTGCTGCTAAATTTGAATAAATCCAAGCATATCTACCTGTTAAAATGGCCTAGCCAAAGTTCAGATCTACAACCAACTGAACTTGAAGTCTAATGTTCACATGAGAAGAACGGGTAAATAGTTAGTCTAGATCCGCAAAGTCTGTAGAAACGCAGAAAAGGGGCTGTTGTACAACTTATTGATTTGGTGTCTGGATTACAGCTACACGCCACACTTTTCAGATGTTTTATTGAAGAAAACAATGATTTTTCACTTTCACCACTTGTTGGTTCATAACGGGACACACTGACATTTGTAGTGGAAATGTAGCAATAAATAGCCTACAGAGCGTTAGGTTTTATGCATTATGCAAATGCCTTTGGTTCGATCTAGATTAAAAAAGCAAGACAGGAAACCGCGAGGAAGACCTCCAGCACCGGCTCTGCCAAAAGACCGTCTGCTGCTGATGTTAATCGCATGAAGTCGCCCACCTCCACTCAGAGCAGAACAGCCTCCCCGTCACCGGAGCGGTAAGTAAACGTCTCCACCTCGTGTTCGCGTTGTGGACAGAAGCTGATCCTTCCCCCTGTGGTCCGATCCCGCAGGAGTCCCAGAAGGTCAATCAGCAGACACTCCACCCCTCTGCACCTCGAGCTCCCAGCTGTTCCTGAGGAAGACGCTGTCGCTTACTTCTCTGCTGGCAACACGAGGCCCGTCAGCGCACCTGATAAAGGTGACAAAGACACAAAGACACAGAGGCAGAAAAATCTCACAGAGGCGCCACGTGTAAAGCTGCCTGACGCAGAGGTGGACGGCTCCACCGGGGCGGCAGCAGATGGAAGTAAGTGGAAGAAATGTTTAGATGCTATAGTGAAGATGATTGTTTTGTTTTCTCTTTACATCCCTATGAAAACCCTCTCCTGTTTCAGCTCCACGGCCTGCAGAGGTGGTGTTACGTCCTTCAGCGGGCACCACTGACCCGAAGGAGGCCTCGCGACTTCTGGCTGAAAAGAGGAGAGAGGCGCGCATGCAGCGGGAGAAAGAGGAGCAGGAGCGTCTGCAGCGAGAGGAAGCTGAAAGGTGAAACAGTAATAACAAAAAATAGTCAAAGGACTTTAAAAATCTACGACGGTGTAGAACGACCGTCTTACATGGGGGAAAAAAAAGGAGTAGTAAATTTCTGCCAATTTTCATAATTTCTGATTAATCTCAGAAATTTTCTAGAAAAAAAATCTTGGAAGTTTCTGAGTTTGAAAAGTCCAAAATAGAACAAACTCAAATTTGAATATTCTTCTCAAAAATGTTCTAGGGAAAAACAAAACAAACAAAAAAAAACTTGGAAACTCAGAAATAAGGCATTTCTGAGTTTAATCTCAAAATGTTGTTTATTATTTTCACTTATTTTGTTCCATCTAAAATGACCCCAATATGCCATCATAAAAACTAACCAATTGCTGTACGCTGTGCTTCGTGCAGAGGGTCTGGACCCTCAGCTACTGAGAATTGATTAATTGCTAGAGGCGTAGATTCTGCTGAGGTTTTAAATTTTACCCAATCTCTAACGTTTGTCCACGAAGTACATAATGCACCAGTTTGATGCTAGCCCACTGGACATTGCCTGAGCTGTAAATAACCATCCTCCACTGGAAAGAAAGAAGTATCCAGCTGAACAAAATGGCTGCTAATGTTAATATTTGGAACTGCGCAGAAAATCAGCATCATCGTTCACAACTTCTTCTATTTGCTGATTGTGCCCAGTTGAAATTTTACAGGAGGAATCCAAGTGAATGGGAGAAATCCCAGAGGAAGCAACTAAGTGAAAGTAACCATTTCCACAGTTTCACTTCAACTTCTGTTCAGGCGGAGTCGTGAGGAACAGCAGCACAGGAGGGCAGAGGATCAGGCTCGACAGGAGGCCGAGACCAGGCACCTCGTAGAGGAGAAGAGGAGGAGGGAAGAGGAGGAGCAGAGAAGAGCTGAAGAGGAGAGAGCTCAGGCAATGAGGGAGGCTGCCCTTCTGCAGAAGCAGGTGCCAAGTAGACATATCATCTCACTATCCCAGGAGAAAACATCCCTGTGCAGCAGGCGTTGCTTTAGTGTGTTGATCCTTGTCCGGATGCTGTTCACACAGAGAGAGGAGGAACTGGCTAAAGAGCGAGCACAAGCTGAAGAAATGAAGCTAGAGCGAGAGATCGCTGCACAGAAAGAGGAGGCCGAGCGCCAGGCGAGGAAAAAGGTTTGCCTCTATGGAAACATATGAAAACATTCATGCCCTTTGAACTTTTGACACATTTTGGCTGTGTTGCAACTGCAAATAAAGCTGCTGCTTTGCTAAGATTTTCAGTGAAGGGCCGTCGCAAAGTAGTGCGTAATGGTGAATACTACATTATAAAACACGCTTTTATAGTCACTTCCTTTTTGTACGTTGCCTTTGGAAGTGTCGGGAATATCCGCTTCCCGTGTTGGGAACATATCGAGTCTGTTCATCAGATGTTCACACCTGAGACAGACACCAGAGCCCAAGATGCTTAATAAATAAGAAACGGCAGATTAAATGGAAAACGTGATTTTAACACAATCAATGGCGACGACATTTATCAATAACATCACCATCGCATCATCTTCTAACGCCTCTAGAAGAAAGAGCTCTCTCTCAAATGAAAAAACTTTCATGCAACATTTAAACATCGCACCTCACCCTGAACACACCGTCTCCATAGTGACACACGGTGGCAACGGCAGCATCATGCTGAGGACTTTTCTTCAGCAGGGATACAAAAGACACAGGCGGCTAAATACAAAGGCAGTCCTAATAGGAAACCGGTCAGAGTGGCGAGGTCCAAACATTTAGCCACGAGGGCCAAAATTGCCAAGTTGAAGCCACCTGGGGAGTCTTTATGCTTCATAAAAGTGTATGAATAATAATACATAATATGTTGCACCTTATTGAGTTTAACTCAATAAAATTGGATCAGTCAGACATTAAAAAAGGATCCATGATTGCATCCCTATAACTTATGGTTGCATTTTTCAAAATGTTTGGTGCAAATAGTTTTTTGGGGGGTTTTTGCTGTTTGTGGGATATTATTATGGTGTCAGTTTGTAAAAGATTAAGAAATATAGAAAGCTGATTGATAAATCCTGGGGGGGGGGACCATCTTGTGCCTCATTTCATTCTATTTTAGAATGATTTTATCTGTGAAAAATATTCCAAAAACTAAGAAAAAGTGTCCATCTGCATGAGCCTGCATGCGGTTTCTGCAGATGCTGTGCCAGCAGGCCAGACTGGCATTTAGCTTCCGCTTCACCATCACTGACTACCTCGTTTTCAAATCCCAATTGTTTATAAAGTGACCAAACATGTGCAGGAAGCAGGATTTTTTTCTCTTTTGCAAGGCAACTAACAGATAACATCCAAAAAAAAAGTTCTGTGTTTTTGTTGCAACGTTGTCTTTTCCAGCGACTTGAGGAGATCATGCGGAGAACCAGAAGAACAGATTCACCAGATACGGTGAGATTTACTGATCAGCTCTTTTCTTTTTTATTTGATAAACAGTACACAGCCTCGGGCCTCTTGTGACGCACATCCAACGTCGGCTCATGAAAAGACTTTCCGTCCCCGGCCTTGACTAAAGCACTTTAATATCTCTTTAATCGCAGAAATCTGTATCGGCGCAGAGCCTACCGAAGGAAAACACACAGCCTCCGCACAATGGGACGATAGAGGACGCTGCCAAGACGCCGGTGGGGACTAAAACCACTGCCCAGCTGGGGTTGGGCAACAAGGACGACGTGGTACCTGTGGTGGCCTTCAAGGAGCGCAGATCCCTCAGAGCGCTCTCCGGCCTGGAGGAAATCCAGACCAAACAGAGAGCGGGTGAGGACATGACGTCAGGCTGCCTGCTTTTAGTAACGTTCGACCTGCTGCTGATCGTCTAGCATTTCTGATTCAGGATTCATCTCTATGAATGACAAGGAAAATTGCTTCTCTCTCGATGCGTTTTTCTCTCTCCTGACCTTTTCCTTTTTTTTTTTTTTAGAAGTCATCTGACGTCGTTGTCAGGCATCCGCAGAAAAAGCTGCGATTAACAGCTACAGCACAGCCATTCCGCTTCCTTTCACCGCCTCGAAGGAGCATGCAACATTACAGCTTTGCCTCTCAGCGAGGACATCTTGCGGTAGCCAGCAGCAAAAAAAAAAAAAAAAAAAAAAAATTCTTGCGTAATCATCTCTTTACAGCAGGGTTCAAATCAGACGGACTCGAAATGAGACATAGCTGTACTTCCTGCTGTTAGTTCACTGGTGGATACAGTAAGTTTGTTTAAATAATAGCTATTTTATCAATAAGAACTTGTTCAGTTTTTTTTTTTTTTAGCTTAAACCTAATACTACTTACTGCTGACTCTGCACTTTTCCTCCAACCCCCGCCCCCTCAGTGGAACTCGAATAAAATCGAGATGCAGTTAAGAGCTCAATGTCGCCGCGTCGCAATCCTAATTTTGAACTTTTGTAAAATAGAGCAATCGTATGCAAGAAGCTGCTACAAAGATATGGTTTCCAAAGATGGGGTTTAATTTTGTGCGTGTGGTGAGAATGCAACAATGCCTTTTTTTTTGCACTCTGATTTAACAAATCAGAGAGTTGTAGGTTAAATGCTTTGTAAGCTGAAAGTGCATAAAAATTGTGACTTAAAACTTGATCCTATACCTTCAGTACTGTTCTAGACTATCACAGGTTAGCTTTATAAAAATGTCAAAATGTATGGCAGATATGATTAAAGCTGTTCCCACATCTCTGTCCTCCTCTTCTTTTTAAGGATAGATATGTAAAAAAAACAAATATATAAAAACGATTTTAGAAAAAAGCAGCATGTAAAAAAAAATTTTTGTTTTAAAAAAAAAAAAAAAATCTGAGTTTTGCATCAAAGTAAACATCTTGGACTTTTCATAAAAATACTGAGCAAGTCTAGGGTGAACCAGAAGATGGCGAAGAAGGCGGAGTCCCTCACGGCAGCCGTCTCGTCTCCTCCGTCTCTACATGTCAGTCTGACGGCCGAGCCTCCAGCTCACCGTCGGTCACTGCCGTCAAAAAGTCTCCATCTGCAGAGGATCAGAGCAAACAGAATTTGAACTGCTGTGCAACGGTGGCTCCTTATTCAAAAAGACATTCTTTTAATTTCATGAAATTGAACATAAAATTAGTCCCTTAAAAAGTGTTTATGCCCATTGAAACTCTCCACATTGTGTCACATTGCAAACTCCGACCGAATGAATTATTTTATTTAGGGTGTCAGGTTAAAAGGGGCTGAACATGAAACCCAGCGACAGTTTTGAGACGCTTGTATGTTTAGAAACCATCACTTAAAACCGTACTGAAATGCACTGACCTTATTGGTGGCAGCATGAAAAACGTATGGAGGGGGAAAAAAAAAGTTAAAGGGGCGTAAATACTTTTTCAAGAAACTGAAATTATTTTCATTTCTTCATCAAAGAATGAAAACTAACAACAACAACAACAAAAAGATACACAAACCATTCTTGAGTTTAGCCATAGCAGCAGTGCCAAGCTGCTGGAATTTAACATCTTTCCTTTTGAGGAACAGCAACAAATATTTAGTCACGGCCCTGTAGTGAGGCCTCAGCAGCTGGAGGAAGCCTTCTGCGGAGGAGAGGAAGGAGAAAAGCAACATTTGAGACAGAAACACGTGCAGACAGGTGCTGCTTACATGGACAAGGGCTGCTTTACCTGTTAGCTCAAACGCATGTATGACGGCTGCAGAGTTGTACGACAACTCAGGGTTTCTTGACTGTCCAGAAAGCTGCACCAGTCTCCAAATGTGCTCTGGTGATACTGAAGTGGACAACGTAGTCCTTAGCCCCTCTGAAACAGAGACATTTCAAAAATATTGTAAGGACAAAATGGATATAAGTGACGTGTTTCTTTAAGAAAATAAAAATAAAAAAAACATTCAGGTCATTACCCCAGCTCATCAGGTGACGCAAACACAAAGTCACACGCAGCAACGTCTCATCTGACAGGGATGGAGACACAAGTCCTCGGAGCATCCCTGATAAGCACAGGCTGTCCGTCACGGCCTGGACAACATTAACTGGGTTCAGCGTAACCTGGAAAGGTTAAGGCGCCAGGCGTAAACAAGCTAATGAGCGGCGAGCTGCAGGCGTACCTGCTCGTACATCCAGGCACTGCAGAGGTTGGTAATGAGCTCGCAACTCTGTGAGATCAGAGCAGAGTTTGAGCTGGGATGATGGAGCAGCCGACCGACTTCCCTCAACAGGCCTTCGCTCATGAGGAGCTCCTAGAAATTAACAATAAAAAAAATCAGATTAGAGGAGAGTCGTACATCTTGATCTCAAAACCAAACATTTGTACATTTTGTCACATTACAACCATAGATTTTATTGTGTTTTACTGGGATTTTAGGTGGGAAGTAAAAAAAAAAAAAAAGTTCATTAATGAAAACCTGACAAGGATTTGATTCATTTTCATTCAGTTCAATTGTGTTGGCCCATCATGTAAAATCCCTATATGATACACTGAAGTTTTGTGGTTGTAATGTGACAAAATGTTTAAAAAAAAAAAGAAAAAAAGATGAGAGTATAAATGATTTTGTGATGTCAACCAATTTTGTGGCATGAGGCGATTGATGCAAACTAAGAAAAAAAATAAAAACTCGGGTTACAACACTCTTTCAATTACATAGCTACAACATATACCACAACTATCATAATTATATGTTAGGGTGGTGGAGGGGGCATACGCAGTTTGGTGGGTGTGCGGTCAGTGTACACAGCAGCGTTAAAGCCGACTGCTTCCACATGGCGTTCGAACTTTTGAGCAGGGACTTCAGAGGCAACACCCAGTTAAGCTCCATGAGATGTTCCTGGACCCAAACTGAGGATGAGAATGAGAAGCAGATTTAAGATGCTTTAGTTGAAAAATAGTGCTATGAGTGAATGCATGTTACCGTTCTTTGAAAGAGTTTGAAGGCATCTGCATGCTTGGGCTGCATTCTGATAAAAATAAAAAATAAAAAAGCAATAAATTCACAACATATGAAAAAGTCACCATTCGTTCCTCCCCTATCAAGTCCTCAGTTACCTTTTCTACAGAGGAAGACATTAGCGTCAGAAGCGACTTAGACAAATAATGACCCCCAACGCTGAGCAACTTTGGGTGGTGCTCTTGAGCAGCGGCGATGTTGCAAAGAGCTGTGCAGCTGTAGAACTGAACTTCTGACCTGCAGGACTGCAGCAGGAGAACCAAGACAGGGATGCCCCCTGCTTGACACAGAGTTCTTGTCGACCAATCTGCAAAAAATAAATAAAGGTTGTTACTGTTGAAAGACCAGACGGCTGGGGCTCTGGTTGGTTGACACCAGGAAGGTAGAGGAAGGGTGCCGATGTGAGATGGCATTACTGAAGATGATCCGGTTGAACCAGAGAATGGTCACTGACATTTACGTATTTACTTTTTCATGAATTCATTTTTACTGAAAAAGTTTTGTGTTAATTCTCACTTAAACATATAAAAATTACAAAAGAGAGATGGGAAAATGTGTGGTTTTCAGTTATTTTCTGAATAATTCTTGAATTGCGCACTTAAATATTCTACCTGGATGCTTCAAACATTCATGTTTGAGGTTAATTAATAACTTGGATTAAGCAAGAGCACTGCAGTTGGTGATCAACAAAAAAAATAATCCTCATAAATAAGACTTGCCTAGTAACTGCGCATGCAGTACATCACAGCTTTGGCTGTGTTTTTAGGAAGTTTCCTGTATTTAGTTCTGTCCATCTTCCCACAGACTCCAATTTGAATGTTTTCTAGTAGAAAACATCCCCACAGCATGATTCTGCTACTACCGTGTCTCATACAGGGGAATTTGCAGATTCTACCTGCAACCCATTCCAGGTAAAATCCATCTTGAATTTTGTGGTAGTACAGTGACAAAACGCAAACAAATAACTCTGTATGTGAACATTGACAAAATGGAGAAACATACAACCTGAGTGGGTGAGATGCAACAGAGCCCATGCCGCATCCAGCTGCACCGCTGGGTCGTAGGATTTTGCCAAAGCCAAGAGAGGCTTCACTCCATCCACCAAAATAGCATCTCTATTTGATTCTGAATAAAAAGAAAGAAATTATGAGGAAAATATTTCAACTTTTTGACACAGTATGATGTAAAGTTCGTGTGACGATTCTTATGAGATCTACTGATGCACATCTGCACTATGCAAAGAAGAGATTTAGAAGATAAAATCTCTTATAGAACATAAAAAGGTGTGTGCAAACCTGAGGAGGCCAGCATGGCTATGCAGGCACAAGAGTGAGACTGAGCCATCGGATCCCCCGACTGGAACAAGTCCAACAGCGGCACCAACATCCCCATCTCAATCACCGACTCTTTACAAACTGGAATTATGTTTATTCATTCATCAGTGCTGTAAAAATTACTTTGTAAGATACCTAGATAACAAAAAATCAAACAAAAAAAAAACCACATTGTTAGAAACAAGTGTTACCATTCTTCTTAACTAGTAGATTAACCAGGGCGAAGGAAGTAGTCTTCTGCACATCCAGGTCAGGGGACAAAAGAAGAGCCAGGATTGGTTCCAGGAAGGCATCTGGTAAGGGAGACTGCACTGCAACAAACAGGCCGCAAGAGGAAGATGTAGGAATTTACAGCCGCAGTAAGAAACCAGGACAATTTCATTCACTTCTCAGAATTAATGTGGAGATTTAATATCAGGTCAATACAGAGTTATCTGGTCTTTACCCAATGTTAAAAGCATGTCTGAGCTGTCTGTGATCAGCAAAATCTACACTTCATTTCATAACAAGTACAAAGAAGATGTATTAAAACTGCACAAAAACTAAACTTTAAAATGTGCATCTCAGATTCCTCTATCTAGTTTACCCGTTAAACGTTAAGGCTTAGTCTAAATACACATAAAATAGGGTTTGTTTAGAAACCAGGAGAGGATTATCAACTGGACAGAGCAAACAGCAAAGACAAGTGGTTATTTAGTTTTTAGTAACGGTTATTTAGTATTAACTTGTCTACTGAGAAAACCACAAACTCTGCATTACAAATTATTCAGGGTTGAAGTTGGGTGCATTTATTTTAAAGATTAAGCACACATTTTGAGTGAAGTTTTGAGAGATGATGACATAACCTATCCCGGATTGATGGAAAGCAACAATTGCCTGTATAAGAATGCTGCTTGTGAGCTCCAAACCAGTGAACCCCTAAAACTTCAGCTTTTTACAGAGATGGCCACACTTGCGGAGAGAGAATTAACCAAGTCGCCTTGACAAAACAATACCCGATTCCACGTTTCTGTTGTTTTTTTTTCTTGAGCAAAATTTGTTTAATTTTAGCCACAACTAAACAAATGTAGGACTCTTAATTGATTGTTGTAGGCAAAAAGAAAATGTGGTGCAAAACATTCATACACACCATCATTAAATGCGTTCTGCATATGTAGAGAGAGATTCTGACTGAAAAATGACGACATCTCAGAAAAATCTTTTCCACATAAGCCTCAGAAGGCATCATCATTCACTATAACTGAGAACGCGGAGAGCTTTAAAAGAGGACATCATTTTTCCTTCGACATAAAGGGATGAACATGTGAATATTTAAGCCGGATGAGCTCTACCAAAAATACAGTTGAACATTTGCATGCAGGTCATTTCCGTTGGGGTACTTATCTCCTGAGTGGGACTATGGCAAACAACGGTCACATTTTAACTAATGGTCATCTGTACCTTCTGAAAATTGTGAAATTAATTTAAAGAGGTCTTTACTCACAGTGGTGACTGATGTGCAGATAATATATGGCTGCAGACATTTGCAGATCTGCATTTTGGGAGGCTGCAAGTCGATTCAATGGTTGGAGACTTCTCTGATTGAAAGCCTGAGTTTCATCATCTGAGAAAAGGAAAAAAAAAAAAGAGTGATATGTACAACTGCACCAAGCTAATAAAATAACATTTTTATTTAAAAGGCCATTTATCTTACTAAAGTTAAAATAATTATGTTATAGTCATGTATTTATTTCAGTTAATTTTATTAATAATGGCTAATAGCTAATAAAAATCCAGAAGTCATATCATTTTTCCTTCCACTCAACTTTCCATTATTACAGCACTCTGACCAACTTGCTTATTTGGCAGTGAGGTTTTGTGGCCTCCTTTCATTATTTATGTGATATTATTTCCTAAGAAAATTAATTGTTGCATTTTTAATTCAATGTATTAAAAAGGACCAAATGACAGAAAGTAGGTGCAATTAAAATTTAATTACCACAAAAGTTTAAACACTAATGATGATGGTCATGCAACGTCTTTAACAAAGTACATCTACTTGCTTCTTCTTCACAACAGTTATGTATCCTACCACACATGAGCTGCAATGACGATAAATCTTGAGCCATCCTCCTCTCAGGTGCATTCCCAAAGCATGCACATTGGAGAAGTTCTCCAAAAACTTCCTCCAGTTTGTACTTGAACTCCCCCCAAACTCTCCTCAGACGAGCAGCGAAGTCTCGGAGCAATTGGGAGCACCTGTCACACAGGTCGGAGGCCATGACTGCATAACAAAAGGTTATGACACCTGCCCAAATCCTGCAACCTGCTGGAGGACACGCCTTTCGGAGAGTCACGTGACCCTTGGAAGTTTATTTGCATAAGTCGAAAAATTACCTTTTACTCAATAGTTTTTGCTTGATTCTTTTAGGTAGGTCGGTATTGAGATCATATGCAAAATAATAAATAAACAATACAAATAGTAGTACCATTTTTTATGAAAAAATGTTTGTTCTTTTTTCTAAGTTGTACTCAAATAAGAGTAGTGTTACTTGTGGGCCCCGGCAAACAAGCAAGCAAACTAACACACTTAAAAACAATAGAAGTAAGACGTATGGCACAAACAAATAGAAGTATATTTTTTTTATTGTAATCACCTACTAAACCGAATAACATGCCAGTTTTTTTAAATAAATATTTATTTTAACTGACCAACTTTTTCCTTCTCATTGATTTTAATTCTTAGCACCGCTGTTTAAAAGTTTAATGACCTACGTTTTATATTTTTATGCTCAATTTTATTCCAGTTTGATTTTAATTCCAAATAACTACAATAAACTTTTAAAAAGTTTTAAGTTTAAAAGAACCTTCCAAATTCCGCAAAAGGAACCCCAATGACAGGTTTTCTACCTGGCGTATCCACAAATATCAGTGTTCCGGTTGCATTAAGTAAGATATACTTTAGCAATTTATCATTGCAGTTTGGCTGCTCTGCCTAGGTTTAGTTCTTCAAGCATGGGGGTAAGGAATTTATGAACAAAATAATTACTAGAACTGGTGGCGGCGACTTTAGCTGTGACCGCCTAGACGGAACCAAGAACCATGTTCGCACCCGGTCTCTTTTCAATGTTACGCTCCTTACGTAATGACGTCGTTTGTGTCCTTATACATCATTGGCCTGTTCGTTCTTGTTTATTCGCTCACTGCGCCCTCACGTTTAGCCTTGTTGACTTGGAAACCATTATAGCGTCGTCAGTGAAGTTGGAGTACCTTGTGCGCACTGATATACATATCGCTACTGGTGTAGCTAACTCACACGCCGTTTTTAAATGAAATTATGTGGAGCTTAGTATTTTTTAAGCCTCAAACGTTTTCTTATAGACTATAAATATTTCTGTGTCACTTTGAAAGCGCGAGTTAGCGAGTTAGCTCTTGTCAAGCTAGCCGCTTATTTAGCTAACCTTAACCTGGTGTGCTTTTTTGTTTTATTTAGTTTACTTCAGCTTAACATACTGAATAAAACGTAAGCCACTTTCCCCTGTGTTTACTTTTGGAGTGAAAGGAAAACATGTATAAATCATTGTTAGCATTTTTGTGAAATAAGACTTTCTTTTATGATTATTTTTCTTTTTGTACTAAGAATGAGAAGCAACACAGTGTGGAAGAATGCCAGTAGGTGAGTTGCGTTGATTCCGAAAAACAAACATTTAAATGTTCTTTCACAAACAAACAATTCAACTGAGAATTAGAATTGGGGATGTCCATGCAAAGTATTTTAGTTTAGTTGTTACACATTATTATGTAGGATTAATGATAATGTAAACGTTTCTAGGTGCGAGTGAAGAGCGAACAAAGACCCGGGAAAGATTTAATGAAATTTTCAAGAAATACACGGATTCGGACAAGAAAAAGTCAAAGAAGAAAAACACAGAAGCAACTGAAGCAAAGGAAACTATTGTGGTATGTGTTTTGTTGCATCTGCTTTTACATTCAGTGGTTAGGATCAGCACGTCACCTAGTAAAAGACACATAAGTAGTTGATCCTCTTTCTGGCAAAGCAGTTTAAGAAACATAATTCTTCTTACTACAGTCATGTTATTGATTTCTTTCTGTCTTCTTAGCTTCAGAATCTGAGAAAAAAACTAAACTTTGAAAACGACACAGAAGAAGATGAGACAGTTCTGCAAAACACGCGCGATCCTGAGGAGATGTGGAGCCCACGTTGCAACAACAGTAAAACATCAAAAGCAAAGAAGAAAAGCAAGAGGGGCCTTCCTCCCATACCTGCACGTAAGGACCACACCAGCGACATTCAAAGGGATACGGACTCTGAAGTTGCAGTAGATCAAGAAGACACTTATGGTGGAAAGGAGCCAAAACGGAGGAGTAAGAAAGGAAAAAGCAAAGACGCCCCAAAGGTTACAACAGAGAGCCAGGTGGAGGATCGAGAAGATGAGCTGCTGCACGAATACCAGCTGCAGATAGTGCAGGAAGAAGAGAGGACCACCAAGAAAACGAGGATCAAAGAGGAGGACGACAGCGTCGTTTGGCAAAACGTTAGCATGAATAACAACATGGGGAAAAAGAAAAAGAAGAAACTGAAATCTGTCGCCACTGACTCAGATGTAGGGTGTGTATTTTTTTAATCATTTTTTATTTTTTTTTAGATCTAAAAGAGAAAAAATATTCACAGTTTAGGCATAACTTTGAAATCAGTCATTTTCACCATTTAGAGATCAAGACGAGGACGTGGAACGAGAGGTTGACGCTGAAAATGAAACGGAATCGAAGGGAAAGAAGAAGAAGAAGAAACAAAAGCATGGTGAGTCAGGTTTGATCGTGTGTAGCTACTTATTGCCAATCAAACATAAAATATGTTGGTTCTGAAGGAGCTTCAGTTTCGTCCTTTTCCATTTTCCAGTCGTCAAGGAGGAGAGCGAGGCCGAGGCCGAGGAGTCAGATAAGCAGATGTTTGATGACGGTCTCGTGCTGGGAGTGTTCGTCCACAGAACCGATCGCCTCAAGACGGACTTGCTGATCTCACACCCCATGGTGAAGATCCACATTGTAGACGAAAACACCGGGAAGTATGTGAGCAAAGAGGACTGGTGAGGGCAAACTGAACTTTCGTTCCGTTTAGTGTTGAATTTATTTTGCATACTCCCGTTTCTGTTTATTTATGTAATTTCTAATTGTCCTTCGTTCTTAAAGTCAGCGGCCCGTCTCTTCGTTTTACGAACACGAGAACGTCAACCACATTCTGCCGATCATTACGCAGCCGTTTGACTTCAAGAAGAACAAATCCATCATCCCTGAGTGGCAGGAGCAGATCATATTCAATGAACGCTTTGGTTACTTCGTTCAGCAAACTGAGTCAGCCCCCAGAGTTATACTCTTCTTTGAAGTGAGAGATCATTTTGTACCTTAAGTTACCTTTTCACATTATTTTGTGCTAGTTAATGTTTCCCTTTTTAATTTCAAGATCCTTGACTTTATGACGATGGAGGAGGCAAAAGCCAACTTTGATGCAGAGAAGCACGAGCGAGGTTTCCGAAAGATCGCGTGGGCATTTCTCAAGGTAAAACGTTCGGCCAGTAAAAGTCGACGTCCGTCGTTTGAGCACAACTTTGGCACTTATGGAGACGTCCTTTGATTTTCCTCCAACCCTCCAGCTCATTGGTGCAAATGGGATTCTGAATATTGAGAGCAAACTTCGCCTTCAGCTCTTCTGTCCTCCGCCTCGGGCGAAGAGACAGCCGGAAACAATAGAAGTGTTTGAGTGGTGGAGGAAGTACCCGAGAACCAAATACGCATCCACTCTCTACGTCACTGTGAAGGGGATTAAACCTCCAGAGTGTGTAAGTGTTAAAAAAAAAAAAAAAAAATAGACCTCCATAACTTTTGGTTGGAGTGTATTGAGCCAAGCCTTGTTTTTTTTTTTATTCGTTAGGTGGACCCCGGTATGCGCTCTATGATGGCCTTACAGGAGGAGAGGGGCAGCACCTCCTATAGCGATCTGCAAAATGAAGTCAGCAAGAGAAGCCTGACAGAACCCAGTCTCAGCAGGCAGCCCGTCCTGAGGTGGAACCGACTGCCCGGGCAGGTAGCCGCATGCTAACATTTGCCATTGTAATGAAAAATAGAAAAGCTTTCTAAGGTTTGCTTTAAGGTATGATAAATTTATCTGCCTGAACTTCCTTGGGGTGACTTATTATTTGAAATGTGAGCTGTTTAATAGCGTCTTGCCAAAAAACTCTAATTTTTTTCAGATTTGGTCGTGTGTTACATCCACCAACTTCAGTGGAATTCAGTTAAGTTTTATTAGATAGACCAGCACAAAGTAGCCTCGTAATTCAAAAGTAGAAGAAAATTATATTTGTTGTTTTTAAAAAAAAAAAAAACATTTCGTACTAATGACTATTTACAGCATATTAAAGGCACTGATGCTGCCATCACCGTGTGTCGCCATGGAAACGTTGTGGAGAGGACGTGGACACACAATGTTATTTTTTTTCAGCACACAGAAAAAAAATGTTATTACATTTTCGTCTCATTTTGATCGCAGCATCTTCTTCCACATATTTGCTTTGTCCCCTGCATGGGTTGCGGCAAACAGCAAATAGGACGTCTTCTGGCAGTGATGGACCAGAAATGTTGAGCTGAAATTACGCACAAGGCTACAAAATGTAACATTTAAAAAAAAAAAAAAAAAGAAATCATGATGTTTATTTTATTTTTTGTAGTGGTTTCACTTGCACAAACTAAACGTGAATTATTTTACTGAAAGAATTGAGGAATTCTGATGTTTATGGAAAACAGATCTCTAATTTATGCTTGATCCAAAATATTAAAAAGGGCTCATTTATTTAAAAAAAACTATCGGAATTTTTATTTATTTTTTTTAGATTGTCTGACTCTCGAGAATCAATGTTTGAAGCTCATAAAATGTTCTCTGTGGTAGATCTGCCGGGTTCCCAACAAGCAGGTTCTGTCTTTCCGTGGCGGTAAGATGGGCTGCTTCACCATCCTGTTTTCTCATGGTGGAACCAGGCTGGCTGCTGCTTGTGCCGACAGAGATGCTTTCCCTGTTGTTGGTGAGCGGCGCCTCATTTCTACACAGCTGCTGTTTCTACTTTCCTCAAGTCAATTAACTTGGTCTTTTTGCAGCTCTGTGAAAATCAAATCTCATCAGACTTTAAAAGAAGACGTTTTCTTATTTCTTTTGTCCAGTGTATGAGATTCCTTCTGGGACGGTGCTGGCTGCTTTCAACGGTCATCTGAAAATTGTGTACGATCTCTGCTGGTCCAGAGACGATAGCGTCCTGCTGTCCGCCTCCTCGGACGGAACCGTCAGGTAGGTTTTATGTTTCGGATGTGAATAAAGTCGACAAACAGGAAACACAGCGGTGCGGCTACCACCGTGTCCTCTTCTTTCTCAGGGAGTGGAACGTAGAGAGGCTTCTGGAAAACGCTCAGAAGGTGCTGCCTCACCCGTCCTTTGTGTACTGCGCTCAGTACCATACCGGCGCCCAGAACCTGGTGGTGACTGGGAGCTACGACTGCCTGATAAGAGTCTGGAGGCTTGATGTGGACGACGTGAACGGCCAGATGCTGCAGGAGTTCGAGGCGCACAAAAGCTTCATCAACTCAGTGTGTTTCGATTTCGAAGGTACCTCTGAACCCACGAACGACTCAAACCCAGAGACTTATTGACACCCTCGGTAAAAACGTATTTTATCCTGCTGCAAGACTTGATGCTTATTGCTAAAGGTCCCTTGAACTTTGAGCTCAATAGCTGCAAAATATACAGAACTGCATTCACAGAATCATTGTGTGCTTTATTGCACACAATGATATTACATTATCATTGTGTGCAATAAAGCAGCCACTAAGGCCTGCTTGGATGCAAAATTTGACGGAATGTCATATTTCAAGCGCCGTGTATTCATATTGATAATTTATTTGGTCACTTGGACATTTGATGCAAGATGCTAACGCACATGGAGTGGTGGCGGCATTGTGTGAGGGTAAAGAAAGAAAAGAATCAAGAAAAGGTGTGAAAGTTAGATTTTTTTTAAACTCGTTTACAATCCTATTGACTTTGTGATATGGCAAGATAAACACGTTTTCTCTTCCAACCCGGACGCTAAAATAAACGGGGCTCGCGTCATATTTATACCTCAATAAAGCAGAAAGTTATTGATTAATTTTTAGTACATTGGCCTGCAACCTGAGTTTCTTTGGACCTTCCACAGTACTTTGTCACAAAGTAATAAAGAACATAGAAACAATAACGAATGCAGGTTTGAGCCATTTTTCAGTATTTTGATGGAATAATTGCAGCGAGTTTTCCTCAAAACAATGACTCGGAAAGAACAAGTAACTTTTTTACATCCTTTTGGAGACTTTGCACACTTTCAGAATAGATTAGCTTTAAAAGGCAAAATTGTGCGACCAAACAATAATGTTGACTTCAATTTCAAGAGCTCACATCGTACAGACATCAAGTGCATATAGTTAAACTTTAGAGGAAATAAAACAAAGAAAATTTTATAGTATGACTTGTAAGAGTTATGTTAGTCAAACATGTCAATTTCTGTCTCCATAAATGTTGAATTTTTCTCCAGTGTTCAGTGAAAAAGTGCTTTACTGCACTGATTTATTTAATTACGTGAATTTATTTAAATGTTTTTAGCGCATCTTTACCAGGTGAGGGCGTTAGTGATCTCCATTCCGTTTACGATGATCTCTTTTGTCGTGCCCGACGTAAACAGGAAGAAGAATGTTCTCTGCCGACAACACAGGCGTCATCAATGTGTGGAAGACATCAGTGAACCCCAGCAAACAAATCCAACATTCGTGCCAGCAATGGTCGATCGAGATGGTATCAGAAGCCGATGTTATCATAAAAGATGATACAACACGGCGTAGACATGTTGAATCCGGGTTTAAGTTATTGTTAAGATTCTGTGTCCTGTTTGGCTCTTGGCAGAAAATTGATGAGAGCGACCTCAGGGGCATCCCTATCAACATGCTGCAGCTCCATCCCAATGGGCGGTGTCTGCTCATCCATGCCAAAGACAGCGTTCTCAGGATGATGGATTTGAGGATGTAAGTAACCGAAGACCATCTGAGATCACAGAAGACATCTGGCCTTTTCTTATTTAGGATATTTATTTTACTCTTTGAATCATTTTCTGGCCTTTTTTTTTAAAGCTTGGTTATTAAGAAGTACACGGGTGCAACAAACTACAGAGAGAGAATTTATAGCACTTTCACTCCGTGTGGGAATTTCATCTTCTCTGGTAGCGAGGATGGGATAGGATATGTCTGGAATACCGACACAGGTAAAAACAAAACCGTAAACCTATTGCTAGTAATCTGCATGGTTCCTCTAACGTACTTTTTTTTTTTTGTGCTCCTTTCCCAGGAGACCAGGTTGCAGTGTACTCAGAGCTTTGCTACCGCAGTGCTGTCCACGGCGTCTCCTTCCATCCACATGAGAACATGGTGGCGTTCTGCGCGTTCGGTCAGAGCCAGCCGCTGCACGTCTACCTGTACGACCAGAAAGGTTTGAGTTTGTGTCATGGACAAATAACCTGCAAATTGGATTTGATTTTATTTCCATACGGTCCATAGACATTTTGTCGTATTACAACCTCAGGGTAATATAAGCCTGGCGGGCCAACAGGCTTTACTTGTGCCCCCACCAGGCCAAGCATTGTCCATTTTAAAACAATGTTGTTTTTTTTATGTTTGCATCTTTTAAGACTTTATAGTTGGTGCTCATCTATAATTATTATTATCCTCCCAATCTTTCAGTAACACATAATTATCAAGTAATATTTTGAAATTTCCTGTCCATTTTAAGCATTTCTTAACTCAAAAACACGGCGGGTCACTGAATGAATGACTGCCCCGGTTTTTTTAGGGGGAAAACTTGCCCGGTAATTTGAGACAAGTTTAGGGGTGGAAGGATTTCGCAGGTCGTCTCTGTTTATACTGTGATTAAAACAAACAAGGGTGGACATTTCTTACTAATCAGGTGATTTCTGCAGACAATTGGAGAAATTGTCTGCAGACAATTTAATATGATAGATAATATGATAAAATGCATCATATTATCTTGATGCATTTGATTAATCGCATCAAGATAATAAAAATGCATTGCCATTTGTGTTGTAAAGTGACAAAGCAAGCAGAGAGTTGAAAAGGACGCTGTGAATAGCTGAAATCAGCTGCTCTATTGAGCTCAGACGAATAATTTCCATTCGTTGTGCTGACCCTGTCTTACAGTGGCCCAGCTGGAGATGCACAACAATCTGGAATTGAGCAGATCAGCATCTCTGGACACTAAACTCGTCCAAAGCACTCCCGACTCCGTGGTGCTGCAGGACACACCGACCCCTTCCACCATGGAACAGTTTGGCCAGCTGGCCAGATTTGACCTGAAAATGCAGTGTGTTAAAGACCATCTGGATTCAGTTCTTGTAAGAAATGTTCTTCTCTAACAGAGATCTTATTTGAAATGTTTAGACATTCTAGATGTTAATAATTTCTCACTGTTATAACCGTGTCAGTAACATCTCCTATTTTCATGTCGTATGTAGGAACCGTATCGAAGGACAGCAGCTGTTGATCAAGGTTGTAAATATGAAAATAACCTTATGTGTAGCAAATATCTGAATTAGTAGCATCATATATGATTTTTTTTTTTATTTACATGCAGAATATATGCATCGTCTTATTATCTTTGCAGACAAAATGGACACGAGTCACGCAGGCAGGACCTTAACCTCTGACGTTGGCACAGTGAGCCTTAACTTTTATTATGGCACCTAATTAGGTGGTTTAAATGCTAAAAAGAAAAAAAAATTATATATATATATATATATCTACAGTGGGAAGATTTGTTGAAATACATCTTCATTCCTGTCATTTGTACCTAAATAGCTTAGTTTTTGTTGTTTTATATAGTAAAATTAATTTTAAATATTAACTGTAATAGTTATTTTACCATATGAATACAAGTACAGCTAAAAAAATTATATTGTAAAAAAAATTCACTATTTGCCATTTCAGAGGATAAAACTCCTTATATATTATATATTCAGTACACATAAGGTGAAATATTTCAAGCTTCTACTTCTTTCGAATTTTGATGACTCCAGCTAGCAGATAATGAAAAACATAACATTTTGGAACGAAGTCCTGCTGGAAAAAGAAAACATCTCTATAAAGCTCGTCAGTTCCCACTGAACTTTCTATGAATACGATATTTAATTGTTGCACTACTATTATAATTTTCTGAGATATAATTAAGGTTGAGCTTTTCATTATCTTTAATTAACAGCAATCAAACAACCAATTAAAGCCTTGAAAAGTTTCACTGTCTAAAAAAAGTCTTACTTTTTGAAATGAAAAGCAACATAGAAGGTTTTAAGACATTCACATTTCTTTGAGCTGTACTTGTGAAAATAGCTGCTCTTGCGAAATACATTTCTTTGCTCCGCAAATCAACACCACCTTTTTCTCCCCCCCCCAGAAGGGATTAAATGCGTCACTGCCTCCTCCGTCTCTGCTGTCGCCCCACTCCAAGCTGCAGCTCTCTGGCTCTTTGGCGGACCAGCTAATACCCCAAGCAGTTTTGAGCACACAAAGCCGTGAGTGTCTTGTTCAGTTCACCAGCCAGTTTTGTCATCAAAAGCAGCATTACGCATTATGCTCCAGCTCACAAGTGAGACCCCTTTCACAAAGGACTCAAAAAAAAAACCCAGGAAGAACTTGGTTGTCTTTCAGGAGAATTTGTAGGAGGTTTAGCTATTCTGGTCTCAAACCAAAGTCACAACCTAATCACATCAGCACTAGGCTGGCATTGCTTTAGTTTACTTTAATGGTGTTGATGGCGCAGCATTGCATCCAACAGCTGCTCTGTCTGTTACCAAAACTATCCCACCGTCCTCACAGCAATAAGTACAAAACTGCAATCAAAACCTGTCCACACAGAGTTTGGTTTGCTCTGGATTCCCCCAGCAGAATACAGAGCGACACACCTCCAAATCGCACAACGTCAGAGAATGAACCTTGTTTACAGCTGAAATTAGGTTTTCCGAATTTGCGGTCATGAGCCTAATGGTTCTGGATGACGTCTGAGTAAAAGGAGCATAAACAAGTTGGTGAGTTATGTCACGTTCTAAAGTCACTTTCTTGTATTTCCAGGAGGCATCAGTTCCATCAGTCAGAGGATAAAAGGAGCCTCGTCTTTTAAACTACATACAGTAAGATTTCTGAGGTTATCACTTCCTGTTTTGGCCAGCAAAAAAAATCCACAGGTTTAATGTAATGTTTTTTATTTTCCTCTACCACAGACTCTCCCTGAACAAACCTCTACAGGTTTTTATGATCCGGATTCTGCCTCAGTTCAACAAATAGTAAGTTTTCACAGCAACACTGAACTCACTCTCATCCCTCCATCTGTTTCTGATCATATTTAATCATCGATCGGGATCTTTTCCTTAGGTCGTTTCCATCTACAACTACGAAGCAAACCGATCCGATGAACTGACCATCCGGTGCGGCGACGTCATCCAAGTACTGTACAAAGACAATGACACCTGGTGGTTCGGACGCCTGGTCAACGGCCTGCAAGGATATTTTCTAGCTTCCTACGTGATAGATCAGAGTAAGAGGCCGACATGTTTTGGGGTACAGAGGTATTATGTGGTGGAGTTTGCACGTCTTGTTAAAACAGTTTTTATTGTTATCGTTGTAGGTGAGTTTAGTGAGGATTCTGCAGAGAGAGACCCAAAGAACGTGGAGAGGCCGACTCCCACGAGGGTAAGAAGCCAGGGCAATAAAACGAGCTGAATAGGGGATTTTTGTCTTAACTAAAGTAGAGATTTTAACAACTTATGTTATAGATGTTTTCTTTTCTCTACTCTGTGTAGGCGTACGGACAACAAAAAAAAATCCCACACATTTAGATGGTATTTTAATCCCTCGTCACTTGATGCTTTCTCTCCCACAAAGATTATTGGCGCAAAATGTCAACAATCCTATGAAACCGAGAGCATTTTAAGGACAGACTGCATTTCTCTTTCTCTTTCTCTTCTTCTTCATTTGCTCAGTGATCATTTAAGTTTGTTTTACTGTCCTAAATGATCACCCTCACCATTGGCCCTTGCTGTGCATTTCTGCCCATAAATCTTATCAGTTTCTTAAAGCACAACTAGAAAAATGGCGCAACAATCATTTTACAGCTTCCTGACAATTTATTGCAGCCTTGATATATACAAAGTTGCTTAGCACTTATTATCTTACTCCTGTAATAAATATGGACAGCTGCATGGGTTTTTTGCTTTGTGCTTTGTACGGGTCAGTCTGATGGGTTTCTTGTGGTGACTGATTGAAACTCACGTTTTCAAGGTGTCTGCTGCTGTCAATTCTTCTGGGGAACTTCGGTTTCTCTCTGAGCCAACGTTTTCGGACACTGACCCCGAGCTGACCGATGCCAAGTAAGAGGCGCGCTTTGCTTAAGTCCTCCTAAATTCACCCGGCTTGGTTTCTGAGCACGGCGCTGGTGTAGAAGCGGCGCTCCTTTCGGCGGATGCGCTGGGGAACAACAAAAGGGAGTAAAGTCTGAGTGTTTTTCCTTTCAGAACTAGAAGGAGGAGGAAGGTGAAAAAGCCAGGAGTAGCTGCGACTCAGACCAGTTTCCCAGCGGCGGAAGCGTCGGGTTCGGCGAGGAAGGCCAGGCCGCCCCCAAGACCTTTACCAAAGAGGCCGACAGGCCGGCCCAACCGTGCCTTTGAGCCCGATTAATGAACTCGTTCAAAACACCAGTCTGGCTTTTTTTTCCTGTTTTTTTAAAAGTATATTTATGTATATTGTTCAGAATTAAGTTGTATTTTTGTTTCTTTTGTATACATTTAGAAATGCCATCTTCCTGGCTGCTTTATATATAAACACTAAATAACCTAAAATGTTATTTCATTGTAAAGATATAGATATATGACTTTACAGGGCATCGTTCATACACTATGGAAAAACATGCAATTCTGTAATCGCTTTTAAAATGCAACCGTTTTCTAATAAAACCTCAAGCTCATTTGCACAGTGATCCCCATGACACTCGCATAGTTCAGACTAAATTAAATAAATAACCAGGAAAGTGAAACAAGATCATAATCGTCACAACAAACATTGTCAGATCTGTTTTATGGCGCATTGCATTACATTCGTCCATTAACAACAGGCATGACCTGTACAAAATAACATTTCAAATACAATTCTCTCAAAATTACTTTTTTCTTCAATATTCCCAGGAATGTGTTAATCGATCCTGATGCGCTTTAGCTCAGTGTGAAATCCAAGTCATGCGCTGCAGAATGCCAACACCGAGAGGCCTCGGTACCAAAGAGGTGGACGCTTCAGTTGCTAGAGCCGAAGCTCCGCTCTCCATTCAGAATTACTTGGAAGCGCCCGCATGTACCGTGTTGTCTGTTCGCAGCGGACTCCAAATCAAAACAAACCCTAACTGAAGAAGACATTACAATTCTGTTGCAAGAAGAACGCAACAAAAGCTTTCCCTTGTGTTGAGAAGAATCGCTGCTACTCCCTTTAACGTCTGGCAGAGGGATTCATCCGTTTAGGAGAGGAGTGTTTTCGTCCGATTGTTGATTATCTTCTTGCTGCAACCTAAAGTTCAAACGGATATGAATGAAAACGCAGCAGTTCCAGCTCCATAACTTAGAAAACGACGGATAGTTTTGGATTCCTGATTACCTTGGTCGACTTCTCTTACAGAGCGAGTAAGCCAGGAGAAGTAAGGCCTAACAACAGAAGAACATTACTAACAGTATTTATAGTTTATCACAGTAGGATGAAATTATAACTCATTAATAACCTTTTAAAATAATGACTAATACTTACAGCTAAGAGTCCCAGGGCGCCCTGGACTGTTGCCGCCCACTCAAAGTTCAGGCGCTGCGTGATAAGGCCGCCCACTATCGGGCCGTAAAACATCCTTGGAAACAAACGTTCCCGTTAACGTTTAAACTCGGAACAATCAAACGCGAGCAGCGAAAGCCGGCTCTGGACTCACCCCGTGGACCAAAACGCACCAAACAAACCAGACACCATTCCAAGAGTGCTCAGTCCCTCTTCAAACCCTTGTTCACTGCAAACAAAAGAGCAAATAAAAACACTACATGTCGTGTGTGTGTGTGTGTGTGTGTGTGTGTGTGTGGAACAAACACGGAGGAGAGACTCACTGCGCACATGTGATGATCTCAGGGAATGTGGGGATCGCAGTCATGCCCAGAGAAAATCCAATTAGGCCGAGCATGAGGACCAGCAACCACAGCTGACTTTACATACAAAAAATAAAACACAACATAAACAAGAGAAGCCATACCTTCAAGCGTTACTCGTCAGTTCTTAAGAATGACGAATGGAGCAACATTACAAAGCAAGATTGCGTTCTTGTCTAAAAACAAGTGTGAAACTTCTATTCTAGTCATTTTGGGTTTTTTTGTTTTTTTTATAAAATTCCTGAATATTTTTATTTTCTTAACATGTAATGTTACAACCTTGTTGCCACAGACCGAAGTTGTGAAAATGAAAATACTTGTGGACTAATTTTACAGATTTTTTTTTTAAACCAGCTTTACCTAAATAATATTTTAACATAACAAAGTATCCAGACTTTTGAGGAAAGGGGGATCTGCAAATAATTATAATTGCTCCAGAACAGGAAAGGGATCTTGCACTTTTTTTTTTCTTAATTAAAAACAAAGGTCTTTGATTCCCATCTTCTTGAACTAAAGAAAACCGGGTCTCAGTCTTCTCAAAAACAAGAACGAGATATTGGTCTCTCTGTCGTCGAACACTTTAGGGATTGTTACTAAAAAGACAAAAACTTTGTGTTGTGACTTAGCGTTTTCCATTTTAAATAAATGGAAAATAAAGCCGTGCTTTGGAGATCCCTGCCATACACTGCATGGTACATCCAAGCATTTTGAAATGTCAAACTTACAAACAAGCTAAAAAGTTTTCCCTACACCTGATTCATCGACAGTGACAATGTTCTAGTGCTGATTGCAGTTGAAACTACGGGGGATGCGTTCCTGAAACAAACCATCACCTCCTGATGTGAAAGAAAGGCGCAGGACCGAGCAGGAAGAAACAAACGGAGGTGATGACTCCTCCAGTCACCGTGAATCCTATCCTGGTGCCCTGGTGAGCAACGATTCAAGTTAAAATCACCACTAAAAATTGAAGATGTTTGACTGCTTTAACACTCACAGGATATTTATCTGTGAAATAACCAATCACAGGAGACGCCAGGCAGTACGGTAAGGATAAACCGATCATTATTAGTCCCACGTAGCCAGATGAGAGATTAAACTGAGAAGAACAGAAAAGAGAGAGAGAAAAAAATTAACATGATGCATAAACAATAAAAGATTTAATATTAAGTAAACAATGTACCGTTTTCATGGCAAAAAGTGACAAGGTGGCATCAATGAACCCCAGCCCTGCACTCAGTGTCCCTATCACGAAGCAAAGCAGCAGCACTTTTCCATGGAAGAGCAGTTTAAAGAATGAGTCTTTGGAGGGTTCAGCCTCTGATTTAAAAAAATAATAAACATAGCTCAATATGAAAAAAAAGGACAAATATCAAAATGATAAAATAATGTGTTGAATGTTCAAACTCCTACCAATGGAGGGCAGCACGTATATGTTGAAAGGAACCATGATGAGAAGCAGACATCCGAGAAGCAAAAAAGGGACTTCGTACCCAAAGGAGTGGTAGAACCAGCCTCCCACAGGGGGCCCCAGAATGAGCCCGAGCCCAGTGAAAATCTCCAAGCTTCCCTGCAGAATCAAAGTATGGATCAGCAAACAGAACACAGAGCTGCAGACGTTTCCTGCACATTTTGACGCGTTTCAAACATAAACTTCAGCTTGCCAGCACAGAGTGGACAATATTTGAGATCTGGAGGAGAAATCATGCACACTTTTCAAAGATTTTCCACAATTAGAAATCCAAATAGTGAACCGTGTTCAAGCACTTCTTCAAGACATGATGCCGACACCGTTATTTTTTCAGTAATATTTTTTCCTCTCGCCGTTCAGCTTGGTCTTATCTGACCGGAGAACCTTCTCACCTGTCGTTCACAGTGGTGCAGTATTTTGTGTTGGTCTGTCGTGTAAAAAAAACACAGAAATTTGAAGTAATATGACAAAATTATTATTCTTTTTTTTAGCTTAGTATCAAAAAAGAACAACAGCTAAAAGGAGACAAACAGTTAAAGATATAAAAAGAAGAAGAAAAAAACAAACAACTCCATATATGGTCACCTTCCTAAAATGACGGTTTAAGTCATTTTTTTGTGATTTGGGAGAAAAAAATAAAAATTATTACCAAAAGATGGGCAAAAAATAATAATTTTTTAGCAATTTTATTTTGCAAAAAAATTGCAGGTCATTTTGGCAAAAAATGACCTGGGCAATTGTTTCAATATGATAATATGAGAAAATAAAATAACTTCTAGCTGATACATAGTGAACATGTGGATGAGAACAGCAGAGTATTTCTCATGGGACTGGGACATACATAACTGAACCAACACAAACTATTTTCCTGTTTTCTCAAGACTAACGTCTCAGCTGCATACCAGTCAGACAAAGGAGGGCTGCTCTCACCAAAACAGTCGCCACATTGTTTGGGAAGATTTTCGCCGTCATGGCAAAAGTGGAGGTCATAGCACCGGCAAAGCCCACGGCGTCGATGGACCTCACTATAAAGCACAGGCTAATGAAGGGGGCCCCCGCCGGGGCCCGATCGAGTAATCTGCCGTGAAACAAAAGAGGAGACGACTCGGCACACTTTGGTAATTCAATTCAAACAGCGGTACGTTTCAATTTACAATTAAATTGATGAAATCGATATATTTTTCTGTCTAATTTATTGCACCAGTACATCTGTGGCCAACAGACATAATAAAGTTGCTCACCCAAACATGATGGTGCACACCGACGACACAAAAAGTCCTGCGATTAGCATAAATTTAGCTCCAATCTGGACAATCTGCAAAAAAAAAAGAATGATGCCTATTGAGACGGGAGCTGAAAAATTCATATCTGCTGATGAAATACTGTCATATACTTACATATTTTCCCATCACCATAGAACCTATTAAATTGCAGACAGCATAGCACCCAAATATTAGACCAACCACAGTCTGACTGGCTCCCTTCTTTACAGCCTGCAGGGGAAAATTAATGCAAAGTGAGCAAGAAACTCACAGCTGTAATAGCAGCTGGTGATGTTAAAAAAAAAAAAAGGGATATCAAAGCATAACCACAATATGGATCTGCAAAAGAAAATATGAGTCATTGCCCACATGAATGAATATTAATGTATATTAATTTTGGGTGTTTTATTTCCTTTTTTTTAAAAAAATTATAAAAAATCTGAATTAAATACTTGCCTCATAAAATGTGGTAAAATGTTCTTTAGCACACTTCTGACCTAATTCTGGACTGATATTTGACCAAACCGATGTAGATCATCTCGCCTCTTAGAACATTTTTAACAGTGTTCGGGTTGGTTTTATATCCATTTTAAAACCAGTTCTGTTGTACGGTTCCCGTTGGATCTAACTGTGTCTGATCTTGTCCGTAAGATCAATGACCACCAAAGCTCAAGCGCATCAAACTGGTAGTTGCAGGTAAACCCCGAATAACTTTTCACATTGAAGCCAAATCTTTACATTAACACGCCCGCTCCAAAATCGACACCTTCATGCTCGACTGAAATGTGAAGCTGTGCACATGGACAAGCTAATTGCCTTCGGGGGCGGGGAGTCTTAAGGACAAGAAAGAGATGGATTCAGTTACTTGACTATAATGATAAAAAGTGTTAGAAGGAGTCCAGGCTATGATTTCAAACCTTAGATTTTTTACTTTTTAAAGTTTTACTTGTATAAAAAGTTAATAAAAGACAGTTAAATCCCAGAGGAGTTGAAACCGAGGACATCGACTCTTCTGTCAATCACAATGAGAAACGATTGCCTCCCCTACTCCAACATCTCTCTGCCCGAAAAGATTTGCAAGAAGAAAGCAAAGTCTAAGCTAGTAAAATACCAAATATCTGCTAATTTAAAACCAAATATGTATTTTGATAAGTTTATCTTTACAAAATAAAAATATTTGTAGTGATTGAAGCTAAGTGTACCAAACACACTGTGATAATATTTTGCATAAATTAAATTTTGCTTCCAAATGTTTACCTGTAGAGTTGATATATATATAATTTTTTTTATCTCATCTATTCCAGACAAACAAATACCGTTTACCAAAATTCAGAAGTTAATAAATGTAAAGAAATACTATTACAGGCAGGCTATTTTAGGTTCACTTCAGGAGAAACTCAACATTTAACAAAATAATAAATAAAAATTAAAGCCGCGAGCGGCCTCGAACGGCCCTCGCAGCCAAGCGCCGCTCCGGCCTACCGGCCACCGCCTGGGTTCCCGCACCGCGGACGCTCTCGCGAAGTTTCCCCGCCTGTCCGCCGCGCGACACGCATCCACGAGCGCTCCCCGACGAAGCACCCAAAATCTGGTGCAGATCGGCCATTGCAGAGAGGAGATATGGCTGATGGATTAACCTAGGGGACGCAGTGGAGTCAAATCGCAACTTAGTGCTATTGGGCTCTGCAGAGAGTCACAAGCGTCAACTGTAACAAGTTTGGTGCAAATGGGATGATGCATTTGTGATCTAGAGATGATCGTATGCAAACGGCGAGGGATTTAATGTCGCCGTTTGGCCACGCCCCTATTGTTCAGTCAGCAGAGAGCATTGACAGAGTTCATCATCATGGCATTTCATGTCAGTTGTCGCAGGATTAAACCCATGTGAATCATAGAGTAAAAGCAAGACATCCATCAGAAAAAACAGGTAACTTCCTGTTGGAGGGGGGCGGGGCTAAGGTGATGTCATCACTTGACCACGTGAATGTGATCATGGCTGGTCTATAATGAGACATGGAAAGTCTGATGCAGTTCTGACCTTGCCTGTGGAAGTTATTGCACCTTGATGTTTCATGGCGTATAGCCAAAGTTTGACACTTAGCCACGCCCAAATGCTTTGATGTAGAAAAAATTGTAGGATAACTTTAGATCTACTATGTCTCAAGCGTGTCCAGAGCGATTTTGAAGTCTGAAGGTCAAACGGTGTAGGAGGAGTTCGATCAGATAAGACGTCAATAAAATGGACATCGTGGCGGCTTTTATCCAAAATGGCCGACTTCCTGTTGGGTTTGGACCATGGCTCCAAGAGACTTTTTTGTAGGTCCTGACAAGATACACATGTGTACCAAGTTTCATAATTGTGGGATAAAGTATGGCTTGGGGCTGATCATTTAAAAAGTTCTAGGGGGCGCTGTTTAGAATTTAGGCCACGCCCACCAACTATTGTTATGGATTCCTGTCCGGGGGTGAATTATGAACCATCCCAGTGAGTTTGGTGGAGCTTGGCTTGAAATTGTGGAATCTAGAGCCAAACGTATTGCAACAATATTACAGGTCACTTCGCCACGCCGCCACGCCCACCTGCTGTATTGCAGCTGGTTGAGGTTGGAATCTACAATACACCAGCATGTCTTCTGTCTATGGATCCAGTTTCATGTTGATTAGTTCAAAGGGGTCAGATAGCGACCGTTCACGGTGAAACATGACATTTCCTGTTCTCAGGGGGCGTGGCCTAAGTGATGTCATAATTTGACAATTGGGTATTGTAGAGCACCCAGAGATGATTAATCACTGAAGGTTTGGTACTTCTATGAGTTTCTGTGTAGGATCTACAACAGTTTAATTTTTCATGGTGAGTATGTGAACTTTGACCCCTGGTAACACCCCTTCAGCAAGCTCGAAAACGCAAAACTTTGATAACTTTTAATCGGCCATGCCTTATGAACAATCTGACCAAGTTTGAAGCCGATCAATTGAAATCCCTAGGAGGAGTTCGATCAAATGCGGAGTCTGTAAACGACCAAAATGGGGTCAAAATCGTAACTTCAATCCAAAATGGCCGACTTCCTGTTTGAGTTGCACTATGACAGTAATTCATTTTTCTGTGCATCTTGGGGAGATGTACAAGTGTACCAAATTTCATGTCTCTACGATAAACTAAGGTCAATGGGGAGGGTCTTTTGAAATTTTCTAGGGGGCGCCATTGAGCCATTTTTTTTGCAATTTTTGCGTGTACCTTAAAATACGTAATTTTCACGCAGACTTGACGTGTCCGCCAAGTTTGGTGAGTTTTTGAATATGATAAAGCCCCCAAAAAGCCAATTCATTTGACGGAAGAATAATAATAAAAGAAGAAGAAGAAGAATAATTTTTCTTTGAAAAACAATAGGCCTTCGCAGCGCTTAGCTGCTCGGGCCTAACAAGATTTGAGTTATATTTCCCATTATTCTGACCTTCTTTAACTTACCTCATTAGGGAAAAAGGGGCCTAGTATAGAGTAGCAGATCATTGAACTGAAATTAACAGATGCCAAAGATATTAAAGTGAGAATCTGTATTCTTGTCATTCTGGTAGGTTGTTCTGTTGTTTCAGCTGGAAAGGAGTTTTCTGCTAGAGGAAAGAAAAGGGAACAGAAACAGATATACTAAGGTTACAACTTTTTCAGTCTGAACAGCTTTATGCTCTTTTGCATCAGGAGCAAAGTCATCGTTGGCTCTCTGTAGCAAATTTACAGTGACAGCAATTTGATGGATATTGTCTACGGAGTTATGAAGCGTCCCACTCACCTGCCTGCTGGGAATCAACGTGCGCGTCCATTTTTTTTTATTTATTTATTTTGTTTTTATTAAAACTGCTTTCAGACTTAAAGTAGTTCCAGGTAGTGATACACAAACAAACAGGCGAACAGGTGTCCTGAAAACACAATTAAACGTCGCCGCTACTCTCCGAGCTCCAAGCTGAGTGAAAACAAGCTCCCGTACAGGACCGGCCACAAACAGGTTCGATATAAGAAACTTCCTAAGTGACTTTAGGTCAACCCTTTCAAAATAAAAGCCAACTTCCGGTTAGCGCAATAATGACGCATTTGTCATGGGTTCAACCCTTTCAAAATAAAAGCCCACTTCCGGTTAGCGCAATAGTAACGCATTTGTCATGGCTGTGGAGGACGTATGTGGATAGAGAATATGGAAAAACATAAAAAAAAATACAAAACATGAGGAAAATAATAATAATAATAAAGCGGACAAAGGAGAAAACGGGAGACAAAATGAGGAGAAGAGGGAACATAACAGGACAGAAAAAATATATCAATGTAAGACATAAATAAATACATATAGAACAGGGAAAATAAAATAATAATAGTAATAATAATAACAACAAAATAATAATAATAATAAAATAAATTAAATGTGAAATTATTTGTTACAAAAAATGCAAAATATGAAAAAGTGGGGAAAAAACAATTAAATAACAAATGAAAATAGAATGGAAATTATTATAATGATAATGTTAAAATAACACAATGGGAAAATGATAAACAGCTATTAATTAATGTTGCACTTTTTTTTCTCCAGTACTCATGAACAGGAGATTGGACCCACAGAGAAATTACTTCACAAATAAAACAGCATCAAAAACATTGCAGATAAATAGATTTTATTACATTTTGGCTGGCCCATAGGTTTTTACAAACCTATATATTTTTTTCTTTTCATCACAGAATAAGAGAAATAAAATCTGGCTGCAAACTCTTCATTAGGCAGTATTGCTGATGACTGATGAACACTGTCTTTAAAGTTGCACAGAGGGAAAAAGCATTGTTAAATGAAATCATTGCGCTTCTTGTTGCTCTCTGAAGCTTTCCCCTTAAAGTAATTTGAAACAAACATTCAGTAATCATTTATCTTTTTATACATTAGCACCAAATTTACATGAATCTCACTCCTACAAAACTTATAAACACACTTTTGCAAAATTCTTTTTTTTTTGTCTACAGATGTAACATCACAAAATATTTGGTAAGTAAAAACAAAAGAAATGGAAAAAAAATATTAGCAACGTATAAGCACTTCTTATCTAAGCGTAGGTCACTTACTAAATCCACAGTGTAGCAAGCGGCTTTATATTTTCCTTTGCAATTACAACATCAGTTCTGTGTAGGTAATATTGCACAAAAGCTCTATCTATTCAAAGCAGCACTGATTTCCAAATAGTGAAACTACAGCACTCCACATTCAAATGCAGGATTCAAGTGGCATCCTAAATACCCAGCAAAAAAAAAAAGAAGAGTAAGGTTTCACTTTAGCTTACATATGGCACTCAAAGACGTAATCAACCAGCAACAGGAGGATTTCTGTAAACAAAAACAGTGTTTGGGCTATAGAATTACACGAAATACGATTAAATGTACAAATGTAAAATGCAAGCCTTAATGAAATATTACTGTCTCACTGAATCAATTTGTAATATTTTTGCAAAAAGATGGATTTTAACGCTCATTGCATCACTTCATAGAAGTAACATAAATCCAATGCCAAACTTTGCTCAGGTCTTTCAGATGCAATGATTCACTCATTGAAAGGATATAGCAGAACAAATTAAACAAATCTCGCCTAATCCTTGCCTGGAATGAGACTTGAATCAGCAAAGTTAGCAAAATCCTTAAAATAACTAATAATAAAACCAGTCCTCTTTACTGGATTCCTTCTAAATACATTTTAAAAAGTGCAATATTTGAGTTAGATATCCTATGGTATGGCTTAGAGGCAATGTATTCTAAATTTCAAACGCTATTCTACCTTCAGAAATTGCATTTGTTTAATGCAGAATGAATATCAATTATGTAAAGACTTATTATATTTATTTATAATATTTATTAGTTATTAGTTATATTTCTGAACTACAGCATTAAGTAAAGTTCTGGATAATCGGTTCTTGACAAGCTGACTTTGCTTTCGAATCTAACTGTGAGTCACACGTGTGTGACACTGAACAGCCAAATAAAAGAAATCAGGGAAAAAAACGTATAAATGTGTCTCAGTCCCGAGCATCAGAGTCTAATGCTAGTACAGAATAGCAACACTGGCAAAATAACACTTCATTTCAGTCTTTGAGTCACATTGGCCAAGGCGACAGCAAACGCCTGCACGGCTGAGAAAGGGTACTGGAAATCCAGGATGTAAGCGTTCCCGTCTATTCGCCCAAACTGCATCACCTAAAAGAACAGAGAACATCAGAAACACATCAGGGATTTCTTATTGTTTCAGAAAGTAACTTGGTCAAAAGTAAAACTCTTGCTTCATTGCTTTTCACATTACCTGCCTGCCATCCAGCTCTATTTGAAAATTTTTTGCTGACTCCTGAGTGACCCGACCTCCAAAGTCAAGCTGATAGACCTGCGTAGCCTCGTTCCAGAGCGGCTGCTTATTGGCCATGACATAGACAAACCCTTGGCTACCTAAACTGCGGTCCTCTCTTTCGTTGGCCTTGCGGCACTTGATCTCTTCCAACTCACTTGCCATGCGCAGGCTCCTCTTATTCTTCCAGCTCTTTTTGCTACTCTGGTTCTGGTTCATGAGCTCATCGCCACTAATAAACAGCTCTGGTTCACTTTCGGAGCTGTCCTGGAACTCGTTTGTTGTCCTGCTCATTTTCTTAGTCTTATTGAGTTGCTCTCTCTGCCCCTTGGGCTTCTTCTTCTCTCTACTGCCAAGCCTTGGGCTGGATATGAGGGTGTTAAAGTCAGAGAGCGCCCGCCCTTCTTTTCTCGATCTGCTCTCAGCGACTGTGGGCATGTTGCCCTCCTCCGCCCTGCTGTCAAGCCTTTTGCGGCTCTTCTTGCTGTAGCGTTCCGACTCCTGAGGAACGGGGCTTTCGTTAAGGGATGACGGCTCTGGAAAATTGTTGGCAGACTCTGCTTGGTCTTCCGTGGCACTTTTGGATGGGATTAACTCAGTGGGCGGGGGAGGAGGTGGCAGCGGAGGTGGTGGAGGTGGCGCAGTGGGAGGAGGTGGAGAGAGTAGAGGCTTTTCTAAAATCTGATGAGTTTTGGTCGGCAGGGGAGGAGCTGGAGGATCTTGCATTGGTGGGGGACAGGGGTACGGGTTCCAAGGATGTAAACTGACAGGGTGAAGCTGAAGTCCAGCACATGAACTAGCTCCAGGATACAACGGAGGGAGAGGACAGCAAGCCAAGTTAGCCAAGTTTGGAGGGTACCCCGGGGGTAAGACCAAACTAGGATCCTGTTGGGCAAAGGATACTGAAGTGACTACTTCATTTGGGGAACACTGTGGCGGAGGGTTCTGTAGGGTCTGAAGTGGAGGTCCACTGTGACCCACACCTGGGGGGAAAGGGGAGAGGGATATCTGGTATCCTGATGGGAAGGTAAGAGTACTCGTGTTCAGACTGGTCGGAGGCTTTGTTGTGAGGACAAAAGGAAGCCGAGTAACATCCAAGTGCTGAGTCTGACTAATAATCAGAGGGGGTGGCTTAGGATTTCCTGGTGGCGGGGCTAACATCGTTTGCTCTGGAGTAAGCCAGAAGTCCTCTGCAGTGGAGGTGTCCCACTGATAAGGCGGAGGACGTTTGACTGTCATACTGCCATCGCCTAGATTCAACTGACGAACAGATTTCTCAAGGTGACACTGCTGATTTAGCGTCTCGTCTTCAGTAAACGCAGAGTTTACGTACACTGTTCTGTCTCGGCTGTTATCTACCGCTCCCAGTAGACTGTAAGACGACTGAGACGCCAGCGGTGAGGCACTTTTGGAGTGCACTATGATGGTGCTGTGATGAGCTCCTTTGCCTGGTGGGAAGTCTTGCCTTACGACCGTGCCGCCTGCAATGCCACTACTTGTAGTCCCACCTCCAGTTACACTGACACTGGTGCTACTGCTGTTACTGCTGCACTGTGTGCACGTGTATAATGCAGTGGGGACCTTCTGCTGGTAGGAAAGCGACAACGCACTGTTCATTTTTGCCTTGGTGGGCAAAGTTCTAGAGCTGTCCATCATCTGTGGCACTTTGAGTCCCACATCCCTGCGCTCGCGACGTAGAGTGGCATGAATCAGACTGCTGTCGATTTTCTGAGGAGGAGGAAGAGTAGCAGTTACCTGATTGGCCGGATCAGGGTATGGAGGAGGGTCTCCACTTGGTATAGAATACCGAGGGACAGACAGACGACTCAACGTGGCTGAGCTGTATGGTAGTTGAATTTTTTTATTTTCAGTGGAAGTCACTTTAAGAGTTGCCGAACCTCCAATGCCATGAACAGAGTATGCATTCTGATTGCGAATGAGGCGTCTCCTTGGGCGACACACCTCCTCTACATTGCCACTGCTGTCAAAGGTGGTGATCCGTTCGTACCCCAGAGGTGTTGGGTATTGTAAAGTGACTGGGTGAAGCAAAAATTCGTCTTTCTTGAGGCAAGGATCAGGAGCCAGGACACTTGGGCTGTCACAGTTTGTAATGAATGTTTGAGGAGCAGCAGCTGCTGTAGCCGCTGCCGCAGACACCACGGTCCCTGGGTACGGAGGTGGCGGGTTTACCTTCCTCATCTGGATCTCCACAGCTCCGTCTGTGTCACTGAATGAAGGAGGTAACATCCGTGGAAGAGTCGGCTTCAGCGTGTGTGTGTGGTCCCCCCTGTCCAGCTCAGGCATAGTGGCGGGAGGAGGGATTGAAGGAAGGAGATGGATCTGTTGCAGGGAAATGGTTGAATAGCCAGTGGGAGGCGGCGGCAGCGACATCTGCATTTTGAGCTGCTGCTGCATTTGTTGGTGCTGCCTCTGCATCTGCTGATGTTGCTGCTGGATCTGCTGATGCTGCTGCTGCAGCTGTTGTTGCTGCTGCCTCATCTCCTGGATCTGCTGCCGGATCTGCTGCTGCTGCTGTTGCATCTGCTGCTGCTGCTGCTGCATCTGCTCATGCTGCAACTGCATCTGGTGCTGCTGCTGTTGGATTTGCTGCTGCTGTTGAAACTGTTGAGTTGCCGCCTGCTGTTGGGTCTGTTGCATTGGCGGGTGCTGTTGAGCCTGGTGTTGATGATGTTGGGTCTGTTGATGCAGAGTCTGTGGGTGATGCAACTGCTGCAGCTGTTGATGTTGTGGCTGTTGCTGCTGCTGCTGTTGTGTCTGGGACTGATGGTGGTGAGACTGGGACGGATGGTGCTGTTGTTGCTGCTGCTGCTGTTGTAGTTGGTGATGATGCATCTTCTGCTGCTGTTGCTGCTGCTGCAGCTGCTGCAGCGTTTGCACTGTATGGGGCTGTTTCGATGGCTGCTGGCGAGGCTGTGAGTGAGCCCGCTGTGAGTGAGGCTGTGGTGGTAGATGGTGAGGCGGTGGTGGGGGAGGCAGAGTACCAGGGAGAAGAGGACCCATGTCTAACCCACTGAAAATCCCCTGACTATGATTTGAGTATCTAGTTGGAACAGGGAATGGTGACGCAACAGCATCTTGGCCATGATCAGGGACGGGGACTGAGGCTGAGGCTGCCGCCGCTGCAGCTGCTGCTGCGGCTGTGGCAGTCGGATTGGTTAGTACATCAAGCTGAATATTCTGATTGGCCAGGAGGGATTGAACAAGTCCAATACTTTGAGTTGGAGACATGGCTTGAGCTGGGCTGTGGATGGGAGCAATGGGAATATTGACTGTACATGGCGGGTTGTCTCCGGCTACTCCAGATGGACCCATCACTTTAAAAAGACAGAGCAGAAATTTACCCAAAGACATTGAATCTCATCATATATTAATAATTTTACATGTTTTTTTCTTGAAAATTGTGCTGTCATTGGTACCAGGTAGGTCATCCTCATCCTCGCTGAACACATTGGGGTTGAACACAGGCAGGCTCATGAAGTCATGAGAAATCTTTCGCACTTCAGGAAGGTAGATAGTCATCTGCCTCGGTTGCAGATGAAGCAAACTAGTCTTATAGATCACTGAAGCAAAAATGAAGAAGAAGAAAAAAACATGAGTCATAAACTGTTTTGTAGACAATGGACATTTTTGGGAGATTTACCTGCACCAAGATTGGCTGGAAGGAAAGAGGCGAGTCCTACAATTTTGAACTTTGTTCCCCAAATGTTAGATGTGACTTGTGCAAGGTAATTGTGCTGTGGAAGAGTAAAAATAGAAAATTACAAAATTAGTCTGCATGAACCTCTGCTACAACCAGGTTTTATTAACTGGATTTCACTTACATTTTTTGGATTTAGGTTTTAGTTGTATATTTAATAAATAGACATAAAGAAATCTAACAAAAATATTGCAGTATCAGGATCATAAACTGGTGTACTTGTTGATATGCAATCGGCTGGATTTCTGCATAAGATGAAAAACCAGTGGAAGATTACTTCCCTGGTCTGCTTGGCCTTAAATATGATTTACTGAATATCTCCAAACGTTTTCACCTTATTTCACCTCTTCACTCTGATACCGCCAAATGAATTTCAGTGGTGAGAGTAATCAAATAGCAATACAAAGTGGACTCCAGCTTTCAATGCCACGTGCCAAAGTATCCAAAGGCATCAAGATCGGCATCTTGAGCAGCAAGATGCCGATCAGACTGACTGATCATCAAAAACGTTCTCATGTAATTTCACCCCATCTTAAGAATTATGCACAGCTTTGTGTTGGTTGACTGCATAAAACCCCAATAAAATACAATAGAATTTGTGGTTGTAATGTGAGTAAAAGAGTATGAACATTACATTATCAAGGTACTGCTCAGGTCCAATATGCTATGTTTGAAGACGTCAACAGCTTTGACAAATAAGTTTGAGTCAAGATCAAAAGTACCTCTGTGTTTCCATCCATTGTAAATTCACGGCGGGTCAGACTGGGTGACCGAACTGGAGGCTTTTTAGTCGGTAGCCGTGGTGACCGTTGCCCTTCTTGATTGGCACGTGAAAGTTTGGGGGATTTTCTTGAATCCATATTTAACCTAAAAAAAATATTGTTAGACTTGTGAAAGTAACAGTATCAATAGACAAATCCTAGATATGCAAAGGCTTCATTGACATCATTTCCGATTAGGTAACCTGTTTCCACGGGATAACTTTGGCGACTTCTTCCCCACCCACTCGTCACTCAAATCAATGTCACTGGAGTCGGAGCAGTTACAGCTGTCTGTGTAGGAGATCATGGGATTCACACACACATCCTCTGGAAGAAGAAACACAAGCGGTACTGGAGATTACCGAGCAAACATGTCTGTGGCGCCAAAAAAAACAACGTGGCATTACATTTCCGTTGCATAAAATGATTTAACGAGCCAAATGCCCAGTCCTCGCACAGGCTATTTCTGAATCAGGCCACAAATCATGTTACATTAGAGAGGAAACTGCGTTTGTTCTTCCTCCTGGCAAATGGCTGGAACACTGCACTCATATCCCTTCTGGAAAGCAATAAAAGTGTGTTTGAGCACCTGTGTTTTTATCTCCTATCCAATGCTGCCTTATCTGTCCTTACCAAAGAAGAAAAAAAAAACTAGAGATACACCAATAAGGTATTCTGAGCCAGATTGGAACAACTTTTAATTTAACACAAAAAAGAATAAAAGGTCCAGCAGCCAGCTGCTAAGATATTGTTGACATGCCATTGTGTTGTGTAAAACTAGTCGTGATTACTTTCAGAGAAGAATCAGCTGGTTCACATTGCCCTTGTCCTTCAGCACATCTTTAGTCGCATTGATCACCTCAACAATGTCTTCACAGTTCTGCCTGAAAAATCAGCTGCAGCAGATGCAGAACGCCGCTGCTTGTGATGTCACTTTATTTGATGATTTTGATTATTGCTTTTGGCTTGGCTTTTGTTTCATAATTGGTGACTATGTTACATTTTTGCGATGCAAAGCACTGCGGTTTTGCTGAAATTTCTATACAAATAAACTTGACTGGACTTTCTTAAAAAAAGTTTTTATAACTTGACGACTATAACAGAATATACATAGCTGTTTTAGATCCAACAGAAACGGAATAACTAATGACAATCTCTTTACTGAAATATTTACAGATTGAAGATGGTTTATAGTTTTGGTGCAATTAATGATTACAAAGAAGAAAAATATGGTTTTCTTTTTCAGTATTTGAGAGGCTAAAAAATGAAAATGAAATGAAATGGAAGATGAAGGGAACATTTGCTCTCTGATTGCTCCGTGCATGTCTGAAAAATATACGTAATTTCTGAGGAATATTAGGGTCAGTTGTGAACTCACCAGGCTTGCCTTCAGTTTTTGGATCCATAATGACAAACTCAGGCCTGAGCTTACTGATGCGCCTTCCCTTGAGAATAGGCACCAGCCCCCCAAGATATTCCAGGTACAGCGTGTAACAGGGGCCGCCTGCCTCCGGACTGTCCTCTGCTCGCTTCATGGTGCAGTGCAGCCGCTCGTTCCCGGACGTCGGGTAGCTGACAAAGTCGCGGATGTTGTTGGGGTCAGGAATTGGAGGCTGGAACAGTGAAAGGAAATATTTCTGGCTGCTCAAGGGGAGAATATGAAAATGTGAGTGTGGGTTTGCTAATGTCTGATGACCTCTGCTCACTTCCCCAGCATGACCTAGCCAAACAACTGTAGGTTTTAGGAAATGCACCGAAGCGAAATACCTTGATGGTCGGTATAAAAGCAGAGGTAACGTAAGAGCAGAGCAGCGAGGGCATGTTCAGTTTCCCAACGTCCTTCTCTTCACGCAGGGCGCTCGCAATGCCCTGCTGGCACAAGAGCTGGAGGCTGGCCACTCTGTGCTCCACACGCACCACATAGAGAGCCGGTCCACATGCAAGGAACAGGCGGGAGTCTCTGTGACCCCAGCAGATGGTGGTGATGGGCCTCTGAAACAGAGCAACCAAAGATCTTCTGTTGTTAGAACACGTTGTACACGGTATTTATGTAACTAACCGTCTCAGCCTTGCAAAAGTTTTCATATTCATTGGTGTTTTCAAAACTTTGCCACATTTTAACCAAAATATTTATACCATGTAAACACTTGGATTTTACCAAAGAGAGGCCGATTTTTTTCACAGATTAACACATTCACAGATTTTTTTTAAATACATTTTTTAAATAAAAAAAAAGATTTATTAAAAATGTTTTTTCAATAAAAGTTCCATACTGCAGCTTTATAGACAGGCTAACCTGTGCAGGTGTTTCCAGAGTGTATATATGCTCTCCTTGTACATTGTAGAACTTAACAAGAGCATTCCTCATGATGGATGCGCAGGCTGTGTCAGCTGGAAGCCCGTGTTTCTCCATGCCAGCCACAGCCAAGAGATCTCCCTGAGAGCACCACTGGGCTTCCACATCTACAGTGAGAAAATTTTAATCAGAGAGGAATTCGTAGACAATAAAGTTGTAATTTTTACTCATGTGGGCTGGAACCTGAAGTGGCAATAACAGCGTTTCTCAATTAGCAAATTTAAGACCTAGAATTGGTCTGGCATAGATCAGCCCAAGTCCTGTTCTTGAGAGCTAGCATCCTGCAAACTTTTAGATACTTCCCTTCTCCGACACACCTGAATAAAATGAATGGCTCGTTACAAGGACTCTGGAGAGTTGAACACCTTCTAATGTGTTGGAGCAGGGATGCATCTAATAGATACAGAATTGAAGCTATCAGGCTCCTGACTTGGGCACCCCTAAATTTGGATGATTAAAGTCAAGACACCATGAGTAATGCCTACCTTACCTTTACTGAAAACTGTACCTTGTTGCATTGTCATACTGGTGGATCTTACCTTTCAGTCCTGAACGAATAATAGCTGGAGAGAGATCATCATAGTTGTTCATCAAACTGATATCTCCCGATAAGAAGGTGACTGTCAGCAAAGGCTTGACTCTTCGGACTTGGAAGAAGGAAGAAAAGTACATGTGCATAAGATTTTCCCCGTTCCTTCATGAGGCGTTTGCCACGAGCAGAGAGAGGGAGAAAATGGTCGTACCTAAAGGCAGGATATTGTCATCGGAGTCCATGTCGCTCTCTGTGCTGTCCTCGACCAGGAAGTCGGGGCAGTTCCACGACATGCTGACGATGCCGTCAGACTCGTGTAGCAGCACGTGAGCGAGCATGCGTCCATGACAGTCCATCACTATTACCTGCCCATCTGCTGTCCCAAACAGCACCTAAGGGAAAGAGGTGTTCAATAACAAGTCGCTGCTGAATGGAGATGCTGTTCCTTTAACACATTACCACCAAGGATGTTTTGATAATAGAAACTCGGCAGAGCGTCTTGTACCTGCTGATCATCAGGTGTCCAGATGCCACAGGTGATCTGACTCTCCAAGTTGATCTCTGAGGACCAGTGTCTCTGCCCGCTGACCGAGCCAACTAACACAAAGCCATCCCTGTAAGCGATGAGCGCTTGGGTGCCGTCGTGTGACCAAGTAAAATCACTCACCTGAAGGGAGATCAGATATATTGTTAGGGTTATTGGTGTGAAACAACTAAAGCGATGACAGGGTTTATATTTGTAACAAATACATGCTGCAAATAATTTTTCTTAATTCAAACACAATAGTGAAATTGCACACCTGGGCTCCTCTGTCATTCACTAACTCCACAGACCACCTTCCCTCATACTGGATCCATACAAAGATGCCTCCTTCCATGTCACAGGTAGCCAGCTTCTGGAAGGGCTCATTCCAGCGCACCAAGACAACCTGCAAAAGGAGCAAAGCAAGCTTTCTTCCATTTTCTAAAAGCACAGGTGGCTGTCTGCGGAGAGAAACTTTCAGGAGTAATGTGCTGCATAAACGCGACTCTAAAAAAAGACTGTGAGGCAGAACAGACTTTTAAGAGCCAAAGCAGTTGGAAGGAGAGTCAGCACACAGGCGGATAAAAATAGCACCAGAAGAAATATGTACTAATAATAAGACCAATGACAAGTTCATGAATGCAATTTGTGGCAAAGAAAGTGACTTGAAACAAAAGCTGAAAATGATTTGATTCTTACTTTTACAGTTTATTATTTTGCAAACAAGCCTGTGGCACAATTGGTATTGCTTCCTTTCAATCGGTTGGTTTGTTGGATCAAAATCGTTTTTTTAGGGATAGCCCACATTTGAGGAGCTCTTTGATTGTGTCCAAGTTTCAACCATCTGATCCCAACTTGTCATGGCAAATTGGTTAGGATGTTCAAGAACAGCCACAAAGGAAACCACCAACACACCATGTTGATTTGCCCACATAGACAAGCCAAATTCCTTTTGTGAAGAGATGTTTTAAAGTCAGAGAAGGAAAACAATGAGCAGTTCATCCGCAATGACAATCAGCACGTTTGAAAGAATCAACAAGAGCTTTCCAAGTTCTGTACCAGAAGTTTAGCATGGTAGCAATATGTTAAGAGTTTCTTTAATTGTCTGCAGTATTGGTGCGTCTTACAACATAGGTGTAGAAATATCTAAATTCTTCAGCTGCAACCAAAACGAGCTGAGTCACACGCAGGGTAATTATACAATAAACCTATTACAACTGGCTTGAGAATGGGTTCAGCTTTTCAAATATGCATGGTTGTATAATTGCACATCTGTTTGCTACAGGTAGAAGTGTAAATGTTGAGTTGAAGGGGGTGGCCAACAGCAGCTTATAATCTGTTCAGGGAGGCATAATATGTCAGCCTTAAGGCGTAAGAGGGTCCAAACCAAGACTATCACAGTGAGCCTAAAACCATATTTGGTGAGTGTACCACTGACAAATAGGGACTTATGTTCTTAATTACTGCAAATTACACATTAAGTGTAACAAAACGTCACCAAAATTACCTCACTGTTGTGTCCTCGCAAGTTAAAGTTGATTCTCTGCGGTGTACTTCTATCCCTCCTGCAGTGACTCGAAGTGAACGTCACCCCGACGACTCCTCTCCCATTCCCCGTGGCGAGCCAGCCCTCCTCGTAGTAGCGTCTCCGGCACACCGGCTTGTCCTTCTCGCTCTTGGGGACCCGGCCCTTCCATGAGAGGCAAAGGATGTTGGAGTCGCTGCACAGGATGGGACCATGTTCCACGGCGGCCAACATCCCTACTGACTGGCCAGACTGCTGGGCGAGACAAGAGAAAGCGACGCGTTGGAGCTGCAGCAACACCATTTGGCGACTTGTATCGAATCTTAGGTGCATGGCTCTATGTTTTTAGTCAAAAGTGCCTTTTCAGGGAAGCTCGGGATATTTTTTGGTATGTACAGTGTTGTTATTTTTCATGGTCAGCGGGGAATCGGAGCTGCAGTGAAACATGGAAGAGTTGGGTTTGAAAATGATCTATTGACCACAGAAGCAAAGAGTGACAGAACAATCTCAGGTTAAAATGGATGAAACAGATTATTGAACGTTATCACTCATATTGAGCAGATATTTGTTTTGTTTTGTTTTTTTCATTCAAAGAACATTGCATCATATTACCTAAACACCTTCGTTTAAGAGCCAGTGTGTACTAAAGCAAATCTACCACAAACCTGCAAACGTTAAAATAACTTAGACGAAATCGGATCCTTGCGGTGATTGTTCTGCCACAAAATGAAGATGCGATAAATGGAAGGTGGAATTCATATTTTAATTCTGATGTGAGATGTGGAGGTGCTCGAATGAAACAAACCCCGAAAACCTTTAATCCCAATATACTGTGTCCTGAACATGTTGTCATACCTCTTAAACATTTTATTATTTTAGGTATGTTAAAACCTCAACCTGCGGTGTATTTTATTGAGGCTTTAGGTGATAGATCAACACACGTCAGTGTATAGTTTTGAGGTAGACTATACTGGTCATGATAAATAGTTTTCCGTGTTTTTATAAGCGTGGAATGCATTTGTGTTCAGATCCTCCGAGCCAAAACTTTCTACTACTTTTCCTACAAATGCATCTGCAGGAACATTGGGCTAGCTTTGCACAGCTAGAAACTGAAATGCTTGGACCTTCTTCTTTGCAAAGTAGTTCCAGCTCAGACTGGATGAAGAGTGTCGATCCATGAACAGCAATTTTCAAGCCTGTCCACAGTTTCAGAGACTCAAACTTCCTGTAGACAAACCCTTCTGGTTGAACTGAATTTTACACAAGGATATTATAGGAAAAAAGATCCTGAACACAAAGACATGCCACACTTTTCAGATTTCTGCTGGTGGAATATATCATTTCCCTTTCACCTTACAATAAAGGGCTGCTTTATACTGGTCAAAGAGGCCATGAAAAAACTGAATTTAACACATTGCAGTGGCCCAAACCAGCAACAAACATAGGCAGACAAATAACTGCCTAAAACCAGGTGATTTAAAGTGTTTTGTTTTGTTTTAGAAAATTCTGCCCTATATAATTTTGACTGACAGCGCAGATTTTAACAAGTACGAGTGAATCACTAAATGTGCCACTTAACGGCTGCTCATAATGTTCTTGCTGTAGTCCCTATTATTCACTGCTCATGGAGCAGCTCCAGGATTTGTCTGTAGGTTACATCACCACTACAGCTCTATTTATCATCATTCAAAAAATGAAATTGAAGCATATAGATAAAATATGTGAAATGTGAAGATACTCATGCCCTTTCTTTTATGGCAAAATGGGAATATCAATTCTTTTCTACCACATTTTTAAAAAGCTAATCATTCGATATGTTACAAATTTGAGGTCCCCAATTTAAGCTGGAGTCATTTTCTGCACATATTTGATGGAATTCTGGCTGACATTATGTTATGTAATGTCATGGGGGGAGGGGTGAATGGTTAAACCCAATTCAGTATTGACAATTTGACAGCAGCTTGAAATACCTCATAGTTCCTGGGCATGTTGAATCAAAACGCGTCCTCTGAAAGTGTCCATATTTTCATCCAGATGATGCACTGAAGGGTAATGGCTGTTTTCCTGTTGGTGCTTAAAAGGGGACCTATAATAGGAAGGTAAAATGCATCATACAGCCAGAGGGTATCCAGCTCTTCCTTCATTCATTCATGCATTCATTGCTCATTCAAATCTGCGCTTTAGAATTTGCCATTTGAAGATGAGTGCCTCCTCAGATGCCAGTCACCCATCCCGGAGACTTGTGCAATCCTGTTGCAGTGGAGGAAGAAATAATAACAAAAAAAAAAGAAGACGTCAGGGGGGGAAAAAGGAAGGAAGAAAAGAAAGAATAACGCAGCAGTTCAACAAGTAAAGGAAGGAGAGATTTTTAGCTGAAAAACAGCGGTGTCATTCAGAGCATCGCCGTTCATATTTAGCGTTTCTATGCAACGCCAACACTGCATTGGAGAGCTAGTCTCCATGGGTACTGATGCTGTTCGCACCCTATTGTTACCGGCAGAGCAGAAATCACACACAGATATTTACTCAAACGTCGCAAATATTACATAAAACCCTTCAGTGCTTAGAGCAACTGAACTGTGATGTGAACGTCAATAAGCTGTTAAAACAGCAACCATCTATCTTTGACTAAAGCCTCCGTATATTCAACGACTTGGAGTGAATTATGAGTCAAAGACAAACCAGCTCTTTTAGAAATATCATAAAATGACAGGTTACCTCTGACGCTTTCTTATTCATAGGCGTCTCATACATGTACCCGCATCACAGCTGTCAGAGTGAGTCAGAGCTCATATCGAGACGAATATTAGAGCTTAGAAATTACACATGCGCCACTTATATTAAATATGTTCACGTTTCAATTAATTAGAAGCGGTACGTACCTGTCACCAAGATAAGAATATCTATATGTTAGTCCTAAAATGATAGACAGTGCCGTAGTGTTGCCAGGCGCTTCTCCTTTGGCGCACTTTGTGCTTGTGCCTTTAAGAAGGGTTGCCATGAGGCAGGTAGCGTGGAAATGCTGCAGGAGTTTTTTCCAGCGCGGATTCAGCCCGTGCACCAAACGCAAATGTTGACAGCTACAGGAACAGCTAAATGTAACAACTCAAATTTTCATTTTATATAATCTGCCATCCCCCCAGAGGTTAACAAATTGTTCAAACGCTTCCAAGTGTTTCCTGCTTCACGCAAACGGGGGTTTCCGTCTTGATGGCAACCTCACCCACTCTCTGTAGCGTACCTGTCGTGCAGTTTGCAGCTGTGATTTCGGGCAGAATTGCAGAATCTGCATTTTTCTTTCGTCGCGTCCTTGTCATGGCTGTTACCGTGAGCGTCGTTAGGTTTGTCATTTTACTGTTTGTTTCCAAGAAATCAGTGAAGATACGCTAAAGATGTCAGACTGCAAATTAATAATAGGACACAATTTTTTTGACTGAAGTTACCAAAAAAATAAAGAAATAAAAATAGACAGTGTAACCAGATTTGAACTATGTATTTTTGACATTTATTACCTAATTGTAGAGTTTTTGCTTTTATGGAAAAATAAAATATCATCACTTATTGGGGGCATATTGGGTTACAGTATTTTTTATAATAACAGCACGAAAATGACATTACCAGTATAAAGAAGAGCAATGAAAGTTAGGCTATTATAACATTTAATGCATATTTTACTGTTTTATTGCCTAAACATTGATATGTATTGACACAGACTGTCGTTATCGTCGTTCCACTGTACATTTGAATTTTGATCAAGGCTCCAATAGTAACAAAACAAATAAATATACATCTGTGAGCCACAGTTTAAGATGATGGCTTTAAATGTCTTTTAAACTTTATTTTGCCTGACTTCACCTTGGAAACCGTAGTAATATTAATATTAACCATTATTATAATCTTGGCAGCTGGCTATCTTAGTCTAAAGCTGAATTCTCCCTAAGAAACACCCAAGGATGTTGCCACACACGCCCTCATGATTTCAAAGCCATGACATGACACACCCATTTATGACATCACAGCTATGGGACACATCTCCCAGAATTTCACACTTGTATGTCATTCTGTCTGATTCAATCACACGAACAGCACATTTTTGGAAACTAGTTCACATGTTTGACTCAAATATACGTCTAAGTATTTGGAAAGAGCTGAGACGATCGTTTGAATTATCAAAACAGAATATAAACGCTGACAACTTGGTAAAGCAACGTAGCTACAGTCTGAGCAAAGACTGGAAAATGAGAGGAAGCAACCCCAATGATTTGTGGGCACGGCGTAAAAACCTCAGGTATGACATCCTCGCTCGCTACAGAGGAATCACAAAGTTGATCACCGAGGAGGAAGGTCAGCTGTTTGAAATGGCTGACATTGTTTCAAGTCAGCTAAATATAGCTGCAATATTAAAGCAGTTCAATAAGATTGCAAGTGTCAGAATCCGGCACAGAAACCCGGCTGCCATACCCAGCAAGGATTCGTCTGGTTTGTGGGCTTTGCGTAAAAAATGCAGGGATGAATTACTTGAACGTTTTAGGAAGGTTCCCAAGTCAGTGCTGGAAGACGAATCCATGGACTACTCTGAGGACACGCTGGTGGACGGAAAATTGGCAAGTCTGCAGTCTCAGAAAAATCAAGATGGGACCCTCCAAAGGTATTCTTCTGACTTGTCGAAAAGACAGGAACCACACTGGTCCAGGATGGCTGCTTCACAGCAGCAAAATTATGGTGTTGGACCTATGAAAAGGTCCAACACCAGATTCAGTGGTTGTCATCAAAGAACTGAGGGATTCAACAGCGGAAAGAGTTTCCCCCAGGTACAAACTCAGAAAAAGTATCCTGAGAAGAATAGGGTCACTGCTCCACTCAATGCAGAGGATAAAAGACCCAACTACAGACAACAAACTGCAAACCTTTATCAATGCAATCCTGGCAACGCCTTTGCAAACGGCCACAATAACCACTACAAAAGACCGCTGTTGAACCCAAGATGGTTTCCACAGAAGGAACAGAGAGGACATTATCACTTGTGGAACCAGACAAGGTCCAGAGGAAATATGTTGCAGTCAAGAGTCCAAGGTTGGACCAACAGAAAAAGGTCCAACAGCTTTCATGGTCCACAAAGGTTTGGAGGACAAAGTGTTAACAGGAATGTCCAAAATTCTAGGACATCAGAAGTTGAAAGAAGAAATCTTTCAGCTCAGTCTAACAATTTTAATAATAAAAATGGTGTCAACAGACTCTCTGACCTCCAACAATTCAATGGACAAAAAGAACAATGGAAAAATCACAACTCTGGAAGGCATTATTGAACATTGTTGAAAATGTAAAAAAATTGTTTTGAAAAACTTAACTAAACAAACAAAGAAGGCTCAAAACGAGCCAAACAAGCTAAAGGCACCTAAGATGTGTCATTATGTTCTCTTTATAAAGTTCACTTTATAAACTGTTCTCTATTCCATGCTACTTTCTATTCCTTTACTTACAAAACAAAAAAACATCACCTATAATGAACATTCTACATTTTATAAATCTGTTTCATTTTCAATTACTTAAAAAAAGTTTTAAAAAAATAAATATGTGAGCCATTCATTTATTGTTCATTTCCCTTTATATTTATTTCTATGCAGCCCCTAAGGGGACATGGAGAAAAATAAAAGAAAAAAGAAATCCCGACTCTTTTCCTCGAGATCCCGAGAAATGAAAAAAAAAGTCGGGATCTCGAGAAAATAAGTCGGGATTTCTTTTTTTTTTTTCTCCATGTCCCCTTAGGAGCTCGGTGGCTCCATACTAAGGGGACATGGAGGGGGGAAAAAAAGAAAAAAGAAATCCTGACTTACTTTCTCGAGATCCCGAGAAACTTTCTGGAGATCTCGAGATCCCAACTTTTTTCTCGAGATTCCGCAAAATGAAAATAAAAGTCGGGGTCTAGGGGCCTCGACTTGGTTTCTCGGAATCTCGAGAAAATAAGTAGGGATCTCAAGAAAGGAAGTTGGGATTTCTTTTTCTTTTTTACTCTGTGTCCCCTTAGGGGACACAATTGGACTTGAATTGCACAGGGAAGCTATAGCTTCCCAAATTGAAGCATATAGCTTCCTATATGCTTCAATCTTCCCAAAAGCAGGCATCTTTGTCCAGATGCCTCTGATGATCATCACAGTTTATGATCATCAAAGTACTGTGATGATCATGTTCTTTGATGTCTCCAGTGACTATTCAACCTGATTCACTGTGACTAAAATTCCAGATGACAATGGCGGAAGCCTCCACAGTGACCATCATCTGATCAGGTACTCGGCAACAGGGGAACCCCACAGAAGACGGTACTTCCTGTGGAGTTCCTGGGCTCTTGGGCTACTGTGCTTCACTGAGTAGTCATCTTGGAATCTAGTTCAATTCCAGCTTCCTCATGTCACATTTCTATGTGCTCCAGAGGAAGACACTTGACTCTGAGTTGCCTACGGGTCTGTGTGTTGGTGTATGAATATGCATGAGTGGCACAGTTGGTAGAGCTGTTTCCTTGCAGCAAGAAGTGTTCTGGGTTCAATTATGGCCTGGGGTCTTTATGCATGGAGATTGCATGTTCTCCCTGTGCATACATGGATACTTTCCAGGTGGCTTATGAACGTTTCCAGTTTTTTTTTTTTTAAATGTGTAGGTGCAGCGTATAGTATGGTGCGCTCTATATTCCGGAAAATACGGTAGGTAAAAATATGGCATTATACTGAATGTACAAAAGCTGCATGTTTTTTCATATTGGATTTATTAAAAAGTGAAAATGAACATTTCACTGTAGGAACAGTAGGAACAAGTGCTCGTTGTTCAATATGTGACAACAATCTACATTCTCTTGGTTAGGCTAAAATTTCCCAATGGGGGCTAAAAGCTGAAATTGAATCAAAAAATAGGTTCAACAAAGCAGGTGGTGAACACTAGTGCAACCAAGCTTTTGCACCTTTTGAGGATCTTTTTTTCTTCTACATGTTTTCTTTTCTTTAGTTGAATTATACACAATATGTCACATTTCACATTGAAAAATGTTTTAAAATTATTTATCATGGTTGCCCTTTTTCCTAAATAAAAGCTGGCATTTTAACAGAGGTGACTTTCAAGAGTCACTGTAGCTCTTTTTCATAAAAAAAAAAAAAAATCAAACTAATTGTGTAGCTATTACAAAAACATTGCAACGGTAGTCTGTTTTAACAGTCTTTAGATACTTTAAAAAAAATGAAGCAGATTCAGTTCTCGTTGTCATACCAACAGCTTTAAGTGCAAGTCTCCTCGAAGGCATGGATGACACTGTCATAGGCAGGGGGTGGAGTGTGTGAGGGAAGGAATCCTTTCAGCCCGTTGCCACCCAGCCAGAAGGAATTCCTCTTGCTTGGTACGAGGGAGGCTGAATCAGAAGAGTCCATGGCCACTGTGTCCTCTGACATGGTTACTCGTGTATCGTCTCCCAAGTCCAGGCTGGGTCTGCTCTTTTTGGGCAGCGGCCGAAAGGTGGACGTCTCTGCACCGGGTTTACTCCCCAAGGCGCCCACCGGCTCTAGAGAGGGCTGCCTATAAACGCTCAGGAAAGTGCTTCGGTACAGGCCAAACTGGCTCCCCGTGGGGTCACGTCGCGAACTGCCCGATTTCTTTTTGGAGCGCCTTGTGATCCTGGCCGTAGCCCGGCGTCTTGATGCCCAGGTCAACAGAACATAGATCAAAGCTCCCAGCAGCAGGCCCACGAGAATAGATAGACAGAAAGCCAGAATCATATCACCTGGATGAAGACAAAGCAGTACGCAGATTCATTCGAGGGAGGCAAAGACAGATGAAATGGAAATGTTTGGTGGAGTGGGTGGACAGATGCATTGTGTTGCTCTGCAAATGAGGGAAATTATTTCCCCAGATGGTGATTTCGACAACACTTTAAACCCTCGGCCACAATGAGCAACAGGAAGACAAGTATTACCAGAATGGTCTGTGCCAAGTGTTTCTTTTTTTTTCTTCTGTGGTGCATTGACTTATTGTTGCACAGACTGCTGTAAATGGCCACTTTTACATAAGATCTTACATCATGCATGGTGTGTGGGTTCACAGGCTATATGCTGCGGTTCTACCCTGCTGAAGAACAAGCAGACTAAGCTGAAACAAATCTCTGGATATTATTATTATTACTATTATTATTATTAGGTTTCATGTTCTTTTTTGAAATACGGATGTACTGCAAATGGTAATTGGTTGGTTTTTGTTGCATTTTTAAAACAAAGAAACTGAATAGCATAGGGAAACAGATTCAAAGTTCAATATATATATAGATATATATTTTAAATCTATTCTTCATGTTTTAGGTTGCAACTAACGTGAATAAAAATCTTTTGAAATAAACCTGGAGAAAATAAGGAAAATATCCACTGTAAGTAAAGCAGATTAAGAGATTTTAATGCACAAAAGAAACCTGCTGTGGTATACTAATCATTGTTTAGACTAACTTTAACAGATTATCATTCTTTTGCGAAATTGCATTCATTTTGTGAAATTACAATTGCTCCCTATGCGTTTTTCACTATTTATGTCTGTGCTCTTAGCATATAAGTAGCTTCTTCAACAACAACAAAAGTCCTTTAAAGAGATATCTGCAAACAAAAAGTTAAGATCCACTTACCAACATTAAATGATTTTAATATTTCCAAAAATGCATTTGTTTCATTTAGTGCCATTTTCCCACCATGAGCTGGTTTTTGAGCTCCACACTGACTCGCACACACACAGAAACTGAGTTTTTTTTTCCAAGACAGGCTTTTCAATCCCTACAGTGTTTGGTGTGGCGGAAACCTTGCTGTCATGCTTCCTTCCCCTCTCCGGCTTTAAATTTAGTAAACGTGCTGCTTATCTGCGTGGGACATAACACTAGGAAGCAGTGTTACTTCCTTTTGCATCATTTTCTGACGATGAATACCTCATAACAAAACTCCTGTTGGCATTACTTTCATAAAAGTAGAGCATGTTATATGTCTTCAGATATGATCATACAACACAGGACACGCATGTTTCATGAAAAAAATAGTTGGTAAAGCCAAAATGCACAACATCCAGCCAAACATGCAGCCCTTTTGGAAATAATTCAAATGATTAAGGTTTCCTGACAACATTCAGCACAAGGAGACGCATAAAACTCTGCCAAACCAATTCAGTGTCTTTAGAGTATCAGGCTCAGGTCTCTGTAGGGATTTCCTTCCATTGTTGCAGTGTTCCCACTCTTGCTCCAACACTGGGAACATTGCAAAACTTCTACAATTGAGTAGTTGCTGCTAAAACATCTGCAGCCTCTTTTCTGTAAAGACTTTAATTTGAATCGTTGTTGTATTTTTTCCTTCAGTAAGTCTGAAGAAAGGATTTTGTCACAATGACTACACATTTTTCCTCGGGTGAATTCTTGACGTTGATACAGTCTTGTTACAGAAGCTGTCCAGCAGGTGGCAGTCAAGTCTTTACAATGAAACTGCGACTCTGTGTAGAACCTGAAATGACCTTTATGGACTCCTTAAAATGAATGGAAGATATTGAATCTCCATCGACTTTGAGGTTTAGAGGTAATGTTCTGTTGGGAAATAGACAAATGAGTTTGTGTGTGTTATTTAATTAAAGTAAAGTGGGGGAAATCAAACAATTTGCCACACCAGTCTTCTTTAATATTTTCAGGACAAATCATTCTAACTAAATTTAAACAGCGTATGTGGTGAAAGCTTTTTTGTATTGTGTATTCTGTGTTCTGTCATTAAATGGATGGGTGTATTCTTTGATTTTGAGTACCCAAAATGCAAACTTGGAGATCTGCATTCATTTCACACTGGTGATTAAATGACCTGGTATGCCAGAAACCTTGATGAACTTAAAAGCTCAGGCCTAAACCTGAACCTCACTAATAAAAACACTACAAAAATATAGGGATTCAAAGGCTGGTTCATACTTTTATTCACTTTGGGTTTGATAATTATACAGCAGAAGGAATTAGCCCAGCTCATTCATCATTGGGTCTGCTGACTCTCATCTTTCTCATTATATCCTCCTCTGCTCCATAGTTTATCTGTAAGATTTAGGTCAGATGACTTGGCCAATCAAGAGCAGCGATACTATGGTCATCAAAGCAGGTATTTTGGCAACATGGGCAGGTCATGAAAAGTGTTGAGGAATGAAATCAGCATCTCTGTAGTGGCTCTTCCAGCTATAGTCCCTGCAATACTACACATTACAATCCTCTCAGGTTTATGTATCTTTTTCTAACATATTTTTTCTTCCACTCAACTTTCCATCTATATGCTTGCATAATCGCTCTGTAAATAGCCAGCTTCTATAGTAATGATCTGGCCATAACTTGTGCTAACATTTATCTTATCTTTGTTTTTTTTAATACTGCATTTAAGTTTTCCATCAGTCATAAGCAATATTATTAAAAATAAACTGAATTAAACATTTAAAATAGCTCACATTGTGTGCAAAGAATCTATATGAGTTCCAGTTACTGAATTGAATTTCTTAAATATATAATTTTTTTGCTGACATTATAATTTGCCTTGTGTGTAAAGCCGCTGTACACCAGAAACCACACCTCGCATTTCCGACTCCTCCCTCCCTCTGCCAGCATCATGCCACTCAGCTTCTTGTGGTTTCCAGCTTGTAGGCCGCTACTGAGCTGATGCACGCCACCAAGTTTCATTTTCAGGGTTACCATGGGCAACCGGGCAACACAGACACTCACCGATACTTCCTCAGTATCCACCACGCTCTGCGCTGCGACAGGCGGTAAGACAACGTGCAACTTCGCGTCCGTCTCACTCATTACTGTCCCTGTTGTCTTTGTATGTTAGTGTTATTGTTTGGCCGGGCGTCTGAGTTTATTTGTGAGCGCTTTCATAGTAATTATCACTTTTTTATCCGGTGTTTTTAGCAATTTCCTCCATTACTTAACGGGCTTTGGTGACGCCGCGTCTATCATACCTCAGCAGGTGTCTGACTTTGCTAGTTAAATGTTACTGTGGTGCAGCATACCTTAACACTGATGTAACGACATGTCACCGAGTGGTTTAAGTTAAAGCTAGTGCCAGGATAGTTTACACACCTTTTAATGAGGTTAATTCGATGTTTTTTGGTTTTTCCTTAAACTATCTCAAAGCTATGTCAGCCATGATTAAACTGCAACCTGTAGCCCCTCTTTGTAACAGCAGGCTGAGCTGCATAATTTCCTACTTCCCTATTAATGTATAGCGAATAATTCACTTTTGTGCATTTTGCAGCTGTATGCCTAAATTTAGTCATATATGCGTGACTTCCTGTTAGTTTCTTCTCGCAATACAGTGTATGTCCACATGTCCACTTGAGCAAATTGGCTGATCACAAGTCTGTGGAGACTAGACAGAGCTACTATTAGTTATTATTTTAAAAATATATTTTAGATTTTTGTTTTATTGTTCTTTTTTATATCTGAAACCTATTAAAGCTAACAGACAGGAAGGAATATGAACATTGCAAGAGTTAGTAAATAATATTAATATAGCTTTAAATTCGGCTGGTCATAATTTAATGAGATCATTTAAAATTAGAACATTACATCAGACCTATAATAAGTGCTCAAAGGCTGTTTTATTTAATTTATTGAACATGACTAATGAATCAGCAGGCAAAATAATTGTTGCTTTTCTGTTGTGAAGCAAGACATATGTGATGTACTAAAGACATACGTGATGTAATAAAACCACTTTGGTTTTTTCAAACTTATACTTTGAGGATTTCTGGACCATGCCTACTCTTATACTAATAACTTAGAGGTCATGCAAAAAGCTTATTTGATTAGTTTAGGAAAAAACGTCTGTCTTTAAGACTATTAAATAATTAAACTGCAGTGCTAAACAATGTTTAAAATATTTGCTAACAGGTGCAGAAATTCTTTAAACAGCCTTTTTTCTTAATCTTTTATAGCACTTGCATGGAAGAAGTGCCTCCATTGGACAATAAACCTGCTTGTACCTGCATGAAACCTGAGATTCAATTGGACCTGCTCCTGCAGTGAGATCAGACAGACGAGAGAAGGAGGGGCAGGAGGGGATGTCCCACTCGGGACAGCTGTGAAGTATCTCTCGCTCTCGGCATCAGTGACCCACCTTGTGATACGACTGCAACGAGACGACATGGCGTCTCCAAGGCACTATGGTCGGTCCTCTGTGGACATAGCCAATGTGATGCAGAAGCTGCAGGGTAAGTGACACTCTTTGGCTTTGCCGGCATGCGAACCGAACCTCCTCTCCTCCTGCACTACTGCACAGTAATATTGTGCTGATTCAAGGCTTGGCTGAGTGCCCAACATTCGAAGTGAAGTTCGCCAACATTTTGCAGGGCAGGCGGGTCTCGCACACATGCACACATGCACACCACCTGATGGACAAACTCAAACTCCTTTGTGCCAGATTGTCGTTTAACTCATTATTACTGAAAAAAAAGAGAAAGAAAGAAGGAAAGTACTGTCCTTGAACACGTCGGGCCAAAGAGCACAGTATAAGGCCACATATTTGTATAATTTGATTCAGTGTGAGCATCTCTTTTTATTTTTTCCACCAGCTAATCTTATTTGAAACAATAAGAACATTCCTGTAACATCCTGTGACTAAACTACATGCAGTCAAGCAGCATTCTTTATTGTTTCAGTTTTGAAAGGTAGAATCTAATTCAACGAAATAGTTTGCATCCAGTGTTGTGAAACTCTTGATCTCTTTGAAGCATGATTTGCTGAGATCAACCTAATTTTAGGTATTTTTGAATCACTTAGTTATTAGCGCCTTAAGAATTTCCTGTTCGAGTTGATTAGTGACGATGTGCTCTGTGGTTTGACACTGATAAAGCACTGAGCTAAACCCGATACCATTTGTGCTGTCGACAAGCAAAAACGATTGATAGCATGAAAATATGAGCTCCTATACTTACGTTTAGGGGTACTTTTGAGTCTGTAGGATACCTGGAAATATATATGTGTGTGAGGCATGAAGGCTTGTTACCATAACTGCTGCTTGAAACATTTGCCTGTGGTTGTGCCAGTTTTACCCGCTTTCTGCTGTTGAGAGAGATAGTACTTCCTGTGTGCTCATCACTAAGGTGATTAATAAATATCCTTCGTCTTTAGATAAAGAGTGGAAATGACTCGATGTTAGTTTGCATAACTGTGCTTCAAGTCAGTAGGTGATATTGAGTTTCAAGACGCAGCTGGAAGGAGTTTTTGTGTACATAGCTTTGGGTGGACTGTTGATGGCGAGCAGCAGGGCTTTTCTCTGGTGATCAAACACAGTTTCCTGTCATTGAAAGCATCCTACAGAGGTTTACTGCGGACCCGCTTTGGCTTCAGCAACATGAATTATTGACTTGGGCAAAGTCTATAATGTTGTGAATCACATTTTGTAGTAGCCCACATTTTGTGTTTATGTAGATTTGTGCAGAGGCTTCATAAAGTTGTGAACATGACTCCTCCTGTTGAGCAATAGTTCGTGTTTTTTTGCTTATTTCCTTCTCACCTGTTTGCTATTAGGACCATATGGTGATGGACTGGCAGGTAGTTGTTCTGCTTTGGTACACCAGAAGCGTGGCTGCTGCCAGGCTTGTCTTTTGCGAGGCTTGTGGGTTTCACAAACGTGTCAGACAGGAAATGTGGAAACAGTTAGCAAATGATTTGACATATTTAATTACCCTCAGTCCCTCCAGGAATCAGATTTTAGAGCTGTGCACTGTGGTCTTAGTGCACTTTCTTTGATTTAAAAGAATTGTGTGACACATAATATATACCTTGCAAAAGTATGCTAAAGAGAAAATAGTGCATACATTTAGTATGGAAATAAAATTATCTGTGTTTTCAATTGTTGTTGTTTTTTTGTTTTTTTTTACAATAAAATCTATAAAACCTGCCATTAATTTGTACTCCTTCCCCTTAACTCAGACACCCTGAAATAAACCCAGCACATCAGTTGTATTCAGAAGTCACCTAAAGAGTAAACAGAGTCCACCAGTGTGTAATATAATTGCAGGATACACACAGCTGTTCTCTTAAGGTCTCAGGTGCCAAGTGAAGCATAGCACACATATACAGATGTGCACATACTCATGCGCATGCTCATCTGTTCAGATGAGACCAAAATCGATTTGAAATACAAATTATTCTACAAATTAAATGATCCACACTATATATATGTATATAATCTCTTCTTCAGTTGCCGTAGCTTTCAGTAGCTGGTTATAAAATCCCGTGTGTCGGGCTTTTCAGAAACGACCGCGTGTTGAATCATTTCTTATCCTGCTCGGTTGTTCATAGCCTGTCAGAGCTGAACTAAAGCTGTTCTTCACTAAGTGGAACAACATAATGAGTGGGCTTTTATAAGACTCCCAGGTGACCACCTCAGGTCAATGAAACCACGCACCTACTGCACAGTACAGCTAAAGTTATTATCTTCCTAAGATCACCTGAAGTGCTTGATTACCTTTGTGAGTTTCTGACAGTCTGGTGGTTGAATGTGATGTTTGCTGCTCGGCTTGTTCACTTCAAAATGATCCTTATCCTCCATTTATTCATGTGGGTTCATTAAATTATGACTGCATACATTATTGATGCTCATTATGGTATGCATTTTACTAATCATAGCAATAGAAAATGCTAACTAAGGATGAATGATTAGACAATGCTGCTAATGTGAGAGGGCTGGGTGTTAAAATACTCTTTTGAAGGAGTAAATATTCATCACTGCTCTTCTTTTGCTTGCTTTTGATATACATTTACTTTCTTCTTATATAACTTTTGTTTATTTATTATTAACTACATTCAATAAAGTCAACCTCAAATTAGTTGCCAAAAATGTAATTACTTAGGAGCTACTGCACATAAAGGTCTCAGAACATTTCAGCCTAATCGTGTTCTTCATTTTCCCTCAAAATGAACTATCGAACTAAACTAAAGTCCAAGACCAACATGGGCCCATTTTGCAGCTGAAATCTAAATAAATGTTTTCTCTTGTTCTTGCTTTCAAATTAGCTTTTTATTCAGCTATATTTCCTCTCTTTTGTGTCTGCTGCGGGGTAACACTTTAGCAAGGTTTGAGATTGATTGCTCTGTCACATTTGCGATCTTGCTTATGTGTTTACTGCTAATTTGAAGTGTATCTAATTTAAACACAATCCTGGTGGAGTAACTGTGGTTTGAAACACGAGTTGTGGTAGTTGCTCTGGCCGGAACACCTTCTTCTGCATGTCTATTGTCCCTTAAGTGACAAACTGCATTTTTTTATATGGATTTAATGGCTTTCTTGTTTCTTCTTGACTTTCTTCCAAATGGTCAAATTTATGGAGTGCATGACCTGTGTTTGCTCTAACAGTAAAATCTCACAAGTCACAGCAAATAACTGCTGTGTGGCAGGAGAAACAAGGTGTAGGAAATAACTAAGTTTCTCCTGCTCCCCCTATTGATGACAATTATTATGATCCTCCAGGCTCTGCTAGTTTGACCTTAACTCCTCACTCAATGCAGAAGGAAAATAAAAGATATTTGAGATATTTTGTAATAGTTGATTATTTTTTATTTTCTCTGGATATTTAAGATTTAATAGAGGAGAAACTTAATCTTAACGTTAAGTGGCACAAAGGATAAACTTTTGCAAATGATTTAATTAATTATTTTTAGCCTATGAACTCGAATCAATCAAATCAATCAAATTTTATTTGTATAGTATCTTTCGGCAACAAGGCATTTCAAAGCGCTTCACACCATAAAAACACAAAAATGCAAAGTCATAGAACAAACAGTCAACAACGTTACATTTTGCCATCCTTACACATCAGATTATTGATTAATGTTTCATGATTATATTCCAAAAGCAACTCTAAACAGCTGAGTTTGTAGTCTAGGTTTAAAGGAGCTCAGTGTTTTGGCTGTTTTGAAGTTCGTTCCAGATTTGTGGTGCAGAGGAGCAGAAATAAAAACCGTCTCGTAGCTACAAACAGCTTCCTGCATATGAAAGAGGAAGTAGCTTTTCTGGGACAGGACTTGTATAAACCAGTATTAATAGAACTTCAGGGTTATTTTTTTAAGCAAGACAAGAGTTTTACTGCACTGTAGGACCTGACAAAATAGGCATTTTTTTTTTGCACAAAATAAACTTTTATTTACTTCATTCATTACTGTCCATATGTCACGTTCAGAGCAGTAGAGCGGAACAGTTCAGTTGCAAAACCAATGGATGTGCTTTGGAGCTCTCACATGATGGTTTGCAAAGGGAATCCCTGTGTGGGTGTGTCCTGTTTTCTCGTCACAATAGCGTGGGCTCGGAGCGGAGGAGAGCAGGTGGTGCATGTCATTCAGCAGCCTCAGGATGAATTATTAAAATGACTTGCACCAGGACCCACTTCATGCAACAGCGGCTTTTGTTCTGTCTCCCAAATCTATATGACTCTCGGGACTTCATTTAACTTGAATTAATTAAGAGCAAGTCAGGTCAGTGTTGATTTTAAAACGACACTGCAACGTCAGCAAATGTTTCAGTCATAGAGGATTAGACATGTCTTATAGGCAAATATGGCTAACACACACACAAACTAAGCTTAAATCAGGATAAAGCAGCCGTGGCTGTGACATCACACCCTCCTCAAGCACTGATTGGCTGAGCCAGCCTCCTAGCTGAGCCCTCTCCAGCCTCAGATGGTTTGATGATACAGCGAGGCAGTGCAGCTAGGGCTGTGCACATCCTCACAGCCATGGCTCCTCTGGATGGGAACAACACAGGAAGAAGGAAGGATGGGATTGTAGATCACCCAACCTATTAGAGCTTCTGCTTTGCCATCTGCGTGCGTGTGTTTGTGTGTGTGTGTGTGTGCATGTGTGAGGGGGTCAGGGAGGAGGGGACATTTTCATCACAGCCTCTAGCAGCTCTCTCGCTTTCACCGGGGAAACCAGGCAGCCAGATCTGTTTTGCTTCCTGCTGGATAAAAAGGAGGTGAAAGGACAGCTGTGTTTTTCTTTTTTTTTTTTTTTGTTTTCTGTCACATTTTGTCCACTGTGGATCTCATGTTTCCGGCCGACACACGTACATGCACCGTGGAACTCATGAGACGCAAAGGACGAGAGCCGGAGAGTGGGGTGTAGAATGGCTCATTATAAGGATGTTTCCGTCAGAAAGACTTCTTTAAATCTGGTGACAGGATTTTTTCAGTATCTGCGTGGTAAGTAGCACAGCAACAACCTGGATGTTTGATCTTTTAAGCTAATAAGGACATTAAAAACGCTAATGGTTTGTAGGTGTATGAACTTTGTGCTCAAACAACATTATGTGTGTGCTGCCTGTTGTTTTGTTTTTTTGCGTGCGGGGGTGCGTGTGTGTGTGTGTAAGTATGTGTGTGATATGCTTCACTGGGCATCCCCAGTGCATCAGTGATGAAGCATTAGCCTGTAGGTCAACGATGTCTTTGCTCCCTGTACAGTGTTTCGCATCGTTTCCTTAAACACGTGATCGCTGTCTGTATGTTTCTGGGGTGGATGTTTAAAAATGGCCACTCCAAGCAGTGCAGAACTAGCCAGCCGGCGTGCACGACACAGTCCTCAACGCGACAACAGCACCACAAAAGCACAGAAACGTGCTTCTTTGTTATAAATTATGCATAATGCATGAGGCGCTGTGATTGAATGTATTAAAAGACCATTCAAGGCAGAGACGGGCTGGAGGTGACCTGAACAATCACATGTTGGTTCTAAGCATAGAGGGTGGAGGGTTTGAAAGAAATGTTCTCTCGGCTCCTTATTGGAGCACTCGTCAGCAGCATCTGTTGTACCGTCACTGACGAGCTTTTGTAAGTCGTAATGAAAACATTGCTAGTTAGATTTGCACCATGTATGGTGCGGAATTACTACAATGCAGCTGGAGACCTGCATTGTATTTTTAAAAGACTACACATGACAACAACTGTTGTACAGGTGTTGCATTTACCTTTTGTATCACATGCTTTTGGTGTCCATACAGTGCCTGATAGAAGTATTCACACTCCTCAAAAGTTTCCACTTTTTTTTGTCCTAAAATACAAACATTACTAAGTTTCATTGGGAGTTTGTGATAAACCAACAGAAGTGGCGCATGACTGCGAAGTGAAAATAAAACGGAACGTGGTTTCAGCATTATTGAATCAACTAAAATCTTTCAAGTGTGCCTTTAATCTATTCAGCCCTCCTATCTGAGACTATCATGCAGTCTCTGAGAACAGAGACTGCATGTTACTCTGAACACATCATGTTAAAGCATGGTGGAAGCTGAGTCATGCTGTGGAAATACCTTTTTTTCCCCAGCATGAGTCTCCTCTTCAAAACACGTAAATGTAATAATTAGCTCGCTATGATTGATGATAGTGAAAAATCTAAGATTAATATCATATCATGTCTTATTTGTCATTATATGGAAAATATTGACCAAGGTAAGAATTGTAATTGAATCGATAGTAAATCATGCTTTTTTTTGTTGCAAAAACTGACAGTATAGTTTGATTTATTAGTCTCTTTAATTGAACTTTTTTTGACTCATCCAAAAGTCATCGCTGGTCAGTCGTGTTGGAATAAGTATCTGAACTTTGTGTTTGTTACTTTCCAGATGAGCAAGAAGCGGTGCAGAAGAGAACCTTCACAAAATGGATCAATTCTCACTTAGCAAAGGTAAGTGTGAACTGCTTCCCATCGCACACACTTAGCTGAAGTTGAAAACAGTGTACGTTTCAGAAATCCAACAAAGTCAACTTACGCAGATATAATGCTTAGAACCTGTGCTCTTTTACCCCATCCTGATCAGAAAGCAGAACGATGTTTGATGTGATTGTCATACTTATAAACATTCTCCTTCATAAGTGGTATTTTTGGTTCTAGTTAAAATAATTGGAGATTTGTCTGAAGCAAAAATGACTTTGTGTAACACCAAGTACAATCCCTCAGATTATTCACTTAAGTGCAATAGCAGCATCATTTGCCCCTAATTCCTTAACACTTTAAATCAAATCAGGTTTAATGGAAGCCAACGTGTTGGCAATCAAAGTTTGTTGAGGAGGGAACATTTACCCAAGACAATATTCCTTTCCTGTGACGACAGCTACTGAAGGGTTTTGGCATGACAACACAAAGCCCATTTGTTCAGTTTTCAAGATTCTCACACGGGGGATTTAAAGTGACAAGAGTCTGGATACTGTAGATTCAGTGGACTCTGTTTGTGTGGACATGTGGGCTATTTAGTGGAATAAGTCAGAGTGCTGTATGTATCTGTATTGGAGTTCTCCTGCTGTGTGTGTGTGTGGGTAGGTATTTGCTGTACTGTTTTGGTATTCATGCTTATTGTGTGTTTGTGTGTGTGTGTGTGGCGAGCGTTGGCAGGGACAATAATGTGGTGTGCAGATGGAGAACAAGAGGGTGAGGACAGTTCCCTGTAGGCAGTCGTCTGCTTCTGAGTTTCATGCTTCTAAATTAACAGGCACTCAGTTCACAACAATAACACATGCTCACATGTTGTATTATAACACATTTTGTCTCGAAAAGGAATAAAATCTGAATTTGATTACATGCAGCTTTGTGCTAGAGACGCGTTAAAACTACAAGCGATGGCAAATCTGGTAAATTGTTAGCCGTTTGAAATCATTATCTGGTAGGTTGGAGGTCTGGCAGAGAAATTTGGTTTACTAGGCTGTTTGTTGGGCCTGATCAACCCACAATAGTTTAAGCGTGGTTTCACAACTTTAGAAGAATCTGAGTTATGTGGTGGGCCAGCACGGGGACGCTCTGCTACACCATTATTCATTATTCATGCCCAGCTCACCAACCACGCATACTAATAAGGATAATGTAATAAAAGCTTATTGACGAGCAGTTTTAGAGTTAATAATGAATTCATGTTAATCGTTTCAGATAAAACTGAAGTTTCTGTATACAGTTGTTAAATGCTTTTTTTTTCTGTAGCAAAAGCGAACATTGTCTGATTGGTCACTTCCTACGGCTGTCACATTTTCCTTTCAGCCTTTGTGTGCACTTCCTCTGATATGCTACAACCAAGCATCTTTCCAGGAAAGTTTTTACAAAGTTGGGAGTTTCATGTGACTGAGAAAATTAAGTTTCCAGGGTGGGGATTATTTTCAGCTGACTGCTTTTGTGCAGAAATGGTGCATTGCTAAAATATTCATAGATTCGGAACTTGTTCATTCTTTCCCACATTACAACTGCAAACCTTTTTTTTTTTGTGATGAACCAACACAAAGTGATTCGAAATCGAAGGAAATCACATGGTTCTGAAAATTGTGATGGACGGTTGTAATTAGTCCTCATGGCAGAAAACATGCCACACTTGCTGAAACATGGTAGTGGCAGCACTCTAAACCCAGAGTTATAGACCTAGAGTTATAGAGTTATAGACCTAGAGTTATAGACCTAGAGCTATAGACCCAGAGCTATAGACCTAGAGTTATAGACCTAGAGTTATAGAGTTATAGATTATAGTTATAGATAATTAGTTAGTTTTACTAACTAATTATTTTTAAAAAAACAGATTTGAAAAAGTGTCTCTTCTGCCTAAATGTATTCTTCTGTATTTATATGTAATACATATTTCTATTTTAGACCTTAAAACACCAGAATTTGCTCACAGCTTTATATTTTTTTGATTTGATGACATTTTAAAATCTAAAATCAGCTGTTATGATCAATTTCTCAGTACATCAGAAGCCTTTCTACCGAATACTTTTTTTATTCCTACTTGAGTAATTTTTTTTTTTTAAGTTACTTTTTGCTTTTACTTGAGTGAAAATATGTTAAAGCCACGCTACTCTTACTTGACCTTGGTTTTTGGCTACTTTACCCATCTCTGCCTATGTTGCATCTTTTGCACAGTAGAAAGAGCAAAGAGTCAGGGAGGCCAGCTGTAGGGATGGTGATGCAGGGTCTTCTCAGGTACGGAGAGATTAGATCTAGCTCAGAAGAATAGATCTTTTGCAGGACAGGCATCAGGACAGGGTTTTACTCACACCTTGAAATACTTTTTGTCTGCATAGCTGGCACAGTCAGGATGCTGTTTCCCTTGCAGACAGTTTATTTCTCAGACATCCATTGGCTGATTATCATTTAAAGTGGTATTCAAGTAAATATATTTTGAATTCTAAATGCTAAAGGAAATTAATAGTTTTGCAAAGTGACCGTATAACAACAATCAGCTCCATGGTTTGACCTCTGCAGTTTCTGTAAATACTTCAGCAGGGTGCTATATGTGCAGATATGACTTCAAAATGTGGTTGTCTCAGGAAAAAGACAGTTTGTTGTAACGGACTTCACACTGATTTGCCCCAAATAGGCAGCCAATTGCAATTCTATCATGCAGTATGCTGAGCTGGGGAAATGACCTGGATAATATGCCAAAAAGAAGTATTCCCACAAGCGCTTTTGCTTCTTAATTAAACTTTGGCTTTGCAGATTAAACGTTTATTTTATTGGAGACAATAGATTATAGAGTCATTTAATCTCTCTGAGGCTTTGCAACGCTGTAAATGTGTAAATAAGACGATATCAGGAGACTACGTCCTGTTGGGGTTAAATGAGAGCCCGAGGACTGGGCATCGCGCCACTGCTGTGGAAAAAGCACCATCTTTTCAGCTGCGGGGAGGCTCAGTGGTTGCTGTTAACAAGTCTGTTTCTCACCAACAGCATTTGGTTCCTCCTCATCCCTGGTAATGGACTAGAATACTAATGTTTTTTTTTTGTTTGTTTGTTTGTTTTTTTTTTTACCACAGTGTGGACTCTACAGCATACACACCTTTCTTTTCAGCTCTTAACTTTTATAACCTGTCATGTTTTGCTTTCTTTTTTTCTCTACCAGCATAAACCGCCACTAGAGGTAAATGACCTTTTCGAGGACATTAAGGATGGGGTGAAGCTCTTGGCGCTGCTGGAGGTCCTGTCTGGCCAACGACTGGTAAACAAGAGTTTATTTGTCTTGTGTGGAATTTAATCAGAGCTTAACTATTCCTAGAAAATATTAACTTTTTTTAATCAGGACAGCCCACCAATGCTAGTTACAGTGAAAGTTCTGTGCGCATTTCTGGTCATCGGCAGATTTTTCTAAGCATCTGAAACATTTATTTATAATGGCTTTTACTAGACCTAGATGTGTGAAACAATTCAGTTTATGCTTTGTCTTGAAGAACAAAGTTATCTATTTTGGAATCACTTTGAAGAATTTTTTTCTGATCTTCTCTGTTGTGAGAATTACTTACCGCATGTTTTTTGAACTTGCTGTTCATCTTTCTGACTGAAGAAACACACATCCTTAAACACTCAGGGACACGCTAACAGTTTGATCCAATTTGTTTCATATATCCAAACCTCCTTGTTATCTGTAAAGTGATCAGAAGTCTTGTGGGGTTTTTCATGCGTCTATTTTTTATTTTTTTGCATTGTTGTTTGATTCTCCAAAACTGGGTTTCTGTAAACAGAATTTAGAAACACTTCCCCTGTCTTTCAGGAGAACAGAAAAATTCTGGCTTGACATACCAACCCACAATAAAAATCTTCCCTTCTCACACCTGTCACAGGTTCTACCAAAACTTGGATGTGTTATATTTAGGTATTTTCACATGAAGGTCTCATAGGACTAATTTACTTTTTTTGCAAAAGTAAATTTAATTTTGGAAAAAAAATGTGATTCTTAACTATTCTTTCCTCAAAATGATTCATTCTCAAGTTATTTTATGTAAAAATAGATTTGCTAAAATTCCCAGACCAATACCATAAGCATTGTATTCCTATTAAATAAAATCCAAAATTAGCTGACTGCACTTAAGACATTAGGTGAAAAAAGTTACATTTAATTGTCTCTATGGTATGTACATTTGAATCTTACGATCAAAATACACTGAACTGAACAACATAGCTTCCTTGGTTTGCTTATTAATTTCACATTTGTGTCCTCCTTGTCTTCAGCCCTGTGAGCAAGGCCGCCAGCTGAAGAGGATACACTGGGTTTCCAACATCGGTGCTGCACTCAAATTCCTCGAAGGCAGAAAGGTTGGCATAAAATTATAGTGCTTAATGTTTTTGAAAGACTATAAACGCTTTTTACCACAAGAAGAAAACTGAACGGACAAACAAAATAAAGAGAGCCTAATTCAGCTCCTGAAACGTTTTTATTTATTTTTTACTAACAAAATGAAATATTGTCGTTGTCTTTGACTGTATTCATTTTTATACAACTAAATGTGTACCGATAAGAGCTTTTACCATCTTTGCCTTTACTTATCTTTGTAACTGGAGACTTATCAGAGTAATTCCGGCACATCTAATAAATTCACAACATCATAATTTTTATTCGTGTGTTTGGGGTTTATCCAGCACCTAGACAGTCTGAAAGTCCTTGTAGCTTTTGGACCAGTATCGACTCAGGACTTCAACATGTTTGACCCATAACATGTGGGGGTCAAATATTGTGACCTCTTTAACTTTATTAATTATGTTTATGATTAAAGATAATTAACTTTACTCAGATAAAGTTAATTATCTGAATTAACTTTCAGACAATTCACACTCAGATCATTTGAGTGTGAATTGTCTGAAAGTTGAAACACATTTTCATACCTATTTTTTCTGTCAGGTTTTTATTGATTCCGCTAAGGCAACAGTAAAATGTGAAAAAAAAACGACTCAGAGTAATATATTGAATAAAACGTTTTAAGGGCATAAACACACAAACATTTAGGAAGAATGCTTCTACTAATGCTGCATATCCAGAGCAAAACACTAATGTGCATATCTTGTGTGGTCACGGCTAACTAAGGACACACCAATCAGAATTTGTTAGCAGTTAGTGGTTAGCATTACTTAAACAGCCGTCTCTAGATCAGTGGGGCCCAAAGTCGGTCCTCGAGGGCCGGCATCCTGCAGGTTTACTTCATGCAGTCTTCCTGTTATCTGTTGTCTCACCCCTTGTCACTGTCTTGCAGGTTTAATGAATTGTAGTCTCAAGATATAATACACTATAAAGGTTCCTTTTAAGCAGTCTGTTAAATATTTCATCAATTCTTTTAACATTTCACTTCAAGGTAAAATAGCTCCTTCTGTCTATTTCGCCCCAGAAACATGTAAAATAGTTACAGAAAGTTGGAAAAGTGCAGAGGATAATAAAAGCAGCAGTTGCCGATTTCACTGGCTTCACTGGTTAAAGCTTTTCCTACTGTTCTGTTGTTGATGTGTTAAAATAACACGCAACCGTATATCTTACTACAAAAAAACCCCCAAAAAAACATGTACACATTCAGATTAATGACCGAAAGGCTCACCGGAAAGCACAATATTTAGTTGCATATCTGTTAGTGAGCATATAGTGTCTCTTTCTGTAAACCATTCACTTTGTTCATAGAGGCATGACAGGATTTCTTCATTACATAACCCGTCGTTAAATCTCCTGCCCTACATTCCGACGGGTTCCCTGAGGACTGAAACTTATATTGTTGTGATCTCTCTCTCGTTTGCCTTCAGTCTGTGTACAGAGGATCACCGGTCAGTTGCTGTTGAACACCTTGTGCTGTCACACGCAATGCTTTCATGAAGTGCATGATGTACATTTTGCCAAACTTGAGCGAGAGCTGCAAGTATTTCTGATAGTCTGCATTTTTATGCATTTTGAGTAGAACCTGACCGCTGTGTGCTCTGTGCTGCAGTTCAGCTGCTCGAGTGTAGAAACTTAAATCCAGCAAGCTGCCACAGCTCTGCAAGGCAATGTTTGCTATCACAGTAGTGCATCTGCTTTTCTGTCAACCTACTTGTTTTTATCTGGTTGTCTTCTCACTCGTGCTTCTGCCTCTTACAATAACACTACTTATCTGCATCAAAGGTTTGACTTTGATGACTTTCATTGTTGTTTTTGGTCTGAATGAAAACCAAGGAAAATTATGCGTGAGACACTCTGGGTTTCTCTCCCTAATGGTCTAAACATAAATGACGGTTTTGACATGTTTTCTTTATTTGGCTTTAGATCAAACTTGTCAACATCCATGCCACTGACATTGCCGATGGGAGACCGTCCATCGTCCTCGGTTTGATATGGACCATCATCCTCTACTTCCAGGTAATTCTATGTCAAGATGACCCAAAAAAAGACAAATGGAAAGTATCAGAAACTTTCAAATGGTTGCAGTCTTAAAGTATGACGGGATATACAGTCAAGATCTTATAACATAGAGCATTAAACATCTTTGCCAGCATACAAAAGGCATCCCACCAACTGTACTTGTACCACAACTTGACACTCTTTGGCTCTGAGACGTTTGCAAGCAGCTAACTTTACTTGAAGCTGTTATCCTCAGTCAGGTAGACTCATTACTGACGTTTTGTGCCCCGCCCCTCTTATCTTCTTTATTTTCTTTGTCAACCAGATTGAGGAGTTAACCAGCAACCTGCCAGCTCTGCAGGCGTTATCCAACAGCAACTCGTCTGTGGACAGTACAGCCAGCTGTGAAACAGGAAGCCCTCCGATGAAGAGGAAGGTCGTTAAATTTCAGGGCAACGCTAAGAAGGCTCTGCTCAGATGGGTGCAGTGCACAGCTGCCAAGTATGTCGTACTTTTGAGGTTTCCAGTTTAAAGTAGAAATGCGTTTGTAGAAATGATCACTATTCTGTACCCAATTAGTTTACCAAAAAAAACTTTATGTTCATTCACATTTTGAAAGTCCTGCCAAACGGGGGGCGGCTCACCGTTTTGTGTTTTTCAGGGATTTTGGAATCGAGGTGAAGGACTTTGGGCCCAGCTGGCGTAGCGGCGTCGCTTTTCAAGCGGTAGTTCACGCCATCAGGCCCGATCTGGTGGACATGGAAGTGGTGCGGCGGAGGAACAACAGGCAGAATTTAGAGGAAGCTTTTGCTCTCGCAGAAAACGAGCTCGGCATTCCTCGCCTGCTGGATCCCGAAGGTCTCCTTGTTTTCGTTCTACGTTTTTGCTTTTGCCTTAAAGGTTTTGTGGCGTTGCTAACTATTCTAAACAGGTGACAATAGTGAGCAGTATTTTTTTTAGATATGACAGAAGTACAAATAAAATGAAATTCTATGTCAAACACATTAGTGTTCTTGACGCTGAGGAGGCCAATGTCACCTTTCAGAGGATTAAAATTCGGTTTTATCGTCGTGCAGACTTTGAGTGAAGGGAAGTAAAGCAGCCTGCAGTGACTCTGCAGTCCCAGCTTCCCCTACAGAGATGACTGAAGATGCTTTAAAACACACAGAACTGCATATGAATGCATGTGGCTACAGGAGCTTGGCTCGGATTTGTAGTATCAGGCCATCGGCGTGGATAAAAGTAGACATGTATAATTAGCTGACAGCCTCGGTAGATTTAATCTCTCGAGGGAATGTCTTTTGTTCAGCTGGTATCAGATGTAAAAGCTTTGTTGCGGATACTGTCCCTGCTTCTGCGCTTCGGTTTTATCGAAGGCCTGGATTTTTAAGATCACGTTTGTGTTGCTCCGTAGACGTGGACGTCGACAAGCCAGATGAAAAATCCATCATGACTTACGTGGCTCAGTTTCTCAAGCATTACCCAAACCCCCAACACTCTGAGGGTGACGGACAGCAGGACGAGGTACTTTGTTTATCATTTTCTCAACCCAGATCATGCAGCACAAAGCACATTTTTCTTTTAATTTCAGGACATGAAGTAACATTTACTCCATGTCTCCTGTCAGTAAACCTAAAACTCTTGAGTTACCTGAATATATATGGAGAAAGAACAAGACCCTTTGGAGAGGCTCTCCACTAAAATCTGCTTTATTTGCTGCTTCGTTCTTTAAGTACTGTAAAAAAAAAAAAGGTCATTTAATAGAATAAAGCTTTTATCTATTATTATAGGTATTAGAAATGCGCTGATCAGAAATCTGGAGCAGATGTAGCATCTCTGACCTTTTCGAAAGCCGGAAGATGTTCAGACTTCCCGGTCCGATTCTGGCCACCATTTGATTTCCCCGTGCATCTCTAATAGAAATCGATGCATGAACACTGCTGAGTTTTTATACTTTATTTTGTGTCATCACAGACTTATTTGATCGTTTTTTTCCCCATCCGTTTCTTATGTTTTGTACATCAAGCTGCTTCTCGGCTCTATTCCAACATTTGCATTGTCAGTGTCAGTGCTTCAGGTGAGGGCTCAGCTCAGAGTACTGCATGCTTTCTGTTCGGAGTGTGGGTTCCCTCACCCCGTTTTTCCATCCGCTCTCCTTCTGTTTCCTTGCGGTTCTTATGCCTTTCTGATGTGTTTGCATTTCTCTGTGACGCTCGCCTTGATGCTTCCCTGGAAAGTTTGTTCCTCAAGACATAGAGCAAATGCTTGAGGTATGTTCAAATGAATGCTTGAGTTTTCTACTACGCCATACGTTTAAATACGACACTCGCATCAACCTCTGCTTTTCCCACCTCTGTTTAATGCAGATGTTGCTTCTATGTGCAGGGCTGCTAATTTTAATGCAGACTTTTTAACCTTATCTCTACATTTCATGTCTTAAAGTGTCATCTAAGTGTCTCGGCAGCATGTTAACTAAGGGAAAAGCAGCTTTCGGATTAAGTTTGACCTTTAACTGAGCAGCTTGTCATTTGATGGTGACAGAGGGAAGAGAGGAAGATGCTCAGAGAGCTGAAGGTGTTTTTGGATCAGCTGGAAAGAGATTTGCTGCGTGCCCAGGCTACAGAAGGAAGCCTCACTGACAAATACCAGGTGAGTTTGGCTAGGAAGGGAAAGAAGCGCTACCTGTTCTGAGCAAGAAAAGGTTGTTGCAATAATTGCGTCTCTGTGTTCTGCAGGCATTCAAAAACTTCCATGTGCAGTATGAAATGAAGAAAAAGCAAACAGATCAGCTGATTCAACCTGTTTACAAGGAAGGCAAACTGTCAGTGGACCAAGCTCTGGTCAAACAGGCCTGGGACCGCCTGTCTGCCCGGGTAATTATCCTGCACAGCAAGATTTATAGGACATGGAGCAGTAAAGTTATGCTGGCTAATTACGTTTTTTGTTTTTTTTTTATCGATGATGAAATTTTGGAAGTATTCCAAATTGGGAATTATTGGAAATTTTGTCAGATTTTGGTTAAATGTTTTCCCGAGCGTTATGTATATTATCCTCTAAGGGCCAAACTTCAGTAGTTTAGCTTAAATCTGTATTTATTCCCATATGTTCCTGCACATTCATGTGAATTCCCATTAATTCAATACTTAATTAAATGGGCTAATTCATTATTGTTTTTTTTTTTTGTAAAAAAAAATCATGTAAGGAATCCTGTGGGTTAGTATAGGCTAGAACTGAACTTTTTGACTTGTTTACTTGCAACTTTGGCATAACTACAACCAGACCGAAAATCCGCTCCGAGGAAAAAAACATGACAGATTTACAAATCTCAGAAGCCGATCAGTCAGAAGTCATGACTTTTTCAGCAGTGACAAGAAAAATGCTGCAGCAAATAGAGAAAACATGAACAGGCTGAAAAATATAACCCAAAAAGAGTATGAAGATGAGCGATCCAGCACCGGGAGAAAAAACATTTACGTTTAGAAAGTGGATTTTGCGTGATGTGTCCCCTTTAAAGCAGGCTGTAGTATTTATTGTTTTCTTCAATTAAAAGAAATCTCTCTGTTTCCTCACTTCCAGTGAAGTTGGGTGGCTTGCCGAGGGGCTGAATGAGTGTGTTTAACGTGGGGTGGGAGTGTGGGAACAGAGAGTGTTTTGGTCACTAGATACTCCACTTCTTTGGGCATCAACAGCTTGTTTAGAGTGGAACAATCTGCTGCCGCAGCGCGGTTGCTTGCGAACACACTGGAGCTCTGTGTTTAGAGCAGCTTCTTCCACTGTCGGATCTTTCTTTTTTTGTTGAGGATCTTTCTTTCACTGGGTGTCAATTGCAGCTGTTGGACTGGCACATTCATCTGGACAAGTCTCTGCCCGGGCCGCTGGGAGTGATCGGAGCCTGGCTTCACAGAGCGGAGATGGCTCTGAGAGAGGACATCCCCCTCCAGCATGTCCACGAAGAAACCGCCAACGTTCTGCACAGGAAGCTGGAGCAGCATAAGGTAGTGTGTCTGCGTACCCATCAAACTTGGCATTTTTAATTAGATAAACGCAACCGCGTTCAGTGAGGCTATAATTGTGTCTTTGTGTTGCAGGAAGTATTGAAAAGCCTGGAATCCCACAGACAGACTTTCACGCAGATCCACAAGGACAGATCAGTCAACGGGGTGCCGGTGCCGCCCGAGCAGCTCCAGGACATGGCAGAAAGGTGCGGCGGTGTTTCTTTTTCTCTTTAGTCATGTAATCGTCACAGGAAATGCCACGGTCTTTTATGTTTTCTTTAATGTTTAGGTTCAACTTTGTGTCAACTTCATCACACTCTCACTTAATAAAGCTGGAATTCTGGGAAATAAAGTACAGGCTGATGGCGTTCCTGGTGTTGGCGGAGGCTAAGCTCAAGTCCTGGATTATAAAATATGGCCGACGGGAGTCAGTCGAACTCCTGCTGCAGAGCTACCTTGTAAGTTGAAATCATTTACGTTGGATGTGTTTCTGTTCGTACGAGTCGATTTACGTAACTAATCATCTTCCTGTTTATGCTGTAGAGTTTTGTTGAAGGCCACAGGTTTTTTGACCAGTACGAGATCATCTTCACAGCCCTGAAGCAGGCTGCAGAGGTCTATGTGAAGTCTGACAGTTCAAGTGAGCTTCTAATTAATTTATCTTACTACACACTGTGATATATTGGGACACATAAACTGAGCATTTGTTTGGTCTATCGATTTTATGTTACAGGGACTAAAACCTGTAACAAAGGTAAGTCCAGAAATGATGTCTGGGAAATAAAACATGCCTGTTTCCATTCCTTCCTGTGACTCTCGGTCTGTTTTTGGCTTCAACCATCTTTCGCTTCCAAAAACTAAAGGTCGCGGTGCATCATGCATGAAGGCGTAACTGTAGTTGGAATGGTATTTCAGCATGTTTAACAGTCCTAACACACTGCGACGTACAAAAGGACCGACATGCAGAACCATTTGCAGGATGTCACAGTGCCAAAGTATTCATACCACCTGAACTCGCATCACAACCTTGAACCTCAGTGTCTTTTGTTGGGATTTTATGTGACCAACACAAACCAATGTGTAATTGTGAAACTGAAGGAAAATGGTACATGGAGTTGAATTTCTCTTAGCCTTGAAAATCCCAAATAGATTTTAGCTAATAGAATTTAGCTTCAGTCCTCTTAAATGTAAATAAAATCTAGTGCAAGAAAAACTGCCTACAAAAGTCACCTAATCGAGTTAGCATGCATGCATTTCCATAATCTATCTGTTTATGGAAATACATGCATGTAAGAAACTTGTGAGGTTTCTCACAGGGATCATGAAGACCCAGAAACGGAGCATACAGGTCGGGGAGAAAGTTTTGGAGAAGTTTAAACCAAATTCAGCTATTTGGCATAGAAGAACATGCCGAAGTTTCATTCTCTGGATGGAAAAAAGCTGCTAGAGAGACCCCACCAAAGACTACAACCGTAGCAAAAGATGATCTTGTAAAGTATTGAGGGGGGCTAAACACAAATGCATGGTGCATTTTTAAAAAAATCTTTTACTTTTACTTTTTTTTTTCATTTTCATTATGTCTGACAACTACACCGTGTGTTGGTCTACCACATAAAATCCCTGCAAAATATATTGAAGTTTGTGGTTGCATTGTCACAAAATGTAAAAATGTTCAGGAAGTACTAGTTAGTACTAGTACCAAAACTTTTGCAAAAGAGCAACAGTAAATAAGTGCCCTATCAACTCATGCTAAAGCGAACCGCTTTAATTTCCAGTCGACGAAGCGGAGGGCGTGAGCAAATTCCTGACTGAAACGACAGCTCAGTGGAAGAACTTGGCGCTGGAGGTCCGAAGTGTTCGCAGCATGCTGGAAGAAGTGATCTGCAACTGGGAGAAATACAGCAGCACGTGGCGTCGCTGCAGGCCTGGCTGGAGGACGCTGAGCAAATGCTCAACAAGTCGGAGAACGCCAAGCGTGTACGTATTCAGAGACTTGAGTGGCAACAACAGGGAATGCTGCATTTAAATCAATGTATTCCTCTATCTCCTATCAGAATAGATTGCCTCATGTTGTCAGGCTCCCTTTAAGTCCTTTTTTTTTCTCCTGTGTCAGGATTTTTTCAGAAACCTTTCTCACTGGATCCAGCAGCACATGGACATGAACGATGCTGGGAATTTTCTCATCGAGACATGCGACGAAACCATCTCGCGAGATCTAAAGCAGCAGCTCCTGCTGCTGAACGGGCGATGGCGAGAGCTGTTTGTCAAAGTCAAACATGTGAGCTCTGTGCACTTTAATGTGACAATTTACTAACAGGAAGTGTTTGATGTTACCAAGCAGACACGGATTTATACAGTCATACAGAGTCAGACATATTTTTGCCTTTCCTCTTTCATTTTTAGTATGCAAGAGCAGATGAAGTGGATAAACTGAGGCAGGACTATCAAGATGGGATTAATACCTTAAAGATGTTCATGGATGCAACCAATGAGAAGATGACCGCTCCTGTTCAAGTGTCTTTCCTCAATGTCAGAGCCTTCGTTCAAGATGTTGAGGTTTGACCACTCAGTTTAGACCTGTGCTGTATCTTTTTCTTTTCTGTATGTTGTTGTTTGACTTTTTTTCCTTCTTATTTGTGGCAGGAAGTCAAGCACAAAGTGCCAGCAATGGAAGCAGCCTCCAAGGCAGCAAGCCGCACAGCTCAGCTGTTGACCAAAGACACTCCACAAGAGGAGATTTCTCAAATGATGGCTGTGATGGCTTCCATCAAAGAACAGCTCAGTAAGGTGTGTGTGCTATCATGTGCTATTTTGAAAAGAAACAACCATAAAAGAATGTTAAAGTAGAATCCTAGAGCCAAAATAATCTGCAAGTATTTCTTAATTATTCAGGTTCAACAACTTTCACACGTTGCTGTTTTTGTGCCTCCTTCTGCTTTGTGGACATAAGTTGTTGTTTTGTGCAAATAAATAAAGAGTGTGCCCTGGACTTTTTTGTTAAAAACACAAACTTTGATGTATTTCATTGAAGTTTGATGTAACAAACAAGTATAGGGAAAAATAAAAGTTTTCATGCCAGCTTTGTAGAATTAAAATATTTGCCTGCTCCTCTGAAAAATGACTCAGGCTCCATCAGATGGAGGTGGGATGTCGTGTTAGTTTTCTTCTGCACGTCACGTGAGCCAAAACTTCTCAACAACGGCTTGCTTCTTCCTTCTCTTCCACAAAAGCCAGACATGTGGAGTGCATTGCTAATTGTCCTTTTAAGAGCTTTTCCCACCAGAACTGTTTACCTCTCCAGCTCCTCCAGAGTAACTATGCGCCTCTTTATGTCGGCTTGTTGGCTCGTCACATAAATTCCCAATAACATTTACTCTTTTGTGGTTGTTAAATGCAAAGGGTGTGGATACGTTACATCTTAAAGGACTGGCAAACGATGTTTCCTCTCAATAACATGTCATGTTTATGTTCTTTCCGCATGCCATTTCCCTGATCAGGTCAGGGAGAGATGTCTGCCTCTGCTTCGGGAGTCTCAGTCTCTCTTGCCTCCACTGGAAGAAATGGAGAGGAACATCACAGGCTTTTACCAAGCTCTGGAGAAGGCCAGTCGTATCACCAGCACCACCGACTCCGAGGGCCCAGTGGATTTTAAACAGAAATGCCAGGTAACTATTACAGTTCGGTGTTAATAAATGTCATGCAGAGACTGAAATGTCAAGTGAAACTTCTTAATTGTCTGGTTTTAATCATATACATTTAAATAGGAGCTGGCAACCTTCACACACAGCTGTAAGAAGTGCCTGACGGTAATCGAAAGAAACCACCAAACTATCCAAAGAGTAATGATGACCAGTAAAACGCTCCAGCACATGGACATGAGTCTGCTGCAGAAACGAGTGGCAGACCTGCAGACTTCGTCACAGGTAACCATTGCAATCAAAGACGGCTTCATTAAATGTCTAAAGAGGGAAGTAACGACTTGCTCGGTCGCCTGCAGAACATGATTAAGGAATCTACGGAGTGGCGAAAGCACGTGGAGGCAAACAGCAGCCTGATGAAGAGGTTTGACGAGTCACGTGTCGAGCTGGAAAAGGTTCTGAAAATGGCACAGAGCTGTCTGACAGAACGAGGCAACCCAGAGGAGCTGCTGAAGAAACACACTGTAAGGCTATCTTTACCGATTGAAGTGCTTGTCATAAAAATGAATCGGTTTAATCATTTGATTAATTTAATTTAACGACATAGTTACAACAAGGCCACCAATTGGAAAGGCGTGGCTGACTTTTGATCTCCAGTTTTGTACAAATTTGAGCTGCCAGTGATTCCAATTTTCTCTTAATGACAAAACCAATATTTCAAAGCAAAGACAAAAGTCACTGTTATCCAGGGAGGATATGCAACATGGATGCATAAACAGTAACCACAGCCAGCATTACTAAAACATTAGTAATGTGTGTTTTCTTTTTTTTTACTTTAGCATTCAGGTTCAGTTTTAGTGCATATTTCAGAGAAATTGTTCCATGGAGAGAAACAAAACAGAAAAACTGATGAAACTTCATTTCCTATATCTACCGTATGTTTAAAAACATTAGTTAGTTCTTTGTTATTTTTAGCCAAAGTTATTTGTGAAGAAACGAGTTGCAGACTCCTGGCTAAAGAGAAACACAGTAATTAAATGCTTCCTTAAGATTCATTCAATGAAATGCATTGAGAAGGATCTCAGGAGTTGAACAATGTTCACTTACAGAACTGTTTAAAAAAAAAAAAAATCATTAGGAAAACTGAATGTATTATTGCTGCCACTTCTCATCCTTTACATGCTTTTCATGTAAGTTTTTAGGCTCAGACTTCCTAGCATACAAAGTAACAGTAAAAAGAGATACAGCAATATCTCTTTTTAATGCAGGATGAGGTAGGGGGACTTGCAGCCGATTTAGTGTTTGCAGCAACTGGCGGTCAATAACGAAATACACCGCCGTCCTCTTCACATTATGCATTGTTTTGCGTTTCATGTTCTTTTGGTATGTTTTGTTGTTTTTTTATATTTTTAATCTTGATATTTTGTCTTTTAGTTTTTTATACTTGCTGTAACATCAATGAAGGGATTTTCCTCCCTTCACCTTTCAGGACCAGGCTGCATGCAAATCATCAAATTCTATTGTGCATTTTTAATAACTACAACATGTTACAATAAACAGGTTTCTATGTTTAAATTTAAATGTAACTTCATTCACAAATGCACCGTAATGTTCAGCGTGTTTATGAAAAACTATGACTGAACTAAAAAGGAAAGCTTATGTGTTTTGTGAAACCAGTGAGCAGATTAATACGCATACATGTTTAGGGGACCTGCTGTCTCTTGGATGGGACGCGAACCCTGACAAAAATCTCGGTGTTGTTTGCAGGAGTTCTTCGGACAGCTCGACCAGCGGATTTTAAATGCCTTCCTTAAGGCCTGTGATGAGCTGACAGATATTTTACCCGAGCAGGAGCAGCAGTCGCTGCAGGAAACAGTTAGGAAGCTGCACAAACACTGGAAGGTTGGTTTAAATGAAATTATCTTAAAGATACAAGATATGCTAAATACTTACATACATTCACATTTCTGTTATAGCTCTATTATAATAAGTATTCCAATATAATTTTTGAGTTTAGTTGTATTTCCCCCAAACACCTCAGCTGTAAGAAAGTGTCTTGAAACCATTTTATTTTATAAATGTGAGAGCAGACTCCATGAACATCGTCCTCTGTCCTCAGGACATACAGACAGACGCCCCGTATCACCTGCTGCTCCTGAAGGTGGAGGGTGAGAGGAGCAAGCTGATGGTGTCGCTGCAGGAGTGCCAGGCAGAGCTGACCAGGGAAAACCGGCACCTGGCTAACATGGGGAGCGAGAGGCTCATCAAGGAGCACCGGGTGAGCACAACACTGCCGCCTAACCAACATGTGGGCTTATTTCTGCAGGGAAAAAAAGATTACAGAGCTCTGCAGGAGTATTCACACCACTTGAACTACAGATGTCAAAGTTTTCATTGAGATTTTCACATGACAGAGCAACACTTTCACGTTGTTGCTTACTTTTAAAGTGGAAGGAGAAAGACGTTCGTATTCAGGTCACCCTGGTTGATACTTTAAAAAGCCATCTTTTATTGCAGTTGCAGCTGCAACTCTTTGCGCTGAATCTCTACCAGCGTCACCCATCCAGAGGCTGAAATGGTTCAACGGTAAATGGATTGAATTTATATAGTTCTTTTTTAGTAACAAGAACCACTAGAGCCACTCGCAAACATGCAGACGTTCATACGCCGATAATACCGCAGATTGGTTGTCAACTTTGGGTCGATGTGGCAGGAGGAAGCTGGAAACGAACCCACAACTTTCTGATGTCAAGTTGCTCCTTCTTGGGTTTTTCTTGGCATATCATGGTTTGCAATTAGCCAAAACATTTAGACTTATTTGTTAAAAAAATGTTGAGAATGACGTATCCTTTTTTCCTCATACTTCACAACTGGGCAACAATTTGCATAACATGATATGATATTGAAGTTTGTGACTTTAAGGTAAAAATTTTACAGATCGTCCTCAGTAAAATGAACCGAAGCTCTTCCTGGATCACTGTGTTGTTCTGCTTTGAAATGTGCCGCTTTGTTTGTTGTTTTTAGGCGTTTTTTAGGGAGAAAGGCCCTCAGTCCATATGCGAGAAACGTCTGCAGTTGATGGAGGAATTCTGCCAAAAGCTCCCTGAGGCTGATCCAGCTCACCAGATTCTGGAAACGGCAAGACGGGACTTTGCTGAGGTTCAGGAGGAAATTGGGAATACTCATCAGAAGTTAATGCGGCACCAAGATAAATGGAAAGAGTATGAATCAAGGTGCAGTATTTTCAACAGAATGCTCATTTTGTGAGACCAGTTAAGCTGAAACAGGAAAAAGAAGAAGGCTGAAAAGAAGCGGGTTGAAGTTTTTCCTCTTCCTCTTGATGAAGATCTATAAACTAGAACTGTTTCAACAGCACGAATGACAAATAGTTAATATTCTTCCATTGGGAATATTTCTGCCCAATTAAAAACATTAAAACTGCATTATTGAAAGGTTAAAGTATTTATCTGTTACATCTGATACTCACTTCTAATCCTAAATGTAATATGTTTAATAACCAAAAAAAAAACATATGTATGTATTTCTTTTTCAGACATAGCTTCTTCATAATAGTTTTTTTAACCCTAACCCCTAGCCCAAAATGCATGTACAGCTTTTAAATTGTTTTTGATTGGTTTCTTTATTCCCTTTCATGTTGCTCAACAGGTACGCTGAACTCTCATGTTGGCTCATATCCAAAGAAAGTCAGCTGAGGCTCCTGAGAAACCGAGCCAGCGACCCCAGAAAATACAGTCAGGTGAAAACCACCATAACGGTGAGTCACGCTCTTTGCCGTACTTCTTTCACGGTTTGTCATTTGCAGTGTAATGGCCACTTCTCAACGCCTCTCCTGACGGAGGAGACAAGGCTATGATGATGACCCTTTCCGCCTGCGCCAGTTTCATCAACTTTTACTCGTGTTTCCAGGAGCTGAGGAACGACGCGGAGCTCCAGGAGGGGAACCTTGCTTGGCTGAAAGCCCGGATGGCTGTATTAATTGAAATCTGTGCTGACAGTGACGCCGAAAGGCAGGGAAGCACTCTGAGCAAGCTCACCGCTGATTTTAAAGGTCTTCTTGCCTCTCTCTTTGAGGTAAGTCACTTATGTGTTTTTTGTTTCTTTTTTCTTAGAAGACCTCTGAGTCGTTTAGATCCGATTTCCTCTCCGGTCTTGAAGGCCGTGACCTCGTTTTTGGAGGAGAATATGATTAGAGCTGCACAATATATTGAATCACAGTTGCTATAGCAGTTTGCACCATGCTGTTCAGGCAAAGAGCTGCTTACGTATGGATATTTAGTGGACTATTAAATTCTCAGTTCCAAGCATTAAACTAACTTTTTCTTACCATGTCATCATATTTAATATTTAAGTGTAATTAAAAAATATTTTTAACAAATAATCAGCTTTGTACATCTCGGGTGATTTTTTATTTTTATTTTTTGAAGGGAAGAGCATAATATGAAACAACGGTTGAAGACGTGAAGAACATATCGATGAAATTTGAACATTACCGTTCTGAAAGGATTTTGGTGCTTGAAATTTCGGATAATTCCTAAGTTTTAGTTTTGCAAAAGTTTAGTTGAAAATACCCAATTAATGGATTCATTTAAAATAGTGGCGCAAAATGAAACTTGCATGTAAAATGTGATGCATGCTGAGATATATAGAATAAAATAAAACACTGACACTACATGTAGAGGTCAAGTGTAATGTGCATACATCAGTATCATAATAACAAATGGACAATTTAAGATGACTTCTTTAAATAATTTGTCTAAACTCGAATAAAGAAGTCCTGGGATGAATGGCTGAAGCTTTAAGGGGTGTTAAGAGTGAGAAGAGTCCTGAACGAACCTGAGCTGAAAGGTCCATCAGAGAGGAAGAAGCCATGACTTTAAAAGCAGCATACACCGACATATTAAAGAATAAAGTGCACTGAGTGAAGATAGAAAATAATGAGTGAGGAAAGCTGGATGATAATCATCACAACTAATATTATAAATGCAGTACTTAGCAGTAATATCTGACTCTTTATGTTCTCCATGTTCATCAATGTCTTCTCAACTAATTTCGCTGACCGTAAACAGTGGGTAAGACGCCATTATTATTTTTCTCATATTTTTTTTGCAAGGCTGAGAAGATGGTGCTTGCAGTGGGGGATTGCGTGCAGTTCAGAGAGGAAGTTCAGATGACCTTGGACGACCTGGTTCAAGGACAGAAAGAAGCACAGGCCGAAGCGACAAACATACTGGACTGTTCTACTTCCAGAGAAGCCCTACAACTTCTGCTTGTTTATCAGGTCTTGCATGACAGAGATTGAATCTTTTTTTTTTTTGTAACTTACCGTGTTCCTGTTTAATGAAATCAACTTAATATTGTGAACGTGCTCGGCCGCCCGCAGCAACAGTTAAAGCGCCTAAAGCTGAAAAGGAAGGACGTCCAGCAGCTGATCACCAGAGGCCAGCAGCTCCAGTCTGAAGAGGGGCTGGGAGAGACTCTGCAGCAGGACCTGCAGAGCCTAGAAAACACAGTGAGCAAAATGGAGCAGAGTATGGACTCGCAGGAGCAAAACCTCGAGGTGAGCACTGCTGTTAGGAAGGATCGTTTAAACATTTATTAGGCTAGCGAGTGGCATTATTTTATCTTTTATAAAAGCTGCCTTTCACACAACGATTATTAGATTCCAATAATTATGTTTGGTAATTTTTTTTGATAACTGAATAAAAAAAACAAAACTTCAAAAACATTTAGAAATGAAAATAAGTCAAGATCTATTTAAAAAGACGAGTTTTCAGATGCTGAAGCCAAAGTGTAGCACCACGTTACGACCAGGAAGTCAAGGATTTTCTGATTATCTTGAGAAAAATTAGGAACACGAGCATCACAACTCTGAGATAACGCTCTTCCAACTTACTCTTTTTATTTTGGAGCCATTAGCTGATGGCAGATGGGACCTACTTTTCACTGATCATTTAAAAATGTATATTTCTGTTTTTTGTTTTTTTTTTTCAACCATTGTGAAAACTATGAGATTGAATTTGGTGTGTTCCAGGTTACTCTGGCTGCTTGGCAGGAGTTCGACAGTCAGCAGGAAGCAGTGCATGAGTTCGTCAACAAAGCCCGCTCCACAGTAGACAGAGATCTGAATTTCAGCAGCCCAGAGAGCCTGGCCGTTGAGCTGGACCAAGCAAACGTAAGTACATTTACAGTAAGAGGCTAACACAATCTGCTGAGCTCGTGTAGCACGAGGGAAAATATTGGAGGATTCTCCGGAAGCTATGCAAATCGTGCCGTGTTGTGAACAGGTGATGCTGAAGCAGTGTGAAGCGGAGGTCTTACACATGAACACCTTGTTGAAGAGAGCAACAGAAATCCAACTCGGTCCAAAAAACAAATCTCTGCTTCTGCAACAAGCTCGTTCACTCAGTGAGCAGGTGGACAAAGTCGACACGGGTCTGAAGAAAGAGTAAGTTTAATCTCTTAATCAGTGTGAGGCGTTTACACAGGAGACTTCTTATGTTAATAATGCATTATAGTAATGTTTTAATTGGGACACTCTCAGGGATTTACACATGCTCTTTCAAATATATTCCGAGCTCCATTTGTTTCACTGCAGCTTAAATTATTTTATTTTTTTTCTCCTAGGGTCAAGAATCTGGAAGAGATGAAAAGTCAGTGGGATCGGTTTGGAGCTGGATTTGAATCGTTTTCTTCGTGGATATCTGAAAAGGAGAAACAGCTAGATGTAATAAAATCATCTCATTTGTCTCTGGAGGAGCAGATCAAAGCACTTAAGGTAAAATATGGTTAAACATGAAGCTGCAGCTCTTTTTGAGACACTCTACATCAGAAATCAATGAGGCTTAAAGCACACCTACCATGTACTGGTAGACTGTGTGGCTGCACATCAATATTTGTCTTAAACTCAGAAGAGAGGAACCTGCGATTGCGGTTTCTGGAATTGAAAAGTCTTCATGGCTGTTGAACATTTGCACATTTTGCCTTGTTGCAACCGCAAACTGCAGTGGCTTTTTTTTGTAAATCTTATGTGATAAACCAACACAAAGTGGTGCATAAGTATGAAGTGGAAGGAAAAGTATAAAGTCCTAATCTCTGCTCTCAAATCTGGCCTGTATGTCAAAAAGTTTCAAATCTTGCTTTAATATACAGGACTGTGCTTAAGCTAATCTTTGACTTTGCTCTGCTTTTGCACGTCAGGGTGTTGGAGCAGAACTTCAGGATCGAGCCGAGTTCCTTTCGCAGCTGGAGACGGACTCTCAGGCGCTGGCCCAGTTTGTGTCTTCGGGCGAGGCCGCTCGCATTAAAGCCCGTCTGACCCAAATTGGCCGGTACTGGGAGGAGCTGAAGGAGAGCGTCCAGACACTTGATGGGCAGCTGGAGGAAAGCTCCTCTCACCAGCAAAAGTTCACACTGAACCTGAACGAGGTTGATACATTTACCGCTGTTCTTACAGGATGACCTTTGCACTTGGCGTTAGCGTACGTATTCGTTTCCATCTCGCTTCTGTTAAAGGTACAAGCATCTCTTCGCGAACTTCGCGCAAAACTGGAGAGTCCCGTTAAATCCTGCACCTCATCCTCTGAGACTTACAGAGCCCTTCAAAGCCACATGGTTTGAGGACCTGCTTTCTTCTTTGTTAATGAAAAAAAAGATTTTAAAAATTTTCTTTTAAAAGTATTGGACTGCTGGTTGTTCTTTCGTGTGTTAATGTCGGTTCACAAGCAGCTGCTGTGAACTGTAACCGTCTTGTGTTGTTACCTAGGATGTCTGTCAGTGCCTGGAGCAGCTGAAGGGCAACTTACTGTCGCTGTCAGCTACTGCCAGACGAATCAGTGACAAGGAGCAGGCAGTGCGGGCCGTGACGGAGCTGAACACCAGCTACGAACAGGCCCTGGAGGAAGCAAAGGACAAGCAGAGTACTCTGGAAAACCTTCTTTCTACATGGCAAAAGTATGAGTCTGTGAATATAAACCTCATGTATATAGTCATTATATTAATACATTTGAAAATGCAGAAATATATTAAGAAATGGTTGAATTTATACTTTTTTTTTTTTTTACAATTCTTATATTTTATCGTAGTTTTATCAAAAACTAAAATTGAAAATTTTTTTTAAAGATATTTCTTTTTTTTTTGCTTTTTTCACATTTTCAATTAACATTAAATACTTAATGTCTTACAAACGTATTCACATGTTTGCAACAAACTGCTCACTACAGCGTGTTTTATTGGAATTTTATATAGTAGAGAATCGCAATTAAAAATCTCAAAAGTGTGGTGTGGATTCGCATTAAACCCTCATTCAGAAAACCCTCAAATTTCACACGTCTTACACAAAAGATGATTCAGAAACTTATAAAGTCAATAAAAAGGAGGACAATAAAATGTAGACAAATTGCCTATCAGGCATCTTTGTCTTCTCTGCTTTGCAGATTGTAGACATATTGTAATCCTTCACATTCTTAAGCCTTAATCTGAAAGCAACACAATCAGCTAACAGCATAAACTGAGATTCTAATCTCACAGTTTAAGACAGAAGTGTTTCTGTTCTGCGTCAGGTTCGAGAAGCAGCTGTCAAACTTCGTGTCCTGCCTGGAGAGAAGCGAGTCTGCATCCAAACCAGAAAGTCACTGTCTGTCTGCTGACAAAGCCAAACTACGCACTGAGATGCAAGACCTGCAGGTGCAATAAACCACCGATGTGCATCTAAACAACATTACTATGATTCAAACCTAAAAGGAGGACATTGTTGCTTCATAGACAAGTTGACTGTTTTCTTTCAGGCTCTGCAGGGCGAGGTGGAGTCCCTTAAAAAGGCCCATGAAGACTTGGCCTCTCTGGGAACGCTGTTATATCCCACAGCACCTGAAGAGAACGTTACAAAGCTAAAGGATGAGCTGGGGACGCTGCAGCAACGACTGCTTGTCCAACAGGAAGTCATCCCTCAGAGGTAAAAAATGCACTGGTAGAGCATACATCCAGTAATGGTGGGAGGTATCTGGTGAAGTTAGATTTTTTTTATTGATTTGTTCCAATGTGTTGGGAGACACAACTGCAGCCAAAAGAGGAAAATATATTTGAGTATGCTAAAGGGAATGCTAAACACCAATACATTGAAATATGAAGCAAACGTCTCTCTCTCTCTCCCAGAATCACAGAGCTTCAGAGCCATGTGTCGCTGGTGGAGCAGTTTGACCAGGCTCTTCTTAAATTCTCTGAGTGGAGTGAGACCGTGCTCTCCAACCTGCACACAGCTTCTCAGATCAACATCGGGAATCTGCAGGGATCTGCCACTCAAGCAAGGGTGAGATCCAGGCCTTTTTTTTTTTTAAATGGAGACGTTTTTGATTTTTGATTTTTTTTTTTGACTTATGATTTTAAAACTCTGACATGCCGATTTTGATTTCTCTACAAGAGCCATAATTTAAAAAAACATTTTATCTGGCCATCAGCTGTCATTTATCTTTGTTCGGAGCAGAGAGAAGAAGCTGTGACAAAGGTTTTGATAATACTTTTAAACAAATACAAGATGATTACAGAAATAACACTTTAAACCAGCTTCATATATTATTATTATATGGTTAGTGAAGCTAGAATTATTGTGTAGTTCCTTACCTTGACTGTGGAAACCCCAGACAAAACAAATCCTTCCTATTATATAACTTAACGTCTTGTTAACTTGGTAACACAGTGAGTTAGTGTTGTCGTTAGCGACATGTCCTTTGGTGCATTCAATGCTTAGAAAAACATTGAATTTCTCAGTTTCCAGTCGACTGGTTCAGGCTGATTAAGTTAAAAATCATCCAGGTTTTGCTTACCAGCTTTTACTGCTGTCCTTATCAAGCCATCAAACTCAACTGCAGGATGTTGTTTCGATTCAGAGCAGAGTTTATTCATCCCGGTTCTCTTTGCTCTAACAGGAGACTCAATTGCTCCTGCGAAAGAACTCCGGCGTGAAGCAAAGCTTAGAGGAGCAGACTGAGAAGCTCTGCAAGATCTGTGAGCCTGCTGACGTGCAGCTCCTCCATAACCGAGTAGAAAGCTGCCTCCAGTCCTACCACGAGGCTCAGCATTTGGCCAAGCTGCAGCTGGAGTGCCTGGAAAAGCTTGAGGCCTTCTTGCAGACCCGCGGCGAGGTGGCGGGAGTGCTCCGTGGTCTCAGACAGACGGTGGAGAGCGCCGGGAGCTGGGACCGTGGAAGGGTAGAGGAGCTGCAGCAGGAGCTCGCTGCCATTATTCCTGACATAAGTGAGCTGGAGTCCTCCGCCGTCAACCTGGACAGCAGCCTCTGTAAAAGTCATCTCCACATCGGAGTCGGAGAGGGCTCTCGTAAGTCCTGCCGCACGCTGGCTGACTCACTCAGCGCCGAGTTGGACACTGTGAGGAACTTGCTCGGCACGAAGCAAAGCGAAGCCGAGGCCCTGGGCGCGCTGTGGACTTCGTTCCGGCAACGGAAAGAGCAGCTGCTCAAAGCTGTGGAAGACATTGAGGAAAAAGCTGACCACCAGCCCTTCAAAGAGTCCAGCTTGCATGGTCTGCAGCAACGGTATGATGCAAAGAAGGTCCCATAAAATTCTGCCAGTGTTTTATAAAAGTACTCATACACCATGAACTTTCTCAGAGTTTTTGGCATTGCCACATGTGTGATGGATCCACAAAAAAAGAATGCATTATTGTGAAGCAGAAGAAAACAAACTCAGTTTTTAATAAAAAAAAAACCCTAAAGTGTAACATGCACACTTTTTGGTTACACTGTTTTATTTATTGTGTCAAATTTAAAGGAGCTGAGACTTTAATTACTAAGAAAATGACACTCTTAGTGCAAATTTTAATGGAATTTTGCATTAAAAGTGTCATTATTTGCTAAATAATGCAAAGTTTAAACTTTTAAAGGAACTTTTAATGCAACTTTTAGAGCATGTTTGAATTAAAAGCGTCGTTATTTACTGAATGAAACTTCAGGACAGCGGTCGTAATCATTTATGAAGAATCATTCATGTTCATGACAGGTGTTAAGTCATGTTTATGACAGTCTTGTGCACACCTCTTCAATTTTTTTGTAATCTTTTCTTTCCTCTTCACACTTAGACACTAATTTTATGGGGATTTTATCACATAAAATCCCCATAAAATAAATTGAAGCTTGTGGTTGCAACAAACTTCATGACACAATGTGTAAAAGTCCAAGGAACACAAATAGTTTTGGCAAGGCGCTGCAAATGCATAGTACATATAACTGCTGCTGTTATAAGCTTGTGTAGTGTTTGAGCATGAAGACAGACGCAGTAACATGTCGTCCCTCTCGTCTGTCAGACTTCGGTTCTTCAACCAGCTAGAGGACGAGCTTCAGTCACACCAGCATGAAGAGCAGTGGCTGAGGGACAAGGGCAACCAGCTGGCCCAGAGAGACGCAGAGCTGGCCGGGGAGGTTTTGAGGGAAATTAGTCTGCTGGAGACGACATGGGAGGACACAAGGAGGCTCATAACCGAGAGGTAACGCAGAGGAAACCCTCGGACGATTTAACCTTATTTTTTTGCAGGTAGTGATCTAAAGCTTGTCATCTTTTTCCAGACAAGAGCAGTGCAATATTCTTGCTGAGCTAACAAGAGATTACCAAACCCTGAAGACCAGCATCAGGGGCGTTATTGAGAGTGCAGAACCTCTGGTGGACATCAGCTCTGTTCTGAAGGATTACGAGGAAACCAAGAGGTCGCTCACCAAGGTTTGACTAAAGAACCGTTTTTAGTGATGGAACGTTTCTTTCATTGTTTCTCCGTTAAGCCATTTGGCTTCCTTCATAGCATGAATCACTGAAGGCAGAGATGGGTGGTAAGCAACAGGAGCTGGACCAGTTTTCAGTCAAAGGAAAACATCTTGTGACTGAACTGAAGAAGATCCCGGAGTGCGACAGTGAGATGATAAAGAACGATATGGAGATAACTGTGGATCACTGGCTGGACGTAAGTATATCTCTGAGATATTTTATTATCGATACCGTATGTTAATACTTTAGGTACTAGCAGACTGGGTTTGGAGGCAAGTCATTCAGAAAATAGCATCACTTTTATCTTTTAGTTGTATTTTGTGGGTATGTTTTTTCCCCACACTTCCTAAAGCATAAATAAGGTAAATCAGAGGCAACTTTCTGTGTTGGTTCACGCTGAGTATTTAAACTACTGTCACTACATATCATTGTGTCTTGATGTAAACCAACTAACTTCAATGTAGGAAACAGGCAGCCATCTTCAGTGCTTCACTGAATCCTTTTTAATTCTCCCCCAGATGTCTGAGAAAATCGAGGACAACATCGATCGCCTCCATCACAGTTTGGACCTGTGGGGCGACGTGCGCAACCTAAACGAGGACATCGATAGTTGGACGAGCAGCCGCGGGACCGAACTCAACGAAATCCTAAACAATTTCAGCAACAGTCAGAAGGTGTCAGCAAGACTCTCTGGGCTGCAGGTAAGTTTTGTCAGGGGTCTTAGAAGAGATAAGGAATCAGTTGTCTAGCTCCTTTTAAATAAGCATCAGTTACTTATGCATTCGTTTATTCAAATAAACCTTGAAGAGACTGTATAGTTGTTGTTCTTTTTGGTTTTAGCCAAAAATTTCTCTCTAATTTCACAGGGAGAAATTAGAGAGAAGGAGCAGAAACTTGAACTTCTCCAAAACAAAGTGTCTGAGCTGACCAAGTGCTGCCACAGTGAAGACACTCCAGCTAAATTGCAGGTATTTAATAACAATATATCTATTTTTTTTCTTATTGATTGTCATACAAATAGGATTTTTTTACCCTGATCAACAAAAACTTGATGCCTTCTTTGTAATAAATAAAATTAAAGACCTACACCTGTTTACCACACAAACACGCAGGTGTTGGAGACTGACCTACAGAAGAAGATCAGCACCGTTCAGATGCTACATGAGCAGGTCAGAGGAAACCTCTCTGATTTCACATCCCAGCGTAAACAGCTAGAAGACTACATCTCACAGATGTCTGCGTGGCTGAAAAGCATGGAGGACTCTCTGGTTTCCTCTCCAGCCGGTTCAGATCCTGAAGACATCTGCAGAGTAAAGGTGCAACCAAAATAAGTGTCAAAGATCAGGAAAACTCTGCAAACCGTTCTCAGTTTGCAGAGACAGAGATACTGATGTTTTAAGCCAAAATCCCAAACTGCATATCTGCACATGTCTGGCAGGACCTTCAGAAAGAGCTTCAAAGTCAACAGGGGAGCATCGATTCGACCAGGGAGAGCCTCAACAACCTTTGCAGAAAATATCCGTCCGAGGAGCTGGCCAGCTTGGGGTCTTCTCTCACCGACCTCATCAAGACTTACGAGTCGGTGAACCAGCTTTCCGCCAGGACACTGAACTCACTACAAAACTGTCTTCAGCAGCAGTTCAACGGTGAGGCGACTTAACAGTTTATTTAGCCTTTCTTAATTTAAAATGCTTCCTTCTTGTTTTGAAAAGAGAAAAAAAAATTGTTCTGGTTCAACTTCTCACTGTCAGAATTTTATATCCAAATACAAATGTGAAAAAACGTGTTTTTTATTAGTTACATGTTATAAATTTGAAATTTAGATCTCTATGATTGCATCAAAATGATGTATATATAAAAATATTTTACTAACATCAATATTACTCATTTGCGTTATATTACTGCCTGATACCATGAAAACAAAACAAATGGAAAATGACTAAATATGTGTTGCCTTTGTTGAGATATTAGTTGAAGCAGATATCAGCAAGCTGATGTCTGCTTTAGACATTTAGTGAGTTTATTGGCCAGCATCCACCTGCCTTATGGCTGGTGCTTCCACTCTTAAGAAACCGAAGGTAGTTCAAACCTTGACCACTAGATGGCGGCATAAATTTTCTAATGGGATTCTTGACGTAAGGGACAAAGCTGTGTTGGGTTCACTGAGAGGGATAAATGTGGATGTTTATTGGAAGTTTTTTTTTTCCCCCCCCTTTCCATTATAGAATGAAGTTGAAATTTATTTTTGAAAGGAAAAGAATATTCAAAGAGTTTTTGTTTGTGATTTCACTTCAACTATTGAGAAATGGAAACAATATCTAAGATAGAAGGTGAAAACTGCTGTTTTCTTTCCAAGCAGATTTAGGCTTCATCGGGATAGACTACATGCTGAGTATGCTCACCAGATGTTTGTATGCTAAGAGAGAGAAAATCTCTTTTATTAAATCTTATTCTGCATTGTTTTTTTTCATCATTTAGACCCCAATTTGTCCTTTTGTTTTTTTCTCCTAATGACTCTAATACTCCATGGTAAAACAGGGGGAATCCAGCAGGCATTCAGTGCTATATACACATCACCTAGTCATATAAAACAGGTTTACATATTTTGTCCTAGTGCAGGCCAGATGGTAAGTATTATATTTAAATAAATATATTATATTTGCGTCTTCAGACCTTGTCCAGGAGTTTCATCACTGGCTGTCAGAGCAAAGGGAGATTGTGAAAGAATGCTCTGATCGATCAGGAGACACTCAAATAGTGGAACGTAAGCTGCAAAAACTCAAGGTAATGCAGTCTTATCTTTACTCCTCTAATGCAAAATAAAATACACCTTGGAGGATAAAAAGGACAAAGCTTTGTGGTTTACGTCTTAGGGCGCGATGGATCGTGTGGAGGAAGGCGAGATAAGACTCAAGCAAGTCTGCGAGGAAGGAGAGAAGCTTCTTCTTCATCTTCCCAAAGCTAGCGCCGGGCAAGTCCAGCAGCACCTGTCATCCATCCAGCAGGACTGGGACAGCTTTGTGGAGCAGTGCAAGCAGAACCAGCAGATCCTTGAGGACAGCGCATCCCTCATGAAAGGGTAACAGACTGGCGTACACCAGTCGCGCAGCGATGCTTGTGAATGCGCTGTTTTTAAGCAAGGCCTTGTCAAAACCCTTGTAGGTTTGAGGGCCGCCTCAAGAAACTGCGGTGGTGGTTGGAACACATGGAAAGCCGAATGACGACTGATCTACTGGAAGCCAAGCAGCGTGGCTCCGAAAGGGCTTTAATTGAGCAGGTGGAGGAATACCAACAGGAAGCGCTCAAAGAAAGGTGCTTAAGCTGTGTACAGCGAAAGAAATGAAAATTTTTTACCTTTCAATAAATGCATTCTTTGTGCTTCCAAGTGGCTCTCTCTCTGACAACTTACAAATGTGACGCAGGGATTCGTTTGAGCGCCTCTGTCAGGAGGGACAAGCTCTGAACGAAGGCGGACGAGGAGACGGCAGCGAGACCAGAGTCTCGGCTCACCTGCAGTCCCAGCACCAGGCCCTGTTGAGGTGTGTGAGGGAGAGGCTGCGCAGCTGCCAGCTCACTTTACACGAGCAACAAGCCTTTGAAGAGACTCTGCAGGCGACCTGGGTCTGGCTTAACGGCGTGCAGGAGCGTCTGGCTTCGCTCAACAGCACCGTCGGCAACAAAGAAACCTTGGAAAAAAGACTGGGTCTCGTCCAGGTCAGGAAGCGAAGCAGTTTTATCGCTTACTTCTTTATATTTTCTATAATCTGAATGGTCGTACCGTGGGGTCATAGTTTATTTTTTCTTTTTTTTTCCTAAAGGATATCCTGCTAATGAAGGGTGAGGGCGAAGTGAAGCTCAACATGACCGTAGGAAAAGGAGAACAGGTTTTAAAACACAGCAGGATTGAAGAGCAGGAGACCATCTCCTCACAGCTCCAGAACCTAAAGGACGCCTGGGCTAACATGCTAATGACGGCTATGAGTTGCCACAGGTAGCAAATATGTCCTCCTTTTGTAACTCTGAGAAGTTTTAGAGAAGAAGGTTAATAGTAGTGGAAACGTTTGAGATGTCCTCAAACTTTTTCGGTTTTTTCCACTTTAAAACCACAAACTTGAATATGATAAAAGCATATGTATGCATTAAATTGGCCTAGTTAAAGCTTAAAAGCTGGAATTATTTTTCCAGCTTTCCAGTCCTCAAAGCTGGAGGACACATTCACCAATAAATTTACTGCAGCAAAGAAGAATTGGCAGCAAAAGAATGGTGTGAAAATAGTTTTCTTTCCATTCTGTGTTGGTCTACTGTTTAAAATGCCAACAAAATAATATGGAAAAAAAAACTAATTAACATATAATTCCTCATAGTCGACTGGAGTGGACAGTGGCCCAGTGGAGCACCTTCCAGGAGAATAAGAGCCAGCTGCAGCAGTGGATGGAGTCAGTAGAGCAGGAGGTTGGGATGACGCCGCCTCAGCAGCCGGGCCTTAAAGAGAAGAGCGCCTTACTGGAGCGACTGAGGGCCGTCCAAGCTGACGTGGACACGCACGCAGCAGCTTTGTCACACCTAAGTGAGAAAGCAGTGGAGCTACATGAAAAAACTGGTGACCAGACGTTCGGGCCGGAGTCGAGGGCAGAGCTCCACGCACACTTTGCTGATATATCAGCCGTCGTCAAGGTAACACAGACCTATGGGGAACGGATGGTAAATTCTGGATGTTTATTTGCGGGGCAGGCACATGAAGAAACTAAGTGTGTGAGTAGTCATGGCGACGATAAAATTAGTCGCATTTTAATGTTTGAAACAGAAAGTCTACAACACATGTGTCAAACTCGAGGCCCGTGGGCCAAATCCGGCCCGCCACAGCTTTTTATGTGGCCCTCTGAATTATAGACTAAACACTAAGTGTGCTTAAATATTATTTTGTCTATCAAATCAATTCCATTTTTATCTGATTACTGCCAAATTACATCAATCGGCCCCTCCAGTTTCTTACTAATTATCGTGGAAATTCACAGAAAATTAACAAATCCCCGCACTTTTTTTCACTAATACATAATTGGAGATTTATTGCAGATTTTTCTCAAAAAATTTCAAAAACCTTCTTACTTGAGCTATACAACACAAGCAAGCCTAAATTGATGTTGGACTGGATGTTAACATACAGTTTGTTTCACAAAGGGAAAAGTCCAGTCCATGCAAAAAATCGTGTCTGAGCACGAGCAGTACCTCGACGCCGTGAGAGACTTCAATGACTGGCTCGTTTCAGCCAAAGAGGAGCTTCAGCGCTGGTCTGACCTGTCAGGAGACTCCGTCAACATTAGAAGAAAGCTGTCCAAAGTCCAGGTAAGGAGAGTTCAAACTGGAATAATAATAATAATTTTAAAAATTGGCTTCCTTGTGAGAGATAATTTTCTCTCCGTTCACAGCAAATTGAATGTAAATAATCTGAATGTAGCTCAGGTGAAATCAGTTTCGACACTGTTTGCAGTGAAAATGATTAATACATTTTGTTTTGTTTTTTTCCAGGAGCTTCTTGACTCGAAGCAGAGAGGCAGGGAGAGACTAAATCGTGTTCAGAGATGCGGGGCAGTAGCGAGGGATTACACAAACTCGGGGGGCTACGAGGCGATGGAGCGAGAGGAGGCAGCGCTCCTGTCATCATGGGAGCAGTGGGAGCGCGTGGCTCTGCAGACGCGCGCCAGTCTGGAGACGTCGCTCTCACAGATATCAAGCTCAGAGCAGGAGTTCAGCAGTCTGTCAGCGCAGCTGGAGCAGGACCTGCAGGATTTCAGCCGGCAGCTTCAGGGTTGCCGACTCCGACTTTGCCAGGCGGAGAAGAAAAACGAGGGAGAGGAGGCAGTTAAAGGCTGGCAAATGGCAAGGGTAAGAAAACAACTTGAATTTTAACGTGCTTGGATTTCTATTCTATTTATTTTCAAAGTCTGGAAAGTCCTTGAAAGTGCTTGATATTCAAACTGCACAGTTTTGTAATAAAGTGCAATCTAATGTTTGATTAAAAGCCTAAATTTCTTTCTTTTTTTCTCACCATCTAGAGTTAAATCTAACTAAACCTTTCTTGTTTTAGGTTAGTTAAAATTGGTAAAATTATTTCTATTTGCTGAATGCCAAAAAACGTAATTTTTAGAATTTTTTTTCTTTTATGTTTAAGCTTGTAAGTCGAGCAGGAAGGTCATTTTGCTTAACGTGATTTGTTTGGATTGTTACAATAGAATTAATATGTATCAACCGGAATCGCTCGATGACTTATTAATCTGCAATTGGAATATAGGTCGGCTTGTATTTTATACACAAGCAGTGTTATTGAAATTGAGGGGAAATTAGTTTCATTACTGTTTTATTCTCAGTCCAGCGTGTGTGAGAGCGACATTTCAAAACATAAAATTGTGTAGAATACTATTATAACACTATCATATGATGGTATCATATAATTGACACTGTCTTTTCTTAGTTCATATATTTGTATTGTTTTTATCTCCAAAGTTTGGTGCTGGGAAAGTTTGAAAAGTGCCCGAATTTTATCCCAGGAAAAGTGTCTGAACCCTGAACTTTACATGATGTACGTGTTTAAAGGTTCACTGTGCGCTTTGTGTCTGTCCTCACTTCTTATTTGTTCTACATACAGGACACGTTGGACGAGCTGGTCAAAGCCGAGGCCATGTCTGATCGTTTGAAGACTCAGCTCAACGATCTGTGCCGATTCTCCAGAGAAATGGCCACTCAGTCTGACAGAGTGTCTGCCCTTATTAAGGACTATAACAGGTCAGACAAAAAAATGCCAGTAATCTTTACCCTCAAAAAAATGTTACTGTTTAACTGTAACAGGATCCACATTTTTATGACCAGTGAAATTATTTTCTGTAGACTTACAAACTGAGTCAGCTGTAGTACGAGTCTGAGCTTTTGTGGAAACAGTTCCAGATGAAGATTGTTGTTGTTTTTAAGCCATTTAGAAACCTAATTTAAACTTAAATACCGTCCTGAAGAAGATGGGTAAAGCTGAATATTTTCAAACCCAAAAGAAAACCTGCCAGCAGGTGAAAACAACTTTTCAGCCAGAAGACAAACAGCTGCGTTGGATTTGTTTGAGGGTCCTAGTCAAATTCCAGACCTAAATCCAATTGTGAGTCTGTGGCAAAGACTTGAAAAATGAGTAGATAACAGATAAACACACAAATTTATCTTTTAGTCAAGTAAATTCAGATAAATCTCAAAATTTTATTTCTAAGGGGATGGTTTTATGTTGAAAAGAGTTTTTATAGGCAACAAAATGTACATCTGAAAACAAACAGATAATAGAATGAGAAGAGAAGGCAAGTATTTTTTCATAAGTACTCTATGAAAGAAAAAATAATAAATCTGCTACTGACTTTTTCCAGCTTGAGTCTTCAAGCCACCAGAGAGTGTCAGAGCAAAGAGAAGGCGCTGGATCAAGGCTTCCGCTCAGCTTTCAGGGAATTTCAACAATGGTTGGTTAACGCCAAGATCAACACGGCCAAATGCTTTGATGCACCTCAAAACCTTGGCGAAGCCTCGTCTAGTTTCCAGAAGATTCAGGTATAATAAACAAAGCGGACTTCACAATCACAGAGACCCTGTTACACAGTGAAGCTTAAACATTTAACATGTTTGTGTGAATATCCACGTACATTCAATGGTGACCTGCTGCTGTTTTGCATTTAAGTTCTGACCTCCCATCTGGTCTTGTCCTTTTAGGAGTTTCTTAATGACAAAGAACAAGGTCAGTCAAAGCTGAATGCTGTGGTTGTAAGTGGAGAGCTTGTCTGTGGCATCGCAGCGAAAGACAAAACCGATGCAGTTCGGGGTAAAATGACCACCGCCAGAGAAGACTGGAAAAACATCATGTCCAATCTGCACAACAGAGAGACGAGTTTGCAGGTAAGCATTTAAACGCCTCTTCTCAGTCGCTGGAAACGATCCCTGATAACTAACTATCCGCCACAGCTTTTAGTCTCCTAGATTAACAGTAAGACTCTGTTCTTGCTGTTCCAGAACCTCATTTCACAGATGAAGGATTTTGAGGCAAGCGCAGAGCCTCTGCAGGAATGCCTGAATGCAACCGAGCTGGCTGTGCAGGAGAGCAGCACACGACTTCATGATCTGACTGCGAAAAAGATGGAGCTTCACAAGCTGCAGGTACTGCAGTCCAGAATCGACGGGACTTGAAACACCGACTGAAAGCAGTGTTTCTGGAGCATCATTCACTGATCACAGTTCATGTCGCGTGCAGGACTCCCATCATTAAAGTTCTGATAAAAATAGTGTTTAGCAGAGATGCACTGATTAGAAAATCAATTTCCAATCAGGAAATTGTCCAGTTTTAACTGGATCCAAATTCTCGGTAGGAGCTAAAAATAGCAAAAATAATTTTTAACTACTTGTCTGTATTAATAGTATTTATTGTTTTTACAGCAACTTTTAGGTTTTACTTTACCTAAAGTAAAATAAGTCAAATCTATAAGTAAAACCCTACTAAGAAGAATTACATCATGTCCCGTTTATTCATTTACAAAACAGGTTATTGCTCACTAACAGGTTTTTTTGCACACTTGAAATCCTCAACACTAGGCATTCAAGATTTGTCCAGCTCAATATTTGAGCTGAAAAATCCCTCGTTTAATGGTTTGCATTAGATTGGTCAGTCACAAACATAAGCTTTTCAGTAGCTTTTCTGTTGTAAACAATTATTTATAAGCATTCCCTTTACTGTGAGATTTCTGAAAGATTGATATTTGCTGATGCAGCATGTAGCGTGACAGATTGAGACTCTTTCAAAAATGAAATCAGTGGCCTTGCTTTAACATGCTGACCTTCCTGGTTTTCGCCAAAGTCAGACTCCCCGTTTTGAACCAGCATGTTAAATAAACAGCTGACATGCATTAGTGGAAAAGAGTTACCTTTTTTGAAGTTTCTTACACCTTCTGCACTTGATCTGACTTCATTTATAAACATTGCATTGACTTCAAAACTGATAATTCATTTTGCCTCAGTAACAACTTCCACACCAAAGCATAGCCTGTAAGAGCTTAGGTACGGCGTCGTTCACTGATCTGAAATAGATTATATTTTTAGATTCCGACTGACCAATCAGAGCCAGTCAAACATAAAAACACAGTTTTTGATGCATTTGTTTAGACTGCATTTTCATGCACCTTTGCTAACTGTCAGCACGTCCTGCTTCTCTTTGCTCACTACATGCCTGCTCAACAGTGTCTACATGAATAAAGTATTGCTAAAGAAGGCCTTAAGAATATATTTCCTGTTTACAGCCTCCTCTTTAGAGCTGGACTCGTAACACTCGCTAAGCCCCTCGTTTGCTTCTCCTTTTTGCCACGTTCTCCTCTCTTAACAACCTGCTCTTTGCCTCACTTTACCTGTCTTTTAAATCTGAGTGTCAGCTTGCATGCCTCTGTGATAACCTGCTTGTGCTCTTCCAGTCTGTGCTTGAAGACTTAGCTTCTCACGAAGTTCAGCTGAACAGGCTGAAAGAGAAGGCCCAGCTGTTGTGGGATGAACACTCGGCCGGGAAGGGCTTTGTGCACCGTGTGTCGCAGCTCTCTGCTCAGTGCCTAGCTTTAACCAACCTTACAAAGGTAAAGTAATGCCTGTGAGACCGCCTGTGCACTGGGACTTCTATAGAGTTATAGCTGGAGATGACACAGAGGTAGTAGTCTGGTGTGGCTGCTGAGTTATGTGTATTTTTACAAGTTTTAGGGTGCATTCACACCAGATCTGTTTAGTCCACTTTCAAATCAGGCTCATTTGGAGACGTGTGAATACACAATCCATCTCTGATGCAGCGAACTCTGGTTCGCCTAAAACCCAAGTCATGGTTTGGTTGACGTGAACTCTAGTGCGGTTTTCATACACATGGAGAAGCAAGTGGACCTGCTCGAAAAGTAGGAAGCTGACATTAGAGCAGGTAAATACAGCCAGAACAAAAATGAGTATCTAGCGCTGCAGGGAGAAATTGCTTGTGGTTTTGTTTACCACTGACCAAAGAGAAAACCTAAAAGCACTAAAACCTGATACCACTGCATGTTTGTTTACATTTTGTGAAGAAGTGTTTTCTTTGAAGTTTCCTCCAGTAGTTCTCGGTGCAGCGCCACCACAGGTGGAAAGGGTTTTTAAATTCGTTTCACAGAGCGTGAAAACGAACCGCGCCAGCTGAAAATGTAATATGTTTCAATTTGGTCCCCAATCCAACCGAGTCCACCAAACTATCAGGTGGGAAAACACCCTAAAACTGCAAAGGTACAACATTTTCACTGTCAAACACAGATGTAATTATAGTGTATATGCAAGTTGCATTACCTAACTTTTGTTGAATGCATGCTTGTACGATCTATTCTGGAAAATCTTTGGATGTGTGATGGTTTGATGTTTCTGGATATGCAGGAGAAGGCTTCCCGCATCGACCGGATCGTCACTGAACACCAGCTTTTCTCCCAGGGGTTGGAGGAGCTCCAGAACTGGGTGGCTGACACCAGCCACATGCTGCAGACTTACAGCGCTCCAACAGCTGACAAAAATGTACTTGATAGCAGAATGATCAAGCTGGAGGTATAGAAAACTATGCATAATTTCAAATTCCCTGACATGTTTGAAATTCTGCGTTGTGATGAATTTGTACGGTTTGCTTGTTGCTTCAGGCTCTGCTGACGGCTCGCCAGGAGAAGGAGATCCAGCTGAAGATGTTGATCACAAGAGGAGAGTCGGTGCAGAGAAACACCTCCGCCGAAGGCGTGCCACTAATCCAAAAACAAATACAGGAGCTGAAAGACTCATGGGATGCCCTTCTCTCTGCTGCCATTCTGTGCAAAAGGTGTTTGCTTTTTGTCTTTTTCAACTATTTGTTAATTGGAGCCTGCCGTAGCAATGCATAGGAGAGCATTGAAATGCCAATCAAGTGCCACTAAGTAAACATCTGACTTTTACTTTTGCTAAATTTATCAACTCATAATTTCTTGTGTCTAAGCAGGTAAGTAAAAGAGCATGTGTTTTATGAGTAAAAATTAATTTGGTGTTAAGAGATGAGTGTTTTTTTTCTGGTAATGAACTGCCACGAAGTATAAATAAGATTTTTGCTTTTGTGTTGAATGTCCGTTTTATAATATATTTACCACCAATGACAAAAAAACAAAAAATATTTTCACTTTTCTCAAAAATTCACCAACTGCAGAGTTAAGTACTATAATATAAATAGCATTTCAAAAGAGCAGAGTAAATCTTATGTTTTTTGAACAATAACAATATTTGTTGTTAGTCTGTTGCTAAGAGATGAGAACATTTTCTGGTAACCAAGTGCCAGGAAGTAAACATCAGATTTTTACTTTTGCTAAATTTACCAACTCTAAATTTGTTGTGTCTATGTAGATAAGCAGCATTTCAAAAGAGCTTACGTTTTATAAATAATAATTAATTTGGTGTTGAGAGATGAACGTATTGGTATTTTTTTAAAACAAACTGCCACCAAGTATAAGTAAGATTTTATACTTTTGTGTTGAATGTCTGTTTTATATACCACTAATGACAAAGAAAAAAAATAACATTCTCACTTTTTTGAAAAAGTCACCAACTGCAGAATTGTTAGATAGTATAATATAAATAGTATTTAAAAAGAGCAGATGAAATCTTTTGAACAATAACAATATTTGTTGTTAATCTGTTGCTAAGAGATAAGAACATTTTCTGGCAACCTAGGGCCACGAAGTAAACATCTGATTTTTACTTTTGCAAAATTTACCGACTCTAAATTTATTGTGTCTAATCAGATAAGCAGTATTTCAAAAGAGCTTACGTTTTATAAATAACATTTAATTTGGTGTTGAGAGATGAGTGTTTATTTTGTTGTTGTTTTTTTTCTGAAAACGAACTGCCACAAAGTATAAATCAGATTTTTACTTTTGTGTTGAATGTCCGTTTTATAATATATTTATCACTAATGACAAAAAAAACAAAAAACATTTGAACTTTTCTGAAAAATTCTGCAGAATTGTTAAGTAGAATAATATAAATAGTATTTCAAAAGAACAGAGGAAATCTTATGTTTTTTTTAACAATAGCAATATTTGTTGTTAATCTGTTGCTAAGAGATTAGAGCATTTTCTGGTAACCAAGTGCCACAAAGTAAACATCAGATATTTACTTTTGCAAAAGAAAAATCAGAAGGCATTGCTTTAACATTAGCATAAACATTAGTAGGCAGTGAATTTTCCCTAAAATAAGCTTTTTAGCTATTTCTTATTTTATTTTTATTTATTAGCCATGTTTAGCACTGAATGGAGGTAGTAAATGTAAGACAACATGCTAATGATGCCCCACATGTCACTGGCAGCATTTAAGCTAACATTAGCATTTCAGCTAATTTTAGCTTATACGCAAATTTTTACATACTGAAAGGAGTAAGTCCATGTTACTCAACATGCTTGTGGCTCTGCACATGCTATTCTGTACATTGTAGCTTACTTTAGCATTGATGCTAATTTTTTGGCATCAGAATGCTAGGCTCCAACAGACGGGCACACTTTGGCAAGCCCCGTTTAAATGCCTTTTGAAATTTTCTTTTTTTTGTTGTTATTCACACAATATCTCACCTGGAAAAATCTCTAAAGACAAAGCAGGAACAAAGTTCAGAACCATGTAGTCATAAAATATAAGGACATTTGCAACCAATGGAGACCATTTATAGCATAATTTTACTGTAAATGATTTTAGAATCACCATCGCCTCACATTATTTTTAATGTCTGCAACCCACAGTCAGCTGGAAGGTTCGTTGTCTCAATGGACGAGTTACCAAGAGGACGTCCGTCAGTTTCTGGCTTGGATCGAGGACGTAGAGGAAAGTCTCGATGTCACCGATAAGCAGTGCCCAGAGATGAGAGACAAAACTGCAAATCTAAGCAAAGCAAAAGTACTTCATCCTGTCTGTCATTTAGAGAATCCTCTAAAAATAATATATTTAACATTTAGCGAGTGCAATTTGGCATCTGATCATGTATTTTTTCCTTTTTTTGCTCAGTTGCTGTATGAGGACATACTCAGCCACAACACCCTACTGGAAACCATTACTGCAAAAAGTGCCAGAATCACTGAAAACTACGTTGCTCAGCTGGAGCTCCAAGAACTTCAGGAGCGGTATAACACTGTCAAAGACAATGCCATGGTAATAATAATACAAAAATGTTATTTAAGCTCTCTGTAGAAATATTTCACTGTGATTCAATCTATACAACGAGATCTTTGATAATAGTTAAAATGTCATTCTTTGTTTTTTGATTGACAACGTTGACTGTTAATTTTATATTTTATTCAAACAAGAGAAATTAATTTGAGAGAGCACAGTAATCATTCAGAGAGTAAACAGGAATATGAATGTTCTTTCCCATGTCTTTTTATTGATTATCAGCAATAATTTGAAAAATATTTGAGCCATAAAATTTTTGCTGATTTTAACCCACAAACAAATTCCTAGACAAAACTAAATAAACAACATTTTAACAGTAGAAAGAAAGAAGATGCTACTTATAAATAGCCATTTGTATTCCAGATTAACAGGAATACAAAAGAAAAAGTGAGAAAAAGCATTTAACTCTGATAATTCATTAGGTAAATTACTGATTTTTTTTCCTCAGAGGGCTGTCGGCAAGGCAGAAGAGCTGGTGAAAGCTCACCAGGAGTATCAGTGGGACCTTCGTTCCTTTGAGGAGTGGCTGAAGGAAGAAGAGGAGAAGCTCAGCTGCTACACCCAGCTGGAGGGAGACATGGACATGCTGGAGGACACCCTCCAAAAGCTGCAGGTTTGAAACCAAACGCTACTGATGCTTTGCTGCTGTCAGTCAGTAGGCTTGATGCACAATGACGAACGTTCATTCGTGTAGCAAGAAACTGCAGTTAATTGATAAAAAAAAAAAAAAAGGGAAATTATGAGCGTGATCGACAGGAACTGTTTAATTCCAGGAACTGCAGCTACACTGCACAGAAGGTCAGGCTCTGCTGAACACCTTGCTGCTGAGCCGGGAACTGGTCGTCCCCTGGGGTTTGCCTCAGATAGAGGACCGGGCCCTGGAGACGCTCCAGCAGGAGTGGAGGCTCTATCAGGCGCAGCTGGCCGACACACGCGCCCAGCTGAACAGCGCCCTGGCCAAACTGCGACAGATGGAGCAGAAGTTCCAGCGTCTCGACAGCTGGCTGAAAGGCATGGAAACCAAAGCGCAGCTGCGCTCTAATCGCCGGTCCGATCGAGCCACGAAAAGCGCTCAGCTGCAGATGGTGAAGGTCGGTGAACGCATGGGAAAACTCATGTACTTGTAATGTTCCATTCTTCTATTTAATGCAGCGCTGGATGTTTTTGTTACGATACTGTGAATTTGGGCTGATTGGGACGCTCCCATCCCGATCAGCCCAAACTGGTTTGTCCTGAGTTTAAAAAATCTGTGTTAGAATTGAAGCGTAAATCCCAACAGTAATTAATCTTTTTTTTAGGGCTGGCAGGAAGAAGTCCTTGTTTATCAAGAGGAAATGGAGGGCCTTACTCTTTTGGCTCAGCAGGTTCTGGATGAAACCCACATCAGCAGTCGGATCAGTACCAGAGCCACCCAGATCACAGCCCGCTACCATGCCCTGCTCCTGCACTTACTGGTAATAGTAGCTAATTACAAAATAACTCTAAATCTATGAGAATTCATCTATTTTATCCACCGCTGATTTTCCTATTTTGTCTATCGTAACGCAGGAGACGATCAAGCAGCTCCAAGAGGAGGTGTCTTCGATCGAAGAAGCACAGTGTGTCTTCACCACCTTCTCAGAGTGGCTCAGCACAGCTCAGAATAACTTCAGCACCGTAGCTGTTAGTGTTGATGTAGTCGACCGCTTTGCTTTAGAGAGAAAGATGAAGAAACTTGAGGTAACGTTTTCAGTGCAGTGTGCACATTCCTATTATTTGCTTATCTAGACTAGACTTCATCGTATCGCTCTGTGCTATGCAAAATGTATGTTTTGACAACATCTTATGTCACTTCAGACTCTTCAGGGTGACATGGAGCAGGGTCACACATACCTGAAGGCGATGAGGGAAAAGACGGAGCAGGCCATGGCTTTCTTGGAGGAGCCTGAGGCCGACCAGCTCAGGGAGGAAGTGGACATCCAACTCTTTCAGCTTGAGGAGTTAACAACGTCTCTACGCACAGAGCACAGCTCCCTGGAGAAGTACATCTCTCTCTCCAAAGACTTTATGGATAAATACAAAACCCAAGCCCAGTGGGTGAAAGAGACGAAGAACTTCTTGGCGTCAAGTTTAGAAACAAAAGCCGAACTCTACCAGAAAAAAGCTCAGTTGGCAAAATATAAGGTAAGTTTATCTCCAGCTAAATTGTAATTTCTTTCCTTTTTTTTGTTGCAAAAAATGGATTCACTTTCTTCTCATCTGTGCAGACTATTCAGCAGACGGTAGAGTCCCATGAGCCAGCTGTGAAGTGTGTCGTTGAGAAAGGAGAGGCTCTCCTCAATTCGTTCAGCGACCCGACCATCAGTGACAACATGAAAAAGTTACAGGCTGACTATCAAGACCTTTGTTTGGCAGCCAAGGTTTGCATGTTGTAGTTATATGTAATAAACAAGTCCAGTTAATTTTTGAAACAAGAACTGGTTGCACAAACTGGAGTTGATTGCCTCTAATCTTCATTAGTTCATAATCACACCTGTTACAGACTAAAGAAAAGACAAAGGACCTTATTGATATTTGGTTTAATGTTCCAGAGCAAATTGCAGAGAATCCATGTTTTTTTTTTGTTGCTATCAACAAGTTACCAGCATAAATCTAGCTTAATAATTGAGCACTTTACTTATCATAAATGGTAGAGCTAATTTCAATTGTTTGGTTTACTGCAGCAAATATAGACTTCAGTCGACATGGATAGATTTAATGCATTTCCTTGTTCCAATGCTTGATGTTGATCCAATTTAAAGCCTGTTTCAGTGCTAAGGTATCATTTTCATTTGTAGACACATGTGCAGAGCCTTGTGGAGTGGGTAAAAGAGCACGAAGATTACAACGGCGAGCTGCAGGAAGTTGAAAAGTGGTTGCTGCAGATGTCCAGCAGGCTTGTGACCTCTGACTCCATGCAAACTGGAAACATGGAGATGGCAACTCAGCAACTCGCCCGACACAAGGTGAGCAACTCCACAGTGTTAACATCACAAACGGCTTTTACGTTTGATTCTGTTGCAATGCATGGAATTACTCACCTTCCTTTCTATTTGGGTGGATAACTTTAGGCCATGATGGAGGAAATAGCCAGTTTCGAGGAGCGCCTTGCCAGCTTGAAGCAGAAAGGAGAAGGTCTTATAGCCGGCTGCACAAAGCAAACTCAAGTTCAAGCTAAGATTAGTCAGCAAGTCCAGGCCCACCTGCAGGGAACAAGAGACAGCTACTCTGCCATTTGCAGCACCGCTCAGCGTGTGAGTCGCAGACAAACACAAGTATTCATCTGTGCAGTAGAAAAAGCTGGTTACAAACGATTTTCTTTTGGCTGTATTTGGCTCATTGGGTGCTGATCATTCTCGTCTAATTAGGTCTACCAGAGTTTGGACCGGGAGCTGCAAAAATATGTCAGTCATCAAGATACTCTGCAACAATGCCAAACCTGGCTCTTGACTGTGCAGGAAGAGCTCCAGCTCAATGATCAGGGGCCAACCGGCCTCCAGGAAGCTCTGAAGCAGGTGCTTAACGTCGCACAGGCTTTGACATTTTAAATGGCTTCGTTTATTTTTCAAATTTATGTCTGTTACCTGCTGTTACTCATGCAGGTGAAGCACTTCAGGGCTCTTCAGGAGCAAGCCAGCACATACCTGGACCTGGTGTGTTCTGTGTGCGACCTGTCTCATGATGCTGTGAGAGTTGCAGCTGCTGAGGTCCAGCAGATCAAGCTCATGGTCAGTGTTGTTCTTGCTTTATTCCAGGTTGTAACTTGTTGACTTTACTTGAAGTCAGGATTTTTCAAGTTGATATAAATAATAATAAATAATTCATGCCTTAGTAAATGAAGATTTTAAGTTACTTTTTAGAACTTTGTTTCTGACAGGAATCACATAATGGACGAAAGAAACCAGCAAAAAATGAGCACATCTCTCTGTAGATGGCATTTTTAAAATGATGCTTTTCTTTCTTAGTAATCAATGACAAACCTATAATTTTATTACAGCAGTTTAAGCCATCTTCTTATCAGCTTTTTGCATCCTTCCACTAGTATGTCAACATCTCTCTGTGATAATGAGTCTCTGATGTTGGAGGGACTCCTTACCATCACCCTAATTCATAACTCTCTCCACAAATTCTCCGTCACTTCAAAACATTCATACTACTTTCATTCAGTCGGACAGATTAAAAGATTACTATCAATCTAAATCTGAAATTTTGGGCTGCAGTACGAAGACAGTAGAGCTACTCAGAAAAATCTGACACCTCTCTCTGTGAGCAAATCACACGAGGATAATGGGTTATAAGTAGTAAAGTTGTGGTTTCTATGTGTGCAGATAGAAGAAAGGATGTCCACTGCACAAGTGCTTTCGGAAAGCTGGAGGGAGATCAAAGAACAGAAACAAGATCTAACAGGCCTGTTCCAGGACATGGAGCAGCAGCTTCTCAGCCTCTCCAGAAGACCAGCAGAGCTGGAGACTAAGATTGCTCAAAACATGTTGTTACAAGCCAAGGTGGGCACAAGCATCACCAGAGTCGTCGCACCGACTTTGCACCTTTTTCCCTGTGTATTAGCCTCTGGTGTGAGAGGAGATATTTAACCACTAGTTCTATCGCCTGTGTCTCAGGAGTGCTGCCAGCAGCTGCAGTCCAAACAGAGCACCCTCACTAAAATGACCGAGACCGTGAGCAGGCTGATTGGTGGCCAGGACACTGCAGAACACGCAGAGCTCGATCGTCTTAGCCACTCCTGGCTTGAGCTCTGCCACCAGGCGAACAAGCTGCAGACCCAAAGAGAAGAGGATCTGCAGAGATCCAAAGATTACCATGACTGCATCACTGCAGTGGAGGAGCTGTTTGAGCAGGTGTCCAAAGAGTGGGACAATCTGGCAAGGTGGGTTTGAACATAAGGCCAACCTCTAATCAGTCAAATTAATTAATGCTATCGCCAGATGTGTCAAATACGTAATGAACTGTTCATTTTTTTTATTGCCACAGAACCGACGCTGAAAGTTCGTCTCAACATTTGGAGGCACTAAGAAAACTCGCCGTGACTCTGGAGCAACAAAAAGGAGCCCTGGAGGACCTGAAAGAGCAGAAACAGAAAGTCATCCAACATTTGAACTTGGACGACAAGGAGCTGGTGAAAGAGCAAATCAGTCACTTCGAACAACGGTGGTCTCAGATGCAGCATCTGATCGAACGAAAGATCCAGGACTCCATGGTGACCCTGGAGGACATGGGCCAGGTGGAGGCTCGTCTCAGAGAGGCTCGGGACTGGGCAGAGGAGCAGCAGCCCGCCCTGTCCGAAGCCATGAAAATGAGCCCGCCACCCGAACTGGCCCAGAGTTTCCTGTTCGACCACCTGAGCATCTGCAGCGAGCTGGAGGCAAAGCAGCTCCTGCTGGCTCAGGCCATGGCCGACGCCGACAGGGTGCTGCCGCGGCTGGGCCTCAGCGAGCGCCAACACCTACAACAGCTGATTTCCGACACGCAGTCGGAGGTGGAGTCTCTGAGCGTCAAAGTGGTGCAGCGGAGAAAACACCTCAGCAAGGCTTTTACGGAGAGGACGCAGTTCCTAATGGCCGTCAATCAGTCCATTTCCTGGGTTCAGCAGAACGAGAAGAAGGCCCAGGCAGAGGAATACATTGCTCTGTTACCCGACGACCTGGCGAAGCAGGTGCGAACGTGCAGGAACATCCAAAGCAGCCTGAAGGCCTATCAGAGCGAGCTGACCTCCCTGTGGTCTCAGGGGAGAGACCTGATGAGGGAAGCCAGCGACGAGGAGAGGAATGAGATTCTCACAAAGTTGCAGGAGTTACAAAATATCTTTGACAGAACTCTGCACAGATGCGGCCAGAAGCTACAGGAGCTAGAAAAAGTACTCGTCTCGAGGAAGTATTTCAAGACCGACTTGGAGAAAATCTGCCAGTGGTTGAAGCAAGCCGACATCATCACGTTCCCTGAAATAAACCTAATGGTGGGAGATGCTGAGCTGCAGGCGCAGCGGTCGAAGTACCAGCAGATAATCGAGCAGGCCGTCGAGTATGAGAACCTTCTCCTGATTGTGCAGCGAGCGGGCCAAGAGATACTGCCCACACTGAACGAAGTGGACCACTGCTATTTGGATGAAAAGCTCAACACCCTCCCTCAGCAGTACAACAGCATACTGGCTCTGGCCAAAGAGAAACAGGAGAAGATCCAGCAGGCCATTCTCACCAGGAACGAGTACACATCTTTCATAGACGTCACCCACAAAGCCCTGAAAGAACTCGAGGACCAGTTCAACAATTTGGGGACTCAACCCGTCGGCCTTCAGACGGAGGAGGTCGTCATTTTGCAGAGCGACTACAAAGCGATTCTGGCGGATCTCGGCAACCTGGGTCTGGCTGTGAGTGAGCTGAACCAGAAGAAAGAGGGCTTCCGTAGCACGGGGCAACCATGGCGGCCAGAAGAAATGACTCAGCTTGTGAGCTTGTACAATGGGCTAAAGAGGCTGGTCGAACAGAAAGTCGAGCATCTGGATGAAACTCTAGAGTCTTTCGAGGACCACAAGGCAATGGCCATGCAGGTAGACTCCGAGTTGAAGGCCACAAAAGAGCAGCTGGTGAAAGTGAACGCCGAGACTCAGTCCGCCGAAGAGAGGCTGAAAAACTACCACGCCCTGGCGGGAAGCCTCCAGAGCGCCAACTCCCACTTGTCGAGACTAATGGAGCAGATGGACTCTCTGGCACCCCGTGTGGACCAAGCAGCTCACGACGCATCCAAGGAGCAGGTCATTTTGTGGCAGGACGAGCTGCGATCGCTGCAGGCCGCAGTGGGAGAACTGATCGAGGAATGCGAGAACAGGTTCATCCAAAGCAAAGACTTTGAGACGGAGATGAAGAGGACACTGGACTGGCTGCAGCAGATCAGGGACGAGCTCAGCTGCGCTGTCATTGTTGATGTCAGAGTGGAGAAAGTGCAAGAGGAGATCAGGAAACAGCAGATCTTACAGGAGGAGGTGCAGTCCCGACTCAGAATAGTGGCCGCCCTCAGCAGCCAGGAGAAGCAGGAGTACATTAGTGCCAACGAGCTGGTCCCCGCTCACGTTGATATGAGCCTCGAAGAAATGGCAAAATTACAAGCAGACGTCCAAAAAGCCCTGAGTGCCAAACAGGTGGGATCATTTTGACTTAACCCAAAACCTCTTGCTTCTCAACTTGATGTGTTGCTGCCACACTGTTTACTGTCTTGCTCTTAGGGGCGAGCAATATGGACTTCAGGTTCTGTCATGATATTTTGCGTTATTATTGTGATAAGAACTATTTATTATTTCTGTATGGCTGTGACTGTATGTCACAACAATTATAGCCCCACAAACACAAATAACGCTCTTGAAAAACATTCCCATTTGTGACTGGTGTCCTTAGTGGGGGCACTGGTGGCCCACTAGGTTTGTAGCACAGTAAGGGAAGCCCTGAACTTTATTTTCAATTGTGTTGCTATATCTTGATGCTTTCCTTGAACAAACAGTGGAGAAAGTAATAAAACTAGCAATGCTGTCAGTGAAAAGATACTGTGAAATTTAAAGTCCTGTCAAGTTTTTACACCACTGAAACAGTTATTAGGTCAGCACTAATCTGTGTGTCTTTTCTCCTTGGCTTTACGTGAAGATTACTTTGGAGGAAGCCTTGGTTCTGTGCCAGAAGTATCACTTCAGGATGCAGTCGGCCTGCGAATGGCTGGAGGATGCCGTCTCTTTCCTTCAACAGGCCAGCTTGGGAGTGGACGTCGAGAACTACGAGGAGTGTCTGCGGCAGCAGGCGGACATCATGTCAACGGAGCAGGAGTTCCTCATCCATCTGGAGGAACTGCAGACTCTCCTCCCTCAGCTGGAGAACCTGGTGAACCCCACTGCCAAAGAGCAGCTGAGGGTGAGCGTCGAGTCGGCGAAACAGAGAGGAGCAGAGGTTCGAGACCAGCTCCAGTGTCACCGAGATGTTCTGCACAGGTACGACTTATAATGATGAGTCTATTCATTAACTACCAGAACTATTTTAGTCATGTTATATTTGTGTAGCTCATTTTCAACACAAGGCAGTTTAAAAGTTTTTTTACATCATAAAAATATTGTAGTCACCAATCATGGAACAAGCAATAAATGCGACATTTCGTCAAATGTCATCATCAAAATCATCAGGCAAATACAAAAATTTGTTGATCAATGTTCCACTTACTAAAGGCAAATCCATACAATCGGGATTTTAGCCTTTATGTAAAGGAAATCTGTAGCAGACATTTTGTTTCTTTAGTGGTAATGACTGGTGTCCTCACATAGATTATCTTGAAGTCAATATCCAGCTTTATCTTTAATATCTACATAATTGTGTTAATCACATCTGAACAGTTTTGGGGCTGTCCATGTCCCAAAACCAGGACAGACCATGTTTTGGGGCCTGAACAAAACAGTATCAATGTTTTGGACGTTCAAAAATAATGGTCTGCTATTGTGGATCCACACGTTTCCCTAATGATGACTGTGATCCAGGTTGTCAGGTCAGTTTCACTTTAATCTGTGAGATCATTGGAATCTAATCAATTATTCTTTTCTCAGCTGTGTGGCCCAGTGGAAGTCATTCCAGGAAGCGAGACAGACGGTCATTGAGCTAATGAACGAAGCCGAAAAGAAGCTCACCGAATTTTCTACGGCCAAGGCGGCCACAAACCAAGAGGCCGAAGACAAGCTCTGTACTCACAGGGTATGCATCGTGTCACCTTGCAAATATATTAATAACTCTTTGAACCGATTCACATTTTACAGTAATATTTCAAAATTCAACATGAAGGTTGGAAAGAAAATGATTTGTAGCAATCCAAATCTGAAAACTGCAGCGTGGGTTTGTATGTAGCTCCTGTGCAGCGCACTTTAAAAGATAATTATTTGTGTTGATAAAATCCTAATTAAAATACATTCAGATTTGTTGCAACTTGACAAAAGGTGAAGAACAACCATAAATCTATATAAATACCAATAATAACACTGGATGTTTGTTTGTTTCTTAGTCCCTGGTGTCGCTTGTGAACGGATTTCAAGAGAAGCTGAGCGGTTTGGAAGAACAAGCCGCTCAGCTGGAGCTGGTGGGGAGCGACGCCAGCAAGGCCACCATCAGTCGCTCCATGACCACCGTGTGGCAGCGCTGGACGCGCCTGCGCAGCGTAGCGAGGGGACAGGAAAGAGTGCTTGAGGACACCGCCCAGGAGTGGAAGACATTCAGAGAAAAGGCAAATATGCAACTTAGATGCAAAGAATTTTGCAAACTTACCCGAAAACAAAACTTTGCGATAAGAAATGTCTGTTTTGCTGTAGATGGTGAAAGTGCGAGCGGTCTGCGAGGAGCTCCAGAGCCGTTTCCCTGACAGCGCTGTGGAGAAGGCGTCCAAAGCCACTCTGCAGTCTCTGCTGGATCAGCACGACTTGCTGAGTCAAGACCTGGAGCGGGAACTCTCGTCCCTCATGCTGCTGCGCCAGTACGCGCTCAGCCTGCTGCACGACGTGGAGGTGCCTTCACCAACAGCAGATCAAGACGAGCTGCCAAGCTTGAGAGAAATCAGGGCGGTCCAAGACCAAATGGAAAGGTAACAAGTCTAACCGGAGTTAGTGTTGCTCTGAATATGAGATCTTTTGTCTTACAAATGACTTTTTAAAATAAGTACATGCATTCAGTAAAAGATGCTGTTGAATATTTATTTTGACATTTGCCTGCAGCCTTTTAACGCAGTCCAGGACCAAGCGAGCCCAGGCAGCTCAGGAGCTCAGGGAGAGGGAGGAAGTGGAGAAGGAGCTTGGTGTGGTGAAAGCCTGGATCCAGGAGACCAGAGAGCTTCTTCTCAATCCCACCCCAGATATTGAGTCTCTATTGCAGGAACTTGAGGTGTGTCTATTGTTTTTTGTAGAGATTCACCTATAAAGGTTTTCTGACTGATTTCAAATTTTTTGTACAGCTTTGACCTGCTGATATAGATTATAGATAAATTTACTTTCTGCTTAAGAGCAAAGCATCTTTTATGCTTCCTGCCATGACTGTACATTAATTACCAGAAGTGGCACAAGTCGTCCTGCTTGTATGAGAGGAGTTTCTTAAAAACAGGTTAAAACATTTGGACAGTTCTTATTATAAGTTATTGCACACATTTTCTTTCCCATTTTGTATTAGCAATTGGCACAGTTAGCATCAGTAATTGTAAACATCTGTCCTCTTGTGTATTGCTTAGCAAACGCATCATCTCATTTTCACACTGAGTTTTCAAAGTTCCTTTGCAGACAGACTGGAAGCCCAAAAAGATAAAACAGAGTAACTTTGCTATTGCAGCCTTCCTGTTATCTGTTAAAAGTCTTGCTCTCTCTTGTTTTTCTGGAGTCTGTAGGAACTATGTATAATACATAAACAGTATTCATGTCCTAAAGAATCCAGGATCATTTTAAATAGCTTCTTATATCTCTGTGCGTCCTTTGACTTTGTTTTTCCCAACACTCCCTTGAGGGTAAATAGTTAAATCTGATTATTCTTCCTTCAGTAATAGCCTTCACACCGAAGAGTGTTGCTGTTGCCGCAACCCTATGGCTCTTTGGTGTCTTTATTAATTGCAACAAATTGGATTTTTTTTTTTTTTTATTTCAGAGCTGATCAAGTTGAATATTGTCAAATTTTGGTCACCAATCAATATCTTGGTTAATTCCTTTTACAAGATATTTGTGTCATACAAACATACTGAAATTTTTTTAATTTAACCGTTTGCAACATAACTTGAACTAAAGTATGGAAAGTTGAAGCTGCCATCACTTATATATATATGTACTGCTATTTCTTCTTTTAAATTGTTCTTCTATTCTGTGCAGATTGTACACGGGGAAGTAATTAATTATCGGCAGAATGTGGATAAGTTAGCCGAACAGCAGCAGAGCAAGTACCTGGACCTTTACACCATCCTCCCGTCTGAAATCTCTATGCAACTCGCCGAGGTCTCTCTTGCACTCGGGGCGATCGAAGATCAGGTATATCAGACCTCATAAGAAATACACGGCTCAGAAAACTGTTCTGGTTTTCTAACCTTATTTTTATGTCTTGCTGTCTGATGTTTCAGGTTCTGTGTAAAGATAGAGAATATCAGAGAACGAGAGAAATAAAGGAGGACTTCAGCTCCAGAATCCACGCTGTGTCAGACAAACTGAAGACTATCTCCACCAAGTTCAAGGAGAAATCTCCCGACGTCGACCACGCCAAAGAAGAGGTCAAGGTAGGTTTTGCTCGCTGCTCTTTCTCTGCTTGTTTGTCAAGTAAACATACATTGCTCTGAAATATGATTTTCCTCGCCCTTAACAACGAAGGATCGAATTTTGTCCTCAGAGTCTTTTTGAAGATTTGGACTCCTGCGGCCGCACGTTGGCAGAACTGGATTCTGCTGTGCAAGAGTTTGGCCGCAGAAACCCCCTGCTGGCCAAGCAGCTCAGTGATGCTATAAACAAGCTATCGGAGATGCATCATCATACGACTCGATTAGCCGACTGCAGGAACAATTGGCTCAAAAAGGTTTGCTTTCACACCGCTCTCCTAACGTAAAAAAAAGACAGTGCTGCTTTTCAACCACAGTACTGTGACTCGTAAAGGTCATTACTACAAACATCAGTCCACAGTTTTTTATGCGGAAAACTGTGAGTCTTTTTCCTTCCACTTCACAAATACAGACTACTTTATGTTGGTCTATCTCCAAAAAACCCAGTAAGTTTTAGATTGTAACCTCATGACGCAAAAGTAGTCAAGACTCACGAATACCTTTGTACATCCTCATGCTAATGTGCGTTATGACACAAAAGGTTATTAAAACGTATCTGTTGCTGACTTTTTAGGCTGTCTGCTATTTAGACGAGTACAATGAGATGCTGGACTTCATAGTGAGGTGGTCAGAGAAAGCTAAAAGCCTGGTGAGGGCAAACATCATCTGGAACTCCTCTGTTCACCTGCAGGAGCAAATACGGATGTATCAGGTGAGCGGAGTGGATTCTGACGTTTCAGCGACCGAGTTTTGTTTTTGCATATTTAGATGGATATCCTGCAGGAGTTTACTGACACACTTTTATAAGGCAGGAAAGATTGACTAATGATGCAGTCATCCCTGTGCTCAGGCAGTTTTCCGTGAGTCTCGAGAACTCCACAGCGACCTGGAGTCCATGGCGGAGAAAGTGGACCTTCTGTCTGAGGTGCTGCAGGTTGAGTCCATGAGCCAGGAGGTGTGTGAACTCAGTAGACACACCGATGAGCTGCAGCAAAGCATTAAGACGCGATTGCAAAGCCTCCAAGACGGACACAAGGTGCAGTAAAAAAAAAAGGTGTTTTTCGTCTGGTAGTAGAAAATTTCAAACATTTTAGATTAATCTATGCATGTGTTTTTTTTTGTTTTTTTTTTTAAGAGTATGGAAGCTCTGGAGTTCGAAGTCAAGGCCCTGCATGTTGCTCTGGAGCAGGTCCAAGCCACGCTGACGTCACCAGAGTTAGCCCGGCAGAGCCTCAAAGAACAACTCACCCAGAGACAGGTGCCTTCTTCAGGTCGCTTTTTAATTCACCGCGTTGTCTTTGCTGGCATTCTGAAACGTTTCATGGGTTCGCAGCGACTACTGGCCGACATGGAGAGCTTCAAGCAGCAGGTGCAGGCGGTGCAGCTGTGCCAGAGCGCCCTGCAGGTCCCGGAGGAGGTGATGCCCAACCTCGCCATTTGCCGCATGGCTCTTCGTCTGCAGCAAGATGCTAGTCAACTACAGCATGTGGCAATACAACAGTGCAACATACTACAGGTGCTGCAGTACAGTTCTGACAGAATGAGTTTGTCTTAGCGCAATGCAATGCATATTTAAGAGTTCAATGTAGAGCTGTTATTTCAAATACAAATTCTGCATTTCTGCTGTCCAGGAGGCCGTGGTTCAGCATGAGCAATATGAGCAGGAGGTGAGAGACCTGCAGGGGCTGATAGAGGAAGCACATCGGGTCATTCAGGACCGACCGATCCCCACCAGTAACATTCAGGAGCTGCAAGCCCAGATTCTGCACCATGAGGTGAAACCTCTTCATTCCATCTATAATCCAAATGTGGGGGGAATAACTGAAAACCCCTGAATGCATCACTGATTTTCTATAAATTAGAAAATGCTTGTACGTTTTCTTTATTTTTACTCTTTGTTTAGGAACTCGCTCAGCAGATCAAAGGCTACCAGGAGCAAATAGCTTCACTGAACTCAAAATGCAAGATGCTGGCAGTGAAGGCCAAGCACGCCACCATGCTGCTGACTGTGAGCGACGTGGAAGGACTGCCTGAGGGACTGGAGGACCTGGATGAAGAAAAGTCCAGGAAATCTTCAGGACAATCTGTAGTAGTAAGAGAATATTATCCAATTACCAAACTTAAGGAATTAACTTTTTTCTTTCTGATTCTAAGTTTTTCATATGGTTCTCAAATTCATCAGCCTATGAAGTTCTTCTGCTGCTTTAATAAAAAAAAACCTAAACATCCTGATTAATATTCTCCAAATAACCTCACATGTCTTCTGTTTCTCGCACGGTCTGTCAGATGACGGCCGGCCGCTGTCACACTCTGTTATCCCCGGTCACTGAGGAGTCTGGGGAGGAGGGCACCAACAGCGAGGTCTCCTCCTCTCCTTTGTGCCGTTCTCCTTCTCCTGTCTCTCACACTGAAGGCCCTGTCACCAAGGTTTCTACCCTCCTACTCTTACTCCTGCCAGGTTTCCTAACACCAAATAATTAAATATCTTTATGCTCGTCTCTCTTCTCTGTGAACTGTGTGTAAGTGTAACTGTTGAAAGCTGCTCTCATGTGATAAACGCAGTAAATAAAAAGACTCAGCCACCGTCAGTGATTTCACCTTGCTGGGTTCTCAGGAGTAGTAACGCGTTTCTCTATTGTTTTCTGTAGCTTGGGCGGGGAACCCTCACCAGAGCTTCAGTTCAGGAATTATACGACCCGACTTTTGAGTCTGTGGCAAACCTAGACGACCTACAGCGCTCATGGGAGACTTTAAAGAATGTGGTATGTGAAAAGTACAAATCGCAGCAATATGGCTTCATTATTACATCCTAACGTTTTAGAATATCATAACTTTGAATTAAAATGTTGGAGTGTGCAGCGATATTTCCACTAGATTTTGTCGTATTAAAATTTATCTTATCAAGATAATTAGTCATAATGGAAGCTGCTTGGTTGTTTATTAACAGATTTATTGTTACTAACGTTAATGACATCCCAAATTGACCCGCCGTGCGTTAAAACTCCCTGACCCACAGATAAGCGAGAAGCAGAGGTCCTTGTATGAGGCTTTGGAAAAACAGCAGCATTACCAAGGTTCTCTGCAGTCAATCTCCTCTAAAATGGAAACGCTGGAGTCCAGGCTCAGTGAGCCTCTGGAGGCGGACAGAAGCCCAGACAGCAGCATGCAGGCCCATGAGGTGAGTGTTATAAATACGCTTCTTCCATTTCGAGTGTCTTTGTGGACGTCAGCTTTTTAGCCTGTAACGTTAGCAACGAGTGAAGCAACAAGTTTTTGGTGGAAATAATCCTGAGTTACAACCGTAAAGTCACATTTTAAATGATGTTAATGTTTGATTGAATTTCTGTTTTACATTAATATTATTTTGAGTGTTTGGGTTGTAATATTTTAAGCCTCACTTGCCTCTGCTTCCAGTTCTCTAAACGTGTCGTCCTTCAGTCAATAATCGCACCGCCCAGTTTCTACTCCTCATTTCAGATCCTCTTGTTTTTATTACTTTACTTTGAATTCTGACTTCAGCATAAATTACCCGTCACTTGCTGCTATTGAAATGGTAAATTGACTCATTTCATGCTGAATGTTTCTAGTAGTACTAAAGTAGTACTGTTTTGCTCTCTTCTCATATTTCTTTTTTTGTCAAAAACAAGCATTACCTTTTATTTTTGTGACATTTTTTTTCCATGAGCCAGGTGTATGACGGCATATTTGAAACAACACGGCATATCCGATCTATAAAACAAAATCGGATGAGAAGTTTTCGAGAAAACAGACATAAAGGAAAATCTTTTCCTCAACTCTGTTGTTGTGTGCAGAATCTCATCCAGGAGATTCAGAGCGTCCAGGGAGAAATCGACCGGCTGCAGGCGGGCTTCACAGAGGACATCGCCGCCGACGCCGTGGACTCGGATCTGGCTGACCAGCTTGCCATGCAGTCTTCACTCACTGTGCTCGCTGAGAGGATGGCCACCATCCATATGAAAGCTTCAGGGAAACAGCAACTACTGGAGGTACACACAGTATTTCCAACAGATTTGAATCACTTTTTTTTAGCAAATTCAAATTCGATTTGTCTTGTTGCAGGAACGCGCCACAGACCGTCTGGAGGGTCAGCGTCAGGAAGAAGCTTTGCAGTCGTATCACACCGACGTAGATGAACTGGAGCAGTGGCTGACTGGAACGCGCGGTGCTGTGATGTGCGTCCTTGACACCAGACCTGCAGAGGAGGCCGATGAAAACCACCAGCTCACCGAATGCCAGGTAGTGCAGCTGAGAGTCGTCTTAAAAATGCACATAAGTAACAATTAAATGAATTTTCAACTAAGAAAGGGATTCTAGATATAAACTGAATTAACAAACTGACCACACTGCAAAAACTCAAAATCTTACCAGGTATTTTTGGTTTATTTTGTAGTGCAAATATCTTAGTACGCTATAAAAAATTACACGTAACTTTTCAGTGAGATATGTAACTTTTTTCAAGTAAATAATCTCTTAATCTTTTTTTTTTTTTACACAATTTTATTAGTTTTGTGTTTTCACAAGCAAAGGAAGGAACAGAAAATTGTGTGGTGCCGTTACATCACATTACATAAGTAGGGAATATAAAGAAAAAAGAGAACAACAAAAAAATAAATACTCTACTAGGTTATATTACGTCAAATCATGCCTTCATTGGCCTTGTGCATTACCTGCTGTCACAATAGTCGCCAGACAATTACCAGCAGATTTAAAACCTGACAATAACAGATTCAGGGCTAGCCGCTACGGTGCTTTAAAAAGAAAAAGCATAGTAATAAAAAAGGAGAATTCACTAGAGAATAGAAAACCCGCTGCTGTTGTTGCAGCTAAATGTAGATCTGCAAACTATAAACTCAAGGAGGTCATTAAAATTATACATTAGGTTTAGATTTTAACAGAAATGTAAAAAATTGTATCTTCTCTTGTCATGTCAGCACAAGGAGTAAAAACCGCATGTGCAAGATACATTAACATTCACCTTTCCAATATTATTTTGCATACTGCACCTCGCCCCTCAGAGGATGGGGGGCTTCACTGAGAGTAAACAACAGTGTTAGGGAAGTTAGTGACACCTGGTTTGCTAAATGACTACAGCATGAGCCTTAAGAAGATTACAGTCAGAGGCGTGGTAAGAGCACAGGGAGGAGTTGCTGCTGTTAATGCAGCCTGCGATTCGCTGCTGCCGACAAAGCTGCTTGAATATCCAAGTGGGGTCGAAGGGAAGAACAGTGAGGAACAGGCAGGAGGGTGAACCTGCTGCAACACTTCAAAAGTGAGCCAATACCGTTAGAAAACGTATGTCGGCTGATATATTAGAGCTTCTTTTACCAGAGGGGATGTAGAACTGTCATCAAATTTGTCTGAGTGGATGCACGCCACAGAGCACGGAGCGTGAAGGATTAGTGCTAATATGTTGCACAGGAGACCAGGGCGGAAAGGTGGGCCGAGGACGAGAGCTTCCTCTGCCCCGCGGCCGGGGAAAGCCGCCTTGCCCAGAAGCTCTGCTGCGTAGAGTTGAGGAGATCGAAACGTGGCGACGTCATGTATGAGCTGGCCTCTCTGCTGCTGCTTCTGCAGAGCATGCTGCTGGAGATCGAAGAAAAGGTGCAGGCCCTCACTGAGCTGTCGGTGCGCAGCGAGAACCTGCTGCGGGAGGGCCGGGCGGACACCAGGGCGGAGGCCGAGCAGCTGGCTGCCAGGTTGCGTGCATTAAAGGGCGGCTTATTGGAGCTGCAGAAAATGCTGCAAGACAAACAGCTGAGCATCCAGGTGAGCTCTTCCTTTCACCGTATGCAACAGTACGAAGCACTGAGCCAATAATAATACACCTATCAGTCCCAATATTGAAAGAAATCCTAGATAAGGCGTCAGTGAGAATGGACCCGATTCATAAGGACAGATCTATTCAGTCTAATTCTATGCTTTGTGCTCTGAGTGACGTCATATGTTGAGTTCCTGATTCCAAGTTCCCGGTGAGAAGCTAATGCTGTTTGGGAGGCTACATCTAATGGAAAAGTTTGGGAAAATCTGGTTTTAGATGTTTTTCTGGCTTTTTTAAAATCCGATCTTTCTTTTGCATTTGATGGTGTTGGATGTTAGTCTGTGTTACAATCATAAAAACCGCTGCCTCTGTAGGGTTCTCTGCAAGAACCTGAGGACAGCGAATCGGACACCAGTCTCTCATCGAGTCCCAGTGTGCAGGACTGGCTGGCCCAAGCCCAGACCACACGGACGCAGCAGCATGAGGACAGTCTGCAGAGACAGAAGGTAACAGTGGTTTAAACAGAGCAAATTTGTGTGGTGCTTTCCCAGTCACACCGGCCACATTAACCCGTTGACAAACATGTTTATAGATGTGTTTTAGATGAGAAATTTTGGATTTATTTTTTGCAAGAACATTTAAAAACGGCACTTTGTGTGGGTCTGTCGCAAAAGAAAAAATTGAAGTGAAGTAAGTTGCATTTTGTTGACTGAAGCATGTTTTGTTCCTTCAGGATGTAACCAGTATGTGTGTTTTTTTGAAGGAACTTGAGGAGCAGCTTGCAGAGCAGAAGAAGCTGCTTCAGTCGGTGGCGAGCCGAGGAGAGGAAATTCTCATCCAGCAGGCGTTGCCCAGCAGTGCCAGGCACGTTACCGGTGCAACCCAAATCAGATTGAGCTTTCATAAACTGACCGCTAATCACAGATGCGTTTTGTTTCCGCAGCACGACGGAGCCGTTCTCGCCTGCAGCTTTGTCTGAGAGCAGACGAGACCAGATGACGCAGAGATGGGAAAGCCTCAGACTGGAGCTCAAAACTAAACTGCAGCTTCTACAAAAAACTCTGGAGCAGGACCAAAAACAGCCGGTACTGCATGCTTTCCATGTACGGATGTGACAACATTGGGTTTTTGTTTTACTGTTGTGGTTTTTCTTCTTCAGGTGTTTTCTAGAGCTACTCGCATGACATCAGCTGCTCCACTGTTTAAAGGAGAGACCCAGCCTGACAACTCCTCTCTGAGAACTCTTTATGACAGCTTCAGACAGACAGTGGAAGGAATGACCACTCAGGTTGTCACCTTCCTGACACTATTTCACACATCCTAATGCATGCTGTCGGTAAATAACGCTGAAATAATAATGTTCAATGTACGTCTTTGTACGTAGGCTGGAGGTAGAGGTGAAACCCAGGTGGTTCAGATGGAGCAGCAGCTCTTCACAGCCGTGTCGACCACGTCTTCCTGGCTGGATGGGGTGGAAAACAATGTCTTCTCCGGCTCTGTGCTCATGGCTGAAAACGCAGAGACCCAGTTACAGAATCAAGAGGTATAAAATTGACGGATTTTTCTTTACCAATTTTCATATTTATAAGGTTTCTTATTTGCAACTTGTGGTTAGATGGCTCTAAAAAAAAGATCTTCATTTTGTAGCATTTTAAACTGTTCAAAAACATCAGAAGTGGTGAACTGACTGCTCCCTGCACGGATTTAAAGTTAGACCAATGTAGAAAAGGATACAATGCAGGGAGAGAAAAGGTTCTCAATGCAACCGAATCTGGCAGGTTGATCAGATCTTTCTGGTTCAGTTTCTACAGTTTTTTTCACCACATGTTTAAACAGCAGAAGAAAGTGAGAAATGCAAAACAAACTGCCTCTGATGACTTAAAATGTATCTTCAGGTTTGAAACGGCCAAACAGTGGCGCCTCCCAGAAAAATGTTCAAACCACAGGTCATTCGAGGCCAGAAAAGATTGAGGGTTGTACAAAAAACAAAAGTGGTTTTATGTTTTTTTATTTAAATTTTTAAAAAAAATTAATCGATTGATTGATTTCTCAGATAATTTTAAAGCAGAATGTTCTTTGAATAAATCCAGCTATTTTTATTTTTCCATCTTCTCTACAGATCCTGGAGAAAGATGTGAAACACATGACAGAAGAGGTGAAGCTCAGCCAGGCTCTACTGGCCGGGTCTTCGGGGCTGAAACATGAAGACCGCCTGCTGCTAGAGGACAACCTGGACTGCCTCAAGGAGAGATTAGGGACTCTCGGTGGAGCTCTGGGTCAGCAGCTTGACCACATGAGGACCAGAGCACACAACCTCACCGCCTACCAGGTTTACCCCTTTACTTTCCTTCTTTGTCTCAACTTTTTCAAATGTTGCCGCACAGACTTGTAGCACCGTTATCTTACTATGAGATTATTTGTCATCTTTTGTTTGAAACAGACTGAACTGCAGCTTCTCCAAACGGCTTTAATAGAGACTAAATGTCAGATCCTTCAGGCCCTGGCTGGAGCAATGGACAGACCAGCTTCAAAGCAAATGGAGGTAATGAAAGTACGATCTTCGCCAGACTTCCTCTCAGTGCGAGTGAGAAGCAGAGATCCAAGATCAAAGGTATTTTTAGTTTTGCATCATTTTTTGAAAGCCGTTCACTTCTTCCAGGTCATTGCCAGTGCAGAGGATACCTTAAAGGACTTCGAGCAGAGAATCATAGAGCTGAGAACCAGAGGAGCAGCACTGCAGACCGATCAGATTTCAGCAAACAAACTGCTTAAACTCCAGGTAATAAAGAATACATTTTAGATAAAGCGGCTTCATAGTACAAAATGCAATTATTCCTTTTGGCAAATAAAACCAGCACGTGTTTTCTGCATGTAGGACTCATATGAGGAGCTGCTGATGACGGTGGGGTCAAGACGCAGCGGGCTGAACCAAAACATGGCTCTGAAGGAGCAATATGAGCGCGCGCTGCAGGACTTGACCGACCTGGTCGACACAGCTAAAGACAAGATGGCAGCCGACCAGAGAATTGTGGCGAGCTCTGTGGAAGAGGTTCAAAGTCATCTTGATAAGCATAAGGTACTTTCAGTTTATAACCCCTGAGCTTTTCCCAATTTGGTCATTTCCAGTCGTGGAAATGAAAACATGGGCAATAATTCAAAGCTTTGTGCACGAGAATTTGACAATAAGAATGAAATACATTATGTACCTTGAAGTTATGGTGAACTTAAGTGGACGGATTGTGTGTTTTGAAACTTTTTGAATACAGTAAATAAAGTATTTTCCTTCTCCTAGTAAAACATATTGTAGAGAAATATGGTATAGTTTATGTTGTGACGTGGCAAAATGTGTGAATACTAATGCATTGCAGCTTGTTAGAATAGTAGGCCTTGTGAATGTTTGTAATTAACCCGCTTATCGCGTTCGTCGCTTGTCATTTTTCCTAGGAGTTTTTCCAGGGTCTGGAATCCCACATGATTCTGACAGAGATGTATTTTAGAAAGATCAGTTGCCTTATGCTTCCCAAAGAAAACCAAAACTTGGAGGAAACGCTTGCTGAGGCTCGGAGTGTCCTGAAAGAAGCACACAGCAAAGGAGTTGAGCTGGAAAGTATCCTGGAGGTGAGGAAAATGTAGAAGCCAGTATATATACTGTTCACAATCTGCTATTTGTTATTGTCGTCATGACTGGATTGCTCACTTTTTGTCGCCCTCTCAGACTTGGTGCCGTTTAGTTCAGGACTACCAGAATCTAAACCGGCAACTCGAGGCAGTCGAAGGAAGTGTTCCCTCTGTTGGCCTCGTGGAAGAAACTGAAGAGAGACTAATGGACAGAATCTCTTTGTATCAGGTGCGACGTGATAGCAGCTTAGTTATAGGGTGCAATGTGTTCATATTTAACAGTTTAGTCAGATCTAAAAAACTAAACCCTAGCAAGTATTGTTTGTCTAGTTTCTAATGCAAATGTCTTAGCACACTTGATTTAAGACAAAGGCAACTTTTCAGCAAGATATAGGGGATTGTCTTAAGTCAATAATCCCTTAAGATGGATGAAAAAGTACAAGTTCCACTGGCAGATTATTTCACGGATAGCATGAGAGAAACGTCTTATTATAAGGGAAATTACCTGCTGTTGAAATTAGTACTTTTTCATCCTCAAAAGATACTTGTACGTTATTTTGCTCTAGAAATTAGACCAAAAACACTTGGTAGGAATTTGTGTTTTGGCAACGATCCGACTGATTAGGTGTTGTTACTGCAGTAGTTTCTTATAGAAATTACCCCTATAGCAGTAATTCCTTCTGCAGAAGTCATTTCTTGCAGAAGCATTTTCTAGCACACTTCTCAAAGGCTTGCAAAGCAAAAGTCACAGGATGCTTTAGAATCATGGTGTCAATTTGTTTTTGCTTGGCTCTTTTTAAGTTCCAGTCCAGCAAAAAACGAAAAGATAAATGTAGCTTTTTGTGTCTTGTGTGCTCCACTTTTTACAGGGCTTGAAGGGGAGACTGACAGAGCACCAGCACAAGCTCCACCAGGTGCTGGACGACGGAAGGCATCTGTTACAGTCGGTCTGCTGTCCCGCACTGGAGAATCAGCTGGCGTTGTTAGGGGAACACTGGCTCAGCAACACCGCCAAAGTCAACAAGGAACTGGAGCGCCTGGAGGCAATCCTCAAACACTGGACCAGGTTAGAAATACCTCAACTACTTTTAACTAACTCACAAAACTTGTATATGTTGGTATGTCTATAGGTATCATTTTCAAACGGTGCTTCTGTAGGTATCAAAAGGAGTGTGTGGAGATTAGCGAGTGGCTGCGATCCGCTCTGGAGCGTCTGGAGTTCTGGAATACGCAGGCCATGTTGGTCCCACAGGAGCTGGAGACCGTCAGGGACCATCTGGCTGCTTTTCTGGTGAGGCCGCACACGCCAAGTTTTTTGTTTTTTTACATTTTTCACAAACAGTGTGAATATTTTAGGGACTTCCATCAGGACCTTTTGTCTCTGATACTGATCAAAGAGGTCCAGTCCAACATTACATCAAGATCTTTTTCTTTTTTTTTTTTTAGAGATTTTCAGTATAAGAAATCAAACATACAACAGTCAATAAAGGAAGCATAGCATCAATACAGAGTTTTGAGTCTTTAAGAGCCTTCTGAAAGGAAATCTGACTCAAAGGGTTTTACGTACTTTGTCCAAATGTAGTGAAACATGCCCGTTTGCATCTTTATGGAGTAACACAACTTTTCCATGACATATATTTCATGTATTATGTTTATGTAGTCATCAGTAGGAGTGGACTCCACTTTTCACCATTTGCTAGTAGCATATTTGTTAATCTTTTAACTCTATTTAGACTATATATTGTCTTAAGTTTGAAGGAAATATGCAATTAGCATATTCACATATCTCTTCCCAGTGATTTTTTTCACTGAAAATTCAACTCCTGACTTCCTCACTGCAGGAGTTTTCCAAAGAGGTGGAAGGGAAGTCGAGTCTGAAGAGCTCAGTCGTCTCAGAGGGAAACCAGCTGCTGCGGCTGAAGAAAGTGGACACAGTGGCTCTGCGCTCCGACTTGGCTCGCGTCGACAGCCAGTGGGCCGAGCTTCTCACGCGCATCCCTGTGGTTCAGGAGAAGCTGCATCAGGTACAGTCACATGCAGCCGCGCCGAACAGGCTTAGCGCCTTCAGGGCAAATAGGATTACCTCGTGCCGCTCCTTCACTCAGAAACACACTTTTGATGTGATGGTTGGCCCACAAACCTGCGGCACAGGTTTTGAGACAGTTTTTAGACATTCATCTGCTTTTTGGGTTTTTTTTTTAGATCCAAATGGAGAAGTTGGCCTCCCGTCACGCCATTTCTGAACTTTGTAACTGGATTTCGCTGATGGAGAGTGTGATTGAGGAGGATGAAGAAAACCTCAAGAGCGCCGTCGGATCAAATGTGATTCAGGACTACTTGCAAAAATATAAGGTGGGACTTTTTTATGTTAACAAAATTTAATATTTTAAATGGTATCATTTAATTTGACTTTAAGGGGTTATAAAAACTGTATTCAAAAGAACTTTTTTAATAAATATGCATTCAAGTTTTTTTTTTTATTTGGCTCACAAGGCCTCACGTTAAAAATCTTTTGGTCAATTCCCGTTTTCCTTCGTTTTAGGGATTCAGAGTGGATTTAAGCTGCAAGCAGCTGACTGTGGACTTTGTCAACCAGTCAGTTCTGCAGATCAGCGGTCAGGACGGTGAGAGCAAGCGCAGCGACAAAACCGACTTCGCTGAGCGCCTGGGAGCCATGAACCGACGCTGGCAGATCCTGCAAGGCTGCATCAACGAGAGGGTGAGCTCGTGCTTAGTGAGATTATTACCACATGTCTTATTCGCGTTGCTTAACTGTGCACCATAAAGTCTAAATATTTTGTTTTCCATCTTTAAAAAAAATTAAGGTCCAGTTCCTCGAGAGCCTCTTAAAGATGTGGCTGGAGTACGAGTCCAGCGTTCAGCTCCTCAAGTCCTGGATGATGTCTCAAGAAGAACGGCTAAAGAGGAAACACAAGATTGAAGATTTGACGTCGGTGCAAAGTGCCCTCAAAGACTGTCAGGTACGTCTGACGTGTTACTCCAGGTCTCATCTTAACGGTCTGTCGATTTTGCGGCTTTAGTCTTTTTTTTTTTGATGGGACAACTTTGAATATTTTTTTAGGAAATGGAAGAGCTGTTGAAAGAAAAAGAGAAAGAACTGGAGAGAGTAGAGGAGCAGGGCTGCGCTCTTGTTCAGAACAAGACAGACGAGGCTTGTGCTATCGTCATGGAGACCCTCCAAAGCGTCAATCACACCTGGGCCAATCTGGACCACTTGGTACTTAGATCTTTACTTCAGCCTACATATTTATCTGAATTGTTGGGTTTCACTCCTGTTTGTTGCTGATTTCGCTTTCAGTTCACAAAACGTCTCTCTGTGTTTTCACATTTCATCTTCAACAGATAGGGCAGCTGAAGATTAGCCTGACCTCAGTGCTGGATCAGTGGAGTCTGTACAAGCGGGCTTCAGAGGAAATCAATGGCTTCCTGATGGAAGGACGATACTCTGTGTCCCGTTTCCGCCTCCTCACCGGTTCTCTGGAAGCTGTTCAGCTGCAAGTGCAAAGCCTGCAGGTCCTTTGACATAAAGTTTGGATTTTTGATCACAAAATTTAGCATTGGGTTGTGGTTAGCGCTTAGCATATATTTTACATGTTTTACTGTAAAGGATCTGCAAGAAGAACTGGAGAAACAGGAAAGCAGTTTGAGAAAGTTTGGAGCTGTGACCCACCAGCTTCTGAGGGAGTGTCATCCTTCAGTGTCAGATTCCCTCAACAATTCCCTCAAGGACGTCAATGCAAGGTGATTTGTCAAAAAAAACAAAGAAAAACAACTTATTTCCTTCTTTTTCTTTTCTTCAAAGCTCATATAGAGCATACTTAATGTTAGCCTTTCATTCCACACACTCAGATGGACCGGCCTACTGGAGGAGATAGCAGAGCGTCTTAAGAGCAGCAAAGCTCTGCTTCAGCTGTGGCAGCGCTACAAAGAACTACACGAGCAAAGCTGCAGCAGCATTCAGCTCCAAGAGGAGAAAGCCGATCAGCTCCTGAAGAGCACCTGCAGGAAGGACGTCGCTGATGAGGAAGTTTCCAACTGGGTCCGACAATGCAGCGTGAGTTGGACGACGGGTTTTAGCATCAGACAACTTTCATTGCACAAAAGCCAGCCAATCATGACCCTTCAGACTAGTTTTACTGTTGGCTTTGAAGAAAAGGTTTTCGAGCTTCTCAATGTGCAGTGTTGGCTTCACGCTTGATCTCACTTGACATGAATGTGTCATGTCTTTCTTCCAAGAGTGACTTTATTTGTGCCTCAAAGGTTATATTTGTGATGTGTATGACTCATAGGTAGTGCTGTCAATTCTATCGATTAATCAATTTTCTGTCTTTGAATATTTAATTTCAGAAAAATCTTGATTTCTTTTTGCTTTTTTGTTTTCTTTCCCCACAAATGCTTTTGTTTGAATGGTGTTTAACCCGCCCAAGAACAACCATCTTGTTCGCAGCTTCGATTTATTTTTACTTTGAATTCAGGTCAACTCATGTAACGAATTATTGAAATAAATAATTCAATAATTAAATTAAATCTTAAAAAGCCAGCCTTTTAAGATTTTTTATTTTATTTTATTTGTATTTCTTTAGGAAAACAATTGAGAAAAGAAAGAAAATAATTAAAATTATAAATCAAATTTGGTATTAAAAGAATCAGATATTTTATTTTCCAGCCCTGCTCGTGTGCATCCTGACGTCTTTCCAATTAATCACCAAATGATGTTCCTCCATCACGTAAAGCTCCAATAAAATACCGGCGTTCTTGTTTTTTTTTTTGTTTTTTGTGGTTCTGTTCATCAGGAGTTGCTGCGATCACAGGTTCCAGTGCAGGCCTCCCTTCAGATTCTCCAAGAGCTGGGAGAGCAGCTCAAGCAGCAGGTGGACACCTCGGCAGCATCCGCTATCCAGTCGGACCGCCTCTCTCTCAGCCAGCGCCTGGCGGGTGTGGAGCAGGCCCTAAACAGACAGCTCACCGCCTTACAGGTAAAAAAAACTATATTCACGACTGATTTCTGTACAAGTATTAATTGTGAAGTGATCTGTCTCACGAACGCCACGTCTTTGTTTGTCTCCTCTGTCAGACTGGCGTTCAGGACTACGAAACCTTTAATAACCAGCTGGAGTCTTTGGGCTGCTGGTTAGTTGAGGCTGAAGACGCTTTGAGAGCTCAAGACCCCAATGGCTGCACAGACCTGACCGTCATCCAGGACCGCATGGAGGAGCTCAAGGTTTCTGATCGCTTTCCTGTCAGGGGTCGGTTGGATAAAACTGCCTGCGGAACAAAAAGTGAACCTTTTTCTTCCTGCTTTGTTTTTTTATTTTTTATTTTTTGCAGAAGCTCATGCTAAAATTTAGCAGTATGACGTCTGAATTAGAGCATCTGAATGAGCTCGGGTATCGGCTCCCTCTCAACGATTTGGAGATCAAGCGCATGCAGAACCTCAATAGAAGCTGGTCGACAGCTTCAGCCCAGACCACCGAGAGATTCAGGTGTGACACGTGCATCCCCAAAAACTGTTCTTAATAATCCAGAGAATGCAGGACATGGATATTACATGAGATTTTAAAAAAAGGACTAGATTTGGGATGTTGTGGCACACCATATTTTAAATTATGTTGCTTCCTTTGCAGCAAGCTCCAGTCATTCCTGCTGCAGCAGCAGACTTTCCTTGAAAAATGTGAAACATGGATGGACTTCCTGCTGCAAACAGAAGATAACCTGGCTGTGGAAATTTCCGGAAACTACCAGAGTTTAATAGATCAGCAAAAAGCCCACGAGGTTTGAGTCCATCCCACATGAAGCGTCCTGAAACTACAGGCTGTTGGGGTTTATTTCATGCTAGCAATCTTCCTTCCAGTTATTCCAAGCTGAAATGTTCAGCCGCCAGCAGATCCTCCACTCGATCATCAGCGATGGACAGAGGATGTTGGAGCAAGGTCAAGTAGACGACAGGTGAAAGATCTTACGATGCTGCATGATTCATTTGTAACGTCCGAACTGTTAAATCCAAACTATGTGACGAGCCAGTCATTTTAATTTTAATGGACTCTGCTGGCAGAGACGAGTTCAACATGAAGCTGACTCTCCTGAGTAACCAGTGGCAAGGCGTGGTGCGCCGCGCTCAGCAGAGGCGGGGCATCATCGACGGCCTCATTCGCCAGTGGCAACGCTACAGAGAAATGGTGGAGAAGCTGCGCAAATGGCTTCTGGAGGTTTCCCATCCTGCAGAGGTGCTGCAGTCGGGAAACACAATCCCTCTGCAACAGGCTCGCTCCATGCTCGATGCTGTCCAGGTACAAAATAATAATAATAATAATCCATAGTTTTGGGATGTTGGTTATTACACATCTGTGCTTTGGTGTTTAGTCTTCATGATAGTGTTTGTTCGCTACAAACTTCTAAAACATTCCCATAGTTTTATCCTCATTTTTAAATTACACACTGGACTCTAAGTCACAATTACGTGACTTCTCAAGTCAAGTTAGATTTTATTATGTGATATCATAGTAATTGGGCGTAAACAACAACAAATGGCACTTTGTAAAGCTACATTTGTGGAAAAAAAAAATGTAAAATACTTCCACTCCACAATTATTCTCTACTTTGTTTTGATCCGTCATACAAAATCTTAATGAAAAACTTTTCTGGTATCCAAAAGATATGTGGGGGGGTCTGTCGCCTCATGAGGTTCACTCTTTCTTCTCCAGCTAAAGGAAAAGGTGCTGCAGCGTCAGCAGGGCAGCTACATCTTGACGATAGAGGCTGGCAGACAGCTGCTCCTGTCTGCAGACGGTCGAGCCGAGGTCACCCTGCAGACGGAGCTGACGGACATTCAGGACAGTGGAAACAAGCCAGCACGTGCCTGGAGGACAAGAAGAAAGAGCTGAGCTCACTTCTGAAGGTAAAGCGGACAGAGAGCATGCAGCTTAATGGACGAATGGAACAAATTCACGGGTTTTGCGTCATTAGCGCTTTTCCAAATGCTGCGTCCTCTGCTTTTAGTTTTGATTTCATGCCCAAAATGTCCAAGAAAGGGCAAAGACAGAAGCCGGTATTTACAAGATGGGGACAAAAATAAAGATAAACTTATTTTTCAAACACTGGAATAAATGTGGAAAATCTATCAAACAATAAGTGCCAGAAAAGATGTCATTTAATTCTAGTTTGTATTTTTTTTATCAAGATTTATTGACTCAATCTATTGTAAAGTTGATCAACATTTCCATGTAATACTACACTTCATCTCTCTGGAGTTTTATTTGTTTTTATGAACTTCATTTCTTCTTTTACAAGTAAATCCCAGGTAGAGTCGTAAGTAAACGAATGTTATATGTAGTGGGATGAACTGTTTTTTTGTAGTTGTTTTTTACTTACCTCATATATACAATTTGTTATGACTTCTAGTGGTTTACCTGTGCATCCCTGTTCATATGCAGGACTGGGAAAGGTGTGAGAGGGGGATTGGAGGATCGCTTGAAAAACTCAGAGCCTTCAAGCGGCAGCTGACTCAACCTCTCCCTGATCACCACGAAGATCTCCAGGCCGAGCAGATGCGCTGCCAGGTATCCGGTGGGCTGTTTTTAGTCTCCCAGTAAAAACTATATTGCAGAAACCTGTTCCCTTCATTACCAGGACCTGGAGAACACATTCGAAGGCTGGACTGGAGATTTGGCTCATCTCACTCTGCTGAGAGAGTCTTTGTCTTGTTACATCAGCGCAGAGGATCTTTCTGTTCTGCAGGAGCGAATTGAACTGCTGCATCGACAGTGGGATGAAATCTGCCACCAGGTACAGCCCTCTTTATATGCATTTGCATCTTTCTAACTGATGACCTGAACAGCCATCTTTTTTTTAACCCTTAACTTACATTTTGCATGAATTTTTACAAAAGTATTCAGAACCCTTTGCCTTTTTCAAAGATATTTTTGTAATACTATGCTACCCGATACACTCCTATAAGCCAACTTATAAGCTAGTGCATGCTTGTTGCAGATGTCCTTTTCTTTTATTTTTTAATGTCTGCTATGCTAGGCATTCATTTGATTTCAGCCAAGCTTTGAATATCTAATTGAGTGGTATTAAATCCATCATTGAAAAAGAAAAAAATTAACCAGATATTCGGCCTGAATGGTGACTTTGGAGAACGTGAAGAGATCCATACATTTATTGGGAGAATCTGTAGACAGAGCAATATATCCTGGTCTCCACACATCTGCCCTTTTATAGAAAAGAGTCAAGAAGAAGAGAGTTATTGTTAAAAACAAACAAGCACCTCTGTTTGCAGTTTTCCTCAGGCCGTGTAAGGGGCGTAGCAGACACACATATAAGATATTTCTTGGTATAAATCCTAACTGTTTGGTTAATTGAGCCTCTCAGTTCAATTATCTGAATTCTCCTCAGCAAGTTCTCCACTCATTTCTGGTGTCCCTCAAGGATCAGTTTTGGGCCCGCTGTAGTTTTCTCTTTTTATTATAATTATTATTATTCCATGGGCATTGCTTTTTAATGATTGAACTCAACCTTAAATTAACTTGAGCAAGTAAATATCTGAATGATTAGTATTTCCTTTTGTCTCAGTGACAAGAGAAAATCTCTTTGGTTTTTAACTTGAGTTCAGTTCACACATTTATTGCACTGTATTTACTACTTGTGGTGTCAGTGTTTTATGTATAACAACTTGATACCTTCTTTCATCGGTCTGTTTTGCTTTGAGCCTTATAAGTTGAGTGAAGTTTGTCGGAGCTGATAGGAAGACGGAGCTGATTAAACTGCAATCCTGTAAGAGAGAAACTCTGTTCAGTCTGACTGAGCTTGAAGTATTTCATGAAGAAGAACGGGCGAGAATCTCAATCTCGTTCAAAGTTGATAGAGACCCTGAATTACCTGCAGATAGTGAAAAGTGGTTTTCACAGAGAACTGACTCTGACACACTTTTAAGATTTGCATTTGTTAGAGTTTGAAAACCACATGTAATTTTACTGTCCTATAATTCTGCAGTCATTAATACAGTACATTTTACTAGGATGATTGAGTAATGTTATAAAGTCTTAGAACTTTTGTATTGCTGAGTATGCAGTTCCTCAAGATACCACAAGGTTTTGCTAATGTCAAAACTTTGATAAAAGATAAAAATAAATGTACATGTAACTATTATACATTAAGATGAATTTTGATCCACAGTCACCATTAAGTAATGCTACCATTCATAATATGTACACTTAAAAGAAGGAAATAGACTATAGTATTTACACGCTGGTTATTTGTTTAGTTTATAATTTCTTTTATTATTTTTGAACAATGTTTTCAAACCAATGACAGTTTCTTTTAACAGGCATTTGTTTATGTTTCCGTCTCTGGCTACACCATTGCAAAGTTAGCTTCATCAAACGCAGAGCTTTACCGAAACCTCAAGATTTTCTGCTTTGAGTCGCTTCCTGTGCTTCGTAGATAAAATGCTCTCACAGGAAGCTCAGAAGCACACACACACACACCCGCGTTGTGAAACACAAATGGCAGTCATGTTTCACCGATTTCTGCAGCACTTCTTCCTTTTTTGGCTTCTCGTGTTTTGTTTGCATGTTTTAGCATGACGTGAATTTGTTTACTGCTTTCATGGGCTAAGCTAAGTCGTGCAGGTCGACTTCACGCGCGGTGCTGTGTTTCTGCAGCTTTCCCTGCGCAGGCAGCAGGTGAGCGAGAGGCTGAATGAGTGGACCGTTTTCACCGAGAAGTACAAGGAGCTTTGTGAGTGGCTCACCAACATGGAGAACAAGGTGGCCCAAAACGGAGACATCAGCATTGAGGAGATGATCGAGAAGCTCCGCAAGGTATGGAGACGTGTCAACCACTGAGTGCAGACGTTCCTACTCTGTGTGCCACTTATCGAAAAGGTTTAGATCAGATTGCTTTTCTAATACTTTGTTTTGGAACTACAGCAGTCTTGTAAATATGAAGCTTTTCCTCATGTCTAGCTATTTTGTTGCATTTTTCCGCATTTTTACTTTGATGCAAGTTTTAATTGCTGCAAATCTTTGTGGATTTTTTTTTTTTCCAAAGTCATACACCAGAACCGTCCCAGTCTTAAAGTGTGCTTAAAGTGTTAATTTATTTTTTAATTGCAGGATTACCAGGAGGAGATCACAGTTGCAGAAGAGAATAAGAAGCATTTGCATCGGCTTGGAGAGCGCCTGGCCAAGGCCAGCCATCAGACTAAAGCTACTGAAATTGATCAAAAACTCAACAAAGTCAGCGACCGCTGGCAGCATCTCTTGGATCTCATTGGAGCTCGGTAAAGAGATATTAGCATTTACAGATGAAAGTGTTTTCACCTTTATTCTCTGCTGGAACATTTAGCTTGTAATTAAACTGGAAACTCACGTCAACAGAGTGAAGAAGCTGAAGGAGACTTTGGTCGCCGTGCAGCAGCTGGATAAGAACATGAACAGCCTGCGCTCGTGGCTCGCCCACATCGAGGCGGAGCTTTCCAAACCCATCGCTTACGACTCCTGCGACTTCCAAGAGATTCAGAGGAAGCTGGATTTGCAGCAGGTGTGTGTTTCTAAGTAGTCAATAGCAGGAAGTATTGCACAGAGCAGCTATATTCTTGTTCACATCTACACACCTGTTTGTCTATCTCGTCTGTTAAACAAGGGAGAAGCATGCATCTAATTTTACTTTTGAATACAAATGAAAATATGAAGCTAAATTCTTTTAAATTAAACCAAATTACTAAGAAATTAAATCAGACCTTATGACAAAAATTTTGCAAATAATTTTATCTTGTTTTTTTTAGTTACTTCTGTGCTGCTACCTGTAAATTTTTTAATACAAGTATTAACGTCTAAAAAAAATGTTTTTAACTACCAGGAGCTTCAGCGTGACATCGAGAAGCACAGCACCGGAGTGGCTTCAGTGCTGAATTTATGTGAGGTTCTTCTTCACGACTGCGACGCTTGTGCCACCGACGCCGAGTGCGACTCAATCCAGCAGGCGACACGGAGCCTCGACCGCCGCTGGAGGAGCATCTGTGCCTTGTCCATGGAGAGGAGATTAAAGTAATCAGTCATATTGGCACACAGATAGAAACAGATGCCATGGATGAGTTCCTCTCGTTAATCAGAATTGTTGCTCCTTTTTTGTGGAACCATCCTCGTTTAGGATTGAGGAGACGTGGCGTTTATGGCAGAAATTTCTGGAAGACTTTGCACGTTTTGAGGAGTGGCTGGCCACTTCGGAGAAAACCGCAGCTTTACCCAACTCATCTGGTGTGTTGTACACAGTAGCCAAGGAGGAACTGAAGAAATTTGAGGTAGATCAACATTCTGTGTGCCGCATTGGTTTTCTATGGAATATTTTAATCTTATGTTAGCTAGCGAGTGCTGTTAAATGCCTAAATGTCACTGTAAAAATGTTAGTTTTCACAAATGTATCAAGTGTGGCATGTTTGTATTTAACCTCCTCTACTCTGGAACCCTAAATAAAATGTGGTACCAGGGAAACCTGACACTGCACTTTCCCAGCCCAGTGGAACAGGGTAGCGTAAAACAGTGGGGATTTATTGTTTTAGCAGGGACCCAGTGAGAGACTGTGAAATAATTGAAACTGTAGCAGAGGTTAACCCTTCAGCAGAACGCCCAAATGCACCGCCTGTGCTACAATAAATAAATATTGTCCGCATAAAGAATGTTATTTTCAAAATCTACTTTTAATTTAACAACTGAGACTCATTGGAACGCATATTTACTGAATATGGCTGTGTGTGTGTTTGTGCTTCTGCAGGCCTTCCAGAGACAAGTTCATGAAAGCCTGACCCAGCTGGAATTAATCAACAAGCAATATCGCCGCCTGGCCAGAGAAAACCGCACAGACGCCTCGTGTCGTCTGAGGGAGATGGCTCACGATGCCAATCAGCGATGGGACAACCTACAGAAACGGGTGGCATCCATCCTTCGCAGGCTCAAGGCATGACACGCTTTTCCATCCATCGATTTTCTGTATGCCCTTAGTAGCGTCGGGAGGTGCTGGTGCCTATCTCCAGCTAACGAGGCGAGAGGCGGGGTAGAGAGACCAATTAACCTGACAATCATGTTTTTGGACTATGGGAGGAAGCCGGAGTACCCGGAGAGAACCCACGCATGCACAGGGAGAACATGCAAACTCCATGCAGAAAGACCGGGGCCGGGAATCAAACCCAGAACCTTCTTGCTGCAAGGCGGCGGCGCTCGATATGCTTTTCCTTTTCATAAAATTATATATTTTTTAATTATTATCTTTACTTATTTTTATCAACAAGTTGATCAAGCATAAAGGCTTTGTTGAACTTAGCACACTGAATAAATGTTTTTATTCTATATAATAGGTTAAAAGTGGTCTAACTGTTTTTTTTATTTATTTTATTAATGCAGCACTTTATAAATCAGAGAGAGGAGTTTGAGACGGCCAGAGACGGCATCTTAGTTTGGTTGACAGAGATGGACCTTCAGCTGACGAACATCGAGCATTTCTCAGAGTGCGACATTCAAGCCAAGATCAAACAACTCAGGGTAAGTTTATCTCAATTATTTGAGAACAATCTAGAGTTGTATGGCATGACGAAGGTATAGCATGGTAATGCAGATTATAAGTAACTGTAGCAGGTACCTCTTGAAAATGCAGGTAGGTATGTTAAGATCTTGATAATAAGTGATTTTGACTAATAAAGAAAAACCTGTCATTTGACCCCCCCAGTCGTTCCAGCAGGAGATTTCTTTGACAACAGCCAAGATTGAGCACATCTTCCACCAGGGGGAGGCACTGATAGAGAAGAGTGAGCCTCTGGATGCTGCGGTCATCGAGGAAGAGCTGGAGGAGCTTCAGCGTTATTGTCAGGAAGTGTTTGGGCGAGTCGAGCGTTACTACAAGAAGCTCATTCGTCTTCCAGTAAGAAATAAAAAATAAAGCTTTGCTTTTAATAAACTGAAATTCATTGTTCTTTACCGTTCCGAAATTCTGGTATTTTGTTGTTTTTTTTTAGCTTGCCGACGATGATACTGAAGTATCGTTCTCGGACCGTGAGCTCGAGCTGGACGAACCTGGAGATTTGTCCAGCTTACCGTGGAATGAACGTTTGGGGGACGGTTTTCTGTCACCCCTGCCCTCCTCCGGGCGCTCAGCCTCCCTGGCCGTCCAACTTCGGGCCGAGCGATCCGGCAGGGACACGCCTGCAAGCGTGGACTCTATTCCCCTGGAGTGGGACCACGACTATGACCTGAGCCGTGGCCTCGAGAGTGCCAGCAGAGCCCTGAGAGAGCAGCAGAGCGAGGAGGGAGACTTCCTGCAGCGCCCCGCCTCTGGCCTGTCGGGTTAGTTACAGACGAATGAAATAATTTGAGCCTAAATCTAAATTACAGGCAAGAGCATTTACATTTGAAAACGTGCTGTGAAGGTTTTCCATTTAGCAACCTGTAGATCCAGAAAGCTACAAATATGGATCAAATTGTACGTTTTAAGGTTTAGGAAATAGAAAGTGACCTTACAAAAAAATGTTGAAGTCAGAAGTAGAGATACACAGGGATGATTTGACTGTTTTGAATACAGTTTTCTTTTAAATAGATCCTTTCATCTCTGTGGCTCATTTTAAGCAACTCTCAAATTAAAAAAGCGAATTTTCTTCACTCAGTAACAACATACAAAGTGAAGATTGTTGTGGTTAGCGCCACCTGGCAGAGCACAGATCACATTTTTGATTCACACTCTGATTTCTTGGTTGTTTCTCATGAGATCCTTCTTTCTGTTAGACATTTCAGCAAACTCATTCGTCTACATATGATTATATAATTCAGGCTGAATACAGATGAACTCCTGGTGCATCTATTAATTTGGTAACATAGTGTGAAGCCCAGTGCTAAATGTTTGTACTGTACAATGTTTCTTCCAGATGTAGTGATCCCAGAGAGCCCTGAGGCCTTTGTTAAACTAACAGAACAAACTCTGAGGTCCTCCACTGGTAGGCAACAACAGAATTAAGCACAATGCATTTGTTTGGGCCTGGAAATAACTACTCCAAGTGGCCCTGTAGCCCTCTCACGGGCTTGGTTGATTTGTGTTGATTTCACTTGTACACTGTCACTAATAGTAGCTCTTTCTAACACCGTGGCATAGGGTGAATTCCATTTCCTCTGTAACTTTCTGCTCCTGGCTTTGGGTTCTCACTCAAAAGAACAGAAATGGAGTTCAGCCTAAATCCTCTTTCTAACTTGCTCTTTCATGTGACTTGCAGTGTTGCTGGGTAGCTAACCTATTTCGATTCTTTTTATGTTTCAGAAAAGCATGTTTTTTTGTTTGTTTATTTTGTCACAGTGAGCAAATTTGATATTCTTTTTAAAGGATTGCAGATTTGTTTGTGTCATTTTCATAAATTGAGGATCCTCCTCCTCACCCCAGCTGACTAGGTTGCACCCTGAGACGTAAACTGTGGCAGACGCCGCTAACAAGGCTGTCTGGAAAACCAATCTGCACTCCTGGTTTTTCTCATCTTTCACATTTTGTCTAGTTTTTCTCTGTCTAAACAGGTCCACCTTCTCTTGGACTGTAAATTCACACTGTGCATTTCAGATAATCACTTTGCATGGTTACTTGGCGTCTTTGCCTGAAGGTGATCGGTTCTTGTTGTGTCGACAGGAGAGGCTGCCTCAGCAGATTCTCATATGCATCCTCTTGACGTCAGCCGCTCCCACCTGCAGCAGTCGGACAGCAGTCGCAGCCGTACTCCTTTGAGCACAGAAACGGATGCATCATACTTGGGCTACGTATGTCTCTCTCACGATTACATTTTCGATGTTGCATCTGATTATTTCCTTGCTTTGCAAAAGTATTTTTTTTTCCCGCACGTCTTGTTACACCTGAAAGCTTCCATGTGTTTTATTTTACTATATCAACAAAGTGAATAGACAAAAAAATGAAAGGATTTCAAAAATGTTTTACAAATTAAAACCTGAAATTTGAAAAGTAAAAAAAAAAACAAAAAAAATGCAGCCGATCACCCTCAGAAAGCAGCATCGTGAGAACCAAAACAAAAACACACCAGGAGAGACCAGAACGTGTTTTAGGGGGGGAAAAAACCGTCCCCCAGTGACTCATGTTGGTGGCATCATTATGCTGTATAATAATCTGGTAGTTTTCTTCGAGTGAATCTGCGTTTCTCCGCAGATGCGACTGCAGAGTGAGTGTCGTGGCAGCATCGACACGGTGAAGAGGATGGGCTCTGAGCTGAAAGAGGAAGAGGATACGGTGTCTGGGCTGGCAGACCCGAGTAGCTCAGAGTCCCAGACTTCAGGTGATACAACAACAAACCCCCGACTGCGCGCATGTTTTCTGCAACGTCATGCTTCACATTTTAGTTGTTCTTTATAATATTGATTGAGAAATGTTTGTTCCTTTGTCAGTATTTCAAAAGATGAGCCAAGTGGCTGTGCTTCTTTCTCCTATCTGTGTGAAAATGCAAGCACACACTCAAAAAAAATGTAATCAAATAAATGCATAGCCTAGCTTTTACCCAGTGTGACATTATTAGGTCATATTTATCCTCATCAAGTCTTTTTTGTACCCGTGGTCCAGGTGTGATTGAGCGCTGGGAGCTCCTGCAGGCTCAGGATCTCAGTAAAGAGATGCGCTCCATGCAGAACCAGCAACAGTGGCAGCAGCTGAACTCTGACCTGAATAATATCTGGACTTGGCTCGGAGAAACGGAGGAAGAGCTGGAGCAGCAGCGGAAACCGGACGTCAGCACAGACATCCAGATAATTGAGCTCCGCATCAAAAAACTCAAGGTTTCAGATTCTTTTATTTTCTGACATTTTCTGCTCAGTTTAACTATTTGAAACACTTAATATCTTGTTATTTTGTTACTTGGTGTCCGTGTTGCCTGATTTTCTCCTTCTCCATGATGTTTGTGTTTGACTCCAGGAGCTGCAGAAGGCTTACGACAAGCGCAAGGCTATCGTTCTTTCCATCAACCTGTGCAGTGGCGAGTTTCTGCAGTCGGACACAGAGGAGTCCAGAGAGCTGCAGGCCAAACTGAAGGACATGAACAACAGCTGGGACAAACTGGGCAGCTCTTTGGACGAGTGGAGGACTTCGCTACAGGAAGCTCTCATGCAGTGTCAAGTAAGCGCATGTTGTCTGACTCATTTATTTACAAATTTAACCAGCATCTTGGTATTAACATTTATGTCCAACAGGACTTCCACGAAACGAGTCACGGTCTGCTCCTCTGGTTGGAAAACATCGATCGCCGGAGGAACGAGATCGTCCCAATTGACCCGATCCAGGACAGCGAAACCCTTCACGAACATCACAAGACGCTCACGGTACAAAACCATAAAAACTGATTGTTTAAACATGTTACCCTTTGCCTACGTGTGCGTATTTTAATTCAGTTCACGTCATAAATCCCACAGCAAATCCGGCAGGAGTTATTGGACTCGCAGCTGAAAGTGGCGTCACTGCAGGACATGTCCCTCCAGTTGCTGGTCAACTCGCAGGGCAGCGACTGCCTGGAGGCCAAGGAGAAGGTCCACGTCATCGGGAACCGCCTCAAGCTGCTGCTGAAGGAAGTGACCCGAGACCTCAGAGAGCTGAGCAGGACTCTGGACCTCACAAGCAGCCAGCAGGTACGTCGACTCATTTAGACAGTTACCTGCAAAATTACTCACACCTTTTTCTTTACATTTCATTTCACAACTGCAAACTTCAGGGGTTGTTATTGACGTGTCAGATCATCATCAACTAATGCATACATTTGGGGTTCAGGTTTATTTGCTGCAGGAGAGTTTAAACTCAGTTACCCAACAGGAGAAGTTCACATCTTGTACCTCTATCAAAATAGTTTTTGCACTTTGTAATTCTTTTATTAAAAGGTCACATGAAGACTGTTATTAAACTCAGATGAATTCAATCAAATCAGATGTTTTGGCAGATGCTCAGCTTTGGTATGCAGAAAGCCTAACATAACTTTGTGCTTCTGTTTTTGTATTTGCGGATGGTTTTTTTTTGTTTGTTTGTTTGTTTGTTCGTCTTCAGGATTTGTCTTCTTGGTCGTCTGCTGATGAGCTGGACACGTCCGGCTCGCTCAGTCCGGTATCAGGAAGGAGCACACCGAGTCGCTCGCGATCGGTAATGTTCACCTCTTGCTGTTTACGGAGTAGAAACAGAAGTTTGATAACAGGAGTTTGATAATTCGTCCGTAACACGACACCAAAACGCCCCAACAGCCCCGTCGATGACCCGGTTCTCCCCCGTCGTCCCAGTATCGCTCCTTTAAATGTTTCCACGCCGCCATACTCTTTTATACCATCTAAGTCCCAAACCTTTTTCAAACCATTTAATATTCCTGCATGTATCTTCCTTGGGAAGCTGCGACATTTTATTTTTACTTTTTGATGTTTACAAACCTGCTATTCTTTTTTTTTTGTTCCTTTGTACTTTTTCCCTCTTCTTCTGTTTTACTTTTCCTTCATTTCCCAACTAAAATGTTTTCCCTAGATTTTCCCTCTAACTTCCTCTCCTCTGTAAATGTATTTTAATTTCTGTACGGTTAATGTCAGTACTACTGGCTGTGACGGAGCTGTTAAATCTACCAGCGAGATTCTTCTTGAATTTGACAAAAACAATACCACGATTGTCTTAGAAATGTCTTGCAAAAGGATTCGTCCCTTGACCTTTTTCACATGTTGTTTCGCTACAACCCAAAAATTCAATATATTTTGTTCAGATGTTATGTGATGGATCAACAGGATGTAGTTCATACTTACAATGGGGAAGGAAAACGTAGACAAATAACAATCTGAAGTGTGACGTGTGCATCTGTTTCACTGAGTCAATGCTTTGTAGGACCAACTTTAACTACCGTCGTTGCACATCTAGTCAGAATTTTTAAGTTTTTTCTTTACAAAATAGTTTAAGCCCAGGCAGATTGAATGCCTGGCGTTCAATCTGTAATTTTCAAGAGTTGCCATTGGTTTCAAACTGGGTTATTTCCACTTTAGCACTGGTGACATGTTTAGGTTCCAGCCTCAGATGTGCTTTTCTCCAGCATTGCTCTATTTGTAGCTCCATTTATCCGTCCATCATTACTGATCAGCTTCCACTTCCTATATAAGGAGATGTTTTTCCAGCAAGATGTGCAGGAATTGTCATTTCCTTATGCAAATATGCGCCACTTTGTGTTGTTCTATCGCATAAAATCCTAACAAAACATTGAAACTTAAGGTTTGTGAGGCGACAGGATGTGGAAAAGTTTTAGGAATACTTTTGCAAGGCACAACAACAATATCAGAACACTGTCAAATCAGTCCAAATAAGGATGCCGCTGCTTTTATTGTTTATTATTAATGTCGCTGTTACCAAAGAGAGTCACGCATCACATTGCCTGATGTGTAGCTTCGGATCTGCAATGGCTTCCTCACAGGTGGAAAGCCGTTCAAAGTAACTAGAAAACACGCTTTGAAAAAGCCAGATTCCTTATTGTTATGAGTTACCAAATCTCTCATACTCATGTCTGATTTTTTTGTTTTTGTTTTTTTTTTGCTGCTCTCCTTTCATTTCGAGTTGTCTTTTCATCAGTAGCTTTGTCTTGATTTGCGTGGACTGAAACATACTTTCTTTCTTTCACCCTCCCCTCCCCTGTTCATTGCAAACAGCAACGGGGCAAATGTAGTCTGTCACAGCCCGGACCGTCTGTGAGCAGTCCACACCACAGGTACCTTTTTGTTGCTTCTAGCACACCTAGAAGATAATGGAACTCCACCCATGATGCACTGGGAGTCCGGGCTCTCTAGTATACACACCCTTTCTGCAGTAGTCCCTATTTTCACGTGTTAACCCTCGTGCTGGCTCATGATAGTGAATTCCATCATCTTCTGCCAGTCTGGGTGCTCTGTGTAGGTTAGACGATGAGGTGAGCTGCAGGCCAAACATCCACCCAGGAAAGGGTTTTACGAGGAATAGGCTTCTTCTTCTTCTCCTCTTTGTGTCCTCGGCTGCTTACCTAATACGCAGCTAACAACACTTGTCGCTGTCGCTCAGCAAGCCAGCAAACTCCCCCGTTTTCTTTGAAAGCGTCGAGCCAATAAATGTCTGCAATGAACAATGCCAAAGCTGCGGCTTTTCTTTCTCTCTAGCGCTTCCACTCGTACCTCGTGTGTGTGTGTGTGTGTGTGTGTGTGTGTGTGTGTGTGTGTGTGGGTGTGGGGGTGTGTGTGTGCTGGTTCTTCGCTGCTGCTTCTACCTCACCAACTTTCCATCTCTGCTCCTCAGTCTGCCATCTGTGTGTCTTGCCTCTCGGGTGTCCATTTGTGAGGCGGTAGAGGGGGACGGTTTGGTAACGACATAAAAAAGTTGTTGCCTCTCTCAGAAGCTGTCAAGTTCATCACGTTCGTTTTCATGGGTTTGTTTCAGCGTTGAGCATTGTTACAGTTCGTTATGAGGAAGGTGACATAATTAAAATATGCAGATAATGTTGACAAATCTCCAAGAACTGGAGCAGTGTGAAAATATCACGAGCTCTTGTTACCTAGAATTTTTTTTTCCCCAAAGATGTCTGTGTGATTCACTCATTGAAAACTCCTTATAAAATTGATTGGATAAAGTATTATGTGCTAATGAGAGTGTAAATATTACTGATGTTGCCCTTTAATTTAATTTTTTTTCCCTGTCCTAACTTACAACGTAGTTTTTTTATGCCACTTTAAACTTGAGCAGAGCTCTTAGGAATCAGCCTAATAAGATAACTCTGTAATGCAAAGTTTATGACCCTGAAAGATTAAATAATTTCATCCTCAGTCATTTGTTTCCTCAGTCCTCAGTCGTTTGGATTAACTCAACAATGACTGATGCATTTTACTACGTGAGCAAGTCCTTTGGCTCCAGTTTGTTTTTTCCTTGTTTTTAACGTATAAAATAGCAGCGCCTTGCAAAAGCATTCATCCACCTTCAACTACATACTTCACATTTTGTCACTTTTTAGCCACAAACTTGTATGCATTCTCCTGGTTATGTGATACACCAACACAAAGTAGTCCGTAATTGTGGAAGAAAAATGTAGAATGATTTTAACTTGTTTTAGCAACAACAAAATATCTAAAATGTTGAAGCATGCATTCGTATTTAGCTCACATGTCACTTTGTATTTAGCTCACATGCCACTTTGTAGAACCGCTTTAGGGCTGTGACTATTTTGGGCTATGTTTAAAGTTAAAGTTTTGAAATTCTCACACATGAATATGCATTTATTTCAACCACTCCAACAGAGATCTGTGAGGTGTTATTGTTTTATAGCCAAGTCCTTCTACAACTTCTCCAGTTTTATCCTTCACCAGTTTTCAAATCTTTAGTAAAAAAAACAAACAGAAAACCATTCCTACATTTCATTCCACACTACCCTGAGTTGTGTTGGTCTGTCACATGACATTCAAATAAAATGCATCGACTGTTTTAACATGACAAAATGTGAAAAGGTTAAAATGAGATGGATTCTTTTGCACTTTACTTTCAATGACGTGGAGTGGTATGTTTCTTTACACATATTTCTTTTTTTCTTTTTTCTTTTTTCTTTTTTTTTACAGAAGTTAGTGAAAACTACAGTGTTAAGACAAAAATCTGTTTCAAGATGCTGCACTGCTCTTGCCATGGCATGCTTTGCACTTCTCTCCAGGATGAAACCTTTCAGAGTCAGCTCTGCTGATTCCTGCAGCATGCTTTTTTTTTTTTTTGTCATTTTACTCTTAACACCTTCAGCAAAGGAATGCAAGCCAGCAAACATTAAGTGTATTCGTCTGTGCTTTGAATACTGTTTTGTGACTGTCTTTGTTATCCTGTTTATCCACCAAGTTTCAGTCAGCATGTGGGTCACAGTAGGAAACATCGTCACTTTGCGGTTTGCAGTCACTGTCAAACACGCCACCGTGTGGCCATTAAAGCATCGACATCCAGCAGCCATGCTGCTGAAATGAGATCTTATTTGGATTGAAAACAGATTCCACATCCGGAGAGAGTTAGACATTAAATTAGAAGTCAAGATTACTTAATTTTGCAAGTTTAAAAATGTTTGCTTTACATAGGCCGTACAGTATTGTTGTGTTAGCAGCAGTGTAGTTGTACCAGGGAATGCTGTGCGTTTATTGGCAGCGGTTCGCTAACGCTCAGCCTCTGCCGGGTTGTGAATGTGTGTGAGCAGGTCTCGCAGCGCCGCTGGATCCGCTTCCTGCCGTTCTGACCTGGACGTGGCGACGGCTCGCAGGTCCTCGTTCTGGGCCGCGTCCTCTGGTTCGCGCTGCCTCTCCAGCTCCTCCTGCTCCTGCTGGTGGTTCTCGCCTTCCTGCTGCCGCTGGCGGAGGAGGACTACTGCACTCAGTCCAACAACTTTGCTCATTCCTTCTACCCGATGCTCAGCTACACTAACGGGCCGCCTCCCGTGTAGGTCGGCGACGAGAACTCTCCGTAATTTGGCTTCCGTGGGACAGGAATGAAAATTGTGCGCAGAAAAAAAAATGTGTGTGTGTGTGTAGCGCAGAGGATCAATAATCGCGCTGCGTTAAGAAATGCTGCATCATTTCGAGATGTATTTTGGTTTAGCTCACGGTGGAGTTCTGCTGGATGGATTTACGGGTCCTTCATCGTGTATTTTTCTGCAGAAGACTGTCAGTGGAAAGCACCGAAGTCAAAAGCTGGAAGATTAACCTCGGGCAACAAAAAAGGAACATGAAACAGTTTCATTGCGTTTATTTTTTTTTTTTTACCTGTATTTTCAGCATGTGGTTTTAACATTTTACTTTTATTTTATTTACATCTATGACTGTGTTTGTGCTAAACTGTCTGTTTTTAACTTGAACTACATCCATTCATGTTCGCCTGTCAAGCCAAGCGTTTTACGATGGGATACAAATCAAGGGTTTGACCTTTGACATCATGACCTTTTTACATTCTGTTTTTTATTCTTTCAACACATCTGGTATCTTAAAGATCGAAACTATGACACATAGTACTAATGTATATTTTGTATGACTGGTGGTTGAGTATAAAATATATAAAAGTCCAGAGTTATTTAACATGTGTACATAGTGCAGAAGATTACTATGAAGAAATCTGTATATGCAACTACCAACAATAATGAATGCCAAATCCTCACTCTGAATCTTGTCTTTAATCTAATTTTTATTTTGTCCGTTTTATTAATGAACATGACTTTAGAGCCCCGGTTGCTAAGTAACATATTTGTCAGTATTTTAGGTGGCATTTGTTGTACATAGAGACCTTTAAATGGCAGCAAATGGAGAACCGGAGGCAGAATCATCCGGGCTGGAACGACCTGCCTGAAGGTCCGGGAGCAGAGGAAGACCGTAGTGAGTGGAGCAAGGCCAGGTTGTGTCGTCATGGTGACGGCAGACATGATGGTGACGATGATAACTGTGAAGAAGCTCTTCAAGCAGTTTGATGGTTTCATCATTTGAAAAGAGATAAAGATGTCGAGTTCAGGCCCAGCGTCTGAGAAACCTTTGACTGGAAATCCACCAGCTGCAGCGAGAGAAGAAAACGGTCAGTTCACTGTGAACACAAGCTTTACTCTAGATTAATTAGAACTTTGCAAAACTTTCACACTTGTTTTTATCGTTTTCTCTTCAGCGTTTATAAAAATAAAAAAAAAACATGAATATGAGGACTTAAAGTAGCAAGTAAAGCAGGGAATTTATTCACGGTTTAAATCTGAAGACGAGAAAATAATTGTTCAAGAGACAAAAAAAATTTTAACTTTTTGCTTAAAGTGATGTAAGATCTGAGCTCACTGTGATGAATACCTGATAACACACAGTGGCAGTGGCATCATGCTGTGGGCGTACTTTGTTTTTATAAGGACAGTGAAGCTGGTCAGAGTTTATTTGAAGATGTTAGAGACTAAAAAAAGACTTGAAACTTGGTTGAAGTTTAGCTACCATCAGCCAGTGTCGCAGTAAAGACGCTTGTTCTCAGATTTCTGAACAAATGCGTCCAAACGTGTCCAAACATGACAAATTACATTTTGAAAATGTCCACGGTGTATGAATACTTTTGCAAAACCCTGCAGATGCTTGATAAAAAAAAAACTGATCAAATGTCTTTTTAATAGATTTGTCTTTTTAGATTTCATAAACAGTATTGAAGTTTCTGACTTTGGACCGGTTGTTAAAAAAAAAAAGACTTGTTTACAGTAGAATAGTCTTTGTTTCCCTCCAGCTTTCTAATCCTAACCTTGTGACTTTCCTCCACCGAGTCGAGAAAATGACTGAACAACAAAGAAATGAATCCATTTGCTCTGCTGCGTGGGGGAAATGTTACCACTGGACTTCACTGACCTCCCTCTGCCTCTCAGACAGCTGAGCCAGGCTGACTCTCAGGACGTCCAGCTGCTCCTGTTCCTCTCTCGACTTCTTCTCCTGGTCCTGCAGGTCCGAGCTGACCGCGCTCAGCGTCTTCTCCGCCTCCGCCCTCCCGTCCAGCAAGCAGCTGCTGGACAGCTGCTGGACATATGTTCTCATTAAAATATGTTAATGAACATATGTTTTTCCTCTAAACCTGTAAACATTCGTAAGTTTAATAAAGGTTGAAGTAACATACTTTTGCACGAGTCGACTTGAATTTTAAAACGCGACTGCTGGTGAAACGTTTTTTGACTTATGACGTTTTAATGATCATTTTGTGTAATAGGAACAAATGCGGTATATAAAGGGTCATTCCTTCGCCACATTGCAGCACCCATGTCAGTGAGTAATTCATGATTTAACACAAACTTGAGGCTGTGAGCTCTACCTGCAAGTCAAGACTCTGGACCTACAACACCCACCTGAATACGTCACGCTAAACAGGAAGTGTGGGACAACATCAGCTTGTGCGAAGAGAAACACGCCTCCTGGCTCAGTCACGCTTGCTGTCTAACAATTTGAAAAAGTTCATGGTTTTCTTTTAACAGTTCGTTACCAGTTACCGCTGTTTAACCACATTATCTCTGGCTTGTTTCGTGTCGCTGCGTTTTCCTTCCCCGGTAAGTTAAAGGCTAATGTTGCACGGTGGCTCTTAGCATGTTGTTAGCATGTTTACAGAGGTTAATACCTGCTCTGAACTGTTGTACTTTTTACTCTGAGCTTATTTACATTTTTATTTATAATCTGAGCCAATCAGGTTTACTTATTCTTGTTCCTACTTTGTGTATTTTTATGTATTTATCTTTCTCCCTTATATTGCAGGGCACCTTTGCATCAGAAAGATGCTTCTTCGGACATTGTGGTCGAGACTGGGAGCTTGGCAGCTTGCTGGGAGCAGACCACTCAATATTGTTCCTTCAACCACTCTCACGCAATGTTTGAACCCCAGCAACAACGAATCTACTTCAAGGATTCACTCCTGGTCCTCTACAGTCACAAGAACCTTTTATTTAAACACATTTAACCAGCTGTGCATGCATAAAACACATGTTCATCCTACACCGATCAACTTCAGATGCAATCAGGCTCGTTTTTATTCATCTAACATTGTAACGTCAGTGCTGCAGCCAACCTTAAAACCAATAATAGTGCCTCCTAAAGGAAAAAGACCTCCTAAAGGTCCACGAACAAAACAGCCTTCTCGGTCCAACCAGCCTCAAAAGGAAGAGGATGAGGTGATGAAATTAGTCATTGTTTTTCCATCTGTTGCTGTCTGGTTCAGACACTAATTCAGGTGTTATTTTGTCTGCAGGATATGATGCAATGCATAGCCTTCGCAACAGCAGACCAGTATCATTTGCCAACGCTTAGCCATGATTTGATAAACCACGGCTTTCAAGAAATAGACTTACCAAGAGGTATGAGCCAAGCAGCTGTTCTATTATAACTCAGGTCAGCAGGGGCGTTAACTCTGAGGAACGCTGCTTTGAGCTCTTCTCAATGTCCTGTTTTTATTCCAGATGCATCAAACGTCCTGGTGATAAGCACTGAAAACGTTGCTAAAGTAGATGACGATGCTCTTATTTTTTTCTTCAGGTAGGAAGAGCTTCATCATAAATATTAAGTGTGACTTTCATTTTATTCTTTTTTCTTACATCTTTCTATACGTCATTGTATATTTTCATATTAAAACATCAGGCAGTGACAGCGTCATTGAAAATATTAAATGCATTCATTGTAAAAAAAAAAAAAAATAGAAAAAGATTCTCTGCAACAAACTCAGAAATAATTAGCCACAAATTCATGTTTGTATTGAGCATCTATAATATAATTTTTGAGAATGAGGAAAAAATCTGCTCAAACTGTAAAATCAACAATAATTGGAATTGCTTGTTGTATTGACATTTTAACCAGGAAAAAGAAATGTTAGAATAAGTACTTAAAAGCCAATTAATTTATACATTTTTTGTGAACATTTCATCAAGATTGTGCATCTTGGTCTAAAACATTACCTGTGTAAAATTAAATTATTGTTTGAATCAACTGGAAACGAAGAAACTCTTGTGGAAATTATTTTTCTGTCATTTTCTCTGTGTGAGCCTTAGTTCTTTGTTCTGACATCTTAAATCTGAATTTCAGGGAAGGATCCGTTGTTTTCTGGAATGTCGAGGAGAAAGAGGTAAACATTACCTTTAGCGTTTCCAAACTGAACCTATTTCTAAATCCTATCACCTCTCATTTTGTGCAGATGAAAAAGGTTTTGAGGCTACTGGAACATCATGAGATCCAGCCTTACGAAGTTGCTTTAGTGCACTGGGAAAATGAGGAGATCAACTACGCTGTTGGAGAGTATGCCGCGCTTCACCGTCAGGCGGGATTGGTGGTGTTCCTGAATGCTTCCTGCTCGTTGTGACATTTAAATCTTCTCCTCAGAGGAAACACGAAGCTCGAGAGAGGCAACTTCATTCTTAGTTACAACATGGCTCAACAAGAGGCTGTCCTGGAGAAGTTTGCCTTTTCAAACGCTCTCTGTCTGTCAGGTGAGAATAGTTTAGTACTGCTGACTTACTCGGAGTTTTTGTTTCACACTTTTTACTCTTAGCTCTTTTTGTTTTTTGTTCTTCAGTAAAGTTGGCGATATGGGAGGTGGCTTTGGACAACTTTGTGGAGTCAATTCAGTCAATCCCAGAGGTACAACGGACAAGATGGAGAGAGACTTTATGCATATTTGATTACATGTAATGCCAGCTATTTGAAAATCTAAATGTGAAGTAATTTGTTTTGCTTAGATGCTGAAGTCTGGCAGGAGAATCAAGCTATCTTCTGCTGAAGTTATGCAGAAGATTGGAGAGCTATTTACATTGAGGTAAATTCATTTTTTCTCCAAACAGCAGCTCACTCGTTTTCTATTTCATTTTTACGACTTAAGAGAAAGCCTAAGCTCTCCAATTACTCGTGGCGCCAGCCTCTTCACTTGATTTGCTATTTTTACCACTTCGGGGTTGAGGTAGTGCCTGTCTGTGCGGCCATGTTTTAACGTCGCCCACGTCTGGCATGACCACAGATTGAATCGTTTCTGCTCCTCCGACAGACACTGCATCAACCTGAGGTCCGACCTTCTCCTCACTCCCGATTTCTACTGGGACCGAGAAAACTTAGAAAAGCTCTATGACAAGACGTGCCAGTTCCTGAGCATCAACCGCAGAGTCAACGTAAATACGGCTGCAGAGCAAAGATAAGTCACAAATAGGAGCCGTAGCGAGACATTTAGTCCCCTTCTTTGCACATTGCTGTCATTTGTAGGTTGTGAACGAGAAGCTGGAGCATTGCACGCAGCTGACAGACCTGATGAGGAGCCACTTGAGTGAAAAGCACAGCTTGAGGTTGGAGTGGATGATAGTCATCCTCATTACCATCGAGGTAGAGTGGGTTTACTTCACCCCTTTATTTACAGTAGAAAAGGATTCGTTCAAATTCTAGATTTTTGGGACTTTATGTTGGCATACTGATGCAAAGCAGTGAGATAAAAAGGAATCTATCCTTGGTCCCCTTTATTCTGAAACTCCTAAAATAAAGTCCAGTGCAACAAATTGCAGTCAGAAGTAACCTAATTGCTAAACAGATTCCACTTGTGTGTAATTTCACCTCAGTTGGACTAATGTGGAAATATTTCTGTCTTTAGATGTGCAAAACTAGGGAACTAGGGAAAAATCCTCCAAGCACTTCCAGCTGTAAAAGCTGTTTGAAAACCGTTTACTTTTCTCTCTACTTCACATTTCTGCACTGCAATGTGTTGGCCTACCAAATAAAATCTCAATTAAATAGACTGTTTATGTCACAAAATTAAATGGAGAAGATTTTACAATAAGCGCAGCATAATGTCTCTCCTGTGTGAAATAATGCTAATCTGTGTCTCGTTCTCCTTGAAGGTGATGTTTGAACTCGCAAAAATGATCTTCTAACCTGCTGACCAAAGAAAGCACAAATCTATGAATGACATTAGAGACTTCAAGGGAAGGATGCTGTGCGTAGATATTCATTCACTGGTATTTCACAACGAATCACTGACGCAACCTTAAAATGTGAAGGGGACCCGATTAGTTTTAGGTTTGTTTGCTCTGTCATTGAGCAAAGGGACATTTCTCAAGCGCACAATTTATCTGTAAACATCGTCTGCTCTCGCTTATCCTTGCTGGGTGGATCGGTGCAGAGCCTGGCTAAATCTCTGCTCAGATTTTTGTTTAAACTTGTTGAGTATTTGACTATTTTTGTATTTATATTTTAAGAGAATTATGAGTTCACACTCACCTTTTCTGAAAACATTATTCATCCAAGTTCCATTCATGTTAAAAGAAAGAAGAATAAGTTCTTATACAAATGCATCTGCTCCTATTTGGTCCGCGAGTGCTGCTCTAGACGTTTCTATATGTAGACCACTGTTTGAATGTAAACCATGATCCCTAATAATCTGTTAAACTGGCAGTTTAACAGATTATTAAACTGACTTTTCAAATAACACAGGAGATTTAGGATATGTGCCGGTTTTATTTTATTCACATAAAACAATGTTTTAATAATAAAATCTTGCTGATACATGAATAAAGGCATCTCAAGGTTGTGTTTTACGTCTCGCCACTTTTGACACGTGACACATTCTTTGAAATCAGAATACATGGAATGAAAGGAAGAACAAATAAATCAACAGTGTGTTTTGTTTTGTTTTCCTTCAACTTGAATATATAGCTGATTGTATCCAGATAATCCTTTTAGTTATTGATTCAGAAACATTTGGGCAGAAAGATAGAGAAGTAAAGCATATTATGATTAAGGCTAAAAAATTAATATTTGGGTACATTAAATGTCAGACTTTTCTACAGTGACATGGCATGCTTCCTATCTCCTTGAAATTGACAGAGTGGTATCTCTTTTTGACTGCAAGTATGCGTGGCATGTGGTAGAGCATGTATAAGCTTTAAAACAGACATTCTGTACAAGATAAAATATGAATATGTTTAGGTCTGTAATAGATTTCTTAAAACCGTAAAAGACTCACATTCAAACATGTATTAATTCCCACATAAACCTTCTTGTTTCTGTCACATGACAGCCACACACAGAGCTGTGTTATTATGACTGTATGTAGTAGAGTAATGTAAAATAGCGCATAACCGTAAGGTGGAACGAACATTATGGTTTTCAACTTTAACAAATGCATCTCAAAAGTGTGGTGTGGTTTTATATCCAGCTCCTTTACTCAGCTAGCTTTAAATAAAATTTAGTATATTCTGTTGCGCTTGTGGAGTTTAGCACAGGGTTATTTTTTGAAAACAACAATTCACGATCTGAACATGTCTCAGAGCTCTGTTCTGAAAATTGAAAGGGTAGATATGGCACTTGTGCAAGCTGCTATAATGAGGTTTTTACTTTAAAAATGAAACAAAAGCTGCAATGCAATGGTTTAGATTAAAACATATTGTTGTGTTAGGATAACCAAAGTAGAAATCTTGACTTAAATAGCATGCTTGAAATAGATACTATCCAACCAATCTGTAGGAGTTTGAGCTGTTTCGTAAAGAACGAGCAAAGAAATTTGGTTTCCAGATGGAAAAAGCTGGAAGAAGCCAAAACTCTTGCAGCCGTGATTGCAGGAAAAACTCAATGTACAAAGTATTGCTTCAGAGGAGATTAATACAAATGACTTCCACACTTTTAAGATTATTTGTAGAAAAAACACCTGTAATTTTCCTTACAAAATGCATTTGAGTTTGTGGTTGTTACTTAACAAAAATGTGAAAATGTTCAAGGAGTATGAACCTTTTTTAGCTATTTCACAGACCTTAGATGGTCTCTGAAATAACTAAAAGACTGAAAGAAGAAATATATGTGGCCACAAACAGGACAGGCTGTGAAATATCTACATACATTAGTATATAAAAAAGGTGTGTGCTGTGTCAGAGTACAAACGTAAATACTGCTTCCGAATTCTCTCACATACTGTTAAAATCATTTTTACTTTTCAAAAAATAAAAAATTAATATAATGTTAAAAGTGGGAGAATTGGACAAGATTAGTAGTCTAAGTCGCACACTTTGGGACAGCCATGTTTTAGTGTGAGGTTGATGCATTCATACCTGAAATCACTGCAGTCAAACTGAGAAGGTTAACAGCTTCCCTGTCCAAACTTCTCTAACCACACCTCCATTAAATTAATGTTATGTTCAAAATCAAGAATGGTATCACCACTAAATATGGGAAAATTACAGGATTAACTTGATGTCACAGGAAGCACTGCAATGGCTTTTCGGAACGTTCGTCCTTTGATTGTCCAACCTTGGAAAAGATGAGAGAATTCACCTGTTAGTCATTTACCATAGATAACTGAGGACTAAATTCCTTAAGTGAACAGTGATTCTGAAAATGCGCTAAGATTTACCTGTCATTAACCCCAGAGTCGGGATGTGTTCGCTTCATTCCACCGCAGAGACACTGGTTCCCAGCTCCTCGAGTGCAACAGTGAAATCCTCCCCTTCACTTTCCAGTTCACACGTTTCTTTTTTCAGCGCATCTCGCTGACTTTCTGTGACCTCAGTCTCCAGGCTGCATGCCATCTCAAACTCCAGCTCAGTTTCTACTTCATCCTTTTGTTCATCCACCTTTTCTGTGGATGTTTGCATTTCCTGCTGTGGATAGATGTCCTCCTCTGCGTCCAGCCAAACATCTTGATCGTTTTCATCCTCTGATTGTCTGAAAGCCCAACCCTTTTTCACCTCAGAGAGCAGAGGCTTTCTCAGGAGCACTACTCTTTTCTCTTGTCTTGCTGGTTGGCACACCTCCACTGTCTGAAGGTCTGCGATGACTCTTTCAGTAGATTGGACTTGTTCCAGTGGCTCTATTGTTTCCACTGCTTGGATACCCACATCCTGTAGCACTGGCTGACTTGCAATAACGGCCCTTTGGATTAAACGCGAGTCTGCTTCTGGTTCTGTGATACTGGTCGCCTGCACTGCAACCTCATTTAGCTCTGTCTGTTTCTTGCCTTCATCTCTTTGATGTACAGACTCTGCTGGCTCCTCTGCCTGAACTCCAGCTTCACAAACATCCACCTGCTTCACGGGTTCACTTCTCTCTATAGGTGCAGCAGAGGGCCATGTTGAGGCTTTGGCTTGAGCAAACTGAATGTTCAGTTTGAACTCTAAAGACAGGCTAGAGGGGGACTCCAGGTTACCTACGGATGAGATTACTCCAGTGTTTCGGGGGACTGCTAATCCAGCATTGCCAGGTGTAGCGAGCTGTCTTTGCGTACTTGCCAGAGGTTCCATGGTGCTTTCATCTGGGCCCTTTCCAGCTAATTCCTCTGTTCTTACATCTCTTGTTGTCATGCGTACTTCTGACTCGTCAGGTTTTGCTTCCCCCAAATCCTCTTTGTGATCCTCGACAGAGATATCTGGGCCTTGTGGAATAATTAATGGTACCTTGGATTCTTCAAGGCCTTCTTGCTCAGCTGGGATTCCAGAGTTCTCCGTGATGACAGTGGCCTCCTCTTCTTGTCTTTTGATGGCCGTCTCAGTGCCATCATTGATCACCTTCTCATTTTCCATCTCAACTGATTCCTTTTGGAGTGTCTCACGTATTTCTATTAGACTTTCTGACTCTTCAATGACTTGTTCTACATGTTGAGTGGCCATCTTGGATGGCGTTTCCAGTAAGTTACTCGTCACATGCTGCAGAACATCTTGAACTGTCACCTGAATTTCTTCAATAGTACTTTCTTCTTCAACTCCTGCAGTGGCTAAGAAGTTGTCTACTTTCTGAATGCTTTCATGGCACACATCAATGACTTCCTTATCTTCTGTAATGCCTAATTGGATCACTGTGTCAACGGCGTTCTGGGCTGATCTGATATCCACATCCATCAGGTGCACCTGGACTTTGTGATTCACCTCGATCTCCACAGGTGGCACACGCATTGTCACAACAGCAATGCTTGGCTCTGCTGCCTGATTAATGTCAGCCAGCACTAATGGGGTTGTAGTCTCGACTGCATCATTGATTTCTATCTCACTGGCTGTTTTACTCATCAAAACTTCTTGAACCACATTAGGTTTCTCATTTGGAACATTTTTTAAATTACTCATGACTTCATGTGATATGAAGGTGTGATCAGTTACAGCCATCTTTATCTCGGCAGCTGAAAGTAGACCCGTCTTATCCCCCTCTGCCGTCTCCTGCTGCTCACAAAGATTCACTTTACTTTTAGGTTCTTCTGAAACTTCAACCAGGTCCACACAAACTGGCTGGGTTTCCTCAGGACATGTTGCTCTTTCTAGGACTTCGGCAATCCTTGCCTCCTCGTTAACGGAAGATACATCAACTGCTGTCAATGCTGGAAACCCCTCCACTTTCTCAAGAACATGTTCTTCATGCTCAACCTTAGCATCGCATGGTTTAGTGTCAGTTTCCTGATCCAGCTGCCGTATATCTTTCCCCTCTGGTTTTTCTGGAGCAATGTCTTCTGGCTGTTGAACATCTTGAAGTAACGTTTGCATTTCTTGAGTCTTACTCTCCTCATCACTTGGTGCAGTTGTTGATCGGCACGTCTCTAAATCTGAGGCAATATCTTGTGGACTAGGAGGTGAACCTTCTAGTTCCACAGATGGAGGTTCCTTTGACTCTGTAATAATTTGTTCTTCTGTGACCGTTTCCAATGCTGAAGTGTCATGCATCACTTCCACATCAGATGCTCCAGAGCTAATTGCTACTGCATCTGGCGGAACTATAGCGGCTTCTGGCTCCTGAGCATTCTCTGTTTCAGGAGCATCCTCCACTTGAATGATTCCTTGAATCAAACATTCAGGTTCCTCTTTTGATTTTTCTTCAACTGTTTCTGCTTTTGGTATGGTATCAGTAGGTGTTGCATCTTTTTCTAGAACCTCCACTCTGCTTTCTTCTGATGCCAGTATGTCTTCTTGAACATTGTCTGTGGCTTCTTGTACAACATCTGTGGCTTCTTTAACATCAGAAACTTGTGTGACGTCAGAAGACTCCAGTGTAGGAATTGTTTCTTGTCTTTCTTTGTCAGCTTGTTCTTCATGTATTTCAGAGAGAGACTTTACCAGGTCAAGTTCTTCTGTATTTGTTATAGTAGATGAAATATTTTCTGAAAACAGCACTGACTGATTAAGGGACTGACCTGCATTTTCTTCTGAAGTCATTATTGGTTCTTTGGGACATATCAATTCTTCTTTGATTTGAGCTGCATCAGTTTGTGGCGCTTTGTCTTCTGGTTTATCACTTTCCTCTTGTTTTTCACCCTGCATGTCCGCTTCAGCCTCTTTATTAAGGGACTGAACCATATCCTCTTCAGATGTCACTGTTGGTGTGTCTATGGATTTGAATTCTTTGAGCTCAGCATTGTCAGTTTGAGTTACATCCGTTTTAACTTCTTTGTCTTCTTGCTCTTCAGTGACGTCAATGAGAGACTCTACTTGTTTGGGTTCTTCTTTTTCAGCTGACAAAAGGTCTGGCAATGACACTTGCTCATCAAGGGACACATCTGCATCCTTTTGTGACTCTAATATTGGGGCTTGAACACTTTCAAATCCTTCTGTATCTTCTGACTGACAGATTTGGGCTCCATCTATCTCTGGTTCTTTATCTTCTTGCCCATCTCTGACTTCAGTGACAGGCTCCGGCTGTTTAGATTCCTCTGTATGGTTTTCATCTGGTAATGATGGCACTTCTTTATGAAGGGACTGGACAGCATCTTCTTCTGACTCTGTTGTTGGAGCTTGTACGCTTTCTAATACTTCCGCATCTTTGGAGCTGTCGATTTGCGCAGCTGCTGTTTCTGGCTCGTTCTTCTCCACCTCCTCAGTTACATCAAACAGAGACTCTACCTGCTTAGATTCTTCTGCATCTGTTTCAGTTGCTGTATTATCTGCCACTGGTACTTCCTTATTAAGGGATTGGGCTGCATCTTCCTCTGACTCTAATGTTGGTGCTTGAACGCTTCCTAATTCTACTGTAGCCTCAGACTGATCATTTTGTGGCTCTTTCTTTTCTGTCTCGTCTGACACTTCAGGGAGAGACTCTACCGGTTTCGATTCATCTGTATCTATGTCAGTTCTGGAAATATTTTCTGAAACTGATACTTCTGTGTTGAGTGTCAGAACCAGATCCTCTACCAACTCTGTTGCAGCAGCTTTTACAACTTCTGTCACTTCTGCACGTTGCTCAGTTTTAGCTTCTACTATTGGAGGTCCTTTGTTATCTTTGGTTTCTTCGCTAAGATCCAGTGAGGGTGTTTCAGTTAGTTGAATGGTCTGTGGGGATCTTTCATCTATATGTGATTGAATATCACACTCTCCACTGGTCATCTCAGCTCTTGCCTGTTCTTCCAGCTCATCCACTGCATCCGACGGTTTAACCTCATTTTGAGCTTGCTTTTTGGTTTCAGTGTCCTCTTCTGTCACAGTTTGGTCTTCCTCTTTCCCACCTGCTTCCTCAGTGTCATCCACTGATATTACTGCTAATTCTTCTTCTGAGTCTGTTTTTCTTCCGTTATTTTCAGCTTGATCAGTAACAACTTTTTCAGTCGCTGCAATTTCATCTCCTTTAGGTAAACTCTCTATTGACACTGCTTCCACTACACCCCCTGCATCTTCAACTACATGCTGCCTCTCTGGTGTAATTTCCCAATCTTTTATGTCTTTTTGTAATTCTGAAACATTTACCTCACAGACATCATCTGTAGCTGACTCAGCGGTGTCAAGCTCCTCTTTAAGAACTTCTGAAGCCATTTCTGTAGAAATGGCCTCACTAAGGTGAGAGATGTTCTCGCCTTGGATTGTTGCTGCGACTTCATTCACTGCATCAATTCTTTCAGCATTTAGGCCTATCTTTATGCTTGTTGCTTCTGATCCTTTGTGTATTTCCAGCATTTTGGGCTGGTCTAATACAGACGATTCAAGTATTTGACGTGATACTAAACAAATGGCTCTTTCAGGACTCTGTTCCTCCAAACACACTGGAACTGCCTTTGGGCTTGCGGTGATAGTCTCAGAAACCTGCTGCAGGAGGGACTCTGTGTTCATGATGGTGTACTCTGCTGGGACAGGTGTTGTGTTACCAGATGTTTTTGAAGACTCTGATAACTGGGAAACTGCGGACACCATCTCTGTTTCATCTGCCAAGGTAACGTCTGCTGGCTCCGGAGCGGTTATGGCTTCTGATGTGATCTCCAGCAGGTCCTCTGCTATTGTTTCATCTTTTGCTGCCTCCTCCGCCACTGAGGCTGGGGTGGTCTCTGTAATGATCCCCTCCTCTGGGATATCACTGAGCTGTTGATGATTGCTTGAGTCTGTGAGCTCGTCTGGTTCTTCGTCTGTAGCTGCGGCTGAAGAAGCCTCTTTTTCTAAAGCTCCTTCATGGCTTAGGATGTCTTTTGGCTCAGTGGGCGCAGTGTCCTGTAACTGGACTTCCTCTTTGATCTCAGTGGTTTCCTTTTGAGGTTCACCATCTGCATCTTTTGCTATATTACTTTCTTTTTCTGCAATTGTTTCTGTTTCAGGTAAATCAAACTCAGACAGTGGAACCACAGCAGGTGTCTCGGAGTCCTCATCATCGATACTTGTCACCTCTTTACTGACCTCCTCAGCAGAAACATCAACAGACTTTCTTGTTTTTCTTCCTGACAGGAGTTTCTTTATGGAAAAGGCAGAATCGTCTTGGCCAGTTTCGTTGATGCTTTCCTCTTCCTCCTTCACTTTCTTTTTGGGAGTGACAAGTTTTTTAAGCGATCTCCATGTTGAGCTTTCGTCTTCCTCTGGAGGACTTCCTGTCTGTTTTGGGGATGACGCCAGAATCTCCTTCATCTCATTAGACGTTCCAATCGGTAGTTCTTTAGATCCACCATTTTGCTTGCTACCTTCACCATTTTGAGGCATATCATTCTCAGAATCTGATGTTTTCCGGCTTCTTCTTCTTCCAGATCCACACAGCACAGCTTCCCATGACACAGACGAGTCCTTTCTCCTTTTCCCTTCCTCCGTGCTGTGATCTGATATTTGCTCTGCTTCACCTGATTTCGGTTCATCTTTTGAACCTGGAATTGGCCCCTCTTCATGATCCACAGATGACTTCTTCCTCCGTTGGGGAGTTACAAGCTTTTTGAAGGAAAACCAAGCCCCATCTTCCCCACTCACCGCCTCTGCAGCAGTTTCCTCTTTCTTGTTGTCTGCAGACTCTGCTGATGACAGAAGCTGATCTGAAACATGTTCTCCAGAGTCGGACAGCTTTGCGTCACTTAATTTTCTGCCCTTTTGCTTTTTGCCACGTTTCTTGAAACTAGAGCCTGACAAAAGCCTTTTCAGGGGACTTTCTTGAACAATTTCCTGAGAGTTGGTGATTTCATTTACGACAATAGATGGTGCTGTAGCTGATTTGGCGATTGGCTTTTCCTCTTCGGTTTTCTCTTCATGAAGCTCTTTCTCAGTTGGAGCAACGTCTTCCTCATGGCGGTGATCACATGCCGTCTGGGTCGCCTTTTCCTCTTCCTCTTCCTTCTGTCCTACTTCATCATCTTCAAGCTTCTTTTTCTTTCTAAGACCAGAAAAGATTCCAGTTGTAAAGAACTTTTTAAATGGACTTGCATTTTCATCGAGCTCAGCTGGAGATGCTGGACGTGGATCGTCTTGCGATGTAACATCTTCGCTGAGAGGTGAAGAACTTCCTGCATCGTGGGATGTATTTTCCTCTTTGGTTCCTATTGTTTTCTCGTCTTCTTTTTCCTGAAAATCATCAGGTGTAACATCTGTCATCGTCTGGCACACTGTTGAGTCATTATCCGCAGCCTCCTCTGCCGGGTTAAGATCTGTGCTTTCTTGAGCCACCTCAATTATTTCAATCGCAAGCTGTTCATCCTTAACATCTTCTGGTTTGCTCGGCTCCTCCTCCGTCACGTCTATTGGCACTGCACCTCTGTCAGTGGAGCCTCTCTTTACTGTCAGTTTCAGACCAATGTTGCTGAAAAACTTCCTGAAACTTTCATTGATGTCATTCTGCTTGGCATCCATTTCGATCAGATCATCGTGTCCAACCTGTTCGACTTCAGTTTCTTCAGTCACTTTCTTCAAATTAATGTCCTCATTTTCTACGGGTGTCTCTTCTTCTTTTGGTGGCTCTGAAACTTTTATGTCTGGACAAATGGCAGCTAAACCAGGATCGAAAAAAATTACACACCAGTCAGTTTTCTACTGAGGCATATGTCAGATTTTTTGCCATTGAATAGTAACACAGCTAAAACTTATATATTTTTACATTTTCTTCACTGACAATACTAAATCACACTGTTCTTGTGGTAAAATTATATTTAATTGCTACATGTTAGAAAAATAAGAGCCTTCCTTTAAATACTGTAAGTGTTAAACTATTGACAGCGTTTGACCACTCCAAAACATTGACTTTGTTGTCCTTTGTAACTAATTTGGCAGTACACTTAGTCTCTGTCCATTTGGAAGACTCACTTGAATATTTCCACCATATTCTATCCTTCATGATGTCATCATTTTTGTGAGATCCACCCTTGTACTTCACAGTTGGGATGGTATTTTAGGCGAGCTTCACTGTTTTTCTTCTAAATGTAACAGTGGTCATTATGACTAAACACTTCAATCATAGTTTCAAGAGACCAGAGGAAATGTTTTCTAAAATCATGTCTTTCTGTGTCTGTAATCTGGAAGCTCATATGATGATCAGCTAATTTCTGTAGGTTAATTGGAGGTAAATCTAATTATGTGTTTTCTGAAATCAGCCAAAATATCAAGAATAATGTCGAGAAGGTGTTTTTACACTTTTCAAAATATATGTATTGTAAAGAAAAGAACATTATGTGGAAACATTAATGCAACTACTTAAGACTCAGTCAGTAAGTAAGTTAAAAAATTCCTCATGGAGAATGGCCCTCATCATACCAACAAATGATTTAGGAAGTGACTTGAGTAGAAACAAATAGTTTTTGTAATCCTGACTGACCTAAAAATTGGGAAGAATTGGTCAGATTTAAAGTCGGTGTATATAAATATCTGGCTTCAGGTGTTCTTAAATTAGGATTCCTCACCTTCAATGCCAATCTCATCCTCACAGTGACCATTCAGCTCTACTGTGGAGCTCTCTGCTTTTCTGTTGATCTCAGAGATCTGTCCGTTGTTTCTGAGAACCTGAAACAAAGCACAAAATCATATAATCAGTAATGGACTATTAAATCCATCAGTTGTCCATTTGCACTTATCCCTACAGGATTGTTGGACTACTGTTGTCTATCTCCAGCTGTTATTGAGCAAGAGGCAACACAGGTCAAGCAATCATTCACAGACACTCACCCTGGAGTAACCAGTTAACATAACAGCAATGGTTTTGGACTTGGAGGAAGATGGTACAGGTGAACTACAGGCTGGGATTCAAACCCAGGACCTTCTTTGTACAAGTCAACAGTGCTCTCATCTGGATCATGATGGAGCCAAATTTAAGATAAAATACAGCAAACAGTCGATCCACAGTCACCTTCAACCATTCACTAATGACATAGAAGAATTTTCTTTCTAAATTTAAGCTACAAACATTTTGATCATACTTCTGTCTTTTGGGGACTGGTGAAAAAAGTAACTTTCCCTTTGTGATTCCCAGGTATTTCTTCCGTCTTAAGTCGTGTTTTCTAAACAATCGATACAATCTAGTTACTGTTGGACGGTGGCGACTGTGACCTTTCTGCTAACAGCTCTAATAGCCTAAATCTCAAGTCCCTGAGACAGATTAGTGCAGCAGGTCTGAGCAGGGTTTAGAGAATGAGGAACACATGTCCAAGTGGAGTGAGGTCATTCACTTCATAAATCAGGATAAACATCGCTGTCAGCGAGTTGATAGATGATGTAGGTGTCCTAACATATTTGGCCAATCTCCTAGAGCCGAGGTTTCTCATGCTGTTTGCTGATGTCGAAACAGGTCTTCCAAGTAATCCTCGAGGACGATTAACCCTGAGGAAATGCAGGGCAAAACCGCTGAGAGAATTACAAGACGCCAACAGATCAAATGCCATAACGTGATTAGAACTTACTTTTCCAGTCGACGGACACTCAGCGTCAACAACAAGTGAGCACCTGACCTGTGGTAGACGGGCCCGGCAGATTTTCTTTTGCTCTCATTTATTTGGAGCTTGTCTGTCTCTGAATGTATTTTTGAACAGTTCAGAAAATAAAGAGAAAAAAATGTTTTAGGCTATGAAATTTCAGCGCCAATTCACAGCACATGAAAAGTTTATGTACAGAAATGTATTCTGGGATTGATCCACTGGTACATACAGACACCAGTTTGATCCTAGTTATGATACAGCGCAGTTAAATTTTAACAGCAGAAGACTTCCAGAGGAACTGGACTCGGTATGAGCTGCCATGACCAACTCATGGTCCGATTAATGCTTTTGCCAAGAGAAATGACAGATATCTTTTCCAGTCATTGTTGGACTGGAAAATAAAAGTTTATAAAACTTATTTTAGTTTATAAAAGTTGTAAAAGTAAATAAAGTTTAAGGCATCATGCAGAACTCTTAGGTTAGCAAGTTTTTTCTTTTATATATATATATAGTCCTCCATTATAGTCAGGTACATTAGAGAGCATCTGTAAATAAGTTTCCAAGCTCTGCCACAGAGTCCCAATTGTCCTTATTTTGATTAGGCCATGGATTTGCAACATGTCTCTGCAAGTTTTCCTTTGGACATTCCTGTTACTCCTAACATCTTTTGATTAAAATAATAAAGAAGCAATCATTTTTAAATACAGATGTATTAACAAATACAAGTTTTAGATGTTTTACAGTTTTAGGCTTAGGGTTTTATGGAATAATTGCATTAAATTTACACATCACAACACTAAAAGCACCTGTAATATTTTTTTACATGTCATTAGGTTGGAAATTATGTGATTATATATATATATATTTGCTGTAAAAAAATATTTATATATATAGATATTTTTATATAAAGATATTTTTAACCACAAATATCCCATCAACCCCAGGTATTCATCCTCTTTCTAAAAAGTTTTTTCTTAGTTTTCAAATGTAAAAACAGAAATAAAAAAAATAACAGTTCTTTCACAATTTGCTATTGTAAATATTTATTAAAATTTAAAGTTATCCTCTTTTTTTAATGGTGTAACATTAGTGGCTCTAAGCAGGTTTTGTGTAGCTGGACTGAGGGCAAAAATAGCTCTTTGGATTAAAGTGTGTAAATGCCTTTGACTAGGCCATTTTTACTCTGCCAGAACCACATCTTATGGTTGAGATGTTATGTTCCAGGTGGTTTAGAGGTTTGTGGAGGTCCGCCAGTCACGGGGCTTAGCATGTGGGCCAAAAGGTTCATGTTTAGTCCTGTCTGACCAGACCTCTGTCTTCCACTTGTTTCCTGTGCAACTATAGACTCCAAAAGTGAGTTCCTTTGGGTTCTGATGGCATTTCGACTGCTTTATATTTAAACCAGGTTTGTGGATTGACTGTTCTTGTTGACATTCAGACATCTGCTATATATGAAGACATCGTGTGTCAGCCTCTCCTCACTCTCTCTTAACAATGCATCATGTTGGACTTCCTGACCAGGTAATGATGGTGCACGTAAATAATCGATGCTGCTTTCTGCTGAGTGCAGCAGAGAGGGAATGTTATCCCTCCCTTGGGCTTTACTTTTGTTCTTATAGGAGTTTTGTCCCACCCAGCACCCCGTCAGAAAATTCTGAACTACCGCATCGTAAAGAAAAGCAATGCAGATGAAAACTCGAGCAAAAGTGGGCTCGTTTTTGGAAATCCTGCAAATTTCTAACATACATCAGTGTTGCAGCACAACTAATTCTCTCCATTTGAAAGAGCTTTTTGTTCCCTTCCTTCTTGTCTGCAGCAGCATCTGCGTTGTCCTGCCAGCAGCAAAACCCTCAGCCTCAGCATCTTCCTCTGCTTTTTACACACATCAGCCCCAATCTGCGTTAAAAAAATGAAAGAAAAGAAAAGAAACTCCGCACAGTTCATAAAAGGTGAATTCCCTGCATGTAGGTCCTAACCTGACACATGTGCCCAGCAGAACTTCTCCATGCGGGAAGAAAACATGACTGTACCTTGTCGTCGATGTCCTGTCCGGTTTCCACATCCATCACTTCCCCGCTCTCCTCCTCCTCCTCATCTTCCTCCTCCGCTGCTGCTGCATCGCTTTTGGCCTCCCGTGGCGCAGATTGAGCGTCTCCCATAATCGGATCTGCAGCGCGCCACTGTCCGGATGGAGGAAGCCGCGCAAAAAAAAAAAAATCCCAACGAGCCGAAAACTCCGAGGAGGAGAAGGTCAGCTCCTAACTGCTGCTGGGATGGATCTTGACAAACTACTTTTTTCCTCCTCTCCTCCTCCTCCCCACCGAGTTAAAACACCTCCCTTCGAGATCACATGAAGATATAAGGAGCCAAGCCTGATCCGGCCCGGCTCGGTTCGGTTCGGCTCGGCTCGGCACGCCTCCGAATGCATCAAATAAAGAGGAGGAAAAACAACCTCCTGCACTCAGATGACTGAGGAAATGTCCGAGCTGGAAGCATGAAGCGGAGCCATTGTACATTCACCACAGATCGCTTCCAGACGCAAACAGCAAACATGCACCAACTTATTTCAGGGCCCGTAATAACTTAAAAGTTATTCCAAGATCATTTTGCGCATCTTCTCTCTTAATCGGATCAAATTGAGCCTTAAACTCCCTCAAAGTCTGCATAACGTTGGGTAAGTATTGTGAGAATGTATCAGTTTTGTAAAGAACATCAGCACAACGCAACATTCTTGCTTCTTTTCATGTTATTTCATTTTTTTTTTCCAGACTAAAACCTGTTTATGAAATCTGTCATGGTGACTGTTGACCACAGTCTCCTGCAAAAACCTGGCAAACTGATTTATTTTAGCCGCTTCTCAAAGATACACTTGAAACCAGATATTTCCATCCGCTGTAGATAAAGACTCTCTTACCAGCATCAGTCAGCGTCTTCACAAGGTCTTCTGCTTTTGTTCTGCGTGCCAATATTTCACACCAAAAAAACACACCCACCTCTGAGATGCAGAACCCACCTCCCATCCTGAACCACACCGGATGCCACGATTCTGATCCCGCAGATTGTCGTCCTGTTGGAGAACCAAAGACTTTTCTTCTCTTATTTAGTGTAATAGGGGGGTTGAAGTCAACCCACCGATGTTGCGCCCCTGATTCACCTTGGTCACAATGAAATAATACTGTAGTGGGACAGTGAACACAAGTGTAACCAGATGAATCTTCTTTAGTTCTGCAATGCCAGCTGCGTGGTCTGAAAGCGCACCGGGCCCATGACCTCAACAGATCAACATGCGTGATTGAAAGGTCAAAGTGATCCGTCATGATGGGGAAATGGAGTTGTGTGTTCGTTGGGGAGCACACAACTCCCCAACGAACACATTAATTCATTTGTCATATGACGTGACAAATGAATTAAATTTGAGCCAAGTATCCATTGACTCAAAGTGAAACTGAAGAATAATAGCACTCCCAAAGCCCTTAGCTTTAGAAAAAAGGATTAAAAAAAATTGTATATACGCAAACTGTATCACCTAAAATATGCAATCACCACACATATGTGACCTTGAGTGACATTGGGTTCTAAATGAACATAGTCGATGGTGATGTTAACCCAACCTGTGCAGCTTCAACAGCTTTTTCTGGGACAGTTTTCCACAGTGCTGTCATCATGAGAATATTTGACCTCTCTTCCTAAAAGCACAATTATGAGGTTAGACTCTGAAGTGGGATGAGAAGATTTCCTCCCAACTGAGTTGTGCTGAGTCAGGATTCTGTTCACACGAAACTTTGACGCATCCTGCATTGTGCACCCTCACCTACATAGTGAAACCGTCCATCCACCACTGTAATATTAATATTATTTATTGTTTTTTTTTTACACTTTAATGTTTGGTTCAAGACTTTACTCCAATGAGCCAAACAAACCGTACTTGCATTTCACTCTTCAGGGCCTCTGATCACTATGGACGCTGACTTCGATGTGACCAGGGGCACTTTGGATCCTCTGTGAGGATCGTAAAGTTTTTATAATGTAGTTTTCTACACTTGCTGATTTACGAAGGAGGACATCATAAAGACCCTAAGCACGTCATGTCATGTCATGTCATGTCAGCGCCCGGCTTTCAGCTCTACATAGGATGCTGCTTCATCCGGTAAGTCGCTGCCATCATAACAGAACGAACACCATTGATTTTCACTGGTCTTGTCCAGTTGTGACTCTTGCGGCGACATGGTTGATTGGATTTCAGAGAGCATTAGGAGCTTCATCCACAGGACATCAGGAGGAGTCATGTGTTATTTTCATACTGAAATAACTCAGCCTGTATAACAGGCAGTCCAATGTCATATGTCATAACTTAGAATATGATTGAGAAGCTTATTTATTTCAGTAACTCAATTTGCAAAGTGAAACACATTATGTAGATCAATTGCACACAAAGTGGAGTTTTAAAGCCTTCGTTTGTGTTGGTTATGATGACTTCCTGCTTACAGTTAATGAAAACAAGACATGGATGTCACATTAGATTATTACATCAAACCAATAAAAAAGACATATTTAATACAAAATGAAAAGTATGTTTGATCCCCTTTTGAAGGTTTTCAAAATGTACGTTTAATCCGACTAACAGGTATGTTCTGACTTATTGACTGTCAACATATTTGGCTAATTTATGAAACTGTAATGTCAGCGGAATAATTTTAGAAGATGGAAAATGTCAAAGATTTTCAAGATTTGAACAAATTTCTCTGACAAATTGAAATCAACTGACTGGTCAAACTGTTCAGCCAATAATAAATAATGTGATTTAGAGTTTGCAGTGGGGCAACATGCAGTATAAGCAAAACCAAAACAGTCTGGCATGTTTCTGGAACTTTTATGGAAGAACCTGACCCTCTGATTTACTTTAGGAAGGTTTCAAACGCATTTATTCTCTGTTATTGATTTTCTTCTCATTATTATTTTTCAATTGAAGTTTTGGGGAATTTACAAAGTTTGCTTTCAATGACTGCATATACAAACACTGAAAACAGAACAGGTTTCTTCTAGGTTCTTGGATTGATGCAATTTGGTGCAGTTTTACACTACAATTTGCTGCGTGATCTAATCTGCCAGCCAAGCAATCTGCTACTTGTTTTCTGTATATCCTTTAAAGACTTAATCAGGTTGCAAACAGACTCCCAGAAAAAGACTTTGGTTTTCCTCCGGTGAGATTTATCAGGTACAATCTGAGATCCTGTGGACTGATGGGTTAATAAACCAGTTATAAAGGAAGATGTGTTTGGGGTGTGTGTGTGTGTGTGTGTGCCTTGCAAAATTCATCCCTCTTGAACTTTTTTTTAAAAACACGTTTATTAGGTTCAACCACAAACTTCATGGGATGACATGTGACAAAGCAACACAAATTAAGGTATGAAAGTGAAAGGAAATGTTATGGTTTTTGAAATGCCTGGAAAATGTAGATTTTGAAAAGTGCTGTATGCATTTGCATGTGAGATAATACCAACTAGAATGTCATTTTGCCCTGGTATTCAGCTGCAAATCATTTTTAGCCACTTTTGCACATATAGAGACACACTCTTTTTTGTTTTTTTTTTTTGTCCACTCTTCTTTGCAAAATAGCTCAAACCGAGTCAGATTGGTCGGTCAGTCGGATCAGAACTGATTTGTTCTCATTTCTGTTTAACATTAAAAAAAAGGAAAACAGCAACAAACACAAAATAAAAATCACAAACAGGGGGTTTGAATATTTTTAAATATTTAAATATTTAAAACATTTAAATTGAAAGTATGCAAAACTCATCTCTCCTAGCTTATTGCATAACTTTTTACATTCACAATTTATGAAAATCGTCATCTTAAAATACTCAAGTCTAAACCAAGAAACAATTCTAATCAAATTTATATCAAACAAAGTATTGGATAATAAATATTTAACTTCATTTATGTGTTTTTCTCTGGTGAAAGACTCTTTTATAACCAACTCTCACATCCTTACAATCATCCAGAAGGTTTTTGTATATTCCACTAATTCCCTGAGTCTTTTTCTGCTGTTTTTGCAAAGTGTCAGCAAGTGTAGAAGTTTTTTGGTCCTCTAGGGCCAAAAAATAAATAAATAAAACAAGCAGTTTATGCTTTTGGGGGCCCAAACTTGCATAACTGAGTTGATGACTAAGAACGCTCAACGTTCCCATAAACTTAATGTTTACACAACAACACAGCCCCCCTCCTGGCACTGCTTTTAAATGTTTTGCCATCGCCATCAAAAAGGATTAGACACAAGCAGATTAGTTTAGGAATATTCCATTATATACGTCTGTCTTCTGTTAATCAGATTAGATTAGATTCTTGGTATTTCTGCTATTTATTTATGAGGAATTAACTCGATTCAAAGCAATGGAATTAATAGAAATGCAACTGCTTGGTTTTATGGGACTTTGCTGCTGGATATGTTTCACTTTTTACCCTGTTATTGTTACTGCAAATATGCATGTAAATGATAGCAGGATGCAGTTTGTCAAGCAGATGCACCAAAAAGTAAAACAGTAGAGGTCACCTCTAAAACAAGACTATATATATATATATATATATATATATATATATAAAAAACCTAAGTACAGCAAAGTGAGAGCTTGAGAAATCAGAAGGGAGCATCTCCAAACCCATGACAGGCATTCATGTTAATTTGATCAGATGCTCCAAGACACTGATGCTGTTATGTGAACCTCAGTTCGGAGTTAATAAGTTGAATAATTAGAGTCACAACTCCGGTTAACTGGAAACGGCTGATGTTTTCTCCATTCAGAGCGGTGGCCTGAAACATAATCCAATAAAAACGCAGGGGGTCCGAGAACACATGCACCGCATGTGTTCCCCTGTTACCTGGTCGTCTTCAGATCCAAGCCGGGAGAGTGCGGTCCCGATCCGCTTTAAGGCCCTGTCGCGATTTTTCCTGCAGTGGACGTGAAATTAGATTAGAAACCGAGACTGTCAGCCAGAGTTTTGAGATTATCTTGGCTGCGCTGTAAAAGGCGGTGAGGAAAAAAAGCAGGGAAATTGCATTAGATATTATTTATAAAGTTGCAAGTTGTGTAAACATGCGAAGTTGAAGTTATATTTTAAGACGCCAGCAAGGTTTCTTGACTGACCCATGTTTAAGGTCTCAGATTAAGCAATCGCATTTTTCTGTGTGAAAGGAAGATCAAGCTCACTTTCCTCCAGCAGGAGATCAGTCTGGCAAGAGGTAATGGAAACCTGGTCTCAGAGGACTAATGGGCAGCACAGATCACAATTAGATTTTACTTTTACTTGGCTTTGAATCCTGAAGGTTTCCATCCTTCAGTTCAGGATGTATTTTTGGTTTTGCTCGCAGAAACCCGTTTCCCAGAGTTTGTCCAATGTAAATGTCTAATGAAAGAGAAAGAGGCCACAGGAGGCTGTGTGTGTGAGTGTGCATGTGTGTGTGTGCATTTGTTTGTAATTCCATGTGGGGACGATTTTCCTGACACATACTAGGTTGTGGGGACCCACTGCTCCTTGTGGGACCGAAGCCTGGTCCCCATAAGGGGAAACACTGTTTTTGGGTCAGGGGTTAGATTTAGGACTAAGGTGTGAATTGAGTTTTGGTTAAGGTTAGGTATGTAATGGTTAGGATTAGGATAAGGGTTTAGACCAGGGGTGTCCAAAGTCTGTCCTCAAGGGGCAGCATCCTGCATGTTTTAGTTCTCTCCCTGGTTTAACGCACCTGGATCATATAATGGCTCTTTAGGTGGCCTAAGAAGAACATTGACAAGCTGAAAAGGTTGTTACTACCAAAGAGAAAACTAAAACATCCAGGGTGCTGGCCCTTGAGGACCGACTTCAGGCACCCCTGGTTTAGACTGTAGAAATGAATGGAAGTCAATGGAAAGTCCCCACAAAGATAGCCATGCAAGCGTGTGTGTGTGTGTGTTTTATTTTTTGTTTTGGCTTTTCACATGCGAACATCATGACTGGCGATCAGCAAAGCCTAAAGACGTTTATTGATTTAGGAAAAAATCTGAACCAGCTGACTGAGGACAGGAAACACAATTTAGAGTTTTTCACTTGTAATCTTTGCTGTTCTGAGTTTGGGAACAGAGGTAAAATCTATCAGGCACAAATCTTACTTCACTTGCTTGGTTGAAATTTATAATACATGCCTCCTTTGGAAATAACATGTGGGTGTAAGGTGTATTTAAAATGTATGATTAGAAATAACACACTTGACATCAGTTTAAAAGTACAAGTTATTTAGTTGCATTAAGTTTCTTTGACTTATTGTATATAAAATGTTTATTTGTTTCTAGAAGCTCTGAACTATAGCCACCAATTTGTGTAGTTTCAATTTGAAAAATGTAGCAAATAAAAGAGTGAAAATAACCAGCTACATTAAAATCTGAATGTCTCTCAATTGCCTCCTTAGAGAAAACTCCCTGAAACCCAATCAATACTTTTGTCGCCATCTAGTGGCTATAGAAATATTTTCTTAATGAAAATAAAACATCAAAGTTGAACTGAAGCTGCTGGGCACTTCAGTTCAACATTTTAGGCCCTTCGCAGCTACGGGCTACGAAGGGCCTATTGTAAACATGCTGTTTCTTCTTCTTTTTTTATTATGCTTCTGTCAAATAAATGGGCTTTTTTGGGGCTTTATTATATCCAAAAACTCACCAAAGTTGGTGATGTGTCAGGTCTGCGTGAAAATTACGTATTTTAAGGTTGTTGCAAAAATCGCGACAGAAACTACTCAACAGCGCCACCTGGCAACTTTCAAAATACCTTCTGCGTTGACCTTACTACATTGTAGAGACATGAAATTTGGAATACTTGTAGAGGTCCCCAAGACACACAGAAAATTCAATTAATGTCATAGTGGAAGTCAAACAGGAAGTCAGCCATTTTGGATCGAAGTTCTGATTTTGACCCCATTTTTGCCTTTTACAGCGTTTGCATTTGATCGAACTCGTCCTAGAGATTTTGCTTGATTGGCTTCAAACTTGGTCAGATTGTTCATAAGTCATGGCCGATTAAAAGTTGTCAAAACAGTGAGTTTTCGTGCTTGCTGAAGGAGTGTTACCAGGGGTCAAAGTTTATGTACTCGCCGTGAAACACAAAATTGTTTCTCCTACACTGAAACTCACAGAAGCACCAAACTTTAAGTGATTGATCAGCATCGGATGCTCTACAATACCCAATGGTCAAATGATGACATCACTTAAGCCACGCCCGCTGACAACAGGAAGTGTCATGTTTTACTGTGAACCGTGCTAGGATGCTAGGATGGTTCCTTATCCAACCCCCCCTACACCCCTCCAAAAAAAGAAAATCTGACTATTCCCCATGAAACATCAAGGTGCAATAACTTCCACATACAATGTTAGAGCTCGACCCCCCCCCCCCCACCCCTTTTTTTACCCTTTGACTCATGTAGGTTTCAATCTGTGCCAAGTGACATAAACTGACATGATGTCTGTCAATGCTGGCTGAACCATGTGGCTGTAGCCGAATGGCAAATTAAAATCCCTTGCCATACGGATAGAGTCGTCTCTAAATCATACATGCATCATCAGATTTGCACCAAACTTTTTATGATTCACGTTTGCGAACTTCTAAAGAACCCAGTAGCATTCAATTGTAATTGGACTTCACTGCATCCCCTAAGTTGCTCCATCAGCTACATCTTCTTACTGCATCATCCATTTGTACACACACAGCTGTGTAACCTTGCCTGGAACTTACAATTATTATTTATGTGCTCTATACAAAAGGTGGAGCATATAATGACCACTTTTCTCCACTCATACATTCTTTTGTTACTCTCCAAATATTTCATTTTTTCAATGTTAAGTGGCATTTGTGTTTTTTGGTCTCTTCATAGATGGAATGTCAGGCCTCATGTCGAATATGATTTCACAACACACATAGAGAAAGGTTCTTACATGTAGAGTTATGTCAGAAAGCTGTATTTACATATGGATTTTTTTTTGGCATTTTATTTAAATCCCAATTCAAAATTAAGGAAAAAATATTTACCAACATACATATTCAAAAATCCTTTATTAATACCAAAGGGAAATTAAATATCAATACAAAGCAACATTCCTGCAGGCCATCTCCTTGTTCCTCAAAAGACGCACTTTTCAGATTTCAATTGAAAAGGGAGGAGGAGGGGATAGAGAGAGAGTCAGGTGAATACTTTTTGGAGGCGCTCTCTCCAGACCTGGTGAGTGGAACAGGAGAGACGCAGAAAGATTTGCTGCTTTTTCTGTGGTTTCTAGGGGAATCCTCAAGCGGCGGCGGTTTTCATTCATGCTGCTCGTGTCTTTATTGGAAAGACAACTAAAAGTGTGCAGCCCAGTGACTCAGCAACAAAAATCCCCTTTGAGACGCAAGCCAAGTGTGACTCAGACTCACAGAGGGTGGTGGAAATTGCTAATCATGCAGATCCAAAAAAAAAGAAAAGGTTTTTCTTTGGAAATAACTATATCACCCTGTCTCCCACACACCCGCTAAAACCTCGTTCTAGTTTTCAGCTCTTTCTTTTTCTTGTTTTTCTGTCCTGGACAGAGTTTGTGTTTCATTAAACCAGAAGCCTTTTCCACAGAAACCTCAATGTTAAAAGAACAAATCTTTCTTAGGTCTTATCACGTCTGAACATGTAAGTCACACCCTTTGTGGAGATAGTATATCTAAAACACTTCCTGTTTTCTATTCCTACACTGCACAAGCATAAAACCTTACCAACATAAGTGACATTTTAACTTATAATATGAGGCAAATATCTTGTCCCACTGGCAGACTACTTCACTGATTGCTAGTACTTTTTCATCAGTTACTTTCTTAAAGCAAGCTCCTATTGCTGTTGAAAGGTTACTCATAGAAACTAGACCAAAAATACGTTGTAACATTTTGTTTCTAGAGTCCAGGAACCGGTATTCTGTTTTAACCTGTAAGGAAAACTGAACAGAAATAGATTTTCTGGAAATGTTCACGCACTTTCAGCCGATCAGAGGAATGCGGGCGATCAAGACCAGCTATTCCTCCTGATAAAACCCTCGAGAGGCTGGCCTCTGCTTTACCCCGCTTTCATGTGACGCCCGGAGGAATGCAGAAAGTTGTGTTTCTGAGGCGCATCAGTGATGAGGGTTAACATTTGCCTGAAGTCATCTCCGGCTGCCCGAGCCGTCGCCACGCTCGCTGGACCTCGCACCCGTCTCTACATGATCGGGATTAATTACAGGGGTCACAAAGAAACGAGCTGCGAGGCCTCGACAGAAAAATCACGCCGGTGCAAGTAAGGGATGAAAACATTCTATCGTTACAGTGATTTATTCTACTATAGAAATTATTTTAAAGGCCTCAATAGACTCCTGTGCTGGAGTCCTTCTTAGGAATAAAATAAGAAAAATAGGGTTTTTTTGTTCTGTAAAAAGAACAAAACAGACTCCACTTGAGTTTCACTGTAAATAACTCAATTCAAAGTTTGATGGCTTCTACCAGACGAGCTCGGTTAGTCTGTCCTTTGTTTTTCTGTGCTCGGACTTGTTTGTTGAGTTTTGAGAAATGTCCTGCTGGATCAAGAACATTCATCTAAGATGGCCTGATTACTGGAGACGAAGAGAATGTCGGCTTTAAAAAGCTGATGAGAAAAAGGTCACGTCTTAGTGAGGCCGCCTGCTGGAAGCCTTCACCCGGTCAGCTCAAAAACAGCCAATGGACGCTTCTTCCACCCAGTATGAAGGGATGAAAATAAAGTTATTATTTATGTTTTCATATAACTGAGTGCAGCTGATAGCTTCAGTATTTGTTTTCTTAAGAGTAGGAAGAAAAAAGCTACTCTTGGTGTTTTATCAAGCACATGTCTGATAAAACACCACAGGAAGTCATATTTGCAATTTGCCATAACACTGCACATCACTGTGACCCCACCATCCCCTCAGTGAAACATGGTGGTGGCAGCATCAGGCTGCGGGGATGCAGTTTTTCAGCACTGACAGAAAAGCCGCTCTGTCTGGTGGCAAAATGGTCGGCGTTAAACAACACGGAGTCACTGACTGTGTCTGTACACAAAAGCATCCCGCACTTTTCAGGTTTTTATTTGTAAAAAAAATTCTTTTTCTTCCACTATACAGTTGTGCATTGCATTGTGCTGGTCAATCACCTTAAAACATTTTCAGGAAATGTATTGAAGTTGCTGATGTGATAGAATGTGGAAAGGTTTGAGGATTTGTGAATACTTTCCTAAAGAATAGTTTTAAACTTCTACAATCAGCAGCAGCAGCAAATGTAGAAAGTTAATTGCCTTTATAATTTCTCTAGAACTGAACTGTGAAAAGTTTTATGTTTGTACTTTAACTTCCTCTCTAATATCCTATAAGGACAGGCAGTATTTATATTAACCTTTTTGTTTTTGTTGCTAAATATCTTGTAATGTTCTGGTTGAAGATTAAACTCACATCTTAAGAGCCTTTTAGAGAACTTGGGGTTTAAAATGAAGAAACATGTATTTCAAAATGTAGTTATCGGACAGTAAAGTTTTACTTTCAGAACTGCTTTCTTCAGTAGTATTGCATTTTTCCCTCCCAGAACTGTGAGTTAAACTTGTAGCATGTACATCTTTCTGCTCACATGTGCCACTCCTATCAGCATGGTCTCTGTCAAAAGCAGAGAAAAAGGCTTTAACTTCCTGTTTTGTTAGCAGCTTTAGATGAAGTGGAACATTTATCGGCTAAAAGAGGGTTTTAGTTCTTCTTGCGGGGCCAAAGTTGCACCAAAGAAATGACCTAATATTTGAAATTGTTCAGAGTTTGTCACAATTCAACCACAATTCTTTTTTTGTTACAATTTTTAAATAAAATCAGAGAAGTTTGGTATGCCTTTAATGTGATACCCTAAAATAAAATTACCCAGAGAAGGAGCCATCAGTCAATGGGAGAAGTAATAGCTAAACACTCCACACATTTAGTCATTTTGGAAGACTTGCAATAAAATAGATGAATAAAACTCAGAGGAAGTTTTAACTAAAGTTTTTTTTAAAGCAATTTGGAGGACACAGCAAACATGTAGACAAAGGTCAAATGAAACCAAGATGTAGCTGTTGTTGCTTCATGTTTAACGCTACACACTGGAGAAGTAACACTCTATTCCCACACTGAAACACGGTGGTGGCAGTATAATGTTCGGTCAGGCTAGGTTTGTTTCTATTGAACATTTCAGCAACCAGGCGGTTCAAACTGCTTAAGACACAATGCAGTCACCAATTAAAAACAAGCGATGAACTTTCCATTTGACCATTGTCGAATGCCATCACCAAAATCATAACGCAAATGAAATATATTGATCAATGTTCCAGTTACTGCTAATCAGAGGCAACTGTAAACAGGTAGGTTTTTAGCATTGACTTAAAGAAACTCTGTGCTTTGGCTGTTTTGCAGTTTTCTGCAAGTTTGTTCCAGATTTAATGAGCATAAACATTGAATGCTGCTTCTCCATGTTTGTTTCTGATCATGAAGAGTAGAGCAGAACCAAGTGCTTTTCTTTAACAGTGACAGAGAAGCTGGACAGAGATGGTGGGTAGGTAGATGAAGTCCACCATCCTTTACCTTTTTATTTATGTAGCACATTTTCAGCAACAAGGCAATACAAAGTGCTTGGAGAAGTAGAAGACGATGGACAGATTGGAGAGGTGTTGAGTCAGGGAGGGCTGAACCCAAATACAAGGCATTCTTTTCAAATTTTTATATTGTTTTATGAAATGTGTGCATTTTCTTTCATTTCACCTAATTTCTCAGTGAGACATGTTCAGGTTTGTGGCTGTAACATGGCAGATATGGAAGTGCTTTGATGGGGCATGGAAGGTTTTCTTAGCCTCTATAGGAGGCACAGCTGTGTTTAATGTGTTACTGTTAAACAAATGAAAGGACCCAGCCTCCTTCCTGTTGTTTCTTTTAGACATGAGAGACCGACTGGGACACCTGCAGGAGGCCCAGACTGATCCTGAAGGTTTCAGCGCCGTGGAGCTGAACGGCCGCTCAGAACATGAAGAATCCAACCCAGATCTGGATGAGATCCTGCAGCAGGCCCAGCGAATCCGTCTGGAGATCCAGCAGATCCAGAGCGACATTGGCGAGCTAAAGGAAGTGAACTTCCAGACGTTAAACAAGACTTCATTTCCCGATGTCACGAAGCGAGACTCCAACGCAATCGGGATAGACATCAAGCGCAGAGGGGAAGCCGTGTTGCAGCAGCTGCACAGGATGAACGACCTCCGGGGTCAGCTGGAGGACCAGCGGGGCTCCTCTGACCCCGCGGCCCGCGTCGCTCGGACACAGTACCGCTACCTGAGCGGCGCGCTGCGGGAGGTCGTGTTCAGCTACAACGAGGTCGAGATGAGCCACAGCGAGGCCTGCAAGCGCCACATCCAGCGGCAGATGGAGGTGGTGGGGAGGGAGGTCAGCGAGAAGGAGCTCGAGGAGATGATGGAGGGAGAAGAGCCGCGCGTGTTCAGCATCCAGGTGGGGGGCCAGACGGCCCGGTCGGCCCTGGTGAGCATCGAGAGCAGACAGCGGGAGCTGCAGGAGCTGGAGAGGAGGATCGAGGGGATCCAGGAGCTCTTCTTGGACGTGGCCGTGCTGGTGGAGGAGCAGGGGGCCGGCGTGGAGAGCATCGAGAGGAACGTCCAGAACGCCGAGGTGACCGTCCAGGAGGGCACGTTCCAGCTGGATAGAGCCCTCGCTTCGGACAAAAACAACCCCTTCAAGAAGATGTTTTGTGGCTGTTTTCCGTGTTACAAAAAAATGCCTTGATTTGTGATGAGGAAATAATGGATGACGGTGCTTATGTTACACATGGAAAAGATAATCCAAAAACCTACATGAAGTATAAGAACAAACTGCTGTGTCAGACACCAAGAAACTACAGAAAAGCTATTCTCACAATGCGTGCATAAATAATAAGAGATGTTTTACCAACTTCTTCAAATTCATGGTTTTAAAACTATTTTGGAGAGCCTGGATGCTACTGTCTGGGCTTTACAAGCTTATCATATTTAAAGTGAATCAAATTTTGTGCTACAATATTTATCTATTTAAACAAGTATATGAAGCAAGAGAATGTGCAGTTGTCACTCAGGAACCAGAAGGTTGTTGAGTTGAAGAGATGAAGATGTAGTGCTGTAAAATTTGCATATAAATCTCTGAAAACAAAAAGTTAAAGACCTTGTGAAGGTGCTGGTTGAAGATGATGATAGTATTCAAATCAACTCCATTAAATAAAATATATATATATACTTAGCTTATCCTAAATGAAAATTAAATGTTGTAACTCATATCACCCAAGTATCTGTAAATAGTAGTGACCACTGTTACATTTGGAATAAAAAGAGGGAAACCTGCAAACATGAGTTTGCAGGTTTCATTTCGGTTTCATTTCTGGTGCATCTTACAGAAATTACAACATCATGAGGAAAGAACATTATGTGAAAAATATCAAGAGTCTTCCAAATGACCCGAAGCATACAGCCAAATTAGCATCAAAAGTAGCTTAAAGACAACAAAGTCAATGTTTTGACAAAACCTTCATATCAATGTCATGCAAAGCTGTAAAGGTGCGAGTGAGTGAGGCGGCCTGCAAACCTGCCTCAATTACCGTAGCTCAGTAGGAACGGGACAAAAAAGGCAAATCTAATAAGTACTGAAGGAATGCAAGCTTCTGAATGTAAAGAAACTTTTGTTATTGAAAGACAAAGAAGCGCTTCCTGTGAATTGTCAGAATCTGTGGAGGAAATATTTCTACTTGCTTTCATGTGCCTCTGACACTAATATTTTAATGTAGAGATGTGAAGTATGTTACAATGAAAAACACTGTGACTAACTAAAGAGGTCAATAAAAAGGTTATAAAAAATCAGCTTTAATAAAAAGATTATAAAAAAATCAGCTTTAATTTCTGCTTAACCCTGTTTAGCATTACATTTAAATATCTTATTGATCAGCCTACAAATGCATGCATAAAATGATGCATGAAATTCTAATTAATATAAAAAAAACATTTAATTTTATTTAAAATGTTCATTTAATCTTATCAGTATCTACAGTACACCACATTCGTGTTAACCTTGCCTCTGATCCCCGTTCGGGCCGATTGACTCTTATAAAATATGAGCGATTGTGACCCCTATGCAGAACCAAAATAACTCTGAGTGACTTCCTGATTATTTATTAGAGTCACATCAGCACATTTCCTTCTAGCAACAGATTAGAGATAATTACTTTTCGTGCTCAATGTGCAGAAAACCTCTCCAACTGATGCCTCGTTGGTGTGAAACACGAACCAGTGTCAGAGGCAGCTCCTTTCTGTAGTTTCGTTGTACTGAAACTACAACGATGGCGAAAGGTTGAAAGATGTTTTGTATCTTTCACGTCGTAAACATGTTATGATGGTGGTTGCCAGTCGGTGCTCCCTTTCCACACCATTTTAATGCCAGTTTGTCCCTTTATCCGTTTAATTAACAAACCATTTGGCACTCATGCACATATTCTATGTGTACTTTTGTAGTTAAGCATTTTCATTAATTATGGGGATGGAAAAAAAACTGCAAAAAGTTTAAAATCTTACAAATCATTTATTTTAACCTCATTTTTTCTAAACATTTATTATTAATCCTAGTGTAGCCTCATGTGTATGACCCGGGTTGTCTCCAGCTTCCTCCCAATCTCCAAATACACGACTCCCACATCAACAGCCCAGCCAGCATACCTAGGCGGGCCCCATATGGGGAAAAGAAGGGCAGACCCGATGGGTACCGCACGGGTGGCCCTACATGTGCAAACCCATGTGGGACCCATAGTGTCTGCCCTTCTTTTCTCCATATGGGGCCCACCTAGGTGTGCTGGCTGGGAGTTTGCTCTAAATCCCCCCTTTTTTTTTCTTTATAAGTGTGTCTCTGTGTTGCCCTGTGATTGGCTGATGACCTGTCCAGGTTATCCCCCCCACCCGCCTCTCACCAATGGATTACCAAAAAAAAACTTTTTGACGTTTGTTTAATGTCTTTCTGTAAATAACAATATTACGTCACAGCGTGCGGTGCTGCCGCACCTTCCAAATGACTGCCGGATCTTCTTCCTGTACCCCGCCGCGGTGCTGAGGAGTTGCAGATGAGGCGCTTAAGGCGTGATCTTCCGCGTTGGCTCGCGGCGCTGCAGCGTCAGACCTCCTCGCTCGGTTCACTACAAGCTGCATGTTGAAATTCACATTTGGAACCGAGACAAAAAAAAAAGAGGAAATGAGTCTTTCATCGCTCGCTCCTTGTGCTTCTGTGAGTTTAATTTCTTAGGACCGCTGGAGGGTGACGCTTCAAGGTATGTGCAGTCTTCTTATGAACTATAAGTCTAATGTAATGTAGTTATTTACTGTCTATACGTTCACTGAGTGATGGGGTGAGTCAGGTTGTCTCTGTCCGTCTTTCTCCATTTTTTGTTGTTTGACCAAAACAAAAAACAAACAAACAAAAAAACGCGTTCTGGTTTCGAGTCGTAACTTTTTGACTGTAAAATATAAATTTTAATCATCTGAAGCGGTTTCTCTGCACAAGCCTAACTGAGTCTGAGACGAGCGGCTAAGAATATCTGCGCATCATCATATGTGAGGAAGTAGCTCACAGGTTTCCTTCCTAGAAAACCTGAATAAGAACATCTGAAGTTTTTTTTTTTAAAATAGCAGTTTTCTAAAAATAGAGTTTTACAAAAGTATTTGAAAATCTAGGTCAAGTTATCTTTAAATGTCTTGGGAGATTATAGTTGGAACTGGGCGGATGTTGACGAATTACAAGGTTCTGGTTAAAACAGTGAAATGATGCAGGATATGAAAACTAATGCAGCTGCAGCAATGGTCTCCAAAGCTTGATGATTCCGGCACTTTTATTACAGCCTACTGAGTAAATTGAATAACTAGTATACCAAACCAACAGCTATGTTTCTGTGACCTACTTTTTGTGGGTCACAAAGTGAAAAGTTAAGGAATATTTGAATTTTTTAAGAAAATCGATTGATAGGTTCCACTCATATTAAAATGTTTAGCCATAATTTAATTATGCAAATAACCGCCAAAGGCAAGAAGTTAAAGTCAAGAGAAATCTTGAAAAACTTTTGATGAAATATATATATATATATATATAATTTCTTGAAACTTTCTGCACATTTATGTGTAAATACCTCCAATATCTCACATTTAACAGACTAGCATCCAGGTTCTTTCTATGCAAGTTGGACTTTAGCACCAGCGCTATCGCTAAGCTACCTACGGTGGGGTACAATCCTACTTTTATTCCTACAGCACTGAAACTTTCCGGCCCACAATTCATAATGACAGATCTCAACTTTTGCTATTCATATTTTCATTCATAACAAAACGAATGTGAACATGTCAGCATTTCTGTCCACTGCTGTAGACGAACAGTAATAGCTAGCTTGGTTTGTGTCTGAAATGTGCTGTACAAATAAACTTGATTGATTCATTCATTCATTCATTCATTTCTTTCTCAAGTCAAACGATTCTATTGAGTTTACCAGAATCTTCTTGAGGGTTTCAATGAACCTTTCCACCCACCTCTCAACAAGTTCTCTTTTCTCGTTGTTCTTATACACAAATTTATCTTCACTGTTCCTGTTTTCAGCCATTTCATAATTAAGTTATGAAACTAAAAAGACAGATGGCTCACACCGTTGCTAAGAGGGAGCCAAGGATATTGGTACCTGATATTGACTCTACCTGCCCAAAAATGAAAGCCACACCTGTCTACCGTTTTGAGAGTGAAACTCTGCTGCCTGCAGCTGTTGGAACGGTGACTGCATGCCACTTTACTGACCTACATTTAACAATTGTGGCCCAGTTTGTGTTTAGAAAGGCTTTAATGCAGATCAGATAATTCACAAGAGAAGAACAAATAAAAAACTGCTACTGTTGTCCCTTTTCTGGTAGACATTTTAAAGTTCAATCAACAGATCTCTGGTATTACAGTAGCTTCTGTTGTACAATGTAAAATGTTATTTCCCTAAAGAGGTTGGCTAAGCTTCTTGCTCCCCCCTGCAGGTGAAATGAAAGACCGACTGTGCGAGCTGCAGAGCTTCCCCTCCGACCCCGCAGAGGAGGAGAGTGGCCCCAATGGGATCCACAGCAACGAGGACGAGGAGCTGCTGGAGCAGCATGCCATCGTCTTCCAAGGCGAGGACGAGATGGACGGCATCTACAGAGACGCCCAGATGATGAGAAAGGAGATGCTGCTTCTCAAGTTGGACGTGAAGCGTATGGGGAAGCAGAACACGCGCTTCCTCACGTCGGTGAGGAGGTTTAGCAGCATCAAGCGGGACGCCAACGCGCTCGGCAGGGACATCAAGGCCCGGGGGGAGGCCATCTACGCCCGGCTGGAGAAGATGGGGAAGCTGAGCAAGAAGCTGGAAGAAGAGCACGGCCCCACGTCGGCCGTGGCTCGCATGGTGCGCTCGCAGTACGTGTCGCTGACCAGCGCCTTCCATGAAGCCATATCCGAGTTCAACGAGGCTGAAATGATCCAGAGGGAGAACTGCAAAAACCGCATCCAGAGGCAAGCGGAGATCATGGGCAAGGAGGTGAGCAGGGAGCAGATCGACGAGATGATTGAGACGGGGAAGTGCAACATCTTCACTGATAATCTCCTCCAAGAGGGCAGGACTGCTAGGTCGGCTCTAAACGAGATAGAGAACAGGCACAAGGAGCTGCTGGAGCTGGAGAGCCGCATCAAGGACATCCACGAACTCTTCTTTCAGTTGGCGCTACTGGTGGAGGAGCAGGGCTCCATGCTGGACAACATAGAGGCGAACGTTGGTGCGACTGAGGACTACGTCGCTAAGGCTACGGATCACATCAAGAAGGCTGTGAAATACAAGAAAAACAATCCGTGCAAGAAGCTTTTCTGCTGCTGCTTCCCTTGCTGCAAATGAGACTTGCTTAGCGAAACAAGTCAGAGCTGATCCCAGGCATGAGCAAAATCTTCAAATTTGTGTCTCCTATTAAGTGAGTTTTAAGATTACGGGGCCCTAAATCAGCTGCTGCCCCAGAATCCTGTAGAATCTTGGGCCGGCCATGTGTCTGTGTCCATTTAATTTAAAGTGTTGCACTGCAGCTGCGGTGTCCAACATAAGTACTTTGACATCACAGTTTTTTGTTTTGTTTTTTCAAAGTGTTTTTTTAAGAAGGAAGAGTCACATCAAACCACACACTCATATGCAAAACTCAGTGCAATTTGAATGTTACATTTCCTGATTGTTACTTTGATTATATTTTAAGCAGCGTCCTCTAACCTGCTGTAAAGACATAAATCTGAAGTACAATACCGTTTACCTTTGTGTTTAGACTCTCAGCTCTGTCATTTTTGCAGTGTAAAATATTTAAGTGTGATTTTTTTTAAAGTATAAAATGCCTTTCGAGTGGTTTGGACGGCGTAAGCATGAAACTGGAAATAAAAGTGGTTCTGGTTCCCGGTGCGGCTGCTGTTGTTCAACAGGTCTGTAGAAATACATTAAAGCCTCTAATTAAGGGAAGATATGTTGACATGCTTTACGAAACTACAGCCTGGCCAGCCTAATTCACCTGCAAGCCTTTTGTTGTTACTCGACTGAGAGCGGCCAGGCCATCTCCTGCAGTTTCCGATGAAACGGTATTATCTTAAGTCAACAGCACACAACAGAAGCCAGTCACGTAATCAGCTTTTTGCATGACCTGAATCTATGCGTTCAAGTGTTTGCTAAGGCCGAGCAAAACAATAGAGTGGAGAGCAGATCAGAAGGCTGTGCGTTCGTGCAGCGGGCCTTCTGGGTCATGTGAGAGCGAGGTTCAAATGTGCGACACGCCGTCTCCCACAGGAGGTGCCAGTTGTCAGCTGGTAACGTGAAGGTGAGTCAGATGTCCGTGGTTGTCGTGGGCGTTTTTCAAACTGCAACGCCGCCGCTCAATGTTGAAATGAGTCTGCAATGATTGCACTTCCTCCATCAGCAGCATCGCTGTGGTTTGCATGTCTTGTGTGTAGGGGTTTGGGTATGAGGGGGGGGTCTTACAGGCAGTGTGACCAGCTCTGTTAGAGGCGTTGCACCACCACTTTACAAAGTTCCCGTCGTCCTCACATGACTGCTGTTTGTTTTGTTGTGGTTGGCTGCAGACCCCAGCATGGCAGAGAAGGTTTAGGTGTGGGAGATGGGCTAAATCCTCGTGGGTTTGCAGCCCCAGGTTTGATGGGAAGTGTGGCTGTTTGAGAATTATGTGTGGGCTTGTTGCTTGTACATGTAGGAGGGCAGGAAACTCAAGAACAAATTCCTTTAAAATATTTACATATGATGAATAAGGGCTTTTCATAAGGTTTAGACTATAAATGGATTAAAACAACATTGCTTTCTCTTTAGTTTTCTCTGTTCTGTACCAGAGAATGGAGTTAAAGCCTCCATTTCAACTAAAGGTTTGCAATGAGCTTCCTAATCAGACGCCCCAAAGTGTCCGGTCCATAACGCTGTCAGCTCCCGGTCAGAAAGATGCATTTCATTCAGGGTACATGAGATGATGTTCAGAAAGATTTTTTTTATTGATTGATTTTAGTTGCCTCTGCGATGAACTCTTTGCGTAAAGTCTATAATTTATGCCCATGTGCTCCAGTCAAGGGTGTTGATTATAACCTGTCAAATGACGGAGGGGCTTAATATTTTCCAGTCGTTTAAAAAAAAAACAAATATATATATATATGTATATATATGTGCGTATGTTGAGCTATTGACTAGATAGATCTATATATAGATGTATACACACAAATCATTTTAATACCCCCCACCACACCCCCTTTGGCTCCGCCACTGCATACCGCCCCTGAACACAGACAAAACGCTATAAAATCCACAAGACACAAGGACTCATTAAACATCTTCAGTTAGAAATAAATTGTGTGGATTTGGCGCCATCTAGCGGTAAGCAAGGTTTCTTCAGGTTTCACCAACTCAAATATAACCTTTTAAGACCATTATGAACGACATTAAAAACCTGCATCATGACAGAAATGTGCAACATAACTTTCTACATTTTATATAGCCATAGTGCCAACATTTTATGCACAGAATGCACATAGCATCGTAAGGGTTGTTAGCAGAAGCAAACCACTGTCAAAGACTCTGTCGTCCTAGCAACAAGCATACGCTTTTATAGACGCACAACTCTAGCTAGCTAGCTAGCAAGGGCATGCTAGCAGTTAGCAGTAGCCTGGTGGCCTCAAGTCAGAACATCAAGGAAATACCTGTATGAGACGCAAACGTTTGCCTGACTGAAAAGTCCCACGATAAAAATAAATTACATAAAATAGACGAGATGAAATAGTGCTTATCTGGTTAATGCAAAGAGAACTGATTGAGCTTGTTTACTATAGACCAGGAAATGTAAAAGTTCAACAAAAAAGTGCTCTGTATAAACATGGCAATTTACAGTTAAGCCTGTATGCATGTAAATAAATACAAATAAAAACATAACTGGCAGATCTCTTTATTGCCTACAAACAAACTGACATACTTTGGTGCAAGAAAACAAAAACAGGAGTGAAAATAAAAGTTAAAATACTGTCAACACACTGCAGACACAAAAAATGGCTATATTTAGAAAATAATAATCAGCAGATAATTTTCTTTCTCGTCTTTTTCCTGGGATCATGAACTTATTGACCGATGAATGACCAGTTCCCTTAGTATACATACATATGTCTGTTTAAATGTGAACACTGGGCACATGTGATGAAGTATAGCTTAAGTACCTGGTGGTTCAAGTTAAAAGAAAAGTGAAAAAAGTAATCCAGATGCCTAAAAATATTTTAGAAAAAAAAAAATCTGCAGCTGAACTGAGTAATACATGTTTCAAACTCACATGCAAAGTGATATTAAAATGTCTGGAACCCAAGCAAAAATAAACCGGTCACTTTTAGGAGTTTACAGTACATGCATTCATGTGCAAATCAATAATTCACATCTACACCTAACTGAGGCAGGTTTCTTAAAAAAAAAAAAGTATGATAACACAAGTGAATAAAAAATAAAGCTTTGAGTTTACAGCAACCTCTAAAAAATATATACATAAAGAGAGGGGAAAAAACAAAGATGAAAACTCGCAGCTAAAACCTGAAGTAGCTGACATTTTCCGCTACCTTTTATTAAAAAAGGATTCAAGCATTTTCTTTCAAACAGAAACAAAACACACGGTGTTTCAAAACGCGTTTTTATGCTAATGAAATGAACCTCAGTATCTGAAAAACAACCTGTTTTATTATCTCAGCAATGAGAAAAACAACAAAAATACAAACACGCATAAAATCTTAGATTTCTCTATTGCTGCACTACAACCTGTGTTCGTCACACCGTGTCAGTTTTGAGACCCCGCAATGTGATCGTCGTCTCACAACCGACATCACGACAAAAACATCCTAAAACCCTGAGACGCCATCCATTTTTACCCACCTGGCAGGTAACGGCAAAAACATCCAACACATCAAAATGAAAGATGAAAAGAAGTAGTGATGTTGAAAATCATCAGTTATGCTTCCTAAAACCTGGCCAGCAGGGTTTTATGACACTTGTGTTTTCACCAAGTGCATTCATATTCATGTCATTGCTCCATTTAGATTTTCTGGAGCAAAGAACCCCAAAAAAAAAAATCTGCTGGTAAAGTTTGGCCAAACAGACTGGACAATAGTGTTTCTCGTTTCACCCTGAATAAGCTGGATAATTACGGTACTCAAATGAAAAGTAGAAATGAAGACAACGCACGCCGATGTTGACACACTAATGCTGGTGAGCTGAAAGCAGAAGGATCCTGTGAAACATTCAACTTCTGCTTAGGTGTTTGGTCGGTATCAATATGTTCTAAAAAAGCTTTGAAAAAGAGCTTTAACCGGCTAAAAGCAGTGATGACCTCTCATTAAGAACAAACAAATCTGTCAGACGTTAAGTAGTATTCAATTTTAAGTCATTAAATAAAATAATCATCTATTATATAGAAAAGTAGGGTTTAGCAAAACTTATATATGTTGTAGGCATTAGATTTGACCCAAAAATGGGAATAATCTGGTATATTTTGCCAAGGTGAATTCTCACTATTCGTCTTTCCCTCATCAAGATCCTTCTGTTGACGAAATAGAAAGAAAGCAGTGGGGAAAATTTAGGTAAATCATAATAGATTTTGAATATTGCAACGTTACTTTTCAGTAAAAACCTAATCTCTATTTAAACCGGAGCTGATATACGTTTTCGTGGAACCATTTGAGTTGCTATGGAGAAAAACGCTTGAATTTCAGTGCGACCTCAGCTGAACCACAACACCTTGCTGACATCGTCTCCTGTAAATCAGAGTGAAATGAAGAATAACCTGAAATTGACACCGTTCCAGCTGGAGTTGCGGTTTCAAGTCTGTAAATGCTGAAGAAAATACAAGTGGATCAAAGTTCTCTTGGTCAGTTAAAAAAAAGAAAAAGGTGTCAAAAAATGCAGTTCATGCTACTGGTTTGAGAACCGATCGTAAACATCTTCCCTCTTTTGTGAGCTCCCTGGTGAAGCACATGCACGGCAGAGGGATGGCTTCCTCCCGGCGGGCGATCGTGTTGAATTTGCACTTCTTCAGGTGGTCGGCCATGCTGGCGATGTCAGCGAACTTCCACTCGTTCACCGTGCCGAAGGCCGTGCTGAAGCGCCACACCTGGCAGAACACGAGAACAGCATGCGAGACCCCACTCATTAAAAAAAAGTGTTGTTTTTTTTTTTTTATAAAGTTTGACCAAGGTAGTCAATCTATTATTTTTGTTTTTTATTATTTATTTACATTGGCTGTTTTAATTGCGTTGACTGAGCAAATTAAAGTTGAGTTACTATTTGACCAAGCTTGTGAAGCCATTTGTGTATTGCTCTAGCGCAGAGTCAGCAAAAAAAATTGTCATTCAATATAGTTATGTCTGTGCTTTAAAGAAAATATTTTAAGTCAATTCAGCGCTGTTTTTCCGTATTGGATGGGTATCGAAAGTGAACAAAGTGGATCGGTGCATCCCTAATTATGACAAGGTTTTGACAATTGAATGACCATGCAACATAGCGCCTGCATGTTCTAACCTTGTGCGTTATTTGCCATGAAGGAGACCCGTCATCGCGCCGCTTCTTCTCCCACAGCAGGACGACCATGCCACGCATCTGAAGCAGACTGGCGCACACGTTCCTCATGGTGCGAGACACTCTGGACAGCTGGCACAGACTGAAACTGTCGAGAAAGCTTGCTATGTGCTGCAACACCTCAAAAGGAAGACTGCTAAACTGATCGTACTGAGCGTCAATGTGGTGGGGCTTTCTTGAGTGGCCGTCTCTGGTTTTCAAAGGCAATCCGGGCTGCACCCCAAAGGAACCCAGGTGTCTGTCGTGGATGATCCGAAAGCCCTGCACCGACGGACAGAAACGCCTCTGGGAGTAAGTGCAGCCGTAGTACGCCAAGGGGCAACGCTGCTCCATCCAGCCGTTGAGTCCGGCGTGGATGTCCCCGTGGACGTTCTTGAAGTGAGACGAAAACTCGTCACGTCGGAAGAGCTGCCCGCACACGAACGTGAACATGGAGCGCTGTTTGGTTTGGTACCGCGCGACGCATTCGAGCACTAGTTCCAGCCGCAGCGTGTGGAAGGGGCTCGGGTTGGAAAGCTGCGGGCTGGCGTGGTCACAGGCCGAGGCCGAGGCGATGTCGCCCACCATGGTGTTTGTGGCGAGGATGGCAGAAGGGAAGGAGAATGTCTGAGTGCCAAAGTCAATGTGGTAGCCGTCGACGAACCTGCTGTCGGAGATCCCCCGGCCTCCCGGGGAATCCCCGAGGCAAAACAGCAGCGCCGCAGTGATGAGGTCAATACCGTGGAGCCCCATCGGGTCCTCCTCTACCTCCAGGTCAGATGTGTCCACCGCTTTGTCCTCCATTTTTGCTCTAAACAAGTAAGGGTCAATCAGGGCCTGGGGGACGTTATATGTAAACATGCTGAGCACTTCTAAGTTCTGCTTCCAACAGCGATACCTACAGAAGCTTCTTCTCACTTGATCCGACACCAGGAATGGCGGTGTGAGTGGGACCAGTTGGGGGGCAGGTGGCTCTGGTGCTACAACGGGTATGTAGTCCTGAGGGATGCGAGGCCAGACAAGGTCACCGTTTTGAATTGGTTCGTTGACGACGACCTCCTTTTCCTCAAAATGCAACTCCACAAAGTTCCTTTCTTCTGACCAGTTAGCAGCATCGTCATCTCTGTCCGTTTCCACGGCGCAATCGACTCCACCCACAGCCCCCAGCTCACACTCTGAATCACTGTCACTCTCAAGCATTTCTACGTTCCTCCCGCCTTCAGCAGCATGCCTGCATTCCCCATTTTCTCCGTTATGGATCACTCCATTCTTATCCCCATTTATATTTTCGATTATTTTACCAATGTTGTTGGAATTAGTGAGGATGTCCAACGCAGCAGCTAAGCTCCTGGTCGCCTCCCCGGAAGCTCTGTACAAGTTGTTGTAAGGTTCTTCCTCCATTTCTACCATTTCACTGCCCAACACTGACGCCATTTCATCACCATGGCCTGCTCCCTTTTCTCCGTTCTTTGACACATTGGTCGTAACTTTCAGCGACTCCAATAGCATCCTCTGATCCTGAAGAGCTAAAGCCATGTCCAGCTGCTCCACCTCGTCAAAGTCTTTGCTCAGGTTCTCGTAGGACTTGTGGTCGGCGTAGCTCACAGGCCACCGGTTCCACTCCATTGTGCAACAAACTATGCTGGCAGGGCACGTCTCCAGATGCTGCGCCATTTTGATTCTCTTGACGGTGAAGGGGCAGCCGAAGCCGCTGTTTAGGCAAGGCATTCTTTCGTAGGGGCACAGGAGACGATGTTCGTCCAGCTTGCAGGAGTGAAAAACGGCCCCGCAGACGAGAGGGCAGCCAACCAGATTGCAGGAGACACCTGGCTCTGGTTTGGCCATGCACCTTCTGTTGATGCATTTAAGGCAGTGCGGATGCAGGTTCTCCATTTTAAAGTAGTTCCTGCCTGCAGCGAGGGAGTGTAGTCAAAAGCTGAACCCTGTAAACAGAGACAAAGGATTAAAAAAGACTTGTACTGAAACTCTCATCTTTAATGTTTATTCTTAAAACTTTTTAACATTGTGTCACAATACAACAACAAACTCCAATGTACTAGGATTTGTACACATATTGGTTAAGTGGAGGAAAAACTATTTGACTGAAACGATTAATTGGATTAATAAATTTTTTTAAATACTCGTCAGCTAATTTTAATAATCTGGAGTATACAGATTTAAAAAAAAGGACATTTGCTGATAAAAATAACATATTCAAGGCTGTAATTAAGCCAAAACTGGACAAAACATGCATACGTTTTGCTTCTAAGATAAAAACACCTTTGTCTGTAAATATGTTTTACCCAGAACTCCTCAAGTGGATTTTTTTTATATTCACCCAATTCAATAAACTATTGCGTTGAATAGGCTAAAATTTTTCTTAAGTAGTTTAATTAAAAAATCTGCAGAATATGCCAATTTATTTTATCCGATTAATCGTCAGAATAATCATTAGATTAATCGATTACTGAAATAATTGTTAGTTGAAGTCCTAAAAATGATACATTGACATACAGATATATTCAATAAATTAGATTATTGAAAACTTTATTTACTTTAATAACTTTATTTACTGAGTGAAAAAACTTGACTTTTAAAAGTAGAACATTACATCAGACAAATAAAAAGACATTTAACATAGAAGTGGGGGCCTAATTAAAAGTTTAATACCTGCTTTAATGTGTTCTTAATTTGACAAACGAGGTTCAGTGAAAGGCGTTGGCTAGTCTAGTAACTAGCCAACGCTTTGTTTTTTTTTTTTCAAATAGAAACCTTTCCATATTAAATTTGTTTGTTCCTTTTTGTCCCACTTAAATGTTTTAGATTAAAAAATACATAGAAATTAGATGAAGATAAGCAGAGTAAATACAAAAAAACAATTCATCCATGTTAAATCATAGCAGCTGTGATTCAGCATATTTACCGCTTACTGGCCACACCCATACCTGATTACTGCCAGACCTGTAATCATCTTCTTATCATTATTATTTTTAATCACTTAAGCAGAGCCTGATATGTTGTAGCCTAGAAAATCTCACAAAGGAACACACTGTACCCTGATATAGAGAAATTGAACAACAAATGCAAAAAGTGTAATCAACCTCAATCGCTGTGAAAAGGGTTGCTTTATAACTACAGCCATTATCCACATTCAGAGAAAACGTGCAACACCAACGAACCTCTCATGAAGGCCTTTCGCACATCTAGCAACTGAAAATTTTGTCTAATCCTCTTTATACTAGACAAGCCCAGCTATTTTAAAAGGTATTTCAAATATAGGATTTTAACTGCGCCACACTAAAACACAAATGTTGTGATCTAAACCACTGTATGTAGCTCTGATTGCATATTTTGGGTTATAGTTTGCTTCATATTTCAGTGTTCAACTCAATACCAAAGCATTTTATACTTTTCAAAGAATTATTCATAAAGAATTATGAAAACATTCCGTCATTTCACTTCCACTTCACACAATAACTTGAGTTGGTTTGTCACACACAATCCCAACAAAAATACTCATACTAATAATAACTAAATATTTTTGTCTGGTGAGGAACATTTCACAACAGGGAGTTTTCAGGTATGCTGAAAACCTGAAATGAAGCTGAAACTAAACTTTTGTTCAAAATCTCTGGTATTCGGGAAAGCCTGCCAAGACTTTTCCCTAACCAACGCAACCAGTTGATGGCTTAGGAGTTCACAGCTTATCAGGACGGGTTGGGGATGTGGTTGACGTTGTGTCTCCAAACAACAGTTTAAACGCCGATAGTCTAAAATGAAAAGTTTAAAGCATAATAATTAGTGTTGAAATCTTTGCTGCAGCTGACAGCAGAGTTGCGCAAGAACAACTGGCAGGTTAGCATTCAGCTAAACGTAAACAACACAGCAGCAGTCATTCCTTCTGCCCACTTGTATCCCTTCCTCCTATGATTTCACTAAAACAATATAATTTACATAAACTTGTTTCACCACTAAGCAAGTAACCGAATAGGGGCGAACAGACAGAAAAAAAAAACTTTTCAAGCTAACAAAAGAACAACACAAATAGCCTGTTAGCATTAGCGTGCACAACTCTGTACTCTCAGTTGTTAGCTCGCCGGTAGCTTATGGAAACAACCTACCTGAGTTACTGAAGTCCCTGAAGTCTTATTTATGTTAATAATGTTCTCTTTAAAATTGGTTCGTTAATTTAAAAAAGCCAGAAACTATACCTACTTAGAAACAACTTAAAGTAGTTAGCAAATTAAAATCTTGTGAATTGGCCGCAGCTGGTTTAGCTGGTGTGGGTCCTTTGCTTGTCTCGGAGTGTTGATCCTGGTTTGGGACGTCGCAGCGCTACCTCATCACGTAAAGTGACCTGTCACATTTAGGTTTATGGAGCGAAGTATGGCAAGTCGTTGCCACATATAATCATTTTCTAGCTAAATGAAAAAAATCAGAGTCAAATTAACATTCTTACTTGTCCAAGCTGGAAATAAAGGTACAAAAAATTAACATTGTCTGCTAATTACTAGCTTTTTAGAGGATATAGCTACATATTATATTCTCTAGAGCTTTGTAAGAAGTCTAATAAGAAATGTTTATTTGTCTAATAAGAAATCTTAATTTGTGTCTAATAAGATATCTTTATTTGTCGAAAGTCTCTTCACAACGGTTCAACATTCCTCTGCCTAACTTCTAGTGAAAGGTGTCTGAAAAATTTTCCACTCCTTTGCAATTTTAATATTTCCAAGGTTGAAAAACATGGCTTTGCTTCATGGTTCTCAAACTCGTACCACCACTGGTCGTGGTTGGGATGTTTATAGAGCGAAAAAGCATCATATGATGTGTTTAAGCAAATAAACATCTAAAAGTTGCAGGAAACTGGTGCTCAAAGTCTGCATTTGAAGACCCCTGCTCTAGACTGTCAGAGCTTAAAGCTCACCTTTATATCCCAAATACCATTATAGTAGCCAAAACATACACACCAGATGAAATCACATGCCGAATTTAAGATTGTGCACCAGACAAACTGAACTCCAGAAAGCTAAAATGTTCAAGTTTATATTAAGAAAAAAAAATTGATTTGTACTTATAATATAATAAATGGCTTGCCATACTTGGACATGGCACTGTGGCTAAGGTACTGAAATAGCGTAGGGAAATACCCTAAGTGCAATTTTACAACATAAATCTGAAATAACTGTGATGTGACTTTAGACAATTTTAGGACAAAGAAAGCAATGTTATGGTTATTTCTTATATTTTCAAGATTAAGCAAACATTATTAAGCTGTTTTATTATAAAATCTGCAATTTCACACTCTGAAAGAGATGTTAAAAAATGATCAATGACTTAGTCATTAAAAAAAAAAATAACAACAACAAAAAATATGAACAGGAAGCACTCAAAACATTCGCTGTTACAATCATGCCTGCATATGTGAGGTCTATGTCCATTTGTCAGTTCTATAAAAGCTCCACTTCATGAAGCCACCTCTGAGATGTGGTGAATGTTAGACAGGGTGAGCTGTGCCTCCTGCGGTGGGTAGAAACGCCTGGAGCGAAGCCACAGCCTCCCGACCACCCCGGTGATGAGCAGCAAGACGACCAGCACACCTGCCAGGACGAGAGTCTCCACCGGCGGGAACCCGCTGGGACCTACAGAGAAAGGCAAAAAGGTTGAGTTGTCCTTTGAATGAACCGTTTCACCTTTTAGAAATGTGCGAGTTGCAGGGATTGTAATGTGACGCACTTAGATTGGGTTTTTCACTGGCGGTGAGCAGTCGTCTGATTGGGCCGTAGGTCACTGTGTGGGACAGCGGGGCGTCTCTCCGTGTCCTCGTCTGTCCGTCTCCAGCGGTACAGTTCTGCATGGCAAATGCAGAGACAAACAATTACAGTCGAAACCAGATTAAGCCTTTAGAATGTGCACATCAACACTATCAAAGGGAAACGAGTTCTGCACTAAAACACAACTCAGAGAGGAAGAAATTGTTACTTGAAAAGATGCATAAAAATATATGTTATAAGTTACAGAAAAATGGAAAAGTTTAGATTTCATCTCAAAAACTTAGGGGAAAAAGAAGTAAATGTCTGGTGGTAACAACGTAGACTTGTAACTTACTTGAAATAAGGACTTACCAGTAAACATACCAGTAAAAATAAGTCTGGCTTGTCTGAACTAGCGTCTGGCTATCACTTTGAGCTGTGTGTGTGTGTGTGTAAGGAGGTCTCACTCACAGGCTTACACACGCTCAGGCTGCTGTGGCAGATCTGGACGTTGCAGTGCAGGAAGATGTAAGCGTAAGAGCTGCCGACAAACTTGAACATCTGTATCCTGAACATGGCCTCTGGACCTTCGCCGTTCTTCAGGACGCTGAGAGTCTGTTTGTTGGCCAACACTGGACAACTAGGAAGGTGGAAAAAAAAAAAACAAGCTAGTAGTTGTTGAGATATTTGGGAGACTATTTATACAAAGGCTTATGATTAGTTAGGAGAGAAATAGGAGTTTCCTATGTGAAACAAATACTGAGATAATAAAGAAAGCTCATCAGTGAGGAAAAATATAGTGGTTTATGTGAATTATTTTTTAAATGTGTTTATTATTTACACACCTTTCCTTTTCTATCTTAAACATTTTTAATGTTCTTTTTTTCAATACATTTTAGCTCAGAACGGGCATTAGCGAAGGCCTGCCTCTACCAATGTTATTAACATTTCCAATATGAATAATTATCGGTTCCTGAATGTGACAGCAGTTTAAAGATTCGGAAACTGGCATTCACATCAACCACTATCACATTTTAAAACTTAAAAGTTGCTTTATAGCACAAAAACTCTGCTTTAGCCTTGCGTCTCTCAGGCTAGCTGTTAGCTTCAGCTTCCAGGTGCAGCTAATCTGAATTTACGCTGTGTTCCACATTATTATGCAAATTGGATTTGTTTGTTTTCCTCCTTTTCCTGGCGTTGTGAAATCAATGTGCATTTTACAGTCCTGCTGTCGCTAACAGTAGCAAACACTGCCCCCGGTTGTCAAGGGCGTGCACAGCTGCTGAACCGAAACGCATGTGGCATCTCAGACCGGAGTCACATGACCTGGCTCTGAGACATGTTGTCTGATCTGTTCTCTAGGCAACAAATTCTCTTATTTCAGATTTCAACAGCGCTCCGGTAAGAGGACTTAGAGCTCGTCGCAAACGTGGAGCAATAACACTGAAATAGAGCGCACCGCAAACACGCTTCTCTTGTAAACAGAAAGACAAGCAGTCGAGATGAACTTGCTAAGAAGGTCTTGGGCGTCATTACAGGGACACACCTGTCTCTGATGAAGGTGTACTGAATGTTGCCGTATGGGTCCCCGGTGGGTGTGGCCCAGCATCTCTCCAAACGGAGCATCAAGTGAGCTGGTATCTTTAAAAGAAGGGAAAATAAAAATTTAAATCAGAATGTCAAGCAGCAGTCAAGTCATTCTGCATGCAAGCCAAAACCTGTTTCACGATGTGCTGATTCACAGTGTGTAAACAACAGCTGATCTGAGGAGTTGTGACAGCCTGGAGAAGATGTGCAGAAACTCTCACATGACTGTCTAGTCACGGCTGCAGTGTTAGATTTCCAGGATAATTTGGGACATCAATCCACAAGGCCGTATTTCTTAACATTGGGCAACTAAGGCAGCGTACAACTAATCTGAAAATAGCTGCTAACGCTAAATATATTTGAAACACTTTCATCTCCATTTTCTAAAACGGTCCAGGACATCCCTTCCCAATCTGTTAAGGAAACCATTAACAGATGTAATCGTTGCCGTCTCTCCAGTTGCTTTTTTGACTTGTAACGAACCAGTTTTCCCAATAGTAGAAGTTTTTCTGGTGTCATTGGGTTATAAATAACTTCAAACCGTTGAGTAAAAAGACCGGCAATTCGGACATTGCCGGTCATAATCATCGTCACACATGGTTAGGATGTGTAAAAATTCTTAAAATAAATTCAATATTTAATTTATACACATTGACTTAATGTATATAAATTAAATGGGATATTTCTTAATATGGGAGCTATCACAAGTTTGGAGCAAATAAAGAGGGAATATTTGCCGTCTTCGTTCACTTTTTTATATTGTTCAGAGTCCCTTTCGTGTGTTCCAAGGGTCTTTGGAGTTGAGACCGGCCCACAGCACAGTTGCACTAAAAGGCACATTTACGCAGAATTATCTTTTGTTAATGCAAAACGGAGGAGTGTTTGTTGCCAGAACGCTTAATTTAAAATTTGAAGCCCAGGGTTCCAGTTGAATTTCAAATTGCCATAAGCAAAGTCCACTTTTATTTCTGACAGAAGGACAGCAACAACCAGTTGGCATGTCCCCAAAATGTCAATCCTTGCTGTAATTCTCTAACGTTAAGTTATTGAGATTTGAGGATATATATGGGTCCTCGTTCAGCCTCATACCCCGTCCCCAACTAAATAAATGTGCTTATAGGGAGCATTTTTCTAACGTTTTCAGTATTATGACAGTGAAATAAAAAAAAAAAAACGTTTAGAGGGGTTTCTACAATCTTTATCTGCAGAGATACCATAAAAACTTCAACAAAGATGTTTTCATCTAGTGTCAGAGACGGCACAGTTGTCCACATGTCCTCAAAGGCTTCGTCTTTGAACAGCAACATTGAAACTGAGAAATTCCCATCCTCAGTGTTCAGGGTGATGCTTCTGAAGAGGTGAAGCAAATGTGAGTTTTATTCTTAAATCAGATGTCAGGGGTATGAATAAAAGAAAACAATACACAAATCACCTACCGGATGTCCACTCTGATCATGTTTTTGCTGTTGGGTTGTTGGACTATGTAGTTTATGGGATAGCGGCACACGAACGTGATGTTTACATAGTTTCTTGTGATGATATCTGAATAGTTATTGTGTATGGTGTTGATGAACATGATGTGTGTATCATCAGAGACCTATAAAGAGACCAAGGAACAGAAAGTTAACAAGAGCAATTAGTTGAGGCATTTTCCTCATCTGTAAAGGCATGCTGAGGAAAACGGGTATCCCATAATATTACTCACATAATCTACTGTTATGAGACCACTTGCAAAATTATTCATACTCTTTTTCATGTTGTCACATTACAGTCATAAACTTCAAGTATTTTATATTTGTGTTAAATCAACACAAAGTGGCAAAAAGAAAACCATCATCAAAAGTAAGCAATCAGTAGCCACAAATGGTAAAGCGGTTTTCAAATTGGAAGCCTCTAGGGGTCGCTAGAGGTGACTCAGATAGTTTGATGAAAAACGAGGAAAAAATACAAAAAAATAAAAAACTGATTTAAAAAAAATTTTAATAAATTTTCAATTGTAGTTTTTACAATTATAATATTCAATCTGCTTTTTAACCATTAGTGTAAAGCATAGGTTAAAATAACTTATTCAAATGTTATTTGCCACGCTCATCTCTCTGATTGGCTGCCAGTTGGACGAGCTAGCGTAGCAAACATGAAATGGGGACGTTTCTGTCAAGAAAAACACAATTCACACTCCATTCCAGTAGATGGCGGTAATGCACGTCAATAAGTTGTTTGCCAAACGCCGTTTGGCAGAAACGGCGTTCTATGGCGCCGTTTCATATGGCATCACATAATAGACGCCATAAAAAAATTAAAGGAGAAGAAGAAAAACACAACAGGATCCGTGTGCTACGGAGGACACCTCTGCAAAAAAACCCTTACAAACTCAAGGTCAACTAAAATCAGAAGGTATGAGGCCACATTTATGCTAAACAAATATATTAAATAGAAAACGTTACTCTGGTTAGACGGACCGAAGGGTTGGGGCTAGCAGTCTTCTAATCCGGTGTGGAGGGCTACTTTCATCAGCTGCCGTGCCAGAAACCTTGTAAAACACTGAGGTGGAGAGCTGGCAGGGTTCGTCTCCCCCGATGAAAGCTGCTTTAACCTTTGGCTCGCTTTATACGACAAATCTCCAAACATTCCAACCGACCAGTTTGAGAAAACCTGTGTGGTGCAGCCGGCATTTAAAGCTCCCCAAAAACTCGTAAAAGTGACTGAATTAAAATGATCTGAAGGCGAAATGGCCAGTGATTCACCACCTTCTTACTCAGGGAACTTTCAATAAATAATTAGCATTTCTAATAAATAAAAAAAATCTACATGGGACGTACAGGGTTCCCTTGCTGGTTTGAATGAGGTCGAAAGAAACAACATTACCCATAATTCCTGAAGAAAAACAGCCACTCCCTATTTCTTTTGGACTTCAGAGATTGTTCCTCTCTCTCTTTTTTTTTTTTTACATTTCCTTGACTCATTGTTATACAACTCAAAAGTCGCCTTTGTAAAATAAATAAAATTATTAAAAAGAAATGTTAATAGCATTAGTTGGTGCCAAAGCAGCACCAATTGGCTGGGATGTACCCCCAGGACAAAGGTAGCCATCGTAAAATAGACAATTTATTACAGTGGCAGTTTTATGTCACTCATTATGCTGATACCAAGGGCCGTTTGTCTCCATAGCAGTTAAAGTTAAAGCCTCTGTCATTTGTAAGGAGCTGTTCTAAATGTCTGAGCTCACGTGCAATGTTTGATTAATTAAATGAGTGCTGCAAATCACACAAAGACAAAAAACTTTTCTAGCATTTAAAGACAAATCAGCAGCAGGTTTAGGTTTAATGTCCTACCATTATGGTCCCGCAGTCTGAGAGATTTGTCCTGATGCTAAAAACAAAGTTGTCCCCGATTTCCTCTCCTCTGCACTCCGGATCATTTAGATGCAAAACACTGACCTGAAAGACAAGTCACACCCGTTCACGTTTTGCTGTGATCGCTCTCGAAGAGAAAAATGTAGGGACGGTTTTACTTACATCAACCGGAGGCACCTTGTTGAGGAAAAAAGCACTTGGAATAATGACGTCCATGTGATCATTGGTACAAATCACTGTTTCATTGAGCTCTGGTGGTTTAAAAATGGGGGTGGTTTTCAAACAAGACGACAAAAAAAAAAAGTCATTTTGGAGAAAGCAAAGTCACGCCACAGTATTTCGACAAGACTGAAGTCCTTGTTGAAAGGATGGTTCAATTTGAGCCATTCAGTCAGAAGTGGACTTGATGTTGTGCTTTGAATTGCTAAAGCACATCTTTAGAAATGTTCGCATTTCTAAACATGCTAACATTTTTAGCATGTTAGCTAAAATGTTAGCATTTTAGCTAGAATGCTAAAATGCTAGCATGTCAGCTATCATGTTAACATTCTAAAATTTGTTTGACTTTAAGGTCACAAATCGAGGACCATTTAGGATTCTCTTTCTTTTTTTTTCCCTCTGAATTTCTCTTGAAAAATTGTCAGCATAATGAAAAGCTTCATAATGGCAACTTGGGGTTAAGTCGACGATACGTATCAGGAAAACAACTGGAATCAAACCCCCAACTTTCTGATTGTGGGATGACTTCAACACATAATTGATACATTACTCATACTTAAATTAAACAAGTGAAGAAAACAAGTAGTAACAGAGCATTGCATGGTTTTTCATACTGAATCGTATATGCGGTTCGTAAAGTGTGCACTGACCCTCCACCATGGGTTCCAAGTGAACTGCTGAGACCGCCGTCGTCAGAGTGAAGAGCGACCAGGTAAAAACCACACCGCTGGACACCATCTTCCAAATCCTCTCCCTCTAGTTTCCTCTGCCACTCCGCTGCCGTTTGAATTGATCTCTAAATCTCACCGTCACCGGAAAATGTAGCACCTCTCTCCTTCTCCAACCCATCAAACCCAGCTCTGAGTGAACTGGGACCAGCCCTCCCCATCATCGCCTCCTCGGGCTTTAAAACACCAGTTTGAATGATGCTTCAGACAACAATGAGATTCCACACATGAATAGGGTCGACAGAGGGGAGTCCAAGGTAACACGGATGACGCCGCCTACTACAGCCACGTCGTCTTCGTAAACACCTTACAAGTGTCCCTTACCCACGGGGAGCATCTATACATGTGGTAAAAGGGGGAAAAACTCTTTGTTCTCTCCAGTCTTTTGTTTGGACACTTTAAAACATTTTACTGGTGCGGGAATCCCAAGTTGGTAAGGACAAAAGAGACTCATTATATGTCAAGGGCAATTCGCTGACCGGTTTGCATATGTGTGGTTAGATACGCCGTAAAATCCAGCCACCGCATGCAAATTCAAGAAATACATCCTCATTAAAAAAACAAAAAAAACACAAACAAACCTTAACAACGCATGTATTAAATCATTTTGAACATTAAACCCGTTCAAGCAATTTACGAACGAAAATTGAAGCGAGGCAGAAATCCTCTCCGCCTTTCATTTCAAACTCAACAAATCTTGTGTCGTAAATGAGGCACGTTTTACAATTTGCTTCGTCTCCCTATCGTCGTTTCAGCAGACGTTTGTAAGAGTAAAGACGAGTGGATTGAGCGGTTTCCTTTTTATTCGTTCTTTAATGAAATAAATAAAAGCCCAACATTGTTTCACTGACACACTTTAGTCTACCGCTTGTGGTGGCATCACCTGAACGAGGTTTCATTGAGGTTGTACAGCGAGATTCAGAGTATCGCACGGCGCTGTACAGTCTAGTCAAATGTTTCAACCAAGAGTGAATATAAACAGCTGAGACTGTGAGAACGACTTGCATTAAAATCTGTCTTTAAATATGCTTGTCGTCAGTGATTTGATAAAAACAAAAAACAACAATATATTCTTGGAAATGCATTTAGTAAGCTGCTTACATACATATATATAAAAAGGAATGTGCAAAATCATAGTACTCCCATCGCCGCTGAGTAAAGAGTCAGTTCGGATTCACTCCAGAGGCTCAGTGTCCTCCGTAAACAGATCGGCCAGGTCCGCTACCGTCAGAACGGCAGCCTCCGAATGCTTCATGGCTGTGCTGGTGTGACTACAATTAAAGCAAAACGCTTTCTGTTAGTATTTAAATTAATAGCGCATATACCAATAACGACGTCTTGAAGCCAAAGCCACCTCTTTTCTGCCGTCTTCAGCATCGCCTGCATTCGCTCCTCGATAGTGGATTTGATCAGGAATCTGTGTACAAATGTCGGCCTGTTGGACAGAGAACACGAATGTTACATTTTGCCTACATTTTGCCATGTGCCACAACACAAACTTCCATGTGTTTTATATAGTTGTGCATGATAGGTCAAAGGGAGAATTAAACACGTTTAGTGGCGTACAACTTTGTCTGACGCATCAGATAAAAATCCCTATAAAATACGCTGACGTTTGTGGCCGTACTAACACAAATTGTAAAAACATTTAAAGGCAGAGTACTGTAGAGGTTAAACTAAAAGCTTAAAGTTAAATGTGCAAAAGACGTCAATGAAAAGTTCCGTACGTGTGCTTGATGTAAAATTGTGAATTTGTAATTGTCATAAAGTGATCATTTGAGTTTGTCCAAGAAAGCTTTGAAAATGGGAAAGACTGCGCCTCATTACACCTTTACTTGAGGGAACTCAAGTTAGATTTTTTTGTTGATGTGTCGTTTACTTTGTTTGGCCAATGCGGTGCACCCTCCCTATAGCCTGGAGTTCGTGAGCTGGGTTGAGCATCGGTTCGACCAGCAACACGTGTGTTGCTTCGATGATATTCAGCCCATTGGAGCCAGTGTGGAGAGGGAGGAGGAGGATATTGATCTTTTCATCGTATTTGAAAGAACTAAGATTCTCCTGAAAGCAAGAAAAAAATCTCAGTGAATTAACTAATCCCAAAGAGATATAGATGATTTTCCCTGATTTCTGTGAAATGTTTAAAGTCAAACCTGGAACTTATGAATTCCATTGATTTGTGAAAACTCCAGGTTATTGTCCAACAGGGCCTTGGCAATGATGTCCAGAACACTCTGCCACTGTTCAACAAGACACGAGGAAAACAACCCAGATCACATCCAAGCTCAGTATCACGACAAAACCACAATCCTTTTGCAACAGAGACGCTTCATTTACCGTCGAGAAGACGAGACATTTGGCTCCGGGGTCGTTCATCTGGATCTGCTTTAGCGTTCTCACAACCGCCTCCACTTTGGTAGAGTGGCTTCCCTGCACAGAAGCATTACAACTGTTAACAAAAAAGCCCAAAAAGTAACATGTTAAAAATATAATTGTCGCTCAACCTTGACTGGTATGTCCTGGTCGTGGCTGGACGACTGGGTAGTGAACACGTAGGAGATCTCTGTGTGGGAAGTGGTCTGTCGACAAATGGCACACTTGATGGCTCGCCGCCTTGAGCCCACGCTGTACTGCTCCACGATGATGGCAATGCACTCATTGCAGAAGCAGTGGCCGCAGGTCAACACGGCCCACTGTAAAGAGGAAATAACAGTGGGGAGGAAGTAGTCTGCATATACAACCAGATGGAGGTTATTTAGATGTTATAAAAAATTCAAAGCCAAAAGCAATAAGTAGGCCTGACACAATAACACCTTTTACTGGACAATAAGTTGTTCCAGAAGTTATTGCAATAAACGATAACAGTGTTGTTTTGAGACCATTTTCGTGTGATATAATGGTCATAGCATAATAATGCTAGAACACACTGTCAAAGATCAATAAACTTTATATTCTCTTGAACATTTAACATGGAAATTGCAAGAAATTTTACATATCCAAAATAAAGAAAAGAAAAGAAACACCAAATAAAACGAATCACGGAATTTCTGTAAATAAAACCAGGGACCAAAGCACCAGAGTGAAGATTTTTGTCTTTTGTCCAATTTTTGGTATGAAAAGAGAAAAACGATAACTCATACAAATGGAAATGATTGAACTCATTTTAATTTATCATTCAAATTTAGCAGGATTTATTGCGTATTGGGACAAGCCTAGCAATAATCATCCAAGAAAATAGAGTTTTAAGTTGATATTTATGGGAATACTGCTTACAAGTTGAGCCCTGTTCTTTCATCCTTTTAATATAAAAACTTGCCATCTTTAAATCTACCATCGACACTCACCTCCTGCCCCAGCGGACGAGCGCAGATGGGGCATGGCTCTGGGTTCAGCCCTCCAGTGGACTTGTCCTGTGACTTTGATACAAAATTCAAGCAACAAGGAGTCAGACTACATCAAATGTTTCATAACTATTCCAAATGATACAATGAAATGGTGCTAGCGATTAAAAAACGTACCTTTTCCAGATTGGTCAGATACAGAAACTGTCCAAGCTTCTTTTGGAGCTGAGACTTGGCCACAGCTTGGTCGTTCAGGAGCTTCACCCTGTTCTGCTCCACCTGACAGCAAAACAATGGAGACCAGAGATCAAAAAGAATATAAAAGCAACATGAGCGACAGGCTATCAGTGTAAAGTCAGCGACCACAAGGGTCAAAACTGGAGAAATGTGCACAATAAGACTTTACCTTTTAATGTAGTGCTGGACAGTAAATCAATAATTCAACAGACACGTGATCAATATCACTAGATTATATGTCTGATAGAATGTTCAATAAATTCACTGGATTCAGAACCGCAAGGAATTCTGGGTGATGCAGGCAGAGGAAAGACTTTATCCGCTCAACCTCTCAAGCAACTAACTAACTCACTCACTCGTTCTTTGGTTACCGAGCAACAACCTGTGTTGTAACATGCGCAGCAGCAGTTTCAAGTTTCACCTTCGTGCCTCAAGAAATCTTTTAGCTCAATTCGTTATTTTTCCTAGTTAAATAAAAACACCCACATAAATACAGACCATTGTATAACTTAAAAAAATACAACATTATTGTTTATTGCAATAACTTCTGAGACAATTTCTTGTCCAGCCAAACGTGTCATCATAACTTCTTCAAACTAAAATAATGGCAGAGTAAAAACTGTGGATAAAACAGGGAAGGTCACGGCACAAGATTGGCGGTATTCCAAATAGTTAGATCAAAAAATTTATCAATAATTATCGATATTGACTAATATGAAACCATTATATTGTGATATGTTTTTCAGGCATATTGCACAGTCCTATTTTACTGCATGCTACATTAATAAGACAGGTTTAAACATCTGATTAGTTACAGGTTACATCACCGCTGTTTACTTACTTCATGAGGTTCTATAATGTGCAGCAGTTTGGGCTTCGGCTCGTCAGGCAGTCGAACACGCAGCCGCTCGGTCGCCATGCCCAACTCGTCAATGGCCGACACGTGATTGCGCAGCACCATCCAGTACTCATGCAACACCTGGAATAACACCAAAGTAATCTTCTTTTTAACTTGCATAAGTGCAACTGTGTAACATTTTGGTAGGTTTATCCATACAAGTTATAAACAAATATGAAAATCTATTTGACATTTTGCAATTTAACATTTTTCCTACAACAGACGGGGGGGATTTTCTTCTTCAGTTCCAAAATATAAGAGAAGCATGCTTACCTTATACTCCTTCTTCCAGTTCTCAAACAGCTCCATGAAAGTGTTGCCCTCCTCCACCAGCTCCGGGTCCATGCGCTTAGCTTTGGCGAACGACAGGATGGCTTTCAGAGTGCGCTCCGTCTCGCTCGCCGCCCACAGACCGCGACTGGTGGTGGGGAGGCGGTCGTCCACCAGGCCCTCCTCGTCCTCGATCATCTCTTCGAAGATGGCCGTCTGGCCTTTCACCCTGACGATGGATATTCCTTCTGTCACTTCGGGTGTTCAGTTTCAATACAAGTTGGAAAACTCTAGGACGATCGCTTACTTACGTGTGAGCAAACAACTTGGATTCATAATCAGTGAAAAGCTCGTCGGCTTTACAAAACACACAGCTGCGATATAAAGAGAGAAGGGTTATAGTTCATGACGTTTAAAGCTGACTCATGTAACTTTTATAAACAATACGTTTGTTGAAATATTTGTTAAAACTGTCACTATGTTCTGACAGTAGAAGGTGAGGCAGAGGATCTGTGCAAAACAAACAAAAAAATATATATTGAGCTCCCGTGTTGTCCCACTGCCATCTGCAGAAATAACAGCATAGCATGAGACAGATAAGATGTGGAAAAAAATCTATCTCCTCCATGTAGTTCTACTGCCATTTTCAGAAATACACCAATCAGAGCCAGGAGGAGAGACTTTGCACTGTCAAGTTATGCTTGGACACTCACACCTTCCACATGCTCTGCTAGCCTACAATTAGATCCTCTCAAAATGCTAAGGCTAGCTAGCATGGCCACTGATGACAGTGGATATAGAATTTTTTCTGAGAAAAAAATACTTATAAATTTTGTACTAATGTTTCTCTGCCATTAGCACATTTAGTAGCGTGTACATGAGCTTGATTGACAGTGCTGAGACCCTCCTCCTGGCTCTGATTGGTTGTTTCTGGCCAACCAGTGCATTTCTGAAAATGCCAGTAGAACCACATGGAGGAGACACATTTTTTCCCACTTTTTATCTGCCTCATGCTATGCTGTCATGACACAGTCAGTTTTTAACAAACATGTAAAATGCATATTGTTTATAAGAGGAGGCTCTCATATACAACTACACATTGTACATATTGTAGAGTATGATGAATAATGTAATAATTCCCTTGAGTCCTAGTACCTGCAACTTACTTATTGAGCGGCAGTCGCATTGGCCTCAGGTGGCAAACGGTGGCCTCTTCAATCACTTCTTTGGAAGCCGGGCCCTCGAGACTCTTCACTGCGTCTCGGACAGTCTTTTGTGACTTCATTAGATCTTGCATTTGTGTGGTGAGAAGGAACTGCAGACCACAAGCGTCACGGAACCTGCAGGGTTCATGTTTTTAGTGAGTTGCGATTAGCGTGAATGCTAACGACGGAAGCTAACTAGAGGTGTTTTACTTGTCTGCCATGGAGAGCTTGTTGGCCTGCTGCTTGTAGCTGGAGGTCAGCTCATTCTTCACACGAGACACCAGATCTTCATCAGTGGAACAGCGGGTCGACGTCTGGATGACTTCCAACCACCAGGGGGAGTTTAGGTTCACCTGGAGTTTGAAAGGTAAGTCTGTCTGAGTGGAAGCTTATCTGAATGAGTTTCTCAAATTATCTCAGAAAAGAGTGAGGTAATTATTTTAATTATGATTCTTTGATATCAATATGTAACACATCTGCCCAAAATCTCAGAACTAATTTTGTGTAATTATCTACATTTTATAGTTGCCATTTTACCCCTACTCATGTTGCAGTTTGTTTACTCAGGTTTATTTGTTATGTACAAGAAAATACAAAAAACAGAAAAAGCAATTAATATTTCCATTGTAATTGCTCATCTTGCAAGCCATATTGAAAAGTTCATCTATTTCTGTAGCGTAAAAATAACAAATTTGACAACAATATCAAATGTCTGAATGTTTTTGGAAGAACATGTGCCATTTCTCACTTTGCGCTTCAGCTCTTTGATGTTCTGCAGCACTGGTTGCAGGCCCTGATGGGCGTCGGCCACCTCCGAGTCGTATTTGGTCATGTAATGCTGCCGCAGCTGCTCGGCCTGCGGGCGAACAAATACAAGGAAGCAAACGTGGGACAGCCTCCAACAACGTTTATATCTAAAACCAACGGCACGCTTGTTTCCGTAACAGATTTGCACTGCATACCTCTTCACCGAGTCGGTCATCTCTGAGTGTGGGAGGAATCCCACGATGCTTTGCATTGAGCAGCTCCATTAGGTTGTGAGTGGCATGAAGTCGCTGGTTTGAATTAATGGTGACAGAATAATATATTTGGACAAAACTGGAGAAAGGCACAACTTCCTACATTTACAACCCTTGAATTTTTCCACGTTTGTCACTCTATAACCACAAACGTCAATGTGGCGTTGAAGAAGAATTAAACCATAATGATCCCACCTGTAACGAGTCGGTTTTCAGCCGGCCTTTGTGCTCCTCCGATGAGCGCAAAACCTCTCTATACATCTCCGCAGCCTCTACAAACTCGCCTGCAGGTGACAAAAGAAGCAGCTGTGCTGAGTGACTCTTGCTGCAATTTGAGGTAATGAGATGAAACTATAGGAATGACCTCACATATCAGTACAAAAAGGAACAAAAATGAGATCATGCCTCGTGTTTTGTTTTGAACTTCTTCCCATGGGAAACGGGAGCAAAGCGAGTGGGGGGGGGCTCTGTACCTCGGATGATGTGAATTCCAGCCAAGCCGTTGAGTGCACACACCAGCTGTCTGTGAGCTTCTTCACACTCCACTCGACATTTCTTCTGCAAGGACTTGAGGAGCTCCTCCATTGTCATGGTGCTAAAGGAAAAGAAATACACTTTCATCTCTGGAGGTAACTTACACAGACTTGGTGACCTTAAAATAAACACAAATGAGTCCTATTGGCTTCCTGGTTTACTCGACTTAGTCTAGAAGGGTTAGTAATTAGCAGGTGCTAAAAGAAAACCTTTTCTGAAGAGGCAAGAACTCCCCCCTCACGGCCTGCGGATGGCAGCAGGCCTGGCGCAGCCTCAGCAGCGGGTACAGAATGGTGTTGACGGTACGCCGGTCCAGGCTGCCCAGTTTCAGGCTCCAGTCGGAGATTTTCCTGAGCTTGACCAGAGCGTCCTGGGAGCAGACCTCGTGCTGGCGATGGTAGAAATGGCCCTCGACAGGAGAAAAGTGAAGCCAGTGCACCTCCTCTGTCTGAGGGGGGATCTGAATCTGAAGAGGGAAGAATAAATAACGCGTTTAACTTCGGTGAAATTGTCTTAAAAGTCTGCGCGGGGCTCTAGAAAAAACCCCACCTGATCGATGACGTCCTTTTTAGCCGACCGCCACAATATCTGAGAAATCACATTGTACAGAGGTTCAGTGTTTCCACGGCGATAAGGACGATAAAGCAGCTGGTCCCACCAGTATTTCACCCAGTACGGATCCACTCCGAGAAAAAGCGTCAGGCCGTACAGATCTGCAAAACACGACGGGTTCAGCAGGGAACAGAGAGATTTAACAGACTCAGGTCGACGGTTTTCCATAGACAGCGTTACCTTCAAGGCCTCGCTGGACGGGAGTCCCGCTGACGCACCAGCGGTTGACAGAGGCGAGACGCAGCGCCATTTCTGCAGCCTGACGGCCAAAAACATAACGCACATAAATCGACAAGACAACAGAAAACAAAAGAGTGCGACCTCGACTCACTTTGGCAGTGGGACACTCGACCATCTGGGCCTCGTCCAGACAGATGCGCCACCACTCCACGGCCACCAGAGGGCTGGGGACCGCCATGTAGCGCTTCTGGTTGCGGAAGCGTCGGCCGTCCTTGCTGTTGCTGTGGGGGATGTCGACGTAGTTGAGCTCCGAGCGGAGAACGTCGTAGGTGGTGATGACCACATCCTGCTCGGCGAGCATCCGAGGCTGGATAAACCCGTGTTTCTTCACGCCCTGATACACCTGAGAGATGCACACACACACACACACGGAGCTATTTTAGAGAAGAACAGGAATTGCAAAAAAGTAAAATAAAAATGTGAGAAAACAGATGAAAGATGGAGTTTAATAAGAACAACTCCATCTTTCCAACACATAGAAGGCTGGGATATATTATTCAACACTTTAAAACTAAATAGAGCTGAAATGATTAATCGGAATAATCATGATTAATCGATTATTGAAATGATCATGATTAATCGATTATTGAAATAATCTTTAATTTAATAAACAATTAATCATCAACTGGATTATACAGTTTCAAAAAAGGTCATTTGCTGGAGGAAAAAAAATATATTCAGAGCTGTAATTAGTCAAAACTGTACAAAATATATATCCATTTTGTATGGAAGGCAAAAAATGCCTTTGTTTTAGTTTCACCGGGTTCAAATTCACTACAGAAATGCTTTGTTAGTGCATTTAAGGGAAAACATTTTTTATTATCTTATTTTTAAAAAATAATTGAATGTTTCTTTGCATCTTTTTTGTTGTTCAAAGAAAACTGTAGAATGTGCCAATATTTTAATCCGATTAATCAATTAATCGTCAATCAATTCATAAGCTAATTGATTGCAGAACTATTTAGCTGCATTAAAATTTAAAAAACTAAATAAACTTCACTCACCAGCACACATAGGGAGGAGGATCTGATGTGGCGGTTCATCTCCTCCACCCACTGGTGACAGATGGAGCTGGGCGAAATGATGAGAGTGGCACCAGTGGACACTGGTTTCATAGCCACCAGGCAGTGAGGACAGTAGAAGGGCGTTGTTGTGAGGCTCTCCTCCTTATAGTTCACACATTCTGCGTGCTGCCACAGCTGACAGTTCATACACTGCACACGCGGCTTGTAGTCAATAACGCCCAGCTCTCCACAGATGCACTCGAAGCGGTAATCGGCGGTGTTGAACGGGACCACGGACGCTCTGGTGGGAGTTTCCGTCTCATCCTGTGAATCCGTTCCAGAGGCTTCTTCTCCTCCGTCTGCTCTGGGAATCGCCTGTGTGTCCGACTCAAGTTTACCCGGAGAAAACCGTAAAGACGCCTCGGAAGAGCCCGTCGACGTCGCACCATCTTCCACGTCGGCTTTCTTGTTCGCATTTTCCTCCCGTTGCTTTTCTCTTTTTCCCCCTGTGTCACGCCGGTCCGATGCAGGGCTCGGATCTCTTTGATCGTCTGAGAGGGAGTTCTGGAGAGCCGCCTCTGCTTTCTCCTTCGCCCGCCTCTGAAACGTCTTCCTTGGCGTGCTCTCTGCTGGTCTGAAGAACTGACAAAGACAAATGATCAAGGAGAGAAATCAAAGTGGCCGATTGATCGCAGCATCAAATCTTGACACAACGGTTGCGGATTCGTACCAACTTGGATGCCGAGGACAAAATTTTCTTTGTTTCTTTGTAGTTCTTCCCCAACTTGAAAGAACCCGCCAGACCCCGGCCCTTTACGCGGTCGACAAATCCTTCGTTTATCAGCTTCGTGAGCGTCTTCTTGATGTGATTGCGGTTTTTCAGGAGGTCGTAGCCGTAGGTGGCCCGGATGTAGGTGAACACAGCGTTGACCGAGGCTCCTTTGCCGGTCCGCATCTCCTTTATGGCATTTAGCAACATCACGCGCACAGCTGCAGAAAAAAAATACAAGCAAAACAGTTTTAAATAAATGCAAGACAAACGTTGAACTTGCAGATGTGCTGAGAGACGGATGTGGGTGTCGCACCTGGGTGGGACGTTTTTATTTTTGGCTGAGCTTCAGGCTTGCGGCGTGTAGCCTTCACTTCCAGCGGACGAGGTGGAACAAAGTAATTCACAGATTTTCCCTGCAGTGAGCAGAAGGTAACAAGCTAGAAAAATTTTGTATTTTTCAAACGTCTTAATTAAAAAAGGTAACACTGTGCAAGAAATTCACACCACAGGCAAAGTGAGGGCCTCCTGCTCCAGATTCTGTCGAGTATGGAAGAGAATAAGTGCCAAAACCTCCACCGTTTTCCCGAGCCCCATTTCATCGGCTAGGATCCCACCGGGCCACTCGACTCCGGCCAGCGGGAATTCTCGAATTAAGCTAAAATAACAGGAAAAAGAGATAAAACCAAACATATGCTGCAGGTTGGGAAAAAAAACAGCTAAAACTGCAGGGTCTAATACAACATCTTTAAAAAACTGGCTTTTATTTCAATAATTCCTTTTATGAGTCGGCCTGAATTCAAAGTCGAAATAAGTAGAAGCTGTAAAAACGTCCACCGTGTTTATTTTTCTAAACTTGTCTTACCTTACTTCATTTCTTGGTAAGATATGCACATTTCTGAGCCAGTGAGGCTTAAAACATTTTTTAATTTCTTTGCAAAGATGTGGCAAAAAACTTTTGGGGTGGCATAAGGGCGTGGTCTCGCACATCACATGCAGAACCGTCCAACAATTTTTTGCATTCAATGCTGTTTTATTTTTATTTTATGGCAGCAGATTTGAAAGTGGAACCCAGATGGCTGCATCGAGGAGCAAAACCCTCTTCTAGCGCCATATAATATCCAAACTGTAAAATTAGTGTTAAGCTATAGCACCACCTTTTGGTGGGTGGTGTAGCATTTATCCAAAAGCTAATGCATGTACTTTACTTTACTTACAAGGGAAGTCTCCAGTTTTTCTGGATAAAACTAAACTTATATATTGTGTGAGTTTAATTGGGGGGGAGAAACATAAACAGATTTATTATTGTTCTTGGAGGCTGCCCAGTGGCGCAGCTGGTAGAGCTGTTGCCTTGCAGCAAGAAGGTTCTGGGTTTGATTCCCGGCCCCGGTCTTTCTGCATGGAGTTTGCATGTTCTCCCTGTGCATGGTGGGTTCTCTCCGGGTACTCCAGCTTCCTCCCACAGTCCAAAAACATGACTGTCAGGTTAATTGGTCTCTCCAAATTCTCCCTAGGTGTGAGTGTGTGTGTGCATGGTTGTTTGTCCTGTTTGTCTCTGTGTTGCCCTGCGACAGACTGGCGACCTGTCCAGGGTGACCCCGCCTTTCGCCTGGAACAATAGCTGGAGATAGGCACCAGCACCTCCCGACCCCAATAAGGGAAAAGGGGTAGGAAAATGGATGGATTATTGTTCTTATTATTGACTACACACGTTTCAGAAAAACTGGTTCTTCTTACCAGCCGGTAAAGGGATTATAGAACAACTTCTTCCCACATAAAGTCACAACCTCTCGCCACAAGAAATGCAGGGAGTGTTCTACAAACAAAGGACAGAAAACGCATCACAATCTTCAATATATAAAGCCGGCATAATCTCTGGCTTTTCTACAAACACTCAAAGCATCTTTTACACCTTTGACATTGACTCAAGTCATCATTTGAATTCCCAAGTTTCACCATCATCATCATACATACCTTTAGGTGTGCTGATATTATATTTCTCTCTCCTCAGCATCCAGTTGACGGCCTGGCTCTGATAGGGCCTGAGGACGGGAATCAGAACCTCATGCTGGACGTCGTACGTTTCGTCCCGGTTCTCCTTCTGGTGCTGATGCCTCACGTAATCGTAGAGTTCCTCCACGTTCAGCCTCTCCAGATCAGTGTCGCACTCCTCTTCCTCGTTCCCCTCGACCTCTGCGTCGAAATAAGAAGAAGAAACTGTTCAGAGACGGCTCTGAAGGAGCATGGGTGTTTATTTAGTGGCTAACGTTACAAGCTGGGCGCAAACACGTGCCAGGAATGATGAAATCGTAGAAATACTCCATCAGCTTCTGCATTATCTGAGTCGCTTTCTTGGGCCGAGCGTTTCCCTCGCTGAGGAACTCTGGCTTCCCCAGCCCCGTTTCCAGCAGATAAATTCCCACCTGTCACACAAAAACAGCACTCAGCTTTCATGTAGCTTGAGGGAAAAACAATATTATTATATATCTGTGTACAGACTATAACCCATATAGACATGTTCAATAAATTAAAAATTGCTTTCAGAAGTTTTTTACTTGTATTTCAGTAACTAAATTCAGTAAGCGAAACACATTATACAAATAAAGTTTTCAAGCCTCTATTTCTGTTAATTATGATGATTTTCTGCTTGCAGCTCATAGAAACTCAAAATTTAATACTAGAATATAAAATCAGCCACTCAAAAAACACATATTTAGAGCAGAAATAGGGGATTAATGAAATGTATGCTTAGTAGTTGCTTAAAGGTTATTTTCAAAAGTATGTTTAATTTGACGGACGAGCCTCATCGGTGTGTCTAATCTAATTTTGTGAATATGCCTGTAGCTAATTGCAAAAGCATGTCTTTCTAATACTACAACCACAAATCCTGTGATGTAGGATCATTATGTTACAATAAGCAGGTCTGTCAAAATAACACATTTTTCAGGACGATAAATCGTCCCAGTAATTATCACGATACATGATAATATTATTGTTTTCAGACCGTTTTCAAGTAAAGTATGGGTAATGGCGAAATAGTGTAATTAAATTTTGTAAAGAACATTTAACAATAAAACTTGAAGATATTTAAAATATCCAAAATAAAACACAAGAACCAAAACCAATAAATGAAAGGGAAATGAAAAACCAAACCGTAAATAAAATGGATTATGCCTGTCAAAAAAATATCAATCATCGGAATTGAAATGATCAAGCTCATTTTAATTTATATATATTTATAATTTTAATTTTAGAATTTAATTTGCATATTGCAACAACAGGCTTATGTGCATCTGTAAGTAGCTTGCGCTTCACTAATACAGAGAGCAAGTTTGAACTTCACAGTAATGCTCCGTTGGTCTGCCAAATAAAATCCAAACAAGGTTTGCTGTTGTAACGTGACAAAATGTGGAGAAGTTTAAGCGATGTCCTAACTCGCACCTTAACTTCGCGCTCCTTGGTCTGGTGGCAGAGTTGCACCACCCTCCTCTTCTGCAGCCAGTCGAGGTCCTCGAATGGGATCCTGCTGAGGCTGCACTCCACAGCACAGTCCTCCTCAGGGCTCCGCTGCGGCCCCGGGCTCTCATCACAGCTGCTGTAACTGAGGTAGAGCCGCTCGCCCGTCCGGTACGCCAGAAAAGACCTCTGCTCGTAGTCAGACGGCAGCCAAGCCGGCCTGATGCTGAACTCCCCGATAAGAGCCTTCCAGACGTGGCCCAGCTTTATAGCCGGCACCACAGAGAGAGCCAGAGAGACGGAGGCGGCGCCGCTGTCTGAGGACGTGTTGGGAAGTTCACCTGACAACCAAACCGAAGGAGCGCATGCATCCTCCTCGGTGACGTCTTCCACGGCGGAGAGAAAAGAGCTGCAGGCGGTGGGATCAACTGAAAGACAGAAAGAGGAGGACGGAGTCTGGTCGTCTTCCTGGACGGCTTCGTTCTTCCGGTCCTCCAGCATGTTCCATTCCAGCCTCCTTTTGGATTCTTCATCCACCCTCACGGGAGGGGCCCTCTTCCTCCGACTGCTCATTGTAAAGCCCTTAACAGAGTCCCACAATTAATAAGGAATTGCTTATTACCTTGGTAAACATCAAAAATAGAAACCACATAACTAAACAAAGCAAGATAAAGTGTCATTATGGGACAATACAAACATTTATTCTGTTTGTTTATAGGCATAATAAGGGACATATATTAACTTAGAATAAAAGAGTAAAAATTGAAGATGGATGGGAAACTAGTGTCCCATTTCTCAGTGGAAAATAATCTAGGAAGGGAGACAGTCTTACTAAATAATGTTTCTTCATATTTTAGATTTCTTTGAACATGATCAAAAGACGTTGCACACCAATGTCTCTTGTGCTTTATGCAAGTGCAACTTTTGTATTTTGCTGTGTCTAATAGAAGCTTTACATTTTACTACTTTACCCCGTCAGTTAAGAGCATTTGTATCATTACAAAACCTAAGTAACGAGCGCTACTTCATTTGTTATAACCCAAGAGATTAAAATATATCAACAAACGACGATACGTGGCTCCATTGCATCAGATGAAACACAGACGTAAATTAACGCAGTTTCTAATTTTAGGGTAAAACCTACATGCAAACCAGCAACTACTTTGCTTATCCACCTGCACAGGGCACTGTTTCAGGGTTGAAATACGGAAGCCTTGCAGCTAATATAAACAACGCTACAGAAAGAGTACTTTCACCTAACGTTCTAGATTTATCGTTTTGATATATACCAGCAAATTATATTAGAAACAATATTTACTTTCTTAGCTTTCCCCAAGCTGCTCCGCTGGCTATGACTGTAACAAAAGTCGCTTCATGGTGAAGAAGCTCCTCATTGACGAGCAGAAGAAGCAGCAAAAACACAGTTCAATTATCCACAGCGACGTTCATGTCCGCCATTTTTAAATACAGGAAGTGACGTCGGAGGGGAAACAAAAACAGTTTTAGGAAAATAAAACCCCTCACAATATCTTCTCTTTTTGTTTTTGTTTGTTTTGTTTTGAGGGCGTCTGAGGATGTAGAATTTACGGAGTTTAACATTTTCGTTTTGCATTAAAGCCATACTGAAAATAAAAAAATAAAAAAAGCTTTCACGTTGAGAAACGAGATATTAACTTTCACTCAGTTTAGGTCAAATTTAGCATGTACCTAAAGTTTGATAAAAATATATAAAAATACCAAAATCTCAAAAATAATATTTTCTAGCTATTCAATTCAAAACTTTTTTTCTAGTTCTGATATCTACGTGCGTTGAGAGTACAAATGTACAAATATGTACATTACTATATTGTCAAATAAATATTTATGATGATTTATTCATTAGATTGTGACACTTTCAAAGTCGTAATGTAACTTTTATCTATAACATTAATAAAATAAATGTAATTGATATGTAATGAAATTTTTTGTAATGTATCATATTTATTGATTTATTAAATTCGTAGTTAAATATTAAAGTTATTATTTTTTTCAATAAAATCCATGTTCGAATGTATCACAGGAAATGATCAAATAAATAAGGGATTAATGGACCTCTACTACGGCCTAAAGGAGATGATACCCATCACTTGTTGTGCAAGGACAAGCATGATTTACCTGACTGTAATAAGCATGTTGTACTTTAGATTTGATCTCCTTATGTATTCAAGTTTTTAACAGCAATTTTCACACTTCATAGTTTGTGTATTTCATAGCTGATCGATAAGTCTAAATCATTACAGTTTTTCCTATGACCTAAGCTAAGCTAATAAATGAATATATATAATCATATATATATATATATAGCAATATATATATATATGATTATAATATATAATAATATATATATAATCATAATATATATATTATTATTATGATTTATATTTATTAATTTAACAAATATAAATACATGTATATTTATTTAATATATAAATATTTCACATATATTTACCACATGGTGTCACAAGAGAGCAGCCCGTTTTTTTTCAGCTGCAGCCGTAAACTGCACGTGCATCACATCTGTCAGTGACCAAACGAAACAGGACCGTTCTTTACATGAAGTTTGATTAGTCCCTATGTAGTTAGTTATTATTTGACGTGTCCTCCTATATCGCAATGTGTTTGTGCTGTCATGTTAGCTTTAAAAGTTAACATTTCTGCTCCCGGATACATTTTCTTTTCACGTCAGTCCCAATATACTTCGCCCCCAAAATCTGATTTGTAAATGCGTCACTGTCCCGCCCCGACGTTTATAAACTGTGCACTCAAATCAGGGACACTGCAGCGACTATGACCCGCTTTTAAGATGCAGTGAGGAAGATGAGAAGAAGGGGGCATCAGTGCAGATAGAAAAGAGAGAGAGAGGGAGTCAGTCCCACCGTGTTCTGTTGGTAAGAAGAAGCTGGGGTTCAGTCTGGCTGCATCACAGGAGACACAGAGTCCGCATACCCCAAGCTGCCTGTCGCAGGTAAATAAACTCATGTTTGTTACACGAGAATAGGCTTCCTAACACTGCTTGAATATACAGCTATCTCTGATCGATATGCATGTGAATGCAAGCTGTAGTGTAGTGTCGTCAACTATTGTCCTGTTGATAGCAGATGTCGCAATTATATTGGCTTTGTATGCGATGCTTTTCGGTAAAAGTTGGAAAGAGATTACAACAACGGATTTATTTCCTCACAGCAGAGGCAGCTGTCCAAGGTGCTGAAACTGAAAAGATTTCCCTATGGCAGGAAACTTAATGTCATCTTGACCACTCAAATGTCTCCAATAGACGTTGCATAAAAAGTAGAGTAAGTGTCTTTGTCTCAATTGCAGGTTAAAAGCAATGAAGACGATGAAGTTCCCATTGAATCCAAAGGGAATCCCATTAATACGGGATTAATGGACCTCTACTATGGCCCAAAGGAGATGATTCTACACCCATCACTTGTTGTACAATGACAAGCATGATTTACCTGACTGTAATGAGCATTTTGTACTTGCCCATTTTGCTCTTTGAGGCGTTCGTCCTGTCCAAAGGCAAGTATGAGAGGTCAGTTGTCCCAAGCTCTGCCTCCCGCCTCGTGGCACGAATGGACGGGGATGTAATAATAGGGGCCCTGTTTTCCGTACACCACCAGCCGTCAGCGGAGAAGGTGGCAGAGAGGAAATGCGGAGAAGTCCGTGAGCAGTATGGCATCCAGAGAGTGGAGGCCATGTTCCACACCCTGGATAGAATAAACTCAGACCCCAATCTGCTACCCAACATCACCCTTGGCTGTGAGATCAGGGATTCCTGCTGGCATTCCTCTGTAGCCCTGGAGCAGAGCATCGAGTTCATACGGGACTCTCTCATCTCCATCCGGGACGACACGGAGGGCTCCAAGTGGTGCATTGAAGGGTCACCCTCCAGCCAGCCACCTCCTACCAAGAAGCCCATCGCAGGAGTCATTGGTCCTGGCTCAAGCTCAGTTGCAATTCAAGTCCAGAACCTCCTGCAGCTGTTCAACATCCCACAGATTGCCTATTCTGCAACAAGCATTGACCTCAGTGATAAGACGTTGTTCAAGTACTTCCTCAGAGTTGTGCCTTCGGACACTCTACAAGCCAGAGCCCTGTTGGACATTGTCAAACAGTACAATTGGACCTACGTGTCAGCAGTACACACAGAGGGTAAGACATCATCCTTCTTTTTAGATATTAAGTGATATTTTTATTGGAACTTAATGGCATTTTCTCACATTACATCCAAAAAGTAGCAAAGAAGTGGGACATGGAAGGGAAACCATGCATGATTTTAAAAATTACTAACCAATAATAAGCTAAAAAGTACAATGTGCATATGTGTCTTGACATGAACAAAATCTCTGAGTGGCAGAGACGACCCCCATATGGCATAAAGCTCATTTGTGGAATTCATACAATGACTCTTTAATAAATCAGCTTCTTCTTCTTTCATCAAATGAACATATTTTCTTCAAGAAACCAGATAAAGTTCTAAAGAAAGTCTAAGATGAGAGGATCACAGAGAGTTTCATAACTGTCTCTGAGAACAAGCAGAGCAGGGTCAGTGACTGTAGTTGTTTCTTGATGATTTATGAAATCAATAGCATACTTGTACAGTATAGTGGCTTTGTAGAAAGTGGCTTCATTGTTAGATTGTTGCTTGTGACGTTGGTTTCTTCAGTAAGTTACTTTAGAGGAAGAAAGACAAACAGAGCAGCACAGATACTTTCCTTTTCCATTATTGCTTATGGTTGTATTAATGTCGGGTTTTCTCTTGATACTCTGATAAACAAAACAAAACAAAAAAAAACCATATTGTGTCTTATTGGGCTTTTATGTGATAATTAACATTTAATTTAACAAACCCAGCTCTTTTGTGGAGGGAGCAGTGATGGCTGGAGTTTGATTGGTTGGGGGTAAATTGAGAAGGTGAGGATAACTAGTACATAAGTGGACTGGTGGATGTAGCAAGGAGACTGACTGATGGGAAAGCTGCCATTTTGAACTGTGTGAACTCTCCTGTAGGCCTAATAAACCAGCTTTGATTATTGTACAGCCAAGTTTGCTGACTTTTTCCTTCCACACACAACTCTCACTGTAAGACTGGAATTGACTGATGAACTCTTTGAAGTCTACTCCACCTCTCACCTTTTTCTTGTACAGGAAACTTAATGAGATACAGTTTAAAAAGTGCGTCCAAGTGTTGGTACATTTTTCAAACGGTGAAACGGTTGATCGTCCCACAATGTGTCGTGTCATCCAATGAGGCAAAGCGTCCAGCTTTTGGAGAAATAGATATTCTAGCCACGATTATCATCTCTGTTCATTAGGCATTCAGTTTTGTGAGTTTCGTAGCTTATCGGGAGCACTGATCATTTGAGGTCTACGAAGGTCAAATCAAGCCTCTTTCCTTCATTGATTCTGGGTTTCTTTATAAAAGCCGTTGAATTATTTATTACCAAGCGTAATTTGCATTTGTAATATTTCTGTTCACAATATGAAGTCCTGCATTTGAATGAAACAAAAATAACATATCTGTGAAACACATTTTCCAACTTTCGCATACCTGTAATCAAGCCATTTTAACAAAGGTTATGATGTGCTCACCTATACTGTAACAAAATACATACATAATGAGTTGAAGCTGTGTTTTGTAATAGTTTGCAAAAGTATTTATTCCCCCATTGAGCATTTTGTCATATTAAAACCAAAACCTCCATGTGATTTGTTGGCATTTTATGTGACAAACCAACACAAAGTAAGGTGAATATTCAAATATGTATTCAGCCTCTTTTAACCTAATATCACAAGATATAATCCACTCGGAAGAGGTGAGAGACAAAGTTGTGGAGACTTAAAGTATTGTTCAAACTTGGCCACACCCCTAAGCTTACAGGTATTCCAAGGTGCAGGGAAAAAAAATCAGTTCTATAGAGAATAGCAATGTCTAGTCCTGGGAATTCTGAATTGACTGAAAATGCTAAATTGATTTTAAGATGTACATCTTTGCTGTTCCTATTTTACATTGCATATCTCATTAGACTGTAGAAGGCTGTCTCGCCCTCTGCATATATTTTGAATTATTCTTTGATTTCTTTCTTTTTTTTATTTAAGGAAAACCCAGGCAGTTAAGCTTAAGCACAAAACCATTTTTGTTGTTTAAATATAAACTGATGGAATATGAAACGGAAATTTTTTTTCTCCCACTCTCACTTCCTCTTGTCAGTCACATAATTTAAACAGAATCTCCAGAACGACTGCTTCTGAATCAAATTGGGATTGAATCGGTAGGCACTGAAAGATTTGCATCAGTAGTCGGGAGGTTCTGTAACTTTGGAGGAGCCATACAGCTCCACGACTCAGGTGGAGGAATCTGAACTTTTTGTCACAAATCAAATGACTAAGAAAAATATTCTTGAGAGAAAGGCATAAGAAGTCAAATTTAAAAGTTTTCTCAAGACATGCGGGTGTTCTGAAAAGCATGTGGAAGAAGATTCTTTGGTCAGATGAGACCAAACTTTTCTATCCGCTGTGAGTGGATATAAAAGTCACACATGGTGGTTCAGGCGTTATCATGAGGGGATCAATTTCTTCTGCAGGGACAGAGAAGCAAGCCAGAGGTATTTCCAAGATAGCTGGAGCTAAATTCAGTTGTCACATAAAATACCTTAAATGAAGCACATTGAAATGTGCAAATTTAAAGTCACAAAATATGTAAAAACACTACATGGCAATTGCAAGAATATCAAAATCCCTCACATGATTTGGAATCCGATTTCATGCCTGCTTGAAACACAGAATATAATAAATGTAGGAAGAGGAGATGATAATCCTGTTAAAACATGATAAGCTTTCTTTGAGGTGATTAAAATCTGTTTGGCAAACAGATCAAAACCTGCAGTAAGCACGCGCTGCTTTTTAATGTGCTTTGCCACAACTGATTGATTTTCGAGATCCGAGCAGGCAAGTGGAAACAACATGAAAGTCTTTAACTTCTGTTACAGCATCCTCTGGATTTCTTGCAACCCATGTTCTCTTCTGTGCTAAGAAAATAAATACAAGAAGAAATTCCTGTTCAGCGACACTTCAGTGAATCTGAAAAGCCACGCCGTCGAGAAAAGTTATGAAAGACAGCCTATTGATCGCGTCTGTTCTCCTGTGAACGAGCCTCGGCTGACGGCTTCTCTTGTCTTCCTCAGGCAACTACGGCGAGAGCGGGATGGAGGCGTTCAAAGAGCTCGCCTCGCAGGAAGGCCTCTGCATCGCTCATTCTGACAAGATCTACAGCAACGCCGGCGAGAAGCACTTCGACCGGCTGCTCAGGAAGCTGCGGGAACGTCTTCCCAAAGCCAGAGTTGTTGTCTGCTTCTGTGAAGGCATGACAGTCCGCGGGCTGCTCATGGCTATGAGGCGCCTCGGAGTGGCGGGAGAGTTCCTCCTAATTGGCAGGTTCGTTAGGGAATGTTTTCCCAAGGGGCTTCCAGCTTCATGTGTTGTGTTTTTTTTTTTTTTTTGGAGGACGGAAGATGAAACGCTAACAAGCTAAAGTTGCTTTTCGCCTTAGCTGTTGTTCTGTAAAAATAGGCTGTAAAACTCAGATTAGCTCCTTACTGATGGTGTCAAGTAGAACTATAAACTGCACTTAATGGCTCCCCTTACAAAAAAATCCAATGAAATTCACATGTGATTCCCATTTCCCACATGTGGGTCACATAATCACATCATTCACACATGTAAAAAGTGGTGTAAACCACATGTGATCACATGTGATAGATCACATGTGATTTCATTGGATTTCTTTTGTAAGGGTCTGTCAAAGCATGTTTTTGTTCCTTATAAAACATGCAGGTAATTCTATCATTATTCCTAAACTTTTAATATCTTTATAAGATACAGCCAGTGTCCTGTTAAGATTAACTCCTTTTTTTTATTTTGTGGTATTTATGTTACAATTATTGACCGTTTTTTTCCAGATAGGTTTACATTTTCCAGTTCCATTTCAATGACAGCAACGTATTTACTACTTTTTCCACATTTTCATCACATCACCACTACAAACCTCAGCATATTTTTTTGGTTTGTGCTGATTTGTTGCGACAGACCAGCATGAATATAGTGGAAGAAAATAGGAAAAGGAGTGAAACTCTGAAAAGTAAGCCATACAAGTGCACTCCAGCATTGGATTAAAAGCCTAAACTTTATAGTTGAAACCAGATATTTAAAGATAATGAAAAGACATATTTTTTTCTTACTATCTGAAGTTAAATCCGACCAAACTTCTCCTGTTTTAGGTCGACCAGAATTAGCAGAATTATTTCTATTAGCTAAATGCCAGAAAACTTTGTGAGAAGATTTATCAGAGATTTTTTCTGCAATTTTCTTTGACCAGCCAGGTGTAGGGAGTGTACGTGTGACAGAGACATTTCAAAACAAAAAACTGTTATATTTTAGCTACCTGTGTCCCTGCTGTAGAGAGTAGAATACCGTCACAAGATATTCTTAATGACAAATAAAAGCATATAATAGTCAATTGAAATGGTCTTTAATGATTCTTTAACATTATTTTTATTTCCAAAGTGTGGTTTAAACTGGAAAAGTTAAAAAAATTACATTGAAAATGCTTGAAAAGTATAAAAAGTTGCCAAAAAATTAAATAATAAACTAGAAATAATTGATAATTTTCCTAACCCTTCTCAAGTATTCATATTTTTCTGTTACATAATCCCTAATTTAACACTTCGAAGTTTGTGGACAACATATCACACAAAACTTTTGCAACTTTTATTAAGGTTCAATGTTAGCTCCTGTTCATCAAACGGCTTTCGTCATAACCTAAGGAAAAAGGACATCATTCTTTTTGTCCTTTTTCCAGTCGAGGATGAATATGACAAATTCCATATTTTGCCGTCTAGATGTTCACAGCCTGAATCAGTTATTACACAAAACTCACACAAAATTCAAATGTTCCCAATTTTCCCAAAGAGTTCCTCTGAATACAGAAGATGCTTTGAATCAGGCTCGCCGATGAATAATGCATCCACATGGCAAGCTTTCCCGCTCCCTGTCAGATCTCCGGCTAATATTGGACAGCACCTCCAGCATAATCTGGGGAGTGTGCAATAAGGAACATCAAAGCTAATATGGCAGAAATTATCCTATTGTGGAGTCGCGGTTCATCGCCGGTCCGGTTAGCAGCTGAATTGAGGCCATAATTAAAATTAAATCTCTTTCATTCATTAAAGATGTTTCACCATTTGTGTGTTTCTCTTATGCGGGTATTAAAATAACACCCGAATGTTTCTGAAGCCCAAGTGATCAAGTATAAAGCGCTTTCCCTCGTGCTGCATGTCTTCCATGGCTGGTGAGAAGGGTGCAGAAAAGCTTGCGCAGGTGTGTGTGTGTGTGTGACAGAGTGCTTTCTGGGTCAAGGAGACTTCTAAAATGGAAAATGTTTTTTAGAGCAATGCAGTAAGTGAACACAGGCTGGCACCTGTGCAGCGGGCCAACTGAACGGCCTGGGGGTGCTGGTCATCGGCCGTCCATCTTCTGTTCTGCTGTGTGGAGAAAGACAGAGAGGGCTATTCTCACACCTCCCAATCAACAAATAACTCCTTTAACCAGTTCGGAAGTGATGCCCCCGTTCGATGAAACATGAACCCTCTTTGGCTTCAAATCTATTTGAAAATAATTCCCTCCAGTCAAGCAGAATTACTTCAAAATCACCTTCACATGAATAGCTTCAGTTTTGCCATGCAAAGCTAAATGACGTGCAAGTGTATGAACTCAAGAGTACTTTACAGTACACGCATGTGCGTGTGTGTGTGCGGACGTCAGCGCTGTAGGTTTTTGGCACTGGGAGTGTCGGCCTGGGGGTGGCGTGATGCTGTGAAGCAGATGGCCAGGTACTGTTGAGACCGTCGTAGCGCGCAGCCTTTGTCAGCTCATTCTTGAAGTGTCAGCCAAGCCAAACGTGCGACTGGCTCCCACAACCCAAATGTTAGCGGGTTTGAGGTGGGATATTTTTGTCCTGCGGATAGACAGCAATTTGTCCAAAGATTATGTTTTAAGTCGGAAACGGCATGCTATGACCCAGATTTATTGTTACCAATTATGGCACCTCAAACTTTTTCACATTTTAGCACAATTTGGATGTATGCGACAGATCAACATAAAGCAGAACATAATATAAGATTTATTTTCTTCCAAATACTCCTTTTCATTCAAAACTTTTGTTTGTAGCAACATATGGCATGTTAATTTTAAACTCTAAATGAATGAAATAAACATAAATGCGATGTGGGGAAAAAAAATACCCACAACCCATAATTTTAATGGGACTTACTAGCACATATATATATACAAAATCCACAAGAAGCACAAGAAAATGACTTTTAGATAACTGTCCACTGTAGTGACCGCTATGCATGAAAGGGTAAAGCACCAAACCATAAATGCTTTGTTCACTTATCCAGAGTTAATGCGCGCGGCCGAGGGGAGATCTGTAAGTCTCATCACATTATCTTCAGCAACCAAAACAGTCTCTGTGGCTTTTATTAAAAACTCAACAGGCACAAAATGGAAGAGCTACTAAAGCCACCTTAGCAGCATTGAATTAAATCTCCAGTTTGTTGCGAATCTCTGCGCAGTGTAGCAGATTTAACTCATCATGCAAAAATTTTATGTTTTGATTTGTTGTGTTTAAGACTAGTTGTGGGTTTAAAAAGCGTTTCACTGGCGATGTTTTCCCGTAACATATAATTTACCCAGTAATATCTTTACATTTCCTTTCTACTTAACATCTTTTAATGCAACACAATTGATTGGAACATGGATGAGGCTCAATTCAGGGCAAGTAGAAGACTTGTAAGAAGCAATAAAATACTTGAGACGATAGGAAACCTTTTAGCAATTCTAAAGCCAGAGTTTTGGCTTAGATCAAATTATGTTTCAGGATGACATAAGTTCAACTGTGACAATCTGTCTGTGACAATTTGTGATACTAAAATAGTTGTTCATAGGAACTCTCTTGCTAATCTGACCAAGGCCGTTTCAGTGTCTAGACATGAAAACCTGTTAAAGGTGTATCCCCAAACAGCTGGAAGTTGCAGATTATCAGTCAAAAATGTGTAAACCATTCTCTACTTCTTACTTACATGCTACTTTATGTTGCTCTGTCACATGAAATCCAAGTAAAACACATCAGGTTTGTGGTTGTACTGTGACAAAAAGTGAAAACATTCAGGATGGGCTATTTTTCCTCAAACCAGAGTATCTAGCATCCGTATTTACCTTATGCTATGAGCTGCTGCTTCCTCAGTTTTGTCGAGGAAGAAACTCTGGAGAGTCCATGTTGGTTGTTCCCATCAAGTGCTGAGGATCTTATGCTTAGTCCTACGAAAAACATAATAATTAGGCTTATATAACTACTGCTAGGGAACAAAAATAATAATGCACACGGTGGCAGAGTCAGCCAAGGTGGCAGTTGGCACTCTCCCAATTACAGTCCCATGGAAAATTAGGTTTCTCATTAACTGGAGCTGCTGTTCCCCACATTACAGAAGAAACTAATCAAACCTAATGCAAGGCATAAAAAAGGTACCATTAAGAAAACCTGAAGAGACGCCAACACTTCCATCTAAAGGATTTTTATGCAGATTGTTCTCCACCTCTGTATTCCAGTACTTGACACTTCTGTCTTTTCTTTAACATGTTTCCAATTTCTTGCAGAAGACGAAGGTGAGTTCTCAACAGATAGATTGTTAACCATAATAAGTGACACATGCAGCAAATAGAGATTATGACCAGTGCAGACGTAGATTTCCCTCTTGAGACTCGGCGTGTGTGAGCCCTGGGTGAGAGTGTGAATCTCTCGAGGGCAGACTGCACAGCTATGCTCCTAATCTGTGAATTCTCACTGGACTTGTGACTGTGTTAGTGGAGTTGGAGGATTTTCCTGTCTTTTCTCGACAAATACAGTGAGAACCCCACACCCTTCGGAAACTGGAAAATGGAGTTGTGGAAACACAGGAGGATATTTCAGAGAACTCTGAATTTATTACTGGCTTTCAATGATTCTTTTGTTTTTTGTATGATTTATTTTTTCTCCCCCACACTCATTTTAGAGCGAGAGAATAGGTTGTTTACATGTGGGTATTTGTTAATAAAAAGAAGCTGCCCTCGTACTTAGGGCAGCCGGTCCAGTCGAAGCTGCCCTCGTACTGAGGGCAGCAGGTCCAGTCGAAGCTGCCCTCGGACTAAGGGCAGCCAGTCCAGTCAAAGCTGCCCTCGAACTGAGGGAAGCCGGTCCATTCGCAGCTTCCCTCGACGTGAGGGCAGCCTGTCCAGTCGAAGCTTCCCTCGGCTTGAGAGCAGCCAGTCAAGTCGCTTCCAGCGTGGCAATAATCTAGTAGTTTGCGCATTCCCTTCTTAACAATTTGTCCAAGGCCGAAGGCGAGTGGAACCATCAAGCATATCTTTCCTATCTGTCCAAAACTAGAGCTCATGCTGAGAAGTGACATTGTCAGTGGACTCTGACTGATGTTTTGAGAGACAAGCACTTAAAGCCTCAGAACATTTTTGATCGTCTTTGAGGATCAAAAATGATGATGAGGTCATCTGTGACCTCATCAGTGAGCTCACTGTAGATCTGAGGCAAGGTCTTGCTCTGGTCGTTTCTATGGAAACGATCAGATCAGTTCTGTGAATTGAACAACTGACCCGTTGCCTGTGAAGTCACTCTCTAAACTCCGCCCTCTCAGGGGCCCCATAAATTCTGCTCCAGGCCTCATATAGCCTTGGACTGGCCCTGCATGATGAGTTAAATCTGCTGCACTGCGCAAACGGAAGATTTAATTCAATGCTGCTAATGCATTCGGCATTAGCAATGTAGCTCTAACATTTCATGTCTGTTGAGTTTTTAAATACACAGAAACTGTTGTGGTTGCTCAACTTTAAGGGATGAGTTTATCAGATCTTTGTGCCACTGTGAGCATTAACTCTGGCTGACTAAGAGGACAAAGCATTTGATATGGTTTGATGCAACGTGTAACTGAAAAAATACTAATTAAAGCTGCGAGCAGTTCGAACGGCTCTCGAACCGCAGACGCTCTCGCGCAGCTCCCTTACCCGTCCTCCAGGCGACACGCATCTGCACTCAAAATCTGGTGCAGATTGGCCAATGTAGAGAGAAGATATAGCTGATGGATTAACATAGGGGGCGCAGTGGAGTCAAATTTCAGTGTAATGCTAAGAGTCAATCTGAACAAATTTGGTTCAAATCGGATGATGCATGTGTGATCTAGAGACGATATTATGCAAACGGCAAAGGTTTGAAATTCGCCATTCAGCCACGCCCATACTGTTTAGTCAGCAGCCAGCATTTAAAGAGTTCATCATCACGTAATTTTATGTTAGTTGGCACAGGATGAGTTTCATCAGATATGACATCAATAAAAAGGAGATGATAGCTGCTTTCATCCAAAATGGCCAACTTCCTGTTGGGTTTTGACCATGGCTCCAAGAGACTTTTCTATAGGTCATGACAAGATACACATGTGTACAGAGTTTCATAAATCTGGGTGAAAGCATGGCTGGTGGCCGATTTTAAAAAAATATTCTAGGGGGCGCTGCATGTAGGCCACGCCTATCAACGATTGTTATGGATTCCGGTTCATGAGTTTGGTTGAGTTGGGCTTCTAACTGTGGGATTTAGAGGCAAACGTATGTCAACGGCGTTACAGGTCACTTCGCCACACCGCCACGCCCACCTGCTCCATCGAAACCGGTCGGGGTTGGAATTCACATCACACCAACATGTTTTCTGTCTCTGGACACAGTTTCATGTTGATTATGTCAAAGGGGTCAGATAGAGACCTTTCAGAGTAAAACATGACACTTCCTGATCTCAGGGGGGGTGGCTTAAGTGATGTCATCATTTGCTCATCGGGTGTTGTAGATCGCCCGATGACTATCAACCACTGAAACTTTGCTGACTGTGAGATTTTGTGTAGGAGATACGACAGTTCCGTGTTTTAAGGCATGTTGGCGAACTTTGACCCCAGGAAAACCCCCCCTTCAGCAAGCACAAAAACGCAAAGGTTTGATAACTTTGAATCGGCCAAGCCTTATGAACAATCTGACCAAGTTTGAAGCCGATCGACGGAAATCCCTAGGAGGAGTTCAATCAAATGTGACGGCTGTAAACGGCCAAAATGGGGTCAAAATTGAAACTTCAATCCAAAATGGCCGGTTTCCTGTTGGGTTTGGACCATGGCTCCAAGTGACTTTTTTGTAGGTTCTGACAAGATACACAAGTGTACCAAGCTTTATAAGTCTAGGTTAAAGCATGGGTTGGGGCTGATCATTTAAAAATTTGTAGGGGGCGCCGTTGAGAATTTAGGCCAGGCCCACCAACGATTGTTATTTATTCCTGACCGGGGGCGGATTATTATCCATCCCAGCGAGTTTGGTGGAGCCCTGCTCGAAACTGATCCAAACGTATGGCAACGGCGTTACAGGTCACTACGCCACGCCCACCTGCTCCATGGAAACTGTTCGGGGTTGGAATCCACATCACACCAACATGTTTTCTGTCTGTGGACACAGTTTTATGTTGATTATGTCAAAGGGGTCAGATAGAGACTGTTCCGAGTAAAACATGACACTTCCTGTTCTCAGGGGGTGTGGCTTAAGTGCTGTCATCATTTGACCAATGGGTATTGTAGGTCACCCGATGATGATCAATCATCGAAACTTTGGTGACTCTATGAGTTTTAGTGTAGGAGATACAACAGTTTTGTTTTTCATGGCGAGTAGGTGAACTTCTCGCCCATAACCGCCGCTGCTAGCACCTCCTAGCATCTATGTGTGCGCGTGCCTCATGCCTCCCTACCACGGACCTTCCAATCCCAACGGTGAAACATGGCGGCGGCAGACACGTACCTTCAAATTAGTTAATCTGATTAATGTGCCGTTTTCTGCAGTGACGGCTGGGCAGACCGCGTTGAGGTGGTGGAGGGATACGAACACGAAGCTGTTGGCGGCATCACCGTGAAGCTACACTCCGAAGAAGTCTCCTCCTTCGACAGTTACTTCCTGAAGCTCAAGCTCAGCACGAACACGCGCAACCCGTGGTTCCCGGAGTTCTGGCAGCACCGCTTTCAGTGCCGCCTTCCCGGACACCCGCAGGAGAACCTGAACTACGCACGCAACTGCTCAGGTAGTATATTTATTTTTAACAGAGAAAGCATCCGTTTGTAGCGCTGAAATGTCGCGATGTTTTCAATGCCAGAGCGAAGGAGCCAAAAGGCCCCATAAAGTGGAACAACCTCTTTAAATATGAATTAGGCAGCCCGAAGGTAAAATTCTCCACCAGTGAATCCAGTACATTTTTTCATATTGTTCATTTGTGTGTTACTTGGCTTTCACAGAGGATGATGATCTAGGTAAATTAAGTGTTTATTATCCATTATTAAAGGAGCACTGCTAATGCATTAGCTTTGGTTCTTGTTTTCTTGAAATGATGCTCAACAAGCATGTTTCTAGATGTTTTTTTATGACACAGTTTTTTTTATTTATTCATAAGGTTTCTCCCCCCACCCCCAACAAAAAGCTTGTATATATATTTACGTTTTTAATCAGAAGATATAAGGGTTTTGTTTTAAAAAAATAATAAAAAGATTCTCAGACTTGATATCAAAGAAATTGATAAACGTAAATATAAATTGGTGCATGCAACACCTATTTTTTTTTTCTTCAGTTGACACCTCTGGCTCTACTTATGTGGATTTATGTTGCCATTTTTGTTAAATAATGGTTTTTTTTTGCAGCAGTCACACTTTTTTTTTTGTAATGTTTTTGGTCGGATGCACAAACCTGAAGCTTTTGTTTGCTTCCATGAGCTGTCATGTTTTAGTTTAAAAACAAACATTAAAAATTGCATTTAAAAAAATACTTATTTTTGTCTTTTGTGTGGAAAGTAGTTCCCGTTTGCTGTTTAGTCATTTTTATTGTTTTTATTTCTTATTTATTAATTTATTTTGGTTTAGAACTCCAAGATGGTGAGTGATTTTTTTTATTTTCTGAATGGAAACATAACGCTGCTCTCCTCACTAAATATACCTGGAGGTTGACTGACATTAAAGTTGAAACGCATTAATGATACAATTAATCTCAGTGGACCTCTTATATATATGAAGCTATTGGGATGTTGTGTTTGGGGATCCGAGAGCCCAATAATTGGGCTCTCACGCCCTCCCTCTACGCTGTCAGGCAGTCGCAGAAAACAGCCCAATAACTGCCTGAATCTTGCTCAATTTGCATGTGAGCACACAAACCGTGCTGATCTATTCATGTAGTACGCAGACAAAGTCCCGCTGTCATGCAGCCGAATAATCCAAGTAGGCAGGCCCCTCTGCTTGCATGCAGACATCATAACATCGCCGCATCATGACTGAATCTCCTACAGCTTAGCGAGTGCAGCGAGCGTCAAAGACAAGGAGCTGCTAAAGTAGGTCATCACCAGTCGCTCCCTTCGGATGCTCACCCAGCTGCTAACCCGACTGTAGTTACTGTTTATGTGTTTGTTTGCACAGGCAGCTTTCCCAGCAGTTGTTTTGAAATCGTTATTGCAACAAGAGCAGCATACAGGAGGGGATGCATAGAAAGAAATGCCATCACCTGCTGCTGCTGCAGCTGCTACTTAGAGTGGGTGAAATCAGTTTTTTTCCCCCCAGAAAGTATGGCACGAATTCTCAACAAAGTGAGTGAGATGCCATATAACAGGAGACAACAGTGGAAAAAAAACAGCAGCAGAAAACAATAAATCCAGCTGTAAGATACATTTAATGAACTGTTCTCCTGGAAATCAGCCGTGATCTTTCCGCACCCTGTTTTTTATTTTTACAAATCCAAAAATTTGTTTTAAGGATTCTGTGAAATTGTTGTCTCTAGTGCTAGTCTCAATCTAAGATGAAACTTTTTTTTGTACAATTATAAATATGATGTTTCATAAATCACAGAAGCTCAGGATAATATAGATTAACCCAGATCGTTCTCTGGTCATTTATATTAAAGATGATCAAATATATTCTTAAAAAAGGGTGATAAAGCTGTTTAACTTTGCAACAACAGAATCTTTGACTCTCAGATACCAGCTTCTCCATCATCATTTTGCTCACACAGGATTGGAATATTTACTGGATATGCAAGCAAGCAATAGAAAACCTTTACTTTCTTTCTTTATTTCTCTCCTTCTCTCTTTCTTTCATTCTTCCTTTCTTCTTTTTTCAGGAGTGCTTGTAGGAAGCCACATCACCAACATAAAATAACCCTTACTAATTTTTTTCTCTGTTTACACAGAGTTCAGAGAAAGCTGCGTTTCTGTAAAGGCATAGTTTAGGGTGAAGGACAGAGCAATCACTCTCTGCACAAAGGCGGAACGGACATTCAGGGAAAGAAATTCAGTCCGTGTTCAAAAGTGGATCATACTTAGTCAGGCGAAACACGAGTAATTCTTGCTTTAGGATAAGACCTTGCCAGACTTCCGCTGAGCCTCGACAGCCTTCACATTGGTGCTCAGATCTGCAACATGAACACCTGAACCCCTCCGACTTTTGGCTAAAATCAAGGCACCACTACGATCACACACGCATTCAAATAAATACTGCTAAAATATAACAGTTCATTAATGAAAAAGGCTGTTTAAACAAAGCAAAACAATAATTTATATTATGCAGCACAATTAGTAGCCGTGTTTGGAGGACATTTTACGTATGTAGCTTTTCTCTTGATGGTTTTCTCGCAATAACGAGCATGTGTCGAACTGTTTGGATTTTTATTTGCAAAAATATTTTACAACCATTTATCATTTTCCTTCCATTTCACAGCTGTGCTCTTTTTTTACATGTTATTGTGTCAAGTAAAGTCTCAATAAAACACAAGTGCTACACAAGTAAAGGTTTAAGGAGTACGAACACTTTTGCAAGGCATGTGCATGTACAGGATAATGCTATCTTGTACTGATAGTGAAGGTAAAGACTGCAGTGTAATGCATTATTATTATTAGTCGCTTTAGCGTGCATTGCAAAAAAATGAAAATAATAATCAGACTTCAGGGAACCTCTGCGAGAAGATGCAAAATGTCGAACACGGTTATTAACACAAAAAGATTGCCGCAAGAGAGGTTTAAATACAATGTGAAACGCTTAATTAAAACACTGCTTTCTCCAGCTTGCATTACACTGAACTGATAGGGTGTGTTCGAAAGATCACATACTCTAAGGTTATTCATTCGTTAAGTGTTTGTTAGTCCCTGCAGTGGGAGATGAAATTAGAAAGCTAAATAAAAGAAGAACCCGCGAGACTTTGGGATATTAACCGCGGTCGAGCAAAACACACAGTCGATGCGATGCAGGTTTTTAAGAGAGTTGGGCCATTTCTAATTGAATCCTGACTCATGACTCGAATGAATAGTTTTGCCATGGTAACAAGGTTTCTTTGAAGCCATTTTCTGAGACTTCCAGTTCCTTAAAAGCAGTCTCCCACAGAGGACAAAAAAAAAAAAAAAAAAAAGAATGAGCGTATTTCCAGCAGCCTGAATTCAGAGAACATTTTCTACATCTGTGTGCACCCTATCACTCCTTTGTAACACCTTGCATCCTGCCAGGCAACCTGTTGGGTACATCTGAACCCGAGAAATGACATAAAACATGCTACTGCTTGCATTAACTATGCACTGTACGGCTTTTCCCTTTTTTTAAAATAAATGAATACACTTATCTTGTAGGAGACTCCTTACTGTTGTCTCCTTTATGGGCAGGTTATGAAAGTCTTGAAGACAACTATGTTCAAGACAGCAAGATGGGCTTTGTCATCAATGCCATCTACGCCATGGCACACGGTCTGCATGATATGCACTCTCATCTCTGTCCCGGCCATGTGGGGCTGTGTGATGACATGAAACCCATCGATGGGAGCCATTTGCTGGACTTTCTACTCAAGACGTCCTTCGCAGGAGTGTCCGGGGAGGACATATGGTTTGATGAGAATGGAGACTCGCCTGGAAGGTACGCTACTTTATATGCGTGGTTGAAAGCGTGGTCTCATGCCACAATTGTGGTCAATAGATAGTATAAATCTAATAGGCATTGTCTTAAAAAATGCTTATTCTTGGAAACCCTCCAATGTTGCTCAAATCTATAAAGAGAAGTGGGCTAACATTCATCCAAAGCAATGTAAAATACTTACTATCAGTTTTTACTGACAGTTGTTGCCACCAAAGACTGGAAAGTTAAGATATTAGATTCAGGAAGTGGTTGATTTTGAAATAGATGTGCCACGGTTGTTCTGAATACCTTATTGCCCTCAATAAATTAAATTGTGATGTTAAAATTCCTTGTTGTATCTGCTCACTTTGTCCTGTATAAAACATTGCTTGATGAAGTCAAGAACTTAAGCATTACAAATGAACAAGAAATCTATTGGGAAGGAAAGTAATGACCTTTAAGGTAAAAAAATATATATATGAACACAAAATGGGGAAAACTGACTTGAAAAAGAGTCTTAAAGAGTTTTTTTTTTAGCTATAAATTATTTAGATAATCTTGTCGTCATCTTTCTCAGGTATGAGATTATGAACTTCCAGCTCGTGGAGCCTGGTGTTTATGACTATATCAACATCGGGTCGTGGCACGAGGGCATGCTGAGCCTCGACGACGAAACGTTCCAGATGAACAGCAGTGACACGGTCCGCTCTGTCTGCAGCGAGCCATGCTCCAAAGGCGAAATCAAGGTTCAGGGCTAATCTTCTACACCCTGTGATTAGACGTCACTGATGGCTGACATCTTTAATGTTTGTTGCACTGAGGAAGTCTACTCCCATCAGTGATAGAACAGACTTTAGTCAAACTCTTTAGTTGTCTATTTAACTGTACAGACTTTGTTGATAGCTAGCTAACTAGCTAGATAGCTAGCTTCATAGTTAGCTAACTATCTCACTAGCTAACTAGTGAGATAGTTGCTAGCTAACGATCCAGCAAAGTAGTTAGTTAGCAGCCTATCAATTTATGTAGATCTTGGTAGATAGACATCTTGTTAATCAACAAAAAGAAATATTGTTAAAAGCTTTGCAATTCCAGTTGAGACTTTTTTTGTTTTCTATAAATAACTCTCTTATTACTCACAACTGTAATGAGTTATTTATTAGTTTAAAAAAATCAAAATAATAGTTCCACTACCAATTTGTTACTCATAAATTCTATTTTTTAAGCAAATACAAAATATTTGCTGGCTTTCCTTTTGTTCTGGGCAGCAGAGAGTCACACAATGGTATTTTTAAATAAATAGTTTATTTTTTTTGTTTCTTTTGGATAGGTCATAAGAAAGGGGGAGGTGAGCTGTTGCTGGATATGCACTGCCTGCAAGGACAATGAATATGTACAGGACGAGTTCACATGCAAGGCCTGTGAGCTGGGCTGGTGGCCTGACAAAGAACTGGAGGGTACGTTTGATCGTCTTCTTCTCCTCCTTTTTACAACTGCTGTAAAGTTGTCAGTTTTGAAGACCAGATGATAGAGGACAAAAAAAGCTAACATCAGAACTGTGCCAAATCACCAGATAATAAATAAATAAGACTGTGTGTACTGTGTCACCCTCAGACAAAGGAAAATTGATTAAGATGCGCAAGAACAATCAGGTTTTTACTTCTTTTTACGGAGGACTCAGCTGCTACAAAACTTTTTGTCTGATTAAAGAAGTGTTATGTTTTGTTTGTTTGCTTTCATGCTGACTAGGGTTACATTCCATTGGCATTACGCCTCCAAGCAGCGACAATCGCTTGACTTACAAAACCAAAAGGTTTCAACAAGCTCCTACTTCTCCTGCCAGAACTACTGCACCCTGCACAGTTTGTCCTGCTAAGAGTTTCCTGCTTCCCAAAACTCTCCTGTCCTATTTTCATTGCCTTCCCATGACACCTGAGAGCACATTCATCATCTTCACCATTTCATCCGACAGCAGCCCTATTCCATTTACCACTCTTCTGGCCCACTTTAGCAGGGCCTTGTACACCTTTCCAAACAAAAGACATCTTCTTAACGCATTCATCACACACAAGCTTTTGCATTTTTATCAGCATAACAGTGTTGATGACACCAACAGAAACGAATCGCCCCTTGACGGTCTATGTGTAGATTAAAAGTGTTAGAAAATGTTCAAATTCCACATTCCCCTTGTACTTTGTGAATGAAAAAAAATAGGCGATTTTACTCTGATGTCTGAAATGTGCAGCTATTTACTTTGTCCTGCTTCTTCGGCCCCCTGCAGCCTGGCTGCAGCCCAGCCTGGCCATGGCTCAGTTGAAAGGCATTTATTTATAGTTGAGCTAAAAACCTACTTTGGAAATTACTGTATTTTCTCCGGCGAAGATGCTCATCATTTCTTGTACATGCAGTCACGTAAAGTAGCCTGAAGTCTGAAGGGATTTTTATTTCAAAATTATTTATTTAGCCACCTTTGAGTTGATGGGCAATCTTATACAATCATATTTTGTCAGGCTGGAGCCACAAATGTCCATATATTCATAGGGATTTTATGATTTGACAACACAAAGTAGTGCATAATTGGTTTAAGTGCTTAAATGTTGTAAAAAGGACATTTTTTACAAATACAACTAAGTTTGTTGTGCATTTGCCTTCAGCTCTCCGAGTCAAAACTTTTGCACATTAACTCATTGTGAGTTCTGTGATTCTGTGACATGATGTAAAATAGTTTTATTCTCCTGTCAGGTTGCGAACCAATTCCCCTGCACTACCTGGAGTGGAGCAATCCAGAGTCCATCATCCAGGTTGTCTTTTCCTGCCTGGGCATCCTGGTTACGTCATTCGTTGCCTTTGTCTTCGTCCTATATCGTGACACGCCTGTGGTGAAGTCATCCAGCCGCGAGCTTTGCTACATTATCCTCGCCGGGATCTTCCTGGGATACCTGTGCCCTTTCACCCTCATAGCACGACCCACGGTGGCGTCCTGCTACCTTCAGAGACTTCTCGTTGGACTCTCGGCCGCCATGTGCTACTCTGCACTCGTGACCAAAACCAATCGCATCGCTCGCATTCTGGCGGGCAGCAAGAAGAAGATCTGCACCAGGAAACCGAGGTTCATGAGCGCGTGGGCTCAGGTGGTCATCGCCTCAATCCTTATCAGTCTTCAGTTGACGTTGGAAGTTACGCTCATCATCATGGAGCCTCCCGAACCGATCAAATCCTACCCCAGCATCAGAGAAGTCTTTCTGATCTGCAACACCAGCAACCTCGGCGTTGTGGCGCCACTGGGCTACAATGGTTTGCTCATCATGAGCTGCACCTACTACGCCTTCAAGACCCGCAACGTTCCTGCCAACTTCAACGAAGCCAAGTACATCGCCTTCACCATGTACACCACGTGCATCATCTGGCTCGCCTTTGTGCCGATCTACTTCGGCAGCAACTACAAGATCATCACCACGTCGTTCTCCGTGAGCCTCAGCGTGACCGTGGCTTTAGGTTGCATGTTCACGCCAAAGATGTACATCATCATCGCAAAGCCGGAGCGGAACGTGCGCAGCGCGTTCACCACGTCCGATGCCGTGCGCATGCACGTCGGCGACGGCAAGATCGCCTGCCGAAGCAACAGCCTCCTCAACATGTTCAAGAGGAAGAAGAACGCCGGGAATGGCAGGTGGGTCCATTAATTGTGTCTGAGTCCTGCTCCTAAGGCACCTGAGGGATGCTCGTTTTACTGGAACTCCCTCTCTGAGGGAGCTTGACATCGAGCTGTATTTACTGACAGAGAGGCACCTGTTGTAAAGTGTGGCAAATATAGGTCATCGCTCAATTCGCACAGATGTGTCATCCTTTGATCTGTTGGCGAAATTAAAACAAGCATCCCTGTGTGCTGAGGGATAAAAAAAAAAAGAATATAAAGGGTTTCTACAGGACTCATTAAACTAAAGAACAGACCAGAAAATACATCTCAGGTCAGAAGTTTGCATACATTAACCACTGGCATAAATGTCTGTTTATTTTAAACTGTTAGTCATTCATTCAATGGCAAACTTTTTTCGAGATTCACTTGTTTTTTGTTTGTTTCTACAAGAATTGGCACGACCTGTATATGTTTTTGACTTTATATATTCCATACTGGCTCAAATATATACATTATCTGGCCAATTTATTGTGTGTTTGGCCTGAAGTGCCGTGAAGTTTGTATTGTGTGAACAGTCACTCCTTTACAAATTTTAGCTACTTATCTGGAGGTAATGATAAACCTTCATTATTCCCACCTGTATTTGCAATGCATCACTTGTCACTGGCAGCAAAACAAATCCATAACATGATGCTGCCATCACCATGCTTGACCATTGTGCCAATGCATTTAAGTGAATTCTGTCATTTCTCCCAAGACAAAAGGTCAAATATTCTACTAGAACTGATCTGAAAGCTTGTTTAAGTTGGTAAAGTGCAACTTACTAAGAGACATCTAACCAAATAGTTGTAGGAGTGGATAGTTAAAATTGAGCCTCTGTGGATTAGAGAAAATTCACAATCAAGTGCCGCAAAGTTTTGTGTTTAAAAATACTGAAATTGCTTGTTTTATGGTTAGTCTACTCAGGAAAAAGAAAGATTGAAATGTATTACTGGCAGTCAAAAATTTATTTGACATTCATGCCAATCTTGAATGCATGTAAGCTTCAGACTAAAACTTTGAGACCTTTGTGTGCTAAATTCAATTGAACCTGAAGATACCCTGAAATACCACCCATACACTTAAAATCAACTAGAACATATATAAAAACCATAGTCACTTTCCAACCAGCATGTTTTTTCTGACATGAACTTGAACCTGTCTTTTCTTCTACACCTTTGCGGGTTCCTGCGCAGTAACAGCCATCTTTATTTTGTTCATAGTTCTAATGGAAAGTCTGTGTCATGGTCTGAACCAGGTGCAAGACATCCTCCCAAAGGGGATCATATGTGGCACAGACTGTCAGTGCATGTGAAGAGACAGGAAGCAGGTTCCAATCAGATGGCTGTCATCAAACCCTTAACTAATACCTACCAAAACACTGCCGGGGAGTTCTCAGACCTCAGCACTAAGACGCTGTACAATGTGGCTGAGGAAGATGAAAACGACCCGCTCACTTACAGCTCCCCCGCCACTCCCCCCATGATGGCCCACGGACAGATGAGAGCCTGTGACATGACAAAAGAGGCGGCCGGGGACGTGGAGCTTTATTCCCCTGAGCGTCTCCAGCAAAATAGCGTTATCCCTCAACACTGCGTCACGGACCGCCTGCAGGAGGAGATAGTTCTGAATAAGTTCTGCAGTGACACCCATGAGCTCGTTGACGATGCGCGCCTGCCTCCGGCTGTTTCAGGCATGCCGGTGTACCACCAGGCTCACCTCATCCAGCAGGAGCCCATCCTGCCTGTCCATCTCGACCCATTTGATGAGGAGCCCGTCTCCCCTTTAGAGGAGGAGGAGGGGATGGAGGGTGAGCGGTTCGGCCTCCTACAGGGCTACATGTATAACAACACCCAGATTCATGAGGACGAGGAGGAGGAGGAGGAGGACATGATTGAGGTCAAATTAGCAATGGAGGACTCCGTCGCCCTAATGCCTCCGTCCCCTTTCCGCGATCGCTCTGGTACCCCAATAAGCCCGTTTCCCAACTCACCAGTGTCCGAGTCTGTCTTGTGCACACCTCCAAATGTGACGTACGCCTCTGTCATTCTTGGAGACTACAAGCAGAGCGCCTCAACTCTGTGATTTGATGCCCTAAATTTTAAAGGTGCAGTGTATAACTTTAATAAAAAATTTCTTTTTTACATATTTGCTAAAACTGTCACCATGTCGTGCTAGCATGGTTTGAGACAATTTGTGAAAAGATCAATCTCCTCAACCTCCTCCATGAGCTACTATTGCCGTCTAAAGAAATGCACCGCTCCCAATCAAAAACAACCAATCACAGCCAGGAGGAGGGTCTTAGCGCTGTCGTTCATCCTGGTGTACACGCTGCTAAACATGCTAATGGCTGAGAAACAACGCACCGTTACAGAAAAACCGTTTATCGCAGTCATCAGTCGCCATATTGACTAGCTTGAGCATTTATGACAGACTGTGCACGCTGTAGCATAGCAGAGAGCAAGAAGGGGGAAATAAATGGGAGAATGAGGAGCGCCACACAGAGGGGTGATTGGCATTGGCTCTGATCGGTTGTCTCTAGATAGCACTGGGAGAAGGCAGAGGAGCTTGATCTTTTTCCACAGATTATCTGTCTCAAACAATACCGTCACGACATAGTGTCAGTTTTAACAGATATGTAAAAAAATATTTTTTATGAAAGTTGCATGCAGCATCTTTAAGAGTTCTGCTACATGTTCAAGTTTACATCGATATGCGCTGTATGTGGTAATGTATAAGGAAAAAGTCACTCTGTGGTCGTTTTCACTCGATAGCTTTTACTTAAGTTCCTACATTTTATAAGAATTAAATACGCCATGTGCAGTAGTGGAAGACCTTGCAAACACGCTGTATATTTCTGATGTAATATTTTACATTTAAGTAGATTCTGCCTTTACTTGACAATTTAATAATGACATTTACTTAACAATGGATACATGTACATTTATTTATTTGAAAACAGATTTTTAACCAGTCCAACAATAGCTTCTGTATAAGACTATTTATTCACTCTGACAGTATGCTAAGGAAAAACGTGTCTTGTGTTTACACATTGTAACTGCTGTCTTTCATCAGATAAGAGGACGATATAAGCTGCCGTTGGGTTTTAGGTCGTCTCATTTATGTTATTGTAGAATTAGGCGAGATGAAGAAAAAGCTGCTCGTACAAGTTTAAGCTGCAGCCGGGCTACACAAGTTCTACATTAGCTTAGCATAAAACCAGATGTATAAAAGTTTCTTCACCAAAATGGCCGCAATATGTGTCTCCAATTAACTCCGATTTCAGACTTTTTTTTTTTTCATGCAAAACATTTTCCTCAGATTTTTCTGGCTTCATTACCAAAATGCGCTTTCTCTCACCTCTGAGCAGGGATTTGTTTATAAAATCTCTCTCTAATTACTAACAGTGGTTCAGTTTCATCAACTCATACATTCATTTTGCACCCACTTATTGCTGTTTTTCTTCCTTGTATACTCCGTTCAGTTTTTTTCCTAGTTATTTTCACGATAAATAGTCATACGTATAATTTTATTATTTAATAACATTGTTTTCTAAAGATTCTAAATTCTATTCTATTTTCCTGTATATCATTTCCGATCTCTGTTTGGACCAGCTGATTCCATTGAATTATGTCAGATTATGTCCCTGATTAATCCAACAACTATGGCTGACCTCTTGTGGGAAGATGATAAATAATGGAGTCATAAAACCACATTTCCTTACAGTAGGCTATACTTAAAAGATAGGAAAACATATGTCAAAGTGTCCACAAATGTCTACTTTGGTGGGTAGAAGTTGGCACATTGACTGTACACGAGCTCCACTTGGTTATCAAAAGACTCAATTACAAAATTATTGCACAGAAGGGCAAAAGGACACAAAGTCTCAGCAGAACACAACAGCTATGACATCAGCCAGAAAGGTTGGCTGCTGTTGTTGTCACTTGTGAATGTTTAAAATGAATGTAGAGTTCTGAGAAACCGAAAACCAGGTAGTGAACCCGCAAAGCAGTCCCAGAGCTTCACACTGCCACCACCGTGTTTCACTGCTGGTATCATGTCGTTTTTCCCTGTAGTGGCTTAACGGGACACTTTCCACAAAGCAACACTGCTGTCTCAACAGTCGACAGAATAATTTCCCATCTGTCTTTTTGGCGACGACTGAGAGGTTGTTTGGGAAACATGAGACAGGGCTGTATGGTCATTTTAGTTCTAGTCTTAGAACTCTGCCATTGATGCCATTTCTGCACAGGCTCTGTCCTGTGAAAACCAATCTCAACTTCTTCTTGGCTCTTTTGTGTCCTGTGTGTTCTTGAATCCAGTCCTGAGAAGATTCAACGATGTCCCTGTTTTGTCCACTTGTGGATAATGACTCAGTTTCTTTGTCTGGGCTCCCAATGTCTTATAAATTGCTTTGTAGCCTTTTCCAGACTGCTAGGTGTCATTGACATTGATTTCCCATCTGTTTTTGAAGTTTTAAGATTACACCGTCAGCGGTTAGCATGCTGAAGTCTTTCAGCGTACTTCAATCGAGTTCTATGGTGATTTCTTGAGTCTAATGTTTTGGCAGTAATCCTATATTTTGCTAGGGAAACTGATGCTGAAGATGTGGTTAATAATGTGAGCAATCGTTTTTTTTTTTCACATCAGGCCAGGTGTGTTCGGGTGGATTTTTATCTTTAATGAAGAAAATTAAACTCCTTTTTGGTTTTGTTCTGTTCATGACTGTCAGATATTGAATTTGTTTGATCTAACATTTAAGTAAAAAGATTAGAAATCTGTGGGGCAGCAAATTACTTTTTCTCAGCACTGTATTTGCATAAAAAAAATTAACACCATATTCACTGAGTTTATAGTTTTCTGTTGCACCGATTGTATTTTATTGCATTGCTAATCACATAACGTTGATGTGTAACTTCTGTTTCGTTTGATCACAGCCTGGCCTTTCTTTATGTAGCAAAATATAATTAGGCACAAACTAACATTTTTGACATTTGGATGTTTTCATTAGAAAACATTAGAAAAATTATGTGGATTTTTTTGTAACCTTTAAGCAAGGTCTAAATTAGTCTAGTTTTATGCTAAGCTAAGAGATGCTAAGCTAGCTGGTTGATGTTATTCCTCTTTCAGCCTGCACAAAGGCATATTTTGTCATGTAAAATTAACCCGAAAGGTCAAACTATTGCTTAAGCAAACTTTTTAATTAATTAATTAATTTTGGAAAACGTCTATTTATTTATTTGTCCCACAAGATTGTATCATGAATGTAGCAGAGGACAACTTCAAGTGCCACATTTTCATTAAAACCTTTTCTTTTATACGTTCGACACATTTCTATGGTCTTGAAATACGTGTAAATCAAGTGAAAAATTTGTATCTTTTATAATATGTCATGTCAGAGCTAGGTATGACTATAAGTTATTTGACGTACATTTGTTTTGTAAATGTATGAATTGTATGTATCATATTTTGGTATTCAGATTGTATCTATATGTATTACAGTAGACAGACGACTATAGCTGTAAGACTTTCTGGATTTTATCAATTTCTTAAATATTTAGATTCTGAAAGTCTATCTCTGTTATATGATAAGAGAAGTGCTTCTGTTACCGTTAGTAACCAAGCTGGATCATGCAGTGTAAAGTCCACAGTTACACAGTATTTACTGTCGCAATCATTTGAATTATACTTGTCAAAATGGAGTGAATTAAAACTTTTTATGCTTTTTGTTGTCTATTTCATGACGAACATGTATAACTGAGCTACCATCTCTGATAGTTGTTTTAATGAAGATTTCATTACCCTGTGTGTGTTTTTTTTTAAACCAAACAAAGTATTATGCAAGAAATGGTCCTAAGTAAAATAAATACATTTTGGATACTGTTTATTTCAATATTTATTTTTCATTTTAGGGCAGTATTTTTCAAATTACCCACCAATTAACTTTCCGTAAAAACAAAAAAATACCTTATTCAGTATCTACCAGCTCATTAACTATGGAAATAAAATTTTTATTGACTTATGTGGTGCAGAGAAAAACTCAATAGACTGCGAATTCAAAAAATATGAAAAACATGTTGTCTATTATATTCCACCCCATTCACCCTGGCACCCCTAAATAAAACCAACTGCCTTGAGAAGCGACTTAATTAGTAAATAAAGTCCACCATGGACATGGTGCTTGCTTCATGGTCTGGATGATTTTCTTATTTATTTTAAAAAATAATTGAGAAAACCATGACTCCTTTTCTTCATCATAATGCACTACTTTGTGTTGGTGGGTCAAACCAAATCCCAATTAAATTCACCGCAGCTTAACAAAATGTTAAATAGTTACAAATCTTTTTGGATGGCTGCATATTTAAGAATAGACTTCTGACCTTTTGTAAAGTTCACTTCAGCTGTCAAGTAAAACTGCATAGTTTTCTGCAGCCGCAGGCAGAGCCAGTGATTACCTGTGTGTTGAAATTTTACATCAGAGATGGATCCGCAATTTTTCATTTCACATAATTCAGACTAAGGTCTTATTGAGTAAATATTTTTAACACACGCTACACCGCCTGATCAACACATTGCCAGCTCAAGTAGTTGAACAAACCAGGAGGAAATAGAGTCGAAACCACGTGAAACAGAAGGATGAAATGAAAAGGTTAAATGAAGGGAAAAAAATGAAAAGGTGCAAAGGGCACTAGTGGAAATTGCTAACTAAAGAATCCCATGGATTTCACTCGTGAAAATCACATTTGGATTTGGAACGCTTGAATGGCAGAAAGCCACGTGATTCACATGGGCTTCACATATTTCTGCATATGTGAAATGTGTGATTACATGTGAATTTAATTTGGAACACATGAACAATGTATTTGATCACATGTGGAGAAATGATAACGTGAATTTCCTTGGATTTTTCTGTAAGGGTAAAGCTTTATAAATAATAATAATTTATAAAAAAAAAAAAACAGTTACAATATGTCGTCTTGCCCCTTTTCTTTGTTTTAACTCCAGAAAAAGAAGAAGAAAAAAAAAACATAGTTTAATTTTATTTTTCATTCGTAGAATTTTACATTTGACCACTTTTATACTGTAACCTCGTACGGGTTGAACGCATGAAAACACTCGGAGCCAAATAACGGGAACAGCAACCATTTTAATGGCGGAACAGCACAGCTCTACTCGCGTACAACTTCCTCCTCACTCTCCCACCCTCTCTTATGCCGCTAAGCCTCATGGGAACGGAATCACAACGTCCCATCCCCTTTAACCGTTACAATAAAACGATGCTAGCATATAGCAATATGCTAACTGGAGGGCGCTTTGGTCCCGCAATAAAACTTACATGAAGCTATGCTAGCATGTGGACTGTAAGAGCACTGCTACAGTATTCAGTCTGCTGCTCACAAAAATGTGTTCAAATATTAAAGCCCAGGAAAGACCCACACACAGGCAAGGTTTCGTCCAACTGATGCATACACAATGTTTTAAATTGCCCCCCTCATCCCTCAAACCCATATGGGGCCATATAAATATTGATGAGGCAGGTGCCCTGCTTGTCTGCTTGTTAGACAAATGATGTGGCGCGACACCGTCTCGTCCAATGAAGAGCGCCACCGGGACGGGATCAACTAAGCCGGGCTCACAGGAAGTGTCAGGGCCAGCCGTCGCCGTGTGAGGGATCGGCAAAAGAGCCAAACTTAACCCACAGCCACTCCGAGTTCTCCCGTCGAAGGTCGTATCGCCTCACACACCCCGGCATGAAATCCATATTCCTCTTTCTGCCTCGCTATGACGTGTGTGGTGTGTTGTGTGTGGGCTGCCAAATAAACACCTCTGCTGCGGAGCTCATTTAATGGTAAGCCACTCATACAGCCAGGATATTAAACAGATCAGCGTGACACATATCCTGCAGGGGGAGGGAGAGTCTACGACGCTCCCGGTACGAGCAAGATACGCCGGGTGGTTGACCTACTAAAAACAAGAGGCCAGAAGCTGCGAAGCTAATAATCTCTCAAACCTCATAAACACCACAAGAGAGGAGCAGAGGTGCAATATGTTATGAGCATTCTTCATTAAAAAGCCGCTTTTTCAACATGGGACTTAAACATCCATCAGACAAAAATAATTATTGGTTGATTAGAGCTTAGACCAGAGCAATACACCAAGAGATTTTTAACAGCTGGAGGCAAAGTACTGCAATGCGTTCTACCTTATTTTGCTGAAAATGTTATGAAATATCCGACAAAGACCAGTGCATCAGTATATAGCCTGAAAATAGAAAATAAATTCACCGTATCTTATTATTTTACTATTGATAATTAGAGGTGCAGTGTTTTGTGTCATTTTGTAGCACAATCAAGTAACTTCAGTTGTTATTAAAATGCTGCCAAACATGAGTTATAATAAATTAGACTTTGTAATTTAACTCACAGAAATTGAGCCTCTGTCTCTTTAAGAAATTCCTGCTCTTCAGGAAGTCATCATTATATGGCTCCTCTATTAATCCCTTAACAATGTTTTTACCAGAGTTGCGCTGTGAAATAGCTTGCATAATGAGCTCCGCAGTTCCACCAGGTGTTTGCTAATTGCTGCTGGCTAGTCTGAAGGAGCCGAGTGGGGGAGTAGAGGTGGACGGGTGCTTTGTAAGGTCAAAGGTAAGATTGGAAACTGCGGCTCCGAAGACGAGCTTCGTCCCACAAGGGGGTGCTAGTTCCACCCAGGTGTTTGAGGATTTCTCAAACGTGCATGAAAGAATCAAAGCAACGTTCCAGGTAATAACACTATAACGTGAAGTAAAGCTCAAAAAAGTTCATTTTACATGATACCGCCACTTCAACAGGACAATAATTCCAATTGGGTTTGGAATGGGAAAAAAAAACAGGTAATGGCAACAACCAATTCAAATAAGTTCTACCTGCCAAGAATCGTGGTCAGTTAGCCCATTCAGAATCATGCCAGAAGCTTGGGTGTATGGATGTACCCATACACACCAAGTAGTGGTTTACTTTTGAGTCAGTAAAGAAATTAAGACGGCCTCCATCTTTTCAGCACTTTCCTACAGTGTCCCTCTTAAGAGCTTCTGTTTTACCCCACTTTGAGAGCCACTGCCTCATTGCACTGTGCTCATTCCTTCACCTACAATTTACTTTGAACTCGAGAGATGCACAGTTGCACAGTTTCTTGACTGTTTTCTTGTCAGTTTGAACAAATCGGGGCAAAACTTAGGTCAAAGTCATGGTCAGCCGGTTCATTGTGATCATGCTTCCTTTGTTGGTGCTCTAATTATTCTGCAGTGATTTCGAAAGTATAAAACGCTTGGGTGAAAGATTTCCCTCTTCAGTAATTTCTTCCTGATGCAATGCAGTGTAATCAAAAGCAAAAAGCAAGTGGATTCAGTGCTTGGACATGTAAGTAAGAAAGTAATATGTTATTGAATTGTTTATTGCACAGTCACTTATATTTCTATGTCCATGCAACAAAAAGAGCTGTACATTTCCCTCCCCAAATGCAGTTCTTTTTTTTTCACTAATATTCTTTTTTCAGAAGTAGATAGACAGGAAGTAGGGCAAAGAGAGAAGGGAAATGGCCAAGGTGCCAGGATTCGGATCCAGTCAGGACATTTGGTCATTAGGGCTGAAGTTTGATGCACAAATGCAGTTTCTGTAATTTAAGTAGAAGCAGAGGACAAATAACAGCAAAAAAAGACGTTAAAGAGAATATCAAAAGGCAAGAACAAGACAAAGATTTGATTTCCACCCAAGCAACTATGAAGCTTGCTTAATATCGACTTAGGCAAACAACAAAGACACAATCCAGAAGCCCAAACGGACTGGCTTGGGCTAATGCTTCATGGTCTGTAAAGACTTATATTGAGTTATTGGGAATTGTAAATGTAATTCCTTGGTTTTCCATTTTTAATAAACTTGCAAAACGCTAAAAAAACCAACAATTTCTTCATTGTCATAATGGGTTATGTGTGTGTTGAACTTTGAGGAAAGAAATTAATTTAATACAATTTGGAATAAGGCTGTGAAAACGTTATGCAGTGAGAGCTTCAGCTTGAGTTGTCCATATCGTTCTTGGATGACTTCCTTCAAATTCACGTTAAACCAATAGCTTAACAGTTTAAGCTTGGACACGGCATGGTCTTGCAACTAGACAATAACTTCAAAACTGGCTTTGAACAGATGAAACAGGCTAGCATTAACCTAGCATTGTGGCAAAAAATTGTATGAACTGTACCTAAGCCATAAACCTTGTAAATTTATATCCTCTGACAGCTATGCCTGCAGCAAAACATAATTGCTAGTTTCAGGTATTCTGTATGCCCCAGATACTAAAGACCCACGTTCAGGAGTCAAGCAAAACTACCAGCCCCGACCCTTTTTCTTACATCGTACACAAAAGCCACTCTTCTTGTTTTGTTGTGTGAAAATATGACAGTCTGAAGAAGACTCACTCTCGCCGAGGATCCTTTTACTTGTACATTATTGATATGCCTTATTTTATCTGCCCTCCAGTGAGGATTTTCTCCGGGAACTTTGTTCACATATGCATGGTTGCATGAAAATTTAAAGGCAACCTAACTTGTAAAAAAAAAAAGGGCTTATTAACAGCGAATCTATGTTTGTGGCCTCGCTGTTCCTCTTTTTTGATGGATAATGTGCCTCGAGTGACCCATTTCCAAATGGCCCATGGAGGAAATTCAGCACTCCTTATCTGTGGAAAGCAGACATAGAACTATCAGCCTTGGATTTTCTTCTTCTCTGCACAGTCTGCCACTTGGTGTGGCAAAATAAACTGTAGAGGGGACTTAACAGCTAAATATGAATGAACTAAATAATCAAAACAACATAGCATTTTAAGTCTGTAAGGCACATTTATTGTGAATAAGTCTCTGTATGTTGGTTACATTGTCGACGGTTTTGAAAGAGACCTTGTGAGGTTTCATTCAGGACGTGTCGGCGGATTGGAATATAACACAATGTTGGTAGATGCTGCCATCTAGTGGACAGAAAATGCATATGCAAAGCTGAGTTTGAGTTAACCCATATATTATTTGGGAAATGTATGCAACTAAAAAGATTTAGAGTGAGAATAAAATATTCTGCTTATAATAAGAGCTGCGTGGCAACAAGCAACATGTCAATTACATACCAAATTGAACTAGCAATGATTATTGATTGATTATAATTACAATTAACCAATTAAAACAACAATAAAACAGAACACAAAAGCCAGTCTGAAATTTTCCAAATAAAACATGTTGAAGAACCCCAAATGTTTGGTAAAATGCTGTGTGGACTCAAGACAATTGTGGGCATTTTTGGAAAGTATTTGTCCCATTAGATATGTCATAAAATTCACAGTATTTCAGAAAAATAACCTCATACTTACAATAAGACATGGTGGTGGTAGTGTAGTGATCTAGAACTACTTTGGATGAGAAAATTCAGCCACATTTGTCTCGGGTTGGTTGGTTCTCGCAGGAGAACGATGAGCCTTACCACACCAAAGACTTTGTCTCTAAATGGTTCAATTAAAAGGTTTGGAGTGACTTGGTCAAAGTCAGACCCAAAAGCCAAGTGAGATGCTTTAGCATGACCTTAGACAGGCTGTTCATGTTCAAAAGCCCTCCATTGTGGCTCATATACAACTACTCTGCAAAGAAATTTGTATTTACTAAGATCATCTTTGACCATTTTTTTTGATGATTTGGAACATTTCAATGTAAAAAAAATAAATAAATCTGTAAGCGGCAAATACACTATATATAATTTGGATGCTACTTCTTGCTCCAAGATCAGTCTACAGTTCTTTCATTTTTATAAACAGTCCTGCTTTGTAAGTCACTGTGAAAATTCCAATAAAACACACCCAAAGCAAAACTGTACTTCACAGTAGACAACTCTTCTTTCCTTCTGCTTACAAACACGTAGGCTGACCGATCTGCCACCAGGGGGCGACAAGACCTTATATTCTAAGCCCTATCTATCTATCTATCTATCTATCTATCTATCTATCTATCTATCTATCTATCTATCTATCTATCTATCTATCTATCTATCTATCTATCTATCTATCTAATCAAGAAATAACATAGCTAATGTATTTTGTCACACACAAAAAAAGAAATACTGTAATAAGACATTCTTATTTATTTAAAGTTTCAAGTGGAAAAATTAAACAATAACAATTTTTCACGTTACATTTCGTGCTCGAGCTCCTGATCAGTATTCTGGCGTCAGCAGCTAAGGGGTTGTTTGAACAGGGCCAGCAAAAATGTTATGGTGGCACAGTATATATATAATTTGGTGATGCTACTTTTTGCTCCAAGATTAGTCTAATAAAAGGCAAAATAATTGCAGAGGGCCAAGTCAATATTCAGATTTTTGATGTTAGCAAAAATGAAATGTGCGGTAGCCATGTTGGATTTTGAGGCTCTTTTTATTTTTACAACTCTGAATTCGGACTCCTCTTTCATTCATGAGAAAATTTTAGCTCATAATTCAACAAGACATGCCAATGTTTCTCATAAAAAACGTTTTGTTTTATTTTCAGTATAAAACACAGGGAACTTAAAAAGTCAACTTCCTGTTGAGGCGCAGTTTTAAAATATTGATACTGCAACTAAAAAGGAACATAGTTTTATATTTCGCAAGGTCGCTGAATCCACTGTAACACCGGTGTTGTACCGAGGAAAAAAAGCCCCCGCTGTCTGAAACGCACTCGAACGCGCAGGCGCAGTCCTCGCTGCAGTTCACTGCGTTTCCGTAGCCAGCTCGCTACCCGCTGAGCGCTGGCTGGTGAGGCAGCTCGCTGAAGCGATTGAACCCGATCAAATAACGTTAAAGCTTGCCTCCTGAATGGCGGATTAACACGGCTATCGGAAGGGACACTCTAAATCAATGCTTGTGACTGGGGCGCCTTTAGGGAGTGCGTTGGCAACACCCTCCGTAACATGTGAGATGTGCAGAGAAAGATATTAACTGTGCGTTATTTCGGCTAACTAGCTAGCAGCTACCCCCGTCTCAATCCAATTAATGGTAGCTCGCTCGGTCTGTTTTCTTCAAGCGTCGCGTCTGTAACGGGGGGGGAAAAAAATGAAGAAGTTTAACATAAGGAAGGTGCTGGACGGCTTGACAGCGGCGTCTTCTTCTTCCTCCTCCTCCGCAACTGCCCAGCCGGGTACTCCCAGGGAAAACGATGTTGTCCAGGAGACTCTCCAGTCGGAACATTTCCAGCTGTGTAAGGTAGGTATGTCTCCGGTTAGTGAGAGCTGGCATTGACCGGACTGTATGTGTCAGATGACGGCGGCGTGACCAAACGTGAACGTTGTTTTCATCTGTATCAGCACGGCTCAGTGGGTGGGAAAACAAAGTGTACAAACAGCCTCAAAATCGCCAGGTTTAGTGAGCTATGGTGACATTAATGGGGGGATCAATTTTATTCATTGATCGAGTTGTATCCAGCACACTTAACCTTAAATCACTTTTTCCTCTCTATTTAATCATTGTAAATTAGCTCCCTAGTGTTCCACTGCACTACTTTAGGGTGCAATGTTCACACTGGCTGCCTGTGGATTGCTGTAATAGCTCTGCTCATTGTTAAATCCTCTCACAGCATAATAATTCAACAGTCTTTTGTGTTGTGATGTATTCTTTTCCAGCTGCGCTTGGCATAAACTGGTATCTTGTTCCCAAAGAAAGTAAAACTCCCATGGTAGTGAATGCATCTCTTATTTGCTGAACCCACGTTTCACATGAATGTCTGCTGCATTTTAACAGTGAAGAAACAGCAGCGACCATTGTTTGCCTTTTCAGTGCATCACAAGGGGAATCTCCTTTAAGCCAACTCTATAAGTCCTTCCACACACAATTTTCAGATGTTTCACATTTTGTCACATTTATTTTTCGACCAACACAGAATGTTCCAAAGTTGTGAAAATGTAACTTTTTTTCAACTTTACATCCTCCTTTTGCTTCTGTTGCAGCCAAAAAAGTGGCGTCATTTCTCCTGCGTTTGCAGGAATTAGAAACTGAAACCTTCGCCCATCCTCGATTGAAAAATAACTCGCTCAGATTGGATGGAGAGCGGCTGTAAACATCAGTTTCTCAACTGGATTTGAGTCTGGACTTGCAAATAGTTTACAGAGTTTCCCCCAGAAAACTTTGCAAGCCCTGTGCCAAGTCATTCAGCCGCCCGCCGTGTTTTTGAGTTAAAAAATGCTTAAAGTTGACAGTAAATATAATTTGATAGTTATGCAGTTTAGGAAGACTGGAAGATTAATACCTAAACATGAACTGTAAAGCATTAGAAAAAGGCAATCATTAAAAAAAAACAACAACAACTAATAAATTAACAATGCTAAGCCTGGTGGGGGGATAAGAAAAGCCTGGTGGCCCACCAGGCTTATAATCCACTGAGGGAAACCCAGAGTTTATCTTAGCCATTTTCGGTTTTTAATAAAGTCTCTATGTTTAGGTTTGTTGTCTTGAACCTGCAACTCATTTTCTGTGGCCTCTGGCAGCGTTCCTCCCTACACTGCTCCGTATTTAACTTTCATATTTCACATCACACCCAGTAAAACGCACCGATTTGCATAAACTAGCAGACAATTCAAGGAATACTGTTGTTTTTTTGTTTTTTTTTGCAAGGCGCTGTAAACATTGCTATTGTTTTACAGAATGAAAGAAATAACTTTTTGCTTGCCGTCCAAGATTTCCTCCATGCAATTTGTAAAACCTGTGGTTTAATGTTGGTAATAATTTGAAGGGAGCGGTCTGAGCGACGGGCACGCCGACCCACCAAGCTCCTTCTGCAGCCGGGAGAAGAGCAGGTCAGTTCCCCAGGTTACGAGGCCGCGGCGTCACCTGTTGCGTAATCCCGCTGCAAGCTGCACGAACCATGAGCGGCTGAGGAAGGTCCTCTGCCTGAAATAATTGCGTTATAGATGCCTGGTGATGATCATGTTTGAGTGGCTGGGCTGCTGCAAAGGTCCTGGAAATAAACCGCAGTTCAAACGATACAAATGTGCCGAAAAATGAGCCCTGCGCAACTGCTTTTAGTCTCCCTCCCTCAGCTCCCACGTTTTAGCTCTACTGTTTAAATTTAGTGTAATTTGTTAAACAAATGGGACAAACGGTGCACATTGATAGATTATATATCTCTGGGGATCGTGATAATATATTTTTTTTTCTCCTCCACAAGCCAGCTCTGGACTGTGTGGGAGTTGATAGATTAGGCCGAGTAGATGTCTGATATAAATTGTGCTTTCTCCTGCAGACCGTGCGTCATGGCTTTCCATATCAACCGTCCTCGATGGCTTTTGACCCCGTGCAGAAAATCCTGGCTGTCGGGACTCAGACCGGAGCTTTGAGGCTGTATCCTTTTTTTGTTTTGTCACGAGAGGAATTGAAAAGTGCTAAACAAGGAAAACAACTACTAAAGGCTACAGTGACGTCTCAAGTTCCTCACATTCCTTTGACACTCCACGGAATGAGGTGGGAATTCACCGTTGCGGCTGATGGAATGAAAAAAAAAAAAAAAAAGATCACATACACGCTTGGGTCGCGTTGCTCCGCAGCTGGTAGCGGCTCCTGGAGCAGCCGGGCCTAATTAGCGGTAGCTCTGCAGTTGCATGAAAGCCCACCACATAATCCCCTCCTCCACCATATGTCATGGAGCCAACCTCAATGGCTGCTCTGCTCAGTCGGTGCCATGTCACATGTGCTGTAAACAGAACCGCGCACACCAACACACCCCATCATTTGTGCTTTCGGGTTGTTGTCGAGGAATTCTGTTTTATTTATTTTTTTAAATTGACCAATCACTGATTCTCACAGACTTTCCACACCGACTGCTCGTCTGGGTCGAGGCGTTAGCACGCTAGCTTTGGGCTTTCCTTTGCGATGATGTCCTACTCAGGGAGGCCCTTCTGCTTAGCTTAGATTTTCATTAGACCTGACTCCGTCCTGGTCTTTATCCACTCATCAGATTAAGAGAGTGTTTTGTTTCCGTGTGGCAACACAAACGCCCGCGCGCACACACACACAGATGCGCGTGGCTACTATGTTGCCCCTCTTGGTGCAAGGTGAAGCTGATGGGATTACTGTCACTCAGGCAATTGGTCCATTTATCAAAAAGACGCGCTTTATCGATCCGCCTCGTCGGCGCTGGAGTTTGGAAACGCTTGCACGGCTCAGAAGACATGGGCCCGATGAGGTATCTACAAGCAATAAATGTCTGCTTTTACAAGACCTGTCTCCGCTACAGTGTTTTAATCAGCGGGTTACTGTAGACGGTTTCCTGCGCTTTACAGAGCTCGTTTGTGGTCGGCAGTGGCGTTGGATATCCAGAACTCTTCCATACACACTTCGTTTGTAGACAGCAAGCATAGACTGATTGTCATTATCGAGGTATGGTTTAAAGGCATAAAGCAGTCGTGGTTTTAAAACCGTAGATATTTTTAGAGACATGTAGATCGTGGTCTTCCTGCCTTCTACCTACAGCATCTTTTTTCTTAAATTGCCTTTTGAATGTGTTAGATGCCTAAATGGAAGAAAAAGGTGTTACGGGTCAAATTTGAAATGACCTCAAAGAGAACCAGGTAACTGTTTCGGCTGAGGGAAGTCTGATCAGTCCTCTTCTGTGCTTGATGTAAGGAAGGGAACCTGCAAACCTGCCCCTGAAATCTGCTCCTGAAAGATGCTTAAGTTACCAACTCAGATGAAGTTCAGGTACTAGGTCAGTAATTATTTTGTTGTTTTACAAGCTTCAGGCAGGGCCCCATAAGTTTTTTACTCTGTGCACGGTACAACAAACCCTGACAAGTTTTTTTGTGTGTGGTTTCTGGAACTGACGGTCTGACAGTTCTGGAACTGGAGTGTCACACTAAGACCGTTTCTTGACTAATTTACCTAGCTAATATCACCTGGTCTAGAAGGAGCAGACATAATTCTATGTGTCATCAAAATAATGGAAAAGGAATACATTTACCTCAAATATTTTCAGCTTTGTAATTGATTATCATAATGTGAAATTCTCACCCGGGCTCACATGGTCGGAAGGCAGTGCAGAACCTGTAAGTTTGTGTTGGGTCAGGTGACCGGTCACGCTAGAACTCAAGACTTTCAAGTCAGCTTTCGAAGCAGAAATATGTCACAGCGTCAGCCGACTTCTTTGTTACTTTGTCCTCATTTGGATCCTACGTGCTTTTGACGTGACTGTGGAAAACAGTTTCTTCTCTTCCACATGTTGATTTGCACAATGAAGAAAACTTCCCACTCAGATGATAAATGATTTGACTTCCTGTGAAAAGCAGCGGATGGTGAATTCTGTGGTCTACCACTTTGGCTTACCAAATGGGGAAGTTGTTATATTAAGGAGGGACGACTGAAGTGTGTAAACTCCACAGGGACAGTGGGGAGAGACAGTAAATTCTGTTTCAGTTTGACGGAGTTCATTGTTTCCAGTTCATTTCTGCACTGTAGCTTTTTTGTATCTGTTTGAATCCACGATTGAATTATCATATTTACAACATAGGGCTGTAGATTGTCACTTTTCATTTATATGTTGGGAAAATTTTGATCTAAAGCTGTCGTCAGAAGATGACATCTTCTCATAATGGGCATAATTTCCATGTTTTGATGTTTAATAATTTATTTGAACAATTTTTCTAGGATTAAATATGCAACATACAGTAGCTCTGGTTTTGTTTTTGTTCTTAACAAGCCGTCTGTGTGCATACAGTTTCAGATATATACATACATTGACTTTTACATAATTTATGAAGATGAGATTAAATTTTCAGAATGCCTTTGTACTTGACAAGGCCAAGCGCCTATTAATTTGAGACTGGTGGTTCCTCTATACCAGCATAAAAAAAATACTGATTTCACCAGACCTTAGAAGAACAATAGAGGAGTCCCAGGAAATGGATTGAATAGTGTCTACATTTCAATGGAATAATCTAGAAGTAGCACTACTATAAAATCCTTCAATTGATCATATCACCAGCTAGATGGTTGATACAGGACAAAGACACCAGACACATTAAAACTGGTTGCAGAATGGATAAAGCAGATTTACATCTCTGTCCTCAAATCTAGCGCCAACTTTTGGACTGTGCCAAAAGGCCAAGCCTGGTCCATTAAGGCAGCCAATTAAAATAAACCTTCATTTATTGTGCTTGAAATAGTTGGACACTATCCGGACAGGAGCTTGTTGATGGCTGCTTCATGTGGTCAAGAACAAGCTTTTCAGGGCCTTTTGAAATGTATTAAACGGGGGGCTGGCTAGTAGGGGGAAAAAAACATATATGGTTTTGAAAACCATAACAAAGGGAAGAATTAGCATCTTTATTTATTGCTTCTAACAAATTCAACACATGTTTATGTTTTGCACTAGTCTTTTAACTCTGTGCACATCTGTTCATTCTTACTTCATTTTTTTTTGCAATATCATTCCCCGCAACATTAGCATCACAAAGAGCTGTTCCAGAATATTCAGTATTTGGTGAGTTTTGTTGCTTAACGCAGCACAAAATGTTACTTAAGATGTGTTGATGAAGTAATTAAGTAACTCCAACTAAGTTATTTCATTGCCAAAAATGGCAGACGTAGACAGAAGAAGTTACTCAATAATAGTAATAATAAAAGATCATGTTGAAGGGAAAAATCTGAATTAATTTACATTTTTTCTCTTGTAGCTTGACAGCTTATCTGCGTTCTGTTTTTACCCAGAGCAAAAAGACATGCACTCTGTTCAGCTAAGTGTCTGTTTACTTCCTGAAAGTTCTATCTTAATATCACGGCATGCACCAACAGTACGGCATGCTTTCCTGATATTGCGCAGCCCTGTCGGCGACAACATTATTATATACAGTAATATTATTTTAGCTGCAGCATTGTAGTAATTTCGGGTTTATGAATATATCTGAGCCTCTGCACAGCCTCATCATTGCATTGTAGTTTGTTGTATCATCAAATCAATGGCTTAAAGAAACTACTGGCGTAAGACTGTCGACTGTTTCAGATCCGGACACGATTAGACAGAATCTAGCAGATTAGTCCTTTGCTAAGTGTGGAAATGATGTGAAACTCATGCAAGAGCTCTCACGTTTTAACCCAACGAAGAAAAAACAAAAACGATAGTAGATATTAGCGTGAGGTGTTACTTTCACAGCATTCTCACTAACTCAACAAACCGAGGAACTGACTTTGAAACTATGATTTCTATTTAGGGATTAAAAACCTTCCGAGTCCTAAATAAAATAAAATAAAATAAAAACCACTGGGAGTTGACGTACGTCTCGCAGCAGATGGAAGATGGACACTTCACTTTTGCAAGATATTGAGGATCTACTTTGTCTTCTTCACCATTTGACAAACGCAGAACATTTTTAAACATGCCTTATTAATCTAGCATGCACCACTGAGTGAGAGGAATCTTTAGACTGTTTTTGCTTTCCTCCCACCGAGATATTAAGTTTAAATGTGTAATTACAAAATTAACAGTGACTCCAGTGGTTGTTTTCTTCTTTGCGCCTGTTTTTAAAAAAGTAAAAACTAAAAATGCACTGCATAGTTTGTACTTTGGCTTTTAATGACAGTGGTAAAGTGTTGGAGGAAGTTTGAAAAGAGTGCTGCCTTTTGCTCACCAGCGTGATAAAATCTAGTTTTGAGGTTTGTCTTTGTAATTTCCTGCTCGCCTAGAAAGTGGCTTTGCTCTGCAGCGCTATTAACCTACATTAAAACAGAAACAGGTACGACTTGTACAATACTTGCTTTTGGCGCGCGAACGGACGGCTGACCCGTATTGTAAGCAAACCCCTCACGTCACCACAAACATTCTTGTTATTGAAACTACTCCTCTGCTCTTATTTAAATTTTCCCGGAGGGTATAAAACTCCTCCTCCGCTCCGGACCGAGCACGGCACGATTCCCCATTAATAATCCTGACGACGAGCTGGGAGCTAAAACCAAACGGGAGAGGTCAAGGGTCAGGACGGGATCTGCTTGGCAGCGGCTCTGAACTGGCGCCAGCTTAAAAGTCTAAAAGTCTGTGTTTGCCTCTCTGCTTGTGCAGAAGAGATGCCTAACGCTGAGTAGTGTGCTCTGTAACCGTCTCCTGCAACCCCGCCTTAGTTTGTTTAAGGAGCTGAGGGCTTGTTTGACTGCAGCCCAGTTAGATCGGCTCGCACGGTGTTAGCCGTCACTGCTTAAACATGGCGCAGGGCCAAAGGTGCCACGAGCTAGGGGAAAAAAAGCAGATTACGTGTTTGTATAAATACACGTTGTTCCAGTAAATCTTGAAAAAAAATAGTTATTAACTAAATGAGTAATCAAGATGTAGAATTCCTAGAAAGCTTTGTCCTCTGTGACGTCACTTCCTGTATTTTAACATCCAGCTCTTAACCACACAAATGCAACCACTCAACATTTCTAACGTTCGCTTTTGTTTGAATTCATCCAAACTTTAGATATGTTTTGTTTGTTCATATTATATTGGTTTTCCGGTGGAAACAAGTATAACGTCCATCTATTGTGCGTATTTGCTTATTCTTGGATCTGACCGTCATTTAAGTGTTTTTTGTTATTTAATTCAAATATTCTGCGACAGAGTTCACCATGAAATAACTAAACCTTTCACATTTTCACAGACCTGTATATTTTATTTCCTGTCTGGTAGATTAACCAATGACAGCCTCGGTTACAGTATCACTAATTTCATCCATTCACTTCAATTAGTAGCGCTGACAGAAAAAGTAAAACATCTTATCACATGTATTTCAATGAGTATTTTATATTACTGATTAATTGATACAATTTATAAAGGTACTTTAAGCATTTTGTTACCATTTTTGAATTTCTTTGTTCAGTAGAACAATAATGTATATGTGTGTGGGGCGCTGCAGATTAACCAATCAAATGTTGAGTTGCGCTCAAAGAACCGCAGAAACTGTAGCAGAGAAACCATGAAACATAAGCATTACTTTATTATTACATATATGTAACTAATTCAAATTTAAATGTAAATAACTACATTTATAACTATGTAAATAACTATGCAATGAAATATACTTCCATATTTCATGAAAGTACATTTCCTTTCATGAATTCATTTATTAAAATCTGTCTTTATTTGTTTATTAATTATTTATTTGTTGGATTCCTTGGATTTTTTTTTTTTTTAGCACAAATCCTGACCAAAAATGAATTTCTCGCAGCTCACGCAAACAAAATACTTTGCTCTCACAACCACATCAGTCCAGAGCTGTCTTTGTACGATTAGATCTAACACCATTTCCCTGCTCTGTTGTGAAAGCTTTCACAGACCAGTTTTACCAAGCACAGATTGAAACAGAAACGGCACATTAAAAAAACAGACGTGTAAAGCAAGAGAGCCTTTCTGCTTTTATTGGTACATGTGTGGATTCCCTGGTTTATTGTTCTTCACAGGCTCTTTTCAGGAAAAGTCCCATTTGAAACGGAGCCTCTTCTTGTGTTGGGGATCCGTTCCTCTCTTATGCATCACCTTTGTTGGCAACTCTTCCTTACTTTTCTTTGACTGAGCCAACCTTTAGGTTCGGCCGTGCGGGTGTGGAGTGCTACTGTCAGCATGAGAGCGGCGCTGCTGTCATCCAGCTCCAGTTCCTCATCAATGAGGTGCGTTGTCATCGCCTCTGCATTGTATTCAATGCTCTTTTTTTTTTCAATCCATTCTCTTGTCCTTTTTTTTTCTCTTTTCCATTTTCTTTTATAGTAGTTAATAGTGCTTTTAAACCCTGATTACGCAGTAATGCTACTGATGCAACCCGCATTTCTCTTGTTATATTTTGTAAACAAAACAATGAGGGGAGCCGAGCCGTGTGACCTGAATACTAAATATCCCTCTGTTTGCCTCCACAGGGGGCGCTGGTGAGTGCCTTAGCGGATGATAGCATCCATCTGTGGAACCTGAGGCAAAAGATTCCAGCTATCCTGCATTCTCTCAAGTTTAACCGGGAAAGGTAAACTTGTTTCCCCCTCTGCGATATGTAAACAGAACTTAGCTACGGCTACGTTCATAAAGCTTTGCGATGCGTTGGCAGTGATTTTCTGCATTATTTCAAGTTTCTTGTTTGAAAATGTCAACTTTTAACATGCAGTAAGTTTGATATTTTGCGCTGCATGTTGAGCCACACATCAGCCCCTCCAGAAAGTTGTGACGTTGCGATGGTAATTATTAGTGAAAATTGCATCGTTGTTTGGAAATTTCGCAATTTCCACCAGTCGTCGCACCATTTTTTCGCAAGATCTGACCAATCACCAGACTATCTGTGTTTTTACTTCTTTTCTGGCCAGTAATGGCAAAGCTGCTGAATTTTGACCAATCAGCTTAGCCCTCTTCTCATTTGACTTCCTGTTTCACAATGTCGCTTGAAAGACGAACCTGCAAGATGAAGGATGTAAACTGAAACATTTTCCTTTTTAAAAACACATTTTTGTGTTTATATTTTTTGCAAAAATCATTTTGAGATGTTTTGGTTACACTGTGTGTACAATTAATTTGCACTTAAATGGCCAATATGGATTTTTTTTTGACTCCTCAGGACATAATTTTATTTTTATTAAGGTACCTGAAAAGCTTATTTTCACTTCAACTTCTGTATTTTCTGGACTATGATTCACACATATACATGTATGGTTTTTTTTTTTCAGAATTTGGCTTTGAAAATACAGTGAAAACTTTTAAAATTCTGTCTTTTTTGGGAAGGTTATGTACATAAATTTCAACTGTTTTGTAAGACCATGTCATGTCAAAAAGATAGCTTCAAACATTGCAACTTTGGCCGCAACTTTTTAAATCAAATAAGCAACGTCAGGACGCAACAATCACAAAAAAACATCGTAACATCCTGGAGGGACTGACGTATGGTGAGTCTTTTATCTCTAGTAATCTGTATTTATTTGCATAGCTTATTTTTAGGCTTTTCATTGTGAACCTGAAGTTTTTTTCCCAAATGTTATAGTTGTTGCTAATACAAAAAAAAACAACAAAAAACAACCCAAACAAGTAACATCTTGCTGTATTTCTACCACAGCTACCCAGGTTAGCAATGACCCACCTAAAACACCACTTCTCGTTGTTTTGCTGCATCTTTTAAAATTCCCATGGTCCTTGAAAGTCCCGTGAGACGTAAAACGGAGACGGCAGACGAGATGTGTGTTTAAAAACACAGCATCTGCACAATAAGTACGTCCTATGCTGTACCAGTGATGTACGGCCCGGCGCGTCGAGAAAAGACAGCAGTATTTATTCTGCTGTTCCTCCCTGCCGAGTTATAAATAGTCTGGGTTCATTAGTGTGACACAGTGCAAGGCCTTTGTAATTAAATTCTAGTCATTCGACGCTCCTTCCAGTTGGACCAGCGTGATTAGGGACGAGCGGGGGCCTTTTGATGGCTCTGACTCACAGGATAATGAAAAGCCTGCTGCTGATGCATCCCGATCTCTTGCAGGATCACATACTGCCACCTGCCCTTCCAGAGCAAATGGCTGTACATCGGCTCAGAGCGAGGAAACATCCACATCGTCAACGTGGAGTCCTTCACCCTCTCAGGCTACGTCATCATGTGGAACAAAGCCATCGAATTGTGAGTCTGCACTCCACAACGTTCCTCTCTCTTCCTCGCCCCTTTTTGCCTGATTTGCATATCTCACCGGTGCGGCCGACGCTCAGCCAGGAAACTCCAAACCGCGGAGGAATGCGACTGGCTGATATTGTGTCCTGCAGAACTGATAAAGCCGTAGCTCTGATCAAGTGTGGCTGCGGCATGGGGGCGGCGATTATGCTATGCCAGGACTTTTTTGTGGAGACTCCTGGAGGTGTTCACTGCCTGATTTGACAGGACATGACAGGAAGTGCCCTCTCGATAACCCCGGTGACCTAATTCTGTGACCCAAACACTCATTGTGACAATCACAAGTTTGCATACCGTTATCCTTTACTTGTTTTTTATAAAGTGACGTTTGACAACACAAGGTTTCCTGTGTTGTTTATTGGACATTACGCTGCTGATTTAAATCCCAAAATCAGGAAGCTTTCAAATTGTATCTGAAACATTTGCTCACGAAGTTAAAACTATATTAAGCAGCTATCATTACCGTTAACATTAGGATGAAAAATGCATTCAACTTAGCTAACTTTCTTCCGGCTTTTCTCTCCCTCTTCTCCGGACTGTCATCTCTGGTTTTGCTTTGCTGCTGAGAGCAGCGCAGCGCGCAGTAGCCAGCATCGCAGACCGACACGCAGGAGCCGACTTTGTTGGCGTTTCAAACCAAAGTCAATTTTAACGTTTCGCGTGGCGGCTTTTATTTTGCCACCATCAATTCCACGCAGAGGTAAACCCTGCGACGTTTTGGTAAAACCTGATCTCTGTTGCGCTGTTGTGTCGCCGTAAACTTTGAATATCTATGAAAATGTGGGCCAAGCAGCTCCTGGGAAATGAAAACTTGGGCCGGTAGAAGTTCTTTTCAAGTATTTTTTTATTTTTTGTTCCCCCCCCAAGCGTGCCCAGGAAAATTGATTTTCAGACTGTGACTGGCAGCTGAAATGAGTAGCAGACACCGAGGTGTGTGTGTTTGAGTGCGAGGCTGCAGGTGGAATCCGATAAATTGCTGCTTTAGATCTCGGAGTTGAAAGTGTCAGAGCAAAGTGTGTCGTCCGCGAAGGAAACAGCCACTGAAGATGGGAAATGATTTTTGCCTCACCGCTTGTGAAAATGGAAACGAGAAGATGTAGTGTGAAATGTGAAAGATAATTCACAGTCATTTCTTTGTAAAAGGCTTGTCAGATCTCTGACAGAAATGTCTCTTTCTGGGCTTTTTAGCTCCGTGTCTCGCCTCTCTTTTCTCATGCTGCTGCTTATTAAGTGATGGAGCCCTGCTAGTAAAATAATTACAAAGTTCTGACGTCTCTTCGTGTTTGGGGAAAGTTGATAGTTATGACACCGATTTGAAATTTTGCCTCTTTGCGTTTGACTTGGATTACAGCTGTTAACTTATATTTATTTTACTTCCTTTTTCATATTTAAGAGTTTATTGCATATTTGCAAATGAATATTAGCATGTTTGAGAACTCCTCTAATCTCCCGTGGCAACCATTCAGCTGTGTAAAACGACAGGGTGGACTTAGCTCCGCCTCCGACGACGAAGCTCCTCCTTGAACCTGCAGTTTTCCTCATAGAGCGTCAGTCGAATTAATTTTTAATTTTATGATAAATTTAGCATTTCTGTAACGACAGGAGGTCATTATAAAAATGGCACTATTTGGCAGAAAAATACATAATACTTTAATTTAAAAAATTATTTTTGCGAGCTTATGCTATTGCACTTGTATGTACATTTTAAGATTTTTTTTTAATGCATAATATGCATTATGAGCCTTGACTCATTAAAAGATTGATATTTATTGCATTTTCTGCCATCTAGCCTCTGTACTTTATCAATTAAATCAAGCACTATTTAGTTTTAGGCCTTATTTTAGCACCTGTACACCACTTGTCTTATTCAGAACATTTATTTCAACATTCCAAAACAATTTTCTAAACTGGAAAAACATCCATTATCGTGTTTATCCCAATAGAAATATACATTTTTTAAAAATCGCAATATCTGTTTATTTTTTTGTTTTTTTTCAATATCGTGCAGCTCTAATAAGTGACGGCAGAGTCGCTGCTTGTGCAAAAATGGAAGTTTTCTGTGCAGCCGTCCAAATCCTGACAAAACCACCCAGAGGTGGGCGTATCGTCGCCGGAGCCTTCAATCAGCAGCTATCTTAATGAATCCACAGCGGAGATTGCTTTTCACTTACAGAGAACCGAAGGCACAACAAGCCACAAACAGGCTGCAGCCCTTCAAGCATTTCATTAAAGAACCTTATTATCCGTAAACGCCAAAGCCTCTGATTAATAATGGATTCTCACGCAAAGTCACCTTTTTTTTTGTTTAGTTTTTTTGTTTAGTCAGAATTAGTTGTGTTCCGAATGCGGTTCGGACTCATTTACGGGGGCGTGCAGACGCTTTTATCCAGGCAGCGTGTGCCGTCTGCGTGCTTTCATCGCGTCGGCTGCCTGTTTAAGCCGAATCCTCATTAGGCGGCCGTGGCGGCGGCAGGAGTTCATCTTCTGGTCTCTCTCTTGTTTTTTACTCACTGCGACATCTCTGTCTGTATTGACTCATCAGCAGCAATGAGATCATTAGCCGGCGGAGCCAGACCGCACTCGGAGGCAGCAACGCGTCCTTTAGGCCAAGTCTTCGCTCTCCTCCGTGCCCCTCACTCCGTTGCCTCGGTGATCCTGTCTCCACGCAGCATAATCTCCCGTACACTCCCCTGTACTGGCTCTGTTTCTCCCTCATATGTCTCATTTTTATTTTTTTTCTTACCAGGATATTTTGTTTTACCTTTGTGCAGTCAGTGTTGCTCGTTATTTTATTTTTATTTTTTCCCTTCACCTAATTGCCTCATTATCTGAACCAGGCTTGCAAAAGCTGCCACAGTTTCTCTGTCAGCGTCTAGCTCTGAAATGTAAGACAGACATCATATCTGACCATGCTTCAAAATGTTCTTGGATTGCTTTAAAATGCGCGTTGCTGTTCTGTTGCAGATCCACGAAGACACACCCAGGGCCTGTTGTGCACATCAGTGATAACCCCATGGATGAGGGCAAGGTAACTCCGAAATTAAAGCACCCAACAATTTAAAAAAGTGTGTCCAAATCTGTTTTATCTTAATATCTATGTGTGTATTCTGTGTATTTATAGTGTTGTGAAGTTTTTCCATTATTTTCATTAGTTTCTTAGTAATCGAATTGCATAAAACCACCGTTCTGAACATAGGAAGGCGTCGGATTGGTTTTTTTTTTTCGGGAAATACGTGTTTGACTTGTTTTACTGTGTTGTAAAACCAAGTAGGTCTTGGATATGTTTTGTAAATAATCCGACATTGACAGTTTTTAGCGTGCCAGAAATGTCGTGGCACTCCTAACAATCAGTTGTAAATCATAACATTTTTATTAAAACACCTTAATAAAAATGGCATTTTTTTTGCCATTTTTAAAAAATCAAATAATCCCATACTTTATTACTTTTAAATTTTTTTCAGGGATGAAATCCAGTTTCATTTGACCTTTTTCTCTCCCAGCTTCTGATCGGATTCGAATGCGGGGTCGTGGTGCTGTGGGATCTGAAGTCCAAGAAAGCTGACTACCGCTACAATTACGATGAGGTAAGGCCTTTCCTTTCGCTTTCGCTCAGTTCTTGTGAGCGAACCGGTTCGGTCCGGGACTCTGCCTTCCAAAAGCATGTTTGGACTTGTTTCATTTCCGTCCCAACAACGGCTCCCAAATAGTTGGAGTCGCAAAACCTGAAAAAGCTGCTTGTCAGTGGAATGGCTAAGGGAAAGATTAGAGATCATTGAGCAAACGACATAGGAACTAATTACGTCCCTTTGTAATGACATGCAGGCGTTTACATCAACACACCTTGAACACACTAGACTTTCTGGTTTTTGGTGCAAGTGTTCATGTTCCCCCCCCATTATTTAGCCCCCTGTACTCTGACGCCCCTAAGTAAAATCTATTTCAACCAATTTCCTGATTAGCTCTTGAGTAATTTAATCTCAGTTTAAATCCAGATGTTAGAGAACATTAGTGAAAACCATCATCATGAAGACATTATTTTCAGTCTTTTAAATAGTTTTGAGTATCATTTTTCTGATTTTATTTGTATAAAAAAAATGAGGCGCTTTTTGTGTTTTTGTGCACACAGTGTTGTCATATGTAACAAATCTGGGAGTCTGACTACTTTTGCAATGCGAGAAGATGTCAACCACCGCTCATAAAAATGCCTGCGGAGAACCTAATCCGACTTTCTATTTGGTGGAGCACAATGTTACGCATCCTAACGACGTGTCTCCGTGTCTCCCAGGCAATCCACTCGGTTGCTTGGCACCACGAGGGGAAGCAGTTTGTCTGCAGCCACTCCGATGGCACTCTGACCACGTGGAATATACGTGCCCCGGCCAAGCCTGCACAGATCATCACGCCACATGGTAGGAGCTGTCGCGCGCACACAGTCGTCGTCGCAGCGAGGCACGTCGTGTCTTGAGAGCGTCCATTCTATAAAGTTCTGAAATCGCTCCTCCTGGCTCCTGACAGGAAAACAGCCTAAGGATGGAAAAAAGCCAGAGCCGTGCAAGCCTATCCTAAAAGTGGAGTACAAAACTACAAGAGCTGGGTAAGTGTGATGGCAGAAAGCTCCCACCCTTCCTGTGTCTGCTCGTGCCTGGATCCATATCCTGTGTTCAGAGGCGCCTTTCCTGTTGTTCTGCATGAACCAAGCACATCAGTTTGGATGACGGCATCCATGTTGTAGATGGAAAGCTGGAAAGGTGCCCACCATCAGCGTTTGTGCTCTGAGGTTGTGTTTTGATTATGTAATGAATGATGTTTCCTTATGATCAGTTGTCACAGGCTTTATGGTAGTTGTGATGTGATCACTATTATTGGAGAAGTGGTTTAGTAGAAGTTCAGAGAAGTCCAAGCATTTTAAAAAAACTTATCTGAAATTAAGGCCTTGAAATGTCCTAAATTCTGACTAGAATTAAGACTTTAAAATGTCTTCAATTCATATATCTGAAATTAAGGCCTTAAAATGTCTTCAATTCACATATCTGAAACTAAAGCAGTAAAATGTCTTAAATCCATATATCTGAAATTAAGGCCTTTAAATGCGTTAATTCATTTAAAAAAGTTTGTCTTAAATACATTCATGACAGATCTTAAATTTAATTATTTCACGTTTTAATCTTGTTTATTCCATGTAGTTTTCTTTTTTCTCAAGGGAACTGCTAAACTTTGAGTTGTGCACAGACATCTTCACTACCGGTAACTAGCTGATAATGTACCCTTGCTTGCTAGCCGGCTAGTTAGCTTCTTTTATTTTTTTTTACATCCATCATGGGTGTGTGCGAACCTATCTCCAGTTGGCTGGATGATGTTCGTCTTAGCCACTGGCTCACTTCTGACCCCAATCCATGCGATTTATTTATTTGTGATTTTCTTTTGTTTTCTATCATGTTGCAGGTCTTAAGTTTCATTCATAATTACCTTAAAAAGGTCTTTAAAAGTCTTAAGCTTAAGCTGGTCAAGCATGCAAAAACACTGTAGAGGAAATGGACGCTTTGCTATGTCAAGGACAAAAAGTAAGAAGAAAACATGGACATCCTCAGAAAGTGATCTAGTTATCTCACTTGTTTCCTCAGGTATTTGAGGACAGGGATTAATTAGTTGTAATGATTAAAAAGTAGGATTCTCCTGAAAAAGGGGGCCAGATACTCTCAGGAGAAGGTGCAACAGTAAATTTTGGCCCTCCTCACCCACTTACCACTGACACGACCTGGTCCTTTTAATACTTACAACAGCCCTACTGTGTCTGAGCGAGCCGTAAAGTTAATGTATTTTTGCCGTGACCAGGGACCCGTTCATGGTTCTGTCCGGAGGGCTGTCGTACGACACAGTGGGGAGGAGAGCCTGTTTGACCGTGATGCACGGGAAGAGCACTGCCGTCCTGGAGATGGACTATCCCATTGTAGATTTCCTAACGCTCTGCGAAACTCCATATCCAAATGGTGAGTCACGGAAGTTGTCAGCAGCAGACTTGACTAATTTCCATTAAAAGTCACAGAATTTTAATCATTTAATGTTCGTATTTTGTTCTCGTTTCATTCTTGCCAGACTTCCAGGAGCCTTACGCTGTGGTGGTCCTCCTCGAGAAGGATTTAGTTGTAATAGATCTTGGACAAATTGGGTAATTATTTATCGTCTTTAAATGTGGGGGGAAAAAAAGTTATTATATTCTAGGAATGTGTATGATTTCTCTCTGCAGGGTTTGATGTAAAAACACAAAAGACACGTTTGGAGTATCACTACTAGCTTTTTACTTTAATGACTTAAGTGTACTGTTGAATAAATTCAACAAATAGTTTTTGCCTCAACAAGACCACGTCCACACGTTTTTTGCCAAAAGGAAAATAACTACATCACTGCAGAGGCGTTGTTCTGCGATATGTTTCTACCTTGGTAATCTGTAATAATCATGGCAACAATAACCTTCTGTGTGGAAGTCGTCACTGGTTGAAGAAAACTTGAAATTAATGTAGCTCCTTTTAAAATCAGTAAGGTTTTAATCATGTCAGAGGAAGTACGCATTCATAGTTACATATTTTCACTATGACATGTTAAGGCTGCAAAAGAGCGAGAGAGAGCAAGGCTTTGAGTAGCTAACAGGATGAACAAACTGAAGCAAATTTGTCCTGATATTTTTTAACTTTTAACTTCTAAATGTCATTGAAAATTACAGATTTGGTAATGTTGGCAGCTTTTTGTACATCTTATGGGCAATGAAGCAATTGAACAATTTGTAATGCACACAAAGAAATGCTACTTTAGTAATGCTAACCCCCGCTAACTGCCAAGACGCTAAAGCCAGTTCAGAAGGTGCTCCGTCATTTTGCTTTTGTTTGAAAATATTGCTGTTTTACAGCAGCTGCTCTCACACAGCGACACAAGTTGTCATGTTTTTAAGAGAAATCAGAAACAGAAGATTTAACATTTAAAATAAGATTAAGCGAATTTCAACGCCTGTCAGAGAACTTTGATCGGTGCATCTCTAACTTTCTTTCATCTGTTCTCCTTTAAACCTACTTTTAAGTTACAGTTGTGTTTTTAAAAAAAAAAAAAAACAGCAGCGATCAAATATGGAAATCATTATCTCATTGGCATCTTTGACAAAATTTAGTTACCAACAAACCCAAGCAGCGTTAGACCACGGCACGGAAACTCTTAAACTGCCTCGAAACTTCTAACGTTTTCCTCGAGTTATTTTCACATGCCAACAGTTTCTGTTTATCGTGACAGGTATCCGATATTCGAGAGCCCCTACCCTCTCTCCATCCACGAGTCGCCGGTGACGTGTTGCGAGTATTTCGCCGACTGCCCCTCCGAACTCATTCCTGCACTTTACTCAGTCGGCAGCCGGCAAAAGCGACAAGGCTACAGCAAGAAGGTGATTTACTTCTCCTTGTTAAACGGACCTGAAACTGTCTCTGCCGTACCAGCTTTTGGGCTCGGAGACGCGGTGTCTAACGGGAAGGCAGTAAGAGAGAGAAATCTTGTGGCAGATACAGTAAATAATTTGGCCTGAGTCAGACGGGTAACGATCATAATTTAATCAATTTTCTCCTTTTTACAGGAATGGCCCATTAGTGGCGGAAACTGGGGCCAGGGCACACAGACTTACCCAGAGATTATCATCACAGGGTCTGTAATTACTGACCAAATTAAACAATCTGTTAGTGTTTGCCTTTCGTTTCTGGAGAAGTAACTTATGTGGCGTTACGTTTTTTTTCCCCGGTTCTCTTCAAAAACAGGCACGCCGATGGGTCAATCAAATTTTGGGACGCTTCTGCATGTAAGTATTTCTTTTCTGATTGGCCGTACACACATAGTAAAAAACACAAAAAACTGAGCACCGGTTAGTAGATTTCAATTCATAAATCTGGCTGGAACAAATCAACTAATCAAATCAAAAGTATTTGATTTGCTGTTTTTTGCTAAATTTTAGTTTTTATTTTTAACCAAAAATGCAAGACGTGAAACTATTCACACACTCTTTTAAGAAATCATCGGTAAAAGCTTTTCCCACCGTTCCAACGAGTTATAAAGACCCGGCTTTGAGTCTGGCACACGAACTGAGTTGGAAAGAGTCGACTCTGCGGTGGACAGACGAGTGGGTGGGAAAAGTCTGACCTGCGTGTCTTGGCTTCACTCGCTGTCAACTAATGATAAATAATGCCTTGGAGGTTTGTCAGCCCCACACACACTTTCTTTTCTGAATGGCACACCTTCAAAATTGAACCGCTACATAACAAAAGAGGAAACAAGATCCTGGAGAATCCATTTGAATCAGGGTTCGAAACTGGAGATTCTGTGGGAAAACAGGTTCCCAACTTTAGACTTAAATATCCCAGAATCCGAGTACAACAAGCATGTTAGATTTCATGAAAATGGTAGTTTTTTTTAAGGTATTAAGTAACAAAAAAAGTCACCAGAAATGGCCAGATTGAGGCCTTGTTCTGGTTATAAGCAACAAAACTTTTTTTTTTAATCTAGTTCTTATCGAGTGCATCATTACTGTCATGTTTCTTTTCCTGAAACTGCTGGTAGTTAGCTGTATTCGTCTCTCGCTCTCTGCTTTCAAAGTAATGCTTCAAGTGCTGTACAAGCTGAAGACTGCCAAGGTGTTCGAGAGGGCCCGGGGTAAGGAGGAGAAACCGAGCACCGACATCGTGGACGAAGACCCATTTGCCATCCAGACCCTGTTCTGGTGTCCGGAGAACAGGATGCTGTGCGTGGCTGGAGTTTCTGCTCACGTCATCATCTACAGGTTCAGCAAACAGGAAGTCACCACTGAAGTTGTTCAGGTAGATGCATGAGAGTCGATCCTTTATCACTACTTCCCATTTCTGGCTTGCAGTGGCTCCTATACTGATTTTTATAGATACCTGGGATGCAAATAACTAATCAACTTATGATTAACTGTCGATTTTAATTGTTTATTAGATTAAAATTAGTTCCCATCAAGGCTGCACAGTAGAGCTGTTGCCTTGCAGCAAGAAGGTTCTGGGCTCGATTCCTGGCCCGGGTCTTTCTGCATGGAGTTTGCATGTTCTCCCTGTGCGTGCGTGGGTTCTCTCCGGGTACTCCGGCTTCCTCCCACAGTCCAAAAACATGACTGTCAGGTTAATTGGCCTCTCCAAATTCTCCCTAGGTGTGAGTCTGTGTGTGCATGGTTGTTTGTCTCTGTGTTGCCCTGCGACAGATCGGCAACCTGTCCAGGGTGACCCCGCCTCTCACCCGGATAGCTGGGGATAGGCACCAGCACCTCCTGACCCCACTAAGGGACAAGGGAGTACGGAAAATGGATGGATGGATAGTTCCCATCAATTAACTGATGAGGTCCGCTTTGACCTTAGTTTGGCCGCCTTCCAGCAGAGGGAGCCCCTGGTCATTCTTAAGCGGAGCCAATTGATACAGAAACAAAGATGGCGGGGCCATACCAGAAAGAGAAACGGTCCAAATAGAGACCGGTGTGGGATACGAAATGGACTTTAGTTGGTTCTGTTTTGAAATATAAACAATTGTTGATCTACGGAGGCACGGATGCGATCAAAAAGTGAAGAGCTTAACAGAGAAAAATTGCAACATGATGGAAAAACATGATGCCCATAAAAACAGCTGATTTTTGAGGTTCTGTCATGAACTACATGGAGGAAAGTTTTAACATTCCTTCAAGAGAAACTGCAGACTCTGTTCATGGCGGATTAAGTGTTTTTCATATTTTATACTTAGAGATTCCTCTTTTATTATGTATTATGAAGGCGTCTTAAGTTTAATAAAGACATTTCCTGTTTATTCAGTCACTACTTAACAGAGCCGACTCAAAATGCTGTTAAAACCTAAAGATTTTTTCTTTTAAATGAAAAATTTAGCTATAGGTGTTGTAGAAAGACAGTCGGCCTTACTCATACATCATGAAGAAAATGGCCATTAGTCAATCAGTGACTTGCATCCCTTATACATAAAGTTACTTTTAATTTGTGTTTGTTTGAATTTCCAAGCGGAATATGAAGCTCATGTTTTGTGATCTTGCAAATAAGAAAGGATGTTTTTGTCACAATCTCTCCTCTTCTGTCTCGCGTTCAGCTGCTGGAGATTCGGATGCAGTGCGAGTTCAGCGAGGTCGATTCGCCCGACCCCGGGGGAGAGCAGACCCCCACCCTGCCGACCCCCGCAGCTTCCTGCAGCCCTCAGGAGGCCGAGCCCCCGAACCAGCTCACTGCTGCGGGCGTCAACTCCTCCGAAGGAGCCAGAGACAATATACCGTGCCTTCAGTATGCACAGTTTTTTTTTTTTTGCAAAAATCCTTATTTTCACTACACGGTTGATGTCTTTGCTGCTTAAGAAAATAAAAAATGGTGTCAATAGACTCATAAAAGGCGATGCAGTCATCAGATGCCTCCCTCTGGAGGTCAGTGGTGAAACGATCCCATCTATAAAGAAATGCTAGAAATGCTAAAGATGTCTCGACAGTGAAAGGCGGAAGGGGGGGGATAAGGAGATTTAGTCGTGAGTGCGGCCTAAGCCTGCGGGGGAGGAAAAAGAGGAAGGATAATTCACGGTGGTGGAAAGTGCAGCCTGCTGTCTCATCCCCGCCGTGTGTTTGATGCAGGGTGCGGAGCTCCCCGCTGAAGCAGTCTCCGGGTTACCAGGTGGAGCTGGTGGTCCAGCTGGTGTGGGTGAGCGGGGAGCCGCCTCAGCAGATCACCAGCCTTGCAGTCAACTCCTCCTTCGGCCTGTAAGTGTTCATGCATCACATCGCGTCTCCTGTGTATGGGATTTGTCAAAATGTCAATTGCTTGTTTTACGATTGGTGACGATTTTCGGATACAAAACACAGAACTGCCTTGTTGCTGAGACGTGTTATAAACAAACCTCTGCCTTAAAATCCATTAATGTTGATGAGATGACAAAATGGGGGTGAAGGTTGGAGGCTCGCCTGACTCCCCGGTCCTCTGCCTCTCTCCACCTCTCAGCGTGGTGTTCGGGAACAGCAACGGTCTGGCGGTGGTGGACTATGTCCAGAAGACCCTGCTGCTCAACCTGGGCACCTCGGAGCTGTACAGCCCGTCGGACCCCTGCCAGAGGCAGCCCCGTTCCCCGCGGAAACCACGCCAGCCTTCTGGAGGTGAGTCAGCGCTCCCGCAGGTTAACACCTCTGTCTCATTTCTCTCCCGCTCCGTGCGCCTCACCAGGTATCGCAGCATAACCGTCCCCAGAGCAGCGTCTGGCGTTAATCTCTCCGAAGTCGACACGCCGTTTGTTTGCAGCGGCCCCTGATGTCTCTCTGTAAAAGTTAACTTGATCAGGCGGCTAGAGGTGGAGTTGGACGGGCGGGGCTTACCGTTGGCAGCTGCCCTGACTTCACACCATGAGCACGGCCCCCTGCAGTAGCTTCTCTCCCTCAGCAGGGGGCATCGCTTACAGGTTCTCCATCTGTTGAGTAGGACAGTGCAAAGACAGCAGAGCGGGTGCATGTCAGTAAAGCTGCATCAGAACCCTTTATGTGACAGAAATGCGACATTAGCTTTACTTGCGTCCCTGTTAAAAATCTTGATGTGTCTGTCTACATTCAAGATTTTATAGAATGCTCTGACCAAAGCAAAGATTTTGGAAAAAAATCTGTGTTTGTGTGCGTACATGGGGAAAACGGAGATTTAGGGTCCAATGAACTACAGCCTGCGACAAATAATGCGCCAACATATTCACATACTTGCTTTGACATGATTCGCAATTATTAACTTTATGCTCTAACACACCATTTCAAAAGAGTTCAAACAATCTGTCTTTCTTGAAAAAAGAACCTTGTTTAACTGAAGTTGTGACTGTTTCGAAGCAATCCGACTGGCTGACACAGGTTTTAGCTTTGCGCTGCACTGCCCCCTATAGGTTTGGCATGTTTAAAACACTCAGTAGTTGTGTGGGTTCATGTGGATGAAAACTGACACCGATCCTGTGTCCCAGATATTGTTTCTTTAAACAACGTGGCAGTGATATTCGTTCTCATAAACCCCTGCTATGTGTGTGTAGAGCTGTCACATCTCTGTCAATTTGGGGTCTGAAAATATTTAGCTAGCTACAGTTATAACAGTACAAAGCTACTTACTGTTGTAGTAGCTCAATCTGACATCAGCGCATCCCTTCTATTCTATTCAGAGATAAATTCAGCAGCATGCCTTGGAGAATCTGTGCTATTTTTTTTTTTTAGTTTACACTTCTAATTTTCACTCATTTTTTGTTGTTGTTCTGTCTCAATGGTTTTCACTGTTTTTGTTGGTCTCTTTGTGTGATTTTTGAGAAAGACATTCCAACTGCTTCGTCTCACATGTCCAGACTTTCTAACTTGTATTCTGAGTCTGTGAAAAAACTGCGCTCCTCTCACATCCGTAAGTCCCATTGTGTCAGATTTATTTATTTTTTTTATCATTATTTTTTTTCATCCCCTTCCCACACGATTGCTTTGCTGTTGGAAGCTTTCCCTTTTGCCTCATTAAGATACACTCCCTGGTTTTGATTCAGAGCGGCCGCTTCAGATCCCCTAAACTCGTGATTTGAACTTTCAGCCGTGAAATGGGGGGGGGGTTCTTAGGCTTAAAGGTCATGTAACCAAAATCAGGTCGTGTATCTTTAAACCTAGCTTTCAGTGGTAGTAGACAAACAATGCCGACCTGGTTAAATTATTAGCATTTGGTCCATACTTGGTGTTTTGTAATAGTTGCCATCCCTGCAGCTTTTCTAACGGTTGATCCCCTCCTATCAGTCGCATCAAACGTAGGATTGTTCGGGGACCTCTCAGGCATAAATTGGGCCAATGTTTTTTATTTCCCAATCAATATTTCTGCAGGATTTTGCGACTTCAACGACGGGTCCAACAACTCAGAGGACCGATGCAAATCACCCACATCAGGTAAGCCACTTAAAACCCTCCCAAAAAGTTTTATTTTTTATTTTTTAAAAGAAGCATTCTTCCCCAAACGCTCCCATCTATCACCCAGGATCTACCTCACCCTGCAATTCAGACGATGAACGAAAACAGAACTTCATAGAGAAGGGTACCGTATCTTCCAGTGCATGCGCCCTTCTTAACTCCAGCAAATCACAAGTGGCTGAAGACGTCTGATTTGTCCTCTTTCCCCTCCCCAAAACCCCGAAACCTCATTTGCAGTGAAGTTAAAAAGCAGACGCTTTTCCAAGACGGTTGCCAATGACTTTGGTACTGTATTTTTCACGTGCATTCTTCCTTCACTCACCATTTCTCTCTCCATGAATGACGGCGCTCTAACCAAACTGTGCCTCGACCCTCTGCCGGTCTGTGCGTAACGTGCCAATGAAAGACAGATTTTCAGTGGAGACGTGGATCTACTACAGATCGCAAAAAAAATTAATGCTGTTGCTTTTCTTGATTGCATGACAGGGTGCCTTTCAGATTTCAGCCTTTCTTTCAGTTTTTCTATTCCAATTCTCTTCACACTCTACGGATTATTGCTTGGGGATGTGAGATCTAACGCTTTTTTTTTTTTTTTTTTTCACTTCCTGTCCCCGAAAGAAAGCGTAGAAAATCTGCCTCGATATTTGTGTCACTAACCACTCGGATTTCGAGTTCTTTTCCGATTGTCGATGCTCACTGTGTTTCCCTTTCCAGGGTTTCGATTCAGTGTGATCTTTTGGCTATCCGCTCATTTCTTCTTTTTTTTGTCCCTTTTCCTCCTACTCTCTGTGCATAACAATGAATTATAATTATCTTATTTCTCAATTGCTTCTTGTTTGTTCGACAGCGCCGGCTCCTCTGCGTTGTTTCTCTGCTTGGTCTGTGTTCTGATGGCGGTTCTGAGGGTGGTTATGGACTGCTGCAGGCAACTTTTGGGGGATTCATGTTTGGGAATGGCAACACTCCTGGTAGCAGAACAAAAAATAAATCAATTCCTTTTCTTATTTTTGGAATATAAACACATTTTTGGTTCCTCAAAAACAATTTGACATTGGTATGCACTGTTTAGGATAAGCAACTTATTTGGGCGTCATGAAAAACCAACCTGATGCGGTGCATAATTATGACTTGGGAAGTTAAAAAAAATGTTTTTTACAAATGTTATTTTCCAGACAAATCAAAACAGTGTGGCGTCTTTTTGCAACCAAATGTCTTCAGATGCCACCCGAGTAGCAAATTGAGTCCACATGCGTGTAGAAGAAGAAGATTGTAAAGCAAGATTGCATCTAGGCCTGTCATAGCAAGCGATGAATCAATTAATCTCACAAACTCAATAATTTACGTTTGCGTAATTTATTGTTTTTTTCTTTTCTCCGTCGCTTTCTGCCTTAAACTCGGTAGAGTTGATGCATTGGTGTAAACCAGCACTTTTTTTTGACAAACAATTTTGCTTACACAGACTTTATAAATTAATTTTGGTAACCCTGTATTTGCAAAGGTGTGCATAAGACTGTCATAACAACTCTTATGAACACAAAGGAGTATTTATGAATGTTTGGCTGTTGTCATGAAGTATCATTGGTAAATAATGAAACTTTCAATGCAAAATTTCTTTAAAACTTGCATGAAAAGTCAATTAAGATTGTCAACTTTGCATTAAAAGTTTCATTATTTACCGAATGACACTTGACGACAACAGTCGTAAACATTCCTAAAGACTCCTTCATGTTCACAACGGGTGTTATGTCACATTTATGACAGTGTCATGTCAGTCTTATGCACACCTTGAAATACAGTGTTACCTTAATTTTTTTTATTTATTTTGGATAATTAAAATGTCTTCCAGTTCCTGTGTTAAGTCTTCGTTAGAACTTAAACTTTAATTGATCCTTTAGGATGCGTTCTTGTATTATTATGCCATGATTAATATATTACTCAGAAATTATCTCAGTATTGTGGTATATTACTGTTGTGTTATTATAGTATCGTTTAGCGCAATAACGTCTTGGACAATTTATCTTCCAGCAAAATTAGTTAGTTTGACAGGCCTAATTGCAACCTTCGAACATTTCTCGGTGCGTGGTTCAGTTCCTCTCATGAAAACCCCGCCTCCCCGTGGACACTCTGGAGGAGCTGCAGAGATCCGCCTGTCAACAAGACAGCACTTAGTCATGGGCATCGCAAATCTGAAAAAAGTTGCCGCATTTTTCTGATTTCTAGATCCATGTATCCAGCTCCTTTCTCTTCATGCAGTTATGCACCATTTTATGTTGGTTTCATATAATCCCACTTTGAAGTTTTAAATTTTGCGGGTGTGCGATGTGAAGAAGCTAAAGAGTCCACGAGCGCCTCTTGGAGACCCGAGCCTCAACAGTTGCCCTGCAGTTTGCGCCAAGTGATCGTTTTTCCTGAATGTTTGATGCTGTAATTGTTGGACAAGTGCCATTAATTCCCGACCGCTGTGATTTTATCTAAGCAGGTGCTCAAAACGTCTCTCCTTTTAAAAATTAGGGGTATTTGTTTCTCCTTTTTTTTTTTTTTACAGCCAAGATGTCGCGGAAAATTAGCTCGTCTGGTGAGCAAAAGCTCGATCTGGGTAAGCCAACAAATGAATCGAACAATTTTGCTGTTTTAACTTCTTTTTCCCCCCCCCTTTTTTAACAGGAATTATTATTTTTTTGTTTTATATTGTCTTTAAAGCTATTAAAACAACAACAAAAAAACATATATGAGCGTATTGTCAAACTGTCTAGCAGAGTGTGTTGTTAAAAGTGCTGCAGTGTTTTGCACCATAACTTGAGGTGAACCCTTGTCTGTGTCTGCCCCGGACGCAGAGGGTCGCTCCCACCGGTGGTCCCCTCAGCTGTGTAAACGGCCCTTTGGTTGTATGAAAAATGGCAAGCTGGCGGCCAGGATGACCCTGAAGTTGAATGTGCATAGAACTAAGTCAGACCCGCACCGATGTGAGTGGACCGGCCGCGGCCGGACTTCGGCCGGAGTGGGATAACTCGTACTAATCCCCACAAACGAGGGCTTTTTGTTGTGAAAATGGATAACACGTGACACTAATCCTCTCACGGCGATCGCATCCTGTTTCTTTTCGAGGAGGTTTCGCGTCACTTGAGCGCATGTGGCGTCCAGAATCTTTGCTTTTCCTACTTCCAGTTTCTCCCTGGAGAAGAACTCCGGTGAAGGGCGACGTATCGGTTTTCCCCTCCCTTAGTTTTTCGGTGGAGATCCCCCTCAGTAACTTTTTTTATTTTTTAAGACGATGATCAAACGTGTGCTTCGGCTGGAGCTTTTCACATTGAGATTGTCGAATTTTAAACGAACAAAAGCAAATTGGGACAAAAGAAACACATCTCAATGTCCAAAAGCCCTCTGGTCTGTCCTTAACAAAGGGTTTGCTTTGTGTTATCTGCCTGGTAATTTATACATGAGTCAGGAGGTGTGTTTTTACAGAACATCTAACCTGGTTTCCTTTTGGCTTTTGGTAACACGTGAACCGGCTTTCTCTTGGCGTCTTAACTTATCTCTGTTTGGTTTTTCTTTTTTTCGTTCGTCTGCAAACCTGCCGTCTAGATGGGAAGGATAACGCATTCACCCGCTCGCGTAGCTCAAGCGTGACCAGCATAGACAGAGAATCTCGAGAGGCCATCTCCTCCCTTTACTTCTGCGAGAGTTTCCCCAGGAAGTCGGACAGCCTGCCCAGCCCCTGTCTGCTGGTGGGGACCACGCAGGGCTCCGTGATGATGATGGCCCTCAACCTGCAGCCGGGCGGCGACCAGAAGCTCCAGCAGCCACTCAGCTTTGCCTCCTGCGGTGAGAAACCCAACATGGGGCGCCACTCAAAAGCATTCATACCTCTCGAGCTTCATTTTTATCAGGAAAAAGCCTCGTATTTCAATATGTTTCAATCGGGGCTGAAACGATTAATCGGGTTAATAGCGATTAATCAGTTCTTAAAATCATTGTCAACTAAGTTAGTAAATGATCCATCGCTAGCTGGAGCATACAGACTCAACAAAAAGTAAAGACCTTATCATTCCGAAACACTTCTACAAATAAATAACAGAAAAAGTCCTTAATTCATGCGTCTAAAATTAAGGCTTTAAAATGTCTGAAATAAATTTTTTTTAAATCTGACTTGGCCTTGAATACATTAATTACAGGTCTTAAATTGTGGCAGGACTGTTTAATCTTATTTATTAATTTAGTTTGTATTTGTTTTATCACTTTTTATTCAGGCAAGAATTTGAGGCAGACTTCTTCATTACATTCTGAGACTACAGTTAGCTAGCTGCTAATATAACCTAGCTAACGTATGTTAGCAGCTAGTTAGAGGAGCTCAGCTAGGGCATATTTATTTTATAATAATGTACCCTAGAGAGCTAGTCTGGGTGTATGATTTCTTCCTCAATAGTTTTATTTTTATAGATATATACTCTGTTATTTTATATTCTCCTGGCTAGCTAGACTTTCATCTTTGCCACTGGTTTACTGTTTTTTGCCAACCTGTAACACGCCACTTGAATTCAGTGCAAAACAGCTTGGGACTACGAGGGTTAGGACTGCAGAGAGCCGTATGTACTGAGAAGCACAGAGCTGCTACCCAGCGCCACAAGTAGACCTTAGAAATGTCACAGTTTTGATCCCCTGGTGTGGCTAAAGCTCCCCAGAAAACGATCCGTCCTGCTGCTGCTAGCACTGATCTAAGAGCAGCATTTGTTGTGGCACAAACTCTGAAGTCTTAGATTTTAAATCCGGTGGTCGAACAGAAATATCTTACCTGCTGAAGAATTTGATTTCAACAAAGTTGTTAGTGTGGAGGAAAACACATTAGCAGGGAACCAAATGTGAGTTGAGAGCCACAGATGCAGCTATGATGACAAATTGCCTTCAAATAAAGTGAGAAGAGGACTAGATCTATAATCTATAATTTATAGAAACTATATGAATGTAAAATCTATTATTTTATTTTGTACATTTTGCCTTTTAGGTCTTAAATTATATTCTTAAAGGCCTTAAAACGACTTAAATTTGAGCTGTTGAAACTTGCAGAAGCCCTAATTCCTCTCTCGTAATGCCGTGTTTGGTTGTTTTGTAATTCAAACTCGCATTTCCAGGCACCTTGGTCCAACTCAAAGGAGGCATCCTGACCATGGCCCTGCTGGATGCTGCTGGAACTCTGCTGCCCCCTTCCTGCGAAGCGTGGTACGACCCCAACGCCTCCGACGAAGAGAAAGAGAAGGCCCGGAGGCGCAGGCCGGCCACGCCTCCGTCCTCGCAGGAAGGCCAGGACTCCCAGTTTGCCGTGCTCTGTTCGGAGAAGCAGGCCAAGGTGGTGGCCATGCCGTCCCAGTCCATCATCTACAAACACAACATCACTGAGGCCTCGTTCGTGCTGCGCGCCGATGTGGTGCAGATGGCCGGGGCTTACTGCATCGCCTGCTTCTGCGCCAACGGCCACATTATGACCCTGAGGTATGCGCTGCTATCTCTGATCAAAAAGCCACACCTCTCTATGAATTTGCTGCCAAAACTGTGACATGTGGCATCCGAACGCAGCCAATGAAGTCGTGCATAGAACCTGTAAAAGCACCTCATCCCTCTAACATCTTTCCGTTTGCTGGTCACAGCTTGCCCAGTCTGCGGCCTCTGCTGGACATCAACTACTTGCCGCTCACAGATATGCGGATAGCCAGAACGTTTTGCTTCTCTAGCTTGGGCCAGGCTCTGTACCTGACCTCCCCCACCGAGATCCAGAGGATCACCTACAGCCAGGAGACGTGCGACAACCTTCAGGTCAGGCAGCAAGGAGATCAGGTCATAGTGTTGCAGTTTTTGGCAAACAACTGATTGATTTACGTAGGCAACTTTCATGAAGAGCGAGATCAGAAAGTTCTGTTCTTTTAAAGTAAAAGTATTAATGCCATTTAACGTGGCATATTTAGTGAAAAATTACATATAGTCTTCTAAATAAAAGTGTGGGTCATTTTTGCATTCAGATCCCTTTATTTTAGCACCTAAAATAAATTCCAGAGCAATCAGAAGTGACCTGCTTTGAAAAAAAAAAGTTTACTCAAGTAACTTTTTGGAAAGAATTTACTGTTTGCTTACATTTTACTTTTACTTGAGTCTTTTCATTATAAAGCATCGCTGCCCTTAATTGAATAACATTTCTGGATACTCTACCAACTGAGTAGCGTTTTGTCAAAGTTTCAGAAGTTTTACACTGAAAGAAATTGATTTAGATTTTTTTTCTTTTTTTTGCTTTGTTAATTTATGAATTATTTTCACTTTGGTTCTTAAAGTATCAAAATTTCTGCGTAATATAAAAAACCTTTTTTTATAGAAATTCTTTTTTCTTCCATTTCACAAATATGCTCTTCTTTGTGTCTGTCACTTTAAATCTCGGTGAAAATCCCGCTTCTGTAAAGTTAATTTGTTAACCATTGGAGGGAGTATCGACGTTTTAGCAGGAAATTGCATTATTTCAAATCCTGGGTTGTCTTTTGTTGTTAAAGCTGACGTTTACTGCTGGGATTGAACATCCAGAGGGAGAATATATTGAAACGGACATGGTGATGCTTTTGTCGTCTGCAGGAAATGCTCAGCGAGTTATTTACCCCCGTGGAGACGCCAGAGGCTCCGAACAGAGGCTTTTTCAAAGGCCTGTTTGGCGGAGGAGCTCAGTCTTTGGACAGGGAAGACCTCTGTGAGTGCGCAGCGTCCTTCGGCGTTACATAAGGCCGCTCTAACCTTTTACATCACATTTACAAAATACCTCCACTCTGTTCTCAGCAGTTTTTTCCCCGTCAGTGATGCTTTCACTGCCCTTTGGTTTCTCAATAGACCGGTGAGAGTTGGCTCGCTGCTTAAAGCTGCTACTGAGACGTTTCCTTCAAAAGCGCAATCAGTCACTTTACTGAAGTTTGTCTAGAGAACATATCACTGTCAGTTTTTTATGTTATTTAATGAAAATAAAACTTGTCCTCTCAGAAATAAGCTTCCACGTTTTGATGCATCTGGTGACATCACATAAGGCCATTCAGTTTTGTTTTTTTTTAATATGTCTATTTGTAATCTTAGAGGGTTTTATTCTCATTGTATATTTGCAAAAAACTAATTCATGATGTATAAGCTAGGATCTTATGGTTTTAACTGGGACTGAAACGATTAATCGTGATGAATCGATTATTGAAATAATCGTCAATTAATCTAGTAACCGATTAGTCGTTAACTGGAGCATAAAGACTGAAAAAAAGACCAAAAAACGGTGCATTTACAGCAATAATTAACCAAATCTGTACAAAATACATTTTAGGTGAAAACACCCGACAGTAGAAATGTGTCACCCAAAACCTCTCCAGTGTTTCAGCTTCACCTGGTCCAAATTCTCTAAAGGAATGCTGCGCTATTGCATTTTAGGCAACGAAATGGTTTACTTAATTAAAAAAGAAATGTAATTGTTTTCATCTTTTAATGTATTTCTAATTTTGCATAAAAAAAAGCTTTAAGTAGCTGGAAGAAAAATCTGCATAATGTGGCAATTAAAAAAAAACAAAAAACGATTAATCAAATAATCGTCAGTCTTCTTTTTTTCAGTTGGTGAAACGACAGCTGGCAAGGCTTCGCGTAGCCTGGCCCAGCACATCCCGGGCCCGGGGAGCATGGAGGGCATGAAGGGCGCCGCGTCCGGGGTGGTGGGCGACCTCGCCCGCGCCCGGGTGGCGCTGGACGAGAGAGGGCAGAAACTGGGAGAACTGGAGGAGAGAACGGCAGCCATGATGGCCAGCGCGGAGTCCTTCTCCAAACACGCCCACGACGTACGGAACGACCTCCGTCTCACCCGGTTTGTTTTCTTTCAGGTTCTCCCTCTGAAGTCGGTCTTATCCTTTCTCTCCCCAGATGATGGTGAAGTACAAAGATAAAAAGTGGTACCAGCTCTGATGACAGCGAGCGCAGTGCCGGACTCTGTTATCGTGCACACCAGTATCTCCGAGGAGCTCGGGTTCCTCCTCTTCTCTTTTTTTTTTCTGTTTTTTCCATGCGGGCTGGCTCAACAGAATCATGCTCTTTCTCTCAGCACAATAATCTTGACTTTCCATTGCTCCAGTCGACGGAGATGGGAAACGAGCTCCTCGGCTTCTCTTCCTCCGTTTCACCTGACGGCGTTGGAAAATCGAAGTATATCCACGCCTGTTGCTGGTCAAGCGAAGACGGGAAGGAAGGAGAGACAATTCTGCAAATATAACGTACTCTGGGTGGCCTGGCTGCACTTTTTCCCTCCCTCCTTTTTTCCTTCCTAAGCCCTTTATTGTGTCTGCCAAACACAGCGAACTTAAACGAGGAGAAAAGTCTGAATCGAGTGAACACAGGAGCGACTGGGAAGGACTTCCGTCTTGTTTTTCTGCTCCGAATCGTCATTTTTCTCTGTTCCCTCCATCTAGAACGGGCCTTGAAGCACTTAGAACAGCAGAGTAGATAAATTGGACAAACAGACGCTGGATCTGTTGCCTCTTAACTGAACAAGGGCTGGTAGTTCAGTAGTTTGCCATCGACCTTCTCGCGGCTGCCGAGTCGCTTTTTGAGCGAGAATGTTTTCTGAGTCACTTTGGTTTTTTATTTAAGGTAGAAAAATATTTTGGCATTGAAGATTGTGTGTTGGGCATTAAAAGTTAAGTGAGCAAAAAAAAAAAAAGTGCTAAAAATGTTTACCCCCAATGAAGAGTTTACATTGTTCTCTAACAAATGAGTTGAGACACTGGAAATCCCCCGAGTGCTGTAGTCAAATCTTGTGACAGGCTAAACAACGATTGTCGGTAGTTTAACAAGGATAAATGTTGTTTTTTTATTAGAAGTTTTCCGGGATAAAAAAAAAATCAACCTTTTTTTTTTTTTCGTCCTGGTGTAGCCAAAGTTGATTTTTGTCATTTTTTTTCCCGATGCATATGGGGGAAAAAAAGCGTGCTTCTCTTACAGCACAATGGAAGTGGTGATGCTGTTTGTACTGGTAGACATGACCGAGCACAGCGACGTGCTCCACACAGTGCCACAGCTTCGTCTCTCTATGAACCGCTCTTTCTTTTTGTTTTTGTTTGTTTGCCGTTGCCTCATGAAGCGTAAACGCAAACCTCTCGCTATGCGTACGCTACTGTGACTTGCAAAAGTATTCATCCCTCGTGAGCTTTTCCTCGTCAAAGAAGTGCGCAGCTGTGAAGGTTTAGGGCTATTTTAGAGGTTTTTTCGTGTTTACAAATTCAACTCTGTAAATTATGGTATGTATTGGTCTTTACTACCATTTTTTTGGTGTGTGATTTTTTTTTTTTTTAACATTTTGCCACAGAGTTTCAATGAACTTTGACTAGATCATTCTAACAAAGCAACAGATTTCAATCCAAACCTTTGACTGTATGCTTTTGGGTAGTCGTCACTCTTTGCCACAGAACTCTGTTGCAGCCCCCCATTCAATACAAAAAGTCCCACAGCATGATACTCCCACCACCGTGGTGTTTTTAGGGTGATGTGCAATGTTTTTTGACTCCCGTCTGGTGTGAGATGTTCAAAACTGGAGCTTCTCCACCGTTGGACCTGCCCACTGTCTTTTTTTGGTCTTTGTGATATTTGTTTGCAATTGCTCTTCACAGATCAGCCATATTTTATTCCAAGCTCAAACTACACACACAGTTCCACTCTATTTGCTAATTAGGTGACTTTGGTTGCACTTTTTATATATAAAGGAGGCTGAACAGACAATAAATGCCACCTTTTTTTTTTAGATATCAATTGAGGACAATTAAGTTTATAACATAATGAAGTATTAAAAAAAAGCTCCAACGGGTATGAATACTTTTGCTCAGCGTTGTACAGGTTTGTGTTCGTGAAAATGCGCATACGAAGGAATTTGTGTCGTATGGCCGCCATATTGATGCGGTGCATTACATCAGATCTTTACAGGTCTAATTCATTTTTGCTTGGAGTGTTTTGTCGAAAAAGATTCAGTCTTTTTGTTTCCTTTCACAAACTGCAAGGATCTGCTGCTGTCATACGCTAACATAGGAGAAACAAGACGTCGTCCGGCAAAAATCGCTGCCAAATGTTGTAAATATGCGCGACGGTTTGACCGCGAATCTGAGCGCGCGAGCTTCGGCGACACTGTACGCTTGCGGCCATGTTGTTTTCTGACACCAAAGAGTTACCTTTGTTTCACAGAGTTGTCTTTATTTATATATTTTCCCCGTCCGGAATACTAAGAGCGTATTTTGACACTCGTTGAAATCTACTGTGTTTATGAAGGAGAGCAGACTGACTTTTTTATTTTTATTTTTTTTGTCGTATGACGACACTTTTCTCACCGTCTCGACCTGCTTTGATTTTTTTTTTTTATATATATATATATTTTATTTTTGTTCAGAAAGGTGAGCATCGCGAGCTGGAAGAGTTTCTTTCCAAACCGATTGATCCACCCGAGAGAAAAATCCAGAACCGTCGGCTGGAAACGACCGAAAAGTCTCAACGCTGCGGTGGATTACGCAGCAGTTTTCAAAGAAATCCTTCACTTGTCAGACAGCTCATTTTAATCTACTCCACTTTATACTACTGAGATAAACCCATTTGGAAGAGCAAAATATGTGGGTTTTGCACTATTTTTTTGTACTCTGTAAAATTTTTACTATGATTTTTAATATATCCCATTTTCCTTTTTTTTTTGTTTAGTTTTTTTTGGAAGGACCAAAACAAAGTAAACTTGTAAGCTTATTTATATCAGTCGCTGATTATGATGATTTCTTCATTCTCAGATTTTGTTCGTGTCAGATTAAAGAAACTATAAAATATTTATATTTTAAAACAAATATATATATATATAAATGAATATATACTTTTATTTCAACAGTCTATTAAAATAAGTACCTTTTATGGAGTTTTGAGATGGAGGAAGTGACGTTTATGTCCAACCGGTGGCTCTTCATAACTCATCATTTTCCTGTTCGTATCCCGAGTCTCTCATCCGATTTTAAAGCTTTGCTGCTGCAGCAGGATCAACCTCGTTCTGCCGGTCTGCTGGGTTCTTAATACAAAAAAAGTGTGGCCTCGACTTTAAAAGTGCTTCAGTTTGCAACTTGTACGTCCTAAATGGTCTCTTATTGCACATTGAAGGATGCATGATATTACGTGTTTACAAACTTGAAACGACTATGTATTATCCCTCTTAGAGATCGTCCGTTCTGGCATTTGTATTTAGCACCACGTTGAACAAAAATCCTGAAGTTCCCGTTTCACCTCTCTCATCCGGTCATGCCAGTCGTGTTAGAGGTGGAGGGAGAGGTTGGGGAATGATATATGTATACATATATACATAAATATTTTTCTTTTTCTCTCTCTCTCTCTCTGGTATATTTGTTGAGATCACTGTTTGCTTCAGAGAACCTCTCGCTTTCCCCATTTGCGCTGTAGAAACGCATCCCGCAGTCGAGCATTGTGCGGGAGAGCTCTCGCCATACTTCCATCCATCCGTCTTCTGGGATGATGAACATCTGTGGAGTTGCAGTATTTTGTTTGGCAAAAATAAATAAATGAATAAAAATTTTGTACAGTTTTATTAAAAATCTATTTCACATGGATGTTTGACTTAATCTGCTGCCACAAACCATTTAGACTGTAGATACAGTATATATAGACATTATTGTGCGATCTAAAAAAAATAATAATAATAATAAATGTAAAACCCAACGTAACATTTGTCCTGTGGTTTCTGTTCTTATGTAGTCAATCATTTTATTGATTGAGACATTTTTGACACTCTTCAGGTCACGGTTCCAGTTTTGGACTGTTCCTAAATAAAACAAACAAAAAAAAAATACTACAAAACTTCTCATCTTAAAAGAAATTATGTTTATTTGCCTCACTACTTCTGTGGTTAGATGTGAAAGATTCACTTCTCCCTGATAGTTTTTTAGACTTCTTCATGTCACCTTTCTTTTAAGAACTGTCAGGTTTAACATATGTCTGAGTTAGACAGGTATGTTTGGGCTCCCATTAAATTATTTATCAACTTATCAAACAGCTTCAACCATTTTTAAGAACTCTAATCATTTGATTTTCTGTTGTATTTCTAATCAGAAACAAATTTTCCTGGGACAAGGATAATTTTGGGCTCAAATGAATTCCCTCATCAATTAATTGGAAGAGAAACCATACTTTTTGTTCTCATTGACAACTTTCTAGCTGAATATTTAAGAGTTAAATTTTTTTTAAATCCTTTTAATTTTCACAAATGTTGCATTAGACCCTATGATGTAATTTCAGAATTTTAGTTTTATTTTATTGTATTCTATGCACTTCTCAAAGTGCCCTGCAGGTGGCAGCAGCGCTCGCCGTGCTCTCGTCATCCGGCCGGCGGGCAGGGAGCAGCATCCTCACTCTTGACTGAACTGTCCGCAGAAGCGGAGGGACGGGAAACTTAAACCGCGGCGTATGTGGAGAGCAGACTGAACTGAGTGCGCTGTGCTCGTCTAAAGGTTTTTCTTTCTTTCTTGACGCTCTGTTTGTGACTTGTTTCTGCTGCTGCGGTCGCTCTCTGGGCACTAAATGTTTTGACGGCGCTCGGCGTCTTTCGCGGCTGCGTTGAATGAAACAAAGAGGATGGACCTGAGGAAACGTTAACGCGGTTTGTTCCCGGATTGAGAGAAAGTATCAACTTCGAGGTGACTCGTTAGTTGTAGTTGGAAAAAGTCTGAAAGTAGAAGAAGTTCGCCGTGTTGCCTAGGATACAGTCTCGCGCTTGTTCGGACCGTAAATGTACCTCATTTGTACTAAAGTCTGAACCAACACGCCTGATAATTTCAGGTAGCGCCTTTTTCTTTTCTTTTTTTTTATTATCCGAATGCTTCAAATATGGATTACCTCTGCTTTCTGAAACTTACCAGCAGATGTGCCTAATTTGGAGAGTTTGTGTTGCATGGACCACTCAGCTGCACTGCCAAGGAGGAGATGATGATGATGATGATGATCATGATGAATATGAATTAAATTAGCCCCTGTTAATTCTGTTCTAAGATGAGCCAGGGGCCAAACCTCGTCCTCCAGTGGCTCTCGAAGCTCCACATGGCCCAGTACGTCGAGTCTTTCCTCGACAACGGCTATGACGACCTAGAGGTATGCAAGCAGATCGGAGAGCCGGATCTGGACGCGATCGGCGTTCACGTTCAGTACCACAGACACCGGCTCCTGACAGCGGTGCAGGAACTCATAGAGGAGGACAGAAGGAGAGCACCTGGCTACTATTTCACCTTGGAGCCTCTGGCGGCTTTTGCTTGTCACCACTCTGACAGAGTGCGTGACCCGGGGTCACTGGGGTCACACGCGCATACCACGGCCGTACACCAGGCCTCCTGTCCTGGAAACCACAACCCGAGATTCACAGACTGCAACGACTTTGTGACTTATCCCAAGCTGAAGCTGAAGGTCCTGATAAGAGACAAGCTGGCAAAAGATGGAATCAACCTGGGACAAGCACCTTACACCCACAAGGTAGGGGACTGTCACTCCATGTGCTTAGCTCTTTGTTCAGGCTGCATGCTGGCTCGTCTAAAGCTGTCTCTTTGAGTTTAATATGCTCACTTGGCTGTGTGTGTGATGAAGAGTGTGACGAATTCCTTTGATGCTGCTGACGTCCATTGATTCCTCTTTAGGGCTCTTGGGGATGTGTTGCTCTCTTAGGCTGAGCTCTGCAGGGATTCACTGCACTGTTGATGTACTCAGTCTTTTTAAATTAGGCTTTACTGACTTGATTTATTTGCAAATTTCTGCTCTCTTCTGATCTTTCCTGCACATTTTTTAGATGGAAGTAAACACACTTCCTGCAATGACAACCATCTTAGGGGTTTTTTTGTGTGCAAGAGACGGTTTAGAAACTATTAAGATCTTGAAAAGGTTTGACTTGTTGCATTCTGTGTGCGAACATGCAGAGCATTGATGGTCTTGTTGAAAACAAGCCGATTAAAGGCAGGTATGGTAGGTTAAGGGCAAGTTTTTAGTCACAACTCTAAATATACTATCTTAAATGTTCCTTGTCTAGCAGGACTTTTAGTATGACTCATGAGTTATTACTTTTGTCAGTTTGAGCTGCAATTGAAAAAGTGTGAAAATGGGAATTACAAAAATAAATTAGCTTAATGGAAACTTTAAAATTTTGAAAAAACTCACCCGGGTCATGTGATCAACAACCAAATGTTACTACTGACAGAAACAACGAAGAAGACAACAGGAAGTAGAAGACAACAGGAAGTAGAAGACAACAGGAAGTAGAAGACAACAGGAAGTAGAAGACAACGATGACGCCACTTGTTTTTTAAATGACTTATCCTATAACTTATTAATGCGTGATTTTAATTGCGTCACAAATTGAGTGAACATACCGCAATTTCGAAATTGCTTTTCTGGACTTTAGCGGAGTATCAACAAAGTTTTGCGCACATTTGTTATGGAAAGGCATCTACTGTTGTTCAGTAGCCATTGCAGATGGGTCAGCAGGACCAGGAGGTTTGTAATCCAGGCCTCTATGTGCGCTTTTGATCGTTCTTCCATCAACACTCCCCTGAAGATCTAAACCCAGACACTGTGAGAGTGTCAGAGTGTCTCGTCTGTTTCTGTGGTTCGGGCCTCTGATGAACTGTTGATCTGTTCATGGCCTGCTTCCCCCTCTTGACAGCTGGCATAAGTTTTATCCCCTGTGACCTCAAGCAGGTTGCATCTGGTATAGAAAAATGCATAGACAGCTTAGTGTCTATGCAAAATACTATAATCCACTGAAGGCTTAACACTATACTTAAAGAATAACCAGCAGATATTTACAATTTGGTTGAAGAAGGCAGATGTTTTCTTTATGTGGACCACCTACTGAAAGTGTTTCTTGTGACATGATCCACTTCCTGCAGGACTGGTTGGTTCATGTAGCTGCAGAGGATAGTTATTGCACTCAGGCTGTGATACACTCAGAGGACGGTCTGTGGTCATCCAGGTGAAAAGAGGAGCGACGAGTCTGGCTTGTTTTCAGCAGAGTGTCTCTGACCCTGAGGAAGGCAGCATTGATTAAACTCTGGATTCTTTGTCAGAGAAACTGGATGACCATCGCTGTAATTTGTCCAAAGTGTGTCTGTTTTGGCTGCATCGTACCGGACTGTCGGGATGAATCTTTACCAACTAGCCCTGTCAACTGTGACTGAAGTAAACCTCTACATTTTCAGGCTTTATGACTGGGCTGAACACAAAATGATTTTGTTCACAATCGTACTGTAATGCCTGAGCACAGAAATAAAACGCATAACCCCCTTCGCCACCCCCAACTGTCTGACCTTAAAGTACACGAAAAGTTTCCTGTTTTACCAAAGTTAACATAATGTAGTATGAATTTAAGTATTTAGGAAAACCCACTTGGCGATAGCGCTTGGTACGCTACCATCAGCTTGGTTAGCTAAACATTTGAGCTACTTGGTTGCGAGACAATGAACGTATTTCGACGCAGCAACCCTGTCGCATTCTTTTCTTGTGTGATGACAGAATAAATCATGTTTTGATGAAAAATTTTCATATCGACCTCAGAGTAAAATAATAAGACATCTTATTGTTTATGTAGCATCTTGCAACAATGCCTTGTGTTGATCCGACGTGTTTTACAAGATAAAGCAAATAAATACAATAAATCAGTGCCCATTAAAAAGGCACAATAAAAAGTAAAATAAAAACACTAAAAGTTAAACATCTCAAGCCCTACAAAAGCAGAAGACATTGTACAGCTGCTAAAGTGAGTGTTACGATTCATAATCTAACAAGTCTGAAAAGCCGCTCAGCATGGAAGAAGCCATTTCAACAGTAGTAAGATTAGTTTGCTATTGCTTAAAGTTGAAAGGTTTGTGTGTGAGAAACCAGGTCTGCAAACCCGACTCGGTTACACCAGGTCTGTGCGGAGGAATGGACCAAACGTCCAGCAAACAATCGCGACGCATGTGGGAGGACAAACGTAACTTTTAACCCCATCATGCAGCTTAAGAGGGAATTCTACCAGAAACTAAACAAATGCACGGAAACTGCTGAGTTTTAAGAGTAAAAGTAAAAAGAGTCTCTAAGATGATGTCATTAGTCTGGTATCTAGCAAATAGAAGTAATTTTGGTAATCCTGTGAGCTTAAACTGGGAATGTTTAGTCTGCTTAATGTCACCGAGACAAGAAAAATATCAGGTTTCAGTTGTTTGCGCACTTCAGACCAGTCAGGCCAGATGTTGGTTCCTGTCTGATTGAAGTGGTGTGTCGTATTTCTGCTAATAACAAAGTGTATTTTGAGTGCCTGCAAACACAATCCTTAGCCATAGGCCAAATGGTCTTGTTTGCCTTTGGTGAAGACTACCCACTTTGACGTATTGGCCTTATTTTGATAATGAAAATTTAATTTCCATCTGCTGCGTGCGAGGCTTTAAAGCGGTTTCTGTTTTCTCCCAGCGCCGAGTAGCTGTGGCCAATTTCTCAGTTACAGGCGCATGCAGCCGATGAAAGATTCAGGGGTTACTAACGACTAAGAGCAGAGGAACTTTCTCGTTGACTTCTGACCTTTTTGGAGTGGCTGCAGCAAGTATATACGTTATCAGACTTTAAGCTCTTCTCTTCTAATCTTCTAAGATTGTTCCCACTGAGTGATCATCACTAACAAATCATTGATGTTCAGGTTTGGTTCCCTTGCCTTCACTTCTGCTCTTGGCGTTTAGAGTGTCGGGTCGTCACTCATGCTTCATTTCAGTGGGACCCTTTTCGACACACTAAATTGACCCCCGTTTAGCTCGTCTGCTGAGACGACACGTGCGGTCGTTTCATTCATTTTCATTGTGACTGAGAGTCGCGGGTGGACTTGGGAGTCGGTCATCAGGGAGGAGGGATTTGAAGCCATCAGCTGGGATTGGCTGGCTGCACTTGAACAGCGTTTTGAAGCAGTTTGGCCTATCAGGTTCACCAGATTCGGTCCATTAAAGCAACTGCAGGTATGTAGGCCACCACTGCTATTTTTTGCCCTCCAAGTGTAAGTACAGTAGCTTCAGGCTTAGTTGTGATGATATTTTTACTTTGATTTGTACGAGGTTTTCACCATCTGATAACCTGGAGGGAAAAATACACCACGGTGTTTTTAAAATCAAGAGAAAATAAAACATAATGGTTTATGAATAAAACAGAAAAGCAAGAATTGTTTTTCCTACTACTGCTAAAAGAATACATGACTTGTATAATGCTAATTACTGTACTATTGTACTAATATTTATGTCATGTTTGGATAGCAATATATACTTAGAGGTTTTCTGTGAATTATAATTTTCTGACTATTTTCCTGTGTAATTTAAAGAAAAATAAAAGCAGAAAAAAAATTTAAAAAAAAATCTCATGTAATAGATCATCTGATACTAGTGGAGAAAATCTTTCTTGTGTAAGGTCCTTATAAAACCTTTTTTACTTTACTTCAAAATACTTTTTTTTCTGTTCTATCAGTATCTCAACAAGCCTCAAAACCTCAGAAGGCCTCTGTCCATTGCTTTGCCTAAACTAATTCCCCAGACCTGTGAATACATCCTAGTTGTTTGGAGGGTTTTTTGTGTTTTTGCTTTGCTAAAGCATGAGAGGACAAGAAGGACCAGCAGGCCCCTATTGATGCAAGAAAGGAGGATCTGAATGGGACCTGACAAAACCCAGGGTCTGCAGCAGGCAGCTGTCTTTGCCAACCAGAGCCTGAATGAGGCGCCGCTTGTTGAACGTAGTTGGTTTTAAAATACCAACTGTGAACATGTACGTTATGCGACAGAAAAGAAACAGGAAAAATGTAAATGAATGAAAGGAGCGACCTTTTAAACTACTTGTAAAGTCTTTGCAGCGCAATAACACCCTGTAGGGTAAACGGTAAAACTTAGACTTTAAACACTTGAGGAATGAATTTGGTGTTCATGAAGTTGGTGTTCATGAATTACACACAATGTCAACATGGACACAGACATGACCCGGTGAAAACCGCTAAGAGGTTTCAAAACATCTCTTATTTGTGCTGTTTAATCATAAAGTCAGGAGTGTGATGATGCATCCAGGTCAAACCCAACAGTGCAGCAAAAAACCTGGAGAGTTGATTTCAAAAATTACAAAGGGTCTCCCCCAAAGTATTATAAGCCTGGCGGGCCACCAGGCTAAGTATTGCCTTTTTTTTTTCAGTCTTTTTCAAATGTTTGCATTTTTAAAGTCTTTATCGTTGGTGTTCAGGTGTTAATCTTCCAATCTTTCAATAGCACATAATATCAAGTGTTATTTTCAAATGTCCTGTCAACTTTAAACATTTTTAACTCAAAAACACTGCGGGCCGCTGAATGAATGACTGACCTAGTGCCCAACCACTGGGATTAGCAACTTTCCTGGGGGAAACCTTGTACAAACTGTATTTTAAACATCTTACAAATAATGGAGGTATGTAGCTTTCCTCACTTTGTAACCGCATTCATGAAGAAGAATGTTGTCATCACCATAACCTGGTAAAATGAACTATCTATTTCCTGTTCAAAGAAAGATAATGTTTTTTATATTGATGGCAGATAAAGCCTAAAGTTGCACGATTCCAAGTCTTACTAAACTTATTCAAAAGGAAAAATTTAGAATGTAACCTTGAATGTTTTAGCTAATGTAAAAAACTTGCCAATTATGTAAAGTTACACTGCCTTATATGGGCTCTATATCACCTGGAATCAATGATTTTTATTATCTTTTAAAAGACTGACTTGTCTTTCTTCTTATGTTCCTCACTTTGCCTTCCTTTACTGTCCTGAGAGAGCCGTCGCATACAGTGCAGTATGCTGTAAATTCATTAATAAGCAAACCTGGTCATGCTTTAGCCCTCTGTATGCATGTCCTGTATCCGTTATCTCTGCCGTCATGCTTGCCTGGCAGTGCAGTGTAGGCCTACTTATGGACTTTATCGATGTTATGTCGGGATAGATTAGGTCAAACCAGTAGACAATTACAGGAATGTGGCTGGATTATTGCTCCAATGGTGCTGAGGGGGGAGGACTGGTGGATGGACTGTGTGTATGTAGGGGTGTGCGTGTGGGTGTGTGTGTGGGGGTGTGTGTGTGTGTGTTGTGTGTGTGTGTATGTGAGGGAGAGGCAGCACTTAAAAGCTTAACTTGCTATGAACGTGCTTGTCATAAATGCTTTGAGTTTCAGAAAAACGCTCTCTCTTTTGCAACAAATCGCACACGTCTGTATCTGGATCTCTGTCATCGTAGCGCCGGCAGACTTGGATTCTCCCTGCTGAGCTCCTTTAGGACTGCATGTGTTTTTCGTGCAGTCTGATGCATAATGTACACCACTGTGTAAAGCGAGGCTCAATCTCTGACCTATATCTGTGAATTTAAGATTAGAATTGTCCAGAGTCACTTGTTCTCTGTGTCTTTCCAGTTAATTTTCCTGGTAAATGGCCCTCTGCTGTCTTTTCTTTCAAGTGGAAATTATTCAAAGGAGCATGTAGCTAACCGTGCAAAGCGCGTTGCATACTTAGTCTGACTAGCAGCGCTATATTTACCACGCCTAGGTAGGATTCACGAAGTGGTGGACTCCATTGTTCTTGGATTTCTCTAAACAGCCTCGTTCTTTTTACCTGTGATGCCTTGACTTTCGTTTTTCTGTTGTCTTAACCTTTACGAACTGAAATCACAACATGAAGAAGAAATGACCATCAATACTGCCGTTGTTGAAACAGTGTTTGTAATTTAAGTGCTTTTGACTTGCAATAGAGCCAACTTTCCTAGCCATAGAATAAACGGTTGTGCAGACAGACTTATGGCAATACTAAACATAAAAAGTCATAAGAGTCCAATGTTTCGACTCAAAGAATATCCACTTTGTTTGAGCAATTTTAAAATGAACAAATTGAACTCATTTGCTTTACAATAAATACCTAAATAACAAAAAATTTGACTTAAAATGACATGAAAATGATATGCAAGTAAAACTGTCAAAAATAAAAGTTAAGTGAAAATGAGAAATGACAACAATGATGAATTGTTATCTGAAAACTTTGATTGGATTTGTGAGATAGAAAAAGAAACTGATTCCATTAGAAAGACTATTTTAGTAATCGAAGACCCTATCGATTATTGTTGGGATTAATTGAGTACTTGGGGGGGGGTGTCTCTTTCTCCCGCTGTCTCTTTCTCTCTCAAGAAATAATAAAAACTCTGAAAATTTGACGTTATGCTGCTAGCATTTAGTTGTGCCCAACACAAATAATGACCCGGCCGTAACACGACTCGTTAAATAATAAAATATAATTTAATGAAGCTCAATTTTGCTCGAGGAATTTTAAGAATCAAGGTACTGGAGTCGTTCGAGGAATCGTTACAGCCATAGACTCCAGGCGTGAAAGTGTTTTGGTGAAACGGGAACTGACTTCAATAAGAAGTTGCTTTCCGTGTGCGCTGCTGCCTAATGACCACACTAATATACAGGTATTCCATACAAGTCACTGAAGAAGCTATACGATGTTGAAGCCTTGATAAGTTCTTCCTCTTCCACCTCGACTTGGATTATCTCCTAACTCTAGAAAGCAGGGGGAATAATTTCTGTAACATCACTTGAGGATGGGAGCTTTGGCCAAGTTTTAGTCGGTAAGCCATGACTCTGGCATGTTTACGTCTCCAGACAGAGAATAAAAATCCAGCCATTTTCTTTTATGCACTTATAAAATTTTAGTGAGTTAGTAATCTGTTCATAGCATTTCAACCAGAAAGCTGCCTCTCCTTGTTGCTTTCCAAACGCTGCTTTCTCAAAAGTTATGCATTTGGGATTATTTACTTTCCTCTTCCAAGGTAAATGGATGTACAAGAGCTCGATGCAACATCAGTCTGCGGCTCCGAGGTCTTTGACAGTTGGTGCAATCCGGATTTGTCTGAAACCTAATGAGGCTCTGCGTCGGCTCCAAAAATTACCACAGATTTAGTGATTATCTCCCGTCTGTCTTCAGTAGAGGTCAAAATTGACGTTCCTTTGACAAATATTGGCCAAGTTAAGCAGGTTGTTTCAGCAGAAGTCAGAGATGTTAATTCAGGATGGAAAACGGCCGGCATGGTCGGCATTATTAACTGTATTATCACAGCATTTCATTTCTCCTTGGCAGAAACACAGTAGAGCAGCAAGTTTATTGTACTCGTTTGTATTTTTGACTTGGTTTTTGAAAATATAGTTCTGGTATTGGGGAAAAAAAGGCAACTTAAGAATCGTTTCTTTACTTACTTCAAAATAAGATTTTCTTTGTGAGACGTATGTCACTTGAGACATAATTTAACAATAACTTTTTACACACATGTTGGATTTCAGCAGTTTTATAACCTGGTAGAGGTTATGATCAGTTATGTATTAAAAGCCTCGACTTTCTTTTTATGCTAACTGTATAAGCCCTGCGAACAGTGAGTGGAAAAGAGAGCCATAGTTACTGGTAACACTTTATTTGATGAAGTGTGAATAAGACTGTCATGACACTGTCATAAACATGACATAACACTTCAACATAACACTTAAATCTTCATGAATATTTATGACAATTGTCATAAATTGTCATTTGGTAAATCATGACACTTTTATTACAAAGTTGACATTATTCAAAATGTCTCCGTATGGCAACTTGATGTTAACCTAGACAAAAATGTCTTTGTTATAACAACTTGATGTTAACCAAGAAATCATCCATCCATTTTCTTACACCCTTGTCCCTTAGTGGGGTCAGGAGGGTTGCTGGTGCCTATCTCCATCTATCTTTTCGGGCGAGAGGTGGGGTCACCCTGGACAGGTCGCCAGTCTGTCGCAGGGCAACACAGAGACACACAAGACAAACAACCATGCACACACACACTCACACCTAGGGACAATTTAGAGAGGCCAATTAACCTGACAGTTATTCTTTTGGACTATGGGAGGAAGCCGGAGTACCCGGAGAGAACCCACGCATGCACAGGGAGAACATGCAAACTCCATGCAGAAAGACCGGGGCCGGGAATCGAACCCAGAAGCTTCTTGCAGCAAGGCAACAGCTCTACCAGCTGCACCACTGGGCAGCCTCCAAGAAATCATGATCTGACATAAACTTGTTATAAAAGTATTACCGATTAAACATTAAAAATTATGTAGCATTTTGTGGTAATACTTTATTGCTCTGCCATTTGTTTAGTCTTAATTTTCTTAATTTAATTGATCTTAAAGTTTTATAGCAAGATGCCTACAAAGCACTTATGACCTTTGCATTTGAGACATTATCTAAGTAGTGCAATCAGCATTTTTACTGAATTCAATGTTTCGTTTACAAGAACATGAAGTCGTGCTTCAATTTGGAGTTTTACTTGATGAAAGAATTATGTAAAAAAAAAATTTGTGATTAAAGCATTTATTAAGTTGAATGAAAGCGACAGTGAGATGATTTGATCATAATTTGGACACCAGAGGGAGAAATGTGGCTTTTTTCATCAGCAGCCAGAGATTTTACAGTCTATTAGTTCTGTTTTTTAGATTTGAAAATATAGGTCATAGTGGAAGCTTATGGTTTGTTTACATGCTCAGTCTCTTTGCACATTAATAGTAATTCAACATGGCATATATTAGTAAAGAGTGGCTTGTGTTAGGCTGAGGCTTTAAAAAGAGATTGGTTGATTTTTGTCACACAGAGAAGCAGCGACTGAATATCAGATTAATTGACTTAAGCTGTTAGCGGTCCAGCTCTTCTAGCACATTCATTCATATTCAGAATAATACTTCCTTTTTATTATTTTAGTGCTGTTGAAATGTAAATTTCTTGTTCCCTTTTACAGTTCACACAAAGACCATTTTAAAAAGGAACATCCATTTTGTTCATGTCGTTTCTTATTAATCACATTTGTCTGGTTTACAGTAGAAACAACCAGCTGATGAGAGACTTTTCCTGTTTTTTGTCTTAGATTTAGCTACAGTAATTGAATGTAACCTGACATTTTTTCACACCTTTCTACTATCTGTTCAGTTTTAGTTTTAATATCTGCCTTTTGTTCTGGGGTCAATGAAAGGTCAGGGTGTGCTTACTCTCTGACTCATTTGGCATCAAGTTGACCTCGTTGTGTCCCATAATTCACCTGAAAAGAGGTAGAAAGGGCGGAGGGAGAGTGCGCAGGAATGAGGGAGATACTAACAAAGCATTAAGATGAAGTGTATCTATTAAACACTCAACTATGCATTCTGAATCCAACCTGTGACGATCTTAAAAATGTCAGTGGCAGCAAAGCTGCAGCTTAAGGACTCAACATGGAACTGACTGTAACTCAAATAGTTTATCCATAAATAAATCCACCACAGTTGATCGTTTTAATGCATTTATGGTTATAAATATCTGATATGTAAATGCATGTTTTTCTAGTCTCTTGCTTCTGAAAGCATCCTGCAGGTATTTTCTGATGTCTTAATTAGTGGTTAAAAATATTCGATCAAGTTAATTGTAGGGTTTACAATTCATTTATTGTAATCAATCAGAATTTTACTGAAAACTGTATAGAAAAAACAAGCAATATTTTCAATTCAAACCCCCATTTTGCTACTAAATTATCGAATAAATAAATATACGAGCTTCACAACACATATATTTATTGTTTTTAATCTGTTATTTAGGTTGTTCAACCACCACATTGCTGGTATAGTCACTCAACAATCTTCAGGAACCATTGATCATTTGTGGAATGTTTTTGAAAAAGTACTTTGGAAACAAAATGATTTAAGGTGCAGCATATAACTTTTAGAAAAACAAAAAACCTTTTTTTTACATGTTTGCTTAAGGCTATTACTATGTTGTGGCAGTATAGTATAAGATATCTGAGGGAAAAAAAACATCAAGCTCCTCTACCTTATCCCAGTGCAGAAATGCAACCCTCAGTCAGAAACAACCAATCAGAGCCAGGAGGAGGGTCTTGACCCCGCCGTCAATCAGTTTTTAACAAATATGTAAAAAAAAACATTTTCTTTTAATAAAAGTTACATACTGCAGATTTAAGTGTGTTAAAGCTTTTAAAATCTATGTAATTAATGAATCAAAATGAACATATTTGAGTCCCGGTTTTGACCTTTCTGGTTTGTTGTAGCTGAACTTTGCCCTCCAAAGTCCAATAATGACACTTATTGGTGCCTGGTGCAATATGATATTAATAATTAATCTACTTTAAAGATATAAATGTATGTGCATCTGAAGGTATACTGGCATTAATACTTAATTAGTAATGGCTAAAGGCTTATCTTTGTCTTTAAATTCCTAATTTTTGCTTCAGATGCATAGATTTAACACAGATTGTTCATGTTTACATATTTGCTTTAAGTTTTGTTGCTTTTCTTATGCTGTTTCCGTGGGACCGTCCAATAAGAACGGCCAGAGGTTTGGAAAACCACAAATAACTTCCTTAATCAGTCACTTTGTTCGAGACCTCTTCGTAGGGTCAGCCCTGCTGCACAGATGCTCGTTGGATAATCCCTCGGGCCGTTCAAGGTCTAGTTTGCACGTCTGTCCAGTGAACGCAGAGCGGTGAAAGTTTCCCCTTGGATCCTTATCGTGGCCCTTCGTGTACAGCCACTCTGCAGATGAAGAGTTCACGACCTGCCCTCCATCTACGGCCTGTCTTTGCAAGTGAGCCTTCAGACCGCAGAGACAACATTGTACTTGACCTTTTAGGGAAGCTTTGGCTGTTCGAAGCAGAAACAAGCCAGGGGGACACACTTCTGTCCAACTGTGAATGGCTATATGTTCTGATTGTGACCCATTTTCTGCTTGTTTCTGCAGCGGCTGAGACCTTCCTCCCCCTTATGAATTTCAGATGACAATTCATGTGATGCATTGCCATAGATCCAACCGTAACAAACCGTAAGCTGAGCTACTTTCCCTCTGATCCATTTACATCCAAATTTCTCAAGTCTGGTGATCAGTGTCGTGCTAAATTGGGACGACAGCGGTTCCTACATTTATCCACATTACCATGCATTTAGTTCTCCCGGCCTATTTAATGCACCAGCATAAGTAATGCATCCACTTAAAGAAATTCTTGAAAAATGGATACAGCCGCCCTTTACTCTCAGTATTGCCTCGAGTTCACCCATTAACCTCTTTTTCACTTCTGGGGCAAAATCTCAAGCTTAAATCGTTGCTTATTCTGGGATGAGAAATGTACAAAAGTAGCTCAATGAAAGTGAAAGCAGTGGTGCTTTTTTTTTTTCTTTTTACATCGTTAAAAAAACAAAACGTACAAACAATAAATATAAGCAAGAATTTGCAAATGTTGACAATCTAAGAAAGGTGATCTGCCAAATAATGCGTCTTTGATCGAGAAACCGTCTATGTTTAGGTCAAGGTTTGATTACTGGAAGAAGGTAAGAACAAAAAGGTCGGATGTAAGTGATATCCATCAGACTGTGTGCATTACTGCTTATGTAGTAGTCTGACTGAAAGCGTGGGACGTTATGATCTTAGACGAACCTCTTAGAGGAAATTTGATCCGCTTCCTTCAGGTTTCTGATTTGTTTGGCTGTAAATCAGTCAGAGGAAGCTGAAGTTCCTCTCAACTTTTCCACTCGGAGGGATTGCAAAACCTGACTCATGTCAAAGTTCTGCAGATAATAAATCACTAACTATATATATCGCGGGAAACACGTGTTCAGTATCGGTAGATAATATGTCCGATAGAATATTCAACCATTTCACTAAACTTCGATCTAGAACCGCACGGCATTGTGGGGGATGTAGGCAGAAGAAACACTTTAGCAGATTAGGTTCTCACGGCAACCTAAGCTAGTTTTGGAGCGTCAAGTTACTCAGTCATTCTTTGAACCTTTTCGAACCATCCATCCATTTTCTAACACCCTTGTCCCTTTGTGTGAGGGCTCGGGAGGTCCTGGTGCCTATCTCCAGCCAAAGTTTCGGGCGAGAGGCGGGGTTACCCTGGACAGGTCGCCAGTCTGTCGACAGACAGACAGACAGGACAAACAACCATGCACACACACACTCACACCTAGCGAGAATTTGGAGAGACTAATTAACCTGGCAGTCATGTTTTTGGACTGTGGGAGGAAGCCGGAGTACCCGGAGAGAACCCACCATGCAGAAACATCAGGGCCGGGAATCGAACCCAGAACTTTCTTGCTGCAAGGCAACAGTGCTATCAGCTGCGCCACTGTGGAGCCCCTTTCAACATTTTCTTTAGATGAAATATATATAGTAAAAATAGTTATAATCCTAGCAAAATATTATATCCACAAGATGAAATGGAGTGAAAAAATTCCTTCTTTTATTAATTTTAAAGAGCCTGATTTAAAAGAGCATATCTAAATGATTGGAAACAAAATGAAGCCTGGGAAACATTTTTTAAGGTAAGGAAAAGAACTGGGCCGAGTAACGGTGTGTTGTATACTGAGCTTTTTCCGAAGTCGGAGCAGGTGAAACCAGTCGTCCTGAGCTACGCTGGTAGCTTTATTTGTTCATCAAAGTAAATTACGCACATTTAAGTGTCTAAGCTTTATACACTCACTTTATTTCGTTTTAACATATGTTACAGTAAATCTGACATGTGGAAGTCTGTCAGTACTTCCAGGAAGTTGCCAAAGTATTGAATTTATTCAGACTGAAGTAACTTCTTTCCTTTAACTAGACCCAAGTTCAAATTCTGAAGCCACCATCTTCATCCTCGCCTGATAAAAATGTGCCCATGCAGTGTGTCTTTTTTAAATCTTACCTGGGTGTTTTGACAGCTCTTTGAATGCTTGTCCTACTTCAGTGAGTGTGTGGAGACCCGTTCCTCTTTAAAGACGCCTTGACGAGCAGCCGGGGTTCCCTGGGACAGCAGATGACATGAATCATGCTCACCGAATGAGTTTGACGTTCCCCCAGGTCCCTCCTGGGAAGCCGAGAGAAAGCAATAGCTGTGGAAAAGTACGTTTTGGAAACCATTAGAGCGGGTGTTGTGTTATCAGCTGAAAGAATTAGGGCAAACCAAATAGGTGCGCAGCTACGCATATCCACATGAAAAGTAATGCCTGTTGTGAAATATTGATTCTCACTTCTCAGAGCCGCACAGATCCGTGATGGAGATCGGTTGTGAAAGCTGCGTTCACTTTTCTTTATGAGGTTCTTGAGGCTGTTCTTACCTGCCAGGTAGCTCATAAGTTTATGCTCATAAGAAGCCAGACTTTAATGTAATCATCTTTCAAACTATTTGATTGACAAAGTCGGGATTTTACCTATGTTGGGTCGCCTTTCTCTCAGAAACGCCTAACTGAGCGAGCCGTTCTATAACTGAAAAGAAAACCGAACTAAGGCTGCAACTAATGATTGTTTAGTTCATCGTTAGCTGATTTTTTTTAGCTGCTAAACATCCATCCATCTATTTTCTGTCCCCCTAGTGGGGTCAGGAAGTGCTGGTGTCTGTCTTCAACCAACGTTCCTGGCGAGAGGTGGGGTCACCCTGGACAGGTCGCCAGTCTGTCTCAGGGCAACACAGAGACACACAGGACAAACATCCATGCACACACACACTCACACCAAGGGACAATTTATAAATTTAGAGAGGCCAATTAACCTGACAGTCATGTTTTTGGACTGTGGGAGGAAGCTGGAGTACCCGGAGAGAACCCACGCATGCACAAGGAGAACATGCAAACTCCATGCAGAAAGACCGGGGCCGGGAATCGAACCCAGAACCTTCTTGCTGCAAGGCAACAGCTCTACCAGCTGCGCCACTGGGCAGCCCGGCTGCTGAACAATAAATAGTAATTTATTATTCTATTGATTTATTCTGGCAATTAACTGGATAAAAAATGGAATATTCACCAGACCCAAAAAACTTAAATGTTTTGTAAGTTTTTTGGATTCTTTTGTTAACATGCACAGAATGAAAAAGAAAATAACACCTAGCTTTGTTCTACCATTTCTAAAATTTGTGGTTTTTAAATGTTTTTTTTATTTAACCACTTAAGTCTTTTTTTTATGCAATATTAAAAATGCAATAAAAGATGCAAACCCCAACCCCAAAACATCTTGTTCCTTTAAGTAAGAAAATAAACATTCTTGATCCTTTGTAGCAAAGGATGCATCGACAGATAAAAACTACTTCTAACATCACCATGTGAAACTCTCAGCCCGTTCTCCTTGACTTGGCATCGATACTTGGCATCATATCCAATTAATCGTCTCGGCCCTAAGCTGAACCCCAGGATCAGGTTTATTAAAAAGCTTGAATTATTCAGCAAAGAAGTTTTAGTCTCTAGACCTGCAAAGCTGGTAAGAGACAAACCCAGAAGACCTGGCGTTGTCATTTTGGGTTTTGCGTGCGCTACATCATTTAAAAGATTCTAGGAAATTGACGAGCTCTTTTTCTCAGAGCAATAGCAGCCAGACTTAAAACAGAAAAGCACTGTCTGAAAAAGATGTCTCCATGATGCAGAAATGAAATCAGCAGAGAAAAGACGCAGGACTGCAGAGATGCATCTGGTCCGAAAAATTACTTAATTTTCAGAAAGGCTGTTTTTTTTTATATTTGAAGATGGTCAGAGCGTTTTGACTTACAGCCTTTACAACCGGTACAGTTCTATTTTCTACAGTAATGCCTGTTTGGCTATTCCTGTGTTCTCAGTCTAATATTGCATTGTCTATTAGAGTCACATTATTGCAGAGTCCTGTGTTGGTGAAAGGAGTGTTTCTGTTTATGGGCTTAGTGTTTAATCCTGCTCTGTGTGTGTCAGTGGGTCCACCAACTGTCTGTGCTGGAGGAAGGATTACAATCCCCGAGCTGAAAATGGGTCTGCTGTGTGGATGTATGCTTCATAAATGTTGAAGGACAAGAAGAAGAATTACCACTCTTGATGAGAAGAGATGAACAACGTGAAATCTTAACAAATGTTTAATAAATGGTGCCTTTTGGAAAAAGTTATCAAATTTATATTAGTAACAAAATGCCCTCAAAGAGCCGCTTCGTTTATTACTTTCATATACTTTGGTGTTTAATATATTTATTAGAGATTTCACATTATACGCAAAACAAAAAAAAATCACAATTCCAACAAGAAAAAAAGAAAAATACTGTCACCTACAGGGAATGTAGCAAAAAGAAAAGTAAAAAATGAAGACCATACAAAAAAAAACCTGCTGAAGGTTTATTGAAAAAAAAAAATCATAAAAGATTTCCAGGTTTTATTAAATCTATTTTCACAGCCTCTCATCACAAACCTGATTGTCTCTAGTTGTGAGTTTTATGTCTTTTATCCGCAGTGGGTGGAGTAGCATCCTTCTAATTCTTCCATTTAAGAAGAATTAGGTGGAGTGCTTGCAAAGTTGAGAATGTAATTACTATCATCATATACCAGATGACTGGATCTTAAGGTCTTGGAGATGTAAGTCAAGTGATTCATTAGTCTGACAGCCGCCATGTTTGACTCGTGCACTCAGAGCAGAAGTCAAGGCTATGTTACTTTATTTAAGATGACCTGTGTCAGAAATGCACTGCAGCTGTTTCTGTCAACATGTTCCCGTTAGAAATAAACACAGAGACAATAGAATACCAGGTGCACAGCTTTCTTTTAACCAAACATTTTTGGATAAAAAGTTTTTGCACTACTATGAAGTGGGGGGTTTTTTGTTTGTTTTTTGGCTGTGTCAAAATTGTTGTTTTTTGCACAAGATGCAATGGAAACACTTTTTTTCACATCACGAGTCATGTGATCAACAGCTGGATGTTACCACTGCTGGGAAAAAAATGAAGAAGACAACAGGAAGTGGTGCGAGGACAATGGCATGACTTTTTTTCTGCAAGACTTATAAGAATAACAGACTTATTTAGGGGTGATTTTAATTGCTTTTCTTCTTTAACTGATGCATTGCAATTATAAAATCCTCATTTTTAATTTTTTTTTTACATTCGACAAAGTTTTGGGTATATTTGCTATAATCGACTCATAATTGCACATAGACACAGTTATATGAACGGACATCCGACCATAGCATGTCTACTAGTAAACTTGCCTTTGGTATCTTTCCCCAATTCGTCTGCATGTGCGTATTATTCAAAATTTGAAACAAGCTTCAAGTTTGCCTTATCGGGTCTGAACTCGCTGTTAATCTGCGTCTCGATTCCAGCTACCTCACAGGCCATGTGCTGGACTCGTGTTTTTAATAAAACCCAGAGAGTCAGACGGGCTGCGTCATAAACAATCCTCTGATGTCTCTGCCAAGTGGTTTAGTGAAACGTTAAATGAGATATATTATGGTGGAATAGACCCATTCTGCTTGGCACTCAAGTAGGCAAAACATGGCAGCTTGGACGAATCCCCATTCTCCGCTGCTAACAGGGTGATATAATACAGCTGATGTCTGTATACAGAGGACATTCTTTTCTCTGCATGGAGAAACTCGATGAAGGAAGAACAATTTGGGGTTTATTTACATTTTGTAGGCTAATGTTAAACAGTAGTTGGCACTCGGAAGATCCTAATTTTTTTTTTTTTTTTTTTTTATGTCGCTGCTTTGTGTCGTTTCTCCTTTTGAATCGCAGCAATGTTGCAGCAAAAGATGGATTTACCTTAATGAAGTGAATCATTATAAGTGATTAATAAGTGAAGTTATATGAAACCAATTAAGCATTTCTAGCTGCTGCTCTTATTTCTGTGAGTGCGTTTGCTGCTTTTCATTTAGAGCAGGAACTAATCTAATGAAATGCAACGGATCGACAAAACTGTTATGCATTACCTTATGGGCAGCCAGCTGTACGTGTGCTTTTCCACAATGACTTACTAACCACTTACTTATTGACGTACATTTTAACATAATCATTAGCCACTTTAGCTATCGATAGTGCAGTACATGGTAAACAGGCCATGTCTCTTTGTCTTTAGGCCCTTTAAGTCTCTCTTGCTTTTGTCATTAAAAACGTTTTTTTTTTATACATTGCTGATCTTTTCTACGTCTTATTAATAATGCATTTAAAATTCACGCTGATTTTCCACCCAAGGTGAGATGCAGAGTTCATGAGAACAAGAGGAGACAAAGGTTAGCATGGCGAACGGATAAATTCTCCACAATATAAAACATAAAGAGCCCACACAATGAGGACAGATTTACAATATTAAAAAAATCAGGGACAATACTAAGACATTTTTTTGTTTTAGATGTTTTCCAAAAACAGCCTCCAATAAATATCAAACTTCACTCACCCAGCCGTCCATCTATTTATATAATCAGTGTATAATAATCCAAACCAAACAGATTTCTTTGTCGCGCTGATGAGCGCATCGGGGTCAAAGGTTCAGCACCCTGCCTGAGGGCACTTTGACATGTGGAGCAGAGATGGTGGGAACTATACCCTCCCTTGGATGCTCCACTTTGCAAACCATCGGACTTAAAAAGAAACATTAGCTCTGTAAGGTCGTGTACGTGATGTAAAATTTTCCTCATCAGACGTTCATGGGTGTGTCACGGCAGAGGCGGGGTAGATGGCGAGACGTTTGTTCTGCTAACGCCGTAGTGGGATCCAATGGATGAGCAGTGCTTCATGTACACTCTATGCGTTTTGTTTCTGCTCTAATGACTGGGTCATGAGGTGCATCACTCGGGGCCTGCAGCATCTTATCGCACAAATACTGCTGCACACTCACCGTGTGCCAGGTCTAGATTAACCAAAGCCTGCATTAGACCAAAAAAAAACACCCATAATTAAAGCTGTGTTTTAACCATTTTCATCTGCTATTAGAAACTGGAAATGTTGTCAGTGTTATATCAAAATCGATTCTGTCGAAGTAGGTTAAATCCGCTCTGGCCTCCGCTTGACCTCTTACTAATGATAAAAAGCCCCTGAGGGATTTTAAAAAGCATTGTGGGGTATAATTGGGATCATGCAGCCATTTGGATCAGTGAGCCTATAAATAAACATCACGCCAACATTAACAACATATACAGTCTCTGATTGATACTTCCGTTTACTTCTATTACTGCAGTCGATCAGCTCGGTAAGCCGTCGTGGTGGGACACGGAGCGCAGGGGCCCCGCCGCTCCGAGCCGCGTCTTTCCGACTGCCAGCACGTCATTAACTACTGCGTCTCCGGCTGACCTCAGCCTGACTTGATGTCGACTCTGCCACGGGCTCTCTCTCCGTCATGCTCCCGGACGTGACAGCTGTGCGAGACGCCGAGGCCCCGTGGTTCACCTTTTGCCGCGGCAGGTCACGGTGGATGGCATGTCTGTTGGTGTGTGTTTGGCTCTCACTGCGATTCCATATGGCACAATGAGGCCAGCTCAATGAACCTGGACCTCTGGCCCCGATGTCTCGCGTATTCTTGTGGTGGTGGGGTCAGAAATTAGAGTGGTGGTCCCGCCAGCCATGAATCTAATGAATACTAAAACGATGGATTCAGAAATGGAGACACGTCCAGGTCTTTTCTTTTTGTGCCACTTGTTGATTTGTATCCAAGTCGACAGTTTACATCTTTGGGGGTGTGGGTGGGGGGGGGAGTAAAAGTTTTCTAAATGTCACATAAATATTATGTCACTCTAATGACTCATGCCAACAGGATTTGTTGGCATTTAGACTTTGCGTTCGGTCGGGGTGTGGATGGTTTGGAGGTAAACAAACTGTCCTCTGCAAGACGCTAAAATGTCACTTTGGTTTCAGTCGCCTCCATGTCGACACTATCAGAGGAGCTGGCGTTCGGGGAGATGCTTGAATTATATCCACGGTCTAAAACCAATAAGTTTCACTTATAATAAATCACTTTAAGCGGTGACTTCTTTAGCTTGCCAGGAAACCATTTCTGTTACATAATGACAGCGGAGTGAAGTGAATCAATCCAAATGAACTCTTTAGCTAAAGATTCCAGGAACAATTCAGTTCAGTTGTTTATATAGCGCTGACGACTAATGGCACCACACGAACAGATGCAGTTTATATTCAGAGATTTGCATTTAAACCCGCTTCTGTGCATCTTGAATATCTATCACAATCATTAAAACTGGACAGTCATCACAATACGGTCAAAATTGTCGGTTTAAATGTTTTTAAATGCTTACGCCTGCAACAATAGGGTTCTGTTGCTTACACTGTGTCATTAACTTTGCAGCAATCCCTCATTCTAATGGTGACAAAAGTGGCAATAAAAGGTATTTACAACTAATGTTTTTGACTAGCTTCAAAACTGCTATTAAAAACAACAGAGAAATTCAAATAATGTGCTTCTTCATGGCAATTTTTTATATCACTAATCTGCACACAGTAACCATATGTAATATTTTTGTTGGTTCTTCATTGAACGAACGGTGCTGTCAGATTTTGGTGTTTTCAGACGTAACCTCAGTCAATGTCCAGCTGAACCCAGTTTGCTCCAACTCTCCCAGGATTTTTTTAAAAGACACAGCAGGATGAGAAAAAAATCAAAATCAAATCAAAAAATCAACTAGCATTCAACATCTATTACAAGAACATTTTGTATATGTTTGTTAAATTATCCCAGTCAGTTGCACCTTTCTTTGAAGTAAAAATACTTTTTAAAATAATTTTTTTAAGTTGTAAATTTGTCCTCAACGTTTTTTCTCTTTATTTTATATGTATTTTACATTTATGTGAATCTGCCTGCCACTTCCTGAAACTATTCATTTATTCACTTGATAAACGGAAAAAAATAGAAATAAAATAAACCTTAAACGACAAAAAACTGGCCAACCGAAAGTTGAACCAGTCTTTGAACATTTCTGTCTTACAAGCTTTATGGAGATGATTTTATGGCTTTTTGACTCCGACAATCTTACAAAGCAAATAATTTGAGCCTGAACAGATCATTTCAATGCTGCTTTGATACGTCTGCAGTAAACATGAAGGAAAACTACTGCTTAATGAAGCATGTTTTAATATTTTTCATAACATTACAGCAGCTGTAACACGACGTGTTTTGGGGAAACTGGCGCTCCCTTCCCTCACAGGAAGTTTCACACAGATGGTTTTCACTCACTGCGACAGACTGGCGACCTGTCCAGGTGACCCCGCTTGTCGCCCTGGAGATGGGCACCAGCACCTCCTGACCCCACTGAGGGACAAGAGTGTCAGAAAATGGATGGATGGTTTACACTCACTAGGGCGACATTCCAGTTTCATACCTGCTTTGGCAAGCAACGAGTTGAAGTGATTTTCTTTGACCTACTCATGGATCATAAATGAAATATCATCTAGCAGTGGGAGGATGCTCTGCTCTTTGTTTCAGTCAGAGGTCATAATCTGTCGTACTTCATTAAGGGTCACCTGGCCTGAAGAGAGGTCAGATCAAGGTCGGCGGTCTTCGTTTAATAAAACATAATCAGATTCTCCGTTGAGACTTATTCATCAAAAACACTTTGATTACAGGCATTTGAATCGAGGGTGCGAATAGACCTGCCTATGTTTCACTACATGCTTCATAATTCAACTGACATTTATTACCAATATTAGTTTCTTCTTTCAGTTTCAGTTCTGACTGATCAGAAACGCCCAGGAGAAACTGGACCAAATCAGGCGTTGCTGTTTGAATTGTCGGTTGTGACGCCACGCGTTTAAGCTCGGCGTACAACCCCGATGCCTCCAAGCTCCCGCCGCTACGTCGTGTGCGACTCATCAAATGCCTCGCATGACCTGACTTAGCAGAAAAGTCCTGTTTGCGCGACCGTTTGCCCGGAGGGAAGCGACGTCGCCTCGCGGCTCAAATCCACGGCGCTGAATATTTATCGCGCTCTCTCGTTTCGTTTTAATGTGCCGACGTGTCCGCGAGCGCGTTACTCAGCCCCGAACATTTGTTGTTCTAGTTGGAACCGAATTTCCTTTGTGTTGTTTCTTTCAGATGAACAACTCGATTCAGTTCATGAAAAGCCTTTTGCAGGAGACGAACCAGGAGAATGCTCATGGCTGCTGACATTTAACTTCCAGCTCCTCAAAGTTCCTCTCTGCAGCCATCCTTGCAGAAACATCGATTGAAAGTGCAAGACATTTTGCACACAGAGCCGTACAGGTTCAACTGTGGATGTAAATAATGAAGTGACGGAAAGCTTCTTGGCTTTTTGAAGGGCTTTACTATTCATCTTCTTGTGGTTGATTTTAATACAGAAAGACTTGCTCTGTAGAGAAAGAGAACATTGCCAGATTGGACCTTTGACCTCTTTTGGTGTAGCTGGATGCAGATTAAACGGTCAGTTTGGATTTCACTTTCAGTATCTTACTTGAATATTATCACTAAGACACTGCAGAAGCACAAAATCCTACCAAGTATTTTCAATACGGCTCCTCGTGAAAATATCTTTGTAAACTTGAAATAAGACGAAATTAACTTGCAGTTAACTTTTTAGCAAAATATTGGAGCGTGTTTTAAGTAAGTAACTCCTTAATTATGATGAAAAAGTATTTGTTCTCTTGGCAGATTATTTAACTTATAACAAGGCATTTTTCTCATTTTATAAGTAAATTTTTCTGCCAATGTTAAGGAATTTTTGCCTATAAGCAAGTCTCTATATGTTGCTGAAAAGTTACTTTTAAGTCAGTCTTATTTCAAGTGTATTAAGATATTTGCACTAGAAACTCGACCAAAAATACTTCATTTTGAATTTCTGCAGTGTACTAATCTTACCCAGCCTTTAAAGAAGCAGCATGTTACTTTAAAAAAAAAAAAAACTTTTCAGCAACACTTTATCTGAAGGGTTGTGCACCAACCCTTCAGATAAGCATACCGAGTTGACACTCGGTATGCTTAAATATGATGTTATCAATCAAATCAATGCAGTTTTTATCTGCCAAATTACATCAATCTGTCCATTCAGTTTCTTGAGAATTATTCACACAAAATCAACAAATCCCCAAACTCCATAACTGGGAGTTTATTGTGGATTTTACTCAACAAATGTCAAAAACTTTCTTGCTTATACTAAGCAGCTGCCTCAGCCTTAATTAATATCAGATTATAGTCCACGATCTACAAAGCGAGAAATAAAAAGTCACATTTACCACAAACACTTTGATTTTTATTGAAAAAAATAAAATAAAATCAAAAAAGAATCACGAAATCCTGGAGGGACAGAAAAGATGTTCAATAATATTATTTAATTTTAAGAATCCATTAATAGTTTGACAATAGGTTTTATCAATACATTCTGGCACAGCCGGCCCTTTAAGAGCGTTCATGATCCTGATTCAACCCAAAATGATGCTCCTGCAATTAAAGTCAAAGTTTCTTAATGTCCATCATATGTGCCTGAGGCTGCAGAAGCCGCCCCATCTGCTTTGTCCTGACGTCGAGGACACAGCACGTGGGATAAAGTTATATCTGATCACCGTTAGTTATTAATCTCATAATGGACTCCTTGATGATCAATAAAGTTTTTATTATGAGAAAACGTAGCTGCACACGCCCTCATGGGAGCTCTATAAAACTACACATTTATTATTCGTTCTCCTATATTGGATATCAACAGGGAGGAGGCATTAAAATGTGTAGGAATAGCTTTTTTCCTAATTATCAGCATCTTTTAACAGCTTCTAGAGGTCGAATGGCTTTCATTTGAATTTTTTTACATTTTTTTATTAAACATGTCCCATATAAATCACAGAGTGCAGATTTTTCTGCCGCGGTTTATTGTTGGGTCAGCACTTCAGTTTTTTCCGCTTATGTTCGCCGTTCCTCATCTGCAGGGAGGAAACCTGGTACAAATCAAGCCTGCATTCGGCCGAGCAGCAGAGAATCGGGTCTGGTTTGTATGTTTCTGTTCAGTGTGACCAAGACAAAGACCTCCGACAGACAGAGAGTGGTTGCGGCTGCGCGCAGAGCTGATCTCAAGCATGACTTCTCCCGTCTTCCTTTTTGCCCTTTTGAAAGCAGAAGGTGCCTCTTCACTTGTACTCTTTTCCGTGTGATCGCACCTGAAGGAGCGCAGTAGATCCGTGCTGACATTTAACTTCCAGGGAAGAACCCCCGTCTGTTTTTCTTTCTAAAAAAAAAAAATCTACCTGACGTCCATCATCCTTTCTTTATTTTTCTTTTCGTCTGAAGGAAAAGAGTTTTAGTTGAGCAGATCTGGCTGTGGAAAGCCGACGTAAATAAACTCTTTGAGAGTAGCCGGCTTTAAGAGTCAGAGGTCAGGCTTTTTCCAAATGCTCTCTAAAGCTGCTGAAAATGCACTAAAATGATGAATCTGGTGTCTGGCATTGCAAAACAGTCAGCTGGTGCGAAACATACGCTGCAAGTCCAGCTTTAAAACTTTTATGTATTTGAAGCGGCGGAGTGTTCGCAGATATCGACCAGAGTCTCTGATCGTCAGCAGAAAGCCAACTCCTCATAACTCTAAATTGTTTGTTCCCATCGAAATCCGCTGTTTTTTTAAAAAAAAAAATATATATATCTGTGGTCTCAGCCCCCCTTTTATGTGCAGTGACTAAATCTGCGCTCCCTGTGTGACTGTCGCTGACTGTTCAGCTGATATAATCAGCCACAGGCAGCACAGCTTTGAGGTAAACATCTGAACAACATCTGCGCTAATCTCCTGCAGTCTGTGAGCTAATGAAGCCCCAGTGGACAAAGCGAGTTGCACGCTCAGCTTCACTGCCACATTTTTCATCTGCCATTATTCGTCACTCACTTCAAGGTTTCATGTATTGAGATGCTATAATAACGGCGAAGAAGGACGTCTGCTGATTGGTGATCTTTTCAATATTTGACAATATTTTCTTAAATGTTTCCTTATTGGTATCTTTATGATTTTTTTTAAGTATAATGACATCTAATCAACTTCTTCAGTCATTTCTTCCACAAATCTTTGGGTTGATGCAAATACTGAGTGAAGACTTTTAGCTAACTTTGCTGTAAAATGTATTTAGAGGAAACTAATGAAAAGGAAAGCGTATCAAGACATGTCTGCAGTTGATTCAGTCCGTTAGAGAGACTTTTACCGGATAACAGGAAGGCTGATTGGTACGAAAGGAGGAAAAAAAGGATTACATTTTCAAAAAAATAAAATAAAGTTTTGAGAATAATTTCAAAAACTTTCAAGAAAAAAATGTGAAATTTCTCAGTTTGAAAAGTTGAAAATTTGCAAGAGAAAAACTTGGAATTTTTTTCCAAAGATTTTTCTAGAAATAATTCTGACCTGGTCAATTGAGATTTCCCGACTGCTTTCCTTTCGCAGTTTAGATGGTAATTTTATTTTTATCCATAAAATGATGTGCATGGGCTTCCATACGGCTTTGCAAGCCGTGCAAATTAAAATAGATTTAAAAAAAAAAAAATTCTCTGCAAAACAAAGGCTGACACTCAATCACTTTAACAAAAACACACAACAGCAGCCACACTGTAAAACAACTTTATATACATATCTTTTTCTTTGCTTCTTATTGAGAAGTAATTACTTAAACATATAAAAAGTGGATAATATTTCTCTGTTCTGACACGTACACAAAAAACTGAAAAACTTTTTTTTCCTCTTAAAAAAAACCACTTTCTTAGAATAACACGTCGACCTAACTCTGATTAACTGCTGTTTGAAAGTCTCTCGGCTCCATGTAACAAAACAAAACCAGTGCAGTTTTATTTTAAACCTTAAGAAAAAAGAAAACAAAACGGTTTCCCCCTAGAAATAACGGTAATGTCTTTTGTGCTTGACAAGCAACATGTGCGCTGTGGGGACGGCTGCTGTTTTATATTAACTCTGCTGTTGGAACATGGCAAACATGAGAAAGAGGATGTAGGTGTCCTGATAGCTGCGATGGGGAAACTCCAGAGAAATGCAGACGGTGGGTTTCTGTGAGAAATGACAGGAAGACGCGCGACAGGTATTGTATGAGCTGCAGGATGGGCAGAGAAAGTACAGAACAACAACTATGATCTGTTGCTTCAAGTGCAGGAGACCTTCCTGCAGCGTTTTATCTGGGAAGGGCTCACATAATTTATATATCTATTTCCAGAATACGTGCATTAAAGATGCACTTTTTAAAGCATTTACTGTCTGTCCACTTTTTTATTATCGATCAGTTTGCATAGCACATTTCAGCAACAAGGCAGTTCAAAGTCCTTTATTTCGTAAAAACTATAAGATATGATAATAACACCAAGCAATCAACAATTGAGAAACTAGTAACAAACATGCCATGACCAAAATCTTTGTTATACATCAAATGAGTCGGTAAATGTTTAATTTATCTAAGCAGCGGCTTTTTAGCCTTGATTTGAAGGAACTCTGTGTTTCAGCTGTTTTGCAGTTTTCTGGAAAACTGGCAGCCACAGGTTCAGTAGAGAGTTAGCATGCACATGAGCAAAATCAAAATAAAAACATGTTTGTTTTTCTCATTTTAAATTTAGATGCTAAGCTAATATATATCCCCACAGCTGCATTTTTAAACAAAAAGTTGCTCCAAATGAACTGGAAGTCTTCTGAAGTGATACTCGTAACTCTGCCCAACATTCTGACCTTAAATAATGTTTAGGTCATCTAACTGCATTTGTGGATGAATATGAAGAGAAAGTCAACAACCTCTGAGAGGTTTTCACTAGAAAATGGAAAGTTGTTAAATCCCAATCTGCCGCCTGCTGGTTTGATGCTGGTGCCATGCTAGCTGGTGCCATGCTAGCATTCATTTCAAAGAATTACAAAATGAGATTTTTACCCTCATTAAACTATGCAACAATTAATATTCAGTGATTACTGAGAGTACTTTTTTGCATCTAGTTCTGACTGAGTGCAGACGCAGCCAAAGTTCAGCCACTCATGAATATATAATAATGGATTATTTTACCACTTAATAAATGGAGCACTTTCACTTTAGTTGAATTATATTCAGTTTTTTTTTGTTTTGTTTTTCTATGTCACAAACATTCAATAATTCAGCAAACCAGTCCAGTTGGATCAATAATAACTCACGAAATGTAATCTAACTAAGGTTCAAAGCATGCTGCCATCTTCTTTCTTTGAAATTATTTTGTCTTCCTAGCATTTCCAGTGTTTAATTTATTTGAGTCAATATTTTATAGCTGTTTAAAGAAATGTTTGCAGTTGCTCTGTATGCAAACATATTTTTGCCGTTTCCTCCGTGGAGCTTTTGGAAGAAGCGTGATTGAAGTCTCCAAAGGTAATCATAAATGCATTTAGTGGATTTTGTGTGCAAGAAGCGCTTGATTGGATTACCTCAAATTAAGCGTCAGCAAAGACATAAAGATGGAAAAACACTCAAAACGCCACTGATAACACATCCCTCCTGTTTTGTGTATTGCGAGCACAGAAAACTCTTACATTGCTACATGAAATGTATTTTTCATTGCTTTTCTGCTTCCCCTTTGCTGCCATGTTGTTTTCCTGAACCATTGCACCCGACAGTAAAGAAACACTAAATCCTCAGAAATCACTCGGTATTTAATTCAACCATGTTTTTTTTTCTCTGACATTCACTATTGTTATTTATCAGTGAGGATTGACTGCAGATTAACAGTGTAAGACTTAAACTATAGTTTTGCCAATAAAAAAAAAAAAACAAGTTTAGGCAAAAAGTGTTTAAAAATGATTGAAACCCTGTGAACTTTTGCGCATTTTGCCGTGTTTCTATAAGGTTTGATGTATTTATTGGGATTATTTTATGATAAATCAATGCAAATGAATTGTTTTCAACGTTTTTAAATGAATAAAAATCCCTAAAATGGAGCTGCAGATGGACTCCATCAGAAGACGCTGCGGCTGTAAGGTGACCGCCCTTAAAGTGACATTAAAGTGAAGATGAACTGAAGGTTTGTAGAGGGAAGTCACGTCAGCAGCTCTTTTGGGACGTCTGTGGGCGTTCAGAGTTCATCAGCGCCGTGCGAAGATGAGAAATTGATGTTCAAGTAAAAGTAGAGCAGGGGTCACTGCTGGGTTAAAGATCAACTAGCTCTTTGTGGTTTCCACCAACCTCGCTGTCTGGGTCTCATGCAGCCAACGCCTCACAGTGAAGGTGTTGCCCAGTTTTTAAGAAATCAATGCTCTGTTCTGCAGTTGGAGTTGTGTTTCCACAGATAATAATGTAGTCTGATGTTGGAACCAATCTCATGTTAGGCTGCACTTTGTTTCAAAGAGTGTCCTCACACATCCTGAGCAACTGTTGGGTGCCATGGCAACCGCCTCCCATGGGTTCGTGCAAACACAAAACTCTGATTTGGGTATCAAACTCGTAAAGTGTGAGGGAAGCACGATTTACGGGCACTAACATCATTATCGACCGATACTGGTCATTTTTTAACGTATCGGTATCGGTCCAATAAACTGGAGCGATATTGACGACCAATATTTATTTCCACATTGTTGCTGTTTCTTTCTGGAGAGGGAGAGGGGGAGGTTGGTCATGTGATGGTGATGCAGCAAAGGATTGTGGGGAATCTAACTGAAGAAGTTAGTGCTATGGTCATTTTGTGAAAGTGTGGGAAGGATAGTGAAATGTGCATCTATGTGTGTATATATATATATATATATATACTGGTAAATATAAATTATTTGCCATGGCAGCAATATTATCATCACATGTTGGCATCGGCTCAAATTTCTCTCTACTGCTGAGAAATCATTTCAGTTCACAATTTCTTGATTACTTTTGTTTGAAGAATTTATGAGATTCAGGAGTGCATCGATTGCATTTACTGATCTTTGAAAAACCCCACCTGCCAAATCCAATTTGACAGGTCAAAAATACCCAATTCATACAAAATTCAGCCAAAAATAATCACATCAAAGTATCGGCCAATCACCGATTTCCCAAAATTAAAGAAATCAGTACCGATAAATCGGTCCACCCCTCGTTTTTTGACGTTTGTTTAGACTTTAAAGCGTCCAACTCTGTGTCTTTGCTTCTTGCCGCTCGTTCAGTTTGTGCTCCTGAAATGTTAGAAAACAGAAGTCTCCACAGGGCGCTTCTCCTCCTGATTTGGCCACTTCACATGTTTTTTCCCCACTTCCTAGAGTGACCCACTCTCCACTCCTCCCACCTTTCATGTCATGATTGGCAGCTCCCCCTCGACTCGGCGGAGGATCTCTGGATGCTGCGGCCTTGCTTGCGCAGGGTGAGCAGGGCTGCCACTCGGATGCAGCGAGCTGGCAGGCGCGTCTCGGGGGGATCGCGGCACAGTCACACAAGGGTAATTACCCGAGCGCCAGGGCGAGGGGCACATGAAGCGATTTCAGCACCTCCGAATTAAACACGGTCCACAGACTGTGAACAATCCAGAGGCTGCTCCGCATTAAGCGCCGTGCTATTCATAGAGCCTTTTGAAAAGTGAAGACCCGGTACGGTTTCTAGGCGTGAATTGTGTTGGATTTTGAAGGGAAGGGTGAAGTTTGGGAGCTGGGGGGGGGGATTTCTGTGTTTGTTTTCAGCCCTGCTAAATTAAACATGCTCCAAAGAATCAGAACAATCTGCATGCCACCCAGACTGCAAACACGTCGCCTTCCAGAGGGGATTTAACTTGCACAGGATTTCAGTCCCTGCAATTTGAATAAAATTTACCATTTGATCTTTGAATTAAGCACGCTCCAAGGCTTTGGAGAAATTTCAAAGCTACTCCGAAAACAATCCACGGGCCGATTTCAGAAGCGACGTGCGCACGCAAATTATTCAGCTACGGATCGCGATGCACAGCCGAGAGCTTCTCGATTGTTATACAGCAGCCGAACAGACCTGACATCATAACTGACTTAAAAACGTTTCTGAATTTCTTTTAATGTTTATCCTGGCCAACCGAGCAAATGTCTTCAGAATAAAAAATGTACAAAAGGAAGTGGTTCCCAACATCCACAGGGATTTTAGTTTATCGATATGACAGTCAATCCAAGTGTGTCTCAAAATCAACAAAAAATTGTAAAGAATTCAGAACTAAATCTGCCAGAAAATAAACTTTACACGGCAAATATCACTAAGTTAAAATGCTGATGGAAAGAAACGGAATGCTGAAATCAAGACGATGTCAAAGCATTAGTTCAAGCAGGTTGTTGCAGCTTTATAAACATATTTTTGTACGCTTTTCTCCTCAGATATTTGTTTAGATTTCACTTGAATTGCACACGATACATTATAGAAATGAAATGTTTGAAATCATTTATGTCGATGTTTTTCTACGCCATTTTAACTGGGGTGTGTTCACTTCCCAGCTGAACAGTTCATATTTAGAGCACTGCGTTTCCAGCTAATGTGTAAAATCTCCATCAAGCCCAATGATTGAATTTTGGAGACAAAATGGGGTTTTTTTGTTTTGTTTTAATCTGCCTCCTGTCTGCCCTTTTAATCTTCTTTGGAGTTTCACTCCCGTCTGTTGTTAATCTGCTCCCAGGCTGGTCTCTGCCGGTGGTATGATCTTTATATTTCTGCAGCATGCCAGAAAACAATGAGACTCTATTCTGTCACCTTTTTTTTTTCCTGGTACTGATTTGTTTTGTGTCGGACTGCAACTACCGATTATTTTTTTAAATCGATTTTTCTGATGATTAATTGATTAATCGGGCACAGTCTACAAAAATACTAACTACTTTAGCATTTTTTTATGCAATATTAGAAAGATATTATTTTTTTAAATAAGAAAATAAACATTTTATTGCCTAAAATGCAGTCACGTAGTATTCCTTTAGGGAATTTGAACTAGGTGAAGCTAAAACTGATCATTTCAATAAACAGTTAATGGCGATTAATCGTTTGAACTTTAGTTTTGTATATCTTTTAGTTAAAAAGTATTTTTACCTAATTTCTTCCGTTATTTTTTTATTCTTCATTTCTATAGCTTGAGTCCCATAATGGAGCAGAACCCATTTCTTTTGCTTTTTTTTTCCTGGATGAGAGAAACTTTCTACGACGACAGGACCACAAGCGATTGATGCGGCCCTCGCTAATGCAGTTCAAACAAGACCGGTTGTTCTCCGTGCCATCTGTGCATCTTTTAGCGATGGTGCGCATGTTACAGCGCGACCCCTCTCATCAAACCTGCATTTGGGGCTTGTCAGAATCCACTTAACCACTCAGACATGAATGGTTAAGCTCCTCCACTGATCCTCTTTCTTCCCCTCCAGGGGATCCTGTCGGTCTTGGCCCTCGGTGCTTCGGAATGGAAGTAAAATCTCACCGTGTCCCGTACTGCTGTTGCTGTGTAAAACTGCTGATTGATTGCATAATAACTGCTTTTTAAAAAAAAAAAAAAAAAAAAAGCTTTACTGTTGAGGTTAATCATGTTTGTGCAGTCCTGTGAGTCACGTTAGCGCGTTTTATGGGGATTCTGTGTGGCACACCACAGAGTTATGTGTAATTGTGAAGGAAAGGAATAAAAAGTTTTCACTTCTGAACAGTGTGGCGTGCCTTTGCAGCAGTCTGACACTTTCAAGAAATGCTTTTCACTGCAGTTGCACGCGCTGCTCCTTTGCAGAAGCCGCGGACAGAACCGTAAAATTTAATGAACAAAACAATAAAACGCAGAATTTCGCAGAATGTCGGCGAGAGGTGAAGGATGCGCCGTAGTTTCTGTAGTGTTTTCACCGCTGCAGCTCCCATACCTATCGTTACCTGGCTAGGCCGGCGTCGGCTCTGCATCTGTTAGTTTTGAACATTGCCACATATGCTCGTTATAATTTAGGTCTGGACTTTGACTTGAGCATCCTGAAGGTCATGTTCCTGCTGGAAGGTGAATCTTCACCTCAGTCTCAAGAGGTTTTCTTCCTAGATCGCTCTGCTGTTCCCGCCATCCAAGTTCTCATCAACTTTGACCAGCTTTCCTAAAAGAAAAAGCTCATAGCTTCACTTTACATATATACACATTAGAGCTAACTCACCAAAGTTTCTACATCTTGTTAAAAAAAATCCTTATATTTCCTTTTAAATTGCATTAAATTTTGATTTTGTTTTAACTCCTCATTTAACTTAATTTTACACCACGAACTGAAATACAAAAGCTCTTTCTTGTTGTGCGTGAATCTTTAACCCCTGACCTCCTTCCCTTTCAAAACACATGCTCTGTAAGAGCTCAGGAAGCGGTTTATTAGACATAATTTGAGCAATTTTAAATTCCACCAGATCTTCAAATAAAAAATTAAAAAAAAAACTTAATACCAGCTCTTCGTAACATGACGTCACTTTCCAGCAGCGTTACTACGGGTCTGGCTTTAGGACTGTTCAGGGACTGAGTGCCGACTTCCTCCTCGTCCCTCGAGTGCAGAGCGGCGCCCTCTGGGACCAAAGACCGGATGAGCGCTCAGGTTGGCGCGCACACAGGGAGTCAGGAGACGCGGCTTTGACGGAAAGCTGAGCCGGGCCGGCTGACGGAGAGGAGCGGCGTCCGTCTGCAGCCTCCGCTGCGCGCGCCGAGGTGACGAGCCGCCCCGCTGTTGTGAAGCCAGGCGGAAAACTGACCTTTCTGGCGCGCGCTGCCTCGGCCCTTTGGCACCGCGCGCTGAACCGGGCCCTCCACCGGTCCTCCTCCATCCATCTGCAGCTCAGCCTAATCTGCAGCGGGAGGTCGGACTCCTGCTTCCGGCCTCCTGCTCCCCCCGCTGGAGGCTTTAGGGTCCGCGCTCTAAAGCCGAACAATTAGAATAAGCGGGATCATGATTTAGCATAACACGCCGATGCGGGTTACATCTCATGAGTAATACCGCAAGCAAACGAGGTCACCACTCTGATGTATAATGAATGCTTTAAGGATCTGCAAAGTCGCCTCTTTCTTTCCATTTGAACACTCTCGCCAGCTGTTAACACAGGAAGAAAGTCTTATGGCTGTTCTCTCATGAATCATTCACTTTCACCTCAATCCAAAGGGTCTGCTTTATTTTCACCTCACAGTTGTCACCTCCTGCCCTCATGCCTCTGCACTCGTGTGACCTGGGAAAGGGGCATGTAAGTAACCCTTTGCTGCCCCCTACTGGTTTGTTGCGTTGACACAAATATATACGGGCCTGTGCTCAGCATCCAGACATTAATTCGGATTACATACTGCTGGCCTGTTTCTTTGAAACTGTATCTTTTATTTATGCTCGTTTCCTCGGAGGTGGGCGTTGCTTTGTAGCTGTTGCACACGACTTGTGTGGATAATAGCAGTAATAACAGTGATTATTTGTCACATCTTTCCTTAAACGTGTTTTATAGAATCAGGGTATTATAGAAAATACAAATTATAACATTTGATTCATCAGCAAGGCCAAAAAAAAAAGGGAGGAAACAGATACTACTACTACTATTGATCATTTAATTTGTTTTAAAAAAAATACAGGAATAATCTTAAACTAAAAGCAGAAGGTTTCTTTTTTAAAAGAGCACATCAATCATGTCCTAATTGATCGATTGGTTGGTGTTTCGGAGCGCTCAGGAGTCTGTTCCTGTTCCCACAACATCAAGCAAGAAAGACATTTTCAGACTTTTTAGAGCTTATCACGCTATGCTAAAAATGATCACACTGCAAAAAATACCCCTGGGGTAAAACAAGTTAAGTGCAGAAAATAAGAGTCTGCCAGTTGAACTGTTACGTTTTTGTATCCATATTCAAGTATTATTGACTTAATACAAGCTCCTGTATCTTGCTGAAAAGTTACTTGTAAGTTAGTTTGGTCATATTTTGTGTTTTTGCAGTACAATAGAGATGACAGTTTTTTGTAAGTGTGGTCATGACAACGCAACGTGTGCCACTCATCCTGAACGTAGAAACTGAAGTCTCAGTTGTTCCGTTTTGGTTGAGAAAACTGATTAAATTAGAAAATGACGAAACATTTTAGACGATTAAGTTAGTCAGCCTTTTCTCCCTAATGAGATGTAGGCAGCTGGATCTGAAACCAATCACAAACTTTGGAAGAACATCTGTTAGACGGATGAGACGAATGGCTTGTGATCACGTTTTATAATTGATACTGGGGAATGGTTATTCTTTGGACTGCTTTAAAAGCACTTGTAACTGTGAAGCCTTCAGTCAACCAGTTGACCACAAAGTCCTCTTTATGCAGAGATTTTCTTGGGTTAAATGTGAGGCCATCTGTTTGCCAGCTGAAGATTGGTGCAAATCTCATCGGTGTGCCAAGTACAGAAAAAAGTCTTCAACAGAATCTAGGTTTTTGTCTCGGTGCAAAGTTCACAGCTTAAGGCTTTACCAGAAACTTTAAAACTATATGGAAGGTAAAACAAATGTAAAATTTGAAAAAACTACAGTGGAACTGTAAAGTCATGCAAAAAGGAAGAACAAACATATTGTAATTTTTATAAATTGCTCTTTTCAGTTGTCTACTTACTGCAAAACCACTAAATCTTACCAAGTGTTTCTGGGCTAGTTTCAAGTGCAAATATCTTATTAAACTTGAAATAGAACAAAGTAACACTAAAAGCAACTTTTCAGCAAGAAATAGGAATTTGCTTAAGTAAGGAATTCCTTAATATTAAGACCAAAAGTACAAGTTTCACTGGCAGATTATTTCACTTATAACAAGATACTTTTCCCACTACAACAAGCTCCTGTTTCTTGTGAAAAAAGTTACTTGTCAGTTGATTAAAATGTAGTAAGATGTTTAAATTAGAAATTAGATCAAAGATACTTGGTAGTATTTTGTGTTTTTGCTGTGCTGGTTTGTTGCTATTAATAGTCACATTCATTTTTGTGTCTTAAGTTAGGAAAAAGTGTGGAAAAGGCTGTTTCAATCAGCTGTGGTTGTGGCCAAATGTAGCTGAAGCGTCTAAATGTTACATTTGAAACTCTAAATTTGGATATTAATGCAGGACACAACGGTCACGCAAGAAGAAATCATTCTTATTATAATCTCTGGAAGCTATACATGGTGGTTTGATCAACAAGGAGGAGGAAATCGGTAGAAATGTCTGCAAGCAGCAGCCTGGAGACCTAGCAAACCGGCAAACAACGCAGGTTTAAAAGTGCATTGTCACTCCAGTCTGTTTGTAGTTCACCACTTCAAACCCGCATTGTAACTCTGATCTGTAGAGGTGCATTTTCTTTTAGCAACTATGTCGTCAAACCACTATAAATTGGTGAATCATTGTTGTAGAAAATGTGACAGTAGTGAAAGGAAGTAGCCAAAAGTCTCACTTTGCAACAATTTAAATGCACTAGAGTAATGTAGCTGCAAAAACACCATTTTGATGTTTGTCATGCCACTTAAACTCTGTAAATCCATCTACAGTTTTCTTTAATTTCTTTCATATGTAATTTAACCCTAAAAATAAAATTAAATCTAATGATAAACATGTTATGGATAACAAAATAGTCGTCAATGGGAATAATGTTTGTAGAAAGTGCTTTTGACTGTGTTTTTGCATTAATGTGATTCGCAGACAGCATCAGAGGACACAAACAGGAAGAACCATATGTGGCGAACTTTATGCTCACAAACAACAGCCATGTTTGCCTCCATAGTCTGCCTCTTCTTGCTATCTCTGTGGCATGAAGTGGACTGTTTCCTTCTTTCTTTATCCTGGGACATTGAAGCAAAGTACCAAATTGTTTTATAAACTGGGGGGAAAAATTTAAGGAATCTTGTTGGTTGGATTCATCCGTATATGGTAGTGCCATCGGTTTTAGTGAGGCAAGGATCCAAAGACTCATTCTGCATCCAAAATTGTTTTGAAATGACTTGCATCCTCAGAGAACCGATTGTGATTTAGTTCTGACTCAGTTTGTTGATTTATAGGTTTTATCTCGTTTCGTTTTGAATCGCTGCTCTTTAATTTGACCTTTTTTTTTAAAAGTGCTTTTACCTATATCAGTAAGTAAAACACCAGAAACGTACCCACCTTTTGACATAAAATTCACCTTGTCATTGAGTCGTACATTGAGGCAAACAGAGGAGCGCTCCTGCAGTCGCAGAGCAGCACTTCGAGGCTGTAGTTTATTTGAAGAGCAGATCCATGAGTCAGCCAGTTTCCCCCGGGCCGCAGCTGGAGCGAGTCGATGGCTCCACCCAGCTGCAACAAGCGTCATATGTGGTTGCAAATTTCCCAGCCTCCCCGCAGCCAGACTGTCTAATTTATGTGCATCAGGCTCCCCTCTCCACCCCTCCTCTCGCTGCAGGATGCATTGTCCTCCACTCTCCAAACTGAGTTAAGTTTCTGAACCGAGCTTTTCACTTAACAGAGCTGTGGGAGGACTAAACGCTGCTGCCGCTGCTGCTGGATACTGTTGTTGGCAGCCAGATGCCTGTTTGTGGTGAGTGTTTTTTTTTTGTTTTGTTTTTTTATGTTTTGCGCTGGAATGTGATCCTGTGAATGTGGTTTTTCCTCTGGAGATTCATTGAAGAAATGGGTTTTCTTGCTACAGAGCGAGTTGCTGTGCGTTGCTTTTTGACCATTTGGCGTGTGGATTTGATTCTATTTCGGTTCATTATTTCACTTTGATGACTCAGGAAACCTTCAAAACGTAACCACACACACACACGTACACAAAACTGTAACTTTGTAACTTTCAAACATCCTCCAAGCAAAATCCTTAAAGCCGGTCCTGCATCTCTCCAGTTGTGGCATTCTTCACATTTCTTTTTCAGACAAACCTCTAGTTTTAATCCACCTTGTCGTTCCTGTTCAGTCAGCTTTCTTTTGAAAGCAACAAAGTCTCCTAACGTCCTGAAGTAAATGATTTGCTGATGCTTTGGCCTGGTTTCCTGAAGACAAGTCAGATGAGCTGTACAAACACTCACGCCCTGGACCCCCGGGGCAATGCGGATCCTTTGTTTCGCTGTGTGATGCTGAGAAACACGACACCGCACTCTTCTTTTTAAAACCTCTGTGGCTGAAGTGTCACGCTGCAGCTTCAGCCTAAACACCGACCGTTTGCGGACGGCTGTGAAAAAAAACAAAAAAACTAATTCGTGCTAGAGCAAGATATCTTGGTGCACTTGAAATAAGTAAAAACCGCAGTAAAAGTAGCTTTTAAGCAAGATGTAAGAGGTGATTTTATGTAAATAAATCGTTAAGAATAAGAAAAAGTTTAAGCTCCACTTATAGCGTGACATTTTTCCCACGTTATAAGTGAAAACGCTAGTTAAGCTAAACTTTTTCAATCAATATCAAGCAGTTACTTAAAACAAGCTCCTATATCTTGCTTGAAAGTAACTTTTTAGTAGATATTTGCACTAGAAACAAGACCAGAATGAAAAAAGATTGTTTTTGTGGCGAATATTTTCACGGAAACGGTCAAAGCTTGAGTTCAGGCCTCTTAACTTCTATGTTTTTTTTTTTCTATATGCACATATGATGTAGGGTAAAGGGAGTTTATACTCTCTCTCCAAACCACGTCGAATAAGCGCAGAGGCTGCTGCCATATCATGTGGCTGTGGGTACAAAGAGCTACTTATGTGAACCAGTGGCAGAGTGGCTGCTGCCAGGCACAGCTTCTCATACCCTCTCCTGCTCTTATTTATGGAGCGTATGAACAGCAGGCAGGGGTTCTTCAGGCCGTTTGGAACCGGGGTCGCGATGAATGGGCCTCTCTTTTCTGGACAGTCGGACCAGTCACGGATTGTCTTGACACGAGGCGAGGGAGCCCAGAGCATCGCTTCCCACTGCAGCCGGAGCATTTGCTTAACGTCAGGGTGAGGCTTGATGATGATGATGATGATGATCTGTGCGGCGGTTTATGAGCGTAGTACCTGCTCATTACAGGCGCAGCGTGTGTTTGTGTGCGCAGCCCTAACTCCACGTGGAGAGGAAAGGGCCTTCCTGGTTTTTGGGGCTTATAGTCTGCCACTTGGTTATGTTTTCCTGGAGATTTTTTTTAATGTTGTTTGGTTTGGCTGGATAAGAGGTCAGAAGAGTCGCAGATCTGATCAAATACCAAGGAAGTCAGATTTTCATCCTGTTCACTAAAAGAGCTGCTTTTTTAAATTTATTTTGTTTCAGACTGCATCCAGCTTGTTTGTATTTAATTTAAAAATGAAAAGTGTGGATTTGATTTGAATGTTTTCCAGGTCTGAATACGTATGCAAAACGTTTTTCTTTATCCCTAAAAGTTTCCCTCTTCCACCCTTTTTTCCTGATTTTTCTGTTATTTTTTGATCCAAATATCCTTTCTTTCTTCCTTCTCTGCCCTTTGTTCTTCCTTTCCTTGCGTCCTTCCAGCCTTCCTATTTATGCTCACCTTTTTTCCTTTTTTCTTTCTGCTTCACTTTCTTGTCTCCATTAGTCTCCCTCCCTCCATTCTTTCCTCCTCGGCTCCTTTCTTTCTTACGACCCCGTCCTTGTTCCAATCTGTCGTTTTTTGGTCTTCTTCTTTTCTATCTTTTTTTTCTTCCTATATCGTGTCCTCCTTCAGTGTTTGTTTTTGTGGCGTATGCGTTCACAGCCACACAGTTACCCTAAAGAAGACACAAAGTTTTTTGTTTTTTTACCACCATTTTTATCGTTATCGCAATAGTACCAGAAAATATCGTGATAAAATCATGATACGGCTGCATGAAACACAGAGAAAGAAAACAGGCAATCTGTATCAACTGGTCAGATTTTTTTTTTAAACTAGACACTAATTTTTAAATTTATTTTTATTTTTACACATTAACCGTAAAGGGCATGTTCTGAAAAATTAATCTACCACACATTAGGAAAAATCCTCCAAAACCTTTGGACCGACTGAGCGCCTCCACTCCTCGCGCTTTACGCTAGGCTAATCCGCGGCCTCTTAGGTCAAGTCTCGATGGCTTCGAGGACGGTGAGTGTCGGAGTTGCGTCAGATGGAGCCTCTCCTGCCCCCGCAGGGGTCACATCTGAGCAGGAACATGACGGCTCTGGTGAAGATAGAGGCATTATCACAGCTTTTGCCCTCCTGGTGCTTTATCTCTCCCACTTCCTGCTTGCTTGTGTTGCCACAGACAGCGCCGCCGAAAGTTTCAAACAATGGCTTATCACGAAGGTGTCTGCTGCTGAGAGGGATTTGTTTTGTTCCTCTGTTTGGTGACACGTGTGTGTGTGTGTGTGTGTGTGTGTGTGTGTGTGTGTGGCAGGATGGCTCTGTGGGGAACCTTGATGACCTGGCCCAGGAGTACTCCCAGTACTACGGCACCTCTCTCAGCGACGTGTGCGAACGGATGGAGGAGCTGCGGAAACGCAAACTAGTGCAAGAGATGGAGATGGTTAGGAATCTTTAACCTTTTGTTTGTTTGTTTGTTGTTGTTGTTTTCTTTCCTTTAGAGTTTAACGTCACTGGAAAAAATCTGCTTTGTTCAGGCAGAAAGAAAATTAAGTGTCTTCCTCAGGATAAATATACAGCCTGCAGCAGAGGTGTGCAGCTCGCTGTAAACACCAGAAGCCTCAATAACATGTTTTGTCTTTCCAGGGTGCTATTTTCTCCTACAAACTACAAAAGAGGGATATTTATTTCCCTCACACACGGAGGCTCTGGAAAGTGTTCGAACTCCTGCCAGTTTTTTTTTTAGGTCAAATTAAATCATAGCAAAAAACAGTTTACATCAATTTCCTATTTTTAAAGTGAAATTTAATTTGCACCTTTTAAACTAAATCTTTCAAAGAGGCACATGTAAAAAAAAAAAAAAAAAAGCTATATTTTGATCAGATGTGCGATCTTAAGCTGATATTAACTTAGTTAACTGTGGCATCTACTCCAGCTTTAAAAACTCTTTGAAACATTGGGTGAAAACTACTAATTTGCCTATTTTACAAGGCGTCTTATATATGAAATTAAATTAAGTTAGCTGCTGTGCTAACTCCTACATTGCCAACTGCTGACATTTCAATTAATATGCATTTAAGTACATGAACAAAATAATCCTTTTAATTATTTCAGTCTGCTTCAGTAGGAAATGCCACAGCTTTGCTGTGTCTGCCTACTCTAGTTTGAAAACAGTGTCCAGCTCTATTAGATTAAAATTATATTTCTATTAACCCCACAGATTTTCTTTTGGGTTTAGTTCAGAACTTTGACTAGGCCATTCCAAAATGTTTGATTTTTTTCCCATACATTTTCCCCCTTAGAAGATTTAAATGTTTTGGTTTGATTCTGTGATGTTGAATTTTTTTACAGTATTTTTACTCTTTAATCTGTTTTTATATGTATTTTGTTTTGTCTTTTTGAGCGAGTCCGTATGTTGCCACGGTAGCAGATTTTGCCGGCTGATAAATTGTCCCAGGAGTTACTCTGATAAACGACAACATTGTTGCTTTTGAGACCATTTTTAAGCGCATCCTCAAAGATCAACAAACTTTAAATTGTAACAAACACATAACACAGGAAATGGAAGATATTTAAAATATTAAAAACAAACAGCAGAAACGACAAATGAAACGGATACTGTAGTCTCTGTAAACAAAACTGACCTTCAAAAGAAATAAAAGAGCTATTTGAGACCAAGGCACCAGATTGAAGATTTAGTCATCCAGATTTTGTCAGAAGAAGAGAAAAATGAAATTGAACTTTTTAAAATTTGATTGCAGTGAATTGATCTACTGACTTATTGCGACAGGCTTTGCTGTTATTGCTTGTGTCACTAAAAGTGAAAAAAGGACCAAAATCAGACATTTTATCAGAAACACGTGCTATTTTTATATCCACTTTAACTAAAGCGTCGAGGAAAAAAAACTGTATTTTCCAAACTGAACTGCCTGTAGGTGTGGATGTCCTGCCCCGTTTGGGCTCAGGCGTGATGAAACAGTAACACGTTGAAAATGTTTGCTGACCATATAAACCAGACGAAGCTCAAGCCAAGTGTTTCATTACGATGACACTGTGATTTCCTCCTCTGCTTCCACTGCGTTTCAGGGAAAGGTTGACTCAGCGGCCGCATCGCCACACCTCCGCTCTCAGATCCAGGTGAGTGTCAGAGCCCAGGAGGACGCCGACGCTTCCTGTTCTGTGCGTCAGCAGGACAGGACCACTCGATGGGCGGCCGGGAGGGGTCGCCAGGTCGCAGTGATCGCCTTGGCAAAGCAACTTGAGAAGCCAAAAAGTAACATCCGACTCACTGGGGATGCGGAAAAAAACTGTCCTTGAAACTAGGAGTTGTTACAGATGCAAACTTGAGACGGAACATGAGAAGTTTGTTTGCTGCTGGTTCACATTAGAGCACAATGTGAAGCAATGGCTTTATGATCTTCAGAGATCCAGGGAAGATTTGAAACTCTGCACAGATCTCTAAATGCCTAATCGATTGATTCTCATCTTTCCAGGAATCTCTTGGACTCAGCAGCGGCACATCGACTCCAGAAACCGAGAGAAGGTACAAACGAAACCCGATAACAACCGGTTCTCCACCTTAAGGGAGGGTCAGCTCTAGGATCTAGGTCTGCAGGCTGCGGCCTGGTTAGGCTTCCCGCATTTTCTCCGTCAGGCCTATGGCCATGTGCGTTTCCTTCCTGGTGACCCCGCAGTCGCACTTATGAAGCGTTTCTGCGTAACCTCCGCACTTCCTTCCTTCCCTGCATTGTCTCTTCCGAAGGTTTATAAGGATTACTCACATTTTTTGTCATTAGAAAAATTTAAAACGGACAGAGGTGATGACTAACGAAAAAGAGACACGATTAATCGATCAGGATTGTTGGAGAGAGGAAGAGAGTCTGAAAGTTCAAACATTTTATTCTAACTACCAGTGCGATCATAAATCTGGATGCAGTTGTAGGAAACAAAAGAAGATTTGTGTCGCTCAACTTTCACATCCACTCAGAAGATGTGCTGCCGAAAGCATATTATTGCAAATAATCTCACAAGCCTGGAAAAAGCGAATAAAATCAAAAATACTTTTATTTTACACAATATATTAGTAGTTTCTCTCGCTTTTTTTTTTTTTCCTTAAAATCCCAACATTACAGTTAAAAATCTATTTTTATTCCTAAAGTTTTGGGGGGGATTTACCTGTAAATGTGTGACTATTGGCTGCCAGACAAGACGGAAGCAAAATTAGATCCTTGAAACAGAACATGAAAATATCTTTTTTTTTTTATGAGCAGTGATGAGGAATGCTGTAATATAGTTATTTCATAATCTAAACACAGCAGCCTTTTTTGAAGAAAATCTTTTAGCTTTCAAACTGCCTGATGCAGGTTATAAAAACAAAAGCCTAGCTAAATTTAAACGATGCTAAAAATCTAAAATGCAAAACTGACTTGACTATGATGAAATAGAAATGTGCCAAATTTGCCTCGCTAGCACTCACCGGTATCTGGCCTGTCAGAAGCTCAAAAATCCAATCCAGTTTGGATCAGTAAACACAGCACTAGTAACAGTAGCGCACTGACATCAATCCTCTTTCATATGGAAGCTTGTTACTGTGGCAACAAGACTCTCATGTAAAGTTAATCCAACAGATTTATGTCTAAAATGATATTTCCCCTGATTGATGGTAGTAATATTTTGGAGCCGCCCAGCCACAGCTGATTATCTGCATGTGGAGTTAGAGATTAGGGTGATGACAAAGACAAATACACAGAAACAACAACAGGAGTCAGCTGAGGGAGGGACTGACAGTCATGCACAACAAAGAGCCCAGAGACAGACAGACAGACAGACAGAGAGGGAGTGTGAAAGTGTGTGGGGAATTCAGAGGCCACACTGCTGCTGCTGCTGCTGCCGCCACAAAACCCCAAGCAGACGAGAAAAAGCCTCCATTGTTCCAGCGATGGCCGCAGAGCGCTGACCTCTGTTCATCAACGTGCAGCAGCACAGAGTCTGCTTCCACCGCTTTAATTTGCCCTGCTGTTGTCATGAGGCACAGTGCGCTTTTGTGATTCCTTCTGGGTTTTCCTGTTGAGCTCGTTCTTTGTCAATCTGACGTAGTAAGTGGAGACGACAGACGAGGTTTCCTGATAAGGGGGTGAGAAATGGTGAAAGAGGATTGAGGATGAAGAGAATAATTTTGGATCGAAGGTACCCGGGTCTGGTCAGGAGTTTCCATTCACATCTCAGCGGTTCGAAAGTTAAATGTAGTTTTAATGTTTTCAGGTTTCCTGTCCACAAATCCAGCTCGGATGACGGATCAGGAGGTGAGAGGAACTTTTTACTGGAGTTCTCATATTTCCCGACTCTTCCTTGAGAGCATGTGTTAATTTTTAATGTCAAATTAAAAAAGCTGCTTGTGTGTGCGTCTCTTCAGGAAAATGGGATGCGAGGAAGAAGAGCAAGTCTTTATGGCAGAGTTTCCGCAAGTCACAGAAGGGAGTGATGCGCCAGACTTCAAAGGGTAAAAAAAATAAATAAAACTGAACAATATAGCTTGGCATTTTATTATTATTATTATTATGATTTGACCTGCTGATTTAAACTCGTGTGCTTGTTTGTTTCAGGTGACGATGTTGGCTTCGTTGCCAGTGAGATCACAATGAGTGATGAAGAACGCATTCAGCTGATGATGATGGTGAAGGAGAATATGATCTCGATAGAGGAGGCTCTCGCACGGGTACGGCGCCATCAATGTTATATTCTCAAAACAGAAAATGTACAGTGACTTGAGACAAGCTAATATAATCAATGACCAGTTGGTAAAATTGTTTCTTTAGAAATGAAAAATGTTAAAATGAACATAAATACAAAACATAATCAAGGAGTTAAATTCAAACGCGGAACTGAACCTCGTTATGAAGCTTCATTAAAGACAGGCTGATATATTTCATGACTTTATGTAAATTTTGATGAATTTCCTGGATACGGTTGTTGGAGTCATTTGTAAACATATGTTACCACAGTTTTTCCTTCCACACTACTTTCCGATAAAATAATAATAATGGTATTCTGTAAACATCCAGCTCTCCCAGCATTGACCCATTTTGGCCTGAACTTTTTGCTGTAGGACTGAAAACCGTTAGCTCAGTGGTGTTAGCATAGCCTTAACGTAGCATTTCTGGATTTAAAACATTGTTTTTCAGTTAATTTGTACTCACACTTTATTTAAATTAAGAGAAGTAAATGTTTCAAACATGTTTGTGTGAAAAATGTTTCACATTTTGAACTTACTGAAGATCTGATTTATTGAGATGCATCTGTGTAGTCAAATCGCGTTTTATTTAACATAAAAAAAGAATGAAATATGTTCCATTCTCTGTTGAAATGTAAACCATATTTACCTCTCTGAACGACCCTGTCTGTGAATAGTGCTGGTCCTCTCACAATAACAGATTTTGCTCGATAATAAATTGCCCCAGAGGTTATTGCGATAAGCGATAATATCCTTGTATTGTGACCATTCAGAAGCAAACAGAATAGCAATGGAATAATAATAATTCTCAAAGATCAGTAAACTTTAAATCCTAATGAACATTTAACACCGGAGCTGGAAGACATTTTAAACATCCAAAATAAACAAACAACACAACAGAAATGACAAGTAAAAGGAATGACGGTGAAGTTTCTGTGAACACAGTTATCCTTCAAAAACAGGAGCGAGTTTAGATCAAAGCTCCAGACTGAGGACTTTTGTTATCCAACCATGAGTTTAATTCATTAAACGCTCGTTACAACAAACTTCCCTTGCTTCGCCAAACCAACCAGAAAGCTTCTGTTTCTCTTCGCAGCTGAAGGAGTTCGAGACCCAGAGCAGACAGACGAATCAATGCGACCCCCCCGAGGCCCCGGACCCCTGGGGCCCTGGCACAAACGACTCGTTCAGCTGCACCGTGAGTCTCTCCGCTCTCCGGGCCCCTCGGTCGTTGTTCACCTCTGAATCGCTAACTCGCGCAGCAGCGCCTCTGGCTTGCTGTTGCCAAGGCCGCTGAGCTGTTGACAGCACTTCCCCTCTTTGGCTCGGCCCGTGTCCCGGCGATGAACCGAGGCCCCTCTAAAGCCCTGCAGTTCGGGGCCCTTTCCCAACCGCAGGGCTCCGGCTGGACTCCTATTCATTGCTGTCAAAGCGCTAACCCCCCATTGTGCTGCAGCGGGCGGCCGGATTCAGCACAGGGCCGCTGTTATGCACGCCGCAGCTCTTTTACGCACCAGTGGGGCGATAAGGGCACATTTTTCAGATTCGTCTGAACGTCCTTTCTGCTTGTTGCTTTTTCCCCTCACATTGAACTTTTTGTCTGCAATCAGCTGCTGTCGTTTTGTCTCCAGATGAGTATTCTGGGTTGCAGGTGCTGCCTTCATTCTGGTCAGACCGTAGACACGCCGCTGGCTTTCCAGTTCAGACAGTGGCTCGCGTTATTTCCGAGCGCACACACACACACACACACACACCCGGGCCTTTTCACACACCTCATTTAAGTCTGGCTTTCACACGTAGCTTAATGGTTTGCCATCTGTCCGATTCGCTGCAATATTTCTGTGGTTTCCTGCGACGCATTTATTCACAACCATGTTCTGTAACGAGAAGCAGAGGCAGGCTGCGTTACTGCTTGTAAAAATAGAAAATATTCAATTGAATTCAGATGGAAATATCCAGCAGTGTTACAATAAACTTTTCTTTTTCCTTTGTAGCCTGTTGAGCATTCTGACAACGAAGAGGAGTCTCCGACGTTCAAAAGGCTCCACAAGCTGGTCAACTCCACTCGGAAGGTGAAGAAGAAGCTGATCAGAATAGATGAGTCCAGAAGGCCTGCAGCGGACGGTACTGTCTCTTTACATACACATAAAAGTACTACTAACCCCTGAATTTTTTTTTCACCACTGAAAATGAGATGTGAAAGTGTTCACCTGGGCCCCTCTCCGCCCTCGCTGTGAAACCACACATACAGCTGCGAGTCTGTTGGGGTTTCCCTCAGCTACAGCCTGAATTTTGTTGTCTGTCGATAACCTTCAACTCTTATTAGCGACTCTGAATTGGACTTAGGTTTGAACTCTGAGTAGGGCATTCCTATGAATAAATAAATATGGTTTGCTCTAAGCCAGTTCTTTGCAGGATGATTTTCCTGCTGGAAGGCGAGCCTCTGCATCAATCTTCTGGTTCTCTGTTTTTTTTTTCCTCCAGCGTTTCTTCGTATTTATTATCATCCATCTTTGCTTCAACCTGAAACTGCTCTTCCTCACCTCCCTTCTTCAAATCAAACAAAATTGGTGTCAAACATTTGTGCAGCAAAAAGTTGTGTTCAGAGATGTTAAGACATGTTTCCAGAGGTCATCAAAGGTCAATCAGCTCCCCGCCACATTTATAAAATCAAAACAGTTTTGCGTCAATCGATTGCGATTTAAAAATATATATATTTCAGTTGCACAAACAAATTAAATTTGTAAAAATTCAGTTTGATTTTGTTAATGCAAGGGAGAGGCGACCTCTGGAAACTTCTGGGGTTTTTTTAAATGTTAAAAATTATAGCAGCACAAATAACACATTTTTGCTGTGAAACTGACACCATGTTTCGTTTGATTTTGTAAATGTGGACTGGCTGGTTGACCTTTGATGACCTCTGGAAACATTTAGTAAAATGATAACGGCACAGACAGACATTTTTTGCTGCACAAACATGGACCTCAGGTCCCTCAGGTCCATGTTTGTCCATGTTTGTCCATGCACAAACATGGACAAATGATGCTGCTTTTATGACTCCTCCTGGCTTTCTTTCAAAATGGCTCTCGTCTCGCCACGCTTGGGGACAAAAAAAATCCAGATTTTTGGTGTGGAGGCTGCACACTGAGCTGAGGATCTCTGCAGCTCCTCCTGAGTTACCATTGGACCTCTTGGTTAAACCTCATCAGATTAGATGACCATTGTTTCTTAGTCGTTTAGCAATTGTGCAAACTCTACATAAATTCCTGTTCTATTAAGAATCTTGAGTGGTTTTCATGCGAGCTGTACGTTTCTTTACCCTCCCAGAGAGCCTGAGCGTAGACGGTCTGCCCTGTGGCGACGGCAGCGTCTCCCAGCATGCAGCTGTGCAGAGGAAACCCTTGGTTTGTCCCATGGACTCCTTGGCTTCGGCTCTGCAGAAGCAGCTCGTCCCCGACAGGGACGCCGACAGCCTGACCATGTTGCCGTCCTCCAGCAGTCTGGACACGTGCAGCAACCAGAAGGCAGCGCAGGCCTACGGGAAGTGCAGCGGGGGCCCTGCTCACCAGAAGGCCGGTGTGGCGGAGGACGTGAGGGAGGCTGGCGAGGGCTCCTCCTTCTCGGAAACAGAGGGGTGCGGCGAAGAAGAGCCCAAAATGGCGCGGTCGGTGACCGACGGAGAGCTCCGTCATCGGGCTCTGGGCTCGCTTAGCCATCACGGAGTGAGTGCTGGTGGTACTGGAGTACTGCATCATGAATGCTCAGATTGATTGTGTGATTGGTTTTCTAATATTTGGTAATTGTAATGTTCTGATCTGCTGGCATCAATTTTGGAAGCTAAATGCTGCTAGCAATTCTTCCAGCCACAAGTGAAAGGTTCTGATTGATCTACAAGAGAGAGGCTATGTGTGAAACAAAGCAATGCAAAACAATGCAGATGTAAAACAGGGTCGTATCATTTCAATTAGCACAGTTGCCATCGCTAACAGTAGGCATCAGTGTCTGCATGAAGCAACCCAAATTTAAGACGTTTTAAGACCATCAAAAAATTTTTAAACCTATATCTCCACAGAAATGTAACTTCGTCCAGCCAAGTGGTGATAAATTTGCACTTCCCCATGATAGACACAATACAGCTATCTGACTAGCTAGCAAAGATAGGTTAGCCGCTAACTAGCTGCTAACATATAGTTAGTTAGCTAAAGATAGCTAACATATCTTAGCTATCTGTCATTTTTAGTTGATCTAACTAAAAGTGACATATAGATCAACTGTCTCAATTTTTAGATGCATGAATTTAAGATATTTTAAGGCCTTCATTTTAGGCTTCTTAAGGATACATGCACACACTGGATCTAGTTTCCTTCCCTCGGTAACAGCTTCCAGACCGAAGAGTGTTTCTGTGATTCCGGGGGTATCAGATTCACATCACTTGATTGGGACTTATGGGTCGTTCACTGGTCATAAAAATATTGTATTTTTGAGCTACTGTCTGGTTATGCAGCTGTTTTTTTGTTTGTTTTGTTTGACCTCCTTCCTGGTTCAGTCCAGTCAAGTTATGTAACATGGGACTCAGTTGTCTTGTGTAGTCTGTTAGTTTCTGCTTGTATGTTAAAATTCTGCACAATGAACAAATAAATGCAGACCGTCGCTCCTCATGTCTATTTTAAACTCTTAACTTTTGCTGTTGTGTGGTTTCTCGCAGAGAGCTTGCAGCTTCGGAGGATTTGACCTGACCACTCGCTCCGTTCCAACAGTCACCTCTGACATCGACGGCACTGTATGTTACGGAAATTTAAAATGGGCTAACTTCAACACTATGCTAACCAGTTGTTACCTTCAAAATATTTCAAAGCTTCTCAGCATGTTTTATACTGCGCTTGAGTTTGTTTAGGGGTAAACAGGGTTGAATGCGTGCTTAAAACATCCCATTGTCTGATACTGGAGTTTGTGGTTGGAATGCAGCAAAATGATGTGTGAATACTTTTTCAAGGCATTGAACCGTTCTCCTTATTTTTATTTTTAAATTAGACCAAAGCTGGAGAGAGTGGCTTGAGAGACGAAGTCAGGTCTCCCTCACTGTCACGGATTTCTCTGGGTAAAAAAGTAAAGTCGGTGAGGGAAACCATGAGGAAACACATATCCAAGAGATACCATTGTTCTCTCTCTGAGCAGGTACAGTGTGTTGAGGCTTTGGTCATCAAACCTATTAAAACGCTGGTGATAGCCTCTTTATTTTTGTTCTACTTTGCCACAGTCAAGTCCAGATCGAGTAGCCAGCTGCCCTCACTCACCTCAGACCGACTCCGACTCTTTGGAGAAACCCAAACTGAAGCCAGGAGGTTCTGTGGAAAGCCTGAGGAGCTCCCTCAGCGGCCAGAGCTCTATGAGTAAGTCAGCTGGTTCGCTGTGGTACAAATTGCCTAGTTCGTGCTTGACTTGGCTTTGAAGCACCAGATGTTTTGTGTTTATCGTCCAATCATATCGAAGGAGCTTTGAAACCAGACGCTTTGGAAAAATGTTTGCCAGATGCTGATTGACCCATAGAGGCTCGTGATCTTGATGTAAGTTTTTTTTTTTTTTTTTTTTTGTGATTTGCATAGGCGGCCAGACGGTTGGCACCACCGACTCGTCCAACAGCAACAGAGAAAGTGTGAAGTCGGAGGACGGGGAAGAAGACGAGCTGCCTTACCGTGGACCTTTCTGTGGACGTGCGCTGGTTCACACCGACTTCATCCCGAGTCCCTACGACACGGACTCCCTCAAACTGAAGGTGGGCTGCAATAAGGTCGCATTCATACCAGCCCCGTTTGGTCCACTTTAATCGTACTCCGGTTCGTTTGGGGAGGTGGGAAGGCGCAATCGAACTCTGATGCAGACAAAAGACTGAACCTGTTTAAGAACCGCAGTCTCAGTTCATTTGAAGTGAACTCTGGTGCGGTTCCAATGTGAATGCTAAGCAGACCAGAGTCCGCTACAAAAGCAGGAAGTGGACCAGGGGTGGGCAACTCCAGGCCTCGAGAGCCGCTGTCCTGCAACTTTTAGATGTGTCTCTACTTCAACACACCTGAATCAGATAATGAGGTCTTAAGCAGGACTCTGGAGAACCTGACTGCACTTAGGAGGTGATTCAGCTGTTTGATTGAAGTGTGTTGGACCAGGGAGACGTCTAAGAGTTGCAGGACAGCAGCTCTCCAGGCCTGGAGTTGCCCACCCCTGAAGTGGACTATAACACAGTGTATTCTGGCTAAATACAACCAAAATAAACACAAGTGACTTCTTCTGAGGTTTTTGTGTCATTTTCTTCAGTAGTTCTTGGTGCAGCGCCACCACAGGTGATGGTTGGGAGGGACAGGTTTTCAATTAGTTTGGATTTTGACAAAGTGAACCGCATCAGCCGAAAATGTAACAAATGTTACAATTTTGGTCCCCAATCGAACCAAGTCTACCGGACAAAAAGGTGTGGAAACACCCTAAATCACACGATACACAGAGAACACCTTATATACTGAAAGAAACTCACTCCAAAGCTCTTATTGCAGTGTGGAGACGTGATCGACATCATCAGTAAGCCCCCAATGGGCACCTGGATGGGAATGCTCAACGGGAAAGTCGGCACCTTCAAGTTCATTTACGTGGATGTTCTGAATGAGGAGGTGAAGCCCAAGAAGATGCGCAGGAGGAGAAAAGCCCGGCATCCCAAACCCACATCGGTGGAGGAGCTGCTGGAGCGCATTAATCTGAAGGTAAGCATGACAACAATCAGCCACACAAACACAAACATGCAGGAGTTTTTTGCAGTAGACACATGCTGGGCTGTTGCAGAGTATGGCATTTGATCACTTGGAGTTTAAAATGCAGGAAGCGGTCAAACCTCATTTGAATAATAAATAATTTTAGGCACTTAAGGAAATAAAATACGTCATCTTATAAGAAGTGTTTTTGCAAAATGGACTTTTTTGGTTTGGGTGAATGTATATGGGGAGGAGAGCAGATTCAGTTAGCTATGAGCTAACTGAATGTTAAAATAACTTTGAGATTTTGTTTTCTCCAGTAACAACTTCCTCACCAAAGAGTGTTTCTGTTACTGTTTCACTGGATATACTTCTTGCTCAAAAATGAACATGATAAATCCAGATGACAATAAAATGCGTGAGAAATCTTCCATATAGAACAAACTGTATCTGGAGCTTTTTGAAATCTGTTTGGGATTAATTTAGTTTCATGATTTACTCGTCAAACTTCATAAAAACATCTCCTCTCCTCTCGACAGGAGCATCTCCCCACCTTCCTGTTTAACGGCTACGAGGATCTGGACACGTTCCAGCTGCTGGAGGAGGAGGACCTGGACGAGCTGAACATCACAGACCCCCAACACAGAGCGGTGCTGCTCACTGCCGTGGAGCTGCTGCAGGAGTATGAAGGTGGGTCTGAAGCGGCGCAGAGTCCCGCAAAGACGGGAGAAGAGAAAAGTGATGTCCAACTCTGAATAAATGTGGAAAAACAAAACAATAGGAAAAATACTCAACCCACACTTGATTCATTTGGTATCCTTCCTTCCTTCCTCCTTTTCTTTCCTCTTCTCTTCCTTTTTTCCTTCCTCCATTTCACTTTTCCTCCTTTCTTTCTTTTCTTCCTTCATGTCTTTGATATTCTTCTTTGCAACCTTTTTTCATGTCCTTCTTTCCTTCTTTCTTTCCTTTCTGGAATATCCTTCCTGGCTTCCTTTCTTCATGTCTTTGATGTTTTTCTGTGCTTCCTTTATGTCTCAAGTTTCATTCCTTCCTTCATGTGGTAATTATTAGCTTTGTTTCTTTAAGAGAAAAATTATTGAAGCAAATAACTGAATTGTGTGTATGTGTAAAAATATTCACACATACAAGCAGATGCCTGGTATATAAATGTGTCACTAATGAGACTGTCTGCCCCCTGCTGGTGGCTGCAGGAAGCAGCGACTCAGAGCGAAGCGCCCCGTCCGGACCGGCCCAGGAGAAGCTGCTCCTGGACCGGCGCGGCGCCCTGGGCGACTCGCCGCGGGACTCCGGCTGCTACGAGAGCAACGAGAACCTGGAGAACGGTAACGACAGCCTGACCCGTCTCTGAGCCCCTGTCCTCTTCTCCTTCAGCCCTCCTCTTCCTCAGTCCAGAAACACTCTGGAGGCTTCTCTTCCTCCTCGACGCTCCGGCACTCCGACCCACCGGCTTCAGCTTTCACGCTCTTCCCGAAAGACTTTATCATCATTTACCGCCGACGCTCTTCTTCCCACGCCTAATCCCTCAGTTTTCTGCCGCTGCGCCACTTTTATCACGCAGAGCTAAACTAAAGACTCGACGGCGATGACGGATTTCTGTTTTCATCAGACCAGAAGTTCAACTTCAGCCTTGAAAACCCTCAAGCGGTCTAAACGCGGAGCGGCCTGCAGGTTTTGCTCTGCGGCCTGAGCTCTTTTCTGCTTTCGCTGCAAATAGAGACATTTGAACCGAAGAGTGTTTGATCAAGCTTTTGTTTTCTTTTCTTTTAACTCTTCTCGTAATTGCAGTACATACTTACCGTGAGTGCTTTGCCTATTTACAGACACAGGGCAGCTCAGAAGTTTACATACAGCCGTCGCTGACAGGAATGTTGTCGTTTCAGACTTTAAGTGGTTCACCTGCTCCTTTCTCCAGGTTGAAATCATTAACCAACTCAAACGTAACAACTGCAAGAATGAATTTCTAAAACGAGAGACAACAGGGCTGCAGCAAACCATTATTTAGTAATTATTCTGATGATTAATCGGACAAAAATATTGACACATTTCAAAAACCGATTTTATGCAATGTTAGAAAAACATTAAAAGATTAAAATAACTAAATAAGTGAATTTTTTCAGTAAAAAAAATAAACATCTTATTGCTTAAAATTGAATAAAACAGCATGCCACTTCAATATCTTCGAGTTTATAGAGCAGCCGGTGTAAAATTGAACTTGCAGATTAGAAAAAACTACATCAAAACTGCGGTCAATTAAAGTTGTGCAGCCGTTCGAATGTCATTTCAACGCAGAATTAAGAGCCTCAAATGACTGAGTTTCTTGTGTCGTGACTGTGTGTGAACCTCTGAACTGTACATCTTGCTTACTGTGGTTATTTGCAGGAGTTTTGCTAACTGTTAAAACACAAACGCTTGTATTTATTGTAAAAAAATAAAAATAAAAAATGAAACGCTCTGAATGTCAGCGTGTCACCGTGTCGGCTCGGCCTCACCCGCGTCCTGTTGTGATTCTGCTTCTCCTGTGTATATTTTTCTAGTCCGGTGAAATGTCATGTTGCACAATATTTTATCATGTGCCTGAAAGCTGCTTGGTGCAGGGGAATTAAAGGATTTTACTTCATAGTCTACCTGTCGAAATGTGGCATTTTTGTATAACTAGCTGTAAATGCACTAGAACGCAGAGCTGATGTGACGTTTGGAGTGAAAGTTAAGATGGTTCTTCCAGAAGCAGCTCGGGTTTTGTCAGGAATAAACGGCTCCATGCTTCACCATGCCGGACTTCTCGCCTTTTCTTTCACACGTCGTTCGTTCCAGCTCTCAGCGCTTGGCCGACCCTTCGCAGCTTCTCTGTGTTCCAGCTGTGGTTTTCTTCTGCTTGAGTCGCGCTAAAACATTCACACTTCTTGAAGCTTTCCACATTTTGTTTTGTTACGGCCACATGTCTATGTATGCGACAGATTAACACAATGGTGGATGTTTGACTATCTAGTAGTGTGACGTGCAGCAGTACTCGGGTTTTGTAGAATCACCTCCAGCTGCAATTCTAGGTCAAATTCTGACCTCTTCTTCTTTGCTAAAAAACAAACTGTCAGGTTGGATGGTAGGAAAGAGGTTTATTATGGCCACTGAAAAAAAAAAAGAATCCAGAATTTTTCTTTCTCAGAATTCTTTTTTTTTTTTTTTTTCAAAATTCTGATTTTTTTCTGAGATTTCTAATTTTTTTTTACAGAATTTACTTTTTTTTTTTTTTTTTAGAATTCTGACTTTTAATCTGGGAGGATCAAAGTTAGAATGCCGAGGTGGGGAAAAAAATCCCCATTCATCAAACTATTTTTAACCAGTTTTTCTGTCTCCATGGCATGATGCTGTTGCCACTAAGTTTCATTCCGATAAGCTGAGTGAGGTGCAGACATACTTGCTCTTCTTTATTATTTATTATCAGATTTTCATTTGCAAACAAATGTTTCTTTTTCATCCACCTGCCCCACGTTGGTCAGTTGCACAAAATCAAAGTAAAATATGTAAAGGTTGTGGCTTTAACATGACAAAATGTAGGGAAATCGCTGGAAAAGTTACAAGAAACTGTTGGTACGATGTGTAAAAGAACCGGGTCGCACCTGCATGATCCACACACACTTCCCTTGTTATTCCAGGACGGCTCAGAAAATCCGCTGCATCCATCAACAGGTCTTCGTCTGGATTCAAGACCAGTCACATCCCGCCCCCTGACCCCATCCTAATCTCCCCCTCCACATCCCCTCTCCAAACCAAACCTCTGCTGCCCTCCGTTCGACCCTCTACCAGACTCCAGAAGAGCTGCTTTGACCTCCTGACCTCTAGAAGTCACAGCTGCACAGAGTTTAGAAGAAACCCAGCAGCCATTCAGTTGCGGCGCTGCGTCTCCCTACAAGCTCTCCAGAAAGATCAAGAGAGGAAACCCCTCAACCCTGAAGACTGGGATCTGACCACCGCAAAGCGCACCCGACCCCCGCAGCGCGCCATAGGCCCTCTGCCTGCGTGCAGAGCGCTTAACCCAGACGCACATCATGCGTTTGCCCCTAAACAGGAAGAAAAAGCGGGGAGTGGCATCCAGTTTCACCAAGCTGAGACGTTGAGTCAGCCAGATTCATTCGGAGACTTTTTCCCGACAGAAACCACCTGCAGGCGCGAACGCACCGATCAGATCGCTGCAAGTCGCTCCGTTTCCGCCGCTTCGGAAGCTCGACGCCTCAAAATGAAAAGAAATACAAAGATTCCCAGGCATTCAGTAAATTAGGAGCTTAACGTGAGGGGGGAGGGGAGAGCTTACGTAAAACTGGAGCCAATTTGTGCTAAAGTTGAGATTTCACATGTGCAATAAGAAAACTTTTTTTCTTTCTTTTTTGGCTTTGCTGCTGCTGTATCCGGCTGTGGCTTTTCTCTGACTGTTTAGAAAAATGGAATCCGTTCAGAGTCCAGCTGCAGCTTGGCAGCATTTCATCTGAGCAGAAACCTCCGACATCGCCGAGGTCACTGCACCTAAAGCCATCCTGTCCGACATAAGCTTCAAACTTAGACAAATCTTGTTATATCCGTGTAAATATGCCTTCCCAGATGAGATGAATGAAATGTCGGATGAATGTTTTATAGGAATTTAACGATTCTTACAGATTTCAGACGTTGGCTGCAGCATCGGCATGACTGACTTACTGTCTGCTTCTCCACACTTATTGTTTTATTGTAAATGGCATGTAGTTTAACCTGTTCATTAATTTAATTAATAAAGTCTGCTTTCTTAAATATGTTCTACGTAAAAGTCCAACCATGCTGCTAAGTGTTTGACATTCTGTATCATCTCTAGAAAAACCTCAACTTAAAATATTCTTTCATACTTTGTTGCTACAAAAATATTTTGTTTGTCGCTAAATAAGCCGGTATGAGAATTTCGTGAAAATAATTGTCATTTTGCTACATCATGGTGTTAGTATGGAAGATTGGAACAAAATTAACAGGATCTAAATGCGTTTATTGAAAAGAGCAAGGCCGGATTTTAGCATGGGCTTACCAGGGGTGCAGCCCGGGGCCCCGGTGCTTCGGGGGCCCTGAAAGATGCTTTGTATTTTTGTGAATGAATAAGGTCAGATTGCCTTAATTTTATCACTGGCTAAGAGGATGTTGGCGGTGTTGTTGAAAAAACTGTTTGATTTGTTCTGGCAGACGTCCATCATGAATGCTTGATTCCTATTGGTCCAAATTGGATGCTTCTTTCACTTTGGGGCGGAGCTTCAGGGAGAGATTTCTCACGATGGTGGCAACAGAATGAATGACAACGGAGCGCAGGAACGGAAGAAAAACAAGAGGGCGACTGAGAGGTGATGAAGAAAATATCCAGGCTATCAAGGTTTTTTTAGAAGTCATGCAACAGAACCATCGTTGACCCTCTCCGCTTCTCAAGACGTTGCTAAGAGCGGTTCTATGGTCTGCCAGAACCTGGACTGATCCGGTGCCCGGCGAGTCAGAGGGCGAACTTCTTCTCCAGGTGGAGCGATGACCACGGATAATCCATCCAGTACTGATCCTGCACTTTGGGTAAAAACAGCTTTCTGGGCTGAGCAAGAAGCAGAAAATATGGATGTTAAATTGAAAGCATCGGAACATCTTTACAAACACCAGAAAAGATTCTTCTCCAGATTGCGCTTTGAAAGCTAGCTCCAAGTGGTGAGTACATGTGGAGGTGCCAACATCTAATGTTTTATTCAGAATAGAATAAACGACAGATCAAAAGTTTAAACTGAGAGAATGTATCATTTTAAGGGAAAAATATGTTGTTTCAAAATTTCATGGCGTCAACAAATCCCCAAAAAGTTGGGACAAGGCCATTTTTACCACTGTGTGGCATCCATCCCCCCTTCTTCTTACAACACTCAACAGACATCTGGGGACAAAGGAGAGCAGTTCTCAAGGTTAGAAATGGGAATGCTCTCCCGTTCATGTCTAATACAGGCCTCTAACGGTTCAGTCGTCTTGGGCCTTCTTTGTCACACCTTCCTCTTCATGACGCGCCAAATGTTCTCTATTGGTGAAAGATCTGGATGGTTTGGCCGTTTCAGTACCCGGATCCTTCTCCTGCGTAGCCACCCAGATAGCACAGAATAGCTTAAACAACTTTGAATCAGTGTCAGGCAGAGACATTGAACCAATGTTGAAAGTAGGTAACTTGTATGTTGAATCAACGTTACGGTTTCAACTATAACTAATTCAATGTAGAATAAACACAAATATGCATGCAGATCCACAGTCAAATGAGGGTTGAATCAACATTGATTCAATGTAAACTCAACGTGGATCTGCATGCACACTTGTGCTCATGTTACATTGAATCCGTAAGAATCAACGTTGATTCAAAACACCATCTCTGTAGTTCTAATGTTTTGGGCATTATATAGCAGGTTTAACCCAATCAGAGTTACTCAGAGGATTAATGTAGCCATTTATAACAAAAAGGTTACTGAAAATTTCTAAATAAAAGCCTGAATATTCCTCTTAGGCCTTTGTTATCTTTTTCTCTCAGGTTAGTGTGAAGCAGTTAGAAAGACTAAATGCTTCAAACAGTTGCAATTCTGTGTCTCCCTCTGTGTCTCACTGATATGACGGTTGAGCTGCTCTTTAGGACTACAATGACTGAAGGTTAGAACTACATCATGGCGGAACACTCAGTGCCTGCAGAAGAGGGATGAGCCTGCATTTAGAACTACAACATGGCGGGCATTTAGAACTACATCATGGCGGAACACTCAGTGACTACAGAAGAGGGGTTAGCTGGCATTTAGAACTACTTGCTGTTTTGGGCTTTATGTGACTGGATTAACCAAACCACTGTTACACATTTTATTTGTGTGGTAATTTAAAATAAAACTAACTGAAATTTTCAAAATAAAAGCTTTCAGATTTTTCACATCAGGTAATTGCTCTTTTGGGCATTATATTAGTACTAATACCATGAAAAATAGTATGTTAGAATATTGTACGTCTCTGTCAGTTTTTCTGTCCCACCAGGCTGTGAAAGCTGCCCTTCCTCCAGTGGCTGATAAACCTCTACACCCTTTTAAACCTGGCCAGTGGGTTTTTGGTCGAAGGACGATCCGCCTGGATTCATGCCAGCCAGTGTAAACTGCTCACCGCAGAACCACCTGCACCTGAGGGTCCAGACAAAGAGGACAGAACCCCCTGCAAAGGAGGGATCTCCAACGACTGTCTTAGTAACAGGGCCGCGTGAAGCGCAGAGTCACCCAGAGTCATAATGGGTGGCATAACCCAGAGTCAGAGAAAGAGTCATAATCATAAAATGATTATGATCATTTCATGATTGATTATGAAATCATATGAAATGATTATGAAATCATAAATCATTTTATGATTGAAAATGATTATGATTGATATGATTATGAAATTATAACCATAAAATGATGATGTTTTGTCCACTAAAAATGATTATGAAAATTTCAACCACCGTGGAGATTTGAGAAAACTGTTTCCGTGTGTACAAGGGGAAAACGAAGATTTAGGGTCATTACGGTTTAAAACATCAGATAATGAGCCAACACATCCACATACTTGCTTTGATATGATTCCCAAACAATATTGCCTTGTCCATCCATCCATCCATCCTTCCATCCATCCATTTTCGTCCGCGTGTTCTTCTGCTTGTCCAGGTTTTCTTCCACTTGTCCAGGTTTTCTTCCGCTTGTTGGGTTTCTTCGGTCGGTTCGCGGGGTAGCAGCTCAAGAAGGGTCTTCATTTTCCCCAGCCACTTGTTCCAGCTCTTCCGGGGGAATCCCAAGGCGTCCCCAGGCCAGCTGAGAAACATAGTCCCTCCAGCGTGTCCTGGTTCTTCCCCGGGACCTCCTCCTGGGGGGACATGAACTCCTGACCGGGGAGGCGTCCAGGAGGCATCCTGACCAGATGCCACCTCAAATGGCTCCTCGTAAAGGAGCAGCAGCTCTACTCTGAGTCGCTCCCGGATCGCCGAGCTCCTCACCCTATCTCTAAGGGAGAGCCCAGCCACCCTACAGAGGAAACCCATTTTGGCCGCTTGTATCCGGGACCTCGTTCTTTCGGTCATGACCCAAAGCTCATGACCATAGATGAGGGTAGGAACGTAGATCGACCGGTAAATCGAGAGCTTTGCTTTTTGGCTCAGCTCTCTCTTCACCATGATGGACCGGTACAGCGCCCACTTCTCTGCAGGTGCTGCGCCAATCCGCCTGTCGATCTCCCGCTCCCTTCTTCCCTCATTCGTGAACAAGATCCCGAGATACTTAAACTCCTCCACTTGGGGCAGGACCCCCCCCACCCACCCACCCAACCCCACCCCCTGACCCGGAGAAGGCACTCCACCCTTTTCTGGCTCAAGACCCTGGCCTCGGACTTGGAGGCACTGATCCTCATCCCGACCGCTTCACACTCGGCTGCGAACCGCTCCAGTGAGAGCTGCAGATCACGCTCTGATGAAGCCAACAGGACCACATCATCCGCAAAAAGCAGAGATACGATCCTAAGGCCACCAAAACGGATCCGCTCAACACCTTGGCTGCACCTCGAAATTCTGTCCATGAAAGTAATGAACAGAATCTGTGATAAAGTGCAGCCCTGGCGGAGTCCAACTCTCAGCGGAAATGAGCCGACTTACTGCCGGCAATGCGGACCAGACTCTGGCACCGGTCGTACAGGGACCTGACAGCCCGTATCAAAGGGCCCGGTACCCCATACTCCCGGACAACCCCCCACAGGGCTCCCTGAGGGACACAGTCGAAGGCCTTCTCCAAGTCCACAAAATACATGTAGACTGGTTGGGCGAACTCCCACGCACCCTCCAGGACCCTGCTGAGGGTGTAGAGCTGGTCCAGCGTTCCACGACCAGGACGAAAACCACAATGCTCTTCCTGGATCCGAGCTTTGACTATCCCACGGACCCTCCTGTCCAGGACCCCTGAATAGATCTTGACAGGGAGGCTTAAAAGCATGACTGAAGAATGAGGACGAGTGGGACGAGGACGAGGAGTGGGATGAGGATGAGTTGTGTATCCCACAAAAAACTTACACAATCTCTGGAGAGGCCTCGTTCTCCTTCTCCTCGTCCTCCTGCTCATCTTCCTCTTCGTCCTCCTTGTCCTCGTCCTCCTTGTCCTACTCCTCGTCCCTCCTCGCCTCCTCGTGCCTCGCCCTCCCCCTCCTCGTCCTCCTTAGTCCTCCTCGTCGCTCCTCGTCCCACTCCTCGTCCTCCTGTCCCACTCCTCCGTCTCCTCTCTCCACTCCTCGCCTCCTTGTCCACTCCTCGCCTCTCTCTCGCTCTCCATCTCCTGTCCACTCGCCCTGTCCTACTCCTCGCCCTTATTCATCATTTTTCAAATGCACTAATATCTTGTCATCTAGGTGAAAGTGCTCTACAATCCGTCCTCCTTGCAGGAGACTCACTAAACGTCCTTGCATCAGAAACCTCCTGTGCCCACTCACTCCTTCCCCTTCCAGTCCTCCTCTTCATCATCTGAAGAGTCCTTTAATGAATATGTAAGAGAAGATTTCCCAGGATTCCGCTAAGACTTGTCTAATCGACCTACGGACATACGTGTACATGAAACTAATAGCATCATATACACGTGCTGCATATATCCTGACTCTATGCTCCTTGTAAGGCTCGCCTGACCCGTGTTGGTTGTTGTAATAGACTGGATATTCACCGGACGGTGGAATAAACTTCCCAGTGTCTGTTGCTGTGCTGAATGGGTCAGGATGCGCCCATTCATCTGTTGTTTGTGTTGAAACTGTCCTACGTTCCTGCGGTAAATGCAGGGATTTTAACAGTTCCGCAACAGACAACGGCACTCCTGTGCACAACCCTCTGGTTTTCTCCACCAGCCCCAGTTTGGGTTGGTTACTTGACATAAAGTCAGCGAAGTATTTTTCTAAATTCTGCTTCTGAACATCTGGGAAGGTCGTTCTCACATAACTCAGATCCAGTGTGGGTCGAGGATTATGGAGTCCCAGTCCATGTGCAATCCAGCTTGAAGCAATGTTTAACCAGCTCATTCTTTCAGATGATTAATTTAACTTCAAAAATGTTCGTAAATATCCAATACTAAATGTACCAGAGACTCTCACTTGGTGAAGGAAGTCAAACACAAATGACAACAGAGATCTTTAATATGCAACTGCCTCTGTGACGCCATAGGTCGGTTTTACTTATCTAGCCACGTCACTGCATATGTTGCGTAGGCAGGAAGCTGACGTCAGCGAGGTGAATTCCAGAGCGTATCACGTGACAGGCTGAGGCTCGAACGCCATGTCACGTGACTTTTATCTGCAGATAAGAGTAGTAGGGGGAAGTGGGCTCTCCGACTACAGACTTATTGTTTGTGAATGAAATTAGAGGTTGAGATTTTTACCAATTGAACTGGAAACTGTCAGATCTGGAAATCCTGCCGCGCAGCGCCATGTTTGTTTATGAGCTTCTTGCGCAAGCGCCATGCAGCATGATCACGTGCCGTCCAAAAGCGCTGGTTCTGTTCCCTAAAGAAGCACAAGAGGTGACGGAGTTTATTATTGCTGGGCCCGGAGAGTGAGCAGGGCGGTAAGGCACAATCGGGCTGTGAATGGTTGGAAAGATGTCAGAGGGAAATGATGTGTCGGGAAGTGGACGAGGATTGTGATGGCGGGGAAAACGAAGGGATATGGCATACTCAAAAAGATAAGCGCAAATGGAAAAAATCAAGGCAACAAACAGAATCTTGTGTTTCTGAGGCTGAAGGAGAAACAGTTGTGATGATTAAACTTGCTGAAGAAATTAATTCACTTGTTGGAAAAGTGAAATGGAGGGCTGCTCAGTGGCGCAGTTGGTAGAGCTGTGGCCTTGTTGCCTTATTGTTGCCTTGCAGCAGGAAGGTAATGCCATGCAGATGGTCTTTCTGCATGGAGTTTGCATGTTCTCCCTGTGCGTACGTGGGTTCTCTCTGGGTACTCCGGCTTCCTCTCACAGTCCAAAAACATGACTGTCAGGTTAATTGGCCTTTCTAAATTTTCCCTAGGTGTGAGTGTGTGTGTGCATGATTGTTTGTCCTGTCTGTCTTTGTGTTGCCCTGCGACAGACTGGCGACCTGTCCAGGGTGACCCCGCCTCTCGGGGATAGGCACCAGCACCTCCTGACCCCACAAAGGGAGAAGGGAGTATAGAAAATGGATGGATGGACAACAATTCAGGAATGATAGAAAGGAAAGACAAGGAGGGGGAGAGGCAACTTTCCTACAAGATGGTATAAGATATAAAGTGGAATCAATAAGGAAGAATTATGAATCAATAGTTGTTTAGATCTGGATTGGAAATGGTCAGATTTCAGTTATTAATCTGTATAATTCTAACAAGAAGTTGACCATTCAAGACCTTAATGAACTATGTATATATAGTATATTTCAACTCGCATATTTTATTTCCCATCCTCGCGTCGTTCATTCAGACCGCTTCTCACGACAAAGACGCAACACTCAAGTCTTTTTTTCCATCTTTTTTCCCCCTAAAGTGGCAACAAATGCTGCAGTGAAAATCCAAGAACAAGGTCGGTTTGAGTTGAAGTCTTTTCTCAGAAGCATTATTTTGGCTGACAGCCGTTATGCTCAAAATGGGGAGGGGGAATAAAAAAAAAATTCTTGGTCGTCTCCCGCTCAGTATGAGAACTTCTGTCGACGTCCGAAATGCTTTTGATAAACCGTCTTGGAAAAACTACATGTTGCAACCAAAAATTAATTCTGTGTCAAAAATCAGGGACATGGTAAAAATATAAATAAATCAATATCTATATTGTGTTCATCTCCCTTTTGCCTTAATAAGAATCGTTTAGGAAAAGTTTTACTGCGTGAAATTTACCAACAGCGGTTGCACCTGATTTTTAGAGTAGTAACTTTTCTAAATGCTCTGTTTTGCATAATAAATAAGGTTGTGCTTTTTGGCGTACGTCCGTCTTCACACCAGGGTCTGCCGTCGATGCTCTGATCCTGGAGGCTCCGTACACGAGAATCGGAGAAGTCGTGGCAAACAATCGGCTGGCCAAGGTGAGAAGACGACGCGCGGCGAACCTCAAGCTCAAAGTGAAACGCCGCTTGGGTTGTTTGAAGATGGGCATTGCTGCTTTTCACCTGGGAACTTTTTGTTGTTGTTGTCGCTTGTGATAAAGTAAATTGACTTTTGAGAGAAGATATAGACTATACAAGATCTTTAAGCTACTTTTTTGTTTTCTCCTCCATTCAAAGCCCTTGTGTTAACCTGCGACATGTTCATTTAACATTTTAAATAGTAAATGAATGAAATGAAAGTGCGGATTAGTGTTTAACTTTGAATAGGAATTCATTATATCCATTTATGTTTCTTCTTATTTAACCCAACGTTGCCCACATAGGGAGCCCATCATTTCCAGAAAATGATTCCCCAGATCCCGACTTATTTTCTCGAGATCCTTACTTTTTTTTCTCCTGCGAAATAAAAAAAAAAAAGTCGGGATCTTGGGATCTACACAAAGTAAGTCAGGATTTCTTTCTTTTTTTTCCTCTCAGTAGTTATTTGTGGGCTCTAAAGGAAAACGTTTGCTTTTGCAGTCGAGGGTCCATCTGCTCCCTGCCTCGTGCCGCCGGCTCCTGCAGCAGCTGGGTGGCAAAAGAGAAGCAAGAATTATTAGTTTTGCTGCAGTTCAACAAAGTTATGCAAGTAATTATTGTTTTGATTCCCCAGCAAATTAGTACATTATCAAGAAAGTGACAAATGACACATATTTGTTACGAACAGATGTTTCAGGCATTGATTTCCCTTAGTTTTTATTCTTTTAATATAGAATCTTGCATAAAATCATTTAAAAAGAGACTTTTTAATACAATAATAATGTGACATAAACAAGGTGAGTTGACCGTTGTCCAATCATCCATTGGCAAAAGGTCAGTGATGGTTTAGTGGAAGGAAAAAGTATTTCTCTGTTGTTTTATTACACAGAATATTAAACCTTTTCGCTGTTCCTTGTTTTATATTTTTTTAAAAGCTGGTTAGTCAGCTACCTTTACCTTATTTGTAAATGGAAATATTTCCAAAATTTTTTTTTTAATGTATGGGAATATGATGTACTTGTGGTGATAAACGTGATGCCAGGATGTTCTCTCTCTGGTAAGGATATGTTTTAGCGCCTTAACGGTTTAGCCTATAGCTTAGCCTGAGGCATTTCTTTCAGGCATTGTCTGACCAGCCCCAAGGCGTCCAAAGCCGTTCCCCAGGCGACGGTGACCCCCCACCCTCCGTGGCCGTAGTTGTGAACGACCGGCACAGAGCGGCCCTGCAGGAGCACCGTCTCCCTCTCCACCCTGGGGTTCCTCCTGCTCGGCCTCAACCCGACCCACTCGCCCAGAACCCTCGCTTTCTTCAGCGACGGCTCCAGCCTGCTGCAGCGCTCCAGGATGCTGGCGGTGTCTCCTCCGTCCACTTGGAGGCGCCAGTCTCCCTCCTGCCTTGTGCCGCCTAAGGTGACGCTGTGGACGCCGGGGTAGATGTAGGTCTTCCCGTCCCCATCCCTAATGAAGTGCATCAACCAGGGGGCCTCCACCTTGAGGACCTGGCCCCTGACTGGGTACACCCCCGCGTCTCCCGCCAGCGCCTTGGAGCCGAGGCCGGAGCAGTTGACGACGAGGTCAAAACCGTCGCCTAACTCGTGGAGGCTGCCGACTCTCCTCTGCTCCACCCGGCCTCCGGCTTTTCTGAACCTTTAAGAAAAATAAACAATATTTCATTAAGCTTGCATTATAGCAAGTCAGTAAGATTTTAAAGGTGACCTATTCCTTGAACACTTTACGATAGATCTACACAGGACATGTTTGTTCCATTTATTGCACAAAATCATTTTTAGATAATGAAATCTTAGGCTGGTTAGTTCTGCCTATTTAAATCTTCTTTCAGATTAAGCTGTTTTTGGGCCTCCTGTCACTTTAAATCCAAATAATCTGCTGCTGGCCACGCCCCTTAACTCAACCTTTACACTTGCACATGAAAAAGGCTGCAACAGATGTGCAATTAAATAACCGTACATCTTTATTATTAGTAGTAGTAGGAGGAGCAGTAGTAATATTTTAGGTAACAATATAGCAAAACGTAGACAAAGCAAACATTATGGGACAGGAATGAGGAATGTTGTTCACTCTGGGGCAGGTTCTGGATTGGAAGTGCTCAGTATTGATACGGGCAGAGCTCCAAATCGTACATCTTTGAAAAGCAAAAGTGGCGCCTCCGGCCAATAAGAATGCAGCAAGTGGCTTCTAGATGACAAGTCAACAACAGAACACATGTCTTTTCCAGCAGCCATTGTACAGTGCATACAGCAGTAAAACTAGTTGACCAAACGTGCTGGCGCTCAGCTTGTGTTGCTGGGCAATGGGCTGGGGTTGCTGGGTGAGGCGCAGAACCTGCTGACTTGTGACGTTACACTTGGAAGGTTTTTGAAACCTGGCCCATTTTCCAGACACCAAAAAACTTGTAACTTGTTGCCAAAAAACAACGGTTGTGTGCAGGGTTTTCTGGGCGCTTGGGCTGTTTTTAGAAGCAGTCGAAACCCAAATATATGTACAAAAAAATGTGTAAAATATGGATAATAGATCCCCTTTAAATCCGTTCCATAAAGAGGACAAACCTTTCCTCAAGCCAGGGAAGGTAGCTGGAGCATTCACATTTTACAGTAGTGAACGCTTGTCCGAACTTGTGGTCTGGAAAACGTTTCAGTTCACGGTCGGTCATGGCTCTGAAGCCAATCACTAAGTCGGCCCAGTACGGCTCCTTGTTGGCTGGGACCTCCTTAAAAATCTGCCAGCTGTGAAAGAAACAAGAGCAAAATGAATGAACGAAAAAGTTTCTGCTTTTCTCACAGATCTGTCTAATGTTACCCAGAGCTCAGTATTACTCCGGCATCTGGAGAGTGCTGAGATTGTGCAATAGCCAGCAGGTGATCAAAGCTGTCCTTGAACCAGCGGCGTTGCCTTTCCAGAGGAATATCTGAGAGAGAGAGACAGAGAGAGGTGCAGTAAAATCATCCGAGTTTCAACTTTTACACATTTTAACACGGCATAACATCAAAATTCACTCTGCGATGGCGGAAAGAAAAATATCTTATTCAGCCCCCGAGTCGATACTTTGTGGAACAACCCGTCCTTTAATTTATTTATCTTTTATCTATTCTTCTTTGCGAACTGGCTCGTGCTTACGAACTGTTAGATGAACAGTTTGTACAAACATCTGTTTGTCACAGATTCTAAATTAGATTTAGACCTGGGCTTTGACTGGGCCAGTGTAATGTGAATTTATCTGTAGCTTGTTGCCCCACTGGACGGTGAACTAACACCTCAGTTTTGAGTCTTCTGCTGCCTCTAACAGTGTCCATCCCTGCTGAAGAAGAGAGTATTGTCCTTTATTAATCAGGCAGTGGAGAAATTTACTTGTTATCCCCCACGGAATATAAATCTATACTTACTGTATATTAAAGTACCCACTAAATTTGACATAGGACATTTTTAAATGCATTCTATGTTCTTTTGTACAAGGTAATATATGAGAAGTGATTGGACTTGTTTATATAAATATTACACAAAATGGACATATTGCACTGAGAAACAACAGACCTTTTATAACGCTGATATGTTGTTTAATTTATGGGTAGCAGAGTTACGGGGACAGTACTGACAGGCTTTTAATTTAATGTTTTGCAATGTGACAAAATGTGGGGAAAAGTTTCAATCAACTCGCACCTGGGAATGGAGCAGCAAACGCGATCCCGGCAGCTCCATCACTGGTGGTGTCCGGGCTGAACTTCTCCGCCAGCAGCGTGACGGAGCAGCGCGGCAGAGACTCCGCGATGCAGACGGCGGTGGAGAGCCCGACCACCCCGGCCCCCACCACCGCCACCACCCGGACTCCTGTCATCTCTCACGGACTGCTGAAGCACAGACCTTTGCTTTCTTATCGGCCCAAGTTAATCCTCAACTAGGAGTCGCGGTGTAAGATCCCATTCAAGAACCAACAGCCAAAACGTCACTGTCAGCAACTTTCTCCGTGATAACGCTTGACAATCATTGACAGCGCGTATTTCATATTTATAAGCCTATACCTGCCGGCGTACATCTACCGTGCTGACACATTAAACACAAACATGCTTCCACGACGAGAGAAACAGAAGAGAGAGAAAACAATCCGCAGACTTTCGGCTGGCTGCTTTCATATATTTATCCACCTTCTACAACGCTGAAGTTAGCCTCCGATTCCATCCATACTCCATTTTTCCCTTAGTGGGGTCGGGAGGTGCTGGTCCTGTCCCTGGACAGGTCGCCAGTCTGTCGCAGGGCAACACAGAGACACACAAGACAAACAACCAGGCCAATTAACCTGACAGTCGTGTTTTTGGACTGTGGGAGGAAGCCGGGGTACCGGGAGAGAACACCCTGTGCAATGCACAGGAAGAACATGCAAACTCCACGCCGGGGCCGGGAATCAAGTGACAATAATTACAATCGTTTTTCGCTATCTGTTTTTATGCATAGCTCATTTCGTAAACTATTTCCCCATTATCGGCAATCAGATTTTTCCATAAACATTTCAAGTTACTCAAAAATACGTCAGTCACAGTTACTCACCCTGTTCCTTTATCGACTGAAGCTAAACTTGAGTTGCTTTTTAGACTGTTTCTGTAACTGACCTTTTCACGTACACTTGCATTCTGTTGCCATAGCTACTTACAAAAGAAATTCACCAAAATAAAAGCATTTGGCGTACAATACACTGTAGCAATACAAGGTAACTGTAATCGCTTGGCCTTTCCAAGTCAAATTTAATTTAATTCTCAATTAACAAATGTAAAAATGTTTGATTTCTGTTTTGTTAAAAATAAAAATTCAAACGTTAATGGACGCCAGTGGTGGGTTATGGTCACAATTCAGTGACTGTGTTCACTTAGGCTTTGTTCAGGCCTACATTTATTTTTTTATTTCATTTTTTTAAAGAATTAAATAGAACAAATCGTTTATTAAAGGCAGCCCGGACTCGGAAGCTGCGAATCCGAAGCTAACTTCAGCAAACTTTCCCATCTTGCACCCGGGATGACCGCGAGAGTGCAGGTCCTAAAGGAGGTACTCCCAGCAAATACATTGGTTATGTAAAATGCAACATTTGAAAGATTAAAAGGCAGTAACTTAGAAAAAAAATATACCTGTTCTATATGTTCTTTTAAAAATAATTTTAACAAACAAATGCAGCCTGAATGACAGATTATTTAACTCTTGTTGATCTGCAAATCATTCATCATTTTGTTGCCCATTCATAGCGTTTGCGCGAAGCCAATCCTGAGCATGTTTAGATCGGCGCACCGCAGATCACGCGTTACATCTCGCGATAAGTAAGTCGCGTTGACGCTCTCAGTTCAGCGAAGGTAAGGTCCTTAAAGTTCACTAGTTTTGATTACATTTCGGCAGTCAGAAGACTGCTGAAGGAGGCATTGCTAGCAGCCATACATTTTAGAGCAATAACACAACCGTATTCATATCCCTGTTGGCCGGTTGCTGCTTCATTCGTGCCAGCCTGGGATGCATTGGTTTAAAAAGCTAGCTTGACTGCTAACTGTTAAGGCTTCAATTTATCTCTTAAACATTTCTTACACCAAGCGTATACACTGCTAATGCAATACAGTAATACAATTGAAACCAAGCAGTGATTAAATATATCAGTTCGGCTTTGTTGTAACAACCTTAGAGGACTCTACTGCGGAGAGAAGTTAATCTGAAACAAGGATCATTTCTACATCGTAAAGGAGAAGATTTGAAGCTAGTTAAATCACCATGGCAACAGAGAGATTTTTGTTATTTGCTAAGTCCTTCTTTGAATGTTAAAATAACCTAACAGATCGTTAACATCTTGTGTTGGTTATGATAAATATACTGATACTCCAGTACTTTTTTTTTTCTTTGCCAGTCAACAGCCTTTAAACTCAATTTCTTTTAACATAAAACTTATTAAATTTGAACAAAAACTACAAGTGTTTGTCTGGTGAATTTTGGGTTAAAGGAGGCTTGTTCTCCATTCAGTAAAGTTACTCACAGTGGGTAGAGCATCTAACAATTTTACTCAAGTAAAAAGTACAAAGTAGTAAAAATACTCCTGAAAGTGAAATTTTTTCCAAAAAGCTACTTAAATAAATATCATTGAGTGCATGTAGCTGGCTAGCCTGCATGTTGGGAAGTTAAAAAAAAAAGTGTGACAAATGAAGATGCGTGCTATTACCTTTCTTCCTAATATTCTTTATTGTTCTGCAGGATCGTTTGCTAAACGAATTTCTTCTGAGGGAGACGATGTCTTTGAAAGAAACGGCTCCATCTTCCTCCATCATCCCCCTGCGCTCTGACGAACATAAGCAGAGTATTCTGAGCAAATTTGACAAGCTACGGAAAAAAGACCTGCTTTGCGACATAACTCTAGTGGTAGAGGACGTACACTTCAAGGCTCACAAGGCCCTGCTGGCGGCCAGCAGCGAGTACTTCTCCCTCATGTTCACCGCAGAGCAAGAGGTCCAGCGGTCCACCTACAGGCTGGACGGCATGGCGGCGAAGACGTTCGGCGCGGTGCTGGAGTTCATCTACAGCGCCCAGGTGTGTGTGGAGGAGAGCTCCACAGAGCAGCTCCTGGCCGCGGCTCAGAGGGTGAAGGTCAGCGAGCTCGTCGACGTTCTCGCTGAGCTTGCAGTGAGCGCGAAGGCTGAGAAGACGTCAGACGGAACCGAGGCGGCGGATCTGTCGAAACGCAAACGAGGGCGGCCAAAGAAAAATGGATGTGGACTCCGTGACGGCTCAGACGATGTCCAGGCCGCAGAGGGTGACCCTGCCGAAGACCACAACGCCGGATCTGGCCAGAGGCGTCAAAGCAAACGCAAGATAAGGACGCCGGTTAAATACAAGGGCTACAGGATCAGCGATGATGTAGCAGGAAGCAAAGAGCCGGGGAAGATGGGCTACAAGAGGAAGTACCCCAATACCGAGGCGCGATGCGACGACTGCGGAAAAGTCTTCAAGCACCATCTGTTTTTAAAGATCCACCAAAGAACTCACACCGGTCCTTACAGCTTTCATTCAGCAAGTCTGTGATCGACAGGCCCGAAGTTCGCCCCATTGAACTTTCTCCTCTTTTTGTTCCATCCCGCTCCCCATCCAGGAGAGAAACCGTTCCACTGTTCCGTCTGTGGGAGGAGCTTCACTCAGAAGCACACCTTGCTGGCTCACCAGCGCATTCACACGGGGGAGAAGCCGTTTGTTTGCGGTGTCTGCTCAAAACCGCTTTCCACCAAACACTCCCTGCAGGAGCACATGAACCTCCACGAAGGTAGACCCACGTCGCTTTGCTCCAGCTTCATCGGGGTTCTGAGTTTCAGTTCATCATATGTTTTTCTATTAACTATACTCTGAGAGTAAGGTTTTTAAAAATACAAAGAAACTCCCACTTTATAATAGTTGTATCTCGGGTTTGGGCATTTATCGTATCGTTTATCATTTACCATTTACCACTTATTACGATACATTTCTTAATTTGATTTATCAAAAATAAATTCCAATTAATGGTGTTTAAGATAAAACCTTAAAACTGTTCATATTGCTAGTTATTAGTTTTACTATTTTCTCCACTGTTTGTTCAAATAAATTTGTTTCCACAGGGGAGAAATCCTACAACTGCGATAAATGTGAAAAGACCTTCACCCAAAAGAAACAATTCAAAAGCCACTACAGAGTTCACACAGGTGAGAAAACGCCCCGCTAAGTGCCCTCATGCTTGACATTACTTTCCACGTGACTGTATATATATTTCCCCTTTGTTTTTTGGTCTGAAGGTAAATCACTACCAGAATGTGATCTGTGTCATCACAAGTTTATGGATGCGGCTCAACTGAAGAAGCACATTAGGACTCACACAGGTGAAACAAAAAAAAAAATCCAAGCGATTTCTTCGTCTTTCTGTCTAGAAACCAAGCGACATTTTCACAACGTGCGGAAACTTTGTGTTCCACAGGTGAGAAGCCTTTCACTTGTGAAATCTGTGGCAAATGTTTCACAGCCAAGAGCACGCTGCAGACACACATCAGGATTCACAGGTGGGAGATAAAAGTTGCTACTGATTTATTGGCGGTTTAGATACACAGATATCCGGTGATGAGTGATGAGGTAAAAAAAAAAAGAAGACAAATTGTTAAAACTTTATTTGTAGTGATGTGCTTAAGACAGATATGACCGTCGTGAACATGAAGGAGCCTTCATGAATGTTTATGACTGTTGTCATGAAGTGTCATTTGGTAAATAATGACACTTTTAATGCAAAGTTGACAGTTTTAGTGGACTTTTAATGCAACATTTAATGAGACTTTGTGCTAAAAGTGTCATTATTTACCAAATCACCTTTCATGACAGCAGACATAAACATTCATGAAGACTCCTTTATGTTCATGACAGCGTCTTCAAATAAACTGCTACCAAAAATCTAATAAATAGCTCTTATCGCCACTTTTATCATTATAACAATAGCACCGTAAAATATTGTGACAAAACTTTAAGTTCATATCACCATCCCCTAATATTACACCAGCTGTAATGTTGATATCAATAAGCAATGCTTCATGTTAATTGATTAAGGCCTTTCTGTTACGTTCTTGTTCAGAGGTGAGAAGCCATATAAATGCAGCATCTGTGAGAAGTCTTTCTCAGACCCCAGCGCGAGGCGGCGCCACATCACCTCCCACTCTGGGAAGAAACCCTTCACCTGCTCCTTCTGTGGCCTTTCCTTTACCCGGCCGGACAACCTGAAAACGCACACAAAGTCCCACAACAAGGAGAGACCCGCCACCACGGCGACCGAGGCCTCGCCAGCCACGTCGCCGGAGGAGCCGCGCAACGTCCTCCATCTGCATCCGTACCAGCCGTCGCTCGGCTCCGAGCAGGAGATCCAGCTGGTGGTGGCCGGCGGGGTGAACAACATCAACTTTGTTCCAGGTCAGGATCAGGAGATCAGTCTGGTCGCTGCCGACGGTGAGACAGCACAGTCAGCCCACTCCCGCGTCACCCTCCTCGCCCCGCCAGCGGGGCAGATCCAGAACCTGGCGCTGGTCGCTCAGGGAGACGCCGCGGCCCACGCCCCGCAGGTTCATTCCATAGGCATGTTGGAGAGCCACCAGCCGGAGCAGATGCACGTCATCACCCTGAGTAAAGAAGCCATGGACCAGCTGCAGGCCCATCACGGTCCGCCTCATCCTCTGCAGATAGCACGCCCTCTCCAAGTGATGCAGCAACCGCAGCAGCTGGCCGTGGTCCAGGAGAACCCACAGGTCCACAGCCAGGCCATCCACATCAGCAGCCAGGTCAGCCAGCCGATCTCCATCAGTCAGACCAGCGAGCAGATCTCCAGCCACCACATCCATGGACAGACATTCCAGATCCAGGCGGGAACCGTGTCGTACCTGTACACCACCGGTCTTCCACAGGATGGCTCAGAGGAATGCATTCTGCAAACTAAGATGTGAAGGTGCTAACACCTAACTGATGCTGCCGTTGTGTCTGTTGTCATGGATGAAGACGCATCAGAAAAGTTGGCCAAGACTCAGAACAAAAACAAATTGAAGGACTTTAAGAATAAAACAAAGCTTTTTACCTGATTATTATTATCGTTGATGAAAATGGTGCGGAGACCTTCTTAAATATTAAGATTACACTAAAAGAATGGAGACGCCTAATCCTAATCAATGAGGAGATTACCACAGGGCTTTCCCGCACCCTTAAAAAGCCTTAAATTGATGTATCTACAATTAAGGCCTTAAAACTTCTTAAATTTATTGAAAAGCAATAAATTGTGATGAAATGCATTCATCACACATCTTAAATTTTGTGGTAGCAAAACAATAAAGTTTACTTTTTTCTGTCAGGAATTTATTGTTAGGTAAAGCTGAGTTTTGTAGACATTTTCATTGCAATCTGTGACTCAGGGTAGCTGCTAATATACGCTTGCTAGCTACTGCCTTGCTAGTTAGCTGTGGTACAGAGTCCCTGTTGTCAAGGGATTGCTAGACAGCTGCCTTCACAGTTCCTAGCTAGCGAGCAAGGGTGAAGCCATCTGAGTTTTTAACATCCACCGAGGGAAGTGCTGATTTATCTGGGCGACGTTCATTTTAGCCATTGACTCACTTCCGTTCCTTACCAATTGGTTATTTATTTGTGATTTTATTTTGTACTTTTCTGTCTTGAATCAAATCTTATATTCCATTCACAATGGTTTTAGAAATGTCTTTAAATGTCTTAAATTTGAGTTGGGAAGCCTGCAGAAACCCTTACAAATAAGCTTTGTATCATTTGACTCCTTCCCCAACAGTCACATTTTGGGTAGAGAATGAAATTATAATTTTACCTAGTGATCATAAATATTTTTTTTTCTTTTATCAGTTGTGATTATGCAGATGTTTTAAAAGTTAAAGGGCTGTATTTTGTTCTCATTTGGATATACTGTCAAGGGGTTGTTCTTGGTTTGCTCGTTATATGCAGATGTTGTCATAAAGTTGTAAACATACAGCTAACAGATAAACTAAAGAATACAACGGTGAGCTCAGAGAGCATCAATCTAGTATGGAAAAATTTACATTTGTAAGAAATAATCGATGTGATTTGAAAGAAAGTCTTTATGGGAAAATAGTGATTAACAAATATAAACACTCAAGTGTTTATATTAAAAATGTGTAGAAGTAAAAATATATAGAAGGAAAGACGTAGGCTGAAAATGAAATGAAAGTAAACTCTATGTAAAGTGCCTTACAAAATAATTCGTGACCTTTTTCTTTCTGTTTTTTTTTTTACATTATGTCACATTATAACCACAATCGTCATTGTATTTATTGGGTTTTATGTGATTGACCAACCAAAAGTGATGTGTAATTATAAAGTGAAAAATAATGTTTTTCTTTTTTTACTAATAAAATTCTGAAAAGTGTGGTGTGCATTTGTATTTTTTCTGTCTGAGTTAAAACCATGTAGAAGCAGCTTTTGTTGCAATTACGACTGCAAGTCATGAGGGAATGTGTATATTTTACAGCCATCAGTTTATGGTGTGCCCTTCAGCTCAAGGTCACTCGGATCAGGAAGCAGGACAATCGTCCAAAGCGCACTAGCAAGTCCATCTCTGAATGGCATATGGAGATTTTGGACTCTGGACTTAAATCTGATTAGGATGTTGTCGAATGACTTTAAACTGGCTGTTTATGTTCAAAAACCAACCAATGTGGGTCAAATAAAATCATTTATAAAGGATAACAGATCACAATTCCTCCGAAGTAAAAGCAGTTGTAGCCAGCAAAGGTGTCACAAATAGCTATTAGAGTATGGAGTTCCTTACAAAGACCTGATTGGTTTTTTTCCCTTAATAAATGAGATCATCGTTTGGAATATTTTGATGAAACGAAAAACAGACAAAATCTTTAAGGGCGAACTTTGCCAAAAGTCCATTCGGTCTTTCTGTTCTGGGATCTAACCCACCACCTGCTGTTCCTGCTCTCTGGGTTCTTGGCAGTGCTGAAAAGAACCCAGTTTGTTGAGTTTGTTTTGCTGCCAACGTCCAGCGTTGACTGCTGGCACTGCCAAAAGGTCCTGAGTAGACCTGGGACAAAAATAGAACAAGGAAGGAGCTTTACTGCAGAGCACAAATCGAAGTTGAAAACAAAAATCTTCAAGGTATCTGAATGATGTTGAAAACTTCATCGTCTCTTCAACAGGAAAAACTCAGAATGTCAGGTTGAGTTTTTGAAGTATGCTCAAGGTTGTAGCTAAAGCCTAAAAACTCCCACTCATATTTGGTTAAATATATTTTCTCCATAAGTTGAACGATTTTTGAGCAGTCCCTCTTACATATTCCTAACACATTGTGCAACTTAAGTATAACACTGATGGAAATCAGTCCCACAGCATAATGCCACCAATGTTCCTCAACCTAAGTCATACTTATTTCATTTACAGCTTAAAATAGACATATCACATGTTAACGTAAATAATAGTTTTGAATAGAATTGAGTAGTTGGAGTAGTTCTTAGCATCTTGACTTAGAAATACTAACCCATTCCAAAAGTTCTCCAGATTGACAAGACCTTGAGCACGTCTAGTCTAAATGTTCGTGTCCTAAATGCTAATTTTCTCATGTGGATATTGATAGAAGTATATAATCCCTCCTCTGTACTTTTAGCAGACTCAAAGTCAAAAACTGATGGGGATTTGAAATAGTTTGTGTTTTAAACCATTTTAATCAAAGCCATGTTTACATTAGAAGCAAAGTAACCCCAGAACATTCTGAGGCCACCACCATGTTTCAGTATCAGTATTGCTTTTGTGCAGCACTTTTCTTACTGTTTTAATTTTATTTCTTTATATTTATACCACTGTTTTTGTCACTTTTGGATCCCTGTACCCCAGCCATGTATTCTTGAATTTTATTACAGCTTTTGCTTTTTACCCTGCCACTTGCTGATTATTGGCCACATCTTTAAAAACCTTTTTGACGGTTTTCAATGGCAGAGCAGTAAACTCAGCATAATCATCTCTTTATACACGCATCATACTGATTCATTTGCTTCACCTCTAACTGAATCCTGATTGTATCCTGATGAAAAGCTTTACCTTTTTTTTCTTAACTCATAGCTATGATTACATGTAAAACATGCATAACCTGAGCAGAGCTCAGTTTGTATCGTATATTATCTAATTTACATAAAAACATCCATATTCTTTTCGCGTAGCCATTAAATTTCAGCTGCCATAATTGAGTTCATTAGATTTAACATCCTGGTCAAGGTCATCTTTGTTGCCATGGAGACAGTTAGGCTCCGCCCATGTTCAGGACATCTTCCAGGAGCAGAGGATACAGAAACATGCACTGAAGGCTGTGAAGTGCTCGTACTTCAGGTAACGCCCACATTTAATCATAAGTTAATAAAGGTATTTTAAGAAGTAAAAGATGCCGAAAAGGAATAATTGAACGTCTTCAAAATGTCATCATTGCACTATTTAAGCGATGAAGTCAGCAAGTGCGTGGACAATTTACTCTAAAATGAAATCCAGAGAATTTTAATTTTTAGCTATTAAAATTAGATACATCTTAATTATGTACACTATTTTGCAGTGTTTAGTAATAATTAAATTTCAAAGTCAACTACTTTATCTTGGTAGCCAGTTGGACATGTCGGTTCAGTCAGGTGTTTGTTATGTGGGCTGTCCACCTGACAATTGGCGGCCATGTTTTGCTGGTTTGTATTGTCAATGAATGTCACCGTAGTAAATTAACGGCTAAAAAAACTGTAGCTAAGAAAGTTTGTGTGTGAAGGTTTGAATTTAGCTTTAGCTAGTTTAGCCACAGTGCTACTAACGCTGCTAGCTAGCAGAGCTTCGTAACCCCGAAGCAGTCGTCATGGAAACAGCGTTATAATAGATAAAAAAGTACAATTTCGTAATTATTTTTGTCTAAATGACGAACAGTTTTTTTGCTTATATTTAGCCTAATTTGTTAACGGTCTTTCAAACTGAAATTCTTAAAGTAAGGTAATTTTATTTATATAGCATTTTCAGCAACAAGGCAGTTCAAAATGCTTTCTTCCAACAATTGCTCTATTCTTCGAGAACCAATTTAAAGTAAATAATGATTATTTAAAAACAACATACTTAATTAATACATAAATACTTTATTTTTTCCTCTGCGACACTGCTGACTTGTAAATATCCATGAAGACCTCGTCCTTTTCTGTTCTCTCTGCCCTTCACACATACTCAGTACCTGTATGTGACCACTAGGGGGCTCTGTTTTTTCACTAGTCATCTTTGGAGCATTTCACTGAAGCCTTTTAGTCACCAGCCAGAGAACGCAATGATTTGCCATATTTAGTGTAAAAACGTGACATCAGCTGCTGAGGCGCACCTTCCTCAGCAACACCTCATCTTGATCTGAGCATCTCCGCTCCTCCTGGATACAGCATGTGATTGGTTCTTGGCGCATGCAGGTCCTACCCAATAGCAATTCACCTTCACAGCGCCCTGCAGAGTGAAGGCAGCAGATGTGCAATACCTTTACAGGAAACAGAAGGAAAAGAAAGGTACAAACATCCTGATTTTCAGTAGTTCTCGACCTTTATTTACATATACCTCTTTGAAAAACTGGAAACAAGAAGTACATCTTGCTTTTTTTTCTCTTCTCTTTCCCTTTTTTTTGGTAGGAGCAAGAGAAACAAATCATGTAGGCAGTGAAATCACTTAGAATCACCATTACATTTTAATTCACCCAGAAGAAAACATGTTGAGAATAGTTTCAGATTGTTTTTTTATTATTATTTTTATTTGGATTTTAATGTTCAGATTCAGCCACGACACAAACCTCTGCAACTCATCTAAACAAAATGAAGGCTGGTTTGATACACACGTAACTCACTATATTTGCAGAAGAAAATAAAACAATACTTGACCTGAAAAAAGTATTCACATCTCTTGAACCTGTTCATATTTTGTCATGTTACCAAAAATTTCTGTGTGTTTTTTACGTGGTAGACCAGCACAATGTAGGACATTATTGTGAGTTGGAAAGTAAATAACACACATTTTTCAATGTCAAATTTTTACAAATAGAAATCTGAAAAGTGGGATGTGCATCGATATTAAAGTTTTACCATCTTCTGCTGGGTCATTTTAACATGAATTTGCTTTCATCCCAGGTTCAAGTCTTTTTTTTTTCCAGGTTACACTGTGCTGAATTTCATCCATGCTCCCAACAAACCACCTTCTTAAACATTGAATGTAATGCTTGGATTGTGTTTATTACAGGGCAAACAATGAAAATTACATTCAAGAGATATCAATGCTTTTGGAAAACAGTAAATATTTTATTTCATTCAAATAATTTAGTTAAAAAAAAAACACATTGAAGAAGTTTTATCCTCTGGTTCCTACAAAAAAAAGCTGAAAATTATTTAAGAATACTGACTTTTACAGTTCACTGTAGTTCCTCATATATCCACTTATTTATATGCAGAAAGAATTTTGGCAATATGATAAATACTGTGGTTCCCTCTCTTATTGGCAAAGAAGATGGCTCTCAAACTATACACACCCTCGTCTTGCAGGGTAGAACCCATTTTCCGGAGCACCTGCTGAAGTGCTGATAACAAAACGAGCGGCTGCTCCATCTGCAGCCACTCCCTGCTATCTTCACTAAAATAGCACCAAGAACTCCTTCCAACATTAACACTGGCATGTTGCGACCAAGGGCTAATTCGAATGGGTGGGATTGCTAACGCAGATGGCAGGAAAATCCCCTTCCTCAGTTTCTGTCCTAGACACAGGAGGATCACTTCCAAGGATGGAAAACATTGAACAGGAATCTGCTGCAGTGATGAACCTCTTCTGGAGGAAAATAATTCACAGTACTGTCACTAAAATCACAGGGGAAAATTTGCTTTAAGAGAAAAACGGTTCAAAAAAAAAAAAAAAAAAAAAAAACCACACAACGCAGACGTTTTCACATCTTGATAAGACCTTATCCCTTCACAGACTGATATTTAGTGCTCGACTCGGTGCATCATTGGGGAAATGTGTCGGAAACGAAGCTCATTGAATATCCGCCACTTGAACAGAATAATGGGACGTTCTCTGCAGCTTTGTTTGTTTGTTTCCTGTAAACAGGCCGTTGGCGAGAGGCGGACGGCTGGTTTGGCAAAAAATGTTGGTCTAGGTATGAAAGGCGGTGAAAGAGCAGAGAAAGCCAGGTGGAAAACACAATTCATCTTCGGTTACACCTATCACTTGGTGATGCGAGTGATTCCCTGAGACTAACATGAGTTGATGCTTTCCGGACAGATTACGCCGTTCCTGTTGTCATCCTGGCATTGATCTGTTTTTTTTTGTTGTTTTTTTCTTTTCCGCAAAGCCGCTGCTGTACGATGCAGCGTACAGCATCATACACCTTTATACAGTGATGTATAAAGGCCATTGAATAGACAGGAAAAAAGGAGCACATTTCTGCCATAAATCTCAGAAATTTTCCAGGAAAAAACTTGGAAATTTTTTAATCTTTGAAACTCATAAATTTCTAATTTTTTTCTAGAAGATATCTGATATTTACCTCAAAATTTTTGGCTTTTTAGCACATTTTTGATTTTTCAAACTCAGAAATTTCCAAGTTTATTTTCCTAAAACTTAATCTCAGTTTGGCAGAAATGAACTACTCCTTTTTTACCCCATCCACAATGGCCAAAGTACGCCATCATACCGCTCTGTGTCTCAGACACTTGAAATACAGTACCGCACTAAATGCCTCACATTAAAAACATTGGAAGAAAATACTACATAAATACACTTTTTCCCCTCAAGGTACACAATGCAGAACAATGGACCCAAATTTACACGCTCAGGTGCTGCTCCTCAGCTCGGCACCCAGCTCTGAGGGGAGGTCTGTTTTGTACCGGAGAAGCTTCCCGAGTTTCTATTGCCGTTCTGGGTGGAGGTGGAGTCGAGGTGGGCGTCAAAGCTCAGATCCAGGCAGTCTGCTTCCATCAGTTCGTTGCGGATGATTGAGTCCATGTCGCACTCCAGACTGCCATTGAACACGTCCATGTCCAGGTCACCGGAGAAGCGGTCCTGCATCGTGGTGTTCTTGCCGGGAGACTTCAGGTGCGGCAGCTTGCCATTGGTGTGGCTGCTTCCGTCGTTGTTGGGGGTCGACAAGCCAGCTTGCCAACCAGGCACTGAAGCGCTTTGGGCCTGGCCCACTCCGCCGGGATTAGTCATCATGGGGTCCTTGCGGAGCAGCATAGCGTTTCGACGAGAGTTCTGCAGGGCGATGGCGGTGCTGGCTTGTGACATCAGGGGGTCGGACTGGGTGAGCAGGACGTTGTTGTGGCTGGGGGAGTCCAGGCTCAGTAGGTCCTGGTGATCACTAAAGTGCGAGATGGAAGTGAAGGTGGTCTGCTTGTTCTCCTGGATGGTCTGCATAGGTGACTGCCGTAGGCTTGTGATGGACGTGGGGCTGAAGAGAGGGTTCGGCCCGTAGCCTCCGGAGGGACTGCCGGCGCAGCTGAAGGTAAACACGGAGCCTCCCTGGCTGATGGCTCCAGAGTCTTCCTCTCCAGGAGGAGGCTGCTGGGTTGCAGTGAGGCTGATGTTGTCTAAAAGGTCGTCCATCAAGTTGTCCGACAGCCCATCGTTCAGGTTCATCGTACCGGCCAGGTCAGAGAGTCCCGGGGGTCCTGTGGACGGGGACATGCTGCTGGGGCTGGAGTACAGCATGGGGGATAAAGGGGAGTCATCGTCGGGCACCTCATCCAGCTCCAGGTTGGCCAGGATCGGGGGACAAGCGGCCACTGAGCGTGCTGGCATTAGAGTTGGTCCGGGAGCGGAAGTCTGTCCACGCGTCCAGCTCGTCGCTGCTGCGGGACGTTGGACTTCCCGTCCATTTGGAGAGGCTGGAGGAGCTCTCAGAGCTGCCATCCTGGGCAGCTTGCAGAGAGGCTTTCTTCTTGGTGGCCCGTCCTCGGGCTCCCTTGATGTACTTGCTGTTATCCATCGACACGGCCCGGCGACGGGGAGCTTTGCCTCCTTTACCGCCTTCTGGGTTGACCATCCACCAAGAGCTCTTCCCCGTCCCTTCATTCTGGACTTTCACAAACCGGCTATGGAGGGAGAGATTGTGTCGAATGGAATTCTGAAAAAAACAGAACAAAAAAACAAAAATGGTAAGGTAGGAGTGGGCATTACTGAGTTAAAGTTGTATCAATATTTTATGGTACTATTGTGATAACGAGAAAAGTGAAGCTAAGAACCATTTATGGATTCTTTTTAGGTAAGTGTATGGCTGTGCGCTTGTCATTTCTTCACCGATCATCTCTAACAAACCTCTAAAGCCTTGAACAAACAGGTAAGATTTGTTTCCCCACAAATTAATTGTATTTATTAGGTGGCTCCTGAACAGAATTGGTTACATCTTTATTTAGGAGTAGCATAGTACAAGGGGCTGAGTACAAATCCATGTCAGATTTTCAAGTGTAGAAAATTTTGAAAACCACGTAATTTTGCTTCCACTTAACTGCTTTGTGCAATACCGTTCTGAGAATTACAGCATCCAGCATTTCTTTACAGCAAACTATCATTTTGACAATCTTTCTTCCCCTAGTTTGTCTCACAAAATCTTCCAGCTTCATCCAACCAACTAACCCAGTAAAGTAAAATGCAAATAAAAGGAAGTTTGTACAGGATAAGGAGTAGACATATGAACATCCACCACATGGTTCCATATTTCCCTTTTATGCATTAGATAAAGAACAAAACTCAAGACTGTTATTACAATAATTTCCACGTCCAGAAATTAGTCAATCTTCTGCAGAGCTGTTAAAATGATCAGAGATATGTCAAGCCAAATGTGAACACATCTGGTCATAGATCAGACGGCATGAAATGAGAATAAACAGGCGATGCAAACCCTGTAAAGCTGGGTTTCATCTGTGTGTATGCAAGCTGCGTGAACACTGCAGTCCAACAGACTGCTTTGCACCTCTCACTCTGTCCTATTTCTGGCTGCTCGGAAAGGTCTGCAGGATTTCTCTGGAGATTTTCCCAGAGCATGTACAAAATTAAACAGTTGGAGCCTGCACACCCAGCCCAGTCAGTCCTCACATAAACCAGAGACTCTGCAGAGATCTCTGCCCACAGCCCACAGTCCGGTCTGAAACAATCCCATTATGATTCGATTAGAACATTAAATCACGAGTTTCGGTTCTTGCTGTAGAGTGAAGCCCTGACAGCAGGGATGACAGAACAGGCTCTGCTCGTCTTTATTGGGGTTGTACACAGCTGCACATGTGTAACATGGAACAAGGTTAAAGCTTTTCAAGAGGAAAACAACTGGAAATATGATGAGGAAATTATATTCGCACATCATTGAGATTAGCACAACACAGAGGGGCCATGCCTCCCATTAACCACAATGTAATCTTGCACAAAAGTAATAGAGAATTTGCTTGGAGGGCAAACTTTGGCGGTCTTGCTGCCCAGTGGACGGTGCCACCCTGAGGAGTGAGCCATTATCCCCATATCAAATTTAGTATCAGATCAGTTACAGGGAACCTGTAAAAAATTTTAACAAGTCACCTGAGACTAATGTGGCCAAACTAGACGCTTGATTTCAAGTTTACAAGTTTCTAATCCTACACAAAGAACAAATCTTTTTCTTTTGCTTTGTTTTTTCAAATCAAACCATTTAACTGTTTGACAATCGTCAAAAACAAGCCTCTGAAGAAACATCCCAACATGTTGCTCATTTTATAAGTTGCAAGTTGACAGCAGAATAAAACCACGTCTTATGTTCAGTTTACTATAATCCAGCGCAGCAGAATGGCAGTAAATAAACAAGCTTTTACGACAAGACTCGACAGAGGTGGTAGTGATTCAGCTAGATTGCAATTTGTGGGGGTGCTGAATTGGACTGCATTATATTACAACAGGCAGATGTACAACCGCAAACAAAGGCTCAAGCACTGAATCTAAACAATTCTGGCACAAAATGGAAACCAGAAAATGGAACATAAAAACTTTTTTTTAAAAAGGTGGTTGGGTTTTTGGGTCATGTAGAGTTCATCTAAGAGTTGTTTATTCAATCCTGTTAAGAGTTATTAAACATTTTTCAATAGTCACCTAGTCCACCTTGGTTTTAATCCTTATTGGACTAACCGTTACCCTGTTTCTAGATCCAGTCAGGAGTGCCTCTACCAACTTTCCAACAAAACTAAAGAGTCATTTCAAAATTTCAGGAGTTTTCTTTTTGGAAAGTCTGTCTGTAGACTTTTAACAAAACCTCACTTCAAAAATCCAGGCCTATCCCTTTGGGCAGGGATAGGCCTGCTGTATACCATTTGGCATACAGCATGTGCCAAATGGTATTTAAAAGATAAATCACAAAAAAAGAGCAAGCTCCTGCTCCCCCAACCCGCCACGCACAGTCACAGCAGGACGGTTTGAGAAACTGGACTGGACTGGAGCCAGTTCAGCCAGAGAGAGAGCGGCGGCCGAAGAGAAACATTCAGCTGCTCTCTCACACCGCTACACAATGACCTACATAATTTATAGCCAGTCAATTGATTTCCTTTGCCCAGGCCACATAAAGAGAGAGGCTGGCACACAGTTGGGCGAAACTGCTTGTGTACGGGTAGAGAGAGAGCGAGCGAGCGAGGGGGATTTATATTTAGACTGGATGCAAATGATGACGAGATGCAACCACGATGTGTGTCAGGTCTGACTTTACACGCTGATGATGACACATGAATATGAGCAACCTCGGACAGATTGGCGCCGAACGCGCAGAGAGACAAAGCATCTCCTAAGAAATGCTGATGTCAGCACAACTCAAACTCCCATCAGCATTAACCCTTTCCTCGCCCCGCTGGACTCTTGAGTGGAGTCGCAGAACGCGCCAAGTGGCAGACGAATGAAAACTGACCGCCTCTAATCTGGAGCATTACCGAACCAGATGAGGCCAATTAGCAATGACCACCCATTTGCTTGTGCTTTACAGCCTGATTTTCTCCCCCCATCAATGTTTCACACACACAATATTCAGAAGGCAGCTCCCCGTCTCGCCTCTGTTGTGAGGGATTACAAACCTATTTCCCTCCCCTCTGTCTAAATCCTGCAGAAAGCTCAAAGCTTTCATCTGACTTGATTCCATGTCAGATGAATTGGTTCGGTCCAGCACAAACTAATCCTGACAAATCAAACCGACGCAGAGGGGCCCCCCTGTGAGGCAATCTCACTGCAGCATGAGCAGTTTCTCTGAAAGTGAAATCAACTTTGCATCGCCTGTTTTTCACCCACCACTTTCGTACCCGTTTATTCTTCAGTGGATCACTGTGCACCCTTCCTTTTTCTTTTCAGATTTAGTGGTGTGCCACTTGAGTCACACGGACAAGTCCACGCCTTTGTCCTCACACCACTCAGATAAAACATGTATATATACTTCGGTTATGTAGTCACAATATACGACAGTAGATCTAGATGTTACGCTATACTGTGCTTTGACCCAACCATTACTTTAAAGATACAGTAAAGTATTTTTGTTCATTGACAAATTTACACACACAATAAAAATGCATCTGAATAATAAAGTATGGATTTCCACGACAGGATTTCACAAAAGGCAGCTGAATTTTAAAGGAAAAACTGCTAATTATGCTTTGTATGTTTTAAGAATGACATCACAAGAGGCACAAGAACCTAGTAGCTCCATGTTGATTAGGCTCTGCCAATTCGTACTGGTAAAAAAGAAATTTTGTAAGATTTTGATTAAAATTGCATCACACTCTATTTCATAAATTATCTTACACAAAAAAGATAAAAAATTCAAATTTAACACGATTTAACTAAACCCTGTAGTATATGAAAAACTGTATTACAAGTTTTATTTACTTGAGCCAGTTGATTCATAAATTACGACAAATTATGATCCATGATCAATTCAACTTTGATGTAACCAAATCCCGGCTGGTGGATAATATTAATTTGAATCATGTGACCAAATTTCCTCACAGATTAGATAAAATCAACAAAGTTGCCGATGCAGTAGGACGCATTAATATCACAAAACAGTTGGCACTATTTCATGGTAGAAAAGCACAAAGCTACGCTATATGGACAGATTTCATATTGCATAAGTACATAAGTAGAGTACATAGCATTCAGGTTGCAGTTGAGTTTGGTTTTCCATCTCCCAGTCACTGTTTGACTCTGTGACCTCCAAGCCATCCGACACAAACTGTGATGATGACGGTGATCGTCTCAGGTCTGCCATGTTTTTACAAGCATGTATGGCTGCATATGGCCACCGGAGAAATGTATTTTAAAATGCTACATGAATTACACAAACGCCTATAGGTGACCAGGTCAAACTGTGCTGCTAGAGCTTGAGAAATTAACTTGCTCTAGATTCTTCTTCAGGTCACAATGAGAACTGCAGTTAGCGTTGTACGCCTGAAAAAAACATTAACAAAGAAGAAAAATGTATTTATGACGCAGCAATAGAGCTAAAACTAAGACTATTAGGCACCCAGCTTTGTCTTTGATGTAGGAAGCTAAATGATTTCCGATTACTAATAACAATTGAGGCAGACATATGATAAGTGTGTTAGCATTGGAGAAGCTAATGACTAGCATGCCTACGTTCATCACCCACAATGCACATTTTTAAAGAAAACTATCAAGAAACATGATTGACATCCAATATCTGCAAGTGACAATGCAGTACTGTTTATCTTTGACATTGAGGAACAATATTTACATCCATAGCTTTCAGTAAAAGGCAACAGTACATTTAAGAGATCGTGTCGAATTTAACTGAACATATTTAATTGATTTGCAAAGGAAAATGATAAAACAAATGAGGAAAATATTATTTTGTAATGGATATAGCCTGCTGAGACAATCTTCTTGACGCAACACCTTAAAATTGGGCCTCTGTCTCTTAAAAGACTCCTGTCTGAAACTCCACCTCCCTTCAGGGAGTCACAACGTGGCTCCTCTATTAACCCTTTAGCAACATTTTTAACTAGCGTTGCACTGAGAAGTAGCTCATATAATGAGCTCAGCATATGCACAGTTACACTGGATGTTTGCTAATTGCTTCTGGCTAGTTTGAAGTAGCCTAATGGGGGAGGCTCAGGGTAATAAATGCTGCGATGTTCACCCCAGTGTTTTACACTGCTGAATGGTTGCCAAGGAGATCAAAGGACTCCTCAAACATGCATAAAAAGCAACACTCTGGGTACTTTCACATGATTTAACCTGGATGTTGAAAATCCGGCAGTATTGAATTAAATTAAAAACTGTTGCTTCAAAACCTGCCAATGAAGAGGAAAAACCACAGAAACAAACGGATGTAGTCAAATGAAGAGCCTCATGTGATGTCACTGCAGGTATGCAGGGGTGGAAGCTTGAAATAGGGAGGGTAGATTTTATGACTTAAAAGAGCAAATCAAATAGAAAAACTGTTCATGGCATGTTCTATAGGTGAAAATCTACATCTGAAGTGCTTCGATTAAATGTCACATCAATGCCTGGCGAGCTGCTTTAACAATAGCTGTGTGCATTGTGTATCAACATGACCACAGTGTGGTCTTTGTTGTGATGACAGCACCATCATGTGCTCACCTTCCAGCCAGCAGAGCTGTTGCTGTCGCCTTTGTCCTTGAAATATGGCACAGACCTCACCATCCAGTCGTAGATCTGGGACAAGGTCAGCCTCTTTTCCGGCGAGCTGTCGATGGCCTGGGTAATGAGGTCTGCATAGGAGTAGTTGCCCCAGGCGTTCCTGCGGGCGGAGGACTTCCTCAGCTGCTGGGAGGCAGAGCCGCAGAGAGCCGCACCGGGGATGTGTGCGGAGGAAGGGGATCCGTCGGCGGCCTCCTCTTTGTGGGGGCCGCCCTGCACCTCCACGGGTTGGGAGATGGAGCCGCCGCCGCCGCTGCAGCCGCTGGGCTCCTTCACAGAGCCGCCGTGTTCCTGCGCGGAGCCGCTCTCTGCGCTTCCACCCTCATCATCCTCCTCTTCGGGGATTACGTCAGCGTCATTCGCCCCGGGCTTGCCCGCGCCGGACTCCGGCCGGGGCAGCGGCCAAGTGCAGGACCGCGGCCGCTTCTGGGGCTCGAAGTCCGGGTCGATCTCGACGTTCGGCGGAGGCTCGTCGCAGCTCAGCGGCGCCTCGGCCATGTTATTGATTGCAATTTCTCGGTCGATGCACAGGAGATCGCAAAATCACTCGGCTCGCATTCCATCAATGTTGAGTGCAGGCTTCTTTGGGGAGTTTATTTACTATGCAACGCGGTATGCAAATCTGGTTCCCCCCCCCCTCCTTCCCCTCTCCAACCCCCGCAGCTCAGTCCCAACACGTGTCCCGCTTGTCTACCAGCGTCGATCCGCAGCGCACAGCGCCAACTGCGCTGACCAGCGTTAACAGAACATCGCCTTTTCTTTTCGTTGCGCACAGCCCACACCCTGCCCAGCGTCGGGAGAGAAAGGCAGCGGAGTCTCACGGCAATCCAAGCGGCGTTCCCTTACGCGCGTCCCGCTCTCCAGTCCCGAGTGGCAAAAGCAAACGAGCCTCCCACATCACAGCTCCATCACCCCATGCACAGCTGCCATCTTGACCGCCTCCCTCCTTCCCCTCCTTTACCCCACCTCAAGGTCCTAATCAAAAGCCCGCAGAGCTGCGCTGCCAGTCGCCGGAGCGGTGCGCCGCTCTCCAGATACCTTCAAGGCGGAGAGGAGGTGATCCTCCAAGCCCCGGGAGCTGCGGCGAAGGGAGACGGCGAGGCTCAAGTAATCCGACTTACGAGGAGCTGAGAAATACTGATGCATCCTGGCTGTACATCCCTGGCATGCTGGGCTGAAGCAGCACAGTGTGGCCAGCAGCCCGCCGACGCTCCTCGTTCAATCTGCCGCAGCTGCGGTGGGCCCGAACACTGAGAGGGGAGAAGGGGCGGAAAGACGCGATCCTGCCCCCTGGACTGCGCTGAAATTAAAGAGACAGTGTGAGGAGATGTCCGCTGGCCGGTGACATCACCCTTTAGAAACCTCACGTCGCGAACAAAGGAAGGCTGGAAATTATGTTACATTAAATAGAAGAAATTTCCATATTTTAAAGACCTAAATGAAAACTCATAAAAATCAGGCAAAACATTTTTTCCCCAAATCAATTCCTTTCAAAATAAAATCTTAATACAAACTACAGGTAGGTGTGTGTGTGTGTGTGTGTTCGTGTGTGTGGTGAATATTTGGTTAAAACAAGATGGTTCATCCATATTTTCCAAAAAGTTACTCAAGGAATTAATTACTGCATAACAGAAAGTCACCTCTAACAGGGAGGTAAGAGCCTGTCAGCTTTCATAGTGCTGTGTCCAAACATTTCAATGGGAAGTGGAGGGAAAAAGTGTGATGACAAAATGTGCAAAGGCAACAGGGGATTGTTAAGGACGGCCACATTTAAGAAGTTGGGAGGAGGTAAACTCCCACTGACGTATCCAAGATATGGGCTACAACCGTCTCATTCTTTGTCAAGCCAGTTCTGAACCAGAAACCCGAGCTAGAAAGAACAAATGACTGGGCGGCTGGTGAGATGTAAGTACATTTTGCATGTTTCGAAAACCACGGTCAGAGGTCGGAGCAGCAGAGATGCAGACTCTAGATTACTTGAGGTCCGGCTTGAAGTTTTCACAGTTTGTGACGATTTAAGGCACAAACCTCCACTGGACAATAGCATCAGTATGGAAGAATTACTTACGTACATGTTATACTTCCCATATTTTCTTTTGGACCTCCAGAACGACTCCAAGCATCATCATGTACATAAAAAGTCAAATGATTGCAGATGTCTTGAGAGCCATTGGACATTGGATGGAGTGCTTTTCAGCAAGGTGTGGGTACAGTCACGTCGTCTTAATGTTGAAGTGATCCAGAGTTGACCATCAGCTTTAGAAGACCAGGGTTTATAAACGTCAGGATGCTTACATGAACAACAGATCTGATGAATGTAATGCTGAAGCTGTTTACATCAGTAGGACAGAGCAGATTGTACTTCAGGAAGGGTAGCGCCTTCAGTGCTTGCGGCAAGACATTGCATAATCTTCTGTGGCAGAGTGTGTGTGTGTGTTTCTGCTTCTTCAAAGCCGTCTGTTGAGGCAGCAGATTGGAGCAAAGTGAACAAAATGATAAAGAGAGCTGCCTCTGTTGTCAGGACTGCTTCACAGGCCTGTAGAGGAGTTGGTTGGGAAAAAGACGATTGTTGCACCACATCCACTGCACCACTTTTACACAACGTGCGGATCGATCAACACGGCATCTTCAGTTCAACGCTCCTTAAAGAGGGTCGTCAGAGAAGGTCATTTCTGTCCAATAAAGTAAAATGAACATGAGGCAGGAAGAGGGACTTTTCTGAGTGACTGTGGTGTATGTCTTTGAGTTTTAGTCCAATTTTAAAAATCTAAAACAAAATGTTTATTTTCCAGCCTTTTAAGGACTATCGGCAGTATTTATATATATTCTGAATAATAATCAAACGTTACATCCTTTGATGCAATCTGAACATAACTCTTAAAAATGTATCTTTCTCCACACCATCTCTCATACCTTGGTCTCACCAGCACAGAATCCTCCTGGATTTAGTTCCACTTCTCCAGCTGGTCTTTGTTACCATGTAAAGTTCCTCAAATACCTCTGCCTCAATTAACCACGGTGTGCCTCATGGTCTGTTTCTTGGACCCCTTTTATTTACTATCAACATGCTTCCCCTTGCTCAGATCAGACCTCAATGGTCTTGGATTTTATTTCTATGCTGACGATAGACAACTGTGTCTCACTACCAAACCGTAATCCTCCCCACAATCACTTGCGAGCTGTTTGAATAAAACCATAATAAAATCCGACTGACTCTTCTAATTGATGTTTATGTCGTCTTAACCCAAGATGTTTGCAACATGACTACTACACACACTACAATCTGACTTTTTCCTCCACAAAAAAGAAAAATATTGCAGACTTTGAAAATCTCTGCAGGAGGTTCGTCCGTCCAAGACTTTTGTTCCAAACCATCTGGATTCATTCAGAGTTATACAACAATAGCATGGCTTCAGTCAGAGGCCTCTTCGGATCCGCTGTAAGACAGGCAGCTACAGGAGATCCTTCATGTCCTCAGCCATCAGCATTTACGACAACTGTTTAAAGAAAATAGTCTATGAGCTACATTTCATTTCTCTCTGGGATTAATTATATTTTAGGATAATTGGATCTAGAACTCTGAGTTGTTTTTAGTGAAAAACAGTGATACTTCACTCCCACATCATGATACTACTTCCACCATGTTTCAATGAGGAGCCCATATTCCCACACACCACCCTCTTCTCTTGCCACAGCTCCAAAACAAGTTACTTTTGGATGCTTTCATACAAAATATTTTTAAGAACTAGCTTTGTTTGTAGAAATTTTCAATTCCAATGACGTGCAGTCATGCCTCTCAGTTTCACTGAACAATTTGACATTGAAACACATTCACTTTTCACCTTCCGTAATTTTCACTGTTTTTTTTTTTTGCGTCTTTAGTAATGACAACACAACCCTTCACTTTAAGGACAAAACCCATGTGTTTGCGCCAAACAAACACCGCACAGGAACTTCAATTATGTAGCGTTTTCTCACTTTCACATCCCACACGCTGCAGCCTTTGTTTTCAGAAGTGCATATGCATCACTATTAATGTTAACATGTAGGCAATTAAATGTCAACCGGTCGACGTGTTGTCTTTGAGAAGACGAACCGCTTCCGGGAAAGCAGGTGTTCGTCTCGGTGCAGAGGATGAAACTCCTGGAGGGTCAGGGCATTATTTACAGAATTAAGTAATGCCATTTATAAATGGTATTAAATGGGACGGATGGTGCAGATTAGGTTGTCATAAAACGAGATAAAAGTGATTAGTCATGGAGTTTAGCTCTGTATTTGTAGAGAGAGCAGCTGCCTTGGAAAATGACTCACTGCCTCCTTTAAAGTGCAGAATGATCGCAAAGCAGAAAGAAAAACAATCCATAAAAGGTTTACAACGTTTAACACATTCTACATCCATTTTATTCATTTGAAAGCAAACTTAGAGGCAAATCTATTCAGTCCGGCAGCATTTAGTTGAAGAGTAAAGCCATTAATTGATTCAAAGTTTATTTTAATTTTACTTTATTTCCTACCTTTAGCATTTTTATAAACTGTATCCTATCTAGTTTACACATCAAGTGTTTTCTGGTTAATCCAATCTACACAAAGGCTTTTCCACAGTTCCTCACCGTCAAAAACTGCCTGAGCTCTCTCACTTTTAATTCCTCTTTGTTTTATCACCAATAATTATCACCATTTCATCCAGTTTCCATTGATTTGATCAGTTCATCGTGTTTGTCTGCTCTTGACATTTGTGATGCATTTGAATGTATAAATCGTGCTACAGATGAATCTTGACTGGTTGGTTTAATGAAACTCAAAAGGAAGCAGCCTGGAGGCTCACTGTGTCTCTGGAGGAGCTGCAGGGAACCACAGCTCAGCACCAACCAAAGTCCTGGCCCGAAACAATCTGTGGTGAGACTTGAAAATGTCCTGGTGAGCCAAGTATCGATTTCCTTCCATTTATTTTACATAACTTTATAGATTGGTTATTGCTTCTATTGTCATTTTGTAGCACTTTGAGATTTACATGTAAAGTGCATTATAAATAAAACTGTATTATTATTATTCCACTCTATAAATATATGTTGGTTTAATCACACAAAATCCCCCTTAAAAATATGGAAGTCCGGTTGACTAAATGTCGAAAAGGGGCATAAATAACTCACGTTTGAGTTTGTAAATAAACAAAAATAAAACTAAAGTATCTTTTTGCATGATTTAAAGTAGCTATATTTACATAATCTTATCTTCAGAAACAGCTAACCATTGCAGTCAGACTGGACGGATCCATCCATTTGGACTTATTGATTAAGATAACACATGACTCAGTAAGAAATAATTTCATTGAAATACTTAAAAACAAAACTATTTTAGATATTAATAAATATTGTATGTACATTTGCAGAGATGCTGTCAAGAAGTCCCCCGGTGCTCTGTGCAAGGGGAGATGGAGTAGTGTAGTATTTATTTATTTTTTGGCATGTATGAGAGTAGTTCATAAAGTATCCTGCGTCCTTATTTTCCGGAAGCTTTTAAGCTTCTGTCCCCGTCCAGCCAGTAATCTTCAGTCTGCATCTCTGTGAGTCGAGAAATGGTCCTCAGAAAGGCAAACTTCTCCTCCTCCCCACTGAAGATGGACAGACTGCTGGCTTCGTCCTGTGACGGAGGGAAAGTTTACTGAGTGAGACAGCCTGAACCCTCGCCAACTTACAAGTAACTTTTCAGCAAGACTATGGGAGCTTGTTTGGACTCAGTGATTCTGTAATATTGAAAAAAATGTACTTGTTATAAGTGGAGCTAGTAGTTTTTTAAATTAATAATTAAGGGGGAATGTTATGTATTTTCCTGGTACAAAAAAAAAAACATCTTGTACAATAAAGTAACTATGTTAACTTCAGTTGTTTTAAGTCAAATATGACTTAAAAGAAATTTGACTTTGTCATTTAATGTCTTGAAGCTCTATTACTTTAAAAAAAAAAATCCTGCTCTTTTTGAAGTTCGGGAAGTCATCACTAGCTCAAACAAGTTGATTTTACTTACTACTTCAAGAAATTATTTACCTAAAACAAACCCCGACTTCCTGCTGAAGCACTACTAGTGAGTTGGTTTTGTCTTGTTTCAATGTATTTCCATTAGCAACTGGACTCCTTGGATCTGCACTTCTCTTTTCTGACGTTTCTCTCTAAGCTCGGCTGAGCGACGGCCCCTTTAACTGCTGCCGTTTTTGCGTCCCGACAGCACAGACTGTTCACGGAAAACAGGTCTAGCAGTAAAAGCAGAGGTTCCCGCGCTCACCCTTTTCAGCCCCAGGTCATCCATCAGAATGTGGCTCTCCTCGTGACTGTGATCCCCGTCGTGAACGAAAATGTCCTCCAGCGGGCGTTCGGCGAGTATCACCACCCGGACCTGAGCCGAGAGAGAAGACTCCGCGTTTGCGTCTCGGTCCGCGGGCCGGGAGGCCGAATGAGCGACGGCGGGCGTACCTTGTGGTCGTAGAAGGCGTCCACAAGCGTGATGAGCCGCCTGGCCTGGGTTTTCTTGTTGAGCGTCAGCAGAGGAATGTGTCGGATGAAGACCGTGTCAAACAGCCTGGATATCTCCAGGTAGTCGCTGGCCCCTAGAGGCTGGAAGAGAAGGTTTTGGGTTTCAAAATAATGTTTAAAAAAAAATTGTTTCATGTTAGAATCAAACAAATCTTTACTCAAAAACCTTTAACAGAACGCAAATGCTTCATTTTCCATAAGACGGTCATTTAAGAGTGTTTGTCAAAGTGCGCTGCAAAAACACAAAATCTTACCAAGTGGTTTTTGTCTAGTTTCTACTGCCAATATCTTGAAACAACTTTTCAGCAACAAATAGGAGTTTGTTTTAAGTCAATAATTCCTTAATACTGATGAAAAAGTTCTCGTTATTATTTCACTTATAACAAATATTTTCCCCATGTTTTTAGTGAAATAATCCGCCAATGGAACCACTACTTTTTCCATCAATATTAAGGAATTATTGACTTAAAACAAGTTCTGATACGTTCCTGAGAAATTACTTGTAAATGAGTTTTTTCTCTTATTTCAAGTGCGTCCAGATGTTTGCACTTGGAGCTGGACCAAATACTTGGTGATATTTTGTGTTTTTGCAGCGTGGGGTTCTCTGTGTTTGCTGAATGCCTGGTCCCTGTCAGGTCAAACAATATCAACATTTAAAAACGGAAAACAAACAGACTCACTCTGTCGCACAGCTCCTCAAACGTACAGTCTGCGATCGTCCCGCACGCTTTGTTCAGACGGACCTTCCGGTTGTGAACGTTTAAAACTCGCGGCCGGGTTACTAACCATTTAAAAAAAAAGACAAACATGAGCGATGCGCCACAGCAGCAGACGTTGGCAGGTGCAGAGTTCGGCACTCACTGTCGTTCTGTTTAAAAGCCAACTCGTCGAACATTTTGTCCAGCGTTGCCTCTGCATCAGGCTCACCGGAGCTACACACAATGGAAGAATTGCTCAAAAAGGGAGAAAAGCAGCGTTTCCTGCTGGGTTTTCGTCGAGCCGAGCGCCACTTACAGGAAGTAAAGTTTCCCCGCGGAAGGTCTGTTCCGCTTGCGGTAGTCGATCCCTGAATCGAGGCGAAGAGTTTGGCAATATTTCTGCAGGCGGTCAAAGAGAGGCTTCAGGTTGAAAGGGCCGCCGGCGCACAGCTGGAAGGCGCGTTCAGTGTGTTTTAGCTTACCTGCAACACCGCGATAAAAGGCACAAAGTTGACTCTCTGGAGGCCGTTTTTATACAAATCTGATGGAACACAAAGGATTTTAAATGAATTAATCAGTTTTAAATAGAAACAGACCCGGATCCTGTTGATGTCTTTCTTTTAAAAATGTCAAAAACTCTTAAAGTTTTGGATCCTACGACGATTTAAACTTCCCTTACAGAAATAAATGAAAGAAATGACTCCTTTACTGATTTAATGCGATCTTTAATTTTGATTGTTTTGGGGGAAGAAAAACTTCCAATAACTCTTTTTTATATTTAATCGATTAGTTTTTTTTATTCAGACAAAAGCTACAAAAGTATGCAGTTTTGAACAAATGTACTAAAAACCTCATTAGTGACCTTCAGGTGGACGGTTGGACGTCGCCACGACGACAACGCCGTTCAGAAATAGATTTTCAAAGAGCTGCTTTAGGATCATAGCGTCGGCGATATCTGTGACCTGAAACGAAAGGTGGCAGTAAAAATCATGTTGCCAGCGTGAACAAACACCTGGGGGTTCTGTTTCTTTAAGAAAGCCATCTGAAGCACCTGGAACTCATCGAAGCAAAGCAGACAGGCCTCCTCGCTGATCTCCTCGGCAACCGGGGCGATGGGGTCGTAAGATTTGGCCATTTTCCCTGCTTTCCTTTTGGGCATGCTCTGCTTCAACCGATGGATTCCTGAAACCAAGCAGCGAAAATTAGGTGCAAAAAGAAAAAAAAAAAAAAAAAATTTGGGAGAAATATTAACATCCCTATGTGACTTCTTTCTCCTGATGGAGGAAGAGCATTTTTCCAGACGCATTCAGAGCTAATTTCTAATTTAATAACTCACTTTTATGCACGTCCAACATGAAACCGTGGAAATGGACCCTCTTTTTCCTCTCTGTTTCCACATGTGAATAAAACATGTCCATCACCATCGTTTTCCCTGTGCCTGAAACAAAACAAAAAAAACGTAACAGTTAGGATCATATGAATAAATTAAGCACATTAAATCCGAATGATCAGGCTTCGCGCTTCTGTTTTCTTACCGACGTCGCCGTAGATGTAGCAGCCTTTTGGGGGCTTTGGTTTGGAGAAAAACTGGAGAACACACACACACACAGGGAAGATTTTTCATCATGTAAAAGATATCAATCAACAAAATCTTTGGTGACACAATTGTTGGCATCCTGTTGATATAACTTTGCCCAGTGCCCGCTTTTTCCAGTAGGACAGAACTCAGTTTTCTCCTGTGAACTTTCACAAGACAGCCAGATCTTTGACTAAATCTGTCCACAGTCCTGGGTCTTCTCTTATGCTGTTTTGTCTTTTGGTCATCTTTTCTAAGGCCTGATAGCCATGGGGAAAAAAATCCTAAATTTTGTTTCTAGTTAAACATTTCTGTATTGAAATGGTAATATTTTCTGCTCAACTATTCTGCTCAAACACACAATTATGGCTTATATTTATGGGCAGAATCTGGTCAATTTTTACATAAAATCTAATATTTCAGACTTTAAGATGCCATTTAATTAACTTTTAGTTTATGATGATTTTAGGCCTATTTTCTTTTTAAGGAATTGTTTACATTTTTTTCTTTTCCCAGTCTTGAAATTAAGTAAAAAATTATAATAATTTGGATTTTAATCTCAGAATTTTGAGAGGAATATAAAGTCAGATTTCTTTTTTTTTTCAGTGGCTCTAATCCTCTTATGTATGATAGACAATATGACAACAAACAGCAGAGGGAGACATCACACAGTGTTTCAACAACTGACAAAAAATGACACAAAAACACATTGCACAAGTTAAAAAGTGAACAATGTAATCAATGTACCGACACCAATACAACCAATAATATTAAATGTTTTGTCTAATTATGTCTTTACAAAGATAATATAACAATCAGCTGCTGCACTGTGGACAGTTACACAGAACTACGTATATACACGTGGGAACATTTTTAGCACATTTGGCAACCAATACTTTTAACTGTTACGCTTCAGATAACTAAAGTACAATGTTTTTCTGGCTTATGTCAGAAGAATACGCGCCTTTTTTTAGTGGTGACATAAAAATAAGGACATGCGTTTTAATGTTTACCCTCGACATGATGGATGTGGGTCTATTGGTGTATCCTCTCAGCGTTTTGTGCAGCTCGTCCAGCTTCTGCAGTACCGCTCTCTGGTGTTCGTCCTCCCGCAGGCTCCCGGCTCGGATCAGCCCGCTGTAGTGTTCCAAAGGTCCGCTGAACCCGGCGACGGTCACACCGCCCTCCACCTCCGCCGCCGCCTGGCCAGCTGTCACCGTGTAACCTGACAGCCGTCACACCGAAAACAAAAAAAAAAAAAAGGTACGTCAGTTCATTGTCAAAAGTCAGAGCTGCGGCTATAAAGACCAGCAAATTTTAGAAGGTAACTAATTTGAAAGCTGAGAAGGTGTAAAAATCCACTATTTATTTGAATAAAACAACAATAGCCGTACAATTAACGAGACAAATGACAATTTTATAGATATTTTTTAATAAAAGAAGCACGAATTATATTAAAACACGCAAGCAATTCGTCTCACCTCGCCTGTAGAGCTCTGTGAAGCATTTTAAAATCTTTCTAGAACAAAACTGCTCTTTAAAAACACACTTTATTCCCACCAAGGCTGACGGTGACATCTTCACAGAGAGCGGCATGTAGGCTGACATCTTGGCGTCAAAGGTCATCTGCGAAACTTTATTAGCACAACAATACAGAACAGAAGAACGGTGAGGAATTTCTGTTAAATCCCGCAGGGGGCGACAGATCTCTAGCTTTGAGTTTTCACGTTTTATCACGCGTCGACGAAAAACGTTTTCTGTTGCTGTTTTTATGCGGCAACATATTTGAATACATTTATTTTTATTTAGCGGTATCAAAAGTTAAAAAGGAAACGACAGATTATTATTTGTGGAAAAAGTTTTGAAAATTATGTGTCCTTTTTATTCTACTTCGCAAAATTGGTTAATAAAATAGATAAAACTTTGACAAATTTTGAAACATTTTTCACCCTCGTACAATGTGACAAATTTTTCAAAATTTGTCACTTAAATACATTTGTATAAACGTATAAATACATTTGTAAGGTCTTGTACATAAAAGTTATGCTAGGAAAATAAAAACATGGACAACACAGTTATTTTTGGAATGTATATTGATACGACTGAAATAATCTTTCAGACAGATTTTTATAGTTGTTACTTTACTAGTTAACTTAAAATAATTACTGAATGCATTTCCAATTGTCTTTCTAACACTGCAGTCAATCAAATGGTTTTGACATATTTTTCCAGGTTTTCCCACAACTTCCATCGTTGCATATTCATTATTTTATAATGCAGTGAAGAAAAACACTAACTGATACCATTTGGATAGCTAAATCCACTATATATTTCCAGCATTTTCATCTTTTGTTCTTCATAAAACATCTATAAAATAATAAAAACATGCCAGTGATTGCCCAACAAACCTCTGCAGCCTTTAATCAATAACAACATTGTAATAAAAGGAAAGAAAAGGAGAAACTCTGTACGACTGCATCTCTGCGCTGAACAAGAGTGGTTGATAAAAAATGGCAGACAACCGGCAGGGCTTACAGGCTTGTTGTCATGACAACAGAGGCCCCCCTCCTCCTCTCTCTCCATGTCTCTTTAATGCACACACACACACACATATTGTCACTCGTTCACTGTCTGTCAGCGTCTGCTGTACGCACACACACGTACAGTATTACAGTGGAATCCGCCTTGCTTTCATATAGGCGCTCTGCTATTGGAGGGAGGGAGGAGAGCCAGCAGCAGCAGCAGCCCGGAGCAGCAGCGGGGATACTCCACATCTCCACATCTGCTTCGGATGGTGAGTGCAGCCGACGGATCGATTCCTCGTTTGTTTACATGCCTCGTCTTTCACGCCGATCTCCTCACATTAAGATGTTTTGAGCATCAAGAGCAGCCGGCTTATTGTTTCTGGTTTTATGTGCTGCTGCAGGGGAGAAAAAGATGAATCACAGTCCTTATCTGGTTTTTTTTTTTGGGTTTTGTTGGGGGGTTTCCCCCCCCCCCCTCCCCGTTTCGTCTTCTTCCAACACCAGGGTAGACGCTGTCATCTTAATGGTAATTCATAGCTGGGTAGCCATGGTGAAGTCAATTTCACCCCCCCTTCCTCTTCCTCTCTCCCTCTCCCTCTCTCTCTGGCAGTGCTGAATGCATTAGTCTAATGAGATGTCTACAGCCTGTGTGCCGAGCAGCAGCAGCAGCAGCAGCAGTGTGTGTTCACCAAAAAGAGAGACGAGGAGAAACCCGCATGCAGAAAAAAAAACAACCTAGATGGCTTTCCCTGCATTGTGAGGGATTTAGCTGTTTGTCACCTTTAGGCCTGTTGGATGTAAAGCAAACGCTCTCTGCTGCTGGGCTTTCACAATAGAGGACAGAAGGTAACAGTGACTCCCCCTCCTCACCTCCCCTTTCCCTATCAGGTTTATTTCTGTGTTATCAGAGCAGGATGGAGGTGGTGTTCCTTTACAGGTCGACCGTGGCTTCTCTTTGTGTTGTTTAATTACGGCAGAGCTAAGTGCTTCGCCTGAGAGTGTTTTTGCTGCAATCCATGCTTCCTTTCCAGCCCAGCCTGCTTCTAATGGATGCTAATGCTGCGACTTACAGTATCCAGGATCAATGTGCAAGCAAAGTGCATGTCTGAATGGATTCTTTTTTTTCCTTCCTTCTTCTTCTTCTTTTTTTTTTTGTCTGCAGCTCCAGATGAGTGTACTTGCTGCAGCGGCACAGAAGTCAGACAGCAGCAGCAGCAACGGTGACATGCAGTCGGCCGCAGTGGCTCCCTCCTTCATCCCCAGCCAGCCGGGGAAGATACCGGGCAGGAAGAGGGGCAGGCCCCCCCTCCGCAGCGTGGCCAAGATGGATTTCCCCAACCGGTACCCCGAGTCGCTGCCGCCGCTCAAAGTGCCGAAGAAGAGGGGGAGAAAGCCGGGCTTCAAGGTCAGCCAGACGGGGAGGGAAGAGGGGATGGATGGGACTCTGCTGGGCGGGTGATTAAAAATGGATGTGAGCACAGGGATCTGGAAAGGCTGGCTGGGGTGCATTTCTGATTTGTTTCTTTTTTGTTGTTTTTTTTTTTTTGTTTATTTTTAACCATGAGTTAAAAAGAAAAAAAAAAACACAGATATTGACATTGGCTAAATTTTGTGTTTTTGAACTTCGATTGGGTTATCAGACGGTCAAACGCGGAAAAATCTGAACTGTTCTTCCCCGTTAATTGATTCAGGATATTTTATTTGTACTTTTTTAACATACGACAAAAAACAAAAAAAAAACCACTCCAGTCATATGATACTTCTTATATCCGGAAATCCACCGTTCTCACACCCAACCTGAGGATCTTATTACAAAAACAACAAATTTAACAGCAGAAACTTTTTTTTTGGCATTTATTTTGAATATTTAAATGATAGATAGCTTCCAACTTGTTCCAAAATAACATACGTTTCATAATACCCTTAAATAAAACTTAAAGAAACAACCAAAGGAAATATTCGGAAGGAGTGAGAAGAAGCAGAGCTTACTGTTGGCTTAATTACTTAAATACAAGATTTACTTAAAAAAAGTTCAACGTTGGATTAAAAAAAAAAAAAAATTACAAATAGATACATTTTTTTAAAAGAAAAGTGAATAAATAAATCACTCAAGAAAATAAAAAATAATAATCGGCGCTGTATTAATGGTAAGAGAAAAGGCAATCCAGTCAGTTTAACAGACTGGATTTAATTAAATTTTCGTCTTGTTTTAGCATAAGCAAACTCAGATTGACAAAAGCTCAAATAAATCTGTCTGGTAAGCCCTGAATTCAACCATTTATCTTTTCCAACTTTGCGTTAAAGTCGTGGTAAATCCCTATAAAGTGGGAAACAAGAAGCATCTAACAAAAACAACTTGTAAAATATATTCATATTTTGTTTTATTTATTCCACTTATTTATTTATAAGTGAGTCCGTCACTTGAACTTTAAAGGTTGTAAAGCTCAGTTCATGTTGACTGCAGGAAAGTCGGTCCACAGAGCTGGAGAAGAATAATCAGCCACTTTTTAAATGTATTCTGAAACTTTTTCTTCTACAGCTCAAACCCCGGATGGTGATGACCCCTCTGGCTATTTCTCCGCCCAGCAGCACACCCGAGCCTGATATGAGCTCCATCCCTCAGGACGCTGCCACCATCCCCCATTCTGCCACAGCCCAGGTGCTAACAGGTAAAAAAAAAAAAAAAAAAAAAGACAGCGCAGTTCACACCACACGATTTGCAAAAAACCCTTAGACCCAGGGCCGGCCCAAGCCTCCATAGGGCCCTAAGCGAAATTTGGTTTTGGGGCCCTCTAGTTCTGCTAGCAACGTGGACTGGCTGCAATCAGCAACCCCGATCATTAGATCATTCACACACCTGCTATAAACCTATTGCATCTCTGGCTGTTTACATTATATACATGTATAATATAGGATACATTTATTGGCCAACTGATTTATCCACCAGTTGATTTCTGGGAGCCAATTTCCTTAATTTTGGGGGACCTGAAGCCCATCGTATCCCCAAATCTGATCTTCCTCAGCAAAAGTTTATAAATCAGCCTCTGTCCTCTTCTGCTCTGCAGTGAGAGTTTTGACTGACAGACCGGCCCACCAGGTCAGGTCTGCACGTTTGCAGTTAACAATATTCACTCCACTGTTGCCACCTCAGTGACCTTCTTGTTTTATTTAGAGACATTTCAGACAAAAAAAATTAATATCAGCTTAAATCAAAATGGGCAGGTCAGGCTATTTAAAGATCGGCCAGAAAACTGCAATCGGTGCATCCGTACACACATGTTCATGACATTCTCTGATTAAATAAATTTCTGTCGAATGTCGACCTTTAAAGCTAATTTTCTATTAGCAGCTTTACAAATCTTTTACATTACATTACTTTACCAAGACTCATTAAAACAAACCTTTATCTTGGCTTTTTTTTCGTTCTTCCTCTGTCTTTTCTCCCTTTCCGGAAGGATAAGTCCTTTTTTGAGACATTATTTTGCTTACTTAACTTCTGACCGGAGCTTTGGACATTTGGCTGCTCTGCTCGTTGCACGGCAGCTCATGTTGCCAGCAAAGCGTGCGCTACCTACAGCGGCCACCAGGGCCCCCAAGAGCAATTTATTATAAAATAAATAATAAATTTATTGTGGTTGTTTAGTGGTTGTTTAGTTTGCTAATGCCTTGGGCTGGCCCTGTCGTAAGGGCAAAATCGGGGCAAAAAAATTGTGTAGTGTGAACTGGGCTTTACAGAAATTGACATACAATTTGAAGTTTTTCCTGTTTTAAAAACTTATAACAACAAATCTTTACTTTTTTTTACTTGGGTTTTATCTGGTTGATCAGATAAAATCTGGAAATGTATTTAATGTAACATGTAAAAAGTGTCTTTTATGGATGCAAACAAGTAATCTACTTAGATCAATTGTCAATTAATTGTTTATTAGTTTAAAATGAGTTCCAATCGATTATCTAATAAAGTCCGCTTACACCTTCTTTTAGTGTTGTAGTTTGGTTGGCATCCAGAAGAGGGTGCTGCTGGTCATCCTTAAACAGAGCCAGTTGATACAGAAACAAAGATGGAGGGAACTAGAAGCGGCAAAGAGAAAACACAGTGGGATGCAAAATGAATTTTATGTGATTCTGTTCGGAAATATAAACACTCGACAAGCATTTTAAGTTTCATGAATATTAAAATATTCATGAAATTAAAATATATATTTTTACCTTTATAATATGGAAAGACAGTCAACTCTATTTATATAAGAGAAAACTTCGGTTATTAAGAAATGGCCGCTTCTCAATCATTCGTTAGTCAACTGCCGTCTCTCCTATGCTTCAGTTTGCATCTACATCAACAAGCAGGCCAACACAGGCCCAAACCTGGACAGGAAGAAGATCCAGCAGCTTCCCGATCACTTCGGACCCGACCGGCCGTCCGTAGTGCTGCAGCAGGCCGTCCAGGGCTGCATCGACAGCGCCTTCCAGCAAAAGACAGTGTTCACTCTCCTCACGCAAGGCTACGGAGGAGAAAAAATATCAGGTGCTGTACCAAGACCTCGACCAGGTGTTGTTCTCTGCTTGTTTACTTAACTTTTACTTATTTTTTTGCACTTAAACTGAGATTGGGCTGAGAGGAGAGAAAACCCTCCCCCGCCCGGTAGAGGTTTAACAATCTGATTTGTGAGAAATAAAGTGTAAACTGGTGTATTTTGCGCTTCCAGCCACATTTGATGGGAAGCAGCATCTTTTGAGCCTCCCTGTGGTGAACAGCATCGACTATGTGCTTCGTTTCCTCAAGAAGCTCTGTCGCAGCCTGCACTGTGAAAACCTCTTCAGCGATCAGCCCATTAGCCAGCGCAGCGGTGGATCCTATCACTCAGACGGTATCGCTTTCGCCTCCAGGAGTCAGAGTTATAACCGAGCTACACCAAACTTGCTCTGATTCTGTCTTGCCATGGCTCTATCTTGGCACTAGCTGAGACGTCTGTGGCCGAGGACTATCATGGAGACCAGTCAGAAGGCAAGCGCTACTCCGTCGACCACGGCGATTCCGCCTTCGGCTCCATAAGTTCGTCCTACTCCTCCAAGTCCTCCTACGGGTTTCGCCCTTTGCAGCAGTTCTCCGGCGGCTCGGGCTCCATGAGCATGTGCAGGCAGCCGGCCTCCAGCCCCAACATGTTCCCGGACGGCAACAGGACGGGTGAGAGGCGGCCCCAACACAAATCCGTCCTGGTGTTGACCCTTGTTCCTTCGACAGTAGTAAAAACTCCTCACTCTGTTCTCTCAGGAGGATATAATGCGTCTCCAGAGTCCAAGGAATCCAAAGCTCCGGCCAATAAGGACCCGACTACGTGGTCTGTGGAGGATGTCGTTTGGTTCATCAGAGATGCAGATCCCCAGGCTCTGGGCCCTCATGCAGACATCTTCAGGAAGCACGTGAGTTTGATGTGTGTGTAGGTGTGTGACTGTCGCAGCTCCGACTAGAACTTTGAAGAAGACCTTCGTTGTGTCTTTAGATTGAGCTGAAATGATGGTTTCATCCCCCAGATGAGGTTTCTGAGACTGTAAGATAATGCCATGTTTAAGACCCATCAGTCATAATGTCAAAAGAATATATTCATGTATTTTCCAGACACATAGTACCATTTTATAGCACAAGCAGCAAGTAACTGTCACCTTCAGTCGATATAAAAATGTTCTGTACTTAAAATATAATTTTAAAGAGATTTGACTTCTAAATTTGACGCCTTGAAATTGGGCCTCCGTCCCTTTAAGAAGCTGCTGCTCTTTCCGACGCTTCGCCTTCAGGAAGTCTTCAAAACATTGCTCCTCTATTATGCCGTTTACAGCTGTTCTTCTGAAAAGTACACAACTTAAGCACCTCAAAATGGTTGCCATGGGAGATTCAAGGATTTCTCAGACATGCATGAAAGAATCAAGGCAAAACTCCAGGTATGTTTTTTATGAGGGAATGACAGTATGACGTAATGTAGCTCAGAAAAGTTGATCTTACATAACACCAGCCTTTAATTGAATTCCAACACACGCCAAAGTTTTTAATGATCTCATTCTGCCAGCTGGGGGCTCGCTAAACGTTTGAGATGATCCACAACTAATTTATAAGCAGCTGTTTCTTTTTAATATCATTTGCTTACATAACACCCGATGACATCACAGTAGGTAGGTGTTTTCTGCTAACTCAAAGACTGGTCTGAGAAATAAAACACAGAACCAAGAACGCCGGTCAGAATCCAAAGATCCAGGCCTGATGGCCGTATTTTAGAGTTCAGTTGCAAAATTGTTTCGTTCAACATTTAATCTTCAAAGACCCAACACACTCTGTCTTGATTTGCTTTCATGCACCTGCAGTAGAGATGAAACCCAACTTTTATAGTAAGGTTACTGTTTAGCCGTTCAGCAATTCGGTTCGAAATGCAAATGAAAGAATCCAGTTACAGGAAAGAGATTTACAACCAATCGGACGCTGCCCTTCCAAGAGTACCACTGGTTCGCTGCTTCAGTTAAACTCCCCACAATTCTTTGCTGCATCACTGTCACATGACAAAACAAAAACCACATGACCACTCTTCGCTCCTGTCCCTCCCGAAACAAATGACAACATGGAAATCAATACTGGTGGTTAATACATGCCCAGTTTTATTACCGATACCGATGTTAGTGCCGATATATCGTGCATCCCCGATTGTGAAATACTTAGTTTTTTCAAATTCTTTTTTGTAAAGTTGAGATTGTTTGCTCTCTGATTAAGGAAATCAGTTCACTCAGTTGATTTTGAGACATTTATGCCTGATGGGACGTTTGATTCATAACTACTAAATATCCATCATTAATTCCTTACAGTTGTTTTTGAGTCCAGAAGGAAAACCTCATTGATTTCCACATAAACTTCTTCTTCTTCTTCTTCCAGGAGATTGACGGAAACGCTTTGCTGCTCCTGAAGAGCGACATGATCATGAAGTACCTCGGACTGAAGCTGGGGCCGGCCTTGAAGATGTGCTACCACATCGACAAACTAAAGCAGACCAAGTTCTGAAAACTGTGCCAAACTCGGTGTCCGGTAGAACATTCTAGAGGAGTTCGGTTCTCTGGGCAGCCGGTCTGTGATCCGATGGAGAAAAGAAAAGTCTCACATTGGTTTAGGATCCTTTACATTTTCAGTCTTTTAGAAATATTTTAGCATAGCATTAGTTTTAGCATTAAATGCTCCTAATTGGATCATAAAAGGGCATTTCAATGGATGAAAACCTACAGAAAGTTATTCGTTTTATGTTCCAGAGGCTGAAAATTCAAAACGTCTGCTGTTAGGGGGAAAACCTGACTTGAGTTTTAGCCAACCAACAGAGCAAATCGAAGCAGACAGACAGCCAAAGAACCTGATCAGGCAACTTGTAGACAACCGATGAGATTCCCAGAGGCTCACAGACCAGAAGACTCTTTTTGAACCAGTTTGCCAATAATTTCATGATGTCACACTTTCGCCTCTCGGTCTCTCTCTACCTGATCTACAGTACGTTCACAGATCTTGACGTACAGTTCCAGTCAGAAGTCACTCATCCTCATCGTGGATAACAGAAGACGTCTGTTATGACATACTTATCTAGACACTAGTGAGGGGGTAAATATTTGAGTCTTACTAGAGAAAATCAGCAACAAATCCAAAGTTGTGAACCTCATTCCTGTTTTATTTTGTTCCATTTTTTCTATCATGGAAACAAATTGAAAAAAAAAAATAATTAAATGATAATAAAATGACTAAATGCTCAAAATTATAACACCAGCCTGATTTCATGTTCATCCCCAGAATGGGTGGATGTACATTTCTGACTAGAACTGTACAACCTTGATTCTGAAAAACATATTTCACAAATGTAGCCTAATAAGTAAAAAAAAATTTTTTTTCCCCACAATAATTACAAATCATCAACCAAACATGTTGTCATCTTGTCTCCTCAGCAGGCTCAATACATATCTGTACTAAACAATGGTGCGTTTAATACAGCGTCGCATTCGACTCACAGGTTTAGAAAATCACTTTGATACTATTTTTTCACATTACCGTAATACAAGGACTAGTGGATTTGTCATTCTTTGCTTTTGTACAACTTGAATATTTAAACAGTATAGCAAAGCAAAAAGTAACGCAGACTGCAGCTCTCTTGTACAGACACAGAATATAAAGAAGACGACGGCACCGTCGGTGTGATATATTTACGTTCTAGAATGCGAGATTGTTACGTGCCAGTTATCTCCGCTTCGTATACTCTCAGATGACGCTTTTGGTTTTCTATTTTTCTATTATTTAAACATTAGTGTCGATATAGAAAGTTGCCAAAACCCCCGACGGTTATGTAAATGCATTTATTATTTTGTATTGCTTTTGTATGCCACATTTGGTGGTACGGTATGCATCCTTTTCTAAAAGATTAACCTTTGAAAAAGCGGACGCCACTGTGAGACGTTGCAGGCGAGCCGAGTCCAGTGAAAACCACAGCGAGTGAGAGTTTTTAGGAGAGTCCGCCGAGGCTCTGCTGGTGCTACACTTTATCTACGTATTTAACTGTCTGCTTTTGTGTTTGTGAGATCTGCAGAGGATCTTCTGACTGTGCTGTACTGTATGTGAGCATTAAAACTCAATCTGAAGTCCAAAAACGCTTGTGTGAAGTCGCTTCTTTCCATCGTTTTTGAAGGGAGAGTTTCATGTTTTTGGATGCCGCAGCGAAAGATCAGTTTAGGAATCGATTCTTTTTGGATGATTAATCAGTTTTTAAAAATTAACGCATCCTGCAGATTTTTTTAGTTAACCATTCAAGCTTATTTTATACAGCATTATAAATGCATACAATATACAAATAGCAAAATTTCTTTTTTAAATGAGAGAATAAACATTTTATTGCCTGAAATGCAGCAGCAGCAGAGCATTCCTTCGATCAGTAGTCGATCGATTGCATTCGCCGATTAATAATCAGACAGCAAAAGAGTTTTTTTTACAGAATTTGGACCAGGTGAAGCTCCAACTATGTAACTTTAGGACTTCTGCTTGGAACAGAGATTTTTATTTTTATCTTAAATACAAAACGTGTATATTCTATGTACAACTTTGACTCGATTACTGCTCTGAATGTGACGTTCTTTTCAGCAAATGAATTTTTTGAGTCTGCATTCTCCAGTTAACCATTAATCAATTACTAAATTAATTGCCAATTATTTCAATAAGCGATTAATCAGAATGAATCGTTCGAGCCCCAGTGCATGGAGTCAGGTTTGTGTTCGGGTCTTTGCATCGGAGAGCAATTTTGGCCTCATCTGTTCTGCAGACACACTCGGGGATTAACGAAGGTGACCTATTTTTCTGCCACTCTAAATGTCGTCCAGGGACCGTCTGCGGTTCCTCGTCGGGGCCTCGAGGGTCTCGAGTAATCAGGAACAGGTTCACCTGTCAGCCGTACCTACAGCAGAGTAACGTATTTTTAAAAAAGGCCGCAGCAAAGTTGCACCACTCTGCCCAACCATGCAGTAACATTACAAGCAGACGGTTTGCTAAGGAGGCGACTTCAAAAAGCAGTTGTTTTGCACTGTGTTTTCTTTAGGGGCAACATAGTAAAACGAGAGATGAAGACGCAAAATTCAGATTTATATCTCTAAAAAAAAAAACTTTGAAAACTAAAACCACATTGGTGTAGGTCTCTCCAACCTCAACAGAACACACAAAAGAAAAACGTCAACCCAAACCCAGTTCTTTTAAAACAAAAAACCCCCTTAATGTTCACAACATGGCCAGGACAAGGAGAGTAAAATCTAATATTAAGCCGTTTTTTCTGCCTCCACTTTCACACGTCGGCAAATTAAGTGAGCAGAATTTAGTTTTGGAAACTGCGGCAAAGTGAGAAGCTTCAGACACACGGCCAAGTCTTCTTCACGTGACATAAACTGCATACATGTTCACAGACAACATGCGATGTGGACCTCCGACCTGCACGAAAGTCTGGATTTCCATTTGCACTCGCGAAGTCTGCAGAAAGCCAGAACTAGTGAGCAGAACACCGTTGACACTGTTTCACTGCATCCACATGTGGAAATGAGATCTGTGAACTTTGACATCTTGGGGAGATTTTATTATTATTTTTTTCACCTTTTCTGAAAGAAAAACCAAAAAACTGATCTTCTAAGATATAGAAGTTGAAGAAAGAAATGGATTTTGAGGCATATGGGGTTAAAATGTCATACAGGGTTAAAATGGACGGTTTTGTGTTGAAGCAACACAAAACCGTCCATTTTGTGGAGATTGAGAGTTTGAGTATTTTCTTCACTGTTTGTTCAATAAAACAAACAGTTTTATTGAACAAACAATAAAACTGTTTTTGTCAATTACATAATTGATATGTAATTAGTTACATATCATTAATTGATATGTAATTGGTTACATATCAATTAATTAAAAAGACATGATTATATGCAGTTACTGTGAGCCATTTAGTGACACAAATCCTTCTTTGTGTGAGCACGTGATAAAACCTCCAGTCCATATCGCCAAACCCTCTGAATCCTCAAAGAATATCCAGTATTGTTTTGTTTCTGTACTTCCTTCATCTTCCACATAACCATCAAGAAATATTTTTGTATCTTTTATTGAATAAAGTTACACTTTCCCATAATCTGTATCCCACTTCTCTTTTCCGCAAACAATTCTTCTCAGCATTGCTCCCACCTCCCCGTTGAGTCGCAACCAAAATAAAACATTAACTTCACGGACAAATGAGCCAAAAAGGAAGCCTAAATTGATTTCGTAGATGCGGTATTAATGAGCAATCTTTGCAGCAGCAGCGCTCACCTGGCCCTCTCTCTACCACAACCTGCTTAATGATTCCCCCTCCGTCCACAGCGGGGCAAAGGCTGCGGCTGTAACGCGACAGCAGCCAGCTGGAGCCACACGGAGCGGCAGCGCACAGGCGAACTCCTCATCCCACCAGGCTGTGATGCGCACCGCGCTCCTCTAGTCCGCAAAGCAGACAGGCGAAGACTTGGCGTGCGGTCGGTCCCTGCTGCGCCTCATCTGGAAGAACAGCGTCGGGGAAAATCCCGCAATTTGATTTAAAGAAAAAAAAAAAACACACACACACACACACACACACACACACAAAAACGCGACTCTCTCCGTGCCTTGTGCGAAAGAGAGAGAGTGTGTGTGCGCGCTCGGGATTTTTTTTTCTTTTTCTAATTTTTTTTTATTTTTTATAGGCGATCGTTGTTGAGAATAATCCCGTTTTTTAGGTGAACGTTTCCATCGGAGGAAGAGGGGGGGTTTTCTGGACTTTGCAGAGGAGACGAGCTGCTCAATTCCGACTGATAACCAGCAGATATAAGCTTTAATCAGGTAAGAGCGCGGATGTCTGCATGCGTGCATGTCGCGTTGGGGTTTTTATTCTTCTTACATACAGTCGTCAGGGTGTGTGTGCGTGTGTTGCTTCTGTGTGAGCGCATGATGTTACATGGGGGATGAATAGGGATGGATGGAGGAGAAGGCTGGCTCTCAGGCACCTGCGCATCTATGAAAATAAAGCCTCTGCGCTCCGCCTGCAGTCCGCTGTTGGAATAAAAACAAGACGGAGGCGATTTACTGCGCGAAAGAAGAAAATGTCGGGCGGTTGAAGACGAGCTAATTGGCCTTTAAACGCCTCCAACATACGCGGCTCTGCGCAGGCTGCGAGGGGAGCTGTGTTCGCATTCGTCAAATATTTATTAGGGGGGAAAAAAAAGGTGTGTCAGATTATGGCATTTTTCATGTCTGTCGCTCGGATGAGCTGAAAACATGTGATGGAGGGGATCTGGTGGGAAAACGCTCTCACTGCGTCGTTTCCATCGGAATGCAGCAGCGTCTCCCCCTCCTCCACCTGCCTCCTCTCCGCTCACACAGGAGGCGCACGGCTCTAATACTATTAACTCATTTGTTATTGCCCAAAGCGCCAAAGGGGGAATACGGCGTCTCCTGGCACCGGGTCTGGTAGAAAACACGCCGTTCCCAGCTGAGGCGTGATCAGTCAGGATTTTTTTGGGTTTGTTTTTATATTTTGATGTTGTAAAGAGGGAGCAAAAACGCCGCAGTACGCCGACCTCCTTGTCCAAATTGTTCCCGTCCTCCTGGTGCAAACTGTTTGTCCTCAAGGTCATTCACGGCATGCGGTTCAAAACAACAGATTCGCGCAGCTGCAATTGGCCAATAATGCGAGTTGGGACTGGGTCTTTCAGGCGCAGAGAGGAGGCTGAGCGTCAAAACGCGGGGCTTTGCACAGATTTATTTATTTTTTTTTGGCTGCGGCGCACATTAGTGCTGCTGCTTGTTGTGGAAGGCCCGAGTCAACGCAGTACAGAGTGTGGTGGAGCTGTCCAGAATTATGCTGCTGCTGCAGAGATGGGCTTTGCTACATTAAACCATACTCCTCCAACTTTTGTGTCTTAGTTTAATGTCTACATCAAACACAACGCGAGGGAAGAAATAGCTGACAAAGTGGCCGGAGATTAAAGTATAGTTCCAAGATGTTTACAAGTAAAAATCTGAGAAGTGTGGCATGCATTTGTAGGTTTTTTTTTGGAACCGTTTTATAGGCATATGGTAATATTATAGTTCAGTTTGAATATGCCTTTAAAGACCAAAGGCGATACTGAAGATGATGGGAAGAAGCAAAGAAAAAAATCAATGATGATTAGTTTAATCTTTATTTAACTAATAAAGATTAGCTCAAAACTAAATAAAGAGCAAGACAACAGAAGTTAAGCTAAAAGTAGTATTTTGAAGAAAGCAAAGTTTTACCAAATTAATAACCTTTTGCAAAATGGATTCTTAAATGACCAGTCACAGCCATGACAGATTGTAATTTGTTTTAGACTTCCATTTTACACAAAATGGCAGCTTAAAACTGAAGAAACCACCATTTTGGGGCCATTTTTGGAATCTCTGAGTCCTACATAATTTTTAAGCACCATTAATAGTAGTAGTGTTCTTCCCCAACTGATTACAAAATAGCTTTCTCTGTGTTGCAAGGAGCAGAGTCAATAGCAGCAGAGCTTTTAGTTTTTATCGTTAGCATTTAGCTAACAGACACCGTTTAGCATATTTGTTTTGGACAAGCTTATAAGTTAGCGTGAAGAAATGAAAGGAAAACTTTGATCTGACAGCAAGCTAACATAACATGGCAAGAGTAAAATGACTATCATTGCATTCTGGGATAAAAAGTTTTTATACCAGCCTCTTTGTTCCCTGTATGTCGTTTCAGTCCTTTATGGCTGGATCCCAACACCGTTGTGTCTTGTGCCTAATTCCTATTCCTATATTTTTTCTTGCCACTCTATCAAAATAGCTAGATTTGTGGGAGTAGACAGAAATACTGCCAAAACATTTTCCTACCTGAATCGTAAACCTCTGCAGCTCCTCCATAGTAACCAGACCGCTTGGCTGCTTCACTGATTAATGTCCTGCTCGTCTGGGTTGTGAGTAGATCAGTGCTTGAGGACCCGTGTCCCTGTCCCAACGATCAGAATAACATGGCTGAATTGCAACCAAAGCATGCAGTCATGTTCTAATAAGTTCTGCTTATGACTTCATGGATTGATTTGGATGTTTTGAAGCTGGGATACATCTAAAAGCTTGCATCATTAAATAGAGTGTGCATTTATCGGATCGTTTATTGTGATACATTTCTTCTAATGATAAGAAATTTGATTTATTGTTGCCACAATACATTCCAATTAATGATGTTCAAAGCCTCCCAAAACTGTCATTATTGATAGTTTTACTATTTTCTCCACTGTTTGTTCAATCAAAGCATCAATAAATCCCGATACATTTGAAAATACAGTTACTGTGTGCAGGTTGGTGACACAAATCACACTCCTTTATGTGACTGGTGTCCTAAAACATGTGCATTACAATTAAATGTGTTACTCCTCTGGAGTTTAATCAAGGCTTAATGCAGCTCTTGGTTTCAACAGCCATTTACTGTGGACACTTCTTACAAAGCCCCCAAAACTAAAACTAACACAAAACTAAATCAGTTCACAATAAATGGAGTATTTACTTAAATTAAAGATACAGATAAACAAAACCGCATCTCATTAGCCGCTTTGACTCCAGACGAATAAAGCTTAATTTCCTACGACCAGCTTCTTCAGCTTGAATGTCCCACATTGCTCTAATGTCCCTTTTCCACCGGCTCTACTTCGGCTCAGCTCTCTTTCTGAATGACCGTGTTTCCACCGGCCCCTCTTGGCTCTGTAAGCAGGGTGCTGCCCCCTGGCGGCGGGAGGGTATAGCGCCCCGCCTCCAGGGGATAGGTGCTGTGCTATTTTTTTTATAGCCTGATGGTGATTTTTCTGAGACTTCAAAAAAATGCTTGGTGGGAATAATGCTGCGACTGTAGCGAGGAGGAGAACAGCTGGTCTCCGCCTTGCAGCGGGAGGAAAGCAGGTGGATCAGACGGTGCAGGTAAGCTAACGATGATTTTCGTATTAAACTACTATAAAACTTGTAATACAGTGCCGAATATGCATGCTCTAATTTTAGCCAGGGTGTTGCAAATAACTTAAAAGTGTCAGAATTGCGTGTTGGCGCCGCGCATTCATAATATATTCCAATGTGTTTTCAGATGTTTTCAGTGTGGTTCTTCCTGCAGCCTCCGAGTTGTAAGATGTCTCATCAGTGTCCCCCTTCCTGACTGCTGGTCGGTGTTTACCTTCAGGATGTTCAGAGACCTTCACCTTTCTGGAGCAGGGATCACATGAGCCCAATGTGCTGATGAAACATTTCTAATTTAAAAAAATGTGGCTGATGCTCTTACAGAGTTGAAGTGCATTAACAATCTGCTGTTGTTTAATTATGATTCATCTGATGAGAACAAATAAAGCTTTATTCCTTATAATCTGACTGGTTCTAGTTTTAATCAAACCTTCCATGTTTTCACATTTTGGTCACTAAGAATTGATCGGTGGCTAAAAGGTTTAAACTCACTAATTATTGTGATAAAACCTTAACTCCATATTCCTCAGCCATACCGTTAAACAATATTTTACGTTGGTTTAATATATAAAAATCCCAGTGAGATTTGAAAATGTGACATGACAAAAAGCAAGAGCATACATTTGCTGGACGCCCCCTTCACTGACCCCTGCAGTCCCACATCTAAATAATATCTGGCTGTCTCATTAGTTTAATTATGCATTTGCCTATTCTTGGCTGTCTTATGTCATTTGCCACATCATGAGTCAATAATTCATGAATGCGGGGCTTCACAGAGGCAGCTGGAGTTGCCGTAGCTGCTGCAGAGTGCCTTCATCATGTGGTTAACAAACTAATCCGAAGCTGATGGCACACCGGACTGTCCTCAGCTGGTTTTAAGCACAGCGGTACTCACAGACCACTCAGTTATAAGCCATTCCCCACGGATCCAGATTACAGCTGGCCCTGCTGCGCGCTCCTGCGTGCCCACACCGCCGTGCCCGCGCTGTGTTGGACTCACTGCAGCTGTGCCTCTCTTACATGCAAGCGGAGGCTTTGTTGTGATTGTCATCGGTGTGGGGACGGTGTTTCCAGTGGAAACTTGATAGCCGCGATCGAACGTTTTGGTGAACTGGATTTGCTTTGACAGCGAAGATCCAGGTCACAGCTTACTGGGGGCCCGGAGCCTGGCACCGACAGGGGCCACGGAAATAGAACACGAGCATCATGGAACTATCCGTGCTTCCGTCCAAGAAGTGGATCGAATCAATTTATAGTTTGTATGATTAAAAGCGGAACAAGGGTTTTTCTTTTGGAGCTCACTAATGTGAAACATTATTAGACATAGATACATAAACGAGTACCACCACATTCACCTTGTGTCACATTACTCACAAACTGCAGTGGCTTTTATTTTATTGTAAATAATAGACCTTCAGTGTCTATTATTTACAGTTTACAGTTCAGTTGTGCACAAAAAGCAGTGCACAACTGAACTGGATTGACAGAAAATCTAAAAAAAAAATGTGCTGTGCATTTGAATTCACTTCACTTCCTTGACTCTGATACCCTTAAATCAAATTTACTGCAACAAATTTCTTTAAGTAATCACTTACTTAGTACATAAAGTCCTTTTGTGTAATTTAATCTTACTGTAAATCCAGCTAGATAAAGTGAACTCCAAACTCTGAGCCTTGTGTGGGAAAATCTGTTGACATAAGATGTCCTATTCAAAGCTTTCCACAAGTCATGTAGGGAACACAGCAAACATATGGAAGAAGGCGCTCTGAAATGCCTTGCCCAAGAGCACTGGGTCAAGGGAAGTGAAGTTTATTTGTAAGGCCAATGTCAGCAACAAGGCAGTTCAAAGTGCTTTACACCATAAAAACATAACAGAGAAACTACGAAACAAGCAATAAACATTACATTCTGTTAAAACAAATCATCAAAATCGTCAAGCACATCAAATATGTTGACCGTTGTTCCAGTTACTAGGAATCAAAGGCAGCTCTAAACAAGTGGGGGTTATAGCCTTGATTTAACAGAACTCCATGTTTCAGCTGTTTTGAAGTTTTCTGCAAGTTTGTGCTACACGAGTGGAGCATAGAAAACTGAATGCTGCTTCTCCGTGTTTGGTTCTGGTTCTGGAGAAGCGGAACCAGAACCAGAAGATCTGAGTGGTCTGGAAGTTTGATACAATGAAAAAAAAAAAAAAACAATCTTGCTAGGGGAGGAGGTCAACATTTTCTAATTGCAAGATAACTAAACCCCAGCTGTCCGATGGATCAGATGAGACCAGGACTTAACATCGCCCTTAGGACTCCGTCTCAGGCAGTGCTAGCATGGGAAGATGGATGTGGCTAGATACAGGGCAATCCCATTGGAGCAGGTATCTTAAACTCCAGTCATTGACGATCATGCAACTTTTACATACCAATAATCTTCAAAATGTGTAACTCAAATACAGAGCAGCACTTTGGACCAGAGATGGGTCTAAAAGTTGTAGGACACTTGCCCTTGAAGGATAGGGTTTTAAATAAAGGGTTCCAGTCCCCGGTCTAAGTAAAAGGAAGTGTGAGAATGCTCTGGCCTAAGTCTAGACACAAGTCCAATTGAGAATCTGTTGCAACAATCAAAAAATTATGTTTGCAGATGCTCTGAGCTTGAGGTATTTTCCATTGAAGAATGTGCAAGATTTTCAGTCTCTAGATGTGCAAATCTGGTAGAGACACACCCTAATAAACAGGTAATGAGTGCATATGCATACGACACACTTTTTCATGTTAGTCCATAAAATGTCGATATAAGACATTAAAGTTTGTGATTCAAGTTGAAGCAGTGTGGCTACTTTTGCAAAGCGCCATAGTGCATGACTATAATTGCAGTTCAGTATTGTAGTATCATGTGTTTTTGTGTTTGATGTTCGATTGCTGTTTGTCTGATGGAGTGTTTCTCAAAATTCCGAGTCCTATTCCCCTTACCGTCCTCTGCAGGGCGTTCTTGTCTGCCATGTTGCAGTAGGACTACCACTCCAAAGACAACAGAAATGTAAAGACAACTCTCCACTCTGACATTAACAGCAAGTTCCTTTGTCACAGGAATCATGGGAAAGCAAAACAGCAAGCTGACTCCTGAGGTGATGGAGGATCTGGTGAAGAACACAGAGTTTAATGAACATGAGCTGAAACAGTGGTACAAGGGCTTCCTGAAAGACTGCCCCAGTGGCCGGCTGAATCTGGACGAGTTCCAGCAGCTCTACGTCAAGGTTTGTGTGGCCCGCATCGCTCTCTCTCTCCCTCTTACCACAATCCACGCTGGTCAACTCATAACACACCTCTGTTTTCAAACGTGCATAGTTCTTCCCTTACGGCGACGCGTCAAAATTTGCACAACACGCCTTCAGGACCTTCGACAAAAACGGAGACGGCACCATCGATTTCCGAGAGTTCATCTGCGCCCTGTCCATCACCTCCCGCGGCAGCTTCGAGCAGAAACTCAACTGGGCCTTCAACATGTACGACCTGGACGGCGACGGCAAAATCACCAGAGTGGAGATGCTGGAGATAATCGAGGTGAGGGATTATCGAGTCATTAAGCCTGTACCCATCAGGGGACTGGCTGCATTTTGTCCATCAGTCTGCTGCACACCTGCAGAGCAACAACATCACACACACGCAGCGCCTCACTGTGGCAAAGCTACAACTGTATTGAATATCTTGATGCTATTTCAGGGAACACAATCTATATGATGAATCTGATCTGTGTTGACGATATTGGAGAGTATTGACAAATCCAGCTGAGATAAATATAGTGTTTTATTCATATCAGACACACCATGTGTTTTCACAAACTAAATTTAGCATTGAGTCTGCTGTTTTTACTCCGTTGTTCAGATTTCTGCGAGTCTGTTTTGACATCAGCTTGGCACTTATATTTTTTATGTCAGGCAGAACTTCACTAATTATTTGCAGATGCAAACATGTGAATCAGCGGTTTGAAGAAACCGGGGCAGCTGAACCAGAAAGGGTACCAGAACGCAGTGATTTAGAAAAAACATCTTGATTGAAGTAGAAATACAAAGATAGTATCAGAACGAGGAAAAGGAAAGAACAAAAACTTTGATTTTATAGAAATTATAACAAAATTTGGAAGTTATATTTGCCAGGTAATTATGAAAAAACAACAACGTCAAAGTGACCAACATCTTCTGACCAAACCTTACATGTTTGTGATGGTGGGACAGAAGACGATTTTTTCAGGCTTCTTTCCCAAGTCAGTTGGAAACACCAAAACAAATCCCCATGACGGGAAAATAACACTCATAAACGAAGAGTTCAGTGTAGTTCTCTGGCAGGAATGTCAACTTAATTTCAAAGTATGTAATTCGAACAAAATATCATCCTGCTATTACTTCCTTTTCATCTCTTCCTGTCGTCGTTGTGAAGTGTGTTCAAAACATGCCGTCGTCAAACAGAGTCGTGTCGTCATCGGTGCTTTGAAAGTTGCTGTACCACATTTTCATGTCAAAATATTTTTGTTCCGCAACTAATGAAGACATAAACTCCTCCTGCTGTGTGTCTCGGATGACGGTTGGACACACTCTTTGTGCTGTAGCCTGTGGAGGAACAGCAATTAAACCCTGGCAATCCTGGAACTTTATGCTCCACCCTGGAAATCCAGATTTGATGAGTGTGCAACTACGAAACAAGTCCGGGTTGTAATATGCAATATGACACCACCTCATCCCCCACTTGGAGAATGACAGAGTTAGCATGTTGTTAGCATCCAATGCTAATCATCAAGTCTTTTGTCCAGTGGGTAAATTTTATAAATATCTGTGTCGCATACTTTTTATTCCCCCAAGCAGGAAGTTATGTGTTACAATTTATTAGGTGCTAGAAATTTTGATTAACTTTTAAAAGTCAAGCATAAATTTCAAAAAGTTTATGTCGCATTTAAATTGTAGGGGTCGTTCTAACAATGAGTGTTTCCTAATATTTTACACTGCTACGATAAAAGATTATTTTCTTTCAAGGCTTTTACGTACGTACATCGTTCACAGAAGAGTGACTTGTGAATTTCAAGTCGAGAGACATCTTCATCAACAGTGAGCTGTTTTTATCCGACCAGGATTTAAAGAACAAAACAATAAGAAGAAAATCATAATAAAAAAAGCTTTCCTCTGGCCCCTCAGTTACTTCACCTCGCTTGACAAACTCTGCACACGTGTTATTTAAGCACGTAGGCCTCCGCCACATTGGGTCACAAAAGCACACTCCTCGGCTAATTTTTATCACTCCCTCTCACCCGCAGGCGATCTACAAAATGGTGGGCACCGTGATCATGATGAAGATGAATGAGGACGGCCTGACACCGGAGCAGAGGGTAGACAAGATCTTCAGCAAAATGGATAAGAACAACGACGACCAGATCTCGCTGGAGGAGTTCAAGGAGGCGGCGAAGAGCGACCCGTCCATCGTTCTCCTTCTGCAGTGTGACATGCAGAAGTGAAGCTGCATCCCTCACCCACCTAAATCCCCCCATCCCACTCCCACACCCTCTTCCTGCTTGCGCCTCTTTCTCTCTACCCCCCCACACCTAGTCTGTATCCACACACTCTGGACAGCAGCACACGTTTTAATGTCTCATTAGGTTCTGCCATTTCCACAGGGGGAAGAAAAAAGAAGGGAAAAAAAAGGAAAAACAACCCATAACAATAACATAAAAGAAAAAACAAAATGCTTGGACTATTTTTCAATGGACTCGCTTCTTGTGGTCGTATGCATGAGAATGTCAAAATGCAGAATAATTTTGAAAAATATCTATAAGATATCACAGGTTTCTATTTCTAAACATGCCGACGTGATTCGTGCACAGTAACCCTGTTCATTCTCACCTCTAGCTTGTATATCGGTGGAGCACTGCGTTCAGTTTTGTTTCTACGGTAACTAGAAACCTCCCCTTCGTCTCCCCCCATCCCCCCAGTGTTCACTGCTGCAACTACTGTATGCTTTACATGATAGTAACAAAAACAATAACTCCTATGATAATTGTAACTGTCTCTACTATCCAGACTTGTTGAGCTCTCAGAGAATAGAAAACGGCTCCTGTCTGTCGCAGATGTTCTCACTCAGTGGAACCGAGAAGAGTAGGTTCGTTGCATGCATATATTACGTGTCGAGAAAAAAAAACAAACAAAAAAAACAACTATATAATCTCTTACCTTTTTTGCATCTTTAGGTGGCTATAAAAAGACAAAAATCGGAAATTCATTTAGTATTGTTGCATGGGCTGTACAGTATGTGACGCATTCGGTCATTAGTTCACCCCCCTGCCCTCCTCCCAGTAATGTGGGAGCAGCCCCACTCCTCCTCCGCTCCCATTCGATTAAGCATTAGTATGGTGATACTTGACTTGTCGGAATGGTGTTTGGGCCAGTGGCGCCCCAAAGAGGGGGGATAGGGAGGCGTGGCCCCCGCTTAAAAAAAAACCCTGGCCTCCCCAGAGAATCATATTCATGTCATAGAATGGTATAAAGTATCATCTTCTTTAATGAAAACATAAATGCAAAACCCAATAAATAAATAAATAAATATAAAAAATATAGTAAATATTATATATATAAAATTTAATTATTTTTTTCTTTTTAGCTGTACCCCGCTAAAGTTTTTATTTGCCTGGTCTGGCCACCCCTAAAAAAATAAATAATAATCTGGGGGGCGCCACTGGTTCGGGCTGTAGCTGTGGATTGAAGAGCTTTAATGTTGACACGCTGCACCGTGTTTTGGCTTCGGTGGCTTGTATGATGCGCAGAAATCTACTCGTGTGTGTGTAGATGATTTTTTTTCCCCCCTTTTCTTTTGATCACGTCGTACTGCTGCCCTTTTAGAGGAAAGGTCAGAATCCCCGCCATCATCAGGCGCAGTACTCCAATAATTGGCTTCTTTTTTGTTTTCAGCCCACTTGTTTTGATTTAAACTTGAAGAAATAACAATATTAATAATAATGAAAAAAAGGGTAACTTTAACTTACATATCAACATGTTTACAGAAACAAAGAGCACTGCGAAACGAGTACGTTCTTGGCTTTTGGATCCGCTGCTTGGGGCTCACCCTCAAGGCTTAGGGAGCTTGTGAGGGCGACTCCACTTCCAATGCAGCTAAAACAACAACAATAATGAAAAAAAAGCCTCATCTATGTTTACTGGACACACTGCATTCCTTTGTGTAAAACTTTTTTGTAAGGAGAAACTTTTTATTGAAAGGTGTCATCTTCTTATTTACCTGTTTGCAGCGATCATTAAAGATGCGGGAACCTCAGAGAGGCGTTTGATGGAGTTTCTTACTGTGAGACGGTCGCGTTTGGTTACAGCCGAAACGTTTCTCTTTCTGATAGTTTGCACCTCCACCCACCCTCCACTCCTCTCCTCTCCTCTCATGTTAGGCTATGCAAGCATGGACTGGGAGTCTGCTTGTTGTCCACTTACACAAGTGGAAGTTGCAGAAGAAGCTTTTCATTGTTTTTTTTTTTTGTCTGGAACATAAATGAAGCCAACCCCCACATCTTCAGTGACTGAATTATTTCTACATTTTAGTCCAGATTTATCCCCCCCAACCCCTTTGTTTTTGTCGAGTAAATGTTTCTATCAAATATGAAAACTCATTATAACAACCGACTGTATTCTTTTATACATGTGGCATGTGTTGCACCCAAACTCAGTTCTGTAGTATTTGAAATGAATAAAAACCATCGACAGGCTTTTTGGAAAGATGCAGGCTGGTAGGTGGAGTTACTGGGTCTGCCCTGAAAATCCAAAATAAAGAAAAAAAAACAACACTAAGGCTGTGGATTGCTTTAGCGCACCAACTACAAGGAGAACCTCTTTTACCTTTGTGAAGCTCTGTCAGTCTGAAAACACTACCTTGCGTTAGGCTAGTTGTGAAGGCTATGTCTCTAAATTTGCAGAAATATTCCTAACCCTTGAACCCGTCATCACTTTGTCCCATTGCAACTACAAACCTTAAAGTAATTCAATTTGCAACAAACCAAGACAAAGTAGTGCATAATTAAAAAGTGGAAGAAAAATGATCATTCAAAATTCACAACAAATAAAAAATCGGAAACGTTTGGAGCGCGATAGAATCGCTTTTCACAGCAATAGCAGCTTCAACTCATTCTCATAACATGATGCTGCCACCATTTTTCACCATGCAGAATTTTGCATCTAAGCCAAGCAAGGCTAATTCTGGCCTCATGACCAAAGAAAATATTTGTCCAGACAAAGACTCTATGATTGAATTAGAAGTTTGATTTTATTGGCCAATTACTTCAACAGGCAAATGTTAGCATGGGGTTTCCTTAAAGGGCATCACAGTAAAGCGGATAAGGTGTTGCAATGTGTAATCATAGAAATTTAAAATTAAGCTTTTATGTGTGGGACCACAAAACTGGGTAAAGTCACAGCTAAAGCATGCCAGTCACAGCTTTACATCACATTAGAGCTAAGCCAGTTTTTAAAAAAAAACTTTGTACAAAGGGTTTTGACTCTCAACCATTGAGAAATGGTTGGTTTCTGGAGATGCTGAAGTTTTAAATGTTACCCAGTCTCTAACGTTTTCCCGTGAAGTATATGTAACGCGCCAATTCGACGATAGGAAGCTTACCGGAAGTTGTATTTGACCTTCCTCCACTGCGAAAAGAGACGAGTCGAGCAGAATGCAGAATATTAATGTTAATTCAAAGCTAGGAAGTGGGACCAACGCGGACTGAAGAGCTTCGCTCACTTCCTCCGCTGCTGTTGCTAAGCTAGTTCTAAAACGGCGAGGAAAATTTACGTCATCGTCACGTCTTCTACTTCTGTTCGCTGATTGGCCCGATTGAAATTCTACCGGAGAAACGCGCTTTAATGAGAGAAAGACCAGAAGAAGTGACTGACTGAATCGAGCATGTCAAGGCAATGACATGCTCGATTCATATCTGAGAGGAGAGCGTCTCAAGGTTCTTTTTAATTCAGCTAGCCATTCCTCTGTTTGTGCTATGCTTGCATGGATGAACATGAATGAGTAACTCTCTGCGTAAAGTAAAATCCACATGTGAAAGTGACCAAGATTAATGGGATATTAATTTTAGGTCTCACAATTGTCTCCAATTTGTAAGGAGTCATCATTTTTGCTCTTTGTGTTTAATTCAGAATAGTCTGAGAGGTTTTGCTAGTGGTGGAAAAAAACTGAATGGCATACATCTTGGTGTTTTATTAATAAAATGATGGGCTTTTCTAGATTTTACATAAATCTAGTAAAGAAAATATACAATTAATCCTTACAACTTGTTATAGACTTCAGTCACTAGAACTGGACAATTAAACAATTTAAGAATAGATGCTAAAATTTTGAATTAAAAAACTTCTGTGTGAGAAGCACATAAAAGTGACCAGGAAGTTCCACTAATTAGCCTGCTTAAAATATGCATATTATACCTGATTTTAGCAAGCTAATTAGCTAAAATCAGTGCACTGTTGAACCACAAAAAAAACTAACAATAACAACAAAAAAAACAACATTTTCAACAACAGTAACTTGAAAACTACATAATTTAATGGGTGTTTAAGTCAGCAGCAGTAGGAACAATTGTTGCTATTCTATATGCAGTTGAACCAATTGGTTCATGTTATACATTCATGTTCCACATTTTTGTGTAAAAAACAACAACATGGGAAATCAGCATTTACACTCAATTATGCAATTGTGAGGGTCTCATGCCGGCCCATCTAGACGACCTGCTTTTCCTCACACCAGCGCCAGCACAAACAAGAGATCAAACATGTGGACAGAGAAAAGAAAAAGAAAAGTGAATAGCAAATGAAGAAGGTAAGTAAAATCCATTATTTTTAGTCAACAGTGAGTAGGCTCAGCTTTAGCACAGCTGAGGCATCTTTATAGAAAATGAGGAGGGGCATAATGCATCAAAATAGACTTTAAAATATATAAAAGAAAACAATCCAAACATAATAATGTCTTCCAAGTACATTATCCCCATAGGATTGTTCAGAAAGCTTTCAAAATGCAAAATTCTGCAAAACTTGTACACAAACTGCAACACTAAGGTCACTTAAGTTCTTTGCATTTCTTAGAGATACAACATAATTCACAACAAAATAAGGTTTCATAAATAAACATTTAAACATACCCTACGTCTTAGATAAAAAAAAGTCCTTGAAAACATTTTTCTCAAATGCATACAGGTAAACATCATCAAGTAAAACCATAGAAATACACTACTGCAAGAGAAAGTTATGAGTCTAGGTTTCCATCCATATTCAAAAATAGAAAAATAAATCATACACCCAGATATTTATATTCTACTCATTTAAGTTTCATAAAAACGATATTTTTCAGCAAACACCAGAAGACTAAATTAAATGACAAAGCTTAAAGGTTTTAGCACCTCCCCGTTACACGAACTTGCAGTGCTTTACTACCACTTTATGTATGAAAAGCACGGCTGGAGTGCGTTACTGATCTCTGTCTCTTGATTGGCCGTCTTCTCGTTCAGGATCCCGCAGCTGATGGATTTTGATGAGAGGCGTTTTGGGGAGGTTGCTGAAAGAGATTCAACAGTTTTAACTGGTTGCCAAACATTACTGTGACAGCACTGATGTCACACCAGTAAAGCTTGATGGTGTAAACAAGACAAAATTTGCAGGGGAAAAAAAAAAGCCCAGTTTAAACTACCTTGTTGGAGAAAACAAATCATTGTAAATGGTGTAGTTCAAGTAGCCAATCATTACTTAACTTTTATATGTGATTTGTAATTGCAGAACTTACTTTTTTAAGTTATTTAAAGACAGTGTAAGGCTTTAATTTTAGATACACGAATTTAAGACTTTTTAAGGACGCATGGTCACCCTGCTATATGTGAAATAAGGCGTCACCTGGTGTTCAAGGGAGTAATGAAGATGAACTGCCGAAGGTGCTGCCGCTCTGAAAGCTCCAGGAGGAGATCCAGACAGATCCTCCTGTTGTGCATGTCCTGCAGAAAACAGCTTTCAAGTCAGCCGAGTGTTTATCCCTTCTCCCATCCACTTCCTTTCCAAACGCATACACAGGAGTCGGTGTTTTCCAAATGCTTTTTTATGCTCTCACCATGTAGACGTCGAACTCGTCGAGACATCTGAACGGTGATTCTGTGATCTCCCAAAGGGAGAGCATGAAGCAAACGGTGGAGAAGGAGCGCTCCCCACCAGACAGAGACCTCATGTCGCTCGCGCCGTCTTTGTCCCTGCCTGGAGGCTTTACCTTTGGAACAAAACAGAATTAGCTATTACCGTATTGTCTGGACTATAGAGCGCACCTCACTATGAGCCGCATCTACAAAGTTTAAAAAAACTAAACTAAACTGGAAATATATATAAGCCGCTGATATCTCCGCCACTCTCGGTTTTTCATAAATTTTTCTGGATTTATTAAGGACGCAGCCCATAATACCTTAATAGCCAGATCGATAGCTTTCAACTTAAAAGCTGCATCATACGAGTTTGAAAACATTTCTCAAACCCATATGAGTTTGTTCTAAATGAAAATTAGCGCTTTCTTCTTTGATTTCCAATTTTGACGTCCAATGATTCACTTCCTGCTAAAGAGCCCCCTGGTGGTCGAAGAAAAATCCACAGAAAAGCAGCACTATATACGATGAGTGGCACAGATGAAGACGTACCGAAATTGAAAGCGTCTCATTGTTGTGATCAAAGATCATGGCGCCGCAACAGTTCATCTTGATTAAGAAGTTATTGAAGTACAGCTTACACCTCACTGACAGGGACCTTAGGAAGGAGAGGAAATGAGGAAATTGTTGTTCTGTCATATAAAACCCCGATAGAATACAGTGCTTGCCCCGTTCCTGATTTCCTATGATTTTGCATGTTTGTCATACAGAACGATAAAGCAATTACAATATTTGTCAAAGCTTGGCCCCTCAGTTAAAACATAACTGTGGTTTATTACACCTCAAGTCACTGTTTCTAGCCACATCCAGACCAGATTGCTGCCATTCCTGTCCTGTCAAGACATCACTTCGACTGAACCTGCCTGACAAGGTGAAGTGTCCCAAAAGATCATGGAAAGCTAAACGTAGAAACAAATGTAGAAACAAAAGTAATTGAAATAGATCAGTGTGGAAAGTATTACAAAGCCACATCTAGAGCAAACCCTAAAGGGGCTGACCAGCTCTCTCACCATGATTTCAACCCATCCACCACCCACCCACTACTCCATCAATCTGGACCATCCAAGGTTGCACAGCAGTCATCAGTGAACAAGTCTGTTTGACAATTAATCTTCATGTACGGCAGCAGAGATCCTCTTTCCCATATTGCTTGAAACCTGTGGCCTGCTTAGTAATGTGGAACATCCTTCTTCAGTAGATTTCCTTTAATTGAGCTCACCTGACAATCAACCCAGGTCTCTGAAATTAATTACAGTGATTCAAAGAGCCCTGAGACACAATACCGTCTATGAATTTAATAGCACAACAAAAAATGTAATCTTTATGACACTTAAATTCAATTAGCATAATAATTAGGAACACGGTGGATAAATGGAGCCGTGAATTCGGCATCCTGTGACCACAAGCTGAAACAAACTTGGGTTCTGCAGCAGGACCATGATCCAAAACACACCAGCAAGTCCACCTCTGAAAGACTGAAGAATGAAGTCGAAGCCATGACTTCATTCTTCTCTTGATAGCCGTTGCTGCTGCTAATGGTGACCCAACCAGTCATTAGGTTTAGGAACGATCACTTTTTCACACAAGGCCATGTCTGTTTACATTGCTTTTTCTCCCTTAATATTAAACACCTTTACATTAAAAAGTGTTTTTCTGTGTTTACTTGTGTTGGCTTCGACTCGTATGTAAATTGGTTTAATGTTCTGAAACATTTTAAAACAGGAAGTCGTGAAGAGCGCAAACACTTTTTCACCCCACAGTGAAATGGCATTTTTTAAGTGTAAGGCAACAGTGAAAGCACATCTGAAATCGTGACGGTTGCTTCTCTACCTGCGCATTATTTTGTATCTGTTCTGCCTGTCGGACATGATGTTGTTGAGCCGGTCGATGAACTTGCGCAGATCCCTCACTTGGTTGGTTTTCTCTTTGTAGAGCGAGAGGGCCTCGGCGTACTCCCTAATGAGGTCAGAGGGAAGAAGTTGGCATGGCGTAAATACTTCTGACTTAAACTACATGAAACCAGGGCAGAAGATGAGTTAGGAATAGCCAAGAGGCAGATCTGATTAAGGTACAAAGGAGGCTCAGCAGAGGTTCGGCCGATCCAACGAGACTGCTGCTTCTATTAATTCTCCCTCTTAGCTTTTTTTTCCTCTCGTGCATCCCAGTTTGACTGTCTTTGTTTTTCGTCAATGTGTGCATTAGAGCGGCTTCACTTCCCTCTTTTCGCTGGTGATCTTTTTCTGGGGCTTCTCTCGTTTCGCTCTGTCCTACTGCGTTTGACCTAGAAATGGGTCAGAGCCCAAAATCCTGAAGAAAGACCTATTTCCTAAAATGCAACCATAGGAGAGAAGAAGGAGGCAACCATTCAGATCTCTACCATTACGTACAAATATGTTCTGCCACTGAACTAAAAGAGGGCGTATTAATGGTTCCGAACAAGCTGTCAATTACTAAAAGAAACCTGTTGCTTCCTGTCCTTCTTTATGACGTCGTCAGATTTCCTGCCCTTGTCTGACCTACTTCGAATAACCCAGCTGTGCATATATTTGTTTTCCTTCACCTTCGACCTTATGCGCAAATACTTCTGGGGATTTCCCACAGAAACATGACAAATCTGTAATCGGGGACAGCTGAAGACTCAAACATCCAAACGTATGAAAACGTCTGTACTCAGCACATCTTTCTACGTCCCGTTTGCCATCCATGTGGCAGCAGAGAGATGTTCTCCGATCGATCCTCATGCCGTCTCTCACCTGATCACCAGCTCCTGCTCGCCGTGGTTCCCTTCATAGACCTTGAGCTTCTTCTTGAGCCGTGTGATTTCCGTGTCGATGCTCTTGGTGGTGGAAGTGACGTGCTGCCGCTCGGGGCTAATCTGCGTGGCTTTCTTCACGTTTTCCTGTCAACACGTCAATCGTGTCTGGTCAGAATCTGGCCGTTAGAGGCGAATAAGCCGTCTACTAGGGCTGGAACGATTAATCGAACGTTGAAATAATCGTCAACAATTGATTTAGTAATCCATTAATCGTTAACTGATTATCTTATTAACAATTAATGATTAAGTAATTGTTAATCAGTTAACGATTAATTGATTGTTAACCGATTAACGATTAATTAATCGTTAATCAGTTGACGATTAACTGATTAATCGTTAAGGCCATTTCCTGAACCTCTCCCCCAAACAATTAAGCCAAAACTGCACAAAAATAAATTTTGCATTTCAGATCAAAACACCTTTGTCTGTAAATATGTTTAAGCCAAAACTCCTCAAGTTTCAAATTCAAATCCACTGAAGAACGTTATCGCATTTTAGGCAATAACATTTTCTTACAAAGGAATTCAACTATATGTTTATTTGCACATTTTAGGATGCGTCTAATTTTTTTATCAAGCAGGATTTTTAATTGAAAGTCTGTAGAATGTGTACATTTTTTTTATTTGATTAATCATCAGAATAATCGATTACTAATAATAGTTAATTGCAGTTCTACCATCTATCCCTAATTGCTTTAGTGCAGAAATTAGGCTTACTTGAAATAGATTGGAAAAGTTATAAAGGAAAAAAAAAATCAAGCAGAGCTCTGTTTACCTGCAAGTCTTGCTCTTTGCCTGAAAGTACGCTTTTCATTGCCTGGATGTTGCCCTCGTGCGCTTTCAGTTTTTTCTCTAACAGTTTAAGGTTACGTTCATGTTTTATACACTCCGTCTCCAGTTTCAGCTGCTCGTCCTGGATAGCGAGAACAAAAAAATAATCATCTTTTTCGCCATCAGGAGATCCTCGTGTTTAAATACAAGATCATAAAAGCAGCAGAGAACAAACTGGTGCGTTACGACCGCTGTGGGAGTGAAAACGTCAAAAATGTCAGCAATTCTTTTTTTTTTTTACCTTCAGTGGCTCAATTTCCTCTAGCAGCTGATCGATTTTATCTCGGACGGAGGAGTATTTGGAGTCTGCCTCTTCTGACGTCTTCCGCTGCCTGTCAAGTTCTGCCTTCGCCTCCTGAACGGCTTGTTTTTCCGCCTCGGTTTTCTGCTGGTTCTCCTGGGCAACTTCCTCCTGCGCATCGAGATTTCAGGCGTTAATCTGGCTCAACCCATCGACGTTATCCGAAAGTGATAAAAACTGAGAAAAGCTGAGGGTCACCAAGGAGGTGATGTCATCACTTTGCTCCTCATTAGCGGTCTCCAGCTCACTTATTGCTGCCTTGACCTGGTTCTCAGAGGCCTGCGATGCAGCCAAAACAGAAAAATGATAAGAAAAAGAAAAGGATAACTAGATTTAGAAGGTGATGTTGCTGCACGCTGACCTGAGTCTTCTTCAGGGTCTTGATGGTGTTGTTCAGGCTGCTCTCCATGTCAACTATGTCTTCGCTGACAGAGTTCACCTGGAGCTGAAACCTGGACAGCTGCGCTTCGAGATTCTCCAGTTCTGACTCCAGCACACTGCGACACACGTCAGAGATTTTCCGGCGGTTCAAAACAAGTCCATTTCAACATTTCTAACACCAGACTCAATGTGAATTCGGGATCAGTGTCCGGTCAGAGGCGATGCTGAGGAACCTGGAGAGTGTCCTTTTTTCTTCTCGCCATCATCCATCCGTCCATCGAAATGCACCAGTACAAGTGGCAGGTTAGGATTTTTTTTTCCACCGATGCGATTCAGAGTGTGTTCCTGTTCTGAATGCGTGTGTGAACTGATGCTGTGTGTTTCCACAGAAAACAAAAAGGTTCCGCGGCATGAACTCTGGATTTTTCTGCGCAAACCCCAACGTCACCGACGAACCGAAAGCAATAATAACGAAGCATGGCGCCAAAGAATGTCACAATGAATCAATTAATTGATTGCTCAACAAATATAATTTCCTTTTAGACAACAGTCGTTAAAGAGACGCTCCCCTTTAATGTCGTAAAGAAAAGCCGGCATGTTGAGAAACGCCACAAACATTTGACAACAAGTACGATGTTTCCACTTTTGCCTGTCTGAGCTTAATAACTATTTAAAATTTTTTGAAATGCAATTTTGGTTACTGAGACGTCATCACACATTTTAGCTATTGTTGTTTCTGTTGTTTCATTGGTTTATTTGTGAGATTTCAAATGTTTTCCAGCTCCAGTGTTAAACATCCTTCAGCTGTTTTGAGACTCGCTTAGCTAGAATTTGTGGCGGTGGATCGGTGTCGGTGACGATTTCTGTGTGAAGTTGCACAGCAGAAAAAAGCTCAGGAGTCTTTGGGATGGTCTGCAGTCAAACTGGGTCTCATTTTACCCTCTGAGTATTCCCAGGCAATTTCGGATCGGTTTACAGTTCCTTCGGCTGATGATTTTAAACGCGATAGCTGTAAAAGCTACTTAAGGGTTCGTGCTTTCATAAAAGGTGAGCGGAGACGTCCAACTGCTGTAAAAACGTTTGTTTAATTATTTTATTTTACTTCTTTTCTTCTACGCTGCTGAGGCATTTCAGGATAACCATTTGCATTAAAGGAAGCCGGAGACAGATCAGAAACATAAAATGTGTAGAAATCCACCCTGAGCTGACAAACATCTAAATCCATTTTTAATATTTATTGAAAGCAAAGACTCTCATAGACTCACAGATAGCATAACACTCTCATTACAGCCTTTATTAAGAGATTTTAACAAGTACAGATTGAAGAGGTCACCACCGCTTACGATTGATGATTTTAGGTTTGAATGGAGCAGAAATGCTGCAGCTGCAATAGCTGCTGCTTGTATGAATGTGGTTGTTCTTACAACAAGCTACATCTCACATGCTTTAAATGTTAATGATCTGTTGATTGTTACAAACTACCGCTGTAGTTTGTAATAAAAGTTAATTAACTTTTTGAGCTTAACCACTCCGACACGTCATAAATTACATCTCTCTGCAGACATATTTCCACACAGTTTGCAAGTGGAAGCAGTCGGCTTTTAAACGACAGCCGCTACGAAGTGATCTAAGGTTAGTCGTACGTTAGTCTGATTTAATCATGCTGAATCCCACTGCTGTGTTGGGGGGGATCTGTGTCCCCAGATTGCAGCAGCATTCCAGCAGCAGGGAGGAGGAGTCGCTCTGACCCAGGGAACGTAATCTACATAAACGACCCAGTTCTCTGACCCCACAATGGCCGCACACGCAAAAGCAGCCGAGGCGAAGAAATGGTTCCAGGATATTGAGCTCCAGACAAAAAAATAAACGCTATGTCACGCTTAAGGCCAGTGAAACAACTATATATGATCAGTAAGATCATTTCTAATATCTATTTGTAATGGACTGACTGTTGGTTATGCTACAAATCCCATCATGCACCACATTAGAGTGAGTCAGATCCAAACTTCTTGCACTTTCTGAATCGACAAACCAAACTCGTCCTGCTGTCTTCCCAACTGTAACTTTAGCTGATAAGCTGGAAACGCTGCAGAGTAAGTTTTGCAGGGTGGTGGCTGTTACTGAAGCGAAAAAACAAAACAAAACAACTGCTCTGTAATCCATTGATGTAAAAAAAACCTGACAAAATAAAATATCTGCTTGCTTAAAGGGGAACTATTATGCAAAGTTCACTTTTTACACGTTTGTTTGCTTCCATTTGGGTTTCTGCTGCTTCTAAAAACCCCACCAAGCTGTTTTTTGGGAATAAGTTGAAGATTTTTGATGTCTGGAAAATGAGCTTTTTCAAAAACCTCCCGATTGTTAAGCTACATCCGGGGGCACTGCAGCGTTACCTAGCAATCACAGCAAAACCCAGCCACATGAAGTAGCAACCCAAGTGGAGCTCCAGCCCAACCTGTCAGCTGGTTTTACCGCTGTGTGCACTGTACAATTCTTGCTGGAAAAGACAAGTTCTGCTGTTGACTCACCATCCAGAAACCACATGCTGCATTCATGTTGGTTGTGCAGGAGGCGCCACTTCTGCTTTTCAAAGGTTGTATAATTCCACATCTGTTTGCAGCCATTTTCATGTGCGAGTGTCAACATTGAGTTTGAGGGGGCGTGGCCAGCAGCAGCTTATTTCAATTTAAAGGGAAAACGACTGAAATGATTTCAAAACAGGCTGAACTGAGTGGGATAAAATCTCATTATCTAAGGATGATTTTGTGGAAAAAAAATAATGTTATGTATAGCCTATTGACCTATCCTAACCTGTTCCAGGAAGAATAATAGGTCACCTTTAAATTTTATTATTGTTGTCTTTTTCTATTTCCTCTGTAGTAACAACACAAAGTTGTAGTTTTTTCATTAACATTTATCCTGTTCAGCCCATGAAACATTGCCGGTTTCAGGTCACGGCCCTTTCTTTGGCCGATTTTGACCTCCAGGGCCATCTGTACATCTATAATGAATAAACCCCAAAGTACTCACTGTATTTCCGTCTCAATATCTCCACTGAGGTATTTGGCCATGCTGAACTCAGAGGTGTAGTAGCGGTTCGGGAACACCTGGTCTCCCTCGGCCGTAAAGGCTTCACGGCAGTTCTTTGGAGGCCGGCCTTTCTGCATGATCCTCCTTGCCTTGTCCTTTTCCTGAAACCACACATTGATGCACACAGTGAGCCAGACGGTGCTAAAAAACCCCCTCAGAAACAAACATCTACACCAGTCCAGACAGACACTAACTTTGATTATGAGAATGGTTTCTATCCCCCTCATGTCAATCAAACAATTGATGATGACCGGAGTCGCCGATGTAATTGTGTCCAACACGGTTAGGTAATCTGGATGACACGCTTTTCTGGAAAGCGGTAAAAAAACAAGAAGAAAAACTTGAATTCAATAGTTCCCATGAAATATAAGTGGATGGAGAAACAGCAGCAGCAGGTTCTCACCGCCCGTGAACATTGTAGAGTTTTTCAGTGAAGGGGCTGACGATGATCTGCGGTCTGTTGCCCTTCGGATAAAAGCGAGACATGAGCCGCTGAAGGACTAGCTCATCTTTGTAGTTGTCGCAGCAGAACGCTTTCATGAAGCTCCGCAAACAGCACTCCACCGCCACGGCCAGGGTGGGGTCCTTCAAACTGATGCAAGCCCCTGAGATCAAATAAGAAATGTTGCGCAACGCGTCAACAGAGTGGTCTACAGCTGCAAAAGTGGAAGGGGAAAAGTAAGTGTTTTTCCAATATTTACTATAAATAAAAAATACTGGGGTTTTCATTTGCAAACAGCTCCTTTAACTGAATGGCCCAGTCAAAGTCCAGACCTATGTATAGTTAATAATCTATTAAATTAGCTATATTTGCAAGGAGAAGTGATTCTACAAGACCTGACTCAAAGCTGCTAAATATAAATGCACTCCACACTTTTCAGATTTTTCTGTTTACACACTTAAAACATGAATCCCTTTCTTCTACATCGCAATTACGCACGACTTTGCGTTAGTCTTTCACGTCAAATCCTAATTTAGAAACGCTTGTTTTTTATTTTGCAACGCCGCAAAATTAAAACATTTCAGGGCTGCAACAATTTTTGCAAACTATTCTAACTAAGCAACTAAGATGCTTTCTGACGGCTTTAGAAACTATATCATACGTTCACAATCAGCGTGAACGCACTGATAGTCACCGGCTATCTAAGTCTGGCATCCGAACAGGAAACGGCGTCCAAACAAACTCGTACTATTTGATCAGTTGCCTGCTTACTGATTGTGTTGCCATGTTGACTTTACCGGCACAAAAGTGTCTCAAACTTCACATAATTGCTTCATCAAAATACAACATAAACAGAAAAAAAAATCCTAACTTTTATATTAAGATTGAACTTTTTTTGTAATCACAGTGGAGTAAAACACCTGGAAGAGCAAACTGATTTATTACAATTTTGTGAAGTGGAAGGAAAATGCTAGTTTACTTTGAATATATTTTAAAAATAAAGAAATGTATTATACCTTTCAAAGTCACCTTCCCAATAAATCAAATATTAATGTATTAATATTGATACTGGTCCAAGATGTTCATATTGTTGTGTCTCTAATCATAACTCATTAATATGCTTTGATCTGAGACAGTAAGCTTTGTTTTTTTCTTTCTTTCTTTTTTGCGATTCCTTATTTAGTTCTTTCAGTTTTTAGATTTTTTTATACAACAAATATAAAACCAGAACAACGTGAAAACGGTTGGTTACCTATCGGCCCGACGGGTTTCTTGGTGAAGCTTCCTGCAGTGAACGCATCGTCGATGGCAGCGATCAGGTCAGGAACAACGTCTCCAAACCGCTTGAGCTTGTTGGATCGACTGGCGAGGAGCTGGTTTTTTCTCTTCTGCTTGGACTCGTGAGCAAACCGCACGCTCTTTGCTTCAACTCTAGCGTAAAAGAAGGGTTTTTATTGATTACTTTCAAAGGGATGAATCCTCACCAGCCACAGATAAAAAAAAAATTGTAAAAAAAAAAAAAAAAAGACGAGAAGCAGGAAGTATTTCTCGTACCTCAGCTTGTCCCGTTCTTCTTTTCCTTTCAGGAGGGCCTGGTGTTTCTTCTTGATGTCTTCGTTCAGCTGCGAACACCTCCTCTCAAGCTCCGCCAGCTGCTCCTTCAGCTCGCCCAGCGTCGCCTGTTGTCTCGAGCATCTGGTTTCTCCGCTGTTGTTCAGTCTCTCGCTGATGGCAGAGGAAACATTTCAAGTGTGGCCTTCCGGAAAACCGAGCCAACAAGCGCACTGCAAAAACACACAATGTCTCACGACAGAGACTTTTGGTCTGGTTTCTAATGCAAACGTTAGCACATTTGAAATGCGGCAAAACTGATTTGCAAGTAACTTTTCAGCAAGAAATAGGAGATTTTTTTTTTATTCAATAATTCCTTAATATTGATGAAAAAGCGTTAGCTGTAAGGGAAATAATCTGTCTGTGGAAAAACACATTTTCTAAAATGTGTTGCTAAAAAAAGGATGTACTGACTTAAAACAACCTCCAATATTCTGCAGAAAAGTTACTTATGACTTAGTTTTATCTTGCTTCAAGTGTGCAAAGATATTTGCACTAGAAGCTGAACCAAAAACACTTGGTAAGCTTTAATGTTTTTGCAGGTTGAGATGTTTGAACGCCTCCACACCTCGCTTTAGCCTTGTTAATTTTCTCCTGGAGAAGGTTCTGCTCACGCTCCGTTTGCTTAAGTTTGTTCAAAGCCCGGAAGTAAACAAGCTGTAAAAGAAAAAAAAAAGAAAAAACGAAATAAAATGAAAATAAACACACCCCATCTATTCAACAGAATAATTTAGAAAGTTGTAGAGTACCTCCTGCTCTTTGTGAGCTGTGCCAACGATCTTTGCTTGCTGTTTAAAGTTGAGATTATCTTCTCTGAGGGACTTCTGCTCCTCTCTCAGACTGTCAGCTCTCTTTTTAATCACCTGCAGCCGTTTCTCCGTTTGCGCGAGCTTTGACTGCGAGAAAGGGGGGGAAAAAAAGAAGAAAAAAATTAGCAAAAGCTGCCCGGTAAAGACGAGGCACATTTATAAACAGACTTGGACTTTCCAAATTCAGGGGGATAACCTGTTTCACACCTGACAGAGCTGCAGGTTTTCTTCATGTTTCTTATCTGTCTCTTCTTTCTGGATTTCCTCTTTCAGCTGCTGTATGGACTGCTCCTTGTCCCTGACCTGAAGGTGATGAAACATACGTGTTTATCTTGTTTAGGAACAACAGACCGACAGGCGATCCTGTTTTATCTAGTATAAGTCAGTTTCTTGTTTTCTTTCAATAAAAAAACATATATATAGTCAGAAAAACAAACGTAAATGAGTCCCAGTGAAGATTCTTCTTTTTTTTCTTTACAGGATAGAAAAGTTTACTAGGTCATTTACTTTTTTGACACACAAAAAGAAAAGGTCTTTGGAACAACAGCGTTTTAAAACACGACAGGAATGCCATCTGGAAATGCAAAGTATGGCTATCTCTTGGATTTTTTTCTTTAAGAAAAGAAAAATGAATCTCAAATGGATGTTTGGCCAATTAACAAAACACATTAAGTTGGTGGCGTGACTTCTACAATTGTTTCCAAACATCTTTGCGCAGGAAAAGAGGCAAAAAAGAAAAAAAACGGTCTCTCTGTTCAAAATGCGTCAAGATACATCAAGATGTATCAAGTCTATAAATCAGCTAATTTCTTATCTTCCAGGTGAGGAAAAACCAAAGATTAAGGAAGCAGAACGAAGCAGGCTAGGTGGCTACGACGGTTAGCTCTAGCACTGAATCAGCAGCTACATTGCTGAGGCCATTACAGGTGTTCTTTGTGTGCTCTTGCTTTCTTTTAAACCGTTTGTACACACTCTCGACTTCAGACGAATAGAAGCGACGGCAACTACTGCCTGCAAAAGTCCCATAAACAACCAAAAGGAGATGAACACATCAGACAGCATCTTACCAAACACCACGCCATTTGTTTCTTCAAGCTCTCCAGGTTCTCCTGCAAATCACCGAAAGACGACAAGCTTTCATATCGCTCCTTCTTCTGCAGGAACTCCTGCTTTAGGTCCTTGAGACACTGGACACAAAACAAACACGAACACGTTTTCCTTTTTTTAAATAAATATGTCACAGACATGCTAAAGTATCAGCAGCTGCCTCTTAAAACAGAGCTTATAAAGTTTATATAAATTAAGCTTATACCTCCAAAAATAAGAGACTGAAGAAAAAGGGAAAAATAAACAAATGAATAGATATGTTTATTGTAAATTTTGCCATCACCCCATGAATTTAACCGAACTAAGTTATATGTATGGCCCTCAAGACTATAAGGTTTAACTGTTTTACCATATTTTTGAACTACACAATAACTTCACAAGTCAGGGACATGAATCCGTTGATAAATATGTGGATTTGGAAATGAGAACATCCATCAAACATCTGGCAGGTTTATCACATCCGGAGTAAAAAAAAGAGCGCTAGGCGATAAACGCGGTTCTGTACCTCCTCTTGCCTCTCGACTTGTTGCCGTGTGATTGTTTCCGTGTGTTTGATGTGGATGTAATCTCTCTTCATCTGCTCGAGCAAAGTGGCTTTCATGAAGAACTAGGAATGATAAGACAACGCAGCTTCAGCTTGAAAGACAAAGCTAGCCCAATGGAGACTGGAATCAGTGATCTTATAGCGACTGCGGCGTGGGACCTTGTATTTGTCTGACTCGTTTTTCGAATGCAGGAACTGTTTGCTCATTTCTTGGCTGAGAATGGATACGGGATTATCCAGCTGAAACACACACACACATAAAAATAACACATACTCCCTTTCAGAACCTGAACAACTGATTTTTCTTAATCTTTAAGGAAACATATAATCGTTACCTGAATGTTAAAGTGGTCCAGAACTGCTACTAATTCTTCTTTCTTGTTTGAGACAAGTTGACCTAAAATATCAAAGAATAAATAATAACCCCTTTAATGTGAGATTACATTAGATCCAGTAGAGTAATCCACTGGAGGAAATTGTTGCAAAGATATTGATAACAGAACAGATTCATGCTTTATCTATGCACAGTACAGCACATAATGACATCTAGAGTTGAAAGAACGAGTGAATGGAAATATAGTCCAGTTTATTTCTATATAAACCGACTCAACGGTAATATTCAGATCAAAATCAGCCTGAAATCAGATGCTGTCACATTAAATTTATTATAAGACCAAAGCGATTCCTGTTGATTGTGTCAAATCATTGATTTTACAGGAGGCATCACAATATTAGGATATTAAGCAGGTCTGGATGTGTCTGTGGAGCAAAAGAATTACTGTTCTTTCCGGACTACAGGGTGCACCAGGATATAAACCACACCAATAACTTAATAAAATGTGTAAATGTAGAAGCTGCACTTGTCCCTAAGCCGTAGGTATCCACGTGTATCAAAAACCGTCCGGCATATATGTGACTTCAAACACGTAGACGAGACTTTTGATAACAAAAGACAGACGGAGGAAGTGTGTGACCAAGTGACTCTATAATGCAGAAGAGAAACGTGAAGATAGTCATCAATAACTTTTCCTGGTTAAGCAACTGTATTTTTTTTTAAAGCAACCGTGTTCGGAAAAAAAACAAAAAAATTTTTCAGAAAAAAAAAAACAAAAAATCTTTCCTGAACAAAGCACAAATAATATGCATATTTGTGCTTTGATATCACTATATCAATATCGTGATATTGTGCCACGATATTGTTATCGTGGCACAATTTGCCCTTGAGCTTGTGCTGTCTTCTTCATTGCGCTGCGGTCCAACATTTCAGAATCCATTGGTAAAAATCCATATATTAGCTGCATCGTTGATTAAGACACAGCGATCACAGTGTGTGTAAAAAAAATTTAAAATTATGGCTTTCATCTGGAAATTACAGTATGTCTTACACACCCTTAATCCAAGCATATTATTTTAGGAAAACAAGAACACAGCTAGTACTTGTCGGAAGCTCTTTGTGTTGATAAAACCAAAACTCAGAGGACTAAATAAATGTAACTACAATGTAAAAACTATCTATGTACGTGAAAAATCACCTGATTTGCTTTTGAGTTTGTATCCCCGAGATCCATCACTGGAGATGCGTTGCTCAACAGTGATGTAGTCGCCATACAGATTCTTTTTGTAGGCATCCGCTCCTCTGTTTCTCAGCTTTACAATGACATCTGCAGTACTAAGCAGACAAAGACACATCCCACCCCCCCCATCCTCTATGACTTTCTGGAGGTAAAGAAAACCACAGCAGCCGATCAGAACCATCATCAACTTACCTTTCTCCAGTTTTCACAAAATCCTTCAGCGACACTCCCCTGTTTGTCATGGTGGCCTTCCCACCGAGGCCAACAATCAAGCCGGTCAGAATGGCACTTTTGCCACCTGGGAATGAAAACGCCACCAACAGAGAAAGGGGTAATAAATCAGTGCATGTAAAGCACGTCAAACAAATGCACAGGACTGCAGGTTGAACTAAAATGCAGCGTGCATAGTGCACCCAGCTCTGTGTGTGATCATTATTTCATGGAGTTTACAGTGAATTGAAGCTTTCACCTCTTAGAAACAGTTTTTTTTACCGATTCAATTTATAACCAACTGCAGTATAACTAATGCAAGTTTCTGTACAAAGAAATACTATTATATTGTAATTCAATTCTGCAGCAAAGAAGGAGCCTTTGTTGCATCATGCAGCGGTGTTACTTTATGTGGCTAAATTAAACATGTTGTTCTTCAAACATGGACCTTCCTGAGACTAGAATACGCCTATATGTGTAAAACGCACCAGTTATAATTAGCAACGTATCAAAGAGCTCTAAGCGTGCACTTACTCCCATTGTTGCCCACGATAAAATTGACATGGGGCCCAAACTGGACTGGTCCAAAAGAATGGTGGCACATGAAATTCTTTAAAGTGATGCTTTCAATGAGTCCGATGTCACCCTGCAGCCAGAAGACAAAACAGTCAGCAGATAATGAGAAGCAAAGGCACAAAACATGACTTGAGGTTTTTTTATGCATCTTCTTTCATATATATATATATATATATATCATACCGAAGGGGAAGGAGCGAAGATATGTGAAGATAGTCCATGGTGATTTGTGTCCGTTGCATTTTCAGCAAATGCAGCTGTCACTCGCCTGTTCTTCCAAGTCGATGTATCAATAATCACACTGGCTTTCCGCTTACTCATTTTGAAAGAGTCACTGAAAATACAACCGAGCACATCAGGTTCAGTTTAAGAGCAGTTTCACTGACGTATACATGGCGTGGATTTAATGTAAAGCTGTGAATGTTAAAAATAATGCCCAGCTTTGAATATGTGCTTACATTATTTAATGCTCAGGGGTGAATATGTGTAACTGGAACTAACTGTGAGGAAATGTGAAGAAGCTTATTGCAGCAGGAACACAAAGAAAAAATGTAGCTAAGAAAGGAAAGAGGTGACAACAAGGTTTAAGCTAAACTGCATAGAAAAGTTCACAGCTGTGCTGCGTGTTAATATGCAAGAATACGAAGCTACAAAAAAAAAACAACTTTCTGCTATAATTAGTAACACCAGCCAGTCTTCCAAACAGTGGAGCTGTGAGAAAACGAGCGATCTGTTATGAAACAGGAAGCCATGGCTTCGTAAAGATTCACGCAAATGATGAATACGGTACATGCGCCTTGAAAACAGTGATTAATAACTAAGCCACCAGAGCAGATGAAGCTGTTTTTCCACCACACACGAAATATGTCCAAGCGCAAAAACAGTGAGCATAGCACCCGTAAACCGAAACAAAACATAATCACGGCAGGAACGGCTTTTACTTTGCTTCAGCCTTGTCTTCGATTCCTGAACAAACAGTAGAAACACACTCACCATCATTCAGTAGCCTGCAGCCGTCCACAATAACATGGGGCCACGGGGGAATGTTCCGCACTTCCTGCTCCGACTGAGCGAAGGAAACCACAGCAACACGGAACTCAGAGCGCGTCCTCTGATTGGCTGACGGTACACGTGCGCGAGCGCGCGCGCGTCTGAAAACGAGCAGTTTTTTTTTTTTTTGTTTTGTTTTGTTTGTTTTTAATTGTTACTATATAAACCTGTGAAACATTAACATTTTAGGAACTCGGGATGCTGTCAAAGTATGTGAAAAGTGACTTCTAAAGCAGTCTGATGATGACGTACCATCAATCTGTCAACCAAAGCCTTTAAAAAGCCACGTGAGGACAACGCACGACGAATTTCAGCCCAGTCCAACGAGAGGAGCAGGATGAAACGAACAGTCAACAATGGACCTGGTAAGGCAAAGGTGGCAAAACATTTTGTTAAGTGGGCTAGAATTATCAAGTTGAAAAGTAGTACTAGAAGACCACAAGTGCCATTTTTTTTTTGTTTATTAAAAATGTAAAAGTAAACTTGTTTAAATGTGTTTAAATTTGAATAAGCTATGAATGCAATATATGAATGAAATTAGCAAAGTAGTCCGATTGCTGACAAACTACTTTCTCTAAATCACATCAGATCGATTCAAACGTGACTTGACAAAAAGTTTGTCTAATTTTTGTCCAGGAAGACAATCTTGTAATGCAAGAACTGGACATGTATCATTCTGTTTTTAGAAAAGCTTGATGGATGGATGTGTCCAAGTTTGCGTTTGACTAAAAGTTGATCAGCGTTTGTGGTCCTATTTGCATTTATTTAAGTGGAAGCTAATTTATGATTAAATAAAGGAAAATTATTTTTTTGTTTGTTTCTAAAAGTTTCAATTATAATAATATTTTAATATGTCCAATTAAAAATATTAGCTACTCTACAATTGCAATTAAAATGTCTCCAAACACTCCAAACATGTTACTGTTTCTAAACTACCTTATCCAAAATACTTTTTACTATTTAAAAACCTGTGTGCTTACACAGCCCCCCCCCCCTCCCTCTCCCCCCGTCTTTAAGGAGACAAAATACATACAATTTGGGTTGGCTCAACAACCACATTTTCAATATGACATATTTCTGTCAAATTTTTGCGTTGCTTGGCTAATTTAGGCTAATTTAAGGAACTAAAAAGAAAATGTGAAATTGCAGAATTGGGATCATGTTCAACAATTAGAAAATTTGAACCATAATCTAGTTAATCTAGATTTAAAAAATACAAAACAAATTACATAAATGTAAGGTCAGGTATTATTTTTGGCATTTGTCGGTTTTAATCAAAAATCATTTGTGGAAATATATTTAACTTTTGTTTCTCAAATTTAGTTTGTTTTAACATGAAATGTGATACATTTATATATTAGCAGTGTTTTTTGGAGTTTACAAGTGCAGTCTTTTTAAAATTATAGCTAAACACAGGAAAATGTCTATTTCACACTGAGACAGTCTCTCTTGTGTGCTATTAAATTTACTCAAATGTGACTGATATTACTATATGCTGGTATTGCTGAATGCACTAATGTATATATTTTTTGTATCAACAGGATTCAGTCCATCGTCAAAGCCTGGAGATCCAGTGTGCTTGCAATTGAATGCACAAGCTTTTCAGTATTGCCTATTTAATGCGCAAAAACCCATCAGTCCCAAATGGACCGACCCTGCAAGAAACGACTTCCAGAACTTTATGAACTTGGGCTTTGTGTCTGGCATTGGATTGAAATATTTTACCAAGGCTGTAACATCTGAAACTGATCTGGAAGAACTGAATGTGGTAGATATTAAATCCATATCCAAGAGTCTGCCTAAGCACCTGGCTCAGTCTTGTGAACTTTCTCAAACTGGGAATCAAAGTCCTCCAGAAGTCCCAGTGGATGAATATGACTACTCAACACACAATATTAAAGTCGGTGGAGAAGAGAAGATTCTGGTGACATTTTCTAAATCGGCCCATCACTTCTACTGCCAATTGGACAGAAATTTGCACATGTTGGAAAAACTCTGGAAAAGTGTTGCACTGCTACCTGACAAGCATCAAAACTCAGATTTTCCACTTGGACTTAATAGCATTTGTTTAGCTAAGTATACTGATAATCAGTGGTACAGAGGTCTAGTAGTAGAAAGATCCCCAAATATCAAGGTGCACTTTGTTGACTATGGGGACACCCTTGCTGTTCTTGACACTGATATTCGCCCCTTGCCTCCTGAAGCAAGTATCGCCAGGTCTGTTCCTGTTCAGGCTGTTCCACTCGGACTGTTCAATGTTCCTGCAGATTTATCACTGGAAATCAACAAGTGGTTTTCCAACCATGCTGTGGGGAACAATTTCACTATTTCAGTAGCAGCAAAAGGGAAGAACGGGAAGCTGTTGGTTGAACTGTTTGATGGATCCCTAAATGTTAATGCCTTGGTCAGGGAGAAGGTGACAAAAATGAGACAGCCAAAGATGACTGCTATGATTTCTATGACTGGCGATGAATTATCCGTCTCAAAAAAGACTACTCTGCCAAATGAGGATCACTCCCCACCTGAACTCACCAGATCAGTGTTAAAGAACAACACTGTCCTGGAAATGCATGAAAACAAGGAAATGTGTCCCACATATGCCTCACCACCAAAGGCGGAGCAACAGTTTTCATCCCACAATTACCAAAACCAAAATGCAGAGGGTTTCATGTATAACTGGCCAAATATTTCCAAAGGCATGGCTGTGAATGCATATGCTTCTTGTATTTCAGGCCCACATTACTTTTGGTGTCAGCATGCCAACACAGAAGACCTTGACAAAGTATCCTGTCTTGCAAATGAGGTTGCAAAGACACAAGACGTAATTTCACCTGAGCATCTTAAACCTGGTGTTCCCTGCCTTGCTCTGTTTTCAGAAAGCAACAAATGGCACAGAGCTCAAGTAACTGAGATCTCAGACAAAACAGTCCATGTCTTGTTTGTTGATTATGGAAATGAATGTGATGTCGAGAAAATAGATGTAAGATTGCTGTCTCAAAACCTACTAGAGATAGCTCCTCAGGCATTTCTGTGTCGTTTGGATGGTTTCATGGAGTCAAGTGGCTTTTGGGATAATGAGGTCTACGATGACTTCTACAATCTCATAGTTGACAAACCACTTAAAGTGACAATTGTGGCAGTAGGAAATTATTCTGAGAATGCTGTTCCCCAACACACAGTAACCACAGAATGTGACAAGATTGTGGTTAACAAGGTCATTCAGAAATACTGGAAGT